>CM067513.1:8909127-10254127 GCA_034509495.1 Acestrorhynchus altus
TTTTTTTTTTTTTTTGTTATTTTTGTTTCTCAGATAGAATAAAAATAATGAAACTATGAATTCTGCACTGAGCGAAAACTGGAAAACACATTCCAACTTTGGTTGAATCTTCAAACATTCATAAGCCTCCTGGGATCCTTTTTCAAAAGTCTTAAAAACGTTCCACATATGCTAACCAATTGCTTGGTGCTGAAAATGATTTGTATATTAAATAATAATAATAATAATAATAATAAGAAGAAGAAGAAGAAGAAGAAGAAGAAGAAGTTAATTTAGGATTTATTTTATCTAATCGTATATGCATGTATTTCTGCTTAGAGATATCCATAGTCCTTCAAGTCATCCTCTTTACATATCTCTTTGTAGTGCTTGCTCTAGTCTCTCTCTCTCTCTCTCTCTCTCTCTCTCTCTCTCTCTCTCTCTCTCTCTCTGTCTCTCCCTCTCTCTCTCTCTTTTCCCCACCCACTGCCCTCCTCTCTGATCCTGCAAGCAGACGGGCGTTTGGCCTTGTCCCGTCTCTTGCTGCTTTTTCTCTTCTTCTTTTTTTCCCCCTTTTTTCGTCTCACTCGCTAATTTCACAGGCTCCTCGTGTGGAGCTGCCATATGAAATAATCCATTGTTTCGCTCTTCAGAGGAGTCAGCCCTCCCTACAGCACAGCAATTAAAGAAATGAAATCTAGACGGATGTATGTTTCCCTTTCTTCTTCCATCCGTTTTATTCCCCATGTCGCCACTGGATGATTGATGCAGCCTGACGGCCCGGGCTGACATTTGATGTAGCACGAGCGCCGGTGTTTAATGAGGACGGGGTGTTTTTTTCGCAGGTCATAATGCTATCAGATGGCAAATTTCACATGCAGACAGGAACCATGCCAGAAACACAGCCTCGCAGTATTCATACACTGGTATTATTTACTGTCCGTGCCACTTTTCTTTCTCTTGAAAAGACAAAGCTTTCACAGTTTTCTCATGCCAAGAGTTTGGGGCCTGTGTGTGCTTTGACTGCGCCCTTTTTTGCAGACCTTTTTTCTTCTTCAGTGGAGCACTGCTGCTCAGACTCACTCATACCGCCCGGACGTTTAGGTTATGATCTGTTGTGTGTGGTTTGGTGTCCCAACTCATGGCTCTGAGCTTAACCCTTGACTCTATGTGTTTAATTCTGACACGTAACGTAAACCTTTTATTTCTCACGGAGGATGTGAGCTTTACGGAATTTCCTACGTTGGAGATGAATCACTCACATTATTGCTTTTTTTCTCACTGGCCCTCTGGATATTTAGTCTGACTTTTTGGTCCACGTCATTTTTTTCCCCCTACATTTCCAGGGTTTATGGCTTTTTGCTGTGTGTGCTCTAATTGTCTAATTAAGCTTAAAATGCTATTCAGGGATTCGCATGACATTTACAGTCTTTGTATACTGGAAATGATGACTTGGGTGGGCAATAGGATTGTTTTATCATTATTGTTTGACTTTATGCCACAACTCACTTGTAACTAACATGCAAAAACCTTGTATTGCTAAAATGGCAACTTTACAGGAGCAGGAAAAACTTTCCAGTACATACCCAGTATTTACAGCTCGTTCATGGTTAATTAGGTCTGTCACAATAACAGTTTTTTTGTTTGGACAATACAGTCCCAGAAATATTTCATCATCTAACATTTTAAAATATTTGAAACAAATAAAGCATAAATTATATTAAACCTCTCCTTGATAAGGAAAACATAATGGATGATAGTAAGTTCAGGAAAAAAAAATGATGATAATGTATTATATTGTATGATAGTAATTATCGTGACAGGACTATGTTTGATAAATTATGCGTGGTGCTTAGGAAGAACATCAGCGCTCATATCTCCAAAATCTTATCTTTCAATGAAAGTCAGTGTATAAAGATTTTCTTGGAACATTGATCCATTCATAATGAAGTCTAGGAACAACTGTCAGATTCATATAAACTCAAAAAACAAAAACATAAAAAAATAATGATGATTAGGTTTTTGCATGACTGTAACAATGTGATAGTATATGTTATTTTGTCTTCATTTAAGCATTTAAGATGTTTCGTAAGAAGAACCGAGAGTTTGTATGGCAGCATGCCTACATGACCATCCATCAACCACTGTTGGTTGCTGACTGATGGTGATGAGGAATAACTGTCCTATTCAGTAATACAATGGCAGGTTTGTGTGGCGCATCCTGTGTTGATATTTATGGAACAAGATGCATTACACCCTCAATGATTTTATGCGTCCAATAAAACTCAACATGGAGAGTGTATTGGCAGATACTATTTCACGTCGCACGTAAGCCCCTCTAGTTCCACATAGACACAGAGGTGTATTCATTCCTCCATTCAGCCCGGCCTAAATGAAATTAAACTGGTTCCCTTTTTCTGTGGCAGCGGAGAGGGGCGTGTATTTATTACCCAACCTCCAACCCCCTCTCCACCCCAACATGCACAGAGAATACTCCCAGGGATTACGCTCCCGTGCGGGATGCAGAGGGGCTCTTACGTGCGGCAGACATTAACCTCTGAATGAGGACTCCTTCTCACAAAGTGCTATTTGCTCAGCTTAGCTCTGGAGCACAATCAGGTTTTGCAAGGTTGGAGGTAGCTGGCCCCGAACGGTGCCAGCTGGAGCGCCGCCAAACTTCAGCAGGAGTTTCTCTTTTCTTCTGTTTGATATTTACTTTACAGCCATTCGGGGGAGCCGAGCAGGGCGAGACAGACAGACAGGCACATTCTGACTGAACAGTGAGAGAAAAAACACACTGAAAGACTTAAAAAGGCCCCTCTTTAAACTGTATTCTTCTTCTGTATTGACACGAAAGGCTGGGCTCCTATGCAGCTCCAGTTGTATAGCCTTTTATTTAACAAGCTATGGGGTCCCTGGTGTTGTCAGTACACTCATGTACACCCACCAGGGAAGGTGTGAGTGGCCTGGGCTGAGGGAAGTGCTCATTGCATGACTGTTTGGCTTTGTTTGAAGATGACTCTCCTTTTTTTTTTTTTCCAAACCAGCTCATTTTCCTCTTGTGACACATACACGCAGTGATGTTTCTGATAACGGAGCTTCTGAGCCATTTAATCATGGTAAAATACCATCGTGCCAAGCTGCAAGTATGCAGCCGTCAAATCGTTCTGCCTATTTTTCCAGCCCTGCTGATTCGTTCCATGCTCTTATGCAATGTGGATCTGGTAAACGTAGAGCCTTGTTGTGTCCCCACCTCTGATTCCAGTAAAGTCTGGCTCAGAAGCAGTAATGCTTAGGTTTGCTTGCTTTGGTAGGACACAGGCAGAAGCTGGAGGACCCTCCCAAGCCCGGGCTGTTCTCGGAGCGCCTGAGCGAGCTGGAACGCCTCCGTCAGACCACCATGAGGGTCGCCGTGCCAACGCAGAGCCCCAGGCCCTCTCTCAACACTGCTGCCAACTCTTTCAGCCCGCAGGGACAAACCCAGATCTCAGGTACAGGAGAGGGGAGCCAGTGCTCAGTGCTAACCCAGTTCTCAAACAGCACTTACAGTTCCTCCATTACCCCATATAGTGGCTTCAAATGAGTTATTGTTGAGGGAAAAGCTCAACACAATTGTACCCTTACCCCAAGGGTTGTCCCTTAACACCTGAAACTGTGAGGCTGATGTAGATAACAAATAACGCCAGATTACTGCTTACCAATATGCATCATGCAAACTGTTTTCCTAAGTCATATATAGAGTTTCTGATGTAACTCCTTGCAGTATATGAGACTGACATCTAAAAGGGACAAATATGGACACAATGTTGACTTCAAGATTGAAGTACTTTTGTCCTTGATGATATAGGAGTGTCTTTTATGACCATTCAACAACTTTAGTGTGTGAAAGTTCCTACAGGTCGTTTGCACAACACTACACACTATAAAATGTTGCATTGAAACATCCCATCGTTGAATAAATATTGGACAAACAGCTCATTGGGTTGTTTTTCTGACCCAGTATTTTGGGTCAAGCGTTTAAAATACATTGCTGACTTAACAGCACAAGTTTGGTTTGTTTTTAATTATGGTTGCACATTAGAAACCAACTTTGACACCATAGCAACCACCAAGCAACCACTCAGCAACTTTAGTGCAATCATTTGGGATACTGTCGCAACCACTTAGCAGCATCATAGTAACCACCAGGGATACCATAGCAACAGGTTAGCAAACACCTATCAACCACTTAACAATACCAAAGCCACCATCTAGCAAGACCCTAGCAGCCACTCAACAACACCATAGCAACCATCTGGGATACTATAGCAATTGTTGGTAGGTGGCTGCTTGGATGTTGCCAAGTGGTTGCCAGGTGGTTGCTGTGGTATTGTTAAGTGTTTGCTAGGAAGTTGGTTTGTTTCAACCCAGCAGTGTTTAGAGTGTAATAAGTAGTGGTATATTTGCTTGGTTAGCCCTGCACAGCTGAACCAAAGAGACAAACACATCTGGGTTAATTGCCTCCATTTGGGCTAATGCAATCAAATTGTGCAAATTCGACATTTCGCCAAAGTATTACTTTATTGCATTTGCTGTGCAGACATAAGGATTAGGAGTCTGGGACATACAGCTTACAGATTTCTGTGGAAGAAACGAGCCATTGTGAAGGGTGGGAAGCATCAGTGAAGGCTTATGAAATGAATCAGACTTGTTCATTGGAAAGCCACTTAGCTAAGTAATGTTCCTATGTGTTCTGCAGTTGTTAGCATTGAATATCCACTAAAAAGATAAAAAGACACTACAAAACGTAATGCTTATTGTGGGTTATGTACACTCCACACTGTTTCATCTGATCATGTCACCTTTAATGAGCTCTTCGCTGGCTTTGTCTGATAACATCACCTTAATTCTATTACCTTTGTCAAAATATTTGACTGTTACTTCCTTCTCCGCTTTGGCATGTTGTACCTGGACTCTTTCCAAGCTCGTTCGACTTCAGAGCTAAATGCAAATGTTTACCATTTAGTTGGACGCCCTCCAGTCCGTAGCTTGTCAGAGCAGACGCTGTGTTTACCAGATGAATGTGGAAAGCAAACAGGAAGACATTCTTGGCTCGCTGGTCACATTGTTGCTATTAAACTATTTGCATACTGAGTGCTCCTACTTCAACTTCACCTTTATTTTCAGAGAGCAGCAAGAAAAGCTCATGGAGGTAGGAATAGAAGTTTTGTAGACTGTAGTGGAGCCATTTTTCAGTCAGCTTTGTTTGAGCAATAAAAACATTTCATTAAAATGGAAGAAAGTGAGAGGGGTTGCAGTCGGCAGACTTGCATTTACTGGAATTGTGCAGATGTTCATGCAGCGAGGATGGCAACGGACACAACACGATCGGTTTCCAACGTTGGCTTCTATAATTTGTGCTGAAGACCATCAGAAATCTACTGACCACCAGATATCTTGTCTGATTTTCAGTAGAATGTTTGACAGTTGTCATTGACTTGGTGGGTATTTTCCAATCTTTAGTTTCTCTTCTCCTGTTGTTGTTGCAGACCCACGCCAGGCCCAGTCATCTCCTCCCTGGTCATATGAGCAGCCCTACACACCCTACCTGAGCCAGATGACTTCTCCCTCCATCCACTCCACCACCCCGCTCTCCTCCACCCGAGCCACGGGCCTGCCTGCCATCAGTGATGTGCCAAGACGCCTCTCAGGTAAATGCACCCACTCACCCAAGCATACCGCACCCAGCGCCTCATACTGTTGCACCATCCACGTCTCAATCAGACTGATAATGCTGCCACCTTCAAGATGATGGGCTGTTCAGGCGATTGAGTATAGTGTGTTTGGATCTTTTCAGATGTTAGTGTCTATATCAGAGTATTTTGTTATTTAAACGCCCACATCAGCTGAAGTTTAGTCGAAATGTTCCCCCAGTCTCTCTGTCTCTCTCCCTCACTTCACTGAAGTCAAATCAAAGCAGATTTTTTCCAGCCTCCCTTTTTTTTTTTTTTTTTTTTGCTTCGTAAGCATTTTGTTGCATGAAAAGCGTGCCCACAGGCAAATATCTTAAAAATAGAGGGAATATGAAAGTATATCTCTCCTTGCCCCTATCCCCTCCACTTGAGCCTTTGAACTTGAGAAAAAGTCCCTTTGAGCGTGCTTTAAAAGGAACAATAAAAAAGAATAGAGTTTCTGACTCATGCACCTCAATAGGTAAAGGCTGTAAAGACTTAAATCTCGGTGAGTGGAAAAGATCTGTGTGTCCGCGCCTTTATTAACCGAACAAGCGCCACGTTTTATACACCCCCGTGCTAGAAACAAACACTGAAGCATGAACGTCTCCTTCGATACACCTGTTTGACTCTTTGCCAGGTTGTTTTTGAACTTTTCTCCCCTCCGGCTCCCCACCCTAACTGTTTTCTTTGAGCTCGGGCTAAACGTGAAAGTTTAAATGACTCCTCAGTGTGGCTGTTCATTGCCTGCTTTTTGAACCCCGGCCAGCTGCCTTGTTGGGTTTGATTAGTTTAGATTTCACCCTGCTTTCATCTCGGAGATGTCAGCCTTTGTTCTTTCCTCAAAGAGACACACGCACCTCTTGGTCCTAACGCCCTCTATTCTTCCTTTGATAGGCTGTGAATGTCCCTCTGCCGGGAGGGGACGTCCCAGCGCAGTTTTTTCTGAGCAGCTGCCATGCAGTTCCATCCTGCTTCACTATTCTTCCCACTTCAGGGTCATATTTCGCTCTGTCTCTTTACTCCCCAAAGCAAAATCTCGGGCCTAGTGACTGATGAGATGAAGGATGGACATAAGACAATATGTTAGAAATGCAGGGGATGTGACTCAAGGTGGTGTGCTGTACACTCTCAGACAATAAAGTGCAACTTTCAGGGTATAAACATATCTTCGTAAGGGTACCACATGTCTTCAGTACCCATAAGGAGTGTAACTGTCTCAAATGGCTTTACAGATAGCTTTTCATTTCTTCACTGAGAGACAGTTGTGGCTCAGTTGGTAGAGTGCTGAGATATTGATCATAAAGTTATGGGTTTATTACCCAGGTTCACAAAGCTGCCAAAGTTAGGGCCTTGAGCAGGACAATAGCCCTCTTTGCTGCAGGGGTAATATGGAATGGCTGACCCTGTACTCTAAATATTTTATTGCACTAGTATATACACTGTATGTCCAAATGTCTGTGGACACCCCTTCTAATGTATGCATTCTGCCACACTGCTGATACAGATATGCACATGCACAAACCTAAATACCTTCTCCCTGTAAATAAGTCCTGCCAATAGAATAGGACTCTCAGAAGCAGATATACATGATCCTATTGGCACTATGCCTAATGCCTGACCTTGACTAGAGGGATATAAAGTGCTCAGAATTGAGCTGTGGAAGAGTGGAACTAATGGTGCTCCATCCAATACTTTTTGGATGAGTTGGGGATCCTGACCTCACCAGCGCTCTTGTCACTGAATGCAACAAGGTCCTCACAGTAACGCCACAATGTCTAGTACAAAGCCTTCCCTGCACCCTGGCAGAAGCTGGCTAAATTGTTTTAATACCCTTGATTTCAGAACTGTCAATGCATGAGCAAGTGTCCTAATACTTTTGTGCATATAGTGTCCAGTGTAGTGTAACTGCAGCAATCTAATCAGTCATATTCATTTTATAAGACCATTATCTTGGAATTAAATAAGCTCTTATTACTGTGCCTCTGTGACTCATGTATGCAGTTATATGCAAATGTCTGGAGAGAAAACCAGTAAACAATACCTGTACAGGCAAAAAAACAACAACTAAAACACAATTTCTGTTCACAAATTTGCTTAATTTAGCATAATTAAAAAGACATTATAATGTGTGCATTAAATGTGCGGCAGCCGTGTGTAAATATATACAAGTTTGTGACACCACACAGCATGATCATTCCAGAGAAGAGTACACTGTGAACACTGTTGACACAGTAGATCCTACTCTTTCATTCAAAGAAAAAAGAAAGGTCATGTGACTGTCTATAATGTGCTCTATAAGAATGTGAAAGAGACAGTATGGACAAAAGTATTGGGACATCAATTTATTCAAGAGTTTATCCTGGTTTTTGTTGGAGAAACTGTCTCTACTGTCCAGGGAAGGTATTCTACTAGACTCTGAAGCATTGTTTTGAGAAGTTGATTGCATTCAGCAATAAGAGCATTACTGCATCTCTATTGGATGTAGCACCATCATTTCAGAAAACACACCTCCACTGCTCCACAGCTCAGTGCTGGAGGGCTTTATACCCCTGTAGCACATGCCTGCCATTAACCTTGGTGACAGTCAGTTCATTTATATCTGTGCCAGAGAGTCCTATTCTACTGGCAATACATTTCTACAGGGACTAGACAAGCTGTGTGTATAAAGTAGCAGAACACATTCATTAGCAATGGTGTCTGCATACATTTGGACATATAATGTATATTAGATCACTTGATTTGTGAGCTCCTCTGTGTTGCATTGTCTTCTGCTTAGCACTTCCTCCTCGATCTGAAAAGGCAGAGAGCTGATAACGCAAGGGCCCAATGTGCGTATAATTGGCCACACATGTTCTAATAAATGTGCCGACCTGTCACTCACAAGCCTGCAGACAGCAGGGCTGCATTTCTCCGGCAACACACACACATCACTGACAGCGAGGACAGTGAGGAAGTGACCTCACTGAACCCCTGCATCAGGCTTGTGCAGAGGAGAGCTGAGGAATCAATAAGAGAAAGAGATGAAAGATGAGCGTGATTAGAGCACAGCTGTGAAGAAGAAAGACCAGAAACCTGCATGTGTCCATCTGTATAGAGATGCACAATATGTCGTGTGATGCAGTCAGATATCGTAATTACAGCTTTAGTAATCAGTTGCTTTGTTATCACAATGTTAGTCCTGAGCGGTACGCTGGTTCATTTCGTACAGTGTTTATATTACAGTAAAGCCATTACACAGCACAAAAACTCTGAACTAAATGTAGTGTGGTGTAATTTAACTGCATCACAAACTACACAAACAAACTTTACACTTGTAAACAACACTAGGTTCACTCCCCAGGGACCCCCGGGTAGTTTTCTTGTCCCCTAGCTACTTAGTGTACTCAAGATCATTGGAAGCAAGCTCTCACCAGCTGCTCCCCCAGTGGGCTGTAGGGGTACTGTTAGGGGGACATTGGTCAAATGTATTTTATATTTTTTGCAAAGTGAAGATCCACCCAGTATGTTTAGATATTTTAACAAATGTAATTTAGGATAAAAAAAAACAAAAAACAAAGGAAATGCAGCAGTGAGCACGACCGGAAATGAACATCTACCAATCTGCAATAAATTCAGTGGATATTAGCATTTTGTCTCTGCTTTTTTTCACAAACAGCGTTCTAAAATCTCTGAAATTACATTTTCAAGATTGTGAATTTGTCGAAATTCCTGATCCTTCAGTTTCGCTGTATATATTGACCAAAGCAGCAGGCACCAAAACCACGATAATAAAGTGCAGATACTGTTAAAAAAAAAACATATAAAGAAATTTATGTGAAAAAAATTTGTACTAAGGCACATCCAAAACATATTGATCTAAAATTGACTGTAGAAGACAGAGACAAAAACATACTGCAGTCTTTAGTAAAATATGCCTTGTTTGACATTTTCTTTAATAAAAGTAAGATATTGCTACTGTGATACAGCCATATTGATTAGACTGTAAATGTAATTGTATTAATGTAATTTTCATGTCGGCTGCAGAACATTTTGTAGTTAAGTTGACTGTGAGTTGCAAAAGTTAGGGAGCCCCTGGTCTAGGCTACAACTACACTATAAATGTGTTTTTGCTTTCTTTTTAAGATAAAGATCAGTGTTCATAAACTTTCAAAAGATGTATTTTAAGACTTGTGCTTAAAATGCAAAAGCAATTTTAATGCAACATTAACAAATGTACCTTTTCATTTTTAGGTCTGAAGTATAAACTTCAGTTAAATATGTAGATCAGTAGTAAAAATAAACTAAAATATATAACATCAATCAGTCATTTTCAAAATCAGTTGTACTGTGATATACTTTGATGTGGATTTTGCCTATAACCGAGAGAATTAACTGATCAACAGCCTTTTTAATCCATTCTGCAAATGTTTTATGCAAACTGACCTCTTCAAACATGTCATTTTGTATTATTAAAGCCTTGATACGTGACAATAGAATGTTTTTATATCCTATGTACTAGAAAATAGAATAAGCTAAAAAATCAAAGCAGAATAAAAATGAAAGACTGTTATATCTTTGTCCATATTGTGCCTCCTTTAGTGAGCTGGAGGTGAGAGAAGAGAAGGTCCACTGTGGGATGGGGTGAAGAGTTGGGTGATGATAGGGAAGAGGCACAGGGAAGTCTTTTTCTGCATTTGCACTCTTTTGGCCCAGTGCTTTGGTAGCCACAGCCCATTAGTGGTTTATAATTTTTAGAAAAGCCAAGTGAGGGTCTGAGAGACCAGATCAGCCCTTCTCTCTGGCTAATCGTAGACGTGCAACCACATCTGAGGCTGCTCATTATGCATCCCATGGAAACTGTTTTCCCCTCAAACTGCTTCCATATGTGCTCCTGCTTTATCCTGCACTTATTCCTTCTTTGATTTTTTTTTTTAAACAAATGTATGTGTGCGTGCACACGAACACACAAAACAAACTCACACACAAACACTAGAAGATAAGGGAGATTGTTTCGCCATACAATACTGGAGAATTAAATAGGTGTTAACAAGAGGGATTTTTATGTTAGGTCAGCATTAGGTCAGCATTAGGTCAGCGTCATGAAGTGGTGAATGGCAAGAAGTGGTTAAGGGCTCTAATGTGTGTAAAGTTATGGAATGATGAGATGCACACTGATTATCTATGTAATGGACTTCCTCTGTAAATATTACGACAGATTATAGAGCTACTGTAAGTGTAACGATCTTGATTGTTTGAAGACGTTTGGTTGTTAAGACATTCAGCCCATATCACCCAAATATACAGCAGTTCTCTCTGTTAGTTGGGTGAAAGATAACTCAAATATGCTGTCCTTACAGTGGGGTGTAAAAGAAATGCTACACAGCGCCCCCTTTTGGATGTGGTTGGATTTGGTTTTATGCAATTAAAGAAATGTGTTACATTTTTGTGCTTTTCACGTCACCGCTTAGAATTGCATTTACATTCACAGCAATTAGAAGACGCTCTTATCTAGACTGAAATACAACTGTGCTTTATGTTCCACACAGATAATATATCCATAATGAGAACAAGTCTCAAATGCCATTGGGCCAAAACCTAAGATTCAAAGGTACACAATACAGAAATAAGATTCATACAAGATTTTTTCATTTCCTGTCATTGTCATGTAAGTGATAAATATGTTGGTGTTCAGTATGCATTTGAAGACACCATTAATTTGTGACCCTCATTATGGTTTTGGCACAAGTTTTACGCCGGACGCCCTTCCTGACGCAACCCTTACCATTTACCCTTGACTGGCACCAGAAGTACACAAAGTACACCCCTAATGACTGTTTTGAAGAGACCATTAATGATATAAAATAATAGCATTAATACTACCTGCCTAAGATTGTGAACGTCACCAAAACAGCACTGAACTGTCAAGGTGTTCCACAAAACCTCTCAAGGTGTGGCACCAAGACATCAGCAGATCCTTTAAGTCCTATAAGCTGGGAGGTGGTGTGTCCATGTGCATCAATTAGGTGTCCATGACCCTATCACAGGTTCATCAGTTGTCCATTCTTTGAGCACTTGTGGTAGAAAAGACCTACCTGATGTTTTAGATAAGTACTGTCCCAGTCATCTTGTCATCATAAGCTAGCCCTGCTCCCAACTCACTTGCCTCACTGCTTAATATATCCACCCCCTGACAGATAAACCCCACAAAATCTCTAAAACTGTATTTTAACATATTTAAATTTTATCTTCATTTCTTATTTATACACTAAGTTGTCTTCATGCCAGAGCTCTGTCTTATGCCCCCTCCGTGGCAGATGGGAGAAGAGTAGGAGGAGCAGCTGAGGGCAGGGGGCAGACTGAAAAAGAACATTATTTAAAAACTTTAAGTCTCAATATAAACTATATTTCCACAGCCCATACCGTGCTCTGTTCATCCTAACATCTATATAAATATTGATCTGTCACCCTGCACTAACAAGGTTTTGTGTTCATTTCATAATAAAATATCTCTTACCTACAAACACAAAGGTGGTATTGAATGTGTAGTATCTGTCCACTTGTCTCAGTGAGCTACGAGTGAGTAATAATCAATATCGCATTACAGCAAACTGGTATAAACTAGGATTTCCAATAGATTTCCAGTTGTTCTAATTATTTGCTTGATAACAGTCTGCTTATATTTCTCCTCCTTTTCAGGTACGTCAGATCTGAGCCCTTTTACAGCTGACCCCCGCCAGTTTGAGCGCCAGTTCCCCAGCCTGTCCTCACTCACTGAGACACGCTTCTCCAGTCCCAGGATGCACTACCCGGCCACTTTTACGTACACCCCAACTCCGGTCACATCAGGCATGTCTCTGGGCATGTCCACCACCACCCACTACCACACCTACCTTCCCCCCCCTTACCCCGGCTCCACCCAGAACCAGAGCGGGCCCTTCCAGACCAGCAGTACCCCGTACCTTTACTACGGCACCTCATCTGGTTCTTACCAATTCTCCATGGTGCCGGGGGGTGACCGATCACCAACCCGCATGCTGCCCCCCTGCACTAGCGCCTCCACGGGCAGCTCTCTGATCAACCCCAACCTGCCCACTCAGACTGAGGGGGGTGAGGCGGACGGCAGCCACAGCAGCTCCCCCACCGTCCTCAGCTCCAGTGGCCGGATGGACGAGTCTGTGTGGCGGCCATATTGAGAAGGCCCAGGAGCAACTAGGCTCCACACAGGCCGATGCAGCACTGCTTGCCTTGAAGATGTAGCGCAGGGGGTTCCCAGCTCTGGTCCTGTTGTACTCCTGGTCTGCACAATTTAGTTGGCTTTGCTTCAGTTCAGAAAGGGTTATAGGGGTATAAATGATTGACAGTGTCACTCACAATGTTTTGATTTGAAGGAAGCATTGAGAACGTTTTGAATTTCAGAATTCAACAGTCCTTTTTACATTTAGCCTGTGTGTTTAAAGTTGGACAAAGAATCAGCAGATTTGCTGAAGTTCTCATTAGAGCTGTAAAAACACCTACATTTACCAGGAAGGAGTACCTCAAGACTAGGCTTGAGAATCACTGATGTAGTGCAAGAGCTAATTTCTATAACAAGTGTCTTTATGAAATTGGTTTCTGAAGCACAAATGTTTGTGAGGAATGATGGTTAAATTGTTAAAGTGTACAGAGTAGTGTATTTTTATTACAGTCTGAACTTTCACATCACCCTTACTGGGAACAAGTAAAGGCATTACTTTGAGCTGTCTGGCATTCCACTGCAGAATTGAGCTGTACGAGCAATCAGTCACTGAATTTAACTGGCATATTACAGAACTTTTATTGTATTAGGTACGTGTCTTCCAGGCTATTGACAGAATATTTTCATACTATCTCAGTATAATTTAGCAGTTTTTTGTAACACTGAATTTTTTTTTTTGTTTGTTTGTTTGTTTGTTTTTTAATTTATATGTGAAAGGTCAGCTGTTTTAAACCATACCTGGTGACTATGTATATGCTCTCAGACCGTCTTAACTTATGTATAAAATTCTAGCAGATATGGTCTGATTAAAAAGCAATATAAGCCATATAAACCTTAAATTATGCAAAGAGGTTAGAGGGACACAATTTAAGACGCTTGAATAATATTTTGGGGGACAATTAATAACTTAACTGTATATTTACTCGTTAATAATTTAAGTTGTTTTTATCATTATTGTAAAGCAAGCAAATATCCGAAATGTAAACAATGAAGGAAAGAGACTAAGTTGTCAGACTCTGTCCTCAGATCAGATGTATTTTGGTGGCTTAGTGCCCTCCATAGAAGGCACCGTGGTTGTGGAGGGTCAGTCAATCAGTCAGTTTTTACAAAAAATACGAAGACCCAAGTCTTGAACTGAGCGAACCATTTATTTACACACACAGTATGTGGCGTATTCCACTCTCAGTTCTTTTCTGACTTTGTTATCCAATGTTGATCGAGTCTTAATTTATTTTAAATGACTTTTTATATTTAATGTTGTTGAGTGACTACAAGCAAGACCAATCACATGCAGCAGTTGCCTCAGTCTTTCCATGTTCTCATGGAGATTGCCTGTTAACACTACCGCTAATGTTCCCTTGCAGTTTACATCAATCACGCCCTCACAGACGCAATATACGCTTTAGACTTATAGCCTCGTCTTATAGCCGCCATTCAAGTAAATGATTCATCTGAGTGATCAGCCTTTAATTCTTAAACTGGACCATTAACTGTGTACTGGTGAAGTCAGGTGAACGCTATGCAAAAACTGTTAGAACTACAAAAACTATGAAATGATTTCCAGTGACTTTGCATCTCAAACGTAACTCTGTAACTGAGTTTCCGTGCATCTCAGAAGTGTGATGTTTGTGCTGTCATGAGGAGTTAGGTGTCAGGGTAAAAAATCAGGCCTTTATAGATATAGAGTTGGAGATGTTATATTT
Source organism: Acestrorhynchus altus (assembly GCA_034509495.1). Taxonomy (NCBI): domain Eukaryota; kingdom Metazoa; phylum Chordata; class Actinopteri; order Characiformes; family Acestrorhynchidae; genus Acestrorhynchus; species Acestrorhynchus altus. Next base: position 8,923,737 of record CM067513.1, read on the forward strand.
CATAACCCTATTTTTGTTATGTGTATGAACACAGACAATCGGCTGATCTAAATTAATTAATAAGGTTCATTGATTTGAGTAAAGGCCTGTCACTTCTGTTTCTAATTGTGAATTTTATTTATTTCTTGACAAACCATAATGTGTCAAGATTGATTTCTTACTGACACGATATCTTCAAACATGTCACCAGTTTTATATTTGTAATGGTGTAATTTTGTACGAGTTTCAATTGAGGTCTTTGACTTTGTGTATGTGTATGTTTTTGGATTCCAACAAGTGGTACTTCATTGTTAAACTGTAAGTTAAGAGGCTGCGGGCAGCACCCTGGGAAACCAATGTAATTGTTCTTCTTTTAATTTTAGATTTACCTGGAGCAAAGCACTTCTGTTTTTTCTTCCTTGTTTTATTGGTTTTGTTTTGGGGTTTTGAATGAAGCCTAAATGCTATGAGGAAAAGGGAAGGTAGCCATGTAAGATTAGGGTCAAATGTCACGCCTGTAGACCCTTAGCAGAAGAGTCTACCTGGTACATTACACATGTAGTTACGTAAACTGTTCGGCCAACCTTGAATTGTGGCCATCGCTTTATATTCATAATATAAAGGAGCCAATATTTTTAGTTTTGGTGTATATGTGTGTATGTATGTGTGTATTTAGGGCTGGCTGTCATTCAAATATTTTAATGATACTCGACACTGATACACATTTTTAAAATAGAACTAAACAGATAGAACTGAATGTAATGTCATTAAAAGGAATGCAATTTTCTTGTGAGGAAAAAGGACACCCTATGTCCTAATAGCTGGTATTTTCCCCTCTGATACAAGAAAGATTTCCAGGACCTGCTGCAGCAAAACCCTCCCAAACCATGACATTTCCACCACCATGCTTCACAGTTGGCATGGTGATATTGTGTTCAAATGCTGTGTGTAGTTTGCACCAAACATGTCTTCTTTTCTTATACCTAATGTTTAGTCCTGGTGTTTGTCTAGGTAATCTTTGGCAAATTTTAGCCTTGTCCAACGTCCTCTCTAATTATCTAGTCACACACAGTTGCTGTGTTGTATCTGATTCTAATTTTAGGCAGTTTTAGAAGTAATAAATATGGGAGTGTTCTAACATTTTCACGCAGAAAATTGCCTTTCTATTATTATTACATTTTACAAATGATTTTTAAAGACATTTCTTCAGTTTTATGTGTTTAGTTATATCATCTCCATTTCTCAATATATTTAAAACGAAGATGAAATGTTGATATGTTTAAATATGTTAAAGTCAAAGGTGTTAATGGGGTGTAACTTGACATCACTGTATATTTTGGCCCGTACTTTATAAATATAGAATTTCAGTATCCAGCTCTGTGCGTGTGTGTGTGTGTGTGTGTGTGTGCGTGTGTGTGTGTGTGTGTGTGTGTGTGTGTAGGATACAACACAGGTACAATAATAATCTCAATAATAATAGTCAGTTTTTTAATTACAGTATAAAGTGTACTGGCTGAGAATGAAACTGAATGACTTTAGGCTAAATGAATTTCCGCCCGTTCAGTTTGATTTCTTCCTTTCATTAAATCTTGTCTTTTTGGCTGTGAGAAGAGCAAACATGTTTACAGTACTGCAAGCAGACTTACAGAGCCTGTGCACTGTTACCATGTTATTACTTATTTCTAATAACTGCTTTACGGCAGTGTTTATTATTACCAAAAGTTTGACTTGGTATGTTAGAATTACTTGTCTTGGTTGCATCTCCAAGCCAAAGTCATGCGAGTGATTACGGACAGTCAAGGGTTTCACGTCAGCAGTTGACAAATGTGTGGCTCAGGAATTCTGAGCTTTGGAAATGCCCCATGAGTAATGTTCATCAGGAGCTGTGGTCAACAAATCCACTGCCGAATTGAGTTCCACAATTTTTCATTTTGCGAGTGAGATCCAGCCCAAACGAAGCTGTCTGGTTGGTGGGGTTCACAGGTCTTCAGGGGTTACTTGGGTTTCACAAGTAACCGAATGAAAACGCTCCTCTCAGATGAAGTGATGATGTATGTAAAGTCAGGCCTACAGGCTGGGAGTAGATGGTCTCACAGAAGTTGTGCTGTAATTTCCAAAGCATTAGCAAATTAACACCTTTACATCAGAACGTCTATATTTTTTTGGCAGTTTGGAGAGTTCGGCAGAGTGTCCACGTTCTCTTTCTTTGGCTGGTGGAGAACATTGAACGCTCCTGTTCTTTTGCACTCTAACATCAGGTTAGAACATGTCTCTCAAATGCAGTGTTTTGTATGTAATATTCTGGGAAAAAACCCTTCCACACTTTTATAGATGAATATACATGTTTTTGAATAGTCTTCATAAATGTTTAGTTTGTAAACTGCTGCAGAACATTTTTTGTTTACCATTGCTTTCCATGCACATACTGTACAGATCTTTATGTTGAATTGGTCAGTCCTCCTGGTCAGTTTGCCGTCTCATGTTGTTTCATTCGATTCTTTTATTTGTGGACCTTTCACCAGTTTCTCTAGGACTAACAATCCTGTAAAAATTGTGAGATTTTCAAACATTTCTAATGATTGTATCATTGGTCTTGGAGAATAAAAACTGCATTTTGTTAAAATGTTTGGTCTACATATTCCCTTCCTCCACTGGAGACCCTCTGGAGAACTTCAAGCACAGGCGTCTTGGTGAAGTGACAAGGCAACACTAAATCCAGCCAGTGGGCCACACTTAAATGCCCCTCTGTCTTTATGATATATATTATCCTCTACCTTTTCAATTGCAGAATAGAATTCTGCAGCAGCTCTAATTGTGACTATACAGCAGGTGCTTCCTAAGAAAAATGACCTTGAGTTGGAATCATCGAGGGGAGTAAGAAAAACCACTTCAACTGGCTTTTACTGAGTTACAGTTAGAATAACATGCCCCCAGGCACTGCTGGTGTGTACTGAGTAGGTAGAACAGCATGGAAACCCCCACATGGTCATCTAGAAGGGCAAAATTCACATGTGCTACCTCAGCAGTCTGTAGTTCAGACTGTATCTCATAAGTCATGATTAGTTCTGAATGCACTTGCAGTCCCAGTCAAATTGTCAGCTGATGCTTTGCGGCCAACAGCTCATTGAACTGAACTGAACCGTTCTGTTGATCTTGAGGCCTTTGTGTTTGGTTGAAAATAGTTCTGGCCTTTGTGAGGAACATGCGCACAACAACAGGCCTGGCTTTTACATTAACATTCCTAGTCTGACAAATTCGGAGTTTGGCCCTGACCCGCCAGTGGCCCACTGCTCAGCTCAGGTTTTGGTAAAAATAGACGATGGCCATGTTGATGTTCTTCAAGTCTGTTTGTTGAAGGAGGGCTTATCCAAACATGTCAGGCTAATATCGAGTATGAATGGATCCAAATATCCTCAAGATTCCATAAGATGTGTGTTCGACCATACAGTAAATGTCCACCAAAGGTTTTACTAACATCCAGCACGTGAAGCACAAATGTGCCATTGTATGTCATGTGATGATTAAACCAAACTGATTTGTTAGATGAAAAGGGTCCATTAATGCAGTGAGATTGTTAAACATGTAGCCCACTGTTTGTCTAAAGCTGCACCAAAGCCCCTTTAAACAACCATCTCAATGAATGCAAACATCCTAAAGTTCAGCTTGGACCTGTGTTTGGCTTGGAACACATCACTCAGGAAACTCTATAGCTGTTTTAGTGCTGCTTGCTAATAACTCAGGCTTGATACGATTACAAATGGGTTATTTCTTATGGAAAAATAATATGCTGCGCATAAGGGTTATTGCAGTTCAGCCCTTCTGTGTGTCGTGGAGGTTGTGCAGGTCCTTCAACAGTTGAAGAACAACTTACAGACTGGGTTCAATCAAAACCATCAAAAATGGTTCATTGTTTGGTTGTATGGTTCTTGCCTATGGTTTTTTAAAGAACCTACATAAACATAGTTTTGGCACTATATAGAACCATTTTCTGAAATCTACTGACATTTAATTAAGCACCAAGACCTCACATTGGTGAGGTCAGGTTGTTGGATGATCACCACCCCACCATCGCCAACTCCCCAACTCACTCAAAATGTACCAGAGAACATAATTCCACTGCTCCACAGATAAATCCTGGGACAGGTTCATGTTTATCTGCTCCAGAGAGTCTAATTGTACTGGCAGTACTTTTCTACAGGGACTAGACAAGCTATGGGCGTGCATTTGCACATCTGTGTCAGCAATGGGAGCTGGCCGAAACAGGAAATGTTGCAATATGGTGGAGCCATTCTTGGGAAATTCTTGTTGTGTGTGGGTGAGCATCCTGCTGAAAAATGCCAGTTGCAAACCATGCCAAGACAACCAATATGTGGCTGCAGGATGTCCTGCACGTCACTGAGCTGTTAGTGTCTCTTGTTTCACTACTAGGGGTGACTGAGTTTCATAAATGATGGTCATCAGACCAGCAATCGGGGAGGAGTGTTGCTATATAACAAAGGTAGGATTGAAGCACTCACCACAAGGCCTCCAAACTTGAAATTCACCGCCACTAGATCCCAAACAGAATCTTGATTCATTGCTAAACACAATATGGTTCTTGTCCAAAGCAGTCTAGATTTCTCATTCACTGCTAATGACAGGCAAAGGTGGCTTTTTCAGAATATCCTGCTTCCCTCAGGTCAGTGATGTATCCCATCTCAAAGTCTGCCAACTGGGCAAAATGTCTTCAAGTGTTCAGTTGAGTTAATGAACTTTCGCCAAGAGGTACTCTACCCAAAAGTAGCCTCCGAGAGCCTTTTTATAGTAGGCCATTAGTGCCAAGACCCAATGTCTAATCAGTCTACACCTGTAATCATTCACATATCTGCTTTGAGTTGTTGAGGTTCCTAACAGTGTCCTGCAATAATCCATCCCATGTAGCTTGAATATTCTCCCTCAGTTCCTGCAGATGTTGGGGAGGAGTTCTGATAGCATCCCACACATTTTTAATTAGGTCATCAGGGACAGGCCATGACATAGAATCTGTGTCTTCAAGGCAAGCTCTTGACACGACACTAGTATGCAGACTTGCATCCCACATCATGACACCAGGCCTTCTGGAAATGTGATGTGTGGCGACAAACCCTTGGCACTTACCACAGTGCCTGCACATATTGGATGTGTTGGTCATCTGCACCAGGACAAAAGCAGGACTCATGAGTGAAGATGACCCACTGCCATTCTGAGTGACTCAGTGACAGGATGCTCGACACCATTGCAGCCGGTTGATTCCTTCTGGGTGTATGTACATAATATACATGTATATATCATTTTTAATATATAGGTTCATATGCTATGGCCATATATCAGATTTCTGTATGAAGCAGCAGCTCTTGAATTGGAGTGAAGAGGCCAGGTGATGAATGAGTACTAGCACGAGAAAGTGCCAGAAAGCTGCGGTGTCCAAACCAACAGAAAGTCTCTGTGTTTCCTCGCTCACATCTACCGTCTTTATTTTAGCAACACTGATTTACGCATCATTTCCTATATTTCTCTTCGGATGAAATACGAGGGCTCTGGTTTCGCCACGCTGTTTGTGAGGGGTCGGTCATTCCTCATAGACTTTAAACCCCTGGCTGCTCCAAATCATTTCACAAGCAATCATGACCCTGCCTGCCTTGCACCCAGGCCCTGCTGGCAATGGGCCAACGACAATGCCCCCAACGCCTTTTTTAACAGGGGAGGGGGACGGAAAGGGGAGGGGGTGCACCTGAAAGTTTTTGGTGGGACATCTGAAAATAGAGCCCCTTGGTGTCCCTGGGCTGTCTGAGGCCTGCAGACGGGCTGCTGATTTATGCTGGCAGGGCAGCGGCCGCTGCTGGTGAAATATTTGCTGCCCCCAGAGCAGATCCGGACAAATGAAGTGTGAAGCTCCCGGGAGCTGAGGGCGGCGGCGCACAGGTCACTAAACACTTACAGCGTGCTGGCTGAGAGCACAGGAGGCTTTACATGAGGACTGCTGGAGCTCATGTGTGGAGAAGAGAGCCCCTCGCTCCCCTCCTCTCCCCCTATTTGATCAGAGAGCACTTAATCAGACGTGGCCTTCAAATGGCATTGCATTCATTCAGGCGTCAGGGAATGACAGGCTGTAAGATGCAGGCCTGTTAGGTGTCCTGTGGAGTTCACAGGTCAGAAAAAGTAAACAGCGATCAAGTGGAGAGGTGAGAAGGCGAGGGGAAAGTGAGAAGAAGGTGAGGCCAAACTGTGTGGAAGTGTGTGGCCAACTCAGATCACACAGGGAACCAGGAGTGCACACCAGTCCCTGAACAGGATACTAATGTAGGAAACACCGCCCTCATGTGGACATTTTGAACATCTTTCCTAAAGATACTAATTGTTGATTCATTTTCTCAGTACAGGACATCAGGTAATATGGGACATTGCCCAGCAGAACAATCCAGCTCAATTTTTGCTGGTCAGTGGTTTAAGATGGTATAGCTGGCCTTTGATGGTCAAGGTGTCCAAAAAGCTGGTCGTCCAAATGAAAACATACCCAAAGCAAAGAGAAAGCCATATCATTCTATATTGGACAAGTATGGAATATAAATATGGAATTTTGCCTCCATATTTAACACATCTATGCAGTACCTGGAGCACCAGGGTCACTGCAGTTGCTCAGGGGCACTTCAGTTAAAACCTGTTTCCTCCAGGTCAACAATGCCCCTAAGCCAGTAAACCAGCTGTTGTCCGGTATAGAATATGTTGTTGGTTAGGTTGGTCAACATGCATGGTCATTCTTGTTCAAACTGGTTGTCCAGCTTGTTCCCAAGCTAACATGTCCATCTGGCCTCTATGGGTAGCCCAAATGGGAACCAGAAAGTGGCCCTACATGTAAATGCACACCATGGATAGTGATGGTACCAGGAAGGGTTAAACCTGGGCCCCATATGGGTTGTCAACTACATATTGGGTTCTAGATGGGACCCATGTGAGCCTGGGTTATGTAATGATGGGTCCCATTTGGAAAGCCCAAGTGATGTTCCATTATATTCCATTTATACATTTACATATGACCATGATATGTAAATGACCAAGGTAATCACATAGAATTCATATTATTTTCTCTGAACATCTATAATAAGAGAGACTGAACACTAAATGGCACACTTTATGATTCATGAAATTATGACATAGATGAAAATGTCTACAAATTTTCTTTATCTCTACAAAGTAAGAAACTCTTCCTGAAGAAAGATTGAATTTCAGTTTCATATGAATGAATGAAATATGATGTGGTATAGGTTTATTGTAAATGTAATGTATGCATCAAGCAAATTCAGCAAGCACATGCCTGCCATGAAGTCACTGAAACACCAGTCAAGCTAAGAACAACTTTTTGTGTAGTTGGTCATCTTTAAAGGACTTCCATTTTTGCTAATGTGACTACAGTAGTGGATCTTAAGGATTCAGTGTAGACATCTTTTTTGGAAAATATCCAGACACTGGGTATCCAGACACACACTGATACTTGCAAGTAGATGAACTATTCCAGTTCTTCCAGTCATGTTTTGGCTAATATCCCCTTCAGCTGATCCGTGGGATTGAAATGCATAATCTCCCACTTGCTTAAGAGAAGGCCAAGTGTTCATGCTGCTTATTTTAGGTCAGTAGTTGTAGATTTGTCTCATCCTCTTCTATCAAGGCAATGTCATCAGCAAAGTACAAGTTGCCCAGGCAGCTGCAGTCAGACCAGTGGATGCTGGTGCCGATGTGGGCCTCAACATGGATGAGGAAATGGAGTGGAGACAGGATGCATCTCTATCTATCTCTATCTTTGAGGATGTTGATGAAGGCCACCACTAGACCATGCAAGTTGAGTGTTTTCTAAAGAGACTCATAGTATATGCTGTCAACAGCTTTCTCAAAGCCAACAAACATGATGGATAATGGGTTCTGATATTTGAGGCAATGTTTCATGATATTCTGAAGAGTAAAAATTTGCTCAGTGCAAGACCATCCAGCAGGGAAACTGGCTTGTTCTTCCCTCAGGTGATGATTAAGGGCATATTGCAGTCACTGTAGAAGGAGACCACACAAAAATCCTTCCCTGGCACCGAGAGGAGTGTGATGCCTATCCCATTGGCCATTGGTATGTTCGGAAATGTTGGAATTATATATATAATTTTGGAATTATACCTATTGCACCATGACACCAGGCTACTGGGACTACTACACCAGGCTACTGTTGTTGAATTGTTTCAACAATGCTTCTGCTATTGTTTGCCAACCATATCTCAGGTTTTCTATGGGTATTTCATCCAGTCCGGCCACTTTGTTCTTTAGGCTCTTGATCACAAATTTCACTTTATGGTGGTAGTCTGACCAGTGTTCATTGGGAGCTACAAACAAATGCTTGCGAGATAACCAACAACAATGGTCAAACATCCAACCAGAAGCTTACTGAAAGCATCTGTTCAAGATGCAAGTTGCTAAGAGACATTTAACCAAATATTAGGGTGTGCTGTATGTATACTTTTGCACCTGTTTTCAATGCAGAACCACTGCAAAATATAAAACTAGTGCACCAAACACTGCTCCTGAAAAAGAACAGTCCAAGAACAGTCTGTAGTCGTTTCTTTTTAAAATTGCATTGAAAAGAAATGTTGGGCTCCCATTCTGTAGTTCCACAATACTGGCTGAATTCAGATGCACTTTAACTATGAAATTATGCCAAACAGTGTGCAGTGCCCATGTATAAGAAGAAGGCATGACTCATAGCAGTGATTTGTTAGATTTGTATCTGTGCACCTCATAATGGTGGGAAGGTTCACTGGTAATGGCACTGTCATTATAATCTCAACACTGGCACCAGCACCAGGCTGCCAAGACCACTAAGGAACCATCCAGAGTTTAAAAAAAAAAAAATGCATGTTCAAAAGAATTCAGAACTCCACGACCCCACCAAAGAGCCTTTCAGAGCATGTTTTAAACAGTATGTTAGCAACAATCAGTTATAGACCAAGTATAGTTAAATCAATGGTTTGATTCGCTTTATGTTTATTCTGTGTTCATGGGACTGAAATATGTTTATGTCAGACATTCCCAAAGACAGTATGAAATTGCAAAAAGGGAGCAAACAAACAGATTTGATACACATACAGGAAATACAAGAGAGAGTGGATTAGTGCTCTTAACAGAGTTGTGGTGATATTACAAGGAAAGTGGTAGAAAGGTCAGTGCAGGCCAATGGTGGACAGGCTTGGTCTGTGTTAACCTGTGAGGTTAATCTCAAAGATGGACTGTTAACACCCCTGTTCTAAATCTCTGTTTATCTATAATTTCACTTGAACAAAGTTGAACAGGGGACTAATGTAGTGTTCTTAGAGATTTATACTTAGAACCCCACCACAGACTTGCACAGTCTTACACTGGTGCTTTAAAAAGTTCTTCAAGAAGTACTGCCACAGAAGAACCACCCAGTGGAGGCATTGTGGTCAGTGTCAAGATCAATGGCTTGTTGTCACTCGTCACATGTCCAGTAAGCCTTGTGTCATGATGTGGGTTCTAATTTCATATGATGCCAGATCAGTTTTGGTCTTCATTTCAGACACGTTAACAGTCCAGTATTACCTTAATGAGGTTCTGCAACCAGCGGTCCCACCTTTTCTGAATGCACGCCCTGGTGTGCTATTCCAACAGGACAACGCTTGTCCACATATTGCCTGCCTTGAAGAATTCCAACCTATTTTATCAGATCAAATTGAAACAAATACAAATGAATCAAACTGCTGTCCTTAGAGCTTTCTCTTTCTCAGCAGCCCACCACAGACCTGGCATGGCCAGCTGCCATGCTGCAGACAGCAGAGAGGGGAAAATGCCAAGCAATAAAGGGAAACTCAGTCATATCCACAAACGATGTAATGAGTCAGAGAGGGTGGGTGGCAGCAGCCCAGGGAAACCATTGTATTCTGCTGTGCCAGCAGAAACCTTAATCTGAACATGGTGCCATGTATATCTCCAATCAGCCTCCCTGAGTGTCTGGTTTTAGATCCTAGAAGTAAAGCGTTCTGGAGTCAGTGTTTTTCAGCTTTGTAGGAATTCAGAATACTGTGCAGCACTTTTGGGTTTTGCTGGCAAAGACATTTGGCTGGAGATTCCCTATTAAATCAAACTTTGACCGTCAGTCATAAAGTCTAGCTTTATCTTTGCAGCACTGTTTTAGAGTAGGATAGTGAGGGAAGTGACTTTTTATGACCTACAGAAGAAGTACAACATTGCATGGAATTACACATACAAAATTGCCAAAAATGCATTTATTAAGTGTTAGTTGTTCTGTGATGTATGAATAGTAAGTTTCTTTGGGTGGAGGAAAGCTCAGATGCAGTTTTACAAGCCTATATACAACCTTGCTCCTTTTACAGAGGCTTTAGAGGCCTGAAGAATCTGCTTTTATTACAATATCAACGACTCAAAGGTGCTTCATATTATCACCGTACTTGTTCCTGAGTCATAGCATTGCTGTGCTCTCATTGTGTCCTCTCAGCACAATGTTTTCTTAGTAAACTAAAGAAATTGTTGCCAGTTAGATTTGACCCTAACCCCAACTCACTTCCCAGGAACCGACTTCCTTCATTTTTAACATTAATGAAAGAGGCCAATGTTTCACTCCAAGGCACTGAACCATCTCTTCTCGGTTTATGCGTCCCGTTGCACACCCTGCATGTATTTATAGCCCTGTCATCCTCATGCAACACCATCTGCAGGAGCCTGAAGTTACTACCACCACCTTAAACATGCAAGCTCGAGTTCATGGTTTGGCACTTCCATGTGTAGAACTTTAGTTATTCAACTAGGCCAAGGAAACTCGTTTTCCATTTCATTGCCTCTTTAAAGTTAAGAATGTAAGGTTACCTTTTCCAAGAAGCAAGGTTTTGTAGCAGCGTTTTGCAAAGCCTCATTGAACAAGATGTTTTACATTACAGCAATATGTTTTTCCTTATATGATTATTTTACAATGTCAACTTTTACAGCTGATTTCTGTCTGTTTTCCTGTTTTATGATATGCTTATATTTTCGGGCATTCTTGGGTTTTATTGTTCTGAATGGTTTGCGTAGTGCTAAGCTCACTGACACGAATTTCTAACAACTTGTCATTGTGAAATATGTACAGTCTGAGTAGACACCAGCATCTCAACACCAAGACACCATTACAGCACAGCTCTGCACTCATAGGTCCAAGCACGTGATTATTTTCCCTATTTTCACAAAACTGGGCTTGCTCTTGAAACCAGTGGGGGAAAAGAAAGATGTGCTAAGCAGAAGTGAGACCCGGTTTTGACACATCGGTGGAAGTGGTGGAGTGCCAAATGCTAAACAAACACATATGTGTGAGAGTGACAGTGTTACGGCCTGTCGGAGTCACCCTCTCAATCTGCCACAGGCCACTGCACTCCACGGCCGGCCCTGAGCCCTTTCCTCAAAGCAGCCTATGGTACAGCTATAAAAGGCACACTCCCGGCCTTCTGAGTGTTCGCTTGATTTAGTGTGAGTTAGAAGATGGGATGTTGCATTTGCTGGGCCTCCTTTCACACTCGCTGCCTGTCAAAAGTTTGGGGACACGTGTGATCTGAGAACTGAGAACACTGTGATAAAGACGAAGATGAGCGAACGACCAAGCAATAATTAAAATCAATAAATATTTACCCTGACATATTTGTTATTTCAATAGTAATTCAACAGCCAATTTTCATGATGAGAGGAACAATAACAATGTTCCCAAATTACTTAAAATATTTTTATGTATGTTGGCTTCTATAAAATGTGAAGTTATCATTTTGGAGATACAAGATTATCGTATGACCGCAACAAAATGTAAAGCTTCAAAATACGACCAACGATTCTGTTTATACTGGTCATCAAAATGCATCCCCACTGTGACCAGAAGAGATCTGATTTTACTTTTCTGTGTAACAAAAAACACCAACATGTACATAATTTCCATTTAAAGCCATTTCCATTTATTCATGTGTGTCAGTATTATCTCTTCTCAGGAATGTGTGTTCCCTCCATTCTCATTTTCATTTATAACCCAATATCTAGGTCAGTGATGTCATTAGCTCCACCGCTCTTTGTGATCAGTCAGAATCTGCATGCAGGTTGAGCACGTACACGTGGAGAGAGCAATGAACATGCACAGGAAGCTCTTTTTTGGCATTTAAACTGAGATTTAATTCAGTTGGAAGCAAGTGAATATTAGCTGTTCTCTGAGCTAGATTGGTCATTTATCACACATGATGGGACAGTGTGTAGGGTACATCTTGTAGATTGTTATGTGACTCATGTCTGTTGGTCAATCTTATCCTGAGCATGTAACACACACATGACAGAGAGAAAGGGAGATAGAGTAAGAGAGAGCGAGAGAGAGAGACAGAGAGAGAGAGAGAGAGAGAGAGAGAGAGAGAGAGAGAGAGAGAGAGAACAGAGGTGTTCTCGCTTGCCTGACAGAAAACACTTTCCATTTACCCTCATGTTGAATGTGGATAAGATCCGTCTCTGACCACCTCTGAGTGTGGTTTGAGTGATCCCCTCTTAATTTGATCACAGTGTATTTTGGGAATCTTTACACCTGGCTTTGATTCTCTTTGGGTATCAGCAGGAAGCGTGAGTAGTGTGGTTTCAGGTGTGAAGCTGACTTCTCAGCTACCGTGATAAACAGGCCTTGCTGTAAATCCACAGGTTCAAAACAATCAGAAAAGCTCCTGTTAGAAAACGGCATGGAGACAACATTGCTCAAATCAAATCAGGTAGAGCGGACTGAGGCCAGACTTTGAATGGAGTATGTTGAAATGAGGGCACTGCCTAGCCATAAGCGCTTCAGGGCGAGATGGAAAGTTAACACAGTGTAGACGGGGAAAGCCTATATGTTGCTCATGAAAGTCCAACTTGGCAAAAAAGTCAACTTGGCAGAAAACAAAAAATATTCGTACCAAAGCAAACAATAGCGGATGCCATCATATACACCCTCGGCATGAACACATCTAATTTTCCACCATAAAACGTGAAACTGCTTGGATCTTTTCATGAGGTGCAGATGGACAGCAGTGAAGTCTAAATCAGGATCTGACCAATCTATACCCACAATTACCCTGCTGTTTGAAATAGGGGTGAGCTGAAACATTTGGTATTATTTAGAGCCTGTGCAATGTCACTGATGCACAACCAGTCCCCAGTAACAAATCCGACAAGGACTCAGAAGAAATAACTGCACTGCACTGCCCAGAACCAGCTCAGTGTATTAACCTATAATTATAAGGCGAAAGCAAAAAGCTTGCTTTTGAAAAAAACAAAAAAACTTACTGAACTACAGGTTGCCTCCATCAAGGACTGCCCGAAAACTCTCTGATGTTGGTGACTTGAGCCTGCTTGTGGCAAGCTAGCATGCTTCTTGCATGGCCCTTTGGCACTGCCCATAGTTCGGGGCTCTGCTTTACATTACTGTGCATGTGGATTGGGTTTAGAACTATGAAAATGTAATTGCCACTTCAGCATAAGTTAAGTCATGTGGCAAGTGAGAACTGCTAGGCAGTGCCCTTGTTCTTTTTGACACCGTTCAAGCTGCAGAAAAGCACTGCATGGTTTCAAGATTCCATCTGATTGATTGTCTGGCTATGTGATAAGAGATCACAGTGCTCACCATTATCTTTCAACAAGCACTAAAGGAGGATACCTTGTGTAATGGTTTGCATCATTCATATTATTTCAACTGGACCTCCACTTACATTTTTAAGACAGTACATTACTCAAACCAGTCCCAAAAGGAACACAATGGCTTTAGACAGTACGGTTAAATAGCCTCTAGACCTCTAAAACACGATGTGGTACTAACCGGCGTAATCAGTTTTATGTCTAACTGGTAAGACTGCATGCTTTTTAGGTGATATTCATCATAGGTGAGTTACATGCACGCTTCATTTCCTCTGTGGTTGCAGGCCTGGCTTAGAGTTGAAGGGCCCACTGAGGCCTATTAGGGTTCCAAACTTCAGCCATTTAGGCCACAAATTAGATCTGAAGTGAAGTTTCACAGAGTACATACAAAGTCCTTACAGTCAAGCCTGTTCACTCAGTGGTCATCTTGTCACAAGACCAGGATCATTAGCTCCAGAGATCACTAGCACCACAACCCTGAGCCTCCTCAGTTCATGGCAAAACCATCATGCAGGGCAAAGGTTTATTCATAAACAGAATAAAGTTGAGCATTATGAGAACCAGTGATTGGTCTCCTCGTTTAAACGTCTCTGGTACAATATAATGAACATTTTCTCTTATACAGTTGTTCAGCTTATATATGGTATATGTATATGTAATATATAAGAGTATATCTCCAGTAAACAAGTAACAGGGCAGCCAAATAAATAGGAGATAGACAAGAGTACAACAAAATCTGAATTAAACATGGCCACGACTGCTGTTGGCAACTCAAAGATACATACAAAGATTTTGTATGAAATGTATGCCCATCAATCTTATATTGCTGGGGTCCAATGAAAATCATGCATCTCTAGTTTTGTCGATTGTTTTGTTTTCTCCATGGTTCAAACCCTGTAGCTGCTCTGTACACTGTGTAAACAATTCTGATTAATAGATCATTAGAAATGCTCTAAAATCAGTAAAATAAGGTCGTATTTTACATTCACATTTTTGCCTTCCCCTATAAAGTTACTAAAAACAGCAAATTTAACAGGATATATATATATATATGGTATCTAAAAGCTTATTTTGGAGCATTTGGATTTGAAAAACAGCTCCACATTCAAGTCATATATAAAAAAAAGAAATGGAGAAACAATGTTTTTGGTCATATGGTGAATTAATCTGTTTATTCAGATTAGTTCTTCATAAGCACTTTTAATGTGTCTAGTGTTCAGTCGGGCAGCTCAGACTAATATACATAAGCTGTGTGTATATTGTGATCTTTATTATATTTTAGCAGTAGCTCAGTTTCAATAAGTGGTTTCCAGAAATTCCTAAGAGAGCACAAACAGGGCATCCCATCCAACTTTTGTTGACAGCACAACAAAAATATGCAAATTGAATTATGAGATAATTAAGGATGACATAGGAACATAATTGCCATGAATGATGAAAGACAGATGAGAAGCCCTATAGGCAGTAGTAATCGACTAAAGTGTCCATTTTACAGACAACAGTATGACATACATTGTCAGAGAAATTACATAAGTATGTTAAGAAGCCAATAATATCTTATTTACAACAGTATAACTTTACGTCTTCATTGCAACAGAGAGAACAGATGACTTGACCAACAGAAAATAGGAATAACAGGCCAAAACCTAAAGTTAGCTAGATCTTTTCTAGGCTGAAAAGGAATAAACTTGTCTCTGGCCTCCATGTTGTGCTTATAAAACTGCTGTGATTTTAATCAAAGCTTCTAATCACAGTAGTTAGATATTTTTTATCCAGAAAAACAACAGCACTGCATATGAAGTGGACTGTTTTTCTTGTTTGATGTATTTGTTAGCCCATCTGTCACTATACTAGCAGTCAGGATTCTCATTGCTGGTATGAAAAATGAAAATGTGAAAATAGAATAGAATAGAATAGAATTTTATTGATCCCTTGGGAGGGTTCCCTCAGGGAAATTAAGGTTCCAGCAGCAGTATCGGTACAGTTCAGAACAGAAAGGAGTACAAATATAAGATAATAATTATACTATATAAGAAAAAACACTGTATAAATATAAAGAATATATAATATAGAGAATATTACAATGTAAAAATATACATAAATAGTGCATGAAAAAAGAGTCCTGTAGGAAGTGGTGTTGCCCATTATTATTGCACTTTTGAAAAAGTGGACCAGTTTGGTGATGCTGGTCAAGCTCAGGGATGATAGGGGTTGAGATAGTGGACTTGTGATGAACGGAGGTGCACCTCCACCACCTCAGCCGTCAAACATGAAAAAGAACCCTGGGCAAACTGCTGTACTCAGGGCCCACAATTTGGTGCTGCACCCCTGGATATGCTGGTCAATCAGGTTTGGTCTTGTTGGTCATGCTGGTAGTCCAGCTAAACCATCAAACTCAAACAAAACCACACCCCATGCCGGTCAAGAGCTAAGATGGTAAAGCAGCTTGATCTGGCCAGGGAGAATACTTAGTTTGAAGCTAGTGTCTGACGCTTCAGAATGCATTTGTCATGCTGCTGATTTGTGGGATACACCTCCATCAGCTGATTGCTAAATTAGACATGCAGCTCTTATCCACAGCAACTTACAAGGTTAGTCACATTACAGAGGTGTGTCAAAGCAGTGTTAGGAATCTTGTCCAGGGACTCTATTGGTGCAACACAGCATAATTGCCCAGACTAGGATTTGAACCCCAGTCTCCCACATGGTGGAGTGGCTCACTGGTGGTGTTTTCTGTTGCACCACACCAGCTACAGAGCAAGCCATAAGAAAATGTCATGGCTGGTGCATTTGTCCAGATTTTATTTTGTAAGGCAACAACTAAAGTATTATCAAACCTGCTTATGTCCGGCAAATTTCATATGAGGGACAAAGACGTCTGGACTTATTTGTTTTATTGGCACTGCGATCTGGAATCTAGACTAGACTAGATGGATAAGAAGGCAGTAAAGACATTCTTTTCTAATTAGATACATCCAATATTGATTTGTAAAGATCAGATACAGTAGATCTGTCAAAGAACAGGTCAGACACAGGTCCACTGAGGCTTAGTGGTGTGTGTATCACCTGAACAGGGTATGTGTCTGAGGCTGGACTTTTGATCATCCTAAATGGCGTAAAACTTGCTTAAGTAATCAAGGAAGGAGCCAACTGCATGTTTGACAGCCCAATTCGTCCCCACTGCCCAAATAAAGATTGCAGACACATATGCAGCTGGTTTGAATTTCCAGTGAATGAAATGTGTTGGACGGGCCTGAGTTGGTGAAAGGGCTTCCTCCACAGGAAGTGCAGTAATTAAAGCCCAGGAGGCCGAACTCTGCGACCACAGCTGAGGAAGACCGCTCCAGTTTCATCCAGAGCTCCGCCAATGGGATCTCCACACACATATAACACTGCAGCCATGTTATTCTGCTGTCAACCCAGGCTGACAGGAAATCTGATAGAGTAATGGCTTTTTTCATTCATGCACTTGGACCGGGGATTGGTAGAGCAAATCTTTTGTCAAACTAACATTTTGGTTTCTTTATGGGATTTTAGTAAAGGCAGTGGTTCTATTTAGAATAATGAAACCATTGAGCTGGAATAATGAATGATTGTTTTTTTTCAGCCATTTAAAATGGTTCCATATAACTTCACAAAGTTTTACTATTGTTACAAACCACAGAACTCATTTTCAGTACTAATTAGAACCTGCTTAGAGTAAAAAAACAACAAAAAAACAAAAAAACAAAAAACGAACAAACACGCATTATAAAAATAGATTTATTTGACATTAGAAGAAGACTCAATTCAACCACATAAGCATATCACAAAGATCCAGAAATACCTGAGAACCATCCAGATTTTGGGGCATATTTTATGTAGTTATATTATAAATGGATGCAAAGCCATGTGCACCCAATGTCAATTAATTGCAAGTAATTCAGAACATAGTACAGACATGAATGGAAACTCTATTGGTTATGCAAAAAAGAATTACATGAGGATATTAACATGGGGGCATTTCATTCTACATTTTGCAATGATCGACCACTAGATGGCTCTGTCTGGTTGTGTACACAGTTTGACCATGTGTCTGCACAATGTTGTTTACACTCAGATTAAGTTCAGTCTGATAATCCAATACTGTAGCCTTATACAGGCTGCATACACTGTAAAGAAAACACATTCTCCTGTCTCACAGCAAGAAGACATAACAGGACCACACTAATGATATGTGCATGCCTGAAATGGACACTGGAAAACACTGTTTCATTCAACACTGGTGATCTGACAGTAAGACAGTAGTACAGTCCACACCAAATTGGGTCAATATTGGACACTACATTACTGGGTTAACTGAAACACATTTTGCTTTCATTATAGTTCTGCATTGCAAACCAACTTGGATACCACGGCATCCACCAAGCAACCATATGGGATAGCATATCAACCAATCAAACACCATAGCAACCATGTAAGAGGCCATTGGCATTCCATATTGTCCACTGAAATACCACAGCAACCACCTAGCAACCACTTAGTGACCTTATGGGATACCATATCAACCACCTTAAACACATTAGTTGTTAACTATGCATACACATTACTGCCCCAAAGTTTATACTGCTTCTGTTTGGTGCAGCAGTTGTGCATGTCCACAGAAATTAACGTACGGCATATAATAAAGTCACTAGGGGCAGTGCAAACACTCAGCAGCATCAACATACCAGGAGGTTTTTAAGAAAGACTTTGTGACCAACTTTCCTGCCATTGCACAGTGACACACATACTAATCAGAACTGCTGGTGAGAGATTAGTATTATTTTAAAAGTCGATGTGAAAACCTGGTTTTTCCACAGGGACATCCTTGGGGGAGATAGTAGTGCATAGTGGGCTGGTGATACCAACATTATCAGCATTGATGTAAATGCATAAATAATAACATTGCAGAAGTAACGCAAATTAAACATGATAAGTTTCAGAGGCAGAGGTTTCATGAAGAAAGAATGGTGATGTTATTCCTCAGAAAACACAAAATCATCTGCAAGTACAAGCCAGACTATAGATATGATGTGATAACATTAGTAGATGGATTGTTGACATCAAATCTGACATATAGAGACAGGTTTGAATAACGAAATCATTTTGTAACTAGATGTGTCGTCCTATGTTGGCAGTGCATCTTTTCTGCTTGTGTTTGTGAGGGACATTCAGGACAGATGTTTTCATAAAGATTCAATTTAAATTCTCACATTTTCAGTCTCAGCAAAAGGCAAAAATAATTTTACATAAAGTGTTTGTCTTGTGGGCCATAAAGCATTCTAGTTATAAAAAGTTGGGCCATGAGGTGGAAAAAGTTGAGAGCCCCTGACCTAAATTACACAATTCTATATATCTTACGCTATAAAGGAAAGCTGAATTATGATGCTATGGTGTTGCTAAGTGGTTGCAGGTTGGTTTACACAACTATAATAAAAACAGCACAAATTTTTAGTTCTGATCAATAATGTATTGAAAATGACAGTGTTTAGGTTAAATGCTTGACCCAATCTGCTGGGTCAAAACAACCCAATGCTGTGTTGTTCCAGTACTAAACCAGCACTGGTGTGTTTCAACCCATCATTTTTAGTGTGTAGAATAAAGTAGAAGCAAAAAGATACTCTGAAGTAAAATGCAGGGAAATACAAGACTTTAACAAACAGTTTTAGTGGCACAGTGTAATCTCAAGCCCATTACAGAGTTGCTGATAAGACAAATTCATGCCACTTGCACAAGGGGAGTAAAATGGCAACAGCATGCAAAGTGTACACAGGCAGCATTAGAACCAGGCAACAGTCTATCTAGGGCATTTAAAGGACCAATCCAATATGGTGTCCTCAAGGCAACACACACAATAAAGCAGATACCTTCCAAATCCCTCCCGACAGAAGAGTGAACCTATAAATGCAACACCTCCTTTCAAATGCTGAGGAGTCTTATTGTAAATTTTTTTCAGGGAAAATTAGTGCATACATGAACTACACTATAGGGCAAATGTATTGGGACACCTGCTCATCCATCGTTTCATCCAAAACCAACGGCATTATATAAAAAATATATATATTTATTTATTCTGTCTCTGTTGTCCACAGAAGTCTTCTACTATAATTTGGGGCATTGCTGTGATTATTTGATTGTTTTCAGTATCAAGAGATTCCAGAGAACACAGCTCAGTGCTGGGTTGCTCTAGCCCACATCTGGCACTAAGGGATAGGGATCAATATTTGTCTCCAAATCTATTGCCAGTACACCTCTACAGGGACTAGACAAGTCGCTTGTGTGCATTTGCACATCTGTGTCAGCAATAGGTACAACTTAAATTAGCTGAATGCATTCATTAAAAGGTCCACAAAAATTTGCATATATAGTGTATGATCAAGTTGGTTTAGGAGGTCACTTAGTCAGCCTCTTGGCTACGTCCTGGTAGGCCAGTTCTATCTCCTTGTCTGCTGCACATGTGTTGATGAACTCATCTCGTGCATAAGCATTCTGTAGATAGCGCCACACTCCTGTGAACTCCGACGGTATGTCAAAGTTACGGTATTTCTTGGAAACAACCTGGAAATGAGAAGTTATTAAGATGGCAATTAAGTATTTAAATGAACAATAATAAAAATCAAAATTAAGATGGAAATAAAGACATTCAGAGTTTGAGGTTCTGTTCTAGATAACCTTACAGAATCAGACATGTTCACAATGGTGTAGGAACTCAGAAATCCAATATGTTTAAAATGGAACCCAAAGGCAGAAGAACCTCTCAGCAGTTGTGGAGGTGTGTTGCTACCTAACGAAGACCAGATTGAAGCACTCACACGAGGCCTCCATATTCAAACCCAACCATCATTGAATCCAAAACAGAACTGTTGATGACACCCCAGATCATCACACCAGTTTTTGGGGGCAGTGTGTTGCTCCAAATCAAAGGTGGGATTGAAGCACAAGGCCTCCATAGTCAAATCATTGTTAAATCCCAAAAAGAACCTGGATTCAATGGTAAAGGTGATACGGTTCCAGTCTGTAACACTCCTGTCTTGTTCTAAACACCACTGCAAACAAAGATGATGGTGGCTGGCTGTCAGTGGCAGGACACACAGTGGTTGCTGTGACACCAAATTTTCTTTATGTTGAAACCACCATCCTGTTTTTCTCTGTCAACTGGGGAACATGTCTGAGTGAATCGTAGAGTCGTTGACTCAATGATCTCTCACCAAGAGGTACACTACCCAAAAGTAGCCTTTAAGAGTCTTTTCATAGGTGAGTGGGGAAGAACTTTTACATCACCAACCCAGTGTCTCATGAGACATAACAGCTGAGGTTTGCAGAAATTATATGTGGGTGCATTCTATTGTTTGTTGAAATGCACATCAGATCTTCAGCTAAATTAAAATCAACAAATTAAGGATCTATGGTCCCTCAAATGTATTGGACGATATCAGTACTGGCTGGCTTACCTTGACAACATGTAGTTTAGGAAGAAGGTTGCAGTCTGCCAGTGTTAATTCATTGCTGTCCAGGTATTTGCGAGTGGAGCACTTCTCTTCTTCCATGCTGTCTGCATCAATCTCGTCAGGTAGAGGGGTGTTGAGAAAGTTGTCTAGTTTCCTCAGGGCTTTCAACAGGCCCTTCTCCAGGCCTGCAAAGCAACATACAACATAGATGTATCCTGTTGCAGCAGAAAAAAACCCTTCAGGCACTCTGTTTTCTACTAAATGTTGACTGAGTGTGGATGAAGCATGGGGTGCATTTACTTTGAACAACAATATCAAAACACCAAACCCTTAATCAGACAAAGATCAGAGATGACACTCACCGGCATTAGCCTCAGGCTTTGTGTTCTTTACATACGCCGAGAACTTAGCGAAGATGTCGTTTCCTGCTGTGTTTGACTCCCTGTTTTTCGCAGCAAGTTTGGGGTACCTTGAGGGAAACCATAAAACAGAATGCATTAATAAACTTTACACTTGCTTCTTCCATCAGATCTTGTCACTGAAGGCTCTGACCACCTACTTTGGAGGTGCCAGCATCTCTTCTAGGAATTCCTCAATCTTGTTGACATCAGTCCGTACTTCTCCATTGAAGGTGAGGAAAGGCGGGTGTGTCCCAGGGGCCAGATTATGGAGATCAGCTGGTTTTCTGATGAAGTGGCAGATTATAAATTCAGTAGGGTCATGCCTTATTTTTAGGCCAAGCTTATATTATTTCTGATGTGAAGCTGATTGCTTATAACCAACTGTGCTGTTTAGAGCCATAGAAGAAACACTTCTGGTTGCAGAATGCATTTATTTGCCCTCTCACTCTCTCAGTAGCCCACAAAAATAGCATCCCATTGGGATTTTCCCCCAATGGCCAGTCCATCGCTGCCTAGTGTCTTGGTGTGAGATGGTGTGAGAGTGAAATTCCCTAAGATCGCCTTTAGTTTTCATTACAGGAACTGTGATGACCGAATGTTACGTTCGTCTTGCAACCAGTAGCCCTACTGAAAACATTCTGGTGCCCCATTCCAACAGGACAACACTCCCTGTATCCCTGATTGAAAAGCATGGGATGCTATTGGGCACACTATCAACACTCCACCCCTACCGCACAATCTGCAGGAACTGAATGAAATATTCAAGCTGCATAGAGACGTATAGCATGTTGCATTATACCTGACACCGTACTGAGACACTATTTCTGTATGTGTAGCTCAATAAATATTGTCCATATCAGTCTAAATTTTTAATCATTTATTGTTCCAGGAAGGAGTGCACTTAGAAACAAAGAGACCTAGAGCTCAGCCCAAAGCCGAGGCAGTGGGGAAGGAGTGGGGTAGCCCTCCTTCTTATTGGGGGTGCCCAAAAAAAATGCCCAGTAGCCTGAGCCCAGTACCACCCCTGGGTCCTGGTAACCCTTTTCTTCCTTCTAAGTAGCATTGCAATTCCACACTTCCATCTGGGTAAAAGTGTTTTTGCAACTATTTGTTTGATGATGAATGTATGTTCTCTTTAAATAGTTTCCATATATGAACAGTATATATTGGAGAGTCAAGGAAACAAGAACCATTAAAAACAAACAAACAAACAAGCAAGCAAACAAATAAATAACCACAAAATGTCTTAGCTATGAGCACATTTGCATCTTGAAGCAGGCCCATGCTTACAAACATCACAAGGAACATAACCAGGCCCATGTCTGATATTAACCCACTGTACATACTTTCACTTTTTAGCATGCCATTACCTTTTCAGATCTACGGTGGTGACATTGAACACCACCCCCTTCAGCCACAGGATCATGAAGAGCCTTTGAGAGAACGGACAGTTCCCGATGCTCTCCCCATCGCTGCCTGCCTGAGGAACAGCAAAACAATCTGTTAGAGAGGATCTGTTCATCTCATACCATTGGACCATTTCTATTGGTCCATTCATCTACAAAGGTTCTCGTAATTTAAAGGACATGTGCTGTGTTCACAATATGTATAAATATAAATAACAGTCATTTATATCATCATAAAATGATCATACATTGTGTCATGAAAAGGCATATGGTCATCTATTTAAAATGCAACAATATGTCATGTATATTAGTTAAATGACCTTTGCAACTTTAGTGAATTTCCATTAATCGCCTGATAAGAATCACTGAGAAAAAATGAGGGTCAAAAACTGAGACAATGCTGGTCAAAAACAACACAACTCCACATGTGAGTCAGGGTCATGGGGCCTGACACAGGATAATTCCACCCTTCGAAAGCATCCAGTGTTCCATGAATCAGATGTAACCTTTTGTCCCAACAGCCCATGCCATAGCAGCTGCAATTAGCAAGTCCCCTCTATACAAACAAAGCAGCAATCAAAATCACAACAGAATTTCAATATATGAAATGAGGAGACCAAGCTATCCAGTGACAGCATTAAACTGGGCCGGTAAGCTGAGCTAGTCACTGAATCCCAGTTTGACTTGAATTATTGATGGAAATTCCATTACCTGCCTCATTAGCCCTCGGCCCAAAGGCCTTGGGTCTGACTTGTCAACAGAACCTTGAGCTTGACTCCATCCTAACCCCTTCAAATAATGCAGTTTTACCACTTCTCCACAGTAGGTTCACGTGCAGAGCTTGACAGTTTCCGAAGGTTATCTGAGGGGACGTCTGAGTTTCTTATGATTGGCTCAGATAAAATAACATGGAAACGAACTTCCTTTTGAAGGGAACTTTCCTTTGAGCCCAACATTCCTAAAAGATCTGTCATTATGCTATTATGTCTACAAAACTTAAGAGTTTTTCCAAGAGAGCAGCTGAACCAAGATCCCAAAATCAGCACATCCCAGATCTATGAGTGTGGATGTGTATAAGATGTTATATGGTATATATCTGCCTGAATGTGAGCAGAAGTATAGAGAGTATAAACTACTTTTCTATTCTAAACTCTCTTTCATAAACTCTTAGACATCTAAGATGTCTAGAGTTGTTACTGTGATTAGTTATACTACATAAATGTCATAATTCATATTTACTGGCATGAATTATGCAATGAGTTTAATTAATCTAGGTTTAATTTAGACTCTTTATCAACAGGCCCAAGTCTAAACATTTCACATTTTCTGTTTAAACACCAAACCACTGGGAATATTTTGACATACATGTCAATATATGACAAAGCACAACTTGAAAACCTTTCATGCCCAGAATGTCTGGACCAGTTTCAATGAGCCACATGTGACATTAGTAACATTATAACATATATTTGCTACTTTTGGCAATCTGAGATCTGGCACGAATGGTTTTCAGTGAAACAAGATATGAAATCAAACATGTACATCATTTGTGAATAAAATATATTATATACATCAGATAAGCTCCCATTTTAAAATATGTTCAAGTAAGTTGTAAATGCTGTGTGCATTTAAAGCAACATTTATCAGCATTTTTACCTTAAAATAGTGTCGTCAAAAGCATTTTGATGGCTTATAAATGGCTCTTTTATTGTTTTTCTGGGCTACGCTGGTTTCTGTACTATCAAGAGGACATGGCATTGAATTTTATTGTGCAGAATTCTATGCATTTCAATTGTGCATATATAACATCCAGGAGAGCATATTTCACCTGCAAACTTTCACACCAATTTCAGTTTTGTGAACTTAGACATGCAAATTCTCATCCCTGACAAACATTCCTGCTGCTCTGAATGTGTGACCTATGATAAGCTCTGAACTGACTCTGCTCTGTCTGAGTCAATGTGGAGGAATCACTGATGGTTGTGGTTTCAAAACAGGAGATTACCAAATCACAAGTAAGACGTGGCATGGCATACAGTTCAATGGGAGGTGGGATTAGATAGCTTTAGATAGTTTACCACTGATTTTCACCCCGCTTGCCACCACACCCATTTTAAGAGGCAATACAAAATGCAGAAAGCATTTTTGCACCA
Organism: Acestrorhynchus altus; assembly: GCA_034509495.1. Classification (NCBI taxonomy): domain Eukaryota; kingdom Metazoa; phylum Chordata; class Actinopteri; order Characiformes; family Acestrorhynchidae; genus Acestrorhynchus; species Acestrorhynchus altus. The sequence continues at coordinate 8,948,828 of CM067513.1, forward strand.
TGTTTGTGTAAAACTTGTAATATTAATCTACTGTGTCAGTCTACATGCTTCTTTCACTTTCAGTGATGGGTCTCTCAACTTGTCCAGAAATGCATGTGCAAGGGGTGTCCTTTGGGTGGGCTCAAAGCTCAAGTTACTCTTGACTCTAGAGGGAGCCTTAGGAGAAGTCAAGTAAATTCAACTGCATATATAAATAACGATTAAACCACTTTCAGTGCTGGGCACTTTGGTCCAACCTGGCAGAACCAGGCCACAGAATGCACCACTGATTCAGCCTTGTGCAGCAGGTACACAGGGGAATTAGAGCGTGGAGTGTCGATAGGCAGGTAGAAATAATTCAGAAGGCAGTGCAGTTCTAGAGCAGAAAGACAGCCATTCAGGTATCTTCCCTATTCAGCTGACTACGTCACTCTCAAAAATGATGCATTATGAACAACAAACATTTTTATCACTACTGTAACATATTTTGTTTGACAACTAGGATGTAGGATATGTCTGAACCTTAATGTAATTAGACACACGTTTGTGCTGTGAAGATTAATATAACAAAAATTGCGTTGCTCTTAATTGCACACACAGTTATGTTAACCCTTAAGCACTGGGGCCTAAAAGTGGGGTCCACTTATTCTGAAATGTAATATTCTAATCCCTATTCTGTTGGAAACTCTAATAATAATGCTCTGTATGCCATAGTTGTTAGAATTCATAGTGTTTTTAGCACATCTGTTTTGAAATTGTATTTCAATCCCACCAAGCAACATCTGTCAACTGTTACACTATACAAAATATAGAGTTACAGGAAACCCTAGGGTTAAACCCTGGAGGTTATGTAATGCAGTGATGGACAGGTGCATATGTGCCATGTACAATATCTTAACAGTCTAAAATAATCAAAAATAATAATTTTTTGTTGTCTTTAAATGAGCAGTAAAAAGTAGGATGACTGAACTTTGCATTGTTGTGTCTTATATGCTATAGTGAGATCAACAGCATGCAATAGCATCCATACCTTTACAAACAACTCAATGTCTGGATCCTTATCCTCTTCATTTGTTGAAACCAAATCAGTCATTTTCTTTCAGACTGGGCTGAAGTTCCCTCCACTCTGGGTTTGATGATGCAAGTCCCTGGTGAGTTCCTTTTCGGGAGATGATGCTCTTGAAATGGAAAGAACTTGCTTCTGAGAGAAGCTCCTTCACACCTTGCAGAACCTCCAGCTGGCTCCAGTGATGGTTTGGAACCTGCGACAAGTGTGCTGCAGGCTTGTTTTGATTTGGGCCCTGTGGGCAGCTGTCAGGGGCAGCACACTCACACTGTCACAGTCAGGCCAAAAATAGCCAGCAGAGAAGAGGAGGAGCTCTCAGTGTCACCTCCACACCCTCCTCTCCTCCTCTCTCTTTACCTCTGGCCTTTATGGACTGCTCATGTTCAATCACTTTTCACCCCCTCCTGTAAAAAATAGTTCACCCTGAGTCACCCTGAGGGCGTAGGCCAGTGATGTCCCGTTCACCTAGTGTGAAAATCCACATGGGGTCTTCCAGACAGGACTAACTGTATGAAGGGTGAGTAATACCTAACGCACTGACGGGGAAGGGATTCATCAGTAACTGACAAATGATCAGTTCACCTTCTGTCCATTCAATATGTGTTGGTTAGAAATTGCTACTTTAGTCCTGACGTTACTGGACAACTGGTCAATGAATGGACTGGGGGGAATGGGTGGGAATTCATGTAATGCATTTGACGGAAGTTATTATGTGGGATCCCTATAGATGACCTAGTATGGAAAAATGTGTTAAACTGTATTTAAGACTCCAAAACATACATACACCCAGCCCTCTGGAAAAGCCTTTTTGGACTACATATACAGCAATGTGTGTGCTGGCTTGATGACGTTAGCACCCTGCTGACTGCCACTGGTGTCCACCTTCAGACCACCCAGATATAGTGCATCTGGAAAAAATATTCACAGCACTTCACTTTTTGTAAATTGATTTCTCCCATCAAAATTCACAATACCCCACAATGGGAAATTGAGAAAAAAATTGTTTGATTTTTTTTCTGATTATTTAAAAATAAAAAAACAAAAATATAACCTATTTATGCAATCACAGACTTTGACACCCAAATTGAACTCAGATGCATCTTATTTCCAATTTGTTTCTATAGCTTGATTGGCCATGATCTGGAAAGGCACACATCTGTTTATATAAGGTCTCACAAAAGGCAGTGCATGTCAGAGCACAAACCAAGCCATGAAGTCTAAGGAATAGTCTGTAGACCTCCGAGACAGGATTGCATCAAGACACAGATCTCAGGAAGGGTACAGAAAAGACTTCTGCTGCATTGAAGGTCCCATGAAGCACAGTGGCCTCCATCATCCATAAATGGAAGAAGTTTGGAACCAACAGGACACTTCCTAGAGTTGAATGATTGTGGTAGAAGGGCCTTAGTCAGGAAGGTGACCAAGAACCCAATGGTCTCTCTGACAGAGCTTCAACATTGCTCTGTGGAGAGAGAACCTTACAGAAGGAAAACCATTTCTGCAGCACTCCACCAATCAGGCCTGTGTGATAGAGTGGCCAGACGGAAGGCACATGACAGCCCACTTGGAGATAAAATTTAGAATTGAAGGAAAAGTAAGTGGAGTGTTGGTGGTGAAATGATGAAAAGCCACATTATGCATAATACTTTGCTTAACCACCAGAGAACTCATGGAAAATGCTGAACCAATTGATACCACTAGGGAAGCAAAGTTAAAAGGCTATCCAACTTGATGAAGCACTGCTAAGACAAGCCTTCACTACAGCAAGCACCACTGTGGATATCTGTACAACAGCAGGCCTACCAACCCTACAGCCTCTTTAGCTATCTAACTGCACAGTCCTCTGACTGGACACTGAGAGGGCCTGGAGAGGAGAGCAACACTACCTTGTAAGATATAGGAACGTATATAAAAAGTTATTATGAACCCACCTTAAAGGGAAAAATCACTGTTTCATTTTAGCAAAATAAGAGAGCTGTACATTTGAGACTTTTCTACCACAAAGTCACATTCTTCTTATCTGTATTCATCAAAGATCAACTGCTCAGTAAATGTGTGCAGTTTCAGTGCCAGGAAACCACCTTTAGAAAACAACTGCACGTAAAAGGTGCAACTGCAAATTAGAGCACAATTGATTACTTCCCTGCCTCAAGGACAGATGGGCCCCCTCGTATTATAGACCTTACCATAAGAAGATTACCTGGAAATGCATAAGGGACTGTCAGAAGTGATTTTGTAAGGTGTATCATAAATTGGAAAATTAATCACTGCCAGTCCTCCTGGATGTGAAGACATGTTGTGTGAGTCAGTGGTGGGGTAAGGGCTAGGGCAGGCAACATGGACATTCCACTGAGTCTTCTCTAAATATAGAGCCCTACTCAACTTTAACTCCACCCCTCAACCCAAACACTCTGCACTCCTACTTAAGCAACAAACACGTCTTAGAATACACAAGTTCTGACACAGACTGAATATAACTCCACCGAAAAGACTACTGGTACTTCCATATGGTTATCATACAGTTAGTTCTTTTATTTAACAACCAGAGATTTCACAAAATTGCTCAAAATAAACTAAATTCACACATCAAACTGTCTGAATTTCAGCACATTAGTCAATAAAACTAAAGTCATTACTGAAAATGACTCCTCAAAACCTGAAGAGGAATCACAGGATATGTTTAAATCATACATACAGAACAATGACCTCTAGTGGTTGATACAAAGAAACAAATCAGCAGCACAATACAGCACACACTTTTAAGGAATCCCCAAACATATTTTCTAAAGAAAAAGAAATCCAACATTTAAACACAGAAATATATACCTTTAAACAAATAGACAAAGATTTTCTTTTCCACGCAAATATCAGTACCCGACTTCAAAAGACTGACAGTCATTCTTGCATAGACTCAGTTACTTACTGTGCAAACTCTGCCTCCTATACCTCATATAGCAAAAAGAAAAAAAAATACACTAGAGGAAGACTTGATTCAGGGGAAAAACAGTGGATCCTCAAATGCTCCAGTATAAGCATAAATAACAGACTTAAAACATCCTAAGCTAGCATTTTGTGAAGGCATATGCTGTTCAATAGAAGACATTTAAAACAATTCCCATACCTCACACCATGATTAAAACTGACATGTTCCACCCAAATAGAAAAATAGAATTTAACTGTGTCTAACTGAACTTTTCATATCAACACTTTTAAAGGCAGTTAAATAACAGCACTCATTCACTGAGGAAGTGGAAGATAATAGCATTCCCTGCATCCTTAATGAAACACGTCTTGACCTACAGTAGCAAATGTCTCTCTCTCGCTCTCACACACACACACACACATACACACTACAGGATACCGAACCCTGTTGCATTCTAGACAGAACATTTCAGCTGTCTACTGTGCATTCAGCTGACTAGTTAGAAACTAAAAAAATGAAAACAAAAGCCAAATCAAAAACATCTGAATATTCATATACTGTTCAGTGCACTTATAGGTTATAGTTAAGCCAATTGTAAGGCCTCAAGTGAAAACAATCCATTATAGTGTACCAGACAATGGTCCTAGGGCTAAGCAATTATGATGAAGCACATATAAAACAATGAGCCAAAACATTATGACTACTCCATTGATTATCTAGTAAAAATGGTTCATGTCTGGGGATATATGTTGTTAGAAGCAAGGGATGGGCAGATCTGCAGACCTGAGTAGCCTTAACAAGGGACAGACCATTATGGCCAAACAACAGGGTTGAAGGCTTGCAAGGTGTTCAAACGGTGGCCCAAGAATGGTCAAATAAACCAGCAACAAGTTGGAAGTTATCATACCCAAGGCTCAATGATGCTCAATGAAGGCTGGTCACAAGCACTGCACCACAGCCTGCTTATGCAGGGCCACATAAATGGACAGCTAATTACTTGTGGGATATGCTGCAACAAGTATTCCATTATGTGGCTGTGCCTTACAACTTGTATGAGCTGCTGTTAATGTCTTGTGCCACATCTTGAGAGCATAATAGGTAGGTGGTCTTAATGTTTTGGCTCATGTGTTTTGAATTATTCCAAAATGGTCTGCATTTGAAATGTAAAATAACTGTACAATGTCATATTGCTGTATCATAATAGAAAGTGCTATTATAAACAGGCTCCTTAGCATAACATCTTAGCATAACATTAATACCCTCTTTAATATAGCAGAAAAACAGTGAACCTGGAATTTATTACTGGCTTTACCTGGATATTATTACCAAGAGTTAGAGAAGCTCAAATATTTCCTAACTAACTGACACCTTTACTACACACAGCTAAAAATAAGTTAGCAATGTTGCATTTTTCACAAAGAAAAAGCAAAACCCTTGTCTGTCTTCCTAAACTCAGGGCCTGATTGTCTTTTCTGCTTTTTCACTTCTTTGGCCATCATCTCATGCATGCCTGAACAAAATTAAATGCCCTCCATCTGAGAGTGTGTGTCTCCATCCAAATACACTTAGGAGCTCACTCAAGCAAAGGGTCATCATCATCATCTTCCTGAAGCTCTAAGCGAGCAAATGGCCGTGATGATGATGGGTCTCTGGTCTTCATCAGTCTGAAGAGGAATGTGAGGGTGGTCAGCACTATGAAGGCACCTATCACAACACCCACTACAACAGCTAGGTCTGTGCACCTCTCACTGACCAGCGTGCAACGTATGTGTGAGAAGCTGCCATTGTTGGGCATCTCCGGGATCCCCAAGATGTGACACATGAGGGGGTAGAGGTCCACACTGTTGATGCTGTCCATGCGATAGCCTTTACGAAACGCAGGGCCATGGGCTGCCAAGAAGGGGTGCATACTGGGGAGGGAGTTATCATAGCCATGATCTCCCACTGTGAGAGGAAAAGGTGTTTATAGTTTATAAGCGTGTAACAATTTCAGTATCAATTACAAATTATGATCAAAATTTGAAAGTGAGGATTTCAGTTTTAAACTGTATAAAAAAAAAATACCCAGAAAGCAAAAGCACACTGGCCCAAAGTTGAATGTCACCATCACATGATATTCTGCTATCAAAACCACATTGGTCTGTGTTTTTTTTTCTTTCTTTTCTAATTTGGTAACTCATAGATTTATATAAATGGTCTGAAGCAGACATCAGTCCAATGTAAACCCACCGTCTGTTCTCTTTTGAGTGTCAATCATTTGATGACACTACTCAATTACTACTACTCAATTATTCAAACTAGGCTTTTTTGCATACAGCCTAAATCCAATAAGGCATGTATGCAATTTACATACTCACAATCACACATTAATTTCACCTATGCAGTGCTATAATGCTTTGGATTTGTACTCAATTCACATGATTTCTAATAAAGGGTATCTTTATTAATTTTATCATATAGAAACGACCGTACTTTTTATACATAGATCCCCTACATTTCAAGGTACCATATGTAGAGAGAGCTTACAGCACTAGTCTTGACTAGTCTTTTTGTTAATCTTTAGACTCTGTTTTTATGGTTTGGCTTGAGCAATGCAAATGAAAGTCAAAGAAACCATTTTTTAAGCTTGAGAAACAAGCATGAAAGAGTAAAAAGAAACTGACTAAACCCAAGGCTTATCAAAGTCAACTGTTTGGAACATTTCTAAGAAGGAAAAGCAGCTGGGGAGCTTAGTAACTATGAAGGGATTGGTGGACCTTCATAACCAACAACAGAAGACAGATCAGCATTACTCTTCAGGAGGCAGGTGTGGATTGCCCTGTGACTACTGTCTGCTGAAGACTGTTGTACTGAAATGACTATACAGAGGCTACACTGCAAAATACACTTATTAGAAATGTTGGCTTACTCTGTACCCAGGGCCCTTCAGGAGCCCCCTTGAAGGAGGATATCCCCACACCCTCCATGGTAAAAATCACAAAAATATTGTGGGGAACATGATCAGTCAACACATATGGAACGGGTGACTGAGTGCTATGCCCCTACACCAGAGTAATCACAAACACCGGTAAAGCCCTACAATGTGGTGTAAGGCAACACTTACATCGCGGGAGGTCGCCTTGCTGGACAATTGTCCAACCTTCATCAGCCACCAAGATGATTGGCTGAATCCTCTCATTGTTTCTGTAGTGCAGTCTATCAGGTATTGCATTCTTTAGGTAAGCCTTCATGTTAGGATGGCAGATACTAAGGTTTTTGTATAGAGCTGTGACCTCTGTAAACAAACAAACAAAAATTCATGTCAAACATGTCAGTTAAAATATTAAATAGGTATAAAAATGTAGCCTTTTTGATTCTCAAAGTCAATGGTAATGAAAATAATCACAAATACCAACCAATGAGAGGTATGATGGCAGTCACTGGAGCAAGGTCCACCAATTCATAACTGCTGCGGTTGACACACTGGTCCAGCTTAATAAGTCTCTCCTTGGCGCACTGAACCATGCCATGGTCACTTGTAATAATCACATTTATCTTTCCCCAGAGCCCTGTCTGGTTGAGCTGCTTCATCACAAAGCCTACATTATCATCCACCTCCTTCAGTGCCTTGCTCATTTGTGTTGTGTTTTCTGGTCCAAAGATGTGTCCAGTATGGTCAGGCTCCTCCCAGTAGAGAGCAGCAAACTTGACAGAGCTGTCTTCGCTCATCCACTTTGTTATGTTACCCAGTCTCTCCCTGAAGCTCACCTTTGCATCATACTTCATGAAGTGTGTTGAGGTATGGTTTTGAATCATCAGGTCTGTTCCTGGCCACATAGCAGCAGCAGATTTATAGCCCAATTTCTGTACAGATACCCAAATGGGTGTTGCTTCATTCCACCAGAAAGGATCACTATCATTTCCAAGAGAGAACTTCTTTTTTGTCAATGGATCAAACATATGACTGGCCAAAATACCATGGGATTCTGCATACAGACCTGTAGCAAGACTGTAATGGTTAGGAAAAGTTTTAGTAGTGAAGACATTAGTGAGGTGGTCGATGAAAACCCCATCTGAAAAGAACTTCTGCAGATTAGGGAAAGAGTAGTTTTTCAGATAATCTGCCCTGAAACCATCAAATGATATAAGCAATAATGGTGGCCAGTCTTTCTGTGTTAAATTTCCTGTCTCTAGAGAGAATGCTGATTCATAACAGGCCACTAAAACACACAGAAGAGCACTGAGATGCATCCTGTTGGCATGGGCGAGATGCTAACAGCCTCTGTATTCTGCAGGAAAAGAGGAGAAAGTCTGATCAAATAATGTGTTAATCATAATATGAGCATTTTAGAAATTGCACTGGTTAAATATATCCAATTATACTGGTACAATGGACCAACATCCTCCTAAGAATGTTTTTAAATTCTTTAAAGGAAAAGTATATGGTCTTAGATTCATGAAGAGTTAATAATAACAACAACAAAAACAACAATAATAATAAATAGATTAATTATTATTTTCATCCCAATCCCCACCCCCTCCTCCCAATTTGGAACAGCCAATTACCCAACCCACTTAGAACTCTCTACCTATCTCATAGCTCCCAACATTAGGAGGGTGAAGACAAGCACATGCTTCCTCTGATAAATGGGAAGCCAGTGAATGCCTCTTGTCAAAGAATTGAATAACTGCCGGGCAGCCAACACACTTGGAAGAAAGCATCGATGCAATGGCTAACAAACACCTGTGCTGACCAGCGTCACAGTTAGAGCACCATCTACACACCCAGATAGCATGGTCAATTTTGCTCTTTGACTCCAGCTGTTGATGACCTGGGCATGAACCGGGATTTGCACCAGTGACCAGTGACCCTCGCGTTAGCGCATTAGACCACTCTTACAGTGGATACTGCTGTCCTCATTATTGAACATAACCCCAATAAGCAAAAATTGGCAAATATCAGAATGACAGTGTGGCTTTTAAGTAGAAATGTCTTCTTTCACAATGAACAATAAATAACCCAGTCTTTATAAGAAAAACATTCTGGGAATGTCTGAGTTAACATTACATGTCATAAATGTCAACAGAGCTCTTGGTACCAGCTGCTAGTAAGTGCATAAACACTGAGTCACCTTTGTCATCTTTTTCATTCATCTTTTTCACAATCACTATTTTATACATTCTTTATATTTCTATGGTGTTTTATTATTAATACTAAATTGCCATCTTCTCTATCTACTTTTAGCTGTACTGTATTGATGCTGTTGCTGGAATCTTAATTTCCCTGAGGGAAACCTCCAAATGAAACAATAAAGTTCTATCTAATCTAATATCATGTTTTAGAAGTGTTTCCATCTTAGCAGAAGGGAAAAGGAAAGCTATTGTGATGGGAAGTGTGGAGCAGGTGCCCATTTCCCCAGCTCAAACTGAATGTGTTTGTAGTCAGTCAGTGAAATGGAAAAGAGGACTCAAGGCCAGCTGTGTTGCTGTTTCCCTTCAGCAGGGTGACGTTGCTGAGTGGATAACACCACTGCGAGTGGACTGTGGCCGCAGAGACTGTTTATATTCTATTAGAAAGCCTGGAGGAGTTTCAGTAAGGGGCACTGCAGGTTGTTAATATTGAGTTTGGGGAATAAAAGCCCCTCACTGAATCTGACGAACACGATTAATCGATCCGTAATAACACACTGCGACAGCTAAGCTAAACTCACGGAGAAATAGTCGAACCTACCTTTAAAAGTACCTCCGAGCACGGCTTTAAGTGCACTAACGTCCACTCAGAACAGCCAGGCAACGTAGGACGGCAAGCTTCTCTCAAATAAGCGAACAACCGCCCGGCATTTTATCGTTAAACGTGTACCGACCCGCTTTGTTGCTTCCTCAACAACGTCCTTCTCCTTGCGAAACGTTTGACGGACAGGTCGAGCAGCCAATCACAGTCGACTCGAGTAGTGGACCCGCCCACCAGGCAGGTGCTTCCAGGCAGTGAAATGTCAACAGAGCGGAGTAGGAACGGCTTTTACGACCTTGTACGACTATAACTCGGTACATTCGTTTCTGGTGTGCAGTTCTGATGCTGTTGAAAGTTAAATTCGGGATTTAGAAATGCCAGAGTCTCTAAAATAAAGAGTGGTCTAATATATATATATATATATATATATATATATATATATATATATATATATATATATATATATATATATAAAACGATCATGGTGGTTATAACTGCTCACTGGAGACACAGCCCCAATCGACAAGAGAAGCAGGCTTTCCAGCGTTCCAAAGGGACTTTTATAATATATTTAATAATAATTTTGATAGGAAATGACCGTTTAATGGACAGGAAACACTAAAAACCCACAGTTTTACCCCACGAAGCCTGTCAGATAATGTTTACAGTTAACCGGAAGTGGACCTGTGTTGGGGTTCTTCTCAAGTGTGTCAATCAGAAACGCCCCTGGCTGCAGTCTGACCCTTCTCAACCCCATACCCCCTCTCTCCACACTCCCACTTTGCCTCTCTCTCTCTCTCTCTCTCTCTCTCTCTCTCTCTCTCTCTCTCTCACTCACACACACACACCCTCATCCACCCTCTCTCATTTTGCTCTACCAATCTGTCTGAGCAGTGAGAGAGAGACTGACAGCAGCAGCCCACTGTGCTGATGCTCAGCTAAGTGAGAGAGAAGGTAGGTGCTGCTTTAGTGTGTGTGTGTGTGTGTGTGTGTGTGTGTGTGTGTGAGAGAGAGAGAGAGAGAGAGAGAGAGATAGAGAGAGAGACTGACTATGCGGCAGATCCCAACCTACAGCATTATGCTGCACTTTGGATTACAGAAATGCAGCCCTCCTCAAAAGACTGGGCTGAAAAGATGCACCACACAAGTGGGTAATATGTCTACTATGGCAGCGAAGACTCCTGGTGTGTGAATGTCTGTGTGTGGGGGAGTGCATCACAGTCAGTCTTTTCCTAATAACTAATTTTGGCTTGTCTGCAGCTTGTCTGTTTGTTTTTTTTTCTTCTCCTTTTTGCAACATCATTCTCAAATATGAGAGGTAATTAAAACAGCAACAGGAGACATCTTAAGTGATATCAGTGTTAAGCTTCTGAGGGGATGGTTGGTGGGTGGATTATTTCACAGTTCCTTTGTGTTTGTATTACTCTCTAATGCTGATGGGAGTAAGCTAACTCCCTACACACTGGCAGAGTTGGCAAATGGGCAAATGCCAAATCTAACACACGTGTTAGTGTGTGTGTGTGTGTGTGTGTGTGTGTGTGTGTGTGTGTGTGGTACTTCCGACACGCTTTGCCTTGTTTGCAAATGTAGGTTTAAAATATATTTGAAAATCTTTTACATCACATTATTAATTGTTCTCCATTCATCCCAGAAACCACAGGGTCCCACACTGATCATAATAAAAAAAATAAAATAGATATAAATAGCTGTCAAAAATGTCCATGTCCTGCTGCTTAAATTTTGCATTGAATCACTGCATTGAATTCATGTCATGGGAATTGACTACTCACAATACTGTCATTGTGGGTGGACTATGGCAACTGAGAAACACACTCTGTCCAAGAAGTGTCAGCTGTGATATGTTGCATACAGCTCATGTGCTGGCTGTTTGCCAGCTCTGTTAACACTTTGTCTAAATACAGAATTATACATAAGCATGTCAAAGAAACTCACTTAACACACTAAGCTAAAGGAATATTAAGACTTGGGGCAATTGTGTTTCTTTGATAAAGTGTGCAGTTACAACATTCCAGCATAATGAAATTAATCAGTAGGCTGTTTAATTAAGCTTTAATCATTTTTGTCATGGTTAGTCTTGCTATTTATGTTCTGTAATCTTTTCCCCTTTAAATCCATACTCTTGAACATTTCATGATTTTTTTTCCTGTGTGGCAGAAGTCCAGTAGCTGTGTGGTCCGCAGTAAGCAGTGAAAGGCCTTCCTAAAAAGTCCAAAAGTCACTTCTTTCCCAGCCCAGTAGGACATGTAGTCTCTGGCATGAATAACTCTACATGGGAGACCCATTGCCATTCCACAGCAGTTCCTAAAATACTGCTGTTTATTTAGAAAATACTCTCATTGGCTAAATCAGTAATGCACCAATATGGAGTTACTGGAATTGAATGAAACTTTTATATATGTGAATGTAATGATGATATTTGCAAGTGATGTCAATATTGAAGCATAAGAATACATTTATTGCCAAAAACTGTACAATTGAAAGAAGGTTCTAGTACACTGTTGTGCTGCCTTTAAACAAGATGGGATACAGTTGTACATGGAGGTATATTGGTTCCATATGGCATCATACACCACAGTTGCCCAGTTATTGGAGCTAGGCCTGTAGATACCACACAATCATAGGTTCCACCTGGTCCCGTAAGTGCTTGATTGGTGATAAATCTGGTGACTGGGCAGGCCAAGGTAGTATTGCAATCTGGTGGAAACATTCCTGGGAAACTCTTGCTGTGTGTGGATGTGCATTATCCTGCTGAAAATTGTAAGAGAATCTCTGCCATGAGAGGCAACATATGTGTCCACAGGATGTCCAGCACATATCACTGAGCTGTTAGTGTCCCTCATATCATTACTAGGGATTACCAACTGTTGTATGCAATGGCTCCCCCAGCAGTTGGGGCAGTGTCTCTCTCCACAGAAATGAAAGCATTCAGCACAAGGCCTAAATACTCAAACCTGACCATCACTGGATCCCAGACAAAACCTGGATTGGATGCTAAAATGATTCTGGCCAGTATCAGTTCAGGTTTTTTGTTCATAACACCACTGCAAAGAAGTTAAGGGTAGCTTGGTCAGAACGGCCTTGATGATGGGAAATTCATTGAAACGACCAGCCTGACTCTCTCCGTCCAATAATTCACTCCCTGGTGGGTAAAATATCTTTGAGTGCATCGTAGAGGCATGTCTACCGCACATCTCTCTCAACAAGAGGTACACTGTCCAAAAGTATAGGGCAGTCCAATTTTATAGGGCAGTGGAGGAAGCACTTTTATGACCTCTTGTGCCAAGACACATTGTCTATTCAGACCACACCTGTAATCATTTACATATCATTTACAAGGGGCAGAGCCTCCCTTTAATCTCAATACATCCTCAAGTCTTCATGGCATGGAATTCCCAAGATGCTGAAAACATTCCTTTGGGATTCTGGTCCACATTGACATGATTGAAGCAAACAATTCATTCAGATGTTTCAGGAACACTTCTATGGTGGATTCTTTTGAGTAGAAATACAACTAAAGAAGTCTGCAGTCATTATCATCTTCATGGAACCAGGTTCAGGTGGTGGATTTGTAATGGTGCCTTATTTTACATACTGGAAATAACCATGAGAAGATGGGAAAACTGCAACCAAGAACGGGTGGACATGACAACAACCAAGGTTGTGACATTCAAGCAATGATTTATTGATATTAACAGACTCAACATGTGCCAAGAAAGCATTGCCCTAACATTACACCACCTTCTACAGGCTGGACTATTGACACAGGTTAGATTGGGTATACTGTTGTTGCCAAATTGTGACCCCATTCTGTCTGTGTGCCTCAGTAGGAATCGAGATTCATGAAACCAGGCTACCGTTTTTTTTGGTGAACCTGTGTCCAACATCTGATTATCGGTGCGGTCCCTGATCATCAACAAAAGCATGGTCATTATGTTTTGGCTGAAAATCTTTCAGGAATCAGAGATGTAGGTTTTTTTTTAGTATGATGAAGACTGTCTTTAAGAAAGGGAGGTTGCCCACAGATCAAGAACACACTGGTTGCTCTAGTTGCTGGGATGGGATGTGGTTTATAGAGATGACGAGACTAGCCAGACTCAGGGGATTCCCAGTTTAGCAGGCAGCTGCTGTGTCCTACTTCACTCTTCACCCTCCTGTAGAGTGCTTGAGGAACCAGTAAACCTTTGTCAAACACTTTGAGGAAACATTTAACCGTTACACTGAATTGCTAATTAATTCATATATTTTTAATCATATGATGATGATGATGATCATAAAATCTGCTGCATTAGTTGATAGGCTCAGTTCAAGGCTTTAAAGGCCCAACCCCTGACCCAGTTCATGTGAAATTCCGTCGTAATGCTGTGAATGGTAAAGAGACATTGTGTTTTGCAAACAGACAGACAGCTGGAATAGCACCTACACGTTATTGACAGGACTACTGAACTCTGCACATTTAAGCTTTCGCATGCATATCTAGACTAGTTTCCACAGTGGAAACATTCATTCAGGCTTGTCACACTCAAAGATATAGTGGTCATAAGACTCTCCTTACAATGGACTTACTTCTCTTTCAATGTAGAGTCACGTGACCCTGATTTACAGCAGCTCTGTTGTAAACAAAGTTACATTTATAAACAGAACTTTGACTTGTTTCATTACCTCAAAAACCTTGAATGTGTGATTAATTGCCTTCTTCTGTCATTTAACAAAAAGATACCAGCTGAGTTCTGCAAAACCGCAAATGATTATTTAATTTAATAACAGCCTTATTGTCAAATATATTACAATAAAAATAATGAAAATAAATTGTGAAATGTTGTTCACTGTTTCTTAACTTTACTTTAAAAAAAAAAAAAAAAAAAAACAAGTCTGGCTTTTCTCCAGTTTTAATGGATTGGGGGTTGCCAGGTGTAGTGTTCCTCAGAACTCCAGGAATAACAACCAGCTAAAAGAACTTCCACTACAGTTTTTAAATTAATATTACTTACAATGTGATCATTTATTTACCCAGATGTTTTTTAAGAACATTTATTTGAAGATAACAAATCAACCAATAAGAGTCCAATTAGAGAATTTTTAAATGTAAATGTATTTTTTGTAACACACTACTTAATAAATAACAGACAGGGCTTTGGGCTGTATTGTATTTCGGTGTTTTGACTTTGTGTTTAAAATATTAATTCACCTTGGTATGTCAATTTTATTTTCAATTAGTCTTATCTCAGATATGCAAAGCTGGTACAGTAAAATCATAAGATCATTTTGTTGTGATATTGATTTTGTCATAAACCTTCTAGCTTATTAGAGACACTAGCACTATATGAGCAAAAGTATTGGGACACACCTTTCAATCAGTGAATTCCGGTGTTTTATTTAGTCTCATTGCTACAGGAGTTTATTTAATCAAGCACTCAGTCCTGCAGTCTATTTCTACAAACAATTGTGAAAGAGTTGGTCATTCTAAGGAGCTCACTGAACCCCAGTGTAATGCAATAATAGGATGTCACTGCTGCAACAAGTCAGTTTGGCTGAAGAAAAGTGCAAGCATTTACCAGCCACAGCAACTCAGCCACAAAGTGACAGACCAGAAGTAACATAGCAGGGTCGACAAGTGCTGAGATACAAAGGACATAAAAGTCACCGTTGCTTCACTCCGACTCAGTAACTGCAGTTCCAAACCTGCTGTTAGAGCTGCAAAGGGGGACCAACTCCATATTATTGCCTACAGATTTAGAATGGGATGCTCCTATAGCTGTACATTTGTCTTCATAGTGTATTACAACCATGTTTTGACCCCTTGTCTTATATATCAGCACAAATTTACCTGCATTTGGATGGTATGTGATTTGGGATGCGCACAATTCATGAATGTTGTACCATGTGGAAATCTTACTGTACTCATGTTTCCGTCCTGTTGCAAAATGAACTTGAATTTGTCTGAGCAAGCAGCTTGTTTCCACTTCTCAATGATATGGTTTTCTTTGCTAAAATCATCAGTAAACTGAGAATTCAGTATATTAATTCACCAAAATGATAGTAATTAAATTATTACAACTGATACTATGTTAATAACTGCTAATACCTAATACCTGTCTTTTTTTTTTTGCTTTTTCCTCCAAACCACAATCCTTTACATTTGCCAGAATATCCATGACAACAATGTCAATTCACCACACCACAGTGGTGACCTCAAATGATTCAGAGAAGAACAGTTGTATTTCAGCATCTCAGGATGACTACCTCTTTAGGTTGAAAGCCTTGGCTGAGAAACTACATCTTGAGCCAAGGAGGCCCTCACACTTGGAATTGAAGGCTCAGTTAGAAACACACAGAGCAAAGGCCCTGGAAGCCACAGTGGCTGCTAAAGAAGGGCAACAAGAAGCCTGGAGTTCTTTGAAGTGGTCAAAGTCATCAATGAGTCGTACAAAGCAACATGGACAAAGGCACCCTTCTGAGAGCCTGAAGGGGTTTGGAAGTATTGGTGAGGCTCTGGAATGGCTCAGGAAAGAGCTGGTGAGTTGAAGTTTTTTAACTTTTTAACTAAAATTAATTTAGGTTTAATGGGATTCACTGAAAATGAGAAAACTGAAGAAGAAAATAGTGTGTGAAATAAAAAGGCTAAAAAATCCCCACTCTGTAATGACATGAACGGGTATGTTTGATAGAAATTTCATTATGGTTTGACCAGATCTATATACTAATGTTGGAAATGGCCCTTTGAACACAGTAGCAGTAGGACCAATGGATAACTCAATAATAAACCGTGACATCTTATGTATTCTGGGAATTTTTGAATGTATCATGGGATTCAGCATAGATACCCAAATATGGTCATTATATACAGTGTGTCCGAAAAGTATTCACCGTGCTTCACTTTTTGCACATGTTGTTGTGTTACAGCCTCATTTCAACATGGATTCATTTTACTGTCAAAATTTTACACACAATACCCCACGATGACAAAGTGAGAAAAATTCATTTGTAATCTTTGTAAATTTATTAAAATGAACGTACATAAGTATTCACAGCTTTTGCCATGACACTCAAAATTGTGCTCAGGTGTTTCTTGTTTCCACTGATCATCCTTCAGAGGTTTGCGCTCTGAGCACTCTGAACCTCAGACCGGGACAAAGTTTTATCTTCCAACAGGACAGTGACCCTAAGCACACAGCCAAGATAACAAAGGAGTGGCTTCAGAACAGCTCTGTGAATGTGCTTGAGTCCCAGACTTGAACCCAATTGAACATCTCTGGAGATATCTGAAAATGGCTGTGCACCGATGCTCCCCATGTAATGGATGGAGCTTGAGTTGAGGTTTTGCAAATATTCAGAGAAAATTCCCCAAAACAGGTGTGCCAAGCTTGTAGCATCATACTCAAAAAGATTTGAGACTGTAATTGCTGCCAAAGGTGCTTCAACAATGTACTGAGCAAAGTCTGTGGATGCTTATGTACATGTTTATATTTTTGTGTTTATAAATTTGAAAAGATTTTAAGCAAATGTTTGTCATTTTGTCATTGTGGGGTATTATGTGCAGAATTTTGAGGGGGAAATTTATTGAATCAAATTTGGAATAAGGCTGCAACAAAATTAGCAAATACTAAGCTCTGGGAATACTTTCCAGATGCACTGTTTAATAATATTTATACCTGATAGTTTGAGTATTATTGTGCATGCCTAAAATTGTGTATGTTGGTTCCTGATCAGTGTCTGTTCTGTTTGTTTTCCACTGTAGAAAGAGATGCGTGTGCAGGACCAGCAGCTAGCTTGCCAGTTAATGTGTCTGCACAGTGATCTCAATAAGCTGAAAATCGAGCAGACATGCAACCAGCATCGAAAAATGCTAAACGATGCAACATTTGAACTAGAGGAGCGGGATGAAATGCTAGAGCTGCTATGTGATGGGCCTGTGGCGTCTGGATTCAGCCTTTCAGCACCACTCAAACTCCTCGGCATTACAAAAATGAACATCAACTCCCGTCGCTTCTCCCTCTGTTAGCAGCCATGCAGGGAATCTGGGAATTGGCCTGCAGTTTTATTCAGTAAATTCCACCAACAGAGTGCTTTTTTGTCCCACCATAAACTCTCAAAGAAGAAATGCACTGAGCATTAAAAAAGCCATGAATCATTTGTACGGCTCTGTTAAGTTTGTTACATTACCTTATCCTCATCCAAGTCATTACAACCGAGGTATGACATATTTGTATGCAGCCCAGTCACTGAAACCAGTTTACTCTTTGGGGAATTACCGTTCACTGGACCATGCCAACAGGGTGTCAAGTTCTTCCTTTAATATAACGTAGACCCCATCCACACAAATCCATTTTTTTTAAACATAGCTATATATCAGGATCCTCCCGTCTACATGAACACCGACCAAGAGGTGTTCCAAGAATGACGGTTTTTGAAACTACTCTCCAGACTGAAGGTTTCAAGAACTCCTTTTTCAGTGTTTACACGTCGATAGGCAAACATGCTGCTAATATGGTGATAAAGCAGCATAATTAAAGAGAATTTTCATAGATTGCTATTGGGCTTCCCCTGCAGTCAGGATGTGGGATTTGTGCTTTTAGAAACTATTTTCACATGCATTTTAAAAGCTGAGTGATCCAGATTCCAGAGAGATGCTGGAATCTGAAGTGAAAAAAATATCTGGACTCGTTGAAGCTGGTAGTTTCAGGTAAAATGCTACTTTAACCAGCACGTTTTTTTCCAACTAATGACTGGTTCTGCTCTTTTAGAAACATTGTCACCAGTGTAACAAAAACGTTTTTAAAACCAAGGTTTTGAGTGTTAAATCATTTGTGTGAAATGAACTAAGATTGCACAGCTTCTATTCATTTCTTGCCTAATTTTTTTAATATACAAGAATGTAAAATCATTGTGGGTCTAACCAACATGTGCCAACTTGTACCATCAGGTCAGGACTGAATTTCACAATGAATGCTGGGTATTTCCATTTGCTCTCATTTGCAATTCACCAACAGATGGTTTTTGGGGCAGGGCAAAAACATGTGTGAGAGCTTTAATCATTCATGGTAAATGCATTCCTGAGTACTGGAATGCAACTCGGCCAGTGGAAGACGATGTCAGGCAACAACACAAGGATGTAAGAACCCACAGGAGCTCATGTTGAACAGCCATTTTTACTAATGCTGTTGGAGCTGAGAAAAGTTCTGCCATGCAGAAAATGAATCTTGTCACGTAAAATAAGGTAATGATGCCACTAAAGAACATATTTAAAACATACCGTGCCTGTATTCTTTGACATAGTATTGTACATGTAGGACAATGTTGATGGGTTGTTTCATATTTGTCTACTTGATGTCTTGGCCTGTTAAACACTTTATCACTTTCAGATTTCTAGAGCAGGGGTCACCAACCCTGTTTCTGGAGAGTTGTGTGCCTTCTTGCAGGTTTTAACTCCAAACCAAATCTACACACCCCATTCAGCCAGTGAGGAACTTCTGAAGGCAGTCATTAGTTGGATCAGGTGGGGTGGATTAGGGTTGAATCTGAAGTCTGCAGGAAAGTAGCTCTCCAGGACCAGGTTGTGATCTCTACAAACTCCAACAGATGTTTTAAAGCTCTTCTTATATTTTATAGATATATGACAGATGAAATATACTAAATGCAGATGGAATTACCCTTTAAATGTGCTGCACATCTGTATCCCTGAGCTATATAGCTATAGCTGTTCTTTCATAGGAAGCTTAAATACTAAAAAAAAGAGGTGCACAATGCCAGTTTTGTGATCATTTATAGAATTGTAGTTTTTTTAACCAATGTCTGTTGTTGTGTTTAATCAGATTATACATTTATGTGTATTTTGATATTGTGAGCCTTTAGACATGAACATTTATCAACTGAATGATACGTTTCTAATTGTTAGGCAATCTGAAGCTTTGTAGCCCACCTTATCTGTATTTAAGGCTTCTATATTCATAACATTTGTGGCTTGAATATGTTCATATTTTATTATCATTTTTTCAGCTTCTACAAATGCCTTATTTGAACGACTTACCATTTTTTGCACTCAATTTATTCCATGCAAAGCAAAGTTGATTATCAGAGTTTATTTAGTTTTAAATGTCCATGAGTGAATGTTCTTGAAAAATCACTCGCAGAACTCTGTGTGCCTGGGCTCGTCAGTTGCATGAAAAAAAAGAAAGAAGGAACTACCTGAGCAAACAGACAGATTTAGGCCAAACTCTCGGTTGTTCTTCTTTTTATGAATACTGTCACATGTCTTTGGACTAGGTTTTGTGATTGTACTTGTTTTTTTTTTCCCACTGAGAGAATATAAACTTCGCCTTTATTCCTGGATTCTATTCAAGTTGTCAAAGAAGTTACAATCCTCTCTATTTTTAGTCCTGCATCATTGGTGTCAACTTTGGGTTCATGCTGATTAGAAAGCAGTGTTGCATTCTTCAAGTACTAGTTGTACAGCCAGTGCTACATTGCTCAGCAGTTTAATGCAGATTATAGCTTAATTGTAACTGTGACATTAGTAAATGTCTTGAATAAAGGAGATGTTTGATAGTTACCGATGGTAATTCAGTTTGACTGAAGCATGCAGGAAAAGCCAGGGTAAACTTGGCAGCATCAGGCTGAATGTTGGATTAGATGTTTAAGCCAACTAGATAACAGAGGCTAAAAGGTCTAAATAGGCAGTAATGTGCTGAACCTTTCATGGCCTTCTCTGGCAGCATGCCCAGACCTCCATCCCTCATGATACTTCGCTCTGGATGTTACATGTGACGCAAAAGAGAATTTGAAAGCCAATTTGAGTGGCCAGAGCATACAGAGTGAGTGTGTGTGTAACACAGTGGGTCAAATGAGTATAATTACTTACTTATAAGGAAAGGTTGATACAATGTAAAGAACACATTATGGTGGTTGGTGTGGCACAACAGATAACAAATTCATCAACTGGATGTAACCTTGTGATTAGCTCTGGATTAGAGTAGCCATAAATGTAATAAAGGGAAAAATAGCTAAAAGGGATATGTTGAGGGAAAAAAATGAATGGAAACACGAATGGAAAAACCAAGTCACTTAAGTTGCTGGATGTTTTGTTACTTTAGGCATTTGTTTCAGGCTTGATATTTGATACTGTGCCTGAAGTGTGAGTTTCCATTGTTTCCATTGTTATTAGAGTTGTATTCATCCATGGCACCATCTAAAGGTCAAGAGGAATAACTGCTGATACTGTTGCTCACATTTTACACTGACATTCAGTATTTCTCACCTGTATGTAAGTGCATAAAAAACAAGTGTCACTCACAGTTGTAGGAAAATGAAATGTTTATATATTTTTTTCATTTCAGTCACAACATTGTTGATATATTAAAATGACAAAGATACAAAATTATTCTTTGATGTGTACATTTGTATCTTGTATCAGTGGGACCTGTACAGTAATTTTTTTTTTTATTAATAAAACCTTCAGATGGTGTATAAAATTGCAAACACAAAACAAAAATACATCAATGCAAACTGATTGTGAACACTTATACAGTATTAAAGATGAAGTATGGGAATCTGGCCCACTCCTGTCGAGTTTTATGGGTTCAGAAGGAATTCAGATGCAAATCTTGTTGGACAGTTTGTAGATTAGTTACATTCATTATTCTTATAAGGGAGGACAGCACTATACCGAAGAACCTAGACAATCAAAGTTACTGAATAGTACAGCATGGTTTGATGAGCAACTTGTGCTGAAAGGGAAAGCCTAATTAAGGCATGTATAAGCTATTAGATGTCATAAATAAATCAATCTTATTATTCTACACGATTGGATTTTCCTTAACGTTAGTTTTGGATAAGATTTTAGTCATTATTAGAAATGCTGTGATGTAATGCTGAGGTGTACATGGAGGAGACAACGCATCACACTGATGGCTGGTGATTAAACTACAAACACTGCGTGATTCCATCCACAACATAAACAGCAAGGCTAAAGAATCTGCATTCTGAGTCGTGATTTTATGTCACTGTCTATAATCAACCACCAACACGTTACGTGTGTTCCTCCCCCCAGTGGTTGATTTATATACAGTGAGGTACAGTGGTAGGGTGCGACTGAGTAATTGTAAAAATACTGATATACTGTAAGTAAAAATATAAGGATACCATCCAGTGCCCTTGAAGAAAACTGGTCAACTGATCATCTCCTTTACACATAGAGTAAAATACTTTGATTCAAAATAGAAATCAGTAACCCAGTAATTCAGGTAGAGCTCTTGCTGGTGATCACTTCAGAGGCGCCTCAGAACGTCAGACAGCTACTCTCATGCAAACTATTATCTTGCCTTGAGGAATCAGAACAAGAGCCTCACAGTTAAAGGTACCAAAGGACCATAAAATCTGAACTTTACAGAAAGTCACACAGAACCGACCAACACAGAGTTAAAAAATAAACTTTAACAAAACCCCTGAATCTCAAACTTTAGTATTCCTCAATGCACCAAGTACGCTATACCCATGCAAAATTACACAGACAACTTCAGTGGTTCTAAAGTCATTTTGAAGCGAATCTCCAAAGCTACCAAAACATACAATTCATTTATAACAAACATACATCTGAACTGCATCTGTCAGATAGCTAATACAGAATATACATTTTCAGATTCCAAACAGGTGTCGGACAGCACATCACACCATCCTAAAAAAGCCTATTTATAGTTATTTGACATTAAACTTAATTAGGTAACATTAATTAACAACACAGTCCATATATCAAATTAAAATGAGATGTACAACAATTATCCTCTTATAAAAAAAAAAAGCTATTTTAACTCCAAAATGTTAAAAATATACATCCCAGCACAATAACGCAATGCTAAACAATATAGCTTCTCAAGTATGAGTACATCCTGACAACACATTGATGGGAAAATACATTCATATCCCAACCCAAAATAAAAACGAAGGAATACATAAACAAACAGGTTTTCATTCAGTATAACCATTCAGATTTTAGTGTTATTTTAGTGGTACTGAATTGTATGTTGTAATACAATCTCCAGAATTAATGCATAAAAAAGAAGAAAAGAAAAGAGAAAACCTGAGAATCAGCAGTAGCTGTGTAAATCTGATAAGGGTGATGGATAAACAAGTACAACCCAGATTAAGCATAAATCACTAGATATCATAAAGTACATACTTTGGATGATAATAATTGCAATCTCCTGTGAAATTAACTATCCAAACACAAGCCTGAATCAGTTTGTTCAAAAAGCAAAGAAACAAAAGTACACTCCTGCACTGAACAGTACAATGTACTGTAGAGTTATTTATATTAAACATTCAGTTTCACACATAAGGATGCACAAAAGCAAATGATTAATGATCATAAGGTTTTACGCTATGTAACTCTGAGATGGTGCATGAATATGTAATGTTTGCCTTCAGTAAGACCCTGTAGAATACCTCCAGAATACCTCTTCAGGTATTAAATTCTTTTGGGTGAACCTTTTCTTTATGATTTGTCCACAAATTTGTGGCCATCCACTTCTAGTTAGAGATCATTTGATTTATATAAAAATGGTGGATAGTTGGTATTTACACTATATGGGATATCAATATCAAAGTATTGAGACATTCATTGTTTCTTCTGGAATCAAGGGTATTAAAAGTTTATCCTACCTTTATTGGAGTAACTGTCTCTACTGGAAGGCTTTCTACTAGATTCTGGAACACTGCTGTGAGGATTTGATTGCATTAAGAGCACCTCATCCCCAACTCATCCCAAAAGAATTGGATGGAGCAGCGTTAGGCATGGTGCCAAAAGGTTCATGTTTATCTGCTCCAGAAAGTCCTATTCTATTTTGAGTGTCCACTAACATTAAGACATACAGTGTATTTGGACTGAAGGCATGAAGAAGCAGATGAGCATACTGTACTGAGCTTTCACAACCTGTTTAAAACTATTTACTTGTTTAGAAGAACACAGTTAGAATATCACAAGTTTGCCCATACAAAAAATCATATATGACTATATATTAATCCCCGATATATGCCTATACGAGCATACTTGGAGGACTGCAGATAAAATATGTACATATCAAAATACATAAAATATGGCCACTTTCATATGTCACATATGTTGCCATACGATCACATATAAGAACATATATGAAACTCCATATATAAGCTAAGAGCTTTTTAAACTATATCTGGATCAAAGCCAATTATTATTACCTGTATTTCGTTTTATAAAATGTATCAATTTAGTTTAAGCATACGATTTTCTATAAAATGGAAAAAAGCTACATGTAAATTATGGGGCAAACAAATGTTTACTTACTGTTAAATGTAATGAACAGTAAGTTGAATAAATAGAACTGTTGTGTTGATTCAGCTATTTTTAACCTTGTAAAAAGCTAAATGTTCATCTATTTATTTTCTAACTTTTTTAGCTCAAATCACCAAATAATAACATTGTTATTAATCTCATTTAAATAATGTTTCATCTTTCAGATGCCTTTTGGACAACAATGCATCTGCTACATAATTATTGAGAAAAGAATTTGGCCAGGGGTACCTAAACTTTTGAATCCACTGTAAATGATTGGCCTGCCAGTTACAAAAACATAAGACATAAGACAAGTTAATATGTATGAAAAACATCAGATAATGTGTAAACTGTCATATTTTGTCATTCATGATGTGTATATATTTTGAAATGTGTGTCTGACATTTTGTGATAATATATGGCCATATATTAGATTTTCATATGGGTGCTGATCTCTGTGAACTCCAGCCACTGTATGGATTTGTTTAGGTTCAACAGCAGCTCACCTGATTTACTTTAATGAACGATCGATTGAATAAACTAATGATTAGATGGTAGTTGAATGAAAATACTGGCATTTCTTAAGGACAGATTTGGAAATGGCTAAGGTAACACATTCACACAGCAAATGTGCTGTTTGTTCTAATAGTTTTTCAGACTTACTTCAGATTTATGCACAACACTGTATTTATAATGCAGTTATCACAAATACAGAATTTTATATATATAAAGCTGATCAAATAAAAACTGTATTAGATAGAAACATAAATTCTTCTCATGCTCTAATAGACTTTACACATTCCACTCTCAACTCCGAGAAAAACCTGTGTTGTTACAATCTTTCAAGCTCAGAAACCTGTGACGTGGCTTTCCCCAAAGCGTTCATAAAGCTAAGTACTTCGTGAACACAAGTCTTTCCCAAAACCCTTTGTAACTAACATAGTATCTAAACTTGTTCGTCGTTTTGGGAACAGATGCAAAATCATTCTTACAGTTTTATCATTCTTAAAATTGCTACAATCAATCGTAATCAGGAAATGCACCCTGATTGAATTTTACATTTCATGTCCATGGTAAAAATCAGTGACACATAAGAAGCAATAAAATCAAACAAATCGTTTAAGATATCTGTTCTGAACGGCCTCAAGGTCACCACAAAACCACACCCTGTGAGAGGATCTCCCGATTAAAAGAGAAACAGAACACGTAATCATTTTTATCTGCAGATTAAGGGTCCGCTGTGTAAGCAAGGGGGAATCACCATGTTGTGCCACTAATATCTGTTGTTGCTCCACAAGAGCAAATGTTCTGAATAATATACTTCTTGATGCCACTAAAAATACTTGAATGTACACATAGTCTAGCTATCTGATAGCCCTTAAAGAACCATAACATGGTCTGTTATTGTCTTATATGATTATTTTGAGTCACTGAGTGCTAAAATCATGAGCTGCAGGTTTTATTTGTCTTAAAAGAAATTAAAATCATTAGTTCTCTAAAAAGCCACTGTTGCCATTTCAGGCATTCCATGCCAGGCATGTTTTCATCATTCAGTCCACAATGCAACATGCTGGGTTGAGCTAAAATAGCTTGACAATAGTGACATCAAAACAGTGATGTCATCACCCCAAAAAAGCTGGACAAACAGTACATAAATAGAGCTTCACGGTACATCATAAATATAAGATATTGAATGTACAATAATTTTACTATCTTATGAAAAGTCAGGTTTTACTGTAGCACTGGCAAAATATATATTTTACCAGAAAAAAATCAAACAAATATATAATATTTTTATACATCATACATAATACATTTTGTACAGTACTTGCATCTTTCACATTAATTTATATGCAGAATAAGACGTGGTGTGACATTGTTTAACAACACAACTGGTGTCAAAACCAGAATAGAGGATTTGTTTATATTGCATTGTTTGGATACCAAAAAATATGTTCTTGTGCTTTGATAGAAAACTCAGCTACAACCAACAAGGTGATGCCCCCCCACCCCTCATGCAACCCAGCCCAACTAAGAAATTGATACAAGGGCAAAATGTAAGCAATTATAAGTGACGTGAGATTCAGAGGGTAGTTCCGAAACTTTGGTTTTCAATTGGCTACTTAAATAGCTGTCTGACTTTAACAAAGTAATTCATCTGAATGAATCATCAAACCTTCAATAGTTACATTCTTTAGCACAAATATGAAATTAGAAGTATTAACTTTTAAAAAAGTTTTTAACTTTTAAAAAATGTCTCACAGGTCAAAATAAAACGTAATGAAAAGAAAAGAAAATTTGATAGGTTTCTTTGTCAGAAAACAAAATGCATGTATATATTTACATGCAGAGGAAACAAAAGTACAGAAAATGAGTTTGGTAGACTCAAACTCACCAAGGAACTCAAATGAAAATATAAACCCATCTATTTATTATCTGTACAATCTGGCAGTTAAAACCTCAGAACAGTAATACAATATTTATGTTCTTTAAAACCCGTCTACATTCTGCAAAGTTTGTGAACTAACAGGATAACAGAAAGACCCCAAAACCAACTAAACCAAATGGATATAATGATCATGAGGTTAAACAATCACAGAACTGCTGTTATATTTTCCCAAACTTTTAACATGACTATTTATATCTGGCAATCAGAGTGTTCGTTTTAAAGTTAAATTATTCAACTTGACAATCATAACAAATAACTCCAATCCAATTACTAGTCCATCCCCAAAAAAAAGTTCTTTTGTGATTTAATTCAAAAGCATAAAGGGTAATATTTATTATACTCATATATATATATATATATATATATATATATATATATATATATATATATTATATATGTATACTAATGTGTAATAATATTAATGTATAATATTATTAAATGTAAAAATATTAAATGTTTCTCTTTGTTTTGCTTTTTTGATCTGAATGACACATAGCTCATCAAAATCAGTTATCAATATTCTCAAAATATTTGAATATTTAATTTTAAGTTTGAGTAAATTACTAATCAAGTATAATTACACAAAGGGTTCCACAGAAAGGGTAAGCCACAGAAGTTCACTGCAATTTGTGGTGGGAAAGGTGCATGCAACGGGAGGATGTCCACAGCCTTAAGAAGTTGTCAGAAAAATTAATTCAAGAACAGAGGAGCTAGGGAAATGACTTGGGTCTGGTGTCAGTGCATCAGATGCCTACACACAGAGCAAAAAGGATTGCAACTGCAGAATTCCTAATATCAAGCCCCTCCTGAACCTGAAAAAGAACTGGACTGATGTTCAGTGGAAAAGAAAAGTCTTAACTCAAACTCCTAGAATCTGGAGAATGAGTTGAGAGGCACAGAATTCAAGGTGGCTGAAGTCCAGTGCAACATTTCTTAAGTCTGTGATGGTTTAGAGAACCATGTCATCTGCTGGTGTTGTTCCACTATAAAGTCCAGAGTAAACACAGCTTCTACCAGAAGATTTCTGAGCACTTCATGCTTCCATCTGCAACTAGCTTAATGGAAATACCAATTTGGTTTTCCAGCAGGACTTAGTCCTCCCCTACAATGATGAAATGTCTTATATATTTTATGAAATATTCTCATAATTTGAGATTCTGCGTATCTGATTATCATATGTCATAATGATCAAAAGAAGATTTGAAATGTGTCACTTTATGAGAAATGTATGTAAAATATGAGTTTACCCTTTTGAATTAAATGATGAACAAAAATTTACTTCTATTTGTTGAGACACTAAATATTGAGGATTAATTGGACAGCTTGGATTTTAGTTTCTGTGTCAACTTAGTAAGCAGGGTTTCGTAAATTCATAATACTGATTACATCCATGGATTCTTTACAGATTGCATAGTTTTGAGTTGTGACTTTGCATCAAAGTAGAACAGCATCCTAATATCTGATGTTTATGGATTTGGATCATGTTCTTTTTTTTCATCGGATACGCCAAAAAAAAAAAAAAAAAAAAAAAAAAATATATATATATATATATATATATATATATATATATATATATATATATGAAATGTGTGTTTAGTGATCTCCGTCACACTACATGACTTTCCACGGTTATCTCGGAATAGCAGTGGGAGGAGCTAATTAAGATAATTGGAACCTACACTGCAAATGTTTGTGTTTGAAACTAAATGGGCATGAAAGCTGTTAATATGCTTCCATCTTCTAAGCAAGCACAGAACTGAGACAGACATATTTTGACTACTACACTGTAGCATTATGGGTAGTTCCAGAGACATTCTGTACAAAAGCACACAAAACAAAACAAAAATGTCCATGTTCATGATCAATGATCTCCAACAAATTAGGAAAACACTAAGTGAATACAAATCTCATATTTCTATACATAACAGAACTATACCTCTGTACTACACTATTTACAGTCATACTGTTCATGTTTTTTGTTGGGTTTTCCAGATGAACAGTCATTTATAGGATAATATACAGTAAGGCTTTACATGGAAATATTTACATATTCATAAAATACAATATACAAAGGAGGTTCAGCTTTAGCACCTTGAGGAAAGTGTTCCCCAAATGTGTGCATCAGTAGGCAATGCCGGACACCTCAGTCCTTGTCTAAGTTGTTATTCAACATATTTGTAATAATGCAAGTAAATAAATCTGCAATGCCTCTGATATCTAGTATTGCTGTACCATCACCTGTAACACTTTGAGAACACTTATGGAGGATTGTGCACAGGCTGTGCAGCCTCATCTTCAAACCTCCCCTCAGTCAATCCACAATAACATGGATCCCAATAACCATCCGTATGCTGCAATGTTATGTTACACTTGTGCAGTGATCAAACACTGCATTGGCACCTGGAAAAAAAAAAAAAAAAAAAAAAAAACCCTCCCAAAAACAAACAAACAAACAAACAAAAAGAATGAGTATGTACATTACTGGCATTGTTGTTTGCTGAAATGGTTGCCTTGGCGGTATTAGCACCGACAATATAAAAGGCACCCCAGAGTAAAATAAAGAACGGTGTATTAAAAGACAGAAAAACGTGGGATTTCTGCATAAGGGACGTTGCCTTCTACATACGCTGTTATCAAAATCAAGCAGCTGCATGCGTGATTATTAAGCCCCCTAGCTTTCACACCACTGTGCAGCTGAATGAATGTTTCAGTGCTTTTCACTGCTTTTCCCGCATCTCTCATTTTACATCACAATGTGAAGGAAGCCCTTGCAACCTAGATGAACATGCCAGAACCAAGTGGGGAAAAAAGCATCGAAGGAATTTCATAGAAAGGAATGCCTAGTACACAAAATAATGGTGAATACAAATTTAGAGCATTCATTAAACAGTCTTAGAACACAGTGGAATCCTCAGGCCGCAGTGGAAGCTTGTGAGGATAGTGCATGCGTATTAATGAACCACAATCCTTTACTCCGTGTACTAACCATAAACACTCTGCCCTAAAAACGTTCCAAGTGAGGAGGTTTTGGTGATGAGGGGAAACTGATCACAGTGTATTAGCACCTAGAGGAGGATAGATGCTCCAAGAACAAATCTAACTGTAGCTTTCTGGCAAAATTAACAAGACCTTTTGAAAAACACTTAGGAAGAGACATAAAATATAATACAAAAGATGGGATAGAATATTCTCAGCAAACAACAGTGAACAGAATACAGTGAATGGGAATATAGTGAAATTAAACCTCATATAATATTGAACTGACACATTTTCATACTCAAATTCAGTATAATTCCACTGTGTGCGTGTATGAACCATCACATTTGAACAGACCCCAAAACATTTTGCAGTGAAGAAATCTACATCAATAGTATGCACAGAATACACACAGGCTTCATACATTAATATAAAGGAAGGACTAGCAGCAACCAGGGAAGGAGCCAAGAGGTTCAGCATGTAAGAGTTCCCATTACCACATCAGAGCCAATTCAAATCCATTCGCCTACACCCTTTGAAAATAAAGATGCTTTAAAGGGTTCTTTAAGCAGTGCCAAAGAAGACCTACTCTTGGTTCCGTAAAGACTTATGTGTCTATTAACCGTCTTATATGGAATTGTTCAAAGAACCATTGGAAGCACTGTTTTTTCCAAGATTGTAACCGTCCACCATGATAATGATTCTGACATGCAAATAAAAATGTTTCTTCAGCACCCTCACCAGTAGCATAAAACCCTCATAAGCTGTTCCTCAAGCTCCTTGCAACCCTGGCAAGAACCCTTCACCTCAATGGACGCACCTGCATGGCATCTGGTTGTTAGGATCTTGAGCACACAATGGAGTCAAAGACAGCGGTGATCTCCTAAATATGATTGCCAAGCCAACCCTGAAGAGTGTTTCAGTTGACAGGTCAGTGATGATCTGAAAAACACATCTTTCCCTCTAAAATGGGAGTGAGGATGTCGAACTAAACAGATTGTGTTCCAGCAATCGGAACAAATATAAGCAAGCAAACTGAAATCAGTTAGTGTTAGCAAGCCCTGTAGGCCCGCAACGTTTCCACTAAACAAATGGTTTGAGTTATGTTGCACCAGTGTAATATAATGTAGCACCAATTATCCAATTAACTGCTTGCTTAGATATGACAGACTTTTTGGACAGGTGGCTGGGTTGCACCACTGGCAGAAAATTACAGTAGATTACAGTGAGGATGTGATTTGGCTTTGTATGGTTCTGCTGGTGGCAGCAAGCCCTGTGTGCCATGGGGAGGCGTCCTCTTCTCAGAGCCGATCAGGAAAAGTCCTGTGGTGAAACACTGCCGTGGTCTCTCACTCTGCGGGAAACCAATCAGGTATATTCAGGCAAAGATAACGTCTACGTCCATCAGTGTAGCTCTTTGATTTACATTGGATAAATTAAAGGTAAAAAAGTGTATATATGTATATATATATATATATATATAATATATATATATATATATATATATATATATATATATATATATATATATATATATATATATATATAAAGTTTATTACTTGGAATAGATGACCAAATGGAGGAATGGGGTTAAAAACAATGACAATGCATCCATCCATAGGGATGCTTATACAAATCTGGGAAGAATGGAGGAGAACTACCTGACCGTTCTCACAACACTGCACCTGGGAGGCCTTTACTGTGCTTATTATATTATCAAAACACAGCAAACAACTGGACGACCAGCCCAACAGATTACAATGCTTTGAAATACCCTATTTTTCCCAGCCATGATCACAGGGTCTGCAGTGCTGCACTTCACAGAGCATTGTGCTCTTTTAATACCTCATACACCATCCAGGCCTTCCTGTTCAACCCTCACTGTACAATGCGATCAGTTTCTCCTGAAATGCACATTAATACAGATATTAGACATGCTGTGCAAAATGGGCTTCATGAGCTTTTAATGAAAGTTGTGCTATAGTGAATCAATGAGGTATTATTCTCTTTCATGAGAAATTTTCCCTTTTCATGAGTCATTTCTTAAATATTTCTATTTAAGCTAGATTTAAGGCAATCAGCCAATGAATGCCATAACCAGACTAAATGGTTATAGGCTTTTGCCTGAAGAGGTCAGTGTTAGTCTGAACTAAAGTCAAAACCAAGCCCTCCAGGACATGGAAAAGCCATTTAATAGCCAGAACAGCCATGGAGGAAGACAACTAAAGTTGATCCTAAGTATAATGCAAACTTGAGTACTAATATCTTATCTTAAAGAAGATCGATAATCAAAGGTGGTGCTGGCATGGTTGATCTACCTCCATTTTTCCTGTGTAATGATTTCAGTTGTAAACACCATGAGGGGAAGTCAACATTTTTAACATTATTAAAAAAAGGTTTATGTACAAATAAATACACGTAGGTTGTAAACCAAAAACAATATACAACTTGGATCAAGTTTTGTTCACATTTTTAAAAGTATTCATTGACATTAATTACATATATAAAAAACAACTTTTGCCAAAACCATTGGTCAAAAACCAAAAATGTAAAAAAAAACAAGGGAAGAATGGATTGTGTGAGTGACAGAGACAGAGAAAGAGAGGGAAGAGAGAGAGTGTGTCATCACAGGGAGGACTCGTACTGCAAGAGCTCATACAGCAGTGGTCCATCCCTGTACCTGATGCCTACAGCAGTGGGGGTGATGAACTGCAGGATGTTTATAGTCCTTCTCAGGCGCCTGTCCACAAAGTGGGCATCCCAGGCTGGGTAGCGTTTTCGGGGCATGTCGATCTTAATGAGAGGCCCTTCTGACCGGTATCGGCCTGATGGCGTGGAGGGCTCGGGAGAACGTACCTGAAACACGGGCAGGCAGGTGTCTGCCGCAGAGTCATCCTGCTGGTCATAACCCCCTGTGGAGATCCGTGTAGGCGTAGGCTGTGATGCTCGAGGACCAGGGGTAGGGGCCATAGGCTCTGCTTCTGGGGGTAAGGGAAGGCCCCAGAGAAGCTCAGCACAGCAGGAGCTGGCCAATACCCTCCACCTAGGGCCCATGGGGTGAAGGACTCCATAGTAGATGCCCATGAAGACCACCCCTGAGGCAAAACTTAGGTAGACTCCACAGAGCACTGGTACTGCATACGAGTCTGTTGTGGCCGGGTCTCTGTACACGTACCACAGACAGGTAAGCACCGTATTCTCAGCCAGCACCACAAAGTAATAGATCATCATGCGGTACCGGGTCCTGCCTTCCTTCACATTAAACCAGCAGAAGATGTAGACGATGCCAACCACCATGTTGAACAGCACCTCCTCCCATTTGGACATACAGAAATCCGTACCTCCATGCACAATCCAGAAGGCCATGGCACACCAGTGCACTACCACAAAAATGCCAAAGTAGATGTGGAAGATGGAAGCAAAGAGAGCAAAGGAGAGCACCCGAGAAGAAATAGTGAAGAGCCTCCAGAAGATGTGGATCAGCGCACCTCGATAGCTCATGCTCTTCTTGTCATCTCGGGAGTCTCTCAGGAGCTTATGGTAGGAGGCTAACACCCAGGACAAGGACAGCAGTGATGCTAATAAGGACATACCTTAAAGGGATAAAGTAAAAATGCACTGAGTACTGGTGGCTACTTATTGGTTTTCTATTGTAACATAAGTCTACACACAGCTTCTGAAATCCATCGATGTCTGTTTCATAATCTAGGCTCATATTAAGCAAGATCTTGGACTACAAATGCTTCACACTGGAGAACCAACAATTTTTTATCTACACACATTGACAAACAAACAATCTGAGACAAATTGGGCTAAATAGTAAACAAGTGGAGTCCTTACACTGCAATGTCTCAGCCCGGTTCCTCTGGATCATTATGCAGAGTTGTAGCACCAGTTGAGGGGCACTCTCCAAGAAGGTCTCCAGCAGACGAAGCATGTTGACGTCTGCATACTCATACATCATGGCCCAATAGAAACGCCGCCTGTGCTCTGTCTGACGTCGGCTCTGGATGCCCAGGTACATAGTGCGGATGTATCTGTTTGGAAAAGAGAAGACTTGCCAAAATGTTGACAACTCAAATCTGTCTGCCCACTTACTTATACTGATCAAACATAATGTTAAAAGCACCTGCCTTATATTGCGTCTCCCTAGGTCCCCTTAATCCCGCCAAAACAGCTCTGACCCACTGTAGCATGACCCACTAGGGCTTGCGATATGGACAAAAAATTAACATCCCAATATATTTTACACTAATGGTGATATAGGATATACTATACAATATATAGGCTAAGAGTACTGTAATAGATCTGAACAGGGTGAGGGCAGCTGAATTGGTCTATCAGAAATGAGTCACATGGTTAGCTCTATTCTATTAGATTTGTTGGCCATCTCCACCAAGTCAAAAGAGCCATCACTGAAGATGACCAGCTGCTATTTTAAGTGACTACATGATGTGGTGTGACACAATTTTTTATAATGAAATTACATAAATGATATTATGCTCTTAAAATAAAGCTGATAAAAGACTTCTGTTTGTAAATGAAATGTGCGACTGTGAAAGAGTAAAAAAGGTTCCATCATGTTTAAGTTCAATCCATATGGTTCTCCAAGCTAGAACCATTCAGGAAAGGTGTGTGAATAAGAAACTGGAGTACAGCATTTAAATAAATAACAGATGATGCCGTAACTCTGACCTAACTCCTATACTGGAATCAGATTTTTTCAAAATCCCTCAATGACCTCACCTCACAACCCTCAACCAGGCCACATTTTTGTTTTCTTCCAGTTCTCAATAAGACGGATGAAGAATGTGGGTGGACTGCTGGACATTTTGTTGAGAACCTAAGCTTTAAAGCACATCTGTCCTATGGAAAGCCTGGGGCTAAACAATTCTAAATGGACATAGGGGCGCATATGTGAATTATTTACGACGCAGATGGTGATGGAATTTTCCCATCTAGACAAAAGAGCGATGGAGCATAAACAGCTAATAAATAAACAGAGCTGACGACACACAGTTCATGTGTAGAAGTCCTTAACTGACCAAGAAGGTATGAAATATTTCACGAATATTTGAAAAAGACAAAATATAGAGTAGCAGGGAATTTCACTGAATAAACCATCTTGATTTATCTACTATAAGGTCTGCATTTCTATAAATATACCAACTATTGGGAAGCAGGTCTAATAATAACTACTCGTTCCTTTTCTTTTTTTTCTTTTCTTTTCGACTGCTGGTAGTGTGGCTTCTGTGGACTAACAGTTGCTCACCACTAAAGCGAGTACTCGAAAGTCATGAGAAAGGAAAACCTTCAGAGGACAAAGAGATGATTGAGATGGAAGGGAATTTTCAGAACTGCAGAGTGTACAGCGACAGCTGAGGCTAAGAGTACTGTAATAGATCTGAACAGGGTGAGGGCAGCTAAACTGGTCTATTAGAAATGAGACACACGGTTAGCTCTATTCTAAATGGCTCCTTATACACACACACACACACACACACACGTATACATGACAGTGAATATGAAATGAAATTGAATATAACTTGTACAGCTTGTATAGCAGTATATATTTACTGCCGTCTGAAAACAACTCAACACAACCATTAATGTGTAAAGAGCTAGCAACGAGCTAGCAAAGAGCTAGCAACACCCTACCTACCTACCTATCTAGGTACCTACACCTACACACAGACACAAACACCAAACTAAAATGTCTCTTATAATATATCAGTATAAGAACAATGGAACATTCATTTAAAAAAAAAAAAAAAACAAGCACTACTGTCACACCATCAAAAACGGAGAGTAAATTACACAGATGTGAGGCTAGAAACAGCAGAGATCTGCTGATGCCCACAGAAGCTGGGAATCAGAAATCAGCAGCAAGTGGACCAAACCATTATTTATTTTGTTATTTTTTGCTCTATTTCTCACCTCGTTTAGTATTCATTCGCCTCTATTCATCAGCTAAGTCACCAGTATCTATGACAGTCATACAGTTAAACAGGGAAAGTCTCATATTTTATATACACATAAACTGCCAATCAAATATTATATAATCAACACCAGCAGAAAAATGTTAAACCAGATAGTGATGGAGAAAAACAATTCTGATCTAACTTTAGCCTAAAATCAGGATTACTTAAGGTATCTGTATCAGTACTGGTAAGACAAATCAATGTGTCCAAATTCAACAAATGTAAACAATAATAGTGAAAATACTGCAGGCAAAACAATGTCCTTAGTGTGTTTTTTGTAAGCTGCAAAGGTGGGTCCCTTTTCTCAGTTTCACAGTCCATCAGGGATGGGTCCCTTTTGTTTGAAAGGCAACAACCAGCCCCTTCACCCTCTCAGCGGAACCACACCCATAGTCCATCACTGCTAAGGGGTGTAATGAGGTCATTCTGATTTTAGCCTAGATAGTCAATCCATCCACTGCTAGAGGGTGTAACGACATCAAAATAATAGCTCACACTACGGTTTGGATATCAAGGTTCAGTACAAGTTAGGTAAAAAAAAAAAGCAACCACTGTCCCAAAGGCTTGGTTACTCTTCATTTGTTCTGAACAGTCAGTATTATAAGTTAGTTTGCTCCACATGTTGTAGCGTTCTCCAGTTCCCCTGAAACAACAGTACAGCCTGTTGTGTATTAACTTGTAAAATATCAATAATCAGTAAACATACACTCCAGTTCATGATGAAAACATGTACCATGACACCCCTAATCACTACACGTAGCAATTTGATAATATGGTGTTTTGTTCATAATATACAGCCATACCTCACACCTAACGTAGTCATCAAACAGCTCTGCCAAGATCAGTGCAGGACACATTAGCAGGCGCATTTAATGAAGATTGGCAGCAAGTTTAGTGAGTCACCCTGTTTACTGATGACAAATTTGCACCAACAATGTACTTGAAATCTGACCGCCCCCACAAACCCACACACTTATACACACTGCACCCACTCTGGCGGAGAACTGGTGAGCATCATCTTCCCTAACTCTATGATGGAACGTGCTATTGGGCTGAGAAGAACCCACATTACTTACTAATGTGTATGTGTGGGTGCATAGATAAGGAAAAAATATACAGACAGCTTTGTAGTTCCAGGGTGAGCTGATCATATATCTGTGGAAAACTTTATTAAACTTGTAGTAAACTTTATTTAACACCTAGGATGACAACAAAAATTGAGAAGTGAGACTGAGGGCCATCTACCATAAATGTAAGTAATTCACAGCCCTGTCCAGTAGGTGACAGGTGTTTGTGAAATAAGGCTGGGCAATATATTGATATTTATATCAG
The DNA here is from genome assembly GCA_034509495.1 of Acestrorhynchus altus. Classification (NCBI taxonomy): domain Eukaryota; kingdom Metazoa; phylum Chordata; class Actinopteri; order Characiformes; family Acestrorhynchidae; genus Acestrorhynchus; species Acestrorhynchus altus. The sequence continues at coordinate 8,985,564 of CM067513.1, forward strand.
GAATTTCTTGCCTGTAACACTAAATATCCTCTTAACAGGCGCAGAGGAAACCAGCCAGATATTTACATGCCAGTGCAGCTAGGTTTTGGTTTTCTTTCCAGAAAAATAAAGGATTGGCATTCTCAGCCAAACATGGTGTGCTCAAGTAAACTGGGAGCTCATGTGAGCCTGTGTCAATTGTTTGAGTCTCCATGTAGGAAAACAAGGCGTTCCCTTGTTTAAGTACTAAGGTCAGAGGTGGCACTGACTTTTGGACAGACAACTTTTGGAGTGAGGAGATGTTTGATTATGATCTATTTTTCACCATTACACCATTAAATCTTGGATCAAGCATTGCAGCCATCTGAGAGCATTCCATGTCCTCAAATTTTACTATTCGTCTCTCAAATGAGGTTTGGAAGGTGGACATTAACTTCTTGTCCACCTCTTGTCTTGTCATCTTTGCATTTTTGATTGCATGGCTCAGTCCTCTAACACAAGGAATAACAAAGCTTGATGTGGCAGCTTTCTCTGCCTGATAGTGGTCCGTAACTTCCTCAAAGGGTCGGAACACCTCACAAAGTTCCTGAATGATTTTTAGTTCATATGCTGATATGCTGAATTAGGCAGTTGAGCTCAGTATGGACATCATTTGGAACTTTAAGGACAGACCTCAGCTGGCTATTCCAGCAGGGGACATTAAGGCTCTCTGTAAAAGGACCTCTGTAGCATGGGTAGATTTATAGAAAAATGCAACATGTTTCTGGCTTTTTATTTGAACCCGCATCATCTAAGACATCACACACTACCAGTTGGAGACCACGAGCAAAGCAATATAGTCTCTCCAGTGGAAAGTACATAATATCTTCTTAATCCTAAAGGTAATCCTCCTCATCCACACTGTTAACATGTTTCAATGACTGACACTGAATATTTTAATTGCCCAGAACATCATCATAGGCCTGGCAAAAAATTTCAGCTGTGTGTCTCCCTTTAAAACGCTAACAGCTCAGCATTATGCTCTGCAAACTGAAATCAACTAGGATATGGCCCGTCATCCCCTAAAGGACCTCATTGATCAATTTGACCATAAACCAGTGGTCAGGCAAATATGACCAACTTTGCCATCAGATGGCAGATGTGGTTTCACAGGATCTGAGCATTGTGGAATAAGGCCCTCTCTCAGAGAACTTTGGGTAGGTATTATAAATTAGGATTTGGCTACTTTCAAGATATTAATGAAGACTAGGATATTAATGAAATGAAGTAAAGTGGGGGAGGAGACCATTTGAAATGAATGTAACAATACTATCTGTCAGAGCCACCTGATGTGTATTGGTTGATGACCACTTAGAAGTTGAAGTTGGAAAATGACTGTCTTCATCTTGATTAGGTTTGCTCGTGCCACTGCTGGATGCAGACTCCAGCGAGATTTCAGGGTGTTTCCTCTGTAAGCAGGAAAGCCAATCAATATTCTCCCAGCCTTAAGACTGTCCATGCTTTGGATAAAAGTGCCAGCACATTCATATGTTATACTACAATTACATTTGTACTGCAAAGATTATTGGATTCTCTGCCTCTCTATAATGCTGTGCCCAGACCCCTGACTTCAAGGCTACTTTATTTTCCCATGATATGCCGAGGTTCATGATTTGGACTGGCACAAGCAAATGAGAAATAGTGTGATTAGTCAGTATAATTGGGTATCAGGTAATCCATTACATGTTTCAAGTGGTGAGTAAAGTGTATTACAAGTGTATTGACTGATTCACAGTTCCCAATACAAATACATGCCATGGTCATCAAAATTAAAGACAGATTGAAATTTGAGGTAGCTTTAATGGAACCACAGACTGGAGCATGGCACTAATTGCAGATTGCTCTGTGGTTTCCATGTGTAATGGGAGTGTTATCATTTTGCACGTTGCTATAACTACAAAAATCAAAAGTACCAACCAGTTCTGGCCCACAAGAATTTTATTTCACTAGAGCGTACTCCAAAAGAAATATCCTAAATGTGTGGACAACAGTTTCAAGACTTGGATAAAGCAAGGTATTCTAGGAAATTAAGTGCTTCCAAAAATCGAAAATGATGTTTTATAGAGTATGATTTTAAAGTTAATTTGTGGTAAAAGGTCTATTCATTATAATAAAGTATTGTGTGCATAAAGTCCAGACAATAATATCTGCAAGAAAGTCATGCTGTAATCATATGTAATATATACTGTAAAGCTTGTTAAAAACACCTTAATTATGTATCATTATTTTCTTTCAATTTCATGGAATTCTAATTCCAGCTGTCTCGAATTTGAATTGCAATTCTGCTTCATGTTTGCAATCTCAATTCATATTCAAATTCAAATTCAATTCTGAATGCTGCTCAACCTTAGAGTGCGCTCACTACATGCAAGTGGAGAAAAAATACTACTGTTTGTGTACTATGTGAACAAGTTGCTTCTCTCAGACGAAACACAAACTCTAATCACTGCCGCTAAGCAAGAGTTAAGGTTAGGCTACAGTAACTCTGGAAATCAAACGAAAAGAAAATTAAACTGACAGGTAATAACAGATTGCAGCAGAATGTTTACGCCCCTGTCTGTCAAAATGACACACAACAACTAATGCAACCTCTGAAATTTCAAGAGACAAATTGGATGGTTTGGATGATGACTCTGATATCAATCTGAAGCCAAATCACATAGCAATCCTTTCATATTATTTAATAAATCAAGAAGCTCTGTCAGTGAAGCACAATCATACAAACAATCCCACTAATTTATTCTTTTTATCAGTCAATAGATTAATGGTAAAAATATTCAGCTCATTAATTAAAAAAAAAAAAAAAAAAAAAAAAATCATTACTTGAATACAAAACTGTTTGAAAGAGCTACACTTCATGTTCATTCATTCATTCATTCATTTATTTAATTATTGTAGTTTTATGCCTTAATTAACATTCCAAACAATACTAATATGAAGAATTGGGTAGTACCATATTCTATAATACTGTAAAACCATACTTTTGGATGAGATGAGATGGATGTAATACTGTTAAAACGTCCTTCCATTGCAACCCTAGATGATTTAACGTTTTAGAAAGTCTGCTATTCAAGTACTTCATGTTGACATATTTCAGCTAAATCACTTTGTACATCCCTTTATTGCACGTACTCTTCTACAAAACCCTAATTATTCTCATCAAAAAAATGATGATTGCATTTTATTATTTTATGATATTATTGCATGAGTGCAATAATAATGTGCAATACCCCCTCCTACAGGACTCATGCACTATTATCTATATTGTATACTGTAATATAGTCTGTGTATTATATATTCGATATGTTTATATAGTGCTTCTTATTCCTACTAAATTATTTTTTCTACTTATCTTTCTGCTTTCTGTACTGTACTGTACTGATGCTGCTACTGGAACCTTAATTTCCCTGAAGGAACCCTCCCAAGGGTTCAATAAAGTTCTATTCTATTCTATTCTATTCTATTTAGCTTTAGCCAGGAATGTTTTGGTTTATGTTTAATATTTATTGTTTCGTATATGCAGTTAATACAGCAAAAAAATTAAGGAGCACTTATTTACAGTAGGGCTTAACATTTAGTGGGCATTTAGTGAACGTGTTTGTGGAACTGCATCATGGCATGAACAAAGGAGATTCCAGAGAACCTCAGAAGAGTTTTTGATGCTCATCAGACTGGAAATTCAAGCCCATTATAGTGGTAAATGTTTTGGGATGGCCAAGTCAAAGCTCTGACCTTAATCCAACAGAAATGCTGTGGAAGGACCTGAAGCAAGCAGTTCAGAGAAACCTAGCAACATAACAGAGATGATGGTGTTTTATGTGGAGGACTAATCAAGCTAATGTGCAGGACTAATCAACAGTTACTGGAAACGGGTCATTTTCCTCAATAAATTCATGACGTAATATTTTGGTCTCATTTGTTTTCCTTTATAACTTGCACCACTGTACTTACATGCCCTGATAGTATGACATAAATGAAATGATTTTCAAAACACAAAATGATCATTTGTTCACTTTTTACTGTTATCTTTGTGTTTTTGCACTGCACTGCCATCACAGATGCCGTAAACAGGGCTTATCTACAGCCTGCAACAGAGAGACGCCTTCTCCAAAGGTAACAAAATGGTTTAAATGTCTCCAGGGTGAAACTAATACAGTGGAAAATGAAAACTTACAATATCTGCAAAGTCAGTGTTGTACCTGTGTTCAAGCTTTCTTCACAAACTGTAACCTGAAATAGTACATCCACAACACTACAAACTAGTCACAACATCATTATGCATTAACTGCATTTTAACGGGCAATCAAAAAGCTAATTATCTAAATGAAATACACTATATGACAAAAGTATTGGGACGCCCACTCATTTATTGCTTTTTCCAAAATCAAGGATATTAAAATGTTGGAGTAACTCTTTCTACTGTCCAGGGAAGACGACTAGATTTTGGAGCATTGATGTGAAGATCTGATTGCCCGCATTCACAAGAGCTTTAGTATGTTGGGTTGATCACTACCCCCACCTCATCCCCAACTCCCCAACTCATCCCAAAAATATTGGATGGAGCACCATCAATCCAGAAAGCTCCACTGCTCCACAGCTCAGTGCCTAGCATTAGGCATGATGCCTATAGGTTCAGAGTCCTATTCCAATGGCAGTATTTCTTTACAGGGCCATAAATGCTTGGACATATGGAGTATTATAGGACAATGCCCTCCTCTGATATCATCTGTTTCGCATTCATGTATGAAAACTTGCTTGCAACTGAACGAGACTAGGAAAGCATTCACCGCAACCACATACAGAAAGCTCCAAAGTAGGTACACAGTCACATCAAATTAGAGAGATTTTCCTCTATCTGGTACGGAGTAAAGTGTGATTGTGACATCTCGGATGAAAGACACGCATGGCTGTGAAATCCCACAAGGGGTTCCAGAGTTTTCCCACAAAAGCTTCCTGGGGAGTACTATCAAACAGGCTCTTTTCTCTGTTTCACATCACTGAACAAACATGCGGGTAGAGGAAACGTCTGACTGGGGAAAATACGCTCAGTATTATGCAGACATGGGACTAAAGTGACACGCTGAAGTCTTTGATAAAATGAAGACATTTTGCATCTGTTTAATCATTTCATCTTGATATAACACACATTCGTCAGAACAAGTGAAACAGCCTAACACATCAGATCGAATTATTTATCATGTAAGTGTATCACACTGCCTGCGTCTGAGACTATGTGTAAAAATTTAGCAGTAAAGTCGACTATATTAAGCAAAACAAAAAAGGAAACCAAAAAAAAACAGAAAATGTGGATAAATGGAGATACAGACTTACGAAAAGCTTGCCCCACGTTCCGCAGGCCACTGTGTCCCTTTGCTCTCTGCTCTGTGAATGACTGTAACCCCCTATCCCAAACCCAAGAGCTTCTCTCTCAGGGTACCAGTCCATCAGGGCAACTAAAGCAAAGCAAAAAGAAAACCATGGATTCATGAAATGAGAATGGGGCGAGGGTAGAAGAGCATACAGCAAAACCAAATTATAACAAAATTATGGGATAAAGCTGGCACTGAATGAAAATGGGTAAAGTGAGAGCAAACGTAAAATGATATGAAATCATAAAAGCCTTGGGTTTTTACAGTTTTTGTATTGTTTTTGTTTTTGTATAACGTGGATTAAGGCAGACTAAGTTTGCAGCAGTATACTTGTTTTAGGTCAACCTTGGTACAAAAACAATCCATCAATCAATTAATGAAGAGAATAATCAGCAGATTAATCTACAATAACAACAATCATTAATTAGACACAAAGCAGAAAAAGATCTTTCTTAATTTATATATTTTCAAAAGGGACATGTTATATATACAGAATATGTCCAAATGTTTATGGAGACCCACTCTAATAAAATCATTCAGCTACTTTGCTGACATAGATGTGCAAATGCACAAACACAGCTCAAATAATCCCTGTGGAGAACACTGCCAATACAATGGGACTTTATGACGGAGATATTCATGACCCTATCAGCATGGCATAGCATCAAATCCTTGGCCCTGGGTACAGTTGTTTGTCATTCCCTGAAAATAATTAACAGTAATTCTAGAGCCTTTCTATTGGTCTATTCATCCTGAATTATTTACACAGTGTACAAAGCAGCTTTGAGGTTCAAACCATGAAAAAAAAAATATATAATATATATATATATATATATATATATATATATATATATATATGCTTAATCAAAAAATCATAAAAAAGGTCATTGAAACTCGTTATAAAATAGGTATTAAAATCATAAGAACATGAAGAACTGGTGATACGTAAGATGTACGTCTGTCATATTTTGAGATTGTTATCATATATCAAATACATCAATATTTTCATGGTTTTCACAGTTGCAAACTGTTCAAAGATCAAAGACAGTTTGGTGGTATTCCTGTTCAAATATGTCTGTGGAAACAATGCTGGACACTTGTCTTCCAGGACCACACCTGAAGGAACCTCATCTGGACTATTAACCGGCTTATTTTTGAAGGTTTACAATTTGCAATTCATAATCTTTATATAATTTGACAGTGTCTATTAAAATTGTAGACAACTTTAATATAACTGAGTAAAAATATGAGATATTTAGAAAAGATCCAGATTGTGATGGCTGGACAACCTGTTCAGAACATCTTCAAAACATCAGGAACATCTTGTAAGGTTTTTCTGATATGCAGTGGTCAGTACCTACCAAGGTGATATCTGGTGAACTTGGGATTAGGTCACTGAAACCTAAGGCTCACTGATGTGATCCAACAAGACTCCAACTTACAAGGATCTACTGCTAACGTCTTGGTGCCAGACCACCTTCAGAGGTCTTTTTGGGTCCATGACTTAAATGTTCAGACATGTGCAGGCACTATATTGGGTAGTTGGTACTCATTTTTAAAGTAGCCAAAAACAGCCTGTGTTGCATAGCTATGCAGAAGTATTTCAGTGGATATTAATGAGATTCAAACCTGCTGAGAAAACCAAAGATTCCATCCCCGAGCTCACCATCGCTTCATTTTGGGTTAAAGACTGCAGTTCAGCATTTTGATAATTCTGCTAATCACACACATCTGATTCAACTCAGCAGTTGCAAGGGAAATCACCAAACTGTGCTGGACTCTGGAGCGGAACTGATGAGCCCTCAACACATTTCTGAAAGCAGTGGAAGGAAGAGTGTTTATTCAGAAGCAGCACAGGCCTCGAGCCTGAGAGGACAGGGCTTTCTCTTTCATTGAGAACCATTACACTCAGCCATTAATATTGATTCTCCAACTGCTGTCAGATAGTAGCCGCCCTGAATCATCAACTGGTATAACCTGAAAAATGAACAGGGCAGGACTGCAGTCTGTTTTCTCTTCTTCCCCAGAATCGGAATCACTGTGTATTTATTGTGTCAACAACTACAGTTTATGTTTTTGTCTTCTCGCATTACCCATCATATTTGCCCTGTACCTGAGAGCTTGTGCACCTGAGAGCCTGAAGCTGCTGACTCTGTCCATCATTATGTTGTATTGTACAGCCCCAGTTAGCCAAGAGGTTCCAGACTCAGGAGAATCTGACTTGCTCAAGTGTGAAATAATGCATCACTGCTTGTGTTACATTTACATTTCAAGGCAATCTCAAGGTGATGTTCTTTGTGGCCTCCAGCGAATATATATATATATATATATATATATATATATATATATATATATATCACTGAATCCACCAGTCTGGAATGCACTAGATTCAACTGTGATTCTTCAGAGCTAAGAATGAATGCAGTTCTCAAACAGCAAGCCTAGGAACAGTAGCTATGAGTGGAGGATGGGCATGAGTGTGGACCAGGGATAGTGATGGCTATAAAGTGAGCTCAATGTTACAGTCAAGCATGTGTAGCAGCAGCTGTGCATAGTCCCGAGGGCTTCTCACACTGCGGTTGAGTGGAGATCGTAAAAAGAGTGTCCTGGGGAGTGTGAGGTGTTAGTGTAGGGGCTTGAGGTTAGAACGAGTGCTGAAAATTCAGGTCAGTGTGTCAAGACCATGATGTGGGCCCGAATCGGCACTTATGACTAGTCTCTGGTGGCGCATAACTTCCAATACCTGAGGTAAGGACTTGCTTTTTGGAAGACCTAGCCTTTTGCCTACTTGAAAGAGCCTTGATCAGCCTCCCCATTTATAATTCCCACTCTGAAAGCCCAAGCTTTTCAAGAGTTCTCAATTCCACTTCACATTTGCATGGGGGTACTTATAATGAATTTGTAAATGCCTGGATATTAATTATGAAATATTTATAAAAACGGGAAATTTTGAATTGGAATTCCATCGATTTCTAAAAATCTGTCCTGACAGGGGGAGGACACCATACTCTTTACAGACAGTGACCCAAGTGGGGAGGGAACCCACAACTCCAGGCACTATATATAATTATAAAATGGTGATTGGGTCTAGATTTTAAGTAATACTTTTAAAACTATTTTCACTTTGTGTGTGTGGTACTCTGTCCAGGGGGTATTCCTGCCGTGTGTCCAATGACTCCAGGTTGGCTCAGTATCAATTTCCAGCACAGTGATTTACAGTTGCCTACAGATACATGTACATATACAGTGCAGAATATAAAACTAAGAAAGGAGCCATTGTTCAAAGCTTTATTTTAATCCAAAAACTGCAGATTAAAACTAAGTAGCCACTGTGAAAAAATGCTGAGTCTGGCAATACAGCCACTGGGGATTTTCATGGCAACCAAACTGAGTCAAGCTGGGGACTTGCACTTTTAACACCCTATCAAGCCTCATCATTGTTAGCTTTGCCAAGGGCAGCATATGTGCATATCCAGTGAGTCTAAGTGAGGCCGGCAGGGAGGGAACAAATGTTCTGGCCCAGTCTGCCAGCAGTGTGCTCGCCATGTGCTTGATTGGACAACTGTGGAGCAGCAGACGGACAGAATATCTTTCTTTACAACTTTTCTGAAGATAAGCTGCCTTTTGCTTGAAAGGGACTGCAGATGACAGACAGAACCTAGTCTAGGACGGGAGTGACTAGCTGTGGTGCTGCAGAAAAATGAGATCTTACACACCTAATCCTAAGGTTCAGATGCTCTGAAGACCTTTATTATCTGGGTCAGGTGTCTTTAAGTAGGGAGATTAAGAAATGCTGGGTGGCTGATCTCCAGAACCAGGAATATTGCATTTACCAAATTATTTTGAAAAAACCTTATTGTTTTGTTTTTTTTTTAAAGTAAAGCCAACTTTAAATGAGACGCAAGACCAGAAAATGGAGCAGCGATTGGCACTCAGACGAGTGATCAATTATATTCTCACTCAGACAGCCTAAGAAACTGTAGTCCAGCAGACGGGAGTTACAGAGGAATCAGATGCTTTTCATTTGACCCTGCTTGCTTTTTCTGCCTTGACCCTGAAAATGTACTGCCATGAAGAATTCAGCTCCAAATTGTCTTGTGATTCATAAAAAAAATAGGCATCATGACTGATCCAATTTTCCCATGTTTTGATCATTTGAGCTGGGCAAAACTGGCAACGACCCCCACAACATCTTGGGCTCTCTAATGCACCTCCCTTCCCACCCCTGCCAGACCCCCCACCACCGCTCCCTTTCTGTGGGTTGATGATGTCACTTCCCAAATACCTGGACTTTGCATCGCCCCATCATCACCACCACCATCATGAAGGAGAGAAATGAAATAGGCTGTCTTTTCAATTCATAAAAATGAGCACCAGCTGTCCAATCAGCTGTCCCAGTTCTGGGGGCTGGTGTATGATGATGTATCTGATTTCATGAAATGCATGCTAATGTAACATCCTGACAGATGCCTTTTAAGACATTTAATACTCCAATCAAGATCCCCATCATCATCTGGACTGCTCAATGCTCTTCAAAAGCCAGAGAAGATCCTAGCCCAGTGCAGCTCTCCTCAAGCATAACCATCTCGAATGTCCACCATTCAAGAATGCTGACCTTGAAGAAGCTCGAGCAGCTTCATTTTGGAGGTTATGAAGCCCACCACGGTGGCTTTCTGCTCTCAAAAAGGAGCTGGAATATACCTACTAGATGAGGTCTGCTTTCAGTGACTCAATCTCCACAACCCACCCCTCCTCCACCTCCAGTAGAGGTCATTTAAGTGAATTCATTTCCAGCTCCATCGATTTCGTCCTCGGAGGCTCCTGGAGAGCTGTTCCCACCTGAAACAACTGGCAGGCGTCGAATATGAAGGGTCCAGCAACAAAATGTCCGAAAACAACCCCCCTCCCACCCCACCCCCGTCCCTAACCGTGCATTTCACAGCCCCTTCACCCACAGCCTCGAGCCGAGGCGCTGCTTCAGCCGGTGCGGCTTTAACAAGCGCAGACGTGAGGAAATGCGTGTGTCTGCAGGAGCCCACAGCCGCGTACGGCGAGCACCCACATGCTGAAGGTGTGCAGGTCGATGCAGGGAGCCATGCTGGACGAGTGCATGCAGCAGAGCCGCGGAGCCGACGCGCGCGCGCGCCAAGAACAAACGACGACCTTCCCCATGTTTCAAAGCGACCGCGCACAGCGGCGACTGCAGGAGACGGGTCTGCGGCTCTGCGTGAGGCTCTGATGAATAAACGATAAAGAGAAACGAGTCCACATGGAGCTCAGAGCTGCAGGCAGAGCTGCAGTGCTCCACTGCACAACTTCAGCACTGGACAGCAGCCGAGCTCCGGAGACCCAAACCATGAACGAGCCCACCTGAAGAAGCAGCTGCTTCTGTGAAGCCTGCAGGCCAGCAGATCTCCAACAGGGTTGCTGACCACTGTTTAGACTGTTTGGACATTGCCCCGTTGGTTTAGAGTGTGTGAGAGTGTGTGTATGAGACTGTGAGTGTGTGTGACAGTATGTAAGTGTAAGAGTGTGAGACTGTGTGTGTGTGTGTCAGAGAGTGTGTGAGTGGGTGTTAGTGTGTGTGAGAATATGTGAATGGCTGTGTGAGTGTGTGAGAATGTGCAAGAGTGTGTGTGAGTGGGTGTTAGTGTGTGAGAGTGTGTGAATGGGTGTGTAAGAGTGTGTGTGAGAGTGTGTAAGATTGTGTGAGAGTGTGTGTGAGAGTGTGTGTACATGCCTTACCTCCACACTTGCCCCAGCTGAAGGAGGTGCACCGCGGCGTGCCAGATCCACACGGCGATGTGGCAGCAGCGGTCCCGGCCGCGCACTCCTGCCCTGCGGCTGAGCCCTTCCACCGCCCCGAGCCCCCCTCCCGTGTAGTCCTGCACGAACCACCTGAAGCTGAGGATCTGCACGAGCACGGAGGGCACGAGCACGAAAAAGAGCGTGAGCCCGCACCACAGGTAGTCCTCGCGCGCGTAGTAGTCGACGGCCAGCCACACGTCCGTGCCGACGTCGCCAAAGAAGACCAGCATGGCCAGCACGATCCACAGGCAGTCCAGCCACAGGCGCTCCTCCCCGGGCCGCGGGCGCGCGCCTCTCCTCCGCCTGCCGCGCGCAGACAGGCACGCGCTCCGGCAGCCCCAGTAACATGACGAGGAGTTGCAGCAGTGGCACATGTGGATGGCCGCGCTGTCCGCCGGCTCCTCATCCTCCCCGGACCCCGCCGCCTCGTCCTGCTCGCGCAGCTGGGCGAAACCCGCGACGACCCCCACGCCATCGGATTTCGCTGCCATCTTGGGCTCTCAAACGCTTCGTGCCCCCCCTTGCTTTCCCACAGCCGCCACCACCACCCCCCCGCCCACCTCTCCCTTTCCGGGGGTCGATGACGTCACTTCCCAAATACCTGGACTCTGCACCCCCCCATCATCATCATCATGAAGGAGAGAAATTAATGATGCTGTCCTTTCAATTCATAAATATGAGCATCAGCTGTCCAATCAGCTGTCCCGGTTGTGGGGGCTCGTGATGATGGGTCTGATGTCATGAAGTGCATGATAGTGTCCTATTTTCCCATGCTTTGATCAAATATCAATGGAAAACAGGCCTTTGAAGACATTTGAGCCAGGAAATCAAGACCCTCAACATCATCTGGACTGCTCAATGCACACTTGTGCTCCTCAAAATCCTCAGAAGATCCTAGCCCAGTGCAGAGCTCCTCAAGCTTAACAATCTCAAATGTCCATTCAGTAACGCTGTTCAGTAGGAAACCCTTGACCTTGAAGAAGCTCGAGCAGCTTTGTTTTATAATTTTGCACTTAAAAAGCAGCTGAAGACTGAAAAATACCTACTGGATTTGGTCTGTTTTCAAGCTCCTCAGCCCTCCCCCATCCACCTCTCCCTATCCGGGGGCCAAAGATGTCACTTCCCAAAATATCTTGGCTTTGTTTAACCACCACCATCATCACGAAGGAGAAATTAATTAGGCTGCTGTCTTTTCACTTTTCAATCAGCTGTCCCAGTTATGGGGGCTTGTGTATGATGATGTTGGTCCAAGTGTTCATCTACAGTAGTCCAGGCATAGAGATTAAATACGGTTCAGTGAAACACAGTTCAGCCCAGCAGCCTTTAGAGCATTACATTCTATTCATTTCAGCACGTCGGCACCATAAGAATCCCATTTAGTTCATTCATGTAATTCCTCCTGGATTTGTGCTTGTGTGGAGAGCTTAACTCCTCAAGTAGGAGTGTTACCTTTCACTACATTTAAACCATTCAAACATCCATTGTCCTTTCTTGGACCACTTTTGGCAACTGGCAACTGCATCCCAGAAAAAAACGGTTTTGGACCCAATCATCTAGTCATCACAAGTTGGTTCATTTCAAAGATCCGTACTTCCCATTTTTCCTGCTTCTGACACATCAACCTCAAGAACTGACTCTTACTCTTCTCAGAAGCCACTCTAGTGCTTCTAGTGCTCTATGTTAGTAGCTGATAAATGACTGGTGTGAGTCTGGAACTTTATTGTGTCATCCATAGCTGATATGATATTTAGTTTTTATTTGAATAACTGGACTATACTCAACCAGTTTCCCCACTCTTCCCAGTTGCTTAAACCCACCATTCATGATGAGATCAACTGATTAAGAAAGTGGGATACGGTTTTCTTGTTGTTGGTAAGATTGGACACCCCTGTCCTGCAGGAATGCAGATTTCCTGCATACTGTCTTCATGCTGCTTGCCATTGGTAGCTGGAGTCTGGGAGAGGAAAATTGGCAGTGCTCTCTCTGGGTGGGTAGATGGCACTCTTTCCCCACATCACGCCCAATGTAATACTGGTCAGCACAGGGACCTGTTAGCCATTATATTGCAGCAATAATGCAATGGTGGCTTCACATGTATCAGAGGAGGCACATGCTTGTCTTCACCCTGCTAGTGTCAGGAGCATCATATGTGATGGGGGAGAGTCTGAACGGGCTTGGAAACTGACATTTCCAAAGTGGAATGGAAAATTGTGGTTAAAGTATTGAGTAACTTTGTTTTTTGGTCCAACTAATCCAGGTCTAACACAGTATTAAAACATTCATAAACTGTCTGACATAAAAATCTTAATTCTTAAGTTCCATGAAGACTTAATTCTCAAATTGTTAGAACTCATCAGTGAATGCAAGTCTAGGTCCGGTGTGCTAAACTGTAAAAAATTCATTCATTCATGTAAACTGATTATGAACTGGCATTACCACAGGAGACACCTGTATAAGTTGTGAAGATGGCCAGATGCCAGTGGCCAGTTGTGTATTTAATTTTCCTCACGTGTGTACCTGGAGTACTTCGTAGAAGGCATTACTACCAACAGTGGACAGCACAGTGGTCACCCACAGGCGCTTAATGATCATGATTGGCAGCATGTGCGAACAGACCAGTGATTCTGGCAGAAATCACATCCTCACTCAATGCAGGAGGTGTGACATGAATATTCTGCAGGTCAGTGCAGCATTCTTCAGCTTCTACGGGACATGGGAGCACAAGACCCACCGGAATCTGTTGACACCAGCACTGGACACAACACCTCAGCTGGGCTTGAGAGGTTGTTAACTGAATGTGGCAAGGTCCAATGAGTCACAGTACCAATTGTTTGAGGCTGATGGTAGACACAGACCTCATGAAGTCATGGAAACCAGATATGCCAGTTTAGCATGCTGGCCAGTGTTTGACCTCACTCACAAAATAACACCTAACAGCTCATACAGGTCATCTGAGGTGACGCTGCTTTATAATCAGCTTACATACTGCTATTCCATGACTTCTGGCTTGAATTACATTATGGCCCATTTGCTCTGTAAAATAAATTTTAATAATCAAAATTCATCAAAATAAATGAACAGATTAGTTTGAATCTAATTAACAGTACATGTTTTGCGTAGAGCTAAATTAGTGTTCCAGGCAGTGCTGCAGTCTGCAGTGCTGAGTCCTATCACTGAGAACTCTAAATCCACAGCAGTTGCTCTCACTGCACATGGTGATTGCCTGGATTAGTACAGTACAATCATAACCCTCTGTCACAGAAACATTACAAAAGCCCCATTTTCAGCATAATCCCACAGGGCCCACAGAGCCTAAATCCTGACACAGACGCTGCCGAACAAGATGCTCACTGAGGGCCAATCAGCTTTTTGCTAATTAACATTGCTGAGCTAGAGAGCAGTGGAAGAAATTAATTCGATTTTAATCACAGAGACCATCACCAGTACTATTCACACAGTTTTCTGTGAATATACACCTCACTCTTTAATCCAGATAGGGGTCTAAAGTCTTATAAATGAACAAATGATAATGCCATCCGTTTAATCTCTATTTAAATTATGCAGGACATGTTCAGAGAACTTTATTATTTCAGAAAGGTATGCGAGTCAGTGCGCCAGTAGCACAAAACATGCTTCAGTTCAATCTTCAGTTGGTAAGCATCTCCATATACAGTTCACAGCAAAAGTTTGAGGACTGTCAGCCAAATGACACACTTTGCTCATTATTTTTAATCCTTTAAACGCAGTCTTTCTAACTAATAAACATAAAATTATATTTTTCAGCTTGAATCCATAATTACACCATCTGTGTGCAAAGGCTTGGGCACCTAACATAGTCAGGAATATGCACAGCTGGCCAGTGATTTCTAAGTATCTGGTGAACATCAAATGAGCTTTTCAGCCTACATAAATAAATGTATATGGGTAATATATATATATATATATATATATATATAATTAGTAAAAAGATGCTGTTTCACTAGGAGCATTATTTTTTACTACAAAGAGGAACATCAAATATCACTACGAGAAAAGTTGAATAGATTTTCTTTACCTGACTTATGGCACGATGGCCTAGTGGTTAGCACATTTGTTTCCCAGTGCAGAGGTCTTGGATTTGAGGCCCTATCTGAGTGAAGCTTCCATGGTCTCTCTGTGTCTGTATGGGTTCCCTCTGAGGACTCTGTTCACCCTCCACACAGCAGTATGAAACAGTACGATCAAGTTCAGATTATAAAGAAGTACAACATGTGAGTTTGAGTTGTTGTATTTATGGAAATGGACTGTGAACATATAAAATAATGATTTTTTTTACCTTCACCATCCAGACTCCACAAGCAAATATTTTTCTGACCCAGATCAGGTCCACATCTACATCCTCCATTTTCATCTGGCCAGTTTTCCAGCAGGCAGCACTGTGGCAGACGTAAACCAGGTATGTTGCAGACTTAAATCCTCATGCGATCTGGGAAGGCTTGAGTTGCCTTCATAATGGACATTTTTTGTTTTTAATGTATTTATGTAAACAAAGACAATAACAATGCATATTACATACATGTAGAAGCTGGATTAGGTGTTTCACAATTAGCTGAAATAATCTATTTAAAAGTCTAGAAATGTGTGAAGATGTGTATGTGAAGGCATGTTCTGCTTGCATTTGTTTGTCTACATGAAATGTGTACTGTGCTGCCTCCAGTAGTGAAATCTATTAGAGACACAATGTGAACAGAAAGAAGAACACTGGTCTCACAGACAGTCTGTCTCCTCCTATCAGAAGCAATTATGGACCATGGTGAAGGAAGTCTGCTCCTGACCATCTGACTTGGAATACAAGTCTGAGATTGAAAAACCCTCTTAGCGCCAAAGTGTGTGTGTTTGTGTGCGTGTGTGTGGGTGTCTGTGCATTTTCTTGCTTTTTCTTCTCCTCAAGAGCATGCAATTTTTATGAAAGCAAATGCAGTAGCAGTAATCTTCCCCAGGGCGAAGAGGGTAAATTCTGCATGAGTGTGGGTGAATAATGTAAGGGAGATAATTGCAGGCAGATCCCAGGAGATGAAGATTGCTTTCATGTGCCTGTAACCAGAGCAGACATGCAATAATATAGTCATATATCTCTTGCATCCCAGTAGTATTTTAATGCACGACTGTGAGTCAAGTGTACATACAAGATGTCCTTACTGTTGACTTGCATATTTTGCTTCAAATTATGCAACAAAATTAGGAAGACATAATAAGTATAGCCCACAACTGTGTAGAATTTAATTTTGTTACAGCCAGAAAGATTTACTAAACAAATATATTAATTATGACTGATGTGCCAGAAACTATTGTTTCTCCCAAGCTACAAGCTTTTTACAACCTACATTGAATCTTATGGCCCATTTCCACATACAAGTCTTAAAGAAATACGTATTTAGAGGCAATCTAATATACTGAAAGCTGACTTACATTATAATGCACTATGTTTGTGTCTCAGACAGCAGTGCCATAAATACACTACATATACTCCAGCTACACATATAAATCAATGCATACAATTAAACATGCAGTCATAAACAAACACAATCTCCATAGATCACCACTGGTAGACCAACTGGCTGATAGTTGCTGAAAGGCTCTTTGATTTTAATATGATAACACTTTCAAGTCATTTCATCAAATTTATGTCCTACTAGAGTTGCCATAGTCAACTGTAAATATTGTCATTATGCGAAGGGTTTAACATATTTAATCGACAAATTCTATTAAAATTGCAAGTCAGATTATCAGGAGGAGATTTCATTCACCATAGGATTTAATTGAATTTATTTATTTATTTATTTTACTGTTGATCAGGATGGCTCATGAAACTCCGAAATCCAGAATGTCACATTATTACAATATTTAAATTCAGGTTTGACTACATTACAAATTAGGATGAAAATCTTAAAAAACATTGAAATATGACATTATATTTAATTGATATAAAATATATTTTAAAAAATTATAAAATTTTGAACAAAAAAACTTTTTCACCATATTCAACTTTTTTGAGACACTCTAACAACTCCACTGGCTTCCAGTAAAATATAGAATCACCTTTAATTCTTCTCCATTCAAGGCCATCCATAATCTTGCCCACCTGTATCTATCAAATCTTCTGAATATCGCACCCTCCTTCCGCTCCCTCAGACCCTCCTCTTCCATTCATGTCTCTGTGCCTTCTGTTCGTCTGAGTATCTATTATCTTCCTCTCTTTAAATCAGGACTCAAAACTCACCTGTTCAATGTAGCTTATTCTCTGTAAATTTTCTACTCTAGTGTCTCTTGTATGTGTTGTGTCCTTCTGTATGTTTGTTTGACTATTTTGTAAAGTGTCCTTGTGAAAGGCGCCGATAAATAAAATGTATTCTTCTTCTTCTTCTTCTTCTTCTTCTTCTTCTTCTTCTTATTATTATTATTATTATTATTATTATTACTAGTAGTAGTAGTAGTAGTAGTATGTATGTATGTATATTCATTGAATTACCCAATGTCTAAAACTTGGGTCGAGAAACTTAGAAAATAATAGTTCTATAAATGTGTACAGTATGTGCATTTTAATAAAGCTTCACAAATGATATCCATATTTATGTGTTTACTTGAAAATGTTAAAATTTTAGCTCAAAAATATACTGGTTTGTATTTTGAATTGTGTAATTATTCATAGCAACTGAAAAGGCCCTCTTTCAGAGGTCTGAGTACCTGTAAAAAGTACTAGACTAGACTGTCCTGTGTTTCAGCAAATGTTTTCACTAGTGTGCAGTAAAAGCAACATTATAGACCAGCCTGACTGTCACCTGTGCTGAGAATAGGAATGAATTGAATTTCACTCAGTGAGAGTTCCTAAGATGTCTGGTACACTTCTCTATTTCACGCCAGAGGATTTAATGCAAGTCATGTGGGCATGCACTGCACACCCCATGTTCACTAGGGAGGTCTAGTGAGGGTATAAAAAAGGCCTCCTGCACATAAAAGATATTCAATTGAAAAGACCATCATAATAAAATTGCAAATTGAAATTAAACAGAACATCCAAATAATAGAAATCTCCATACATTGATGACCCTGACCACATGTCCACTAAAAATATCCCTCAAAAGTAATGTGCTTGTACTATGCTGAGAAAATCTCTTCAGCAAGAAACATGTAACACTACTGGGTGGCTTGTGATGTTACAGACGGCTGTATTGGAGGAGGTGAAATAATTTTACTCATCAAAAATCATTCGTGCAGTGTTTTCACATGCTGCCACCTGGACTTGTCCATCATTGCCACCATGGTGCCACCATTTTCTGATATTCTTGTCATGAACTATCAAAAGATACACAAGCAGCTAACAAACTGTGTTTTTGCTACATTTCACTGGCATTACCCTTAAATCTCTCACACGTATTTAAAGATGCATTAATGCATAAAACTACATTCTGTAATCATGTACAGTGGGGAAAATAAGTATTTAGTCAGTCACCAATTGTGCAAGTTCTCCCACTTAAAAATATGAGAGAGGCCGTTAATTGACATCATAGGTAGACCTCAACTATGAGACACAAAATGTGAAAAAAAAATTGAGAAAATCATTTTGTCTGACTTTTAAAGAATTTATTTGCAAATAATGGTGGAAAATAAGTATTTGGTCAATAACAAAAGTTCATCTCAATACTTTGTTGTATATCCTCTGTTGGCAATGACAGAGGTCAAACGTTTTCTGTAAGTCTTCACAAGGTTGGCACACACTGTTGCTGATATGTTGGTCCATTCCTCCATGCAGATCTCCTCTAGAGCAGTGATGTTTTGGGGCTGTCGGCGGGCAACACGGACTTTTAACTCCCTCCAAAGGTTTTCGATGGGGTTGAGATCGGGAGACTGGCTAGGCCACTCCAGGACTTTGAAATGTTTCTTACGAAGCCACTCCTTTGTTGCCCTGGCAGTGTGCTTGGGATCATTGTCATGCTGAAAGACCCAGCCACGTTTCATCTTCATTGCCCTTGCTGATGGAAGGAGGTTTGCACCCAAAATCTCACAATACATGGCCCCATTCATTCTTTCATGTACACGGACCAGTCGTCCTGGTCCCTTTGCAGAGAAACAGCCCCAAAGCATGATGTTGCCACCCCCATGCTTCACAGTTGGTATGGTGTTCTTTGGATGCAACTCCGCATTCACTGTCCTCCAAACACGACGAGTTGTGTTTTTACCAAATAGTTCTACTTTGGTTTCATCTGACCATATGACATTCTCCCAATACTCTTCTGGAACATCCAAATGCTCTCTTGCAAACTTCAGACGTGCCTGGATATGGACTGGCTTAAGCAGGGGGACACGTCTGGCACTGCAAGATCTGAGTCCCTGGCGTCGTAGTGTGTTGCTGATGGTAGCCTTTGTAACGTTGGTCCCAGCTTTCTGCAGGTCATTCACTAGATCCCCCCTTGTGGTTCTGGGATTTTTCCTCACCGTTCTTGTGACCATTTTGACCCCACGGGCTGAGATCTTGCGTGGAGCCCCAGATCGAGGGAGATTAGTAGTGGTCTTGTAGGTCTTCCATTTTCTAATTATTGCTCCCACAGTAGATTTCTTCACACCAAGCTGCTTGCCTATTGCAGATTCAGTCTTCCCAGCCTGGTGCAGGTCTACAATTCGGTTTCTGGTGTCCTCCGACAGCTCTTTCGTCTTCACCATAGTGGAGTTTGGAGTGTGACTGTTTGAGGTTGTGGGCAGGTGTCTTTTATACTGTTAACGACTTCCATTAATACAGGTAATGAGTGGGGGAAAGAGGAGCCTCTTAAAAAAGAAGTTACAGGTCTGTGACAGCCAGAAATCTTGCTTGTTTGTAGGTGACCAAATACTTATTTTCCACCATTATTTGCAAATAAATTTTTTAAAAGTCAGACAAAATGATTTTCTCAATTTTTTTTCACATTTTGTCTCTCATAGTTGAGGTCTACCTATGATGTCAATTACAGGCCTCTCTCATCTTTTTAAGTGGGAGAACTTGCACAATTGGTGACTGACTAAATACTTATTTTCCCCACGTACGTGTAGAAAACATGGGAAATAGTTATTTGTTGAGTAAATAGAAACAGAGACATAAGGGCTTGGCTGCTTGCACATTTTTTATTGATTTATAACAGTTCTGGACTGGATTTCACAAAAGCATCCCATCATGCATTTTAGCACCAATATGATTATCCAAGCAACACAGTGAACACACTATGTACCAGTTAGATTTTTGTGGTACATGTTTTAAGAAACAATTGGGAGAAATTACCACACAATGGCACCATAGAAATTAAGCAAATTCATTAACAAATAATATCAAAACAAGCTGAAAAAAAACCACACAAGATAATGATAATATGTAAATAGACACAGAAAAATGAAATATAAAAAGATGCTCTATTTGTATATGAAATGTAATTTGAACATATTTTAGAAATATTTAAAAATTAATTACGTCTTCTTAGGCTTCATAACTCAGAAACAATATATAACAAATAACAAATAACAAATGACAAGACCCTGTCTAACTATGGCACTGTGTGATAAATTATCATCAAGTAATCTATCTTTGAAAAACAGATCAAATTATCTAACTTCCACCCATTTAAATACCAGTTTAAATGCCAAATCAACTTTCCAGTGCATGTTCACTGCTCTGTCCAGCCCCCCCCCCCCAGTTGACCACTTTGGTACCGGGCCACATAAGAAATCACCACCCCATCAGTCCATGTGTACATACTCAACCTCAGCATGCACACTCTGACTGATCAATGAGAGAGGGTGGGGCTAATGATGTCACTGTCCCACATATTGGGTTTTACAGAAAAATAGGAGCTGTTTGCTCTCTTTTTTGGGTCAAATTTCAGAATAAAAGTCCCATGACTGGATAATACTGAAGAATACATAAATGACAAAAATCTAAAAAAGTATTATTATTTTTTTTACTCTATTTGGACTACAACCACGTATTTTTAACCGTATTATTGTAAATATCATCATCGTTCTAATTCTTACAAAACAATTCCTCAAAATTAATGCATTTTCAGCTCAGAAACACCCTTGACGATCAAGTTCCAGATTACAGGGGCATAAAATATTTTTACTCCTTATGAACAATAAATAAATAAATGAATAAATAAATAAACAAAAATAAAGTAGGCGCAAGTAAATGTTTGGTCAAATTCATACAAATATTCAAATTCTCTTGAGGTTAACATCTCCCATACGGGGTCTGGGCTCTCCCGAAAAACACTTTCAGTGTGTCTGTCCGCTAGAAAGACGTTTTTTACAGGTTTCGGTGAATAAAATCACGAGTCGGAAAAAATCCTACCGCTGAAAGAAGGAGGTGGAGGGGGCGTGGCCTGGTGAGATGTGGGCGGGGAAGGAACAGCCGGGGAGCCGCGCCTCTGCGCTCTCGGCCAATAGGAGGAGAGCAGACACCGGCGAGTCTTCCGAGCACGCTGGAAGAGTCAGGCGTGAATCTGATGCAATACTGATGGAGGAGCAGGGCTGTGCTGACAGCCTCACACCATAACCTCCACCTCTGAGTCAGCTTCCCCTCACCCACTGACGCTCACCTGCACTATTCACCTTTACTCCTGAAGACTGTGAGGAAATAACAACACGGTGAGTGGGGTTGCTATAGAGACGATCAGGTTGGCTAGTAACGTGGTTTAGGTCGTCTGCCTGCGTGTGTGTTTACAGAAGAGGCTCCTGTGGGGTGTGTCAGCTTAGGTCTTCATGCTTGTAAGTCTTGGTTAAGGAGCACATAAACCCAAACAGTCTAGAAGTGACCTTTGGGAGGCAGCTTGCTGACCCCTCTCACTGCACTGTTGTGTTTATCCAGAGCAGGGTCAGATCTGATCACCCACCTAACTGTGTTTCTCTCTCCTTCAGCTGAGGAGTTGTGGTGCATAGCTGTGGTGCTAGACACCCAATTGAGAGCCACTCAATTGGGTGTCTAGCTCCTCCTGGTGATGTAACATCACTTTCCTTAACATGTCACCTTCAGATCAGGTTTGTCCCACTTCACAGCTCATCGGTGGCTTCTGAAGGCAGCACCTGGATGGTCCAGCTGGGTCTGTTTGGTCAGGTTTGGAGGTAAAGATCAGGAGCAGGGTTTCTGAGCCCAGTGCTTGAATAAAGGTCTGAACCTCATGACCCCCTGCAGTTAATTCTGGTGTTAGGTGAACAAAGCAGTCTGGATGCCCAAAAGGCCTGACGTGGGGCAAAAATCTCCTGCCTGGGGATCCTCCACGTGCTCTGGCTGTATAGCTACCTACTCCATGCAACCTACCTTACTTAAGCTGTGCTGCGGAGGCTTTAAGACTGATTTACTGCTAAGGTAATTTAGAAGACATGCAGCTGACTTTATTAATAAGTGACCTGAATTCTCTGCCCATCTACCCATACAGTAAACAACTCCCAGAACCTGTTTAACAACATTCACCAGCAGTGAGCGAGTCTCTTTCTCTCTCTAATCTCTTACTGTAAATTGATTTAATATACGCCTTTCTAGAAGTTCTTAATATCCTGCTTATTTTAGGTGATGGAGATATCACCACTAGAGGTGGGCGATACCAGGAATTTGGATCGATACCAAGTAAATGCAGGGCCAGTCTCGCCGATATCGTTACTGACACTTTTTAATATTTAAGCTTGATATATCCAAAGGATCCAAAAGACCTAGGATAAAATTTTGCCAAACATTGTATGTGACAAAATACTTTATTATCACATTTATTACATTATAACATTTTTGTTTAGAAACAATGGAACAGTTACTAAACAAACTTTGTCTTAACATTAGGAAAATCTGTTTTGAGGTAGAAAAATAGAAACCACAAAACACTACACCCTCACTACACATCTTTTCTAGTTCTTTCTTGTTTGTTTCTTTTTTTTTAATAGAATTGTTCTTAGGAAAAACAATAAAATATAAGGAATTTGTTTCTGTTTCAAATCTGTTTCTTCTTAAATAAACAGAGTAAAAAATATCACTCAACACAACTTCAAACACAATCTCCTGAGGAAGAGGGCTGACAAACCACATTACAACAAAATTAACACACCACAACAAACACTGTAAACAGTTTCACACTTATTCTGTTTTTCGAGTCGAACAAAACAATATAATCATTCAGAGAGTGTCTGAGTGAATGCTCTGGTTGGAGGGTCTGGGTGGAGGCTCTGGTTGGAGGGTCTGAGTGGATGCTCTGGGTCTGTGGGAACGGGGGATGACTCTCCTCTCCATTTCTGCAGCTTTGTGTTCTCTGCTGCGTGCTTTTTCATCTGCTTGTAGAGGTTTGTTGTGTTTCCACTCTGTTTAACAGCTCTGTTGTAAACTATACAGCTGCTGTCGTTTCATTTTCTGCGATAAAATAAAGCCGAACGGCGCTTCTCTTCCTCTCAGACAGTTCAGCGCTCCGTCGGCTTCTCTCTCTGTACTGTGACGTGGCGACTCGAGGAGAGCGCTGATTGGCGGGCCAGGCTGAGTGGGCGGGCGCTGGCTGAGCCTACCTGCATGGCTGATTGGCTGGCGCCGCTGAGCCACGTGATGTGAAACTATAAAAGGCGAGCGTTGGAGGGGAGGCGCGCCATTCCTTGCTGTGTTATAATGTGTCGCTGCACTTACTGACAGAGCGGAGAGTGCTGAACGCAAGTGCGCAGCAGTCAGTGAGTGCGGGAGAGAAATAAAGCTTGCTATCGATCTTTTTACACGAGTATTGATCAATATCAGTTTCAGCGTTGGTATCGATATTATCGATATTTGGATCGATCCGCCCACCTCTAGTCACCACAAGGTGGCAGCATATGCTAGGGCTTTAACCATTGTGTAAGGGAGCAGCAGTGTCCCCAGGTCCCTTCACTCAGTTCCTTTCAAACTTATTACTTGTCTTTACAGAGTGAGGAAATGCCCTTCGTCAGAGCTGTGTCTAAGGTCGTACAGCAGGCTCTGCTGGCTCCAGAGTGCTGCCACAGACCCCTCTCCTTCTTTGCACGGAGCATCAGTTTCTCACCACGTCAAGTAACGTCTGATGCCAGCTTTCACTCTGTGTCTTTCTCAGAGACTGACCACCCCAAAGTTCTCATCACAGGTGGGAAACCACTGCAGGATTTGGTAACTTGTTTGTGGCTTTATGTTCTGCGTCCACACAAATCTAGTGGACTAAATTATGAACATCATGTACAGTGTATGATGAATAACCTTGGTAACTGTATTACAAAACCTAAGGATAGTCTCCATGGCAACAGTTGGCAAATGCAACTCATGATCACTCATATCTGCTTTCTTCTCTCTACACTTCAGGGGGTCTGGGCCAGCTGGGTGTGGGACTTGCCAAACTGTTTAGGTAAGAGTGATTTTCCAAAACATCCATCACAAGGTTGTTCTAAATGTTTTGATAATCAAGTCGGTATGAATGAAGCATAGCCAGATCACATTACTCTGTCATGCAAAAACCTTGTATTTTTCACTTTTTCACATGATGTGAATCTGGCAAAAGGTCTTTATATTTATTTATATATAATTTTATGATAAATGGACTAATACAAATCCTCTAAGATGGCTTAATAATCTATTGACATTGGCCTTCATTAAGGATTAAGGATCTTTTTCCCCTCTTTATATATGTCATTTTGGAGATACAGGGTTTTTGCTTGGTGATTTGATGTTAATTGTGGATTAAAATGTTCTAACTAAAAACTAGAGTCAATAATTTGTGACTTTCAGGAAGCAATTTGGAAAAAACAACGTAATTCTCTCTGACATCAGAAAGCCCCCAGACCATGTCTACCATAGCGGCAAGTAACAATGCTTTTATTTTTATTTTTCCCTTCTTTTTCCTCCCTCTACACAATGCTTTTATTGTTATGTGTTTAATATAGATGTACATTTGGTTTCCAGGCCCATTTATCTATTCTGATATACTGGACTACAAGAATTTGCGGGAAATTGTTGTGAACAATCGTATTACCTGGCTGGTGCACTACAGTGCCCTTTTGAGTGCAGTTGGTGAGGCAAACGTGACCCTTGCTCGTGATGTCAACATCACCGGTGCGTGAGAAAATAGGCCAGATTTAAAAGATACAAATTGATTTTGGGATCGACTTGTAAATGAGTAATGTTTTCTTCCATTTTCTCTTGTTAAGGACTCCACAACATCCTTGACATTTCTGCAGAGCACGGGCTTCGGCTCTTTGTTCCTAGCACAATAGGAGCCTTTGGGCCAACATCCCCTCGTAACCCCACGCCAGACCTGTGTATCCAGCGGCCACGAACCATTTATGGGGTTTCAAAGGTCCATGCTGAGCTGATGGGAGAAGTATGCACTAAATTGTGTGGAACAATTTCACAAGCTATCCAGAAGAGTTACCCAGTGCCAAGTTTTTTCAGGTTCATGTTTAAATTCTAATTATTATTATTTATTTTTTTGTTGACAGTATTACCACCACAGAAATGGCCTTGACTTCCGCTGTCTCCGCTATCCAGGCATCATCTCAGCAGACTCTCAGCCTGGTGGAGGAACGACAGGTTAGCTTTGTTTTATCACGGCTGTCAAGTAACTTAGCTTTTTCTGCTGAAAACTATAGGTGGACAGTACTGCAACATTTCTATTGCATTATGATTGGTTTTATTGTGAAAGACAATATGCTTTAATGAGCATATTCTGGATATGGTAATGTCTTACCTGCTGACCATCTGCACATTTCATTACAAAGGGCATATGTGACAGTACCTGAATGCCTGCTGCCCCATCATTTGTTAGGTCTAGCTCATTGTGGGTGAAGTTGCTCAAGCACCAGAATTCACTAAACAAAAATATTTTATGATTCTTATTAATTAACTATATATAATTTTTAACTCTGTTACACATAACTAATCATTTTTAAATGCTGCACATTTTGAGTAAAAATGACTCTAAAATGTCTCTAAACATCATGTACCATATTGCCCACCACTACTTAAGACCTACATTTTCAGTTGAACGTTTGATCTTCCCAGACTATGCTGTCCAGATGTTTCACGATGCTGTAAAAACCAGCAAATTTGTGTGCAATCTGAAGCCTGACACACGCCTTCCTATGATGTTCATTGATGACTGTCTGCGAGCCACATTAGAGGTAATGGAGGCTCCTGCCGAGACCCTCAGCATGCGCACTTACAATATCAACGCCATGAGCTTCACTCCTGAGGAGCTGGCCCTGGAGTTGCAGAAACATCTGCCTGACCTGCAGGTCACTTATGACATTGACCCAGTTAGACAGGCAATCGGTAAGAGCATGTGTAAAAATGATTTAATGCTTAGGATAAAATTAGTATTAGTACATGTCAATGTTATTTCTGATTTAATTTTATACACAGTATTGTAGACATTCCTGTATACAACAGTTATTTATGCCAGTTATTTAGAAATGTGTACATTATTTTCATTCACCTGTTCACAGCTGACAGTTGGCCCATGAGCTTTGAGGACAGCAATGCCAGAAAGGACTGGGGATGGAAGCATGAATATGACTTGCCAGAGCTTATCCAGACAATGCTGAACTTCATTGGCTCTGAGTCAAGAACTGCACATGCTAACTGAACATAACCCGTCATGTGGTTACAATTTTGTGCATACTCTAGTATGCTGGACATTTAAGAAATAGTTTACTAGGTTGATCCAACCAAAGAACAAATGCACAACTGTTAGAATCCCAGCTTGCTCTTCTGTCAAGCTGACTAATGGTAGGAATGAAAAGCAAAACTCAGTACAGGAGATACAGTGAAGAAAACTGGAGTTGTGAAAATTAACACAAATTATCACTGGATCACTGTACAAAAGCCTGGTTCAGGCAAAGGCAAATGACATTAAATGCAGGAAGAAGGTGCTTACTCTTTGGAATGTAGACTTCCAGGAAGGAGTCTTGAATAGAAAGGTGTGGGGGTTTTTTTTGGTTTTTTTTTTTGATGAGATGATTATGTTAAAAAGTCTAGTTAAACTAAAGAGTTAAACAGTATTTTCTGTTTAAAATACTTTTAATATACTAGGTCAGTGGTGTGAAGTTGTTATACATAGTCAAGTCATTATGACCACCTTCTTGTTTCTATGCTTTGTACACATTTTACTAAACTCCACCTACCATAGAGGAGCACTTTGTAGTTCTGTTAGTACAGACTGTAGTCCGTCTGTTTCTCTAGATACTTTGTTAGCCACCTTTCACCCTGTTGTTCAAGGGTCAGGGTGGTGAGTCATTTTCAGCACTGCAGTGACAATGATGTGACACATTATTTATGCTGGAGTTTTTAAATACTAGTGTCACTAGTCATCCAGTATAACGCCACTACCAAATAAGGACTAGAACTGAAGAAATGAGCGTATGTCTCTGACTTTACTTCAACAAGGTGGACCAAGTAGGTGGGAGTGTTATATAAAGGGGACAGTTAGTGAATACAGTGTTTTAAAAACTCCAGCAGCACTAAAGTGTCTGATCCATTAATACCAGTGCAACACACAACCTCGTCAGTGTTACTGCAGTACTGAGAATGAAAACACAAATAATGCCTGCTCTGTGGTGGTCCTAACCATTGACAATTGGTGAAAAGTGGATAAATGTATGCAGAGAAACACATGGAATGTAGTGTGATATGGCATATACCATTTGTGTGTAGTGTAAAGAAATGCTAATCTGAAAGATGCCTATTTTAAATGGCTTCAGTGTTTGTTTTATTTTATTTCTTACATGAACATATATAGTAGGGACAAATCTAGAAGTTGCTGCTAGAGTAGCCCAGTAACTTACATCACTCTGTATATTTAGCTTGGTTGAATACTTTAACTTATTATTTCCCCCAGAAAATCCTTTAATACTTGATATTTTACCTTACTTGACACTTCATCTGTTTACACGCTTTTTGATATATATTCTTCAGATACATAAATACATTTTAGTTTTTATGCACTATTTTTTAAAAAAGACTGGTTATTTTTACTAGCAGTTGTTACTGTACTACTGTATTCACACTAGTGTAAAGTTTACTTTAATCATATGTGCACTCATGGAATGAAACGCACTATTGTATGGTTCATATCAGCTAAGATTATAATCCAGATCATGGTGCTATTAATGAGAAGGCTACCTGTCAGTCTTTCAGCTTTATCAAGAGCACTTTTCTACAGCTTTGCACAGTGTATCCTTTGACAGTTTTCAGATTTTTGAAAACAGCATTGTTTCTGTTTTTTACTTTATGCATCTTTTAGTCATTAAAGGCTGTTTGCCATATGCTCGTCTTCATTTATTGTTGTCACATAAAATCATACTTGTTTGTGCAACTACATCACTGTCAAATCCAGTTTGGTGGTCTTACACTTTGCGGAAAGCAGTTTACCCTAATATCCCCACTTTTCAAGTCACAAATGCCCAAGTACAACAGAAGAATTGTGTGCTTTTCAAAATCAAAATTAAAATATTTAATCAAACTGACATACAAGTAAGAAAGTAGTTCTTGTTGATTTCATTCCTTCATTTTTGTGGAGGATGATGCAGAGAGTTTTTCAGAGACGCTAGATGTGTCTGAAGAAGATACCACTCCTAAAAGCAATTTTTGATGCAATCTTAATTCCAACAGCTCCTGTGCAGCTCCAATTTCCTTCATTATAAAATCCTTCATAATGTCTCCTTGTGACTGCAGAAAGGTACGTACGATGATTTCCACAGCCTAGAGAGGCAAGTAGCAGAAAAGAGGACAAGGTTTTATAAAAAATGCAGTAAATAAAAGTTTAAATAAAAAATCCACAATAAATTATTGGATTAGTTTAATTGTTCAATTATGTACAAGTTGTAAACACTGAAGGCACATGTCGGATCTAAGGGTGGTTAAATAGCATTTTTGTTATAAAACAGCTCAAATTGGTTGTAACTAATAGAGTTTAATAACAAGTACATTTTCCCAGGTTTTTGTGATTAGCCATCACCATGAACCAATGGGTTATTATATTATACAGTATGTCCCACTCCCACCACCCCATGCCTAATACTACCCACACACCTAATGCCTAATGCCTGATTACTATTACACTCAAAAATGTGAAACTAATATTTTACCCAATATTATGTATTTTCCTAAACCAAAGACATGAAAGAATAAGAATCAGAATAATAATTTGTTGAATAAATAAAATAATCAAAAACAACAAAGAACGATTTGGTAGGCAACCCTGGTCCTGGAGTGCCAGCATACTGCACAGTTTGTTGATTCCCTGCTGAAAGCAGAACTACTATACCATGCAATTTACAGGTGTGTCTAATCGGGCGTGCTTGAGCAGGAGGGACACAACTGTGCAGGAGTCTGGCACAACAGATGGATTAAGGTTGGATCCAAAGTCTGCAGGATGGTAAGTTAGATCTCCAGGAGCACGGTTAGTGACCCATAAACAGACTTGTTGATCATTTCAATCAAAATAATGAAATGTATTAATTACAAATAACTAAATTTACGTTTCTCAAGTAGAACCATAATTTGACTTCTAGTTTTACTTAAGTAATATTCTATATTTTATAAAATACACTGTGTAAAATCTGTGTTTTCACTCCATTGTCCACCACTGATGAAATGAAATGAGTACTGTACCTGTTTGTCTAGTCTGTCCTCTACTGAAAGATCACCAAGTCTGTCTTCCAGCTTTGCCATCAGCTGTGTTTCGGCCTGCTCTCTGAGTCTGTGGATTTCTGCTTGTTTCTCAGCCTCAGCTACCATTAGTTCCCTCAAAGCCTGCTGCTTCTCCAACACCACCACATCAGTTCCCTCACACAGGGGTGGAGGATGTGGTGGAACCTGGATCTCACGTTGGCAATGCATGAATATGAGGTTGATTTCTCCCTTTAAAAAAGCCTGGTAAAGGCGCTGATGACAGACATAGTCTTTTACAATGAATTCATGGAGGCCAGCACGATGAGCCAGAGAGAGTTTGAGCTGACGGTGTGACAGCCGTGCCTGAATCAGGGAAATGGCTTCGGATTTCTCAAGACCTGATAAGGGTGAGAGGAGGGTCACAAAGACAAATCTATTCAGTCACTGCTAAACACCGAACTGCTAGAATGTGCTTTTTTATTAACTATTCTTTATATTGTGTTACAAATATATGTTACAGAGATGTCCGTCATATTGGGCTGATTGCAACCACAAGCTGAAGGGTTTGAGACACATTTTTGTTGACACATTTAGTGAAAAGGTAAAATACATTGGTTGTCCTATTTTGGACACCTGCACCAGAAAAAGAGTATTTCCAGAAGGTCCTTTGCTGTTGTGAAAGCATCTCCTTCTCTGGCATTAAATTCTATAAAATTACTTTGTGGATTTGAATATATTTAGCAATAACATTATTAGTAAGGCCAGGTACTGATGATGGATGTTTTGTTCTGGGACACAAAACCCACTCTAGCCTATCCCAAATGTGTTCAGTGTGCCACCATTCAAGGTTACACTGATACACTGCTTCACAGCCCAGTGCTGAGGGACTTTTTACCCGTCAGCCTAGTGGTTCCTAGAGGACCACTTGCCCTGCAAATGTTTAGGGTTGTTCTGTTCTAATAGGCAGCATTTGTTTTGCTTGCTTATAAGGTTGTGCAGAAAAACTGTCAAGAATGCTAATTTAGGTACTGAAAATGAGCATTAAAGTTGTGTTTACATGATGGAATTGAAGATGTGCCTCTTAGTATGACCATCACATGAAAACGTCATGAACAGAAGCATGAAAACCTGGACAGAAGCTGGAGCTTAGAAGATAGATTCAGTGTCTATTATCAATTTAAGTAAATTCCAAGGAATTCCCATTTTACTTAAAACTAGCTAAACAAATGAGGGGAAACAAGTGGCCGAAATTGGGGACTGTTTGGACTGGCTGTGAATGAGTGCTCTTACACAAGCTAGTTCTCCATTAAGTTAAAAAAAACACTACATAAAAAGAATTTCTTAAAAACAACAAAATCTCAAACTGAATTGCACACCTTCTACGCAACCATCATATACAGCACTGAGGAGCAGAAAGCTTCACTTATTGGTTAACAGGTTATTGGTTAAAGCCATTGCTCTAGGGGCAGTCTGTAGCACACATACTGAATGGCTGTAGTTCCCTGCTCGACATGACAGCAAACAGGCATAAACTATATTTTATATATATATATATATATATATAGACTATACATACACTATATATAGACTATATATACAGACTTGCAGTATGTAAACTTGGTCTTGGAGGACTTGCTGGTGAAATCTTGCTCCATCTCAGCAATCACTGGGAGCATGCTTATTTGGAAAAAAGGTACTGTTTACTTTATCCTTAAGTTTGGGGAGAAAACAGATAATGTTGGACTCTTGTACTGAATCTATCTATCTATCTATCTATCTATCTATCTATCGAACTAAATATCAATCTGGCCATTTTTTGGAAAACATTTCCTTTCCTCTTCATGTTTTATATTGTAAATGGAAAGAAATAAAGTATAAAATGTTTCACTGTGTTGGATCACGGTGGGTCTAGGAGCACATTTACCTTTACATTATTGTCTGAAACAATTGCACTTGTGCTGCCTCAGAGGAAGCGCTGCCTCCAGAACAGTTTAGACCAGAACTAACAGATTAGAAAGGGTGGTCCTGCTGTCCATGGGGGGCTGATAAAGGGGTAACGGGGTGTCTGAGTGTTGCCCTCCGCAGCAGAGGCTCACCTTTAAGCTCAGGGAGGAGCTCTTTAGTCATATCTGCTACTTGTGCCACTGCAGACCACGGAAGCCCACGCTTCACAGCGTACAGCACACTCTCATACACAAACTCCTGGTGCAGATGTTGCCTCTGGTCGTCGTCTTCAAAGTGCCTCCACTGGAAACCCGTGCTGAGGCGCTGGATGCCCTCTCTCCTCTGCAGGAGAACAGAGAAACAGAGGCCGCGTTCAGAGCCAGCCTTCACCGAGGAGCCGCCAGGTTCTCAACCCTCCGACTCAGAGCCGGAAAACCTCCGTGTAGGTTTAAATGCGAGCTTCTGCTGTTTACCTCGAGTCTCGATAGATCCTTTAACACGTTCTCGGGCGAGTCCGTTGCCATGGCTACTGGCATTGTTGGGGGCGGACTTGTTGCTTAGCGACGAGCTCGCGCTCTGATCTTCGCGTGCACGAGCGGAGTTTCAGGAAAGTACCTCCTGCTATTACATATCAATTAAAATCATAACTGCTTTATCTAGATTCTTTATATTTATACATAAAAAAAAAAAAAAAAAAAAAAAAAAAAAAAATATATATATATATATATATATATATATATATATATATATATATATATATATATATATATATATATATATATATATATTAAAATCATGACTACTTTATCTAGATTATTTATATTTATACATAAAAAAAAATATATATATATATATATATATATATATATATATATATATATATATATATATATATATATTAAAAATCATAGCTACTTTATCTAGATTCTTATATTTATACATAAAAACAATAAAAAGTATATATATATATATATATATATATATATATATATATATATATATATATATATATATATATATATATATATATATAAAATCATAACTACTTTATCTAGATTCTTGTTGTTTATATTTACATATATAATATGAAGAATGCAGATAAGGTAGTTATAATTTATATATATATTAAAAACATGTATGAGATTACTTTTAATATATAAATAGCAAATATTTATATAAAATAAAATGTATTTAATTAAATATTATATTTATATATAAATTATACACATCACATTATATCAATCAACATGACCTTGCTTATGACACTGTCAGATGTTTACTGTTCATCTCTTCATTGGATCTGACTTCTTTGGTGACGACCCACCAAACCTGCCATTTTAGAGATGCTCTGACCCAATTGTCTGTCTGTCTGTCTATTAAAAATATTAAGCCTTTATTCAGCTATATGAGTAGTTGCAGTTACTTTCCACTTGATATACAATGTTGTTCTCATGCTCAAGCAATTCTTTTTGCATGTAAATGATTCAGCAGTTTAGTTTTAGGCTGTATTCCACTCACAGGCTGATCAGGCCTGAATGTGCTAGACTGTACTGTACTACATTATATAACCTGGGCTTTTTGAAAGTAGCTCTGATGAGGAGTATATATTTTGCCATAATCCCAGACAACATGCATTGTTTTGGGGAACTAAGAGTTAATATCTTTTGGCACAGATGGCTGAACAGTATAATCCTCTTTCATAGTAGCTACCCCTGTATGGAGGTCTGCATGCATTTGATAATTAGCTTAATGAATGAATGGTGACAGAGTTCTGCGTTGTCCTCTCCAGTGGAAATCTGTGGTGTTGGGAGGGCACCCACACAGGGGTGACGCCATGCAAGACCTGCTGCTGGTTTCATCTCTACCTGTTTGTGCAAGAGAGGACAGCCATTTAAGTGTTGCTGAACCTGAAAAGGCTTACAGGATTACTTCATAGTACTGCATTGACATAGTTTGAGGTTTTTGGCACGGGCACCCTGGTGATGAGGAACCAATGCCCAAAGGGTAAGCTGTGGATCTGTGCACCTGCCTCTGTGGGAGGGTATTGAGATGCATGACTGTGAGGAGCACTTGTCAAGGTTGATGATCAAAATGAATAGGCCTAATGCAGCATTTAGTCATAACTGCAAGTATGATTTGGATGGATGATTGCTTGAATATGCACAATAAAGGAATGAAGTCACCCAAAACGAGGGCACTGAAATAGGCTGGCAGGCTCAGTGGCTGGTGTCAGATCAGCAAGCTTTGAATGTCAAACTCTGGCAGGGCTGTCCTAAAATCCTGTGAGCTAATTAGGTTTTCGTTGATCATCATGGTGCTGTTATACTAACGTAAGCACACTCTGCAGAATGCAAGGGATCATTAAAGAATTTATATATGTGATGAAATATTGGTCTTTATTAATGATAATAAGGTATATTTTAAACATTTTTAAACGGTTGTCTATTGTAGTTTGTGATAGTTTAATACCCAGTGATGTCTTTGCTTAAGGTTAGTCTCTGCATTACAATTCGTACCATGTTTCTATTAATAGGTGCAATATTGTAATAATATTTCATGATCCAATTTCAGCTATTAGCTCATTGTTTTTATACAAAATCATATATACGACCAATTGTTCTGACTCCATACTTTTTAATGATAATCTGTTCTGCACAGATGATGCAGATGGAACATAGTTAACATTAATTGATTATTCATTGGCAGATTGAAAATATTATAACATTACTATATATTGTTTAATATATATATATATATATATATATATATATAGTGATATATATATATATATATATATATATATATATATATATATATATATATATATATTAAACAAATATATAGTAATATTTTCAATCTGTATATATATTTGTATATACATATTTTTTTATATAAATATATTTAGTTCCATCTAATTATATGCCCTAATATTAAGTTAAATCCTTTCTATTGTACATTTTTTGAACTAAACATAGATTTGAATGACATATACAAAGAACAGTATGATGATGATTTGTGTTTTTCTCTATGCACCACAATAACCCGGGGAAAATAATAATGTTCCACTGCATGATGGATATCACAGTAATTCTTTGCAGAAGTTGCAATCTCTCTACATAAATTACTTTCACTCCAAAAGTTTTGATCCATAAATATGCACCCAAGGACCATATAAAGAAGCAGGATGGTGTGAAGAAGTCTGTGATTTATAATTGGTTCTCCTTACATCCAACAAAGTCCTCTTTCTCTGTAATGAACTCTGTCAAGCTTGTGCGTATCTTATTACAGGTATGATGCTGTATCCCTTGAGAGCCTGTTATGCATTTCACCTTGGTTCCCAGCAGACAGCTCGTGGGCGCTGGAATGCTTCTGTATCAGATTAGTGATATGTGTGTCTGACAGACCTTCATAGCAGACTGCTTTCAATACTCTCACGAGTGCCTGCCTGAGTTTCTAATAGCAGATAAAGTGGAAGATAGCAGTCATGTGTAGCAGATGAACGACTGACTTTGCTTGGGCACCTGTAAAATGTGTTTAAGTGGACTTATTAAGTGTGGCGTTTATGTAAATTTGCTCTATTAATTTCCAAGAGGTGTATCTCTTTTTTTGCTCAGAGCTTCCATGTGGGCATGTGAAAAGAAGTAGGAACTGTGTCAATGTTGCAGTAGATGCTTCAGTGAATGATTTCTGTAACTTGAAGATAGCTTTCTGAAGTGGTAATTCCTTTCTCCTTTACACAGGGTATTGAACCAGTGTCAACCTGTTATCACAGCTTGCATTTCAGTTCAGCACATAATGGAAAGAAAGAGTAAAGAAAACATATGAATCAAGGTGATCATGGTTATTAGAAACATATTTTCTAAATGGAAACTATAAAAATAGTAACGTATGTTCTTTTAGTAAGTGTTTCATGGAGGTAATAGAGGGTCACTTTACTTAAGAGTCCAGAGGATATGCTGGCTTTGCTAGAGATTAGAATAAGCCACTGGCTTGGCAGTGCAGGAGTGAATTAACAGTAGCACACATTAAATACTTTAAAAGAGCTTTACATACAAAACGTACAGTAATAAGTCTTTAAATATGAAAACGGTAATTATGTCTAATATGACTGTGATGGGTTTTAATTATTTTTTTCTTTTTCTACTTTTTCTGTCATAAACATACAGGGGTTGGACAATGAAACTGAAACACCTGGTTTTAGACCACAATATGGTGTACTAGGGCCTCCTTTTGTGGCCAATACAGCGTCAATTTGTCTTAGGAATGACATTTTTTGGATACAATCCGGGTTAGCACCCCAACATCCCTTTCAGACAGCTTCCTCTTGCATCCACAGTTAATCCTGTTGGATGTGGTTGGTCCTTCTTGGTGGTGCTGACATTATCCTGGATACCGTGGCTCTTTATACATCACAAAGACTTGCTGTCTTGGTCACAGAAGTGCCAGCAAGACGTGCACCAACAATTTGTCCTCTTTTGAACTCTGGTATGTCACCCCTCATGTTGTGTGTATTGCAATATTTTGAGCAAAACTGTGCTCTTACCTGCTAATTGAACCTTCAGACTCTGCTCTTACTGGTGCAATGTGCAATTAATGAAGATTGGCCACCAGGCTGCTCCAATTTAGCCATGAAACCTCCTACACTAAAATGACAGGTATTTCAGTTTCATTGTCCAACCCTTGTAGATGCACATTATCTGACATTTGTCATGTACATACAGTACTGAGCTGTCATAGGAACCTAAGCAAATCATTTCTATTATATATTTGTTTGTTTTTTTAATATAATTTTATTCCAATTTTCCGCCCAATTTGGAACTGTCAAATAGGCAACCTCATTAGAACTCTCCCCCATCACATACAAAGTGACACTAAGCATATGCCTCTGTGAAGCGTCCCACTGCCTCTTTTCGAACTGCTGCCTTTGCATCGTTGCTGGGCAGCCAATGTGCTCGGAGGAAAGCATTGGGTCTCCACAACAGCTCACAGATGCCTGTGCCAACTAGCATCAGTCTAGTTGTGATGTGGGGAGGGGGAGGACATGCTCTCTCTGGGTGGCCAGACATGGCAAGCAGTATGACCTGCGATGCTCAAATCATAGTGCTAGCGCTTTAGACCACAATTCTGAGCCTTATTGAGTGTTTTTGCTTGTATACATTAACACTAGAATAAATGCAAACAAACATTACTGGTGATTCAGGGTGATTGTTCCAGTCCAAGAATAAAACCAATTTATACAAAGGCAAAATCCCTGTGGAGCAGTGTCTTTTGGAGCCATTTCTAAACAATGGCAGATTTTGACATCATTCTGTCAGATAAATATACTGTATATAACAGTTATTTGGAGGTGTAGCCACTTTGACAAGGTTTGGAGGAAGAATTCTGCATACTACACCCTAATACTACAGAGATTGTACCTTATACATAAAATATTAACATTCTATGCTGCATATACCAACATATTTTACTGCACTTTCATCATTATCTGCCAAACTTTTCAGGCACAAATAGCTCCTTCCTTTCCTTTTGGCATTCCACTATATAGTGTCCATTATAACCGCACTCAAAAAACGCCCCATTCTATGCATCTTGGATATTTAAATATATTCAACTTTGACACTTTAATCTTTGTTCTATGGTTCATTCCCAAAAACGTAGTATTAGTAATTAGTATGCGTTTGGAATCTCTGGATTCTAGCCTTGTCTACTAGCTAAGGATATTTTCTGAATAAACAGCAAAGCACTTTTGTAAGTCGCTCTGGATAAGAGCATCTGCTAAATGCCATAAATGTAAATGTAAATTTGGGATGCACCCTTAATCTGTCACCTTCAGCTCAGAGGAAATGGATTTGGATAGTCAGACCGAAAGGCTTCCAAGAAAGAAAAAAATTGACACTTTGTGTTAACTGCCTGTTAAAAGTGATGAAAGATTGAGCTATAAGTGAGCAGGACCAATATCCCTTGCCATAAAAATTGCATCGTGATATAACCCCTTAATATTTCCTAGAACTCTATGCTTACACTCCACATTTGTTCATGTAAGCTCCTTCTGCAAATAGAGCAGAGTTATTTACTTAACATTTATCGGCAAGTAATGCAGGTTAAACTCATCCAAAATGACAGAGACAAAACTCACAATGAACTCAAATTCATGTATATATCTTCACCAGTAGGTACATTTCCTCCATCAACTCTGATGTGACACTGATTTGCTAAACTGGGGCAATTTGAGTATTAGAATAAACCAGTGTCTCTTTCCAGTTGCACATGATAATCAATTTCCATAACATGCCACATTGTGAAAGACCAGTTTATACATCTGCAGTCAGATTTGATTTTTGATTTTCTCTGTCTCTTTTGTACAGTGTGGTGTCCCTGTGTTGTGTCTAATGCTCTTCTAGTTTTCAGTGAAAATCTCCAGATGATTAAAGGAGCTTTTCATTCTATCCTTAGCTTCCAAAGGACATGATTAGTGGCTAGACTTGTTGTGGGAGGGCTTCTGCACTGTGACACTGTGACAGTTGCTCCTGTTCACATGGACAAACGCTGCTTGAGACATGGTGCTGCTCCTGGTTGTATAGATTTGTTTATTGTTCTCCATATTTGTTAACACTAACTTGGATCATGTGTCCTAATAGTGTGAGTATGCTTTCTCTTTCTATTTTCATGGAAGTAGATTTGAACTATAGTGAACACATGGAATTGAAGTGAAGGGAATGTTTTATGCTGGAACTGGAGTGACTAAGTAACTGGACCTTGTCCAGACTGGTGGGAGAGTGGACACCATCTGAGTTTTCTGCTAAGAAAGATTACAATGTATATATGTCTAAAATAATATTAGAATTGGGTTTGGACAAATGTCTGATTAGCTAAAAAAAATAAAAAAAATAATATAATCTAATAAACATGTTTTGATTAATATTTACATAATATTGCATTTTCAGAGGCCATTATAAACCTTCAGATTTTCTAGTTAAAACATAAAATCATTTAAAACTAAAGCTTATTTTCTTTGTGTTGATGTTTATGTATTTCATCAGATTGGATTGCTTACTGTCATTCTCATTTCTAGTTGGATAAAATCATTATAATTTACTTGTAACAGCCATATGTGTATGGGGGGGGGGTATGTGTCTGAAATGTTCAGTATGTACTGTACTGTACTGTACATTTCTTTCACAATGTAACTATAAAAGAGAGACTTTACAGGAGGAGGAACAAATTCACTTAACTTTGAACAGTCAATGTACAATAGGAATAATTAAAGTAATTTTGGAGCATTTTTATTGGTCCATTCATCATGAAATTCAAAAAATATATAAAGAACTATTGTCAGATTCACATTATGGAAAAACTAAAAGTGGACAAAATTGGAGATACATGGTTTTCTTTGGACAGCGACAATATACTATTTTGAATGTTGGATTAAGGTGCCAATTAAAGGCTAAGAAGGAAATGCTATTTAAATTGGCCTGTAACTTTACCAAACAGCAGCTGATTAATCCTTGCACAGGGGCCCAGTTTCAGGGCTACCTAAAGCATGAGGTTACAAGATGTTACATGCATCAGTACTTATATAATTCTATACCACTAACTTAAGGCTAACTGAAAAGATACACAAGAACTACCTATTCACAGCTTTGCACTGTATTAAATATAACGTCCACATTTGTGCATGATTAAGAAAGAAGTGCCAGAAGTTGAACATATTATCAGCTGAAAGAGTGCGCTGCTTGATTTCACTTTATACTGTATAGTTACCCAATCCTGAATCCTGAATAGCATAGGCTAAATTTGGATTGACTGAAATCCTCTCGATTGCGGTTCAACTTCTTAGCCTGAAGCTATTAAATGGATTATGAAATGATAAAGATTATAAAAGAGAGCATCAGATTGTTTTATTAGAAATTGTAGGCAAATATTTTGTCAGCACATTTTGCAATTTCTACCACATAAAGTAATAATATAATATAATATTCAATTGTGTCATTATAGCTTGTCATTTCCATAGTAAATATATTGTAATTTGTTGTTTATCTCATTTCATTTTTGAAAACCTTTGCAATTGAAACAATGCAAAATAAATCCTAACAACATTTCATAAATATCTCCCTTACAGTGTAGACTGAATAGGAAGAATGCAGACAGCAGACTCCCCCAATGCAAACACCAAGATCAGAAATGAGTCTCATCGTCCATTGTCCCGCTTCTCCGGCGTGACTTCTGCCACTCCAGCTAAGAGAATCACCTTCTTCAAGAGTGGTGACGTCCAGTTCAGTGGCGTCAGGATGGCCATTCATAAAAGAAGCTTCAAATGCTTTGATGCCTTGTTGGATGACCTCTCGCAGAAGGTGCCTTTGCCATTTGGTGTGCGGACCATCACCACACCCAGAGGCACTCACTCAATTCAGCGTCTGGAGCAGCTGGAGGATGGTGGATGCTACCTTTGCTCTGACCGCCGCTATGTTAAACCCGTTGACATGGAGGCTGCAGTGAGAAGGCCTGTTGTCTGGCACCACAGCCATCCACACAACATCAGGAAAAAGCCCTCCCGACCTGAGGAGCCTCCTTCAGCTCATTCTGGTCAGCACTACCATCGCCATCCGAAGAGGATTGTGCTGGTGAAAAACACTGACCCTACAGTGAGAAGTTCTATCATCTTAAGCAGGAGGACAGCTCGCAGCCTCCGTGTCTTCATGGACGAGATTTCAGAGCTCATGCAGTGCCATGTCAGGAAGCTGTACACTCTGGATGGAAGGAAGGTTAGACACAGTTTCATTGCATTAACCAAATGTGTGCACTTCTACACTATATGTCCAAATGTTTGTGGACACTAGGGCTGAACAATATATCATTCCAGCATATTCATCACATGTGCACATGCACAATAGTCACAATAGTCATGTGCAATGTCAAATTATATCAAACAAGTCATGGGACAACTTCTTTGCTACTGTTCTCATTTTCCATGACATGTCTACTGGAAGGAAGATTATAGATTATATTTATATAGATTATATTTGCACAATATAAATCATTTTACTCCAGTCTTGGCTAAACTGTGTGCATCATTCATGCAGTAACATGTTGAATCTTTAATCTGGTGATTTCAGGTCATTTTTTTATGTTGTCATGCAGCCCAAGTGGATACACTTTTTAATGAATATATTCAGCTACTTTAAGTCGCATCCATTCCTGATACAGATGCGCACACACACACACACACACACACACACACACACACACACACACACACACACACACACACACACACACACACACACACACACTTGTCTAGCCTCTTTATTGAAGTATCACCAGTAAAATAGAACCTTTTGACACCTACATATTTCCAGCATTGAGTGAAAGAGATATAAAGTAATGGAACTGTATTCTCTGGTATGTTCCGTCCAATACTTGGGATGAGTTGGAGAGTTGGGGATGAGGTGGGGTGGTGATCATTGAACATCCAGGCCTCACTAATGCAATAAACTAATAAAATAAAATCCTCATAGCAATGCTCCGAAATGTAGAAGAAGCCCTTCCCTGGATGGTAGAGGCATTTAATTCTCTAAAAGCAGGATTAAATATAAAATATCTACTTTTGTTCATATAGTTTACCCAATGAAAAGAATGGATATATATATATATATATATATATATATATATATATATATATATATATATATGGTTATATTGCATTACATTTAGCTGACGCCCTTTCCAGAGCAACTTACAAGGTTACTCGTACTACAGAAGTGGACCAGAGTAGTGCCCAAGGACTCTTGTTGGTGTTGCGCAGCATAGTTGCCCAGACTGGGAATCAAACCCCAGTCTCCCACATGGTGTGGTGGTTCACTGGTTGGTTTATCTGTTGCACCACACCAACCATTCATTTGTTCATGGTTGGCTAATAGTGCTTATTTTCTGATATAGTTTCTTTGATGTTTTACAGTTCTGATCATAAACAATGCAAATCCATTTACATATTTAAATACTTATATCTAAACACATGTATTCAATATACAAATTGTAAAACTGTGTGTGTATATATATATATATATATATATATATATATTATATATATATATATATATATATATATATATATATATATATATATATATATATATATATATATATATATATATACTCTTACCTGATTTTACAATTTAATATAGATAGATAGATAGATAGATAGATAGATAGATAGATAGATAGATAGATAGATAGATATTTTTATATTTTATTATATATATTTTACATATGTATAAAATATAAACTGTATTCATAAATTCCCCACCAACAGATTGACAGTATTCAGAGTCTGATGCAGTGCCCCAGTGTGCTTGTTTGTGTGGGCCGGGAGCCTTTCAAACCCCTTCTTCTGGAAAACCTGAGAAAGCACTCAGAGGAGAAGTTACCCGGGATGGGCACCAGGTCACGTTCCAGTATCTGCAGCGAGGGTCACGAAAGCAAGAAGAATGGTAAGTTGTGAAATCAGCACCTTTGGATTGCAATCTAATATCTCTAAATGGGTAACAAGGAGTATCAGGATAATAAAAACTAAAATTATAATAGAAATATTCAACTATTATTGTAAGCTGATATACAGAACTCTTATTTCATGTTATGTTATTTTTTATCATTTCTATCTCGTTTCCAAATATTCATCAGAAGATATGGGAATATACACTGATCATCTGTATCATTAACACCACCTTTTTGTTTCTACAGTTGTCCATTTTATCAGCTCTTCTACTACTTACCAAATACTACTTACTCTGTGGTGGTCCTGTGGGGTGCTGACCATTGATATACAAAATATGCAGAGAAACAGATGAATTACAGTCTGTAATTATAGAACTACAAAGTGCTCCTGGATGGTAGGTGGAGCTGATAAAATTGGCAGTGACTGTAGAAACAAGGAGGTGCTATTAATATTATAGCTGATTGTTTTATTTGAGGCACTATTTATAGAGGGCCAGGGACAAGACAATAGCAAACTAGCAGTTATTTATATGTTTTTGCAGTGAACTTTGGACTTGAAACCAAGAAAAGCATCATTCATCCCAGATCAGATTCCAGTAACAGATCTACAAGGTTTTCCCTGTCCTCAGAAAAATCCTACCCAAATGGATTATGCATGACACCTGGACAGATGGGTTGTGTCAGTACTTGTCCTTACACAAAAGAAGTCATACTGAATGATGACATTGAAAAAAGAGTACTTGTTAACAAAGATGGCAGCCTGTCTGTGGAGATGAAAGTTCGCTTTCGACTTGTTAATGATGAAACTCTACAGTGGTCCACTGAAATCAAGAGGTCGGCTACAAATTCAAATGAAAGTAGTTCCGTCAAGGACGCCGATACTCATTATCTTCAAGGCAAAGCTGAGTACTCTGACCCAGAGTTCAACTCGGCATGTGAGGCTGAGGAGGCCTGTGCGCCAAAGCTCCGTCAAAAGCATCTTGAAGAATCACACTGTCAGAACTGCTGCAACCACTGCCAAGAGTATGACATTTGGAAAAATCCCATGCACAAGGACGGCGGAATCAATGGCACAAGCAATTCATGTAGTTCTAGTGGGTCATCTCACAAAATCACGCACAAAAAGTCCTCCGTGGACAGTGTTCGCACCATCTCCAGGTCAAGTGAGGAGTATACTGAGCATGTGGTGGAGAAGGCATCATGCTTTCAACAGACTGTTGAGGAAGGAGACACGAGGGTTCAATATTGTTCAGTTAGACGCTGTTGCAGCCACAGTGAAATATCAGGCACCACCACAAAATTAAAAAGTAAGAGACCAAATGATGACACAGAGACTAATATTTTAAATATATGCCACCTTAATGGTATAAGTGATCCTAGTGGTTTTGAAATCCCCAAATTAACAGAGGATCGTCCAATATCTGCAGTCAGCAATTCATCCAAAGTGCTTGAGTCACTCAAAGAGGACCAGGATGATGATTATGATGACCTTCCTCCAAGTGCATCGAGGGCATCAGAATGGTCCCAGAGTAATAGCCTTGAACAAGAAAAACAATTTACTTGTGTACACTGCTGTGGTAGTCAAGCTTCACAAAATTTCCATTTATCCCCCAAACCCCCCAGTAAAGTCTCAAGCTGCTCTGCTCTTTCACCAAAGCACATGAAGTACAGAAATTTGTATAGAACCCCAGACAGTGCCAGATCTTCCGTTTCAAAAGTGTCCTCAAGGTCTCCCTCCTGCCAGTGTGGAGCAGCAACACCAGGCTCGGCAGCATCAGACATGCCGAACGGTTTAGAGGAAGGAATTCCAATTACTGTGTGTGAC
This sequence comes from Acestrorhynchus altus, assembly GCA_034509495.1. Taxonomy (NCBI): domain Eukaryota; kingdom Metazoa; phylum Chordata; class Actinopteri; order Characiformes; family Acestrorhynchidae; genus Acestrorhynchus; species Acestrorhynchus altus. The sequence goes on from CM067513.1 coordinate 9,029,650, forward strand.
AGTAGCATAGTGTCTAATGAATCCAGAGCAAGAACAAATTCCTCTAGGGCAGCAGAATCTGTTGTGCATGGTGCTCAAACAGTATGTGACGATGGAAAAGATGGCGAGCATAGGTGTAAAAGTGCCACATCAGCAAACACTGGTGTCTCAGGAAACTCTGGATGTTCCAGTGTATGCCCTTATTGTGGTGGATGTGAAAGATCAGGGACAGCTACATCTAGGCAATCACAAAATTCTCAGGATCCAGAAGCTCAGGAAGGTGACAGAGATGTTGAGGTTAAGTCAGTTGGAGGAAGGTCATCTAAGTCACACAGGTCTGAGACATCTGCAAAGTCTGAAAGATCACACAAATGTACACATGGAACATCTCCTGTATCAAATGCACCTGAGGAAAGTGAATTTATCCAGAATACTCTACCAGAAGCTGAGGTCATACAGAATCGCTCTGAAAGGGCAGAGTCTTCTTTGTCAAATCTTTCTGCAACTTCAAAACTGTCAAATAAATCAAACCGGACTGCCTGTGGGAGGGCTTCCATTGCTGATTCCATGATTTTGGAAAATGATGTAGTGGAGGATATAGAAGAAAGAACCAAAAGTGCCATGTCAGTGAAGTCCAATGCATCTGCAAAGTCAAAATCAAATAGTCTCATACCAGATGAAGTATCAACAACATCAGGACTGGGCAATGACAAAGCTGAGGACATGAACCAAGGTGAGAGAGCAATCAGCCCAATATCAGTGAAATCAACCAGATCAACCAAAGGCAGATCTTCACAAAACTCACGCTGCTCAAAGACTGAAAGAGCAGTCACACCTGCATGTAAGACACCTCAGGACAAAGAGTCGGAAAGAGGAGAGAGTCCTGTATCAACTAGGTCATCTAGTGATGGAAAAGAACCAAGAGTGGATAGTGCCATGTCAATGAAATCTAATTCTTCCTCTAAGCATCCCAGTGTTATGAGCACAACAGGGAAGTCTGCCAAATCTCAGGATGAGACAGAGGAAAAAGATGGTTCTCCATTACCAGAAAATGAGTCTGATCAAGATCCAGGGACTCTTGATACAGCAAAGGAGAGAGCAGTCAGTTCAATGTCAGAAAAATCTTCAAATGCCACTTCTAGGAAAAATGCTGACAGTAACATTTCAGACATGGTAACAAGCCCGGTCATAGGAAACTGTCAAGAAAGTATAAATTCAGAGAGGCCAACTAGTGCTCTGTCCAAGAAATCCACAGTTTCAGTGGCATCAAATGCATCAAAATGCTCTGAGAGAACCTCAAAATCCACATTGAAGCTTCCCACACAAGCAACAGAGGACACAAAAGAAGCCCAAAATACCTTAACAGTGAGTTCTCCATCACCCAAGAAGAACAGAAGAGTTCCAACACCAAACATGCCAAAGTCACCCATTACCACTGGGAATAATGATAGGGCACCAAGTGGAATATCTGTGAATTCTAGAGCATCTTCAAAAAGGCCAAGTAAGTGCCACTGCTCTTCAAATTTAAAAGAGACCAGCTCAAAGAGCTCTACAGTTAATGACAGAAGAGAATCAAGAGCCGCAAGTAGTGCCTCCGAAAAGTCAAAATCAGCAAAATCTCCCATTCCCTCTCCATATCCCCAATCAGATGGACCAGTGAGTCCGGTATCATCGGTCTCTCTTGGACTTGGTGAGGAGGAGAAATCTGAGGACCTCAATGAAAGGTCCATAAGCAGTATGTCCCAAGTTCTAGAAGAGAATAAAAGTCCAGTAGAAAGATCTACACCTGAACCAGCTGTGGATGATCGTGCCAGCAGTTCAGAAGTAATAGAAAATCAGGACAGGGCCAAAACAGCTACATCTGTGAGTTCTGCAGTTTCAAAGAATTCAGACAAATCTGATGTTTTGCAAAACCTGTGCAAGAGTGATAAGCGAGCTGTCTCACCTGCTTCACTGGGAACACCTGAAAGTGTTAGATCAACTAACTCGAAGGCAGAAAGCACAGCAAATAACGAGTTAGACAGTAGCCCTCATAGGGTGCCCTCTGCTTCATCAGCCAAACAGTTGGGCAGTAAGTCATCCTGCAAGGCCCCACGACCTAGTGAAAACAATTTAACTATAAAAAGGAGTAAAGGTACACCCCAAGGAGTTATTAAAAACAGTGACTCTGATGGTCCAATAGACAAACTTTCAACCAAATCTGGAAGTTCTTCAAAATGTAGTCAAAGTAAAATAGCTTCTGGAAAAACTACACCCATTGGAAATACCCCATCTAAGGACAAAACAACGGCAAAAATCAAGACTATTTCCTCCTCACACATTAAAATAAAAGGAACAAATGTACCATCTGATTGTAACAGTAATGCTAGTAGTGTGAAGTCTCTTAAAAGATCAAAATCAGACAACAGAATAGAGAAGAAAGATGAAAAGACATTGTCAGAAACAGTGAACAAAGTGTTGCCAGTAATACATTTTGATTCCTCAATTGACAGTGTTTCATCGCACACACTCTCAGCAGCAGCTCTGTTAAGGGAGACCGTTGGCAATGCCAGACCAGTTAGCATAGAATCAGGAACAAATTTATCAAACAAAAACTGTGACATTGAAGAAGTTACGAACATCGCCAGTAAATGTGAAAGGAGGAGCACATCTAAGCAAAGGAAAACAAGCACCTCATCAAACACCAAAAATGAGGATCAGAGTTTAGAACAGATGCTCTCTAGTTTACCCAATGCATCTCCTACAGAGGTTGTAAATGACTGGCTTAAAAACATCCCAGTTGAAGGTCCTATGTATAAATTGGAAGATGAATTTGATAAACAGAATAATGAAGCAGTATCGCCAATAGGTAGTACAAATGAAGAGGATGAAGAAAGCCAACAAAATGAAAAAGAGAAAAAGTCTGAAAATGTTGATGAAATGAAAGTATCTGACGACATAGTGGCTGCAGATGGGGGTTCAGATAAAGAGGACAAAAATATTATCTGTAATGTTACAGAGGCAAGTAATGAGACTGATGTAGTGATACCTGAAACTACTGCAGTCAACACTGTTCCCAGTCCTCCAAATTTAAACAAGAGACAAGATTTACCAAAACGCTGTCACTCCTCAGTACAGGTCATGAAGGTTCTGTTAAGTCCAAAACTGGACAGGTGCAACAGCTTGCCTGAAGTTTCACATGTATATGGCAGAAAATTGAGCACATCAGCCAAAGGACTACTAGACTGCCTTGCAAACCTGCAGTTGATTGATTCAGATCCGAAAAACGGCAAAGACGAGAAATATAATGAAATAATAAGTATCTTGCAATCACTTTGGGTCTGCAATCCCAATGAAATTTCACAACAGAAGCATAAAATTAAAGGCCAGTCCTCTGCAGAAGATGAATTTAACCATAAGTCATCATCAGGTGTAGATGTAAGCAGTGGCTCCATAGGATCAGGCAAAGGCAGTATCAATGGAGGGTTTGAAAAAGCAGCACAAGATAGAGTATCACCTGTGATTGAACAGGGGGCTTTACAGACTGAAGAAGACATTGATAACAAGGGTGAAAATGACCCTTCATGTGCCTCACCAGAAAGTGCAGAGCCTTCCCATGTTCTTTCAGAAGCTCTAACTCCAGACATTGCTGAGAGAGTGCGATGCAGTCCAGAAGATGAGAAACTGGAGGAAGAACAAATCGATGAAGTCTTTCAAGCCAGAGAAGACGATATTCAAAGTACTGAGAATCAAAAAGAAACAAATGAGGCAGAATTCTCCAAGGGCTCTGAGAATAATAGCATTGATTTGAAATCACCTGATGATAAAGAAACAGATCCACCGCAGAACCCAGGAACAACATCATCCATTCAGAGAAGTGCATTAACTAGGAAAGCTTCACAAGACCCAGACCCAGTTTGGGTGCTAAGCTTGTTAAAGAAACTGGAGAAGCAATTTATGGCTCACTATGCAAATGCCATGGCAGAGTTTAAAGTGAAGTGGGATTTAGATGACAATGAGATGCTTGACAAAATGATCAGTGAACTAAAAGAGGAGGTTCAGAAAAGGATACAATCTAGTATTAATCGAGAACTACAAAAAATCCAGGGCCGAGCTGGTAGGACACCTAGACCACCAAAGAATACTCTATCTAGAGAGTCTACTCAAACTGAACAACGGCGAAGACGCCTAAAAGTCATGAAGAATAAATCAGTCAACCCTTCCTTATCAGGAAGTGAAGACATGAACACTGCCTCAGGTACTGATGTCAGTGACCAGCGCAGTGATGATGATTACTGTCCATGTGAAGCATGCATGAAAAAGAAGATGGAATCTCGAGCAGTCCAGCGTGGTGAAGCTCTGAGCTTGGCTCCAGTCCTGAAGGAATTTGATCTTAGGAAAATCTTGCAAACAAAAAAGGATCCTCCTCCAAAGGAGTCTAATAGCAGTGGTGTCCAAGAGCACAACAGTTTGGATGTGGTTAATGAGGAATCAGAAGTCCATAATGATGTAAAGGACCATTTAGATGAAGATAAGGAGCCTGAGAAAGAAGGCACTGCTAATGATGAAGTGGAGGAAGGGTTAACTGATGGTGTGAATAAAGCAGAAGCGGAGAACTCGGAAGGGCAAGCCATAGAAGATGGAGAAGCTGAGATGGAGGGAGAGACAGCAGAAGAGAGAGAAACTGAAACACCAAAAGCTGAGGAGGAATGTGTTCAGGGAGAGCAGGACCAAGCCAAGGAGGAGGAAGGAGAGAATAAAGAGGCTTCTGTAGCTGTTGATGATGGAGAGGCAGACATTTCAGAAGATGGAGAGAGAGAAAAGAAAAGGGATCCACCTGAAGTAGCTTTAGAAACAGGAAATAGTCAATGTGGGGATGAAGAACAAACACCAAAAGAGGAGGTAAACAGAGAAGAGCCAGGGGAAGCTGAAGAAGATGAGGCAAAAGAGATTGTTGAGGACATGGAGCCAGCAGAAGAGGATGGAAATGGAGAAGAAAAAGAAGCAGCCATAGATGGCAAAATATCTGAAGGTGAATCAGGAGGTATTGACACTGTAAAAGAAGCAGAACCGAGTGCGAATGATATGGCTGAAACCACTGAAGGTGAAGATAAAGATGAGGATGAGACACCAAGTAAGGAGGATGGGGATGGGAACCAGGGAGAAGATGATGCCAAGGATGACACACGTGAGGAAACCAATCAAGAAGGACAGCAGGTAGCATCTGAAGAGGAGAATGTTGAGCAGGCAGAGGTGGAGGATTGCAGGACTGAAGAAAATCATGAGAATGACATTGAAGCCAAAGGCACTGATGAAGTAGAGAGCCAAACACAGGGTCCTGACCACAGTAGTGAAAATGACGATGAAAACAAAAAAGACAGGTCTGATGAGCTCTTAAATTCCGAGGACACTGAGGCAAATGCATCTGGGCAAGTCTCCGATGAGGATGCTGGTCATAGACTAATTAAACAGCTAACAAAAACATCAGTTGAATCCCAACCAGGATCGATGGAATATGCCACGGACCACAAAGTTCAATCGAAGCTAAAGGATATTCGTAGCTTTATGGACACTTCAGAGAGTGAAGATGACATAGTTGTGATTACTAAACAGTCTCCTTTTACGGAGAGAAGAGCCGTGTTTAGGCATAGCAACAAAGAGGAAGTTGAGAATGAAGTCATTGAATGGCAGGTATCACCAAGGAGAAGGAACAGATCTCCAGCAAGAGTCAATAAACAAAGGAGGCCAAAAGACAGCGATGTTAAAGTGGACGATTTAGAGTATTAATCTCTAATTTGACATTAATTCTTCACTTTCAGCACTTTATTGTTGGTTTCTCTTCATGATGGAGATGACATCTAGTTTATCTTAAATACAGAAACACTTCCTTCTATTACTGTATATTGTAATATTTCATGTATAATATTACATGTATGCAGTATAAGGTCAAGTGTTATTAAAAAAAATATCTTTATTAAAAGCAATTCAAAGGAAATGTTTTAACAACGACAAATCACATTTGTTAGAAACCAAACTAATCTCTACAGATCATACATATATCATAGGATATACCGTGTTTACTGTATTTCATAGTCTCATTTACAGTGTTTATTTCACTGACAAACAAAAAAAAAACATCTCAGGACCTTTAAAATGTATACCATTATTTCTTGAATCTTATCTTGGAATTATGTAATTATGTACATAAGTGTACTCCCACCCTTTCCTTCACTTTTGTAAATGATGTTGAAGGTTCACAGTAAACGAGAAAAGCCTCGTACTCTGAGAACAGCAGCAATAGAAAAGACATTCTCACCTTAAATCAAGACATTCCAAGCTGTGCTATTTGTTGCTTGCTGTAGCTGTGAGATTTTCTGATGCTGCTAACCACTTGGCTGGGTACTGCATTTCAAACCTCAAACCTCTAATGCATGGTACATAAAGCACTTCGCCAATGTTTGTAGAATATTTGTGTAAATTTAATAAAATATAAATGATGTTATTCTATTGTATATATATATTAAAATATCACAGTCAAATCATGTTGGAATTTTACTTTGATTCATCCAAAGCAGATATTATAATTGGTGGACCTATGTGGTCCAATTCTAGTGCATCTCAAAAAATTTATATTGTTAAAAAGGGTTGTTTTGTTCATAGTTATTTCACAATTGTCAAGTGTGATGTATATAAAGCTGTGTTTGTTTTATCTTTGATATTGTCAGATTATTGTCAGATATTTACCTCCTGTAATGATATTATGAATTGGAAAGAACCATTTCACAGTATTCTCATTTTTGAGATGCACTAGTATATTGTACAGTAGTGCTTGAAAGTTTGCAAACCTTTTAGAATTTTTGATATTTCAAACATGAATTAAAAGTAGAGAACCAAATCAAACAAATGAGACAAAAAATATTGCACTTGGTTATTTTTTACTGAGGACCCAGTACTACAGTACATATCTGTGAGTGGCAAAAGTATGTGAACCTTTAGGTTTAACAGATACATTGAAGGTGAAATTAGAGAGTATTTCTAGTCAATGACAGTCAGGTGTGATTGGGTCCCCTGTTTTATTTAAAGAACATGGAACTATAAAGGCTGACCTTTACAACAGATATTTGGGGAAATGTATCATGGTCGTTTCAGGAACTCAGAAGAAGAGCTGTTGATGCTCAGGGCTATTATTACCCTCCCAATGGGTTTTGGGTAATAACTTTTAAGCAGTTAAAGACCTTTCTCACATTGGTTCATGTAAATGGTCATTAGTCCAAAGATCAACTGGACAATCCAGAAGGCTATTCGAACCATGTTTTGTAGATGTATGAGACCAAAATTGATCTTTTGGTTTAAATGAGAAATGTTATTTTGGAGAAAGAAAAAACATAATGGTGGTAGTATCATGGTTTGGGCCTGTTTTGCTGAATCTGTGCCAGGTTGACTTACTATCACTGATGGAACAACAAATTCTAAATTATATCAGCAAGGAAAACATGCAAACATCTTTCCGTGAGCTGAATCTCAAGAGAACATGGGTCATGGAAGAAGACTAAGCATACAAGTCTTTCTACCACAAAATAGTTAAAGAAGCATAAAAATAATGTGTTGGAATGGACTAGTTAACATCCTGACCTTAATCCTATGGAAATGTTGTGGAACCATGAATTTCCTGGGAGGAAACACACCAACATAAGTTAAACAGAGATAGAGCTGTTTTGTGTGGAGGAATTGGCTAATGTGAAGGTCACACCACATATGAGAGGCAAGGGTCACATATTTTTGCCACTCACAGATATGATCAATTTCCTTCTCTACTTGTCTCCTTTTAGAAAAATCTGATTAGGTTTTAGGTTTCATTTAAGTAGAAATATAGAAATATACAAAATGATTCTCAAATGTTCAAGCATGGCTGTATGTTATGGTATTCATATGTACATCAGAACAGATACAGACACAGTTCCTTTGCGTCCAGCAACTAAAATAGTTCCTGCGTCATGCTAATCTCATTGCCTTTGTGGGAGTATCTTTAGCTGGTAGAAAGGATTAAGGCTCGCATTGGTCTCAATCTGGGACGGGTATTATTTAACTGTCTAAAGCTTCATTTCCCAACTCCAGACATGCAGTTCCACTGTATACTGTAATTTTTGTATGTTTTTCTCCTACAACACTCCTTATTCAGCTCAAGCTGAATTTGTACTTCTTACTATTAAAAAATGATAGGATTCAAGAATCAGAAAATCTCAGAAGCGTTCAGTGCATGTTAAAAGCACTGGACTTTCAGTCTGAAATTTCAGTCGGAAGACATAAAGAGCAAATATAGACATGTAAATACTGGGGATATATAGTGCTCTATATTTCACTATAGTTCACTGTTTTGAACCATATACTGTATAGCATCACTATCCAGAAAAGCATGTATCTCCAAATGTTTCTCTAATACTTTACAGGAGAAGGCAAAATTGTTCTTAACTTTGAATGGGAGTGTAAAACGAGTTTATTTTAGTCATTTTAGAGCATTTCTATTGGTCAATACATCCATATTTATTTACACATTGTACAGATTCAAACTACTGGGTTCAAAACAAACAAAAATGGAGATACATGGTTTTCACTGTTTTATGTATAATACAATGGTGAGGTTAATTCCTTGTTTACTACTTTCCTAACAACCTATTTAGTCACAAGGTACATATTTAGTAGCAGTAATGGATTAAAGCTATGAATAATTGATGCAGGGTTTTACATACTGGTTTCTGATCATTACTGATTCAATTGTTAAAAAATCTGTGTTCATCTTTGGGCAATAAGCCACAAAGTACTAGAAAGTATTCTAAAAGGGAACATAGACACTGTTCAACTTGCACTTTTGGCATTAGAGTGGTCATTCTTGTAAAACTGCATTATCATCACTCAAGCTGACAATGATACACTTGTATGATTTTTTTGAGAACAAACTGTTCATTCTATGTCTTAGCCAAATATAGGGAAATACAGTTAGTTGCCTGATTAAACAGAATCTGAAATGCAGTATCTTAAGGTATCTCTACAAAAAGAAATGTCCTACTCCAACTCAGAGATGGGTTCAGAAACAAGGGCTATTAACATCTCCTGAAGCTCTGTAAACCCAGGTCTCTCCTCAGGGTTGGTTCTCCAGCAGAGCAACATGATGTCATAGAACGCTTGAGGGCAATCCGGTGGCTGCCCCATCCTGTATCCTCTCTTCACTGCCCGAACGCAAGTCATTTTGTCTTGGTCTAAATTCAGAAAAAAGAAAAGGGCTTACAAATTTACCTTCCTTAGTGCTTTAAAGTTCTATAATCTATAATCTATAATATCATAGTTTTAGTCAATTTACCTGGGTATGGGTCCATTCCAAATGTGATTATTTCAGTCAGGAGGATCCCAAAAGACCAAACATCACACTTGCTTGTGTATTCCTTGTCATCAAAAATTTCTGGTGCCATCCATTTTACAGGAACTTTAACTGCTGTGGAAAGAACCTTTGCATCAGTGCTGCTGGTATTTATATGTAAAAATGCTTGTATGGTGTAGAGATGCTCACACTACTCACCTGAAGGACTTTCCCGATCTCTTGGCCAAGTAAAATGAGCAAGTCCAAAATCTGCTATCTTGCAGAACTGCATATCAGTGAGTAGGATGTTATCAGCTCTCAGGTCTCGGTGAACTATGTTCTTACTCTCCAGGTATGCCATGCCTTCTGCTATCTGACATCATGAAGAAAAAACAGATGAATAAGGACAATGAAACCTGAGTGACCATAAAGTTCCATAAAGTTACATTTATGGAATCTGGCAGACACTCTTATCCAGAGACTTACAGATTATTCATGTTACAGAAGAAGGTGAACCAAACTGCCAGGTGAGGAGGAAAAAGTATTATCCACTATGCTATTCTACCCACTACAATTGAAATTGTACAACAATACCTGCACTGCAAAATCAACCATGAGGGAAAATGCAATATCTTTCTCCTCCCTGTGTCCTGAAAGGAAATGAAAGCCACAATGTTAATTATTTATATGTACTTTTAGTTTTAATTTTGCCGTAAGTGTCAGCTGAAATGGTGTTACTGCACTTACTAATGAGGTATTTCTTCAAACTTCCATTTTTCATGAGCTCTGTGATAAGACAGAAGGGCTCACTGACAGTGCACACTCCATAAAGCTTCAACAGGCGTTCATGCTGAAACTCCTTCATGATCTTTATCTCTGTCTGTATTTCCGGGCTATTGACTGTAAGAAAGGTCCAAAGTGACTGACATGCCTGGGATATTTAAACAATTACTTACTTCAAATTTACTTAGTCATGTGAAGAGGTGGGTACACAAATATGTGAAAAATATCCCATTTTCTGATCTAAATGTGCCCTAAAATGGAAAGCTATATTTACCTGGTTTTAAGACTAAAAATATTTAATGGAAGAGTTCAGTTAATGTAAGTGAAATACTTTGAATCAGTTTGAAACACTGTCCTGTTTTAATTTAATACAAATTCCTACATAACAAAACAGATTTTTAACATACATTTATTGCCACCCCAGTAAGAAAAGCCATGCAAGTATAAGTCAAGACTGTTACATTGTAAAACGCATCATATTCTTCATGAGAGTAGTGTTTTCTGAGACAAGCATTGGATGGGTGACAAACTCTGCAGTGCTAGGTTAAAAGCTGACCTGGTTACAATACACTGGACAAGAAGGACAGCTATAATATCCAGTAAAACTCAGGGATAATCACAAAAATGTATTATAATGTCCTTGGTCCAGGCAACAAAATAAAGACACTGAATACATGCCATTTACCTCGAAATTCCTTAATGGCTACATCTGTCTTATTGTTCCATACTCCATGCCACACTTCCGCAAATTCCCCACTGCCAAGCTTCTCCACTTTGGTCAATGAGCTTCTGTCCACTTCCCACTCAGCATCATATGACAGGGTTGGAAGGGATGGTCGGTCCAGCTGGAGGCCATTCAAAATGAAGCATTATGCAGGGAGTAATGCGTCCCAATTGCATACTATACACTTAGACTATAAAGTATGTACATTATATGAATATTAATGCAGGTTTGATAGATTAATATACGAAATAAGCTCACATGTGACTGAAATGTTCCTAATTGTATGTAACACCTCCATGAGCTTGAATCACAGCTGCGATTCAATTCGGCATGGATTGGACAAGTTTCTGGTAACATCAATGTTCAGCATTAAAGAAGTGTAGTTTGGAAATATTTTGTGGCTGCCTTCTCTGGTGTTTTACTTTTAATTTTAGGTAGTGCCACAGATTTTCAAGAAGATTAAAATCAACCATTCACAAAACAAGGTTTATCTGACCAGATAACATATTTCCAGTCATAAACAGTCCAATTTTTGTGTCTGTTCTTCAAATGTAAGTGAGCAATGTCCTCTTGTGCACTGTTCTGCTCCATATGTTAATGGTATGCAGTTCCCTGTGGAGTGGTTTGTCAGAAATAGGTTGGGAAGGACCCATGCCATTTTCTAGAACCAATTCTTGCTTGGAAGCAAATTGATTTTCATTCACAAGCTGCAGTTCAAATACACCCACAGTCTCACTCTGACAGTTTCATCTTTCAGCCAAACTCTGATGGAGATTTTAGGTTGACTGGGATTTTTGTCACTAGACTACACTTCAATACAACTCAAATTCAGCTCCTTCCTTCACACATCTTAAACGTCTGCTTTGCAACTGATTTTCCACACAACAAATGAGAAGTTCACTGCATTGCACCATCTCTTCTCAATCTATGAATCCAGTCGGATGCCTGGCAGTTATTAATAACCTGAGTCTAAATTAACTTTTCAAATTTTTTTTGCCAATATACCAACATGTATGCCAACAAACATCATTCCTTTGCTTCTGTTACCATTGCACTTGCATTGACAACAGTTCTAAGTATGCCCAATGGATTTTAGAGTATATTCATAAATGTATACATATTCAAAAACTATATATTAATAGTTAATATTACTAATATTACTAGTTAATATTACTAATTAGCATGCAATTAGGATGCACCCTTACAGTTGTTGGGATACTTACCATAATACAAGGAATGTTAAGGCGTACACAGAGTCCATCCTGATTTTTGGAATAATGGGTCACTAAAGCACTCAGGGTCTGGAATGGTTTTTGGCTCACAAGGTAAAACTGCTTATCAGTTTCCCCCTCTCTAATTTTGTAGTGCCTTGCATACGGTCCATTCTTTACTGTAAATGGGAAGAAATACAAGATTTGAAATCTGTCATGTATAGACAGACAGACAGACAAATACATAGAGGGGAAATAAGTTTACCTGACAGATAGAAATAATTATTCTCTGTACTTCTCCACACAAGATATGCCCCTTCATCATTTTCTGATCTCAGCAGACATCTCTTGGCCTCGATGCGATTTTTGATGTTTTCAAAATACCATCTATGGATAGAATGCTTCTTGTTATGTCCCATTTCATTACACAAGTTATGTACAGGGGCTAACAAAGACAGTGAACTGTCTCTTCTCAGGGTCATTATATGTCACAGTGCTTCCTCTCAAAAGCTATATACAGCAAATGATGTCAACAGCACAGCAACCAAACAAACTAGAGAAACCAGACAGGCAAGCGCATACTTTCTGCTCCACTTTCTGACTACACGTTTACAGTTTCTAGATTAGTATACTAAAGCATACTTGACAGCTGTAATCATGTCCAGTGATGAAGATAAAATTACTCAACATAAACAAAGGATGCTTTTTGTATTACAAGTTTGACATCATGACAATAGTAGAACCATTTTTGATGCCATATAGAACCCATTCTCCACCACTCTGATGAACCTTTATTCATGCAAATCTTTGTGTGTTCATGGTTCTATATATCATTTTGGATACTGAAGAACACTTAAAGAACCATTATTTTAACATTGAACATTTTGGAAAGAAGGGTTGTTCTACAAGCTACAAAGTTACTACAGTAGTCTGAGTTAGAGGAGTATAAAGCCCATGAGTAGAGCTTTGCCCAGGACCGATTTTTAAATCCTGCTCCCACTCCCACCCACAATGTAGACATAATATAGTGCACACCTGGCAACTTTAATTTTATTATTTATTATTTATTATTTATTTTATTATTAAACAGACTGTATTATCAATAATCGCAAAGCAAAAAATAAAATATAGAATGTTTATTTCTGTAAACGCAGTTACCTCTATAAATATACATCTACACATAAAAAGTTACACTAGGCTATATTAAACACATCATTATAAATAAAGACACAGAATTTAGGCTTATCCCATTTAGCAGAATGCTAAAATGAAAATAATAAATGAATGAAATAGTATGTTCCACTAATATATGGCGTGTAATTTGGTAGCCAAATTCTTCTGCTTTAGTCACTGTCGAAGATGAATGCTACATGTCAGACTTTCAATCAATTTAATTGTTGTGTATTTGCATTTTTTTAGGCCACATTCCACAGCTGAGGCCAACTGACTGCCTACAGTCTCCTTCAAATCTGTAGCACAATAATGCAAATCTTATATGATTGCTTCACAAATATTAAAATTGTTTTCCCTTAATTGTGTTTTCCCTTATGTTAATTGTGTGTCTATATACAGTAGAACCATGAACACCCCTAAAACCATTTGTATGATTAAAGGGTTCTTTGCATCATGAATGGGTTCTTTGGGCTGTTGAAGAATGTGCTGCAGAAGGTTCTATATAGAATTATTATATATAGCACCAGAAAGGGTTCAGTTGTTACTGTGTAGCTTGTAACATTAGAAGAACCCTTTTGATGCTATATAGAACCATTTTCAAAAAGGTTCTTTATACAAACATCTACAGCCCATTCTCTGTTATTCTGAAGAAGCCTTTCATGTTCCAATGAAGCCTTTTAAAATGTCATTGGTCATGTGTAAGTCCATTTTCTTTACTGAAGAACCCTTGAAGAATCCTCATTTTAAGCCTGTGTGTAGAACCTTGAACACCCAAAGAAAGTTTTTCATGATCAAAGGGTTCTTTGCATTGCAAAAGGGTTCTTCAGATTAATGGAGGATATGCTGTAGAGGGTTCTATATAGAAACTTTTGGACAACAGTTCTATATGGCACCAAAAGGGTCCTTCTATTATCATTAGGTAGATGTTGTAACAATAGCAGAACCTTTTTTCTGTGCAATATAGAACCATTTTCAAAAAGGATCTGTATAGAGCACTCTGCAGCGCACTTTCCATTATTCTGAAGAAGACTTGTAAGATCAAAGGGTTCTTTGTGTGTTCAGTCCTATATACTTTAATAATAAACCTCTGCCCCCAGCAACTTGTTTATCTTAAACAGTGAATGATCAGGGGTCTTAGAACATTAGTTCAGAGAGTGTGGCCTCTAGTTGTTATAGAATAATGTATATGAATTTTTAAACAATGCATAACTGCACTCAGTCCTGTGAAAGCAATTTTAAAGGCAAAATCTTGAGTTTATGAGGAAATACTTCTAAACACTTACGGCTGTGCCTCCAAACTGTCCACTGGTTTCACAAAATCTTTGGGTACATATCCCTGCTCCTCAAAAAGTTCTTTCAGCTTGTCCCTCTTCTGTGTGCGCTTCCTCACATACAGCCAGTGCTGGTTTTCCTCAATCACCTCCAGTATATCTCCTTTGTTGAGCTTCAGGTCCCTCAGGGTACGGCAGTGGTAATCAAACAATGAAGTCACTCTGCGAAGCTTGGGTTGATCTTTTTGTTGGGAGCACCACGAACAGCAACATTTACACGAGCAGCCACAGTTGCCCATTTTGCACTGCAGGTACTTGAGATCACCATCCCCGCAATTAGAAAAAACCTACCTGGGATGCCTAAATACAGCATGGTTATAGTTGCCAAACTGGTTTGTGAAGGTTTCTCAGTATCGTGAGGAAGCAGTCATTAATTTCTTTGACAAGTTTCTTCAACACAAGAAAAACACCATTCTTAAGAGTTTTACTTTTTGTATTTTTTTGCATCAAATATTGACTTTCAAAAGACATTTAGACACAAACATTCATTCATTTGGGTCATTTTGGTCAGTTTTCTTAATCCAGATTAAGCATAACCCTAAAATAATATAAGAATTACAATGGTTGATATTGCAGTTTGCTGCTATATAGAATACTTTATTAAGATGTATATGTATGATTAATAATTTTACAAGGCAAAGAATCTTTTAAGGGATTTTGAGTCATATTTCTATTCTTGGCTTAATTTATGTCTTAATGTGCCAGGTTTCACCGGTATGTAAACCCATACTTCTCTGTGATAACCACATATTTTTCTTTACTGAAGAAGCCCCATTTTTAAATGTGGAGCTTGTAACAATAGGAGAACCCTTTTTGGTGCTATATAGAACCCTTTTCAAAAATGTTCTTTGAACCTCCTATAGTACATTCTCCATCAATCTGAAAAGCCTTTTCACAATGATAATAATATAATTTAGTAAGAACAATGCATCTTAGTGTGACTAACTGAATCATAATTCTGTACTTTGAAGGGATTGAATCTGATCATGCAAAATCATATTTGGTACATAAACATTTTACTGTCTTCAACACTCCATTAAGACAACCTCAAGCAGGCAGCCACTGCATCTCGAACCACAGGGTTGGCATCTAAGTGAGATTTAGCCTCAGCAAGTGAGCAGCCAGACTGTAGCATCACCAACGCAGTGGGAACAACCTGTCATTACAAAGAATTCAGAACAGAAACAGAGAGTAACATATGCTGACATGATATATTGATAGTGATGTCAAGGCTGTTAGGTTTAGTGTGGATTAGTGGATTAGGACTAGGCTTAAGGGTCAGATTATAGTTTTAGATTGCATTTAATAGATGATATTACAGTCAACATAAAATACATATCTATTTAATAGACATTTAACTAAATATTTTTGAAGACAAGACAAGCATGTATGAAAGATTTACAATGTACACTTACATTAGCTGTCACATTATGAGACATACAGCACTGTTAAAAGTGACTGCTTTAGTCTGTTCTTACCCGGTCCTTCTGGTTAGCCACAAGTGTGTGTTGTGTGACATCTGCTGATCTTATCTCTTTAGTCAGCTCCTCCACATCATAGACAGATTTCAGCAAAGCTGTTTCACTCTGCACTTGGGTGCGATTTGTAAGCTTCTGAAGGTAAAAGCATTAAATATATAAAGGTATTTTCATAATTGAAATCAGTTTGGAATCACATTGTGTAATGCATGTAAGAACTACTTAAAAAAGTCATTAATGACTTGCTTAATGGCAACATTTAGCACCTGTTCTAGATCATCTGCAAAAATTGATCACTAAAACACAATTTCTAACTGGAACATTTATGATTACGGTAACAAATGAGGACAGAGGGCATTGAGGTTTCTGATAGCTCTATTTAGAGTCCATTCAGAAGTTTATTTTTAGAGATGCCCTTCAATGGAAAATATTTGAGTGAGCATTTAAATTTACAATGGGACTGGGGGTGTGGCTTATGCACAGCTAAGCATGAAATCTTGAGTAATCTGCAGTATTCATAAGTGATAAAGTGGGGAGTGTCCTGAAATTCCCCACAGCGGGAGATAGTAGATAGTAGAAGTAACAGCAACAGTAGTCTGTTTGCCACAAAATGTAAAATAAGTTATTATTATAGTCAATTCATTGACTTCTTCATTTTGTTCCTAGTAAGAAGCAGAAACAGTTGTCAAATCCTAAAGGTCCACTGAAATCAATACATAGCAATGTTTAATAAAAAACCTTAAATTTAATTAATTTTGTACATATTTTGTACAAGCTTTTCATTGTCTGATTATCCACTATCATACTATATCTGATAACACCCTATGGAAATTCATATATTTATAAGCACCAAGCCAGTGGGCATACAAGTAAGTGTCTTACTCTGTATGCAGGTTTTAAGATTATGAATTAGAAGTCTGTTTCGGAATATTATTGAAGCCTGTAAGCCTATTCGTTCAGAGCGAACCCTGCTATCCTTCTTTACCGAGAGCAACATTCCGCATCGCCATGATGAGCTTTTCATTCATATTTGAAAGACCTTTGAAGACATTTCATTCATATCTCCAGCAATGGTCTTGTGATGTCTAAAACATCTCAGGTTTTACTGTCCCACAAGAATGACTGTCTATTCACACATTTTGTTGTTTTGGGTGATGGGAGTACATTGTCTCTAGCCATGGCCTGTAAATGTCATTCACTTCAGTGCTCATCATAATGCACAGACATGTTTGGATCAGTAGCATCACATGTGATATGTACAATGCTTGTCAAAGGTCAGTGAGTTTCTTGGGTTTCTAAACCTGTACCAAAAAAATCAGGCGAGTGAAAATAAAGACTGTCAAAATGAATTAGTTCTCAATAGTTTATCAGTTACAGGTCCAGGTAAGGACAGGACAGCATCTGGGTCTAACTCTGACCACAATTTGCCTATCAGTGACGTCTGGTTTATTCTGAGGTTCCTCTATAAGTTGCTAAGTTGAGCATGCCATGCTTTTGGTATAATGCATAATGAACACATATACTTACCTGTAACATAAGAATGGCTCTTCTGTAGAGTTTGCTGTTAGTTACTCTGAGGTCAATCATGTCATTCTTGTACACTTTTCCCTTTAGGACATGAGCACCTGTGCTGATTGTATTAAGCCACCATTTGGTGGAAAGCTCCCAGTGCTGTTTCTGTGTTGAAACAACCACACATTGTTGTAATACATTGGTTGCTTTCCAGTTTTCGGCATTGGATTTACAATATATTTCATTCAATAATAGAAAATGGCATGGCTTACCATTATGACAGACTGCTTGTTGGGCCATATGATGCTGACAGCAATCATGAACAAACCCCTAATGCTTTCCTGTAATTTTAATATTTTACACATAATTTAAAATGGCATCTTTGTTCTGATATTTTATCATGAAAATATGTGTTTGAGTACTTTAAATTCCCAGGTAAAAGGCACTATCAATCATTTTACTCACTGGAACACAGTGTCCTTCAAGGTCATGGAAGAGTGCATGGAGGTTTGATGTATTTTGTCTGACACATTTGGCCAACTCAGACACCTCATTCAGGTCATCTGGAGTGAAAATGTAGAATCATGTGCATGGATAGAAAACAGCTGGCAACTGTAGTGATAACATCTCGATTAGGAATGGGCTGATTACGGCTTACCATTCACACTGAAGAGAAATATCACCATGTCATTGTCACATAGGCAGGGTAGAACAGTGTTCACAAAATCCTTGTGGCTGATAAAGAAATGTGGTCCCTGGATATTTTATAGGTCATTGATCAGGATGAGAGAGAGAAAGCGTGAAGGGGAAAACAAGGCAGCAAGATAACAGTACGAATGCTCTGTTTCATATATAACACACTGTTACTATTCATCCTTTTCTGCCTGAATCCAAAGGCTTTTACCCACCATAGATGACAGATCTCCCTCTTTGTTGTTCATTTCACTGAAGCCTCTGCTAATAAAGCCTCTGATATCTTCAAAGCCTGGGAAAATAAGTAATATAGCAATGACTGAGGTAATATAATGAATATTATAATGGTCTGTATAATCATTCTCCTGCTTTTGAATATATGTCTACAAATGTAAAATAAGCATTCTGTTAAACATTTTTTATGTTACTGCACTTATCACTAGCAGCACCTGCTCCAAACGTGGGAATGCATTCACTGGCGTCGATAATCCCAATAATGCCTAGGGTTTGCCATCCAAGGTAATACACGTGTCCTTTCCTTTGCAGGCTGTATTGCAGTAGATACAAAAAAAAGTATCTTATTTGAACAAGGTACCAAGGAACATTTTCTTTTTTGTTCCATTTCAGTACATGCAAAGCAAAGTCATTATTACTTTGAACCCTGACCTTATCAAAATGGTTAATTCTTATCATTTAGACATTGGCAGGAGTTCACTCACAGCATTGGTATTGAGAATATTGAGTGTGGGCAATCAATATAATATAAAACACTAATGCAAAAATATATAAAACATTTTTATAACAAAGTTCATGTAACTCTGTATAAATGCATGTGTTATTATTTTACAATTAAAGTATTAGCCTGGATTGTGATGTTACAAGATGATAAAACCATATGCCCTCTTTTCCCCAAACATGTTCCCTTTTTTGGATGTGACCACCCAGGATTTCTAAACTGTGTAAAATGTCTGGGATTTCACACTTGTATGTTGATTTTTTAAAAAGCTTTAAAGTCCTGCACTCTCACTGCCACTATTGTCCTGCTGGAAGCTGCATCCACATCAACTGTTGATCAAACTGCTTCCCACCACAGCATAAAAACAGAGCCTTTATAAATAAGGAGACCAGTTACTGGTTGAAATATGAATGGGAATTATTGTTCAATGTGGAGTATTCATAGATAAAGTCCCATCCTTCAACAAAAAGAGCCAATAAACTTGCTGGTTAAAAAAAGATCCAATCAGCTTGCTGCTTACCTATGAGGTAAAAATGCCTAAACACAATGTAAATAAGCACAAATTAGTTTGACTTTCTCTGTCTTTTTTTATTAATTGTGATTATGATTATGACTGCTGCACAAGTTTTACAGATATTTAACTGCCTCCTACCATCACACATACATGCCCTAACCATAGAGGATGCCTATGTGCTCTTTTTGTAAAAACGAAATATGGTTATTTTTTCCAACTGGAATCCAAACGGAGCAGCTCCAAATAAATATGTAAGCAGTTATGCAGAATGATGGAAACCAACGCTTACCTCAATCCAGCTTCCTGAACCAAGGCTGCCAGTTTACTGCTCTGTGAGTATGTGACTTCATGAACTTTCTCGTTCATTTTGACCAATGCCAACACACCACTGGTTAAAAGACACAGTAAAAGTACACGTTAAAAGAGAAAACCTGTCGAATGTCACTTAATGAAAGCATAGACACTGTTGGAAGACTTACTCAGGAGTTATTGCTTTCTTACTGTAAACAGCTTCATGACCTGTCAAAAGGACAATTTCCAGCATTAACTTTGTGGCACTTCCCCCTTTCATTCGTGAAGATCCAGTAATAGCTTCCGGCTAGGAAAATGGAGCAGAGATGACTTCATAAATACAGTAAATCTAAAGCTAAAGTTAATGCAGTGTTTCTAACATTCTAATTTATCAACAGAGAACAATCTATATATACATAGATATTAATAGTAGCTAAAACATTTAGTTCATTCACTTTATAGTAAATCATTTACAAACCTGCTGTTTATTCATCTAAACTCACATATTGTATGTCACAGAATATTTAAGACTTGATTGTTTTTGAATAAACTAATACCCCCACTGCTGGATTGAGCACAAAGGCCCTTTGGAGTTTGTGCATTTCGCTCATTCTCTCTGCAACCTTCCTGAAGTGTAATGGAAAGTCCCGTAAGGGCTCAGTCCTGTCGACATGAAAAGCAGACAATATAAGATATACAGCAATCTACTCTAACAGCAAACTTTAAAAAAAAATCCCAAATTTGGAAGTGCCAATTACCCAACCCTGTTAGGACTCTCCCCATCACATAGGATGCTCCTGACAGTAGGAGGGTGAAGCAAATGCCTCCTCTAATACATGTGAAACCAGCTAGTGCCTCTTTTCCACAAATTGCTGGGCCAGCATTGCACTGGGTGTGATGTGGGGAGAAATTACCATCTACCCACCCAGAGAGTGCATGGCCAATTTTGCTCTCTCTGACTCCAGCTGCTAATGGCAAGCAACATGTCCTGGAATTCAAATAATTCACAGAGCCCCACTTTTCACCTGTTTCTCTACTAAACAAATTTGAAAAAATGTAATGGTTTTGTAATCAGTACCGAGCCATGCACACAGGATTAAATCCAATCAGCACTGGAGTGAAGACCTCTAAATTGCTCAGACAAAACTGAAGCTGGCCAGCAACAAATGGAGCCTTTATAAGAAGAAAATATCACAACAGCTTATTCATTAAAAATGCAATATGTTATTGTATTTACTGTACAGTTAATGTATCATTACGTACAGACAAACCACAGGATATTCCAATGAAGAGGACATTCTTCTTGCCTGAACAAGCCTGTGAGAAAACAGCATGAAAACAATGAATACAAAAGAATGTCTTAGTTTGGGCACTCTAGATCAAATTACAGGTAAATAAGTTTACAAATCCTCTACAAATATCTTGGCCATTTTTATTGCAAAATTACCATTTATTTATTTATATGTTATACATTTGCATATGTTAAATCTAACAAATAGATAAATGGTGTTCTTAAACATGCAACTGTATACAGCACTGTACAAAACCCTGTGTTTGGATCTGTTTCTGTCAGTGTCTTATTACCAGTATATACATAAATACATATACATACATGTCATAAAAGTAGTAAGAATTCATTGTTTTAGAAATGTTATTGATACATTATTTATATACTAGTTGCTCATTTCACTAGCAACTCTGGTCAAATCTGATCTCATTTAATGAAGGACTGATTCGATGTAATAGGTATTAGATAAGTTACCTGTGAAGAGATTTGGAAGTGTTACAGTTACAGTACAGTTTACACTAGGTCTCTTGTAGTGGTCTGTACTGGTCTCAACTACACCTGCCAACTGTATCACAGTATGAGAATGGTTTAACCCAACTCTCTGTCCTCACTCTCACCTTGTCCAGCATGAGTGCTCCCAGTGAGGGGTTGTCCTCTGGAGCCTCCTGTGATGTCAGTAGGGCCCTTTAAAAATAAAGTGCTTAAATACTGCAAAGTCATGTTCCCGTCTCATTCAATACATCAAGTAGACAGCCTGCATTTACTCACTTGTCACCCCCAGCAATGATGTAAGAATAGATTTGCTTCTCATGAAGAGCAGCAAGCGATCTGTTAAAGGATGTCTAAAGCACAACATGAGGAACAACTGAAACAGGTATTTGAGAAACTGACTGTTGCTACATTAAATGTTTTGCCCCCTGAATCATTTGGTAACGTGACAATAACACACGGTATGCTTTCAATACATTTCAGAGAAAATACTTACCGCCAAAAGAAATGCAATACGGCCTGAGGTTCCGCAGCCACTCAGGACAATCATACTGTTTTCTGGATCCTATTGTAACAAATCACTTTAGATATTTATTTCATACACACACACACACACACACACACACACACACACACACACACACACACACACACACATATATATATACATATGTATATATATATATATATATATATATATATATATATATATATATATATATATATGACATGGAATAAAATCCAAAAAGGTTTTCTTCTTTCATGTATAAAATTACCAGATTTCTATATGATATATAGTCACAACACTGGTTCCTCAGATACAAAAATTAGATCATCAGAAGATAATTACATAACACTCCAGATCTACATGTGACATCTTTTTAATCTTATTAGTATTAGTATTACCAATTTTGTCCTCTCTGACTCCAGCTGGTGATGACAAGCAGCATAACCCAGGATTTGAATCTATGGTCCTTGGCTCATTATGTTAGCATTGTGACAACTTACCTTGAGAATCATTTCCACTCTCTTGGAAATATCCACCATTGTTTGGATAACAGACGAGCTGTTCAGGTTCTGGAAATGTATTTTTATACACCATTAGATAATAATACAAGTAATTATACATTTGTCTTTATAATGCTTTATAGTTTTAGCATATACCTTATACATGGAGCCTTCATGTGATGTTCTCTTAAAGATCTCTGCATCACATTTTTGCAGCATTTGCACAATTTTATTTGGATCTGCTCTATCAATGTCCCTGGAAATTGGATTTGATTTCTCTGTGATTGGTAAGGATGGCTCATAACCTTCTTCCTATTATAGAAAGACAAACCAAAATTCCCATAATAGTCAGCAAAGGTACCTCATTTGAGATACTTCAATACAATTTGAAGTTCAGGCTGTGTTTACGCTAAACCACTGACAAGTGGTTCTCACCACATACTTTCATGCACACTTTCATTCACACTCTTACCTCCCAGTGCTGCATGTCTTCCATTTAGTAGTGAAATCTTGTGACTTGCGTTGTGACTTCTTTATGCAAACCAATGCTATCTACTCAAGTTTCATTCACACTGAGAAGTGAACAAAAACAAAGTTCATGTAAATGGACTTTGATACTGACCATAAATGTCATTCCTTTAAAGAATGGGTTGCAGCCTATGGCAGATCAGCAAAGGCAGCAATCTAGATGTCACTACTGAATCTGTCTCATTATTGTTCAAATGATGGTCTTGGCTGTAGTTTGGGTTCTCAGCCTTCATAATAAGGCTTCAAAATGACATCTGCAAGTCTGGATGTATTTCAAAGCTTCTACCAATACAGTGCACTAGACATAATGAAATACAGTCTTCTACATCCTACTAAATGCACAATACAGTCTTTTGGACATTTATTATTTTTATTTGGTACTTGGTTCATTAACCTTTTAAAACAGGGGTGTCCAATCTTATCCACAAAGGGCTAGTGTGGCTGCAGGTTTTCATTCCAGCCAAATGGATCAAATGTTTTCATTGATTAAATAAGTGAGATCAGGTGTCACAAGTGGTTGCTTAGAATGAAAGCCTGTAGCCACACCAGCCCTTTCTGGATAAGATCGGACACCCCTGATTTAAAGGTTTACATTACGACATCTCACAACATTTTACAGAACCATCTTCTGAAAAGGTCAATAGGGGGACAAAAGTAGCTCTTCTTTAGTGCATCACTCCAAATAACTGTTTCAGCACTATTATTTTCAAATGTACAGTAAGTTAACTTAAACTGCTTTTATCTAACCAATTTGCAAAAAGCAAAAATCTTGCTGAAAATTAAATATTAGCTATAGTACAAAGAGGGATCTGTACTGAGAACTTTCTTTTTGTTTGGAATATTGGAGATTTGTGATTTGATTTCAATTAAAGAATGAAGAGAGAATTGAATTTGTCAAGTTTCATATGAAAGTATCATGGGATATACTGAGAGCTATCTTTATTTCTTGTAATAGTATAAAATACAATGAGCTTGATAATTAATCAAGACTGTTTGACTGCATGTCTAATTAAAATAAAGATTAAATAGTTTTTATTAAACAGGGAAAATCTCTAACTTGAATGAAACATTTATAGTAAGCTGAGCTTTAAACAGTGTTTTTGAATGGTTCTTGGCTTGGATAGTATTAACGGTTTAAAAATGTTAAAAACTATTAAAAATTCTACATTTATAGGTCAAATTCTGGCATAATCTGTTCTTGTTCCTTAAACAGAATATTGGTGTATATCAGGTATGGGAAACTGAGGGCTGGATTTCCCCACACCTACCGAAACCTAGTAATTAACGTGTGAGTTCAGTCAGGGACACCTGAGCAGGAGAAATATAAACTCTACAGGAATCCAGTTCGCCGGAATTTCCCCATCAAATCAAACTTCCTAATGTTTAAATTATTTTGCTGGTATTTTTAGAACATACTGTGAAAGTGACTTTTGTGGAGTCTTGAGCAGCCCTATCAAGACTGGGGGTGGAGCTTCCTACCATTCTGTTTTACTAGATTATGTTAATTAAGGTTTTCTGTATTTCACAAAAAGCAAAATAAGAATAGTAACAATAATTTATAAACGCAATGATGGATGCAACCATCAAAAAAAGTTAAGAGTATATTGGTGCTTATTATATGTTTTAATATAACAGATTTTGCCTTTGAGTAAAAGAATCGGTAACATTAAGAGAGTTAAAAAATTAGGAACATAAGTCAGACCAAAATCTATTGGTTATGTCACATTGGAAAAATAGAGCATGTTGATTATGTCAAAGGACAGCGACGTAACATGTCTTTTGGTTCCTATTTTCAAATCCCCAAAACAACAGAGTAAATTGTCTTCAACTTTTACAACCGGAGATATGCACTTTGCAAGCAGTTACATGCAGTCACATTCTGATACTATTTATATCTCACATTAAGCCTAAGGTGTCCTGAAAATAACAATACATGAGTCTCCTTAGTAATTTTAGCTGAATAAAAGGACATCAAACTATCAAACTGCAAAAATACAAAAATTGTTCTATAGTTCTATAGTTAAATAACCCTTTTCTTTTCCAGAAAAATCCAGATGCCGAAAGTAAAAATCCAGGAATGTGTTCAGACTGCGATGGAACAATTATTATTATTATTATTATTATTATTATTATTATTATTATTATTATTATGTGTGATATATATGGTGTAGACCTGCGTCTAAGAGTTAAATAACCCTTTTCTTTTCCAGATGAATCCAGATGCAGAAAGTGAAAATCCAGGCTTGTGTTCGGACTCAGACGCAGTGAAGTTCTCCAGGCAGCCGGAACAAAATCCGGGGGCGGATTTTCACTGTGTGGATCTGGGTTTTCCACCTCTATTCAGCTAGAATGGCGTGTGGAGGCTGAAGGAGGTCGTCCACAGCCCACCACCACCTGTAGGTCATGTGCTTTGTGATTTATTAGTATTCGCAGGACGTAGACAGGAGAGACAAAGTGGGGACGGAAAGACGAGCAGCTCTGGACGCCATTTATTCGCTCCTGGATGTATGCTGGCATTTATTTACCCCAGCCCTTCAGCCCTGTGCTTTTCCTGCACTGCTGAGACACACCAGCCTTTTCCTGGCTTAACGTTTGATCCAGCTGTTCTCCAGTTTGGTACCAGAGGGTTTGACACAGGGACGCTGGTTTTGCTCTGCTTCCAGTCCGACTGGATTCATACAGACATGTAAAGCAGAGCCGGTGAAAGCGCGACTCAGAGCGGGTATTTCGTTATATGACATCTGTTATTACGACTTCCTTCGTGTGTGACTTGAAGCTTACACTCACCGCGACACTGATGGAGCTGGACGAGGTGAGGAACTAAAGGAAAAGTGGGAAAGTCCAGATTTTTCTCCCTATCGTTTTTGCGGGAGATATGAGCCCTGTCAGCTGCGTCCTGCTGCTCAGCAGCTGCTTCTGCCTGGTTGGAGCAAGTAAGTAGAATAATTTGTATCTTCCTCTAAAAGACACATCATTTTAGTATCTGTTTTCCTGCCCTGGGGGTCGACATTCATCTTAATTGTTGAGATGGATACAGTGTGTGGACTCTACTGAGCTGTAATGCAACAGATTGGTGGCACAGCATTTTTAGGACAGGGAATTGGGAAATTACATATTCTTTCCAAAAGAAAGAAAGAAAGAAAGAAAAAGGCAAATAATGCAAAAAAGGAAAAAAACAAAAAAGCAAATATTACAATACATAAATAAATAAAACATGCAAAAAAAAGAAAAAGAACATCAGGGCAATATTTGGCTTTCGTTGATGTATTTGCTGTGTAGGTCATATAAAATCAACAGTTTCTGAAATCAGCACCACACTGAAATTATACACACAGGATAAACATGTGCAGCAGTTTCGGATTTCACACAGAGCAGATGATTTTATAGCCATCAGCAAGCTCCTGGCAGAGTTCTGGTTGGACATTTGACCACTCTTCTTGGCTGGTGTGTAAAATCATTACTGTAAACGTTCCTTGAGGCAAAACAAAAGCAATTGGTTGAAAGAATAAATATATTGAAGCATTTATACTGATATCTCTCACTATTGCCAAAACATATCTGCTTAACTGGAGAGATTGAACTGAAATATCCATAAAACAGTGGCTCAGGCTCCTTACAGATCACTACATCCTAGAAAAAATGACTGCAAGTTTTAAAAATTGGAACAACTATTTTAAAGAACGCTGATCATACTTCCCACATTATATTGAGCTAATTGTATCTGTCTTCATCCCATAATTAAAGACCTATTATTGTTACTTATTGTTGTTACTTCTGTTTTTTGTGTAAGGGATGGTGTCTGTCTGTCTGTCTGTCTGTGTATGTCTGTACTAATGTTGAGTATATGGGTAGTGGGTGGGAGGCATAGGAGTTCTGTGGAGAAGGCTTGTATGGAGGTCCGTATTGCTACAGATAATGAAATGCAATAATGATGTATGAATCAATGTATGTATGTAAATATTTCTAAAAGAAGTTGAAGATGTTCCCTGATAGGAGGGATGGTGGTGTGGCCAATGCACAGTGGCCCGGGCTGAAGAAAAAAAAAAAAGAATAACCAATTAAAATTACCAGAAGGTAGAGTTTTAGAAATGTGTGTCTGATCATCAGAAAGTTTGTTTTAGAATGTTTATATATTATATAAGAGTTGCCTCCAGAACCCCATTGTTACTCTAGTTCATCCTTTCCACGACCACCTTTGATGTGCCTTTGAGGTCACTGTAATGTTGGAAAACCCATTTTTGTCCTAGATTTAACCATCTAGGGGATGTGAGATAGTGATTTTCATTATTCTGTTAACTTTATGCAGTGCACTAGTTTCACTGACGATACATATGGTACACAACAGTACAGCATGGTGCAGTATTCTTTGGGTTTGCCTAATTTTTATTCCTCCAAACATCCCTCTGGGGATTGTGCCCAAACAACCTAATATTTGTCTCATGTGAAAAACTCTTATGGGAATCTAAACTGTTATTTGAGCTGCCGCATGCTTCATTGCAAAGAATGTAATTTGTTCTCTTTTATTGGATGACATGCACAAACCTGTGAAAAAAAAGAAAAAATGTATTACAAAGTCCAAGAGTGTGAAAAATGAGTTTACCCCAATTTTGTCAGAGTGTCATTAGTTTAGAGGAAAGTCTTTCTACTAAATGTTGGAGCATTGCTGTGAGGATTTAATTGCATTCAGCAACAAGAACGTTAGTGAGGTCAGGATGTTGACCCCAAAAGTACTGGATGGAGCACCATAATTCCAGAAAGCACAGTTGCTCTGCTCCACATCTTAAAAAGGGTTTCTAAATATCTAGCCCATTCCTGGGATTAGGCATGATGACAAACATTTCATGTTCATCTGCTCTAGAGTCTCCTGTTCTATGGGGACTATATGGACACATCTGTGTGAGCATTGGGGGCAACTTGGGTGTAGTACCTGAATGTGTGAAGGGCTGTGCAAAAACTTTTGGTATAGTGTAAATATCATATGTGGTGAAAATTTTCTTTAAAAAAAATGTTCACAATATTTTAACATAGTACCCATCTCTAAGATCATTTGGAACTTTCAGCAACACCAAATGAACAATCTATTTGGGTGTATACATAGATTTGTGTATGTTCTTGTATGAATAACCTGAGCTTGTGTTGATTTCAGAAATGCCTCAAATATTAAAAAACTTGAGCCAAAAAAAAAATTTCATTTTGTTTGTTCAGATAAAGATTTTGTTATTTGTTCATTGACAATCATTGAAAGCCAAATATTGCTCTGATATTCATGTGCAAAAGTGTCTCCTAGACAACAAGGCAGAAAGGACTTGAGATAAATACCTCCAGTAATCTCACATGTCTCTTGAATTTTGTACAGATCTCTTGAATCTGAGATTGTGTTCAGACTCGCCAAAATAATAACACGTGTTTTACTAAAGACTGGAGTCTCAACATGAACTCAACCATTTCTCATTCAGGACTAAGCTTTCACAAGTTGATGGGATTCACCTTAATAGATCCACATCTAGCTGTTTTAAAAGTTCAATGTTGCCTAAATATTCTGCTCTAACTATAGCAGCAAATTCTGGCTTGGTCAGTAATTGGTCAGTGTGTCCTGTTTGAAAAGGCTATCTGACAATTCCAATATGATTCCATTATCATTATGCATTCTTACTAATCACTGACTGAAAAACGACTTCCAAGAAGATGGAAAATGAGAAACCAATGGCTACGATTTCATTGATACAATCTAAAATTATTAGGGTTGTTTGTTTTGAAGAATTTTCAGTGTCATACTGAAAGCTACACCCTCCTTCAAACATGTTTTTATTGCCTGTTCAACCACATCTGATTTATGCACTGTGGATCTTGTTAGGAATGTGTTTTTATTTTTTGTGTTTAATAAGGGAGCACTTGAAGTGATTGAATTGAAAACTGTCACCAAGCCCAGCAGAAGCAGGCATTAGGCGAATTGCCTTTACTCTGCCGGTCGTTGCATTTGATTTAATGCATACGTGGTAGAACTGAGAAAGGACCTCTTGTAGATCATGTCAAGTGAATGAGCTGTAACTAGCGGTCCAACAGAGGAAATGGTGCATGAAATGGACATGTGCTGAATAATATGCCAGTCTATAAAGCCAAAGTCATTGGCATTGTTCGTGATACATTAACATGATGTATCCTCATTGTTCAGTGTTCAGTTTTTATGTTTTATTTTGCCTCTCTGATCAAATTTGCTTAGTAAGAGGCTCCACAGGAGATGAACGATGAAAAAAATAGATCAGCTTTTAAATTAAGTCTTGTACTTGGAGACTGATGTTTTCTGGCTCTGATAGCACTGCATGATTGAGCTGTACAGAAAGTGCATTCATTTAGGTTGGCAGTTACATCATATTTCTTTGACAAATGAGAGCAGTCTGGCCAGTAGGCATTGAGCTTGCTCTCCAAGCAGCTATTTGGGATTGGCCCTGCTTTCTGCTATTACCATAATTTCCATTCTGATGCCAGATTTGACTTTGATGCAGACTTTCAGCAATCTCATCTTTCAGCAATCTCATCGCAGAGTAAAGTGTAATAATTACTAATGCTTTTTTTTCTCTGTTTAATCCAGTTATGGCTATGATGTAAAAAGTTGCAGTGAGAATCTTAGTTGTGACTAAGAGTCTTGTAAACTTTTTAATTACACAAATGGATGAAAGCACTTACATTAATAATTGCATTAATAGGAAATGACTGTGAAATTTAATTTTGAAAAATAATACTCTTAACTCTTATTAATTATTTGCACATCTGTGTGTTGGTGCATGATGAGAATATATGAAAGTGTAGTGTGTTGCAGTCCTTGATAAAAATTCAACACAAATATGTCCTTGTGGTTTTATATTCTTGTATCCATATATGCTCATGTCTTGCCCTTTCACAAAAATTTGATTCTATTCTGACGTCTCATTATAGGGATGAGTGAACAGAGTTCACTGATCAGGACACTGGATTGCAGCTTGTCCAGCAGTGTCTAACTTTGCCAATTATAAAGGAGAACAAAACTCGGACTGGATTTGCATAATGACCACAAGAGACTAACACCTAAATTCAGAAACTGCTACATATTCATGAATTCATGATATATTGGTGTTTCTCTCCACTGACCGAAAGCTTCTATTTAGCATGAGACAATCTAGTCATAACACTATAAAACACTATACAGCCTTTTGCATGCCAGTTTAAATTTAGGACTTTTGGAAGCTCAGCAATATAGTATTTAGAAGAAGGTCAGTTCCAATTCCATTTTATCCAAGCATCACTCCATGTTACACCAAGCTATGTACTATCTTACAATCTTAAATAGTAAATGTGTTTCAGATGGTTTTTATGAAGAATGCCTTGAAAGAACCACAAATTTAATATCTTCGGTTATTCAGCCTGCTTTAGGAAAATGTGTTCAGATTTGAACCTCAGAATGGGTTCTTTCTACACAAGCTGTTATTGGAGAGCTGGAGCTCATAATAAAAAAAACTGCAAACAACTCTACATGTTGAAATCAAAATAAAAAAAATAAATATAGGTCAGGAAGCATAAATGGCTCAGTAACTTAAGTGTATACTCCGCTAATTAGCATAGAATTCCATCCCTCTCACACTTGCCACTGATTAAATGTAGATCATGTGTATGACTATATAAAGCCCAAATAGATGCCACTTGGTTAAAGTCTCAACTGTCCAAGGAAGACTTTGAGATTGTGAAGCATTGCTTTTAGGAGTTGATTACATTAACTGACAAGAGTTTGGTCAGTGAGATCAGGTTCAGGTGTGGCATTAGGCACAGTGCCAATTGATTCATGTTTTTCCACTCCAGAGATTCCTACTCTATAGGGAGTGACTTTAATAACATAATGCCGTCATGTTTTAACACTTAGAAATCCCACTGATAATGCGATTTAGCTACTGTATGCATGAATTGGTTTTACTTGAAGTGCATGTCTATTTTCATCATATGAAATCATTTTCCAGAAATGAATGATGGACTGTGGTGTGAAACTCCTCATGAATTATTTGTTTTCATGATTTCCACAGATCGGCCTGCTGCTCCTGTCAATGTTTCTGTCACTCTCCTGAGGGCACATTCACCCACTGTGTCCTGGAACATTCCAGAGGGAGAAGCCGTAATTGGTTATGCCATCTCACTCCAGGTTCAAGGATGTTATTAAAATGATACAGCCATAAGGGAATTCATTGTCTCGATTACTGTTGCATTAACTATTCTCATCTCTACAATAAATCAGAAGATCTACAGTGTGCCCAAGTTTTGGTTCATAGTCTGTATGTAATATTTGAGTGTTTGTCTGTTGTAGAGGCAGGATGGCCTGATGCAGCGGTTCATCAGAGAAGTTAATACAACCAGTCGTGCATGTGTGCTCTGGGACCTTGATGAAAACACAGATTACATTATTCAGGTCCAGTCCATCGGACTGCATGGAGAAAGCCAAGCCAGCAAGACGGTTCATTTTCGAACCCTTGAAAAATCTGAACATTTTCAAGCTAACCTAGTGGCTCAAGGTACTCTTGGCATGTGGTCCTCATAAACCAGTCAGCTGTTACATTAAAACCATTGCTATATGTTGAATTGTCTTGATACTATGGCAGTGGGACATATTACATAATACAACTGAATATACATATAAGCCATCAAGTGAACAGTCAGTTCAAATAATCCAAATTCTAATGGTTAGACAACTTGGTCAGACCGTCTCCAGAACATCAGGCTGGTCATGGGTGACGTTGTCAGTATGCAGTATTTAGTTTCTAACAAAAGTGCTTCAAGAAAGGAAATAATAAACTGGTGAGAAGGTCACCAGTAAAGGGATCTCAGGATCCAAGGCTAATTGATCTGTGCAGAGCAAAGGCTAGCCCTTCTGGTCTGATCCCTCAGAAGAGCCTATGTCTTGTGGAGTCCATGCCGTACACCTTTCACATTATTAGGCAGATGGGTTTATTGTTATGGCTGATTGGTGTAGATTAAAAATAATCCAATTCATGCCTGCCATTATTTGTAACATTTGCTCATTGGAATCAGGATGTCTTGCACTGGAAGAAGTTTACATATATTGTTTGTGTAAATTAATAGTTTAAATTTTCTCACAAATACAGTCTTGTGTGTGTGTGTTTCTTTCTACTCAGGTGACCCATCAGTAGAGGGTCTAGACATTTCCAGAAGCCTTCTGACTGAAGAAATGATCATCATCATTACTGTGCTGCTGATGTGGGCAGGTGAATTACTATTTTCATATTGGTTTTAGTCTATAGATCATTAAATTTCTTTACAATAAGAAGTGCCGTGAAATGCTTGATTATGGTTTGACTTGAGTGTTGATTTCATATTCTCCTGGATTGTAATAAAACTGTGTTTCACTGCAGTTGAAGTTGAACCCTAGTAAAAGCAATTCCTTGGTAGTGAGTGTAGCTCATTTCTGCAGTGCCTGGTGAGTGTTTTAAGGTCAAGGAGATCTGATGTGCTTCCTCCTAATCAAAGGTATCTGTGTCTTGTTGCAGCTGTGATTGCTCTATTCTGTAGGCAGTACGATATAATCAAAGACAATGACTCCAGCAACCACAGCAAGGAGAAGACAAAACCCCTGTCGGAACACAGCACTCCAGACTACCGCAATGGGGGTCTGCTGGGGAGCAAGGTGAGGTCAAAGTTTATTAATCATGGCATTCAAGCAGGATCAATAACAGTATTTCCACATAAGGCCTTCTGCCCATTTGTGTAGTGATTTTATGAAATATGCACATGCTGCATTTGAATGCTGCTGCTTTTCATTTGAATGTTTGTACGTCTTGTATTTACACACCAGATTATGTGCAATTAATTTTAGCTAAAAACCAAACATTGTTATTTACTATGTTTAATGTTGCTTTAAAATAATGATTATTTAATTTTGGCTAATGACAATTACCCTGCAATTTTCCATGCAGGTAACACTTCAAAGTGCTTTATCAACAGTGATAAAGTTGGGAACCAAGTAATATTATTAAAATATTAAAATATTTTAACTCCAGCCCAAGTCTAACACAAACACACCTGTATAAGAGAGTGAGGTCGAACACCGTCCAGTCTGCTCATGTAGTTTCATCGACGTGATGGTGGGTGCCAGATGGATGGGACAATCCATGTCCAAAGTTGTGAAAAATGTAACATTCCTTGATCCAGTGTCACATATATACCAGGAATATGTCATAAAACCAATTCTGGCTAACTTTGGCCAGATTCATTATCCTTCTGGAATATCCCGTCATTGTGGGAGTACGCGAAGTTCATGAATTGCTGCAAATGGTCACCAAGCAGTGAACTGTAGTAGCACCAGCCAAAGCTCAATGCCCATTAGCTTGCCAAGTGCCTTGTAGACAACTGGGGTTCATGGGATTCATGGGGTCTTCATCACACACTAAACCATCATCAGCCTGGAACAGTTGATACTGTGATTTATTGGATTACACCACATGTTACCAGGCCTCTAGTTTCTAGTTAGCAACCTCATGAGCAAAGGTGAGGTGTTGTGTCTGGTCTGTGTCTTGTCTGTTGGCAGGGACTGCAACCTGCTGGTCACAATCGTTAAGCTCCATGGGTGGCTGTAGTGCTGTTCATGTGCAACACAGTGGATTGAGAAATGTTAAATGCCCACACTACTTGGAAATGGAATGTCCCACCCATCTGGCAACCACCATCATTCTAGGCTTGAATGCCAATAATTCATGTCACCGTGCCATGAGCATGCTCACCAGCGTTCTTCGTTACTCATTTACATTCTGACTTTTTCATGTGGCATGTTGGTGAACTTCTATGTGACTAAATGCATCACAATTTTGTTTTTATTTGCTTGTTCCTTATATCAGTAATCAAGACTGTCTTACTCTATTTTATTTGTCCTAGTTCCAGAGATCGCAATCATCAGTTAGCATCATCAAGGTCTGACCAGAACAACAATGCAGAATCTGGTCTGTCTGGTTCTCAGGACAGAGTGCATAATGCCTACTTTGTTTGGTAATCCAAAATAGATCTCTGAGGCATCTTTCAGTACTAATATCAGCCTGCTCTGCAATACACTAGCAACAGCTTGAAATACACTGTATTTTTGTACTATATTCTTATGACAAATAATCTGCTGAAGAATGGAATTGGGGCACTACTTCTTCAAGTACTGTGAATGGAAGAAGAGATCATGTGTTGAACATTTCAATTTGATTTAAAATCCCAATCAGGATGGGGCTCAATTACAAGCCAACATATAAATGAAACAGCTTTAATGTGATTGATGTCAAAGCCTAGATAACCAATGCATACTGACAGCTGTTAATAATGAACAAAGATAAAGAATCATTTCTTTTGAACTTCTTTTGGTCAGATTGTCTATGCAAAACTTAAAAATATCATGCCTCTGGTAACTTTAACAACCTAGAAGGGATATATCACTGTATCATCCTGATTGGGGCTAAATGTGAACATATTTGGTAATTAAATGCGATTTTGTTTATTCACTGATGGAATGTGTTACTGAGTAATTATGTAGTAAAAGATTTGCACATCTGTACATCCCACAAAATCTATAAAAAAGAAATCATAAGCATTATTATATATATATATATATATATATATATATATATATATATATATATATATATTACACTTGGTAGAGTATGTTAAGCCTAATTTCAGGACAGTCTGAGCAAAGTAGGGATCCTTAGTTTTTTAAAGTGTACAAATGAAAGCCTGTAGCTGTAGAAAGTGTAGCTCCAATGAGACATAGCATCAGTAAAACTGCTGCATTTCAGTGATAGTGATGTAGTTTAGTGCTATGCTCTGTATAGAATGTGTTGTATTCCACAGATATCTGGACCATTAGAGGCAGTGGCCAGAGGCTTTGATGAGATGTACTGTGCATTGGAAGGTAGTGTTAGATTTGACAGTATTAGCATTTGTTTGTCAGAGTAATTTAATAGAATTGTTTTTCATTGTAGTTTTAGTGTGAATTTAACATTGTCCAGATTATTGCGTAGTCCTGAATTCTGAATAGAGATTGCGTAGTATCTCTATTCAGAATGTTCTGCAGCCTAACACTTGAGGTTCAGTTGTTTTATTTTACATTATATGTCAATATTTAGTTTAGATTTCTTTTATTTGATATAGTTATTATTAGGTTGGTAAATTTGTTTCTACTATCAACGTTAAGTTACTTTTGGGGCACATAACAATAAATTGAAGTAAAAGGTGTGTTTAGTGTCATTTGGGTCAGAGTAGATTGATTGTGACTAGATGAATGAACATTGAAGTAAAATAATATATGGTAAATATATAGAGACTTGTGGTAGTCCATCACCTTACTAAGACTCTTTTATATGGATTGTTGCTTCAATTTGTCACAAAGCTACAGTGCATCTGTAAAGTATTCACAGCGCTGCACTTTTGCATTTTATGTTAGAGCCTTGTTCCAAAATGGATTAAATACATTTTTTGCCCTTAAAGTTCTACAAACATACCCGACAATGACAATGTGAGAAGTGTTTGTTTGAAAGTGTTTGGGAAGTTTCTCACATTTTTCTTTTCAGAACCTCTCAAGCCCAATCAGATTGGATTCCATTTTTTAGATAGCTACAGAAGTGGTCATTCGGGATCATGCGTGGGCTCTGGCTGGGCCATTAGGGACATTGTCTTGTTGGAAGATAAGCCTTTATCTCAGTCTGGGGTCCAGAGTGCTCTGGAGCAGGTTATCATCAAGGATGTCTCTGTACTTTGCTGTAGTCATTTTCCCTCAACACTGAGTAGTTTCCCAGTTCCTGCTGCAGAAAAAAAATCCCCACAGCATGATGCTGCCACCACCATGCTTCACTGTAGGAATGGTATTGGCTAGGTGATGAGCAGTGCCGTCAGACATGATGCTTGGCATTGAGGCCAAAGAGTTCAATCTTTGTTTCTTCAGACAAGATAATTTTGTTTCAAATGATCCGAGAGTCTTGTAGGTGCCTTTGGCAAACTCTAGACAGGCTATCATTTGCCTTTTACTGAGGAGTAGCTTCCGTCTGGCGGAATCTTGTCTAAGAGGTCTACAGACAATTCCTTAGACTTCATGGCTTGGTTTTTGCTCTGGCATTCATGAGACCTTATATAAACAGGTGTGTTCCTTTCCAAATCATGTCCAATCAACTGAATTTACCACAGGTGACCAATCAAGATTTAGAAACATCTAAAGGATGATCAGTTGAAATGAGAAGAATTGAGTTCAGATTTGAGTGTCATTGCAAATGTTGTGAATATTCATGTTATATTTTTGTTTTGTTTTGGGTTTTTTTATATAAATTTGCAAAGATTTAAAACAAAATTCTCATTTTGTCATTGTGAGGTACTGTGTGTAGAATTTCAAGGGGAAAACTTAATTTTAATCCATTTTGGAATAAGGCTATAACATAAAATATGCTATGACTACTTTCTGGATGCACTGTATTTATAGTTATTTATTGGGCAGGATGTCTGTTTGATTAAATAAACAGATCAACTGAATAAATAAAAATAAATAATTAACCCTTAACCATTTCCTTGTGTTTTCTTTGTTGTTCTCAAGAAAGTCAAGCATTTACAGTGACCTACCTCCCTATACTGATCTAACACACAGTTTATTTGTTGATTCCACTATTGTGGTGTCACTTTACATTTTAAAAATATAGTGTTTTCAGCAATTATATTAAGAACATGCATTTAACCATTTTTTTTTTTTTTTTTTTTTTTTACAATAAAAACCTTGTAAAATTTGTCTTACAGAAGAGGGGCAAAGTAATATTTTGAGCACATAACTATCAAATAAACAAAATGTAATTAACTTGGATCCATGTTAATTAACATTATAATGATAAACTTACATTTTATATTTATGATGAAAAATTGGTAAACTTTTGTAAAAGGATGGTTCAAGCATGTAAAAGCAAACTGATTTTATGATATTTCATTTATATTAGAATTCAAGTGTAGTTATAGTGGGTGGAGTGGGCAAACATCGCCTCATTTTATGTATATTGTTTTTTTTTCTCCATTACATAGTGCATATTTGCAGATGAAAGATCTGTGGAAAAAATGATTCCTCAATCTTCCATCTAATCAATCCTTTAATAAAGTAAAAAGGGTGGAATCGAACAAATCCATATAGTGGCTGGAGTTCACAGAGAGGTCGTCAGTGAAACCAGTGTTCGTTTAACCACATTCTGATTACTGAACACTACATTGATGTGTGTTTATTATGTTGTAGTGCTTTGCTGAGATACATAGATACATAATATGTCCAAATGTTTGTGGACATCCCTTCTATAGCAATAGAGAGTAAAGAAGTCTTGTTCTCAGGTAAACCTCAGGCTATTGACAGTAATACAAAGCCCCTCAGCATTGATCTGTGGAGCAGAGGAACTGTGTTCTCTGGAATGATGGCGCTCCATCCAATACTATGGGGACGAGGTGGGGTGGTGTTCATTCAACATCCTGAACTCACTAATGCTCTTGTGATTGAATGCAATCAAATCACACATCAATGCTCCAATCTAGTAGAAAGCCTTCTGTGGACAGTTGAGACAGTTACTCCAACAAAAGCTAGATTAAAACTCTTTTAATATCCTTGATTTCAGAAGAATTGCTGAATACAACATGTTACAATCCTGGTGTCCATATAGTGAATATTAATAGGTCAGAGTTTCTCAACCTGTGGGCTGGGGACCACCAGCGGGCTGTGAAGCACTCTCTAATGGACCTCAGACCTATGCTCAGGGTTTCAAGTTCATTCTATTCATAAAGCCACAACTGATAAATCCCAATCTCATTTTTTCTCTTTTTTTTTTAGTCTGGACCATGGAAGAGTAAGGAGTAGTTGAGAAGATAATCTTATAGCTCTAGGGGCCTCATAGTAACATATACAGGGGGAGGCAGTAGTCCTTAGTGGACTACACTTAACTATACTTTCAAAAATAGTATAAGTAAAAACTAAGAAATCAACGGTGATAAAAATGAGCATTATAGAATGATTAAAGGATATGTGCACAATTTCAATCCAGAACATTTTTTTTGTAAAATCCAGTGAATGTTTCCTCATGGTTCACTTGCTGTTTGCAGACAGGGGAAAAAGTCTGGTGTTTGTACTTTGCTGGGAAACCCAAAACCAGAACCACACAGTAATCCAGCCAATCAACAAGGACACTAATGTGGGTGGGGTGGGACTATTGCCAGAGTATTGGGCAATATAGGATGAATTACCTACGCTGCTCTAAGTCACAATAACTTTGTATAAAATATGAACAGATAATCATATTATTAACTCTATTTCTACTGGCAATGCATGGGCATGAATGTATGGGGTGGGATTTCTGAATGGAGGGCTGTGTTTGTGCTGCTGTTGAATTCAAATATATCCTTTAATAGAAATGCACAAATAATATCACAGAAGTAACACTAAGCAAAAATTTAAATGTATCAGTTTGAGACACAGCTTAATATAGATGCAGATGTTTCTTGAACAAAGACAGAAAGGTGAAACTGTTCCAAAAAAAAAAGCAAAAACTCATTCACAAGTAGAACGCAGACTATAAATATAATATCATTCTATTCTAAAAAAAAAAAATTCTATTCTATCATAAAAAGACATTTGTCAATATAAAAGATAAAGGTTCTCATAGATCCATTGTGCAGCACTCACAATTTATCCTCCACATTAAGCTCATCCACAGAGTGATACACACACATACACACTAGTGAATTCACAAATGCAGTGAGAACATGTGCACGGAGTAGTAGGCAGCCATGGTGCTTGAGGAGCAACTGGGGAGTTGAGTACCTTGCAAAAAGGCACTTCAGACTGTCTTGCCAGTTCAGGGAATCAAACTGGCAACCTTCCAGTCACAAGGCTGGTTCGCTAAGCACCAGGCCACTGTGGCCTGAGGTCTGACATATAGAGCTTTTAGACAGAATCAAAGAAGTCTTTTAATTTTGTGACTCAACGTGTTGTCTGGTGTAACACATCTTTACTGTTAATTTTTGTGATGAACATTTGGGACGTTTGTTTTCTTGAAGACATGCAATTTAACAGACTGATCAGGCTCTTATTCTCATGTTTTCTGTGTCAGCACTGAGAAATTGTAAAAATGTCAAATTTTTACGTGCTTTGTAGTAAACAGGGGGTCTCTGAGGTGGAGAACCCCTGAACTAAATCCCTGATATGATCCTGAGGAGGGTTTTCTAGGAGGCCTCTAGAGGGCGCCTGAGGAGCCATGATGCTGTTGAGGAACACACGTAGAAGTGAATCGCTTCCTCTAGGAGACGCTGCTTCAAGGTTGCCATGTTCGTGGTTTTCACGCCAAATTGGGCTTATTTGAAAATGCAGTGAAAATTCAAAGGGTGCTGTTTTTGGGCTACTTTCATTTAGGAATTCAAAAATGACCAATAATTCAGAAATGACCAGTAATTTAGAAATGATCAATAATTCAGAAATGACCAGTAATTCAGAAATGATCAATAATTCAGAAATGATCAATAATTCAGAAATTAACAGGAATTCAGAAATGACCACAATGGGGAAAATGGTTTTAGTTTTAATTGTGTCCGTATTAAATGTTTTTTACTGGAATTTGAAATGATTAATATTATAATATAAAATTTATAAGATAATGTTAAAAAGATAATAATGACAACTCTAAAGGGAAACAGCATCAAGGACACTTCTCATCCAAACCAGACTTCTCACCCTCTTCCCATCTGACAGACATTACAGGGGCCTCTGCTCCCGCACCACCTCATGCCATGACCCTGCTGAACGCAGTGCCACACATATCTGCATCCTGGCACCCTCTGCACTGTTACTGTACACACTCATCATCATACACTTCATTCCAACCTGCCTGAATCCTTGCACCCCCTGCATGGACACGCCTGCACTATCTAAAGAAATACTGTTTATTGCACTTCTGCTCATGATTACAGTCCTTGTCTGGCTCTGCACAATGTCACATTAATACAGTCTATTCACACTGTTAACAAACTGCTTACCGAGAAGTATGAATTAGATAATAAAGTCAAGTGTGCAGGGGGCTTGGGGTGCACCAGCGGCAGTTGTTATGAAAAGTGTAGTTTGACTGGGTTCAGGGCGGGTTTAGGCAGAGCCTGGGTTGGGACCGTTTGTGCTGCACCTGGCAACCCGGCGCTGCATTGTTGTCAGTGTGGGAGTCCGAGCAGTCGGCGGTTGAGCTCGCCGGCCTGCGCGCGCGGACGGGGTGGTGTGTGCGGGGGGGACAGTCGGGCCGACGGGGAAAGCAGGGTCGGGGCTGAAGCTGGGGCTCTGGAGGTCGTTTTAGGGGCTGTTTTAGTCGCTCTGCGCGGAGCTAATGGGCTAATGCTATGAAGGTGCTCAGAAAGTGGGTGTGAAGTGAGGGTGGAGGTGCGGAGGTGGGGTTCATGCGGTATGAAATCGCTTTACTACACCAGCACAGCACTGAAGGTGGCTTTACGGCACTGCGGGGGCTTTGACCGAGCTGTCCGGCCGGTTGAGGCTCGGTGAAAGGGAGACTATGCTAAGCTAAGTGCTGGTCTCTGACGGGGAACGAAGACGCCGTGAGCCGTCACTGAACGCTTCCAGCCGAGTTCTCTCCAGCACACTGCTGAATTCAGCCTCCGCCCGGTGCTGCTCACACTGAGCTGGCTGTAGTGGTCAGTCAGTGGTCACGCCATTAAAACCAGCACGCACGTCCTGCCGGACACCTCCGCTCCCGTTTCATGAAGTTGCGAAGGAAGGTTGGCGATGGCCGCGACGAGCAGGCCGCTGTGTGTGTGTGGCACTGGAAGAGGAAGATGACAGTGTGAGGGGGGGTGAGCTGATTCGGACTCGACCACAAGCAGCTGAGAAACGGACACGGCTAGAAAATGCCCAGAAGAAAACAGTCGAACCCCCAGCCGGTGAAAGGTGAGTGAAACCGGGCCTGGACGGTTGCGGGTGCAGGTGGGAGGGGGGTGGAGGGCACGGCTGCTCCCCAGCTCAGTCTGAAGTAGGTTGGCACGGCTGTCACTCAGCAGATAACCAAGCCATGACTTTGCTCTGGTCTGAGGTGTGAAAGTAGTGAGGGATGGCTGTAGATCCACACACTGTTGTTGGCAGAGACCTGTTGCTTTGTGTTGTTGGGAGGGAGGGAGGGAGTGAGGGATGCTTTACTAATCCTTAGGGAAAGGCACTTGTTGAAGCACCAAAGAAGTATAGCACACTTGTGAAGGCACAGAAATGAGGAGGGAAGCTCAAATGTGATGAATGAGTTGCAGAGCAATAGACTGTGACCTGATGGATGTTGAAGGTTCTTGCTTGAACATTATGCAGGTGGTCGTCTAGTAGTTAACAAAAATGTGAAAGGCCAGGAGGTCATCCTGTCCTGTTCATGTTTAGATTGTGTCCTTGTAACAGCCTTATTAAAGCACATAAATGAATGTAGTTCAATTTAAGTGAATGAGTTACAGAACAATATCATGTGACATGATGGATATTGAAGTATGTTCTCGCTTTGACATTATGCAGGTACATATTCAGGGACAGAACTTCACGCAAGACCAGATGATGTATGGTCATCCTGTCCTGTTGTGTCCACTGCAAAGTGATAGAAAGAGTAGTATTGTCCATATCTTTTAGGTGAGCCTGTCTGTAATGTGCATGAATGGATAGAAAGACGTGTGAAAAATGGTGTCCAGTTGTATTCAGTGAGCCTGATCTGTTAGTGGACATATGCACACACAGATGTGATAAACAACAGATTTAGTTCACGAGCTGAGATTTGTTGAAGATGAAATCTCTTTAAGCAGGGTATATTGAACAATGCCTTCTTAGCTTGGGTGTGCTAAACACTACTCTCACTGCTATCTTCTCTTAAAAATGTCCTCCTGACTTCCCCTCTTCCTTTCACATTCTTTCCAAACTCCATTTCCTCTAAACAAACCTCATCTCTGCCAAAAGCCTCAGAGCTAACCCATCCCTGACCTGCCTGCATACTCCTCCCTGTGTTTATCTGAAACCTTTCCATGATTCCTTCCTCAGTCACTTACTGCTGCTGCTATCCTTTCCTTTTCCTCCCTTGTGCTTCTGTCAATTCAGAGAACTCACTGTTCTATGTTAAGATGTTAACG
Organism: Acestrorhynchus altus; assembly: GCA_034509495.1. Lineage (NCBI taxonomy): Eukaryota > Metazoa > Chordata > Actinopteri > Characiformes > Acestrorhynchidae > Acestrorhynchus > Acestrorhynchus altus. Next base: position 9,071,874 of record CM067513.1, read on the forward strand.
CTTGTGATCTGAGATGTTGGCGCCACAGGCGTTTGTTTGACCTTGAACTGATTAAAATCCTGTTTTATGTGTAAATATAATCAGTGAATGTCACATTTCTTACTAACTTGCACCTTTGTTTCTTAGTGGGATCTGAAGATGGTGTTGGTGGTGGTAACCCAGAAAGCCTGGTCCTGGAGAGTGATTTCCTCCTTGGGCAAAGCTTGGCATTTGGAGAGAATGACTACAAGATCATAGAATTTGAGAGAGACTCTGGTTAGTACTGCTTAATTTCCTGTACATACTGTAAAATATTCAGTATCTCCATACTATATAACACATTGTCATACTGAGTGAAATCTCCTTGCATTTCTTTCCAAATTCAGTCACTGCTGACATGGGAATTCCAGCGTATGCCTTCAGTGATGAAGACTGCTCAAGTTACAACCGCCTCAGCATGGAGAGTGACTTTGAGGATCCACGAGACACTGAAAGTGAGCGGGAGGAGATGAGTGGGGACACTGTTTTTACAACCTACCTCTCCTGCAGGAGGTGTGGGCAGCTTCTCGGTGACCCTCTAAGTGGAACTCTGGACATAGGGCTCTACTGCCTCCGATGTGGGGGAGAAGAGAGAGGTGAAGAACGGGAAGTTAGACGGAGAGAGGAAGTTCTGTCTGTGGAGGGTTCCAAAGAGAAAGGCCCCACAGGGAGGTCTACTGCAAATGGATCCTACAAAACCTACTCCTGCAAACTGTGTAGCTTTACCTCGCGCTACTCCAACCACCTAAAGCGGCACATGAAAACGCACAATGGCGAGAAGCCTTATCAGTGCCAGCACTGTGCTTATGCTTCAGCTCAGCTAGTTAATCTACAGAGACATGTGCGAACACATACTGGGGAAAAGCCATACAAGTGTGATTATTGTACATTTGCTTGCAACTCCCTTGGCAACCTTAAAAGGCACCAGCGCATGCATACTCAGGAGAAGCCAAAAAAGTGTAGCCAGTGTGATTTCTGTGCAAGCAGCAGCCAGACCCTAAAGAGACACATGATGAACCACAATACAGAGGAGTCAACACCTATGGTGGAAGGTATTTATATTTATGTTCAGTCTAAGCTCTCACCTATAGAACCTCAAACATATGCTTACCTGATGTGTAAACGATCATTGGATCATTATAGTGCCCAATCTAGCAGATTGAATTGTGGTATTTGAGAGAGCCTCTGTTATTCATCATCTTATGGTGAGATATATCATGCTTGTAGTTTGTCAGCTTCTTTCAGCTTTAGCGAAAGAGGAACTGCACAGTGCAAAGCATGCATTTAAACAGTATCTGTGAAGGGAAGTAACAGTAGTTGACTTCCTAAAACTGGATTCCCCACAAAGAGGAAGAACCTTTTTTGCCTATGTCTTACTAAAAACCTGTCCTTTTCTCTCTTTTGGTGTTTTTCCTCCCTCCAGAGGCTGTGGTGTCTGATCTGACTCTACACATTAGTGGTGATTCAGAGTTCCTGCAAAGCTATGGTAACCTGCGAGCTAATCGTAACCCAACCAGTCTGCTGGACACAGAAGATCTGGGCCAGGAGCCAGATCCCAGTTTGCCCGAGCTGCTTTTTCCCTTCACCTGCCGTGTATGTGGCTCTGTGCTGGAAGACGAGGAGGGCGCAGCCACGCAGATCTGTGGCAAGTGCACCTTAGAGATGCTGGCTAAAGGCTCCCCTACTAGCCCAGAGAAAGGAGACAAGCTGTACTCCTGCGCTGACTGCAGCTTCATCACTCAGTACCCCAACCACCTTGCCCGTCACATGAAGACTCACAGCGGGGAGAAGCCCTACAAGTGCCCTCAATGTGACTACGCCTCCGCCCACTTTGACAACCTAAAGCGGCACCACCGTGTGCACACAGGTGAGAAGCCCTATAAGTGCCACCTATGTGACTATGCCTGTGGAAACCTGGCCAACCTCAAACGGCACGAGCGCATCCACTCAGGTGCCAAGCCTTTCCAGTGCGCCGTGTGCAACTACAGCTGCAACCAGAGTATGAATCTGAAACGTCACATGCTGCGTCACACTGGTGAAAAGCCTTTCAAGTGCCAGGAATGTGCCTATACCACAGGACATTGGGACAACTATAAGCGCCACCAAAAAAAACATGGCCACTCCACCGATGGGTGGATCAAAATGCCTCTACCAGAGAAGGAGGAGGAAGAAGAGGAGGGGGAGATGTAGCAGAATGAGGAAATGTGGATTTAGTCCGTTCCCCTTTTTAAGAGCTCTTATCTTCTGCTCTTCATGTCTAACTGATGTTGCCTTACTGTTTTCGCATTGCAAAGGTGCAAACTACATGAGTGCAGTTTTACATTTGTGCCTTGTACTAAGTTCTAGAAAATTCACCTCCCAGTTAATTGTCATAATTGTCCTCTTTGGCAGTGTACAACTAAGAGTACAACCAATCATGACAGCAGCAGTAAGTCTGGAGTTTATGTGGGCAGTTGTGGAGCAGTAGTAGTAAGTAGTAAATGTGGATGGAGTTTGTGTCTAAAAAGCTTTGAAATGGGTTCAAAAAGACGTGATTGCTTAAGAGAAGAAATAAAAGGGCTAGCATTTGTGGGGGGAATTTTATACTGCCCTCTGTCTGGTTTGAGCTAGATTGCATCTGGCATACAGACATTTCCATTTAATTTAATAAAAATACAAATTAGTTTAAAAAAAAAAAGTGCAGTGATTTAAGTGAATCTGACCACCAAGACTACAGTTCTGTGCCTCTATCCATAAGAATTACTTATTTTGCAATAAAGCCAATCACCCATTTTCCCAGGTTGACACCACAGTTGTTTGTTTTTGTGGGTTATTTTTGTTTATATCTCTCTGTTGTGGATTTGATTACACTGAAAACCTCTGGTGGCTGCTAGATTGTGTGGGATGCACAATGACGGTAATGGTTAGGTGCCTTTTGCTGGGAGGTGAGCTACACCAATCCCTGATTTTACTGTATCGGGTGCCACTGCAACAATGCTGCACTGATGTGGGTGGGGGGGGGGTGTTCCTCAGCCCCAAGCACATGGCTCTTGTTCTCCCCCCAGGGCATTAAAGGGACACAGATTTATCTGTATGGGTGTTTCTTTGAGTTCAGTTAATTATGCGCAATACCTACTGTGAAATTATGGGGTTGTCCTCTTTTTTATTTGAGAATAATCTTGCTAAGTTGTTTATATATCTCACTGTGTGCAAAATATTGAAAAAAGAAAAGGGACCATGAATTGTTATGATTATTTTATTGATACAGACATTACATTTCAAAACCGATTGTGTGATTGTGGGTAATTATTAGTTTGCTTGTTACACAAAAAGGGCACAGTGGTTATACAGCAGTCAGCAGGATCAGAATAAAAGTCATTCAAAAAAAAAAATCAGGGAATAAGTCAAGACATAATATGCATAATGATGAACATTGATGTTTGGCTTGCTATATATTGTTCAACATGATTATTTATGCACTGTATATTATTTTGTGGGTTGCTTTGCTTTATTGGTCTGAGGACAGGTTAAGTGGCCTTTGGATTTGTAATAAAATGTTTTTAATTTTTTACTACAAAATCTCTTTTTTCCTTATTTATCTTTAAGCAATTGCATGTGTTTGCCTGCAGAGAGCAGTATAGAGCTGTGAGATCAGTTTTGACAAGTAGAAAAAAAGGCAATATGTACATCTGGGTTTTTTGAAGAAGTGGAACTGATTTTAATACAGAGTAAGAAGTGAACACACTATAACCTGTTTCCAGATGAGAATAAATATAATGTTTGCCATGATGGACTGTCTTGTGGGCTGAAATCACGGCGCAGTAGCTGGTTGAAGGGGACCAAACCTCACTAAGACTCCTGACTTGGTTCCGTTTTACCAGCCACTAAGACGTGCTGCCCAATGGAGCGGTGATTTGGGGAGATATGATGGTTGATCCTTTTTCACTGAACCATCTATCGAGGTGAAGAACTGCAAAATATAGGCATACATTATCTTTGAAGCAAAATTAAATATACTAATCTTCTAGCTCAAAATGTAGAGCTTAGTACATATCCATCAGTGGAAAATAAAACTTGTTGAGAAGCAAAGGGTGCCAAAATGACTAATTTTACATTGGACATCTTTAAATAACATAAAGTACTCCTTATCCAAGAGTTAAGGCACTATCTTTACAAAAGGCTGCTAAAAATGTTTGACTTTGAAAGCTATTTCCCCCCAAATTTTTTTTTGCTGAGTGAAAATAGATGTGCCATTATGTTCTGTATGGAAACAGCCCACCCAAATTAACCTCCTCCCACCTGTCCCTCTATTTATAAGAGTAAACTCTTCTCAGGGGCTGCACCTGTGTTCTGTCACTCAGCCTGCACCATCACTGGCTATATAGGATGCATTTCCGCTAGCATGCATGTTATGGAGTACCCTTGACTACATGTCTAACATTCTGTCCATGTGCTGTATGAATGACCTAGGCTTGACTTTGACACTCCCTCTGTGCATAAAAAGGCAGCTGAAAAATGTCTCATGTTCTTGTTTGTAATACAGCAAATATGCAGTATTACAGGCAACAAAGAAAATCCATTGGTCAAGCATGGCTTACAGTGTACTTTGTCCAGGTTCTTCTTAGAGGCCAGGTGATGATCAATTCCCTCTGAAACCACACACTTCCTTACATTCCATAGCTGGATTCATAATATGGGGATATAAGGAAGTATGTCATCTCAAAGAGTTGCTACTAAATGTAGTGTACTTTTTATCATTTCAGTTTTGTGTACATCAGAATGTTGTACCAGTCCCAGAACATGAAGTGTTTGCACTCTGCTTTCTTAATTTCAGAAGATCCATAGTAAGATGTAGAACGCCATTGAACACAGTCAGTGGTAAAAATGTATGGCTTTGGGCTCAAGATGAGGTGTACCTTACCTTTGTTTGGTAGCAAATAATATGAACTGTAGTTCTTCCAGTGTTTGACCCCCTGTTGCACCCTTGACATTTTAAGGAAAATTCTTGTTCCACTAGACACATTGTAGAAGGTTCTAATTTAACACCTTTACTGACCTAACAGAATCAGGCCTAGTGGTTTTCTTTAGATCCATTTGAAATACACCTGAATAGAAAGACATCAAGAATGTTCTTCAAGTTCTTGCCCCTAAAAAACAGTAGTAACAAGGATTTTTCAACGGGCAGAAATCACCCCTGAAGCAACTTGAATCCAAATGCTGTGAACTAACTTCACTGGAACCCAGTTTAGATGACCACATTACTTGCCCATCCCTTGAAAGCCGGTCCCTCACTCGAAGTGTACCTAGGTACTTAAAGGTCCGCTTTGTCCACCTCTGTCCCCTGTCCCCTGCACTGCTCTGCCGTCCATATCCTCCTCCTCTGCAGTCGCCTGCTGGACTGAATCCAGGCCAGGCTTGCCTTCTCTGCCTTTTCTATGGACTGCCCTCCCCCTCGCTGGCGGCTGTCCACCTGTCAGTGTCCTTTAGAAGCCTGGGCCTCTCCTGCACCTCCTGTTCCCAGGCCTCAGGACTCTGACAGGGCCAGCCAGCCTGTGAAATCACACCTCTCAGCTGTTCACACTACACTTGAGACACCCTATACCCCACTGGCCACTCTTCCACAGAATGTCAATACCTCCTCAAAAAAGGATGGCTTCTGGGGGGCAGGGTGGGCCAGGAGACAACTGTGAGGAGCTTTTATTGGGACAGTGGAGCAGAAAAGGGTTCCAGGAGCACAGCTGAGAAAGGAGTTTGTATTTTAGGTATGGCATATTCAAATCTCCAGACACTTCTATGTTCTATCTTAAATATTCACATAGCACCCTTGGTCTGTGCAAACGTTTAAGCATCTTAAGCTTTGCAATAGCTTAGCTTCTGACAGACAATGATTAGATTCAATAAAGTGCATGTTATAATTAGGAACTGTACACTGAAGCACTGTACACTTTCTAAATTCTCTGGCTCTTCAAAAATTGTACTAATATTCAAGAACCATGGGCTCCTCTAAGCAACTGTATAAAGACCTGAAAACAAAAGTAGTGCAGAGTATTATTAAGAAATATCAGTTCAGGGGGACTGTGGAGACCAAAATAAGATTAAAGAGCACATATGCTGGTAAAACAGGCAAGGTTTAACTGAATCTAGATGATCACATGTTCATGATCATTGTTCATAGAATTGCTTGCACAAACATAATGTTTATAGAAGGAAATTTTAACTTCAAACTCATCACAAAACTTATATATAAACTTATATAAACTAATATCTGAAAAGCTAAATGAGTTCACTGGGCACAATTAGCAAAGGTACTTATTTTTGTAAAGAATACCTTAGTAACTGAGTTATCCAGTGAATCATGTTTTGGGTTTTGGGTTTCTGCCAGTGATACTGTCAACATTGCATGGGTGGAGGAGAGAACAGCCCAGTCTTAAATGGCACACTTGTGGTCTTCTAGTCTTCACGTGCAGCCTTATTAAGCACTTTGGCAGACTCAGCAGTGCCCTATTACCCACAATTCTCTTTTAAAAGCAGCTGTGACCAAACCAAGCACATGGATTCTTCAGAAGCTGTGTGGGCATCATGGCTTAGTCATTTAGTTCAGAACTAAATGTCCTAAAATACCTATCAATGAGAAGCTTAAAAGGTTCCACTCCAACAAACACATATTAGTTTTTCCCAACTGAAAGCTTTTAAACCTGCCCCTCAAGTTCTTGTGCACTAGGTGCATACATTGCTAACATCACCTGAGTGAGGACTAAGAGGAGAACCACAAGGCATGGGATCTAGTCCCATTCATTTAGGACCATCAGAGGAGGATTGGTTCCTCTCTTGGTTCCTTTCAAAGTTTCTTCCTCCTAGTCTGAGGGAATTTTTCCTTGCTATTGTTGCCGCTGGCTGCTCATTTGAGGCTTGGACCTGGATTTGTGTAAAGCTGCTTTGTGACAACTCCTTGTTGTAAAAATAAACTTTGAGTGATTGATTGACTAGGGGAATGGATCACACAAAATGCCAGCAAATTCTGGATAGAAATGGAAAACTGTTTGTTAAAAGATGGAAGATAACATAATGATCCAAAACATACCTCAAAACCACCTTCGACTACCTGAACAGTATAGAACGAACCTCTTGGAGTGGAACATTTTAGAAACTTCACTGGTTATATAATTATTAGAGTAATGATATTGTGAAAATGTCATATATTTTAAATACAATCAACAACCCCAATACACTTGATAGTCACAAGGCTGGTTCCCTAACCCCCAGGCCATGGCTGCCCCTCATTTGTCATTGTTATCATTAAACTATGATAACTATGAATAACTATGATATATCACACCATGATAATTAATGGACTAATGCAATATTTAATATGCACCAGTTTATCTCCATTATACCTCACACTCATTTCCATTCATACGCTGTTTGATAGCCTGCATTTCATGAATGGTGCTCTGGCTCAGCTTTTACAATGACTGGACTGCGGTTGAGCGGAGCAGTTGAATGCACCAGATGAACTCATTTTCAACTATTCCATCCAGAGGCATCCAGTGGCTCCTGGATCACACGAGGGGTCCTGTCCAGGGCTGGAGGTGGAAACAAGAGAGCGCAGGAAAATGTGGACATGGAAGCACACGCCTCGTGGCTGCTAAGGTCAACACCTGTGCTCTAAACTCAGCGAGAGATAGAGAAAGAGGGTAATGGAGTGAGAGAGAGAGAGAGAGAGAGAGAGAGACATAGAGAAAGAGAGAGAGAGAGAGAGAGAGAGAGAGAGAGAGAGAGAGAGAGAGAGAGACAACAAGCCCATAGTTATTACACACAGTAATATTGAAGTCCAACACCATCCAGTCCATCCAGTATTTCAGTTCTACAGAGAAGCTCAAAATAACTTTGGTTCATTTTGTGTTTGTTCTTTCGCTGTCAGAGTCCCAGAGGAATCATCATGAAATATTTGATTACAAGGTCTGCTGAGTGGACGATGATTAATGCCTAGTAACTCTGCCACACTGACCATGAACTGTCCCTTCATTTAAATTTTACATAGTTAATCATGTTGTTACTGCATGTATATCACATATAAATTCATATCACAAAGTATAGTAGATATGTCCTAAAATACCTGGAATAGCCTATATATCTTTATATATAATTGTATATTGATGATAACTCAATGTATATTAATTTAAAAACATTTTTGTGACAATATGAAAGCATGGCAAAAGTATGATGTAAAATTTATTACAGACAATTTACTCCAGCCCACCTATTCTTGGTTCTTAAGCCAAGATCAGCCTGACCCATGTTAAAATGGCTTGCTACAGAATGTAACTCATAATAGGGTCAGCCTTCTTATTTTTAGACTGCTAAACAGGGGAGGGTGGCAGGGGTGGATAGAGAGATAACTTTGTCCTCCATTCAAGAACTCGTTTGTCATTAGATGTTCAGCTTAGCAATAGATCCAACTAGCCGTTTCGTCCAGTAACACACAGTGCAATGCCATACAAATTAAATGAGCCCATAAAGGTTCTACAGTTGATGTGCAAGCAGGTTCAAGACACTTTGAAGAACACACATCAGCTCTCAAATAATGGAATGATTGAAACCAGGACAGAGTGAAGGTGTTGAGGTGCTGAACGTACTGCTGAACGAGTGGAAAAAACATGTTAGTAAATAGTATTTTCGAACTAGTGTATAGTCAAAAATATATTTATTTTAGATTTATTATTTCATAATTATGATGATATACATATATTCATTGTATGAGAACAGTGCAGCAGCCAGAAATATATTGCATTCATTTATTTAACAAAAAAACACTCTGGATCTGGGGTCAGAAACAGGCCAGTGGGCTGAAGGTTTACGTTCTACACAACCAACAAAACCACCTGATTCCACTCAATCAATCAGTCTTAAAACAACTGATCACATCTGCTTCCACTTGGCTGGAATGAAAATCATTTCTGACCTGGTTTAACACCCCGATCTGGATGATTTTTCTGAGATATAAAGTGTTTTTAGAACATTGTAGCCATTTTATTGATTAAAACATGGTCAAATTCATACAAACATTTAAAATCTGTTCATCTCCAATGAAGACAAATTTGAGTACCCTAGAATTGTGAAAATTACTGTATGTTTCTCCTATAAATACTTTTATGTCTACAAAACCCTGACCCACTCATACCAGTGACAATGACTCTGTGGTGGTCCTGTGGGGTCTTTTGAAGAATAGGGTGAAAAGAGGTTAACCAAGTATGCAGAAAAACCGATGGACTACAGTCTGTGATTATAGATCTACACAGAGATCCTGTTTGGTAAGAAGAGCTGATTTACATGGACAGTGAATGTAGAAACAAGGTGGTGGTCTTGGTTAATCAGTGTGTATACAGAATATTTTAATAGTATTGCATAGATACACCATATTGAGGTTCCAAGCAAAAGCGTGTGTATGCAGCCCACACTTCAGTTCAAAACCACACAGTAGTATTCTGAGACCTACAATACCACACTGACTGATGTTTAATAAATATTGGGACACCTTCTCGTTCATTCTGAAATCAAGGGTATTAAAAAGAGTTTATCCTGCTTTTGTCATAATAACAGTCTAAACAGACTAAACTGGTGTGGGCTGCATTACCTGGAAACCTCAACATAGTGTTTATGTCCAGTACTATTAAAATATATTGTATGAGCCAAAATATTTTGTTTATAATGAAAAATAGACAAAATTCCAACTACAGACGTTTTTAAACACACAAAATATTTCTATTTTTTTATAGGACTGGACAGACACATTCTTTGTAAGGTTTTCCTTGAAAGGTTAAAGAGAGTAGGTGCATCCAAACTTTTGACTGTTATTGTTTATACATTTTCTGTGTATTTATGTATGGCTTTTGGAAAAAAAACGAAAACTTGTGGGTGTTCTGTCCTGCCCATGACCGCTTGTCAGAGGAGAGGTTGAAAATGAGCCTGAGGGTCCTCAATGATCTACATTTTATGCATATAGAATCCAGTGTAGAACACTGAAACCTATGATCTTGGGTGCTGTTTTGGTGATTTTGTCAATGTCCTTTATTATGTGCAATATTTATAAAAAATCTGCAATTGGATGGATTGTGCTTAATATAAACAGAGACATTAACTAAGACATTAAACCTGTTGTTTTCTTAGTTTAATAGTGATTAGAACTGACATTTACGACACAATATATTGCAGAGCTTTATATTAATAATTTTTGCACTTATTAGACAAAGAAAATGTGTTTTTAGTTCAGTTTACATGTAAGAACCAGTAACCAAGGATTTAGATTAAGACTGTTCACTTTTATTGGCTGGTACAGTAAAGTGGCTTTGACTGGAACTGCAGTCATGTGAAATTATGTGGCTGTGTATGAAACAATGCCTTAAGAAACAGTGACTCAGTGCTACATCAGGCCTTTGACAGGTCTTCACAAATGACTTATTCACACACGCGTGCTGACTCATTAGGGCCTGCAGCATTAAAGCAGAGGAAGCCCCTGTTGTGTGCAATAGCCAGTTGCTGGCCCTGAGGTTGATACAGCTGTTCACTGAAGGGCCACACGAACAGTCCCTTAAAGGCCTGCTATTGTGTATGCCCCTATCACAGAGGTCAAAGGTACTGTAATCAACAGCTAAAAAACAGGTGGCAATTGTGACTGGGCAGAGCATGTGCAGGTTTTCCCTTAGTCGGGCAGACTTTTACAACACTTGACAAATTAGGCTGTGTGCATTCAGCTCCATGTGGGGTGGGTGTATTTAGTCAGTGAATGGAGTAATGAATAATTCCTCACTAGCTTTACTAGGTTTAGAATGCCAGCACAAGTTGTATTAACCACTTAAATCACAGGGTAATTGTTCAGTTATTAATGTTAACACTTATTTTTCAATAGCTACACTCTTTGACATGTTCAGGACAGCCCCATGTCATTCACACTCCTGTAAAATCTGTGTAGAAACTAAAATAATTATTTTAAAAATATTTACTAGAAGCTGATCAATATAAAATCCACATTAAAGGGGCCTTGGAATGTATTTTCTCTTGGCATATTTGAGTAATGGGAGATCAGTACATGGAACTACCATATCATGAACTTCAAACACTGTTGCATTCTTCAAAACCAAATGTAAGCAAAACAAAGCAGCTAAACAGACCAATTGCAAGCCCTGGAAACTGTGTAGCAACAGTCTTAATTCATTATTTGTACATACAAGACACTTACAAAAAGTCAAATTTTGTAAAACATTGTTGATACAAGAAAACAGCACTCACAACTCTAGTTACGGGAATACATGACTTCAAAGTTTCTTGTTCCAGTGTCTGCAGAAGGGGAGCACAAACTTTGTAGGGGAAGTGGTAGCTGGGCTGAAGTGGCAGAAGTATCATGCCTAATATTCAAATTTGCAATACATTTGTTAACAGATAATGTATATTTTTACTCAAGGAAACTTATAAAAGTACACAGTCCTAAATGTACTTAGCATAAGGGCACCCATTAATGACTAGTCCAAACATTCCCCCAATTTTAGCCACTTGTGCATAAAACCTAGTTCCCTTCATATCCTTCATATCCGACAATCAATCTGAGAAATGTGGGGATTCCTTGGAAAGTCCTTGGAATTTCCTTAAACCAACTGACTATGGGAGAGAGAGGAATTCTACAAGATGCCAAAGTGGCTGATATTTTGTCCGGCCAATAATAGGGAACCTATTCTTACTGTTTAGCTATATGTTTAAAAATGGATTGTTTAAAAGTTACTGGTATTGAATTTGTGACTGATTGAATGCTACAATGCCTGGACTCCAAACAGAACTGACAGCTGCCAGGTCTCAATGGAGACCTGAAGAGTAGACAGCTCATCAAGATAAATATTCAGCAGAAGACTTGTAGCACAGGGAACAGTTTAAGATGCAGCATTGAAAGTGCTTTAAGAAGCAGATCTTTTTTTTATTACGTTAACTGAGAATCATACATGTCTTGGAGACAGATCATCATAAACCTGTCACTGAGACCTCCTCCCCCATTGCACAGTTGAAAAGGCAGCTGGGGGAGTGCCACACCTCACTCAGGACACACTGAGGGAGCAAGCTCCACATGGTCCACAGAACAAAGCAGGTGGAGCCTGACCAGAGAACCGGCCTCCTCCAACAATGTCACCTCTCTCCAAGGCCAGGCTTTTCAGCTGGGATGTGATTAGTGTTTGTGTCTCATATGCCCCATCGCTTAAGTTCCTGCGAGCTTTGGGGGGAGCAGACATGCGCATTTAGCACATTATCCAAATCTCTGGCATGCCATGCAAGGCCCACTGTTTGCTCTGGCCCATGACTGCTGTTTCTTCCCTTGGATACTTGATGACAGTTGTGAGGTCATTTGTTTTAAAAGGCACATTATACTGCATGTGCATGTGTTGTGTGGATCTGTAGAGTGACAAAGCAAAATATTCATTTAAAAAACAACAATTAAATATAGGCTTAAAAGTCCATCTATATATCCAATCTGAATGGATTTGATATGTCATACATTAAGCATATTAAGCATCAAACCTCAAGCCTCAGACAAAAACGAATTCTCTACAGATTATTTAAATTAAACAACCACGTTTTTTACAGTGGTACTTAAAATTCCGAAAAACCAAATGAAACAAACGATTACACTTGGACATTAATTTATTGATTAATCATCTAATCTCTAATCTTTAAGAGGCAAAAGTTGCAAAGATATGTCTACCACAACAACTTGGAGGAATATTTAACAATTTAGACCATTTTTTTGGCCCATGTTATTTTCACATTCCTCTTGGGATATAATTTTTATGCTGGAATGCAGTGTTCTGTTTTATAAGAACAACAACAACAACAACAACAACAACAACAACAATAATAATAATAATAAAAATAATAATAATAATAATAATAAGAACAACAACAACAATAATAATAATAATAATATTAATCACCATCATCATCATCATCATCATCATCATCATCATCAAAAGTTTATTTGTATAGTGTTCTTTAAGAAATAAAAACAAAGGATAATAGATAGATCCCCTAGTGAGCAAGCCAAAGGGTTAATTATTAATTATAAAATAATACAACCTAGTCAAACTAAGTAGAATATAAATATAGTAGCAAGCAAAATGGCTTTCCAATTTTCTGAAGTGCAAAGAGCAATTTATTTACTATTTTGTTTACTTTATAATTTCATAATTAAAATGCAAACAATGTCTTGATTTGTTTGATGTAAAATGCTCTGTTACAGTAACTAAATGATCATAGTGGTGGTAATGAGAATGCCTCTCAAAGTTGTAGCACAGAAAGGGTCATGGTGTCTGGTGAACACAGAAAGAAAGAAACACAGAGGCATTTTCTCTACAGCTACATGATTTCACTTCACATGAAACCACACTGAATGACACAAACACAAACACGCACGCACACACACACACACACACATACACACACACACACACACACACACACACACACACACACACACATTGTATGGGTAAAGGCTTTTTCAGTGGAAGGGACAGATGTTATGTCAATAACAAAACAAAAATACTGGCTAAATTTAATTCAGTGCATAAAAATCTAACATTTGTATGTATTAAATTTTAAAGTGGTAAAGTCCCTTTGATATGGCCTTTCGATATTTTTAGATCATCACCTGAGCGATTTTTTCTTAGGTGTTGCTTTTCAGAGAAAAAGGTCTAGTTACATTATGTGTCTCCCTCACTGGCCATTTGCATATAGGGTTTTACCCAAGTCAAAGGGACAAGCAGATGTTTCCTGATGAAAAGAGAAGTTTACACAGAAGAAAGAAGGAAAAGAGAAGATAGCAGGCTACTATCGCTAGTTTCAAAAGTAGTCTAGATAGCATACTTGCAGCCCTCATAACCTTTGGGAAATAACTTATTCAAACCTCCAGAAGACCTCTTATATCTTCTGTATGTTCTCTGTCAGGATGTTATAGCGCAGCCCAATTAGTATCTGCCGTTCATCATTTCAGCATGATAATAAAACCTTAATGTTGAAGCCCAGTGTTTGCCACCAGCAGTGATGCACCACACTAAACAATTGTTTGAGATTATTAGGCCATGGTTCCTGGGTGTAGCTCTAAAGAAATGGTCTAGTAGTATTTTAAAAATGCATCATCGCATCAAATATTCCCTTGAGTGACGAGTGGCGTAATATTGTGGGGAATGACGAACCCCATTAAGTTATTTTCTTTAATAACACCTCTCATTAATGCTTCAGTGCCTTTCAGGACATGAGAGTGTCTTTGAACATCAGAAGGGTGCATCACACAGAAGAGATCGTCCACACAGCCAGCATCAATGGGTTTGGTATGTTTTTACTCATTTTATTATGGTTTTGGCTGCATAAAACCAGTACATGTGATTAAATGGTCAAAAGTCAACACTAAGGATCTGATGATATTTGTTTGGGGAGTTAAATAGTACCATGAGGTATTATATTATTTGGGTGGTGCACCTACACAGCACCTCGCTGACACCAACATAACAGCCGTATATTCATGTTTGTAATATTGTATTGATTCTTAAAAAACATCATTATTGATTATTAGTTAATAGTTTACATGCATAGATTGGTGGCACACAATGGTTTGTTTTCATGCTTATATATATATATATATATATATATATATATACAGTATTTACATATATATAACATTTAGTGTATTATTGCCAAAACACTAGCATACATGCATTATGAGACATGATTAATGGTTAAAAGTAAAAACACACATTTTGATTGGTAAGGTTAATTCTTTAAAATCACAATTCGTACTAATTCTTACTAGTTATGTAACTATTAATTCCACTGAAACGTGATGAAGTTTGGGTTGGTTCTAAAACACATTTTCATTATTTTTGTTTTCTAGTGAAATATGTTATTGGGCAGAAGTTTTAAACACACAGCATAAGAAATAAATTTTGCCAATTAATTTAACATTATCCACGATTACTGCATATTTATACTGCAGAAATACTCAAACTTACAATAGACTCCTCAAACAGCTTTTGGTTCCCAAAAAGGAACTTTAATTTGATGATTCTTTAAAGAGTTAGAGAGAAAAGAACCTTTTCTCAAAGACCTCCACTTAACAAAAAGGTTGTATACCAGTTAACATTTCTTCTTGGAGCTAAATGTCCACATCAAACATTTAGAAACCTTTATTTTTAAGAATGTAAACATAAATGAATTTACACAGTGCAATGTAAGCATTTGTTGCTTTTTGGTTGACTGTTCAGAAAAGTTCCCGTCCAAAGCTCTACCCTGGAGATATTCTTGAATTCCCCCGAAGCAAGTATTTCTCCCATTTTGGAGTTTATTATGGAGAGAGGGATGGAGTTCCATATGTTGCACATTTGACATGCCGAGGTAAGCTGTATGTATGATTTATATATTGCTGCTGTCCAGTGAAAACCGTGCGTCTCCTTTTTTGTCAATTTTTAGTTTTCTCCACTCTAGCTGCTCTGTATATTCTAGATGAATATACCAATAGCAATGCTCTAAAATTATTTTAATTTTAATGATTTTTTTTATATTCACTTCACAAAATTTTGGATATACATGTTTTTCATTAGATAGCCTGTGAACTGTGTCACTTTAAATGGAATGAATATAAAACGTGACAGTTGAATTTTTTGTATTAATTTATCAAGATGTTTTTTTTTTTTACAATATTCTAATTTTCATAATATTTTAGTGTCAAGTCTAATTGCAAATTATAATCAACAGCTAATTATAAATCAACTTTGATGTAAATAAAAAAAAAAACATTGTCCTTATTGTAAATGTCCACATCTCAGAAGTTGAATAGTTATGTAAATAGCATTTTATAATAATGCTATTTTATAATTTTACAAAAGCATTACAGTTAGTACATAAACACAATATTCCTTCAGACTCATCCCTTCTGATGGTCAGTCTAAAATAAAATAGGACACCACATAAAACAACATTACAAATGTGCAATTTGTACTCCAAATGAATGTTATGATTTATATGGTGAGGTTAAATAGTTTTTAGCAATGTATTATTAGGGTGGTGGTCCTACACAGCACACCAGTGTCACCAATATGAAGGCTGTATGTTAGTGTGTGCATGACACTGGTATGTAGGGGTGTGAGAGTGTATCAATACACTTGGGTATAATACTGTTGTTTTACAATTTTGTATTAATTCTCAAAAACACAGCAGTATTGATTTTTAGTTGATAGTTTACATGCACAGATCAGTGGCAGACAGTGGTTCATTTTGTGGTTGAATATATCACTCTCTTGGAACTATAAGGTTCTAACTGCATTTTTAGTCGTTTTGAGATATTGAACCTTAAAGACTTTATAATGACATTGCCATATATGGAGATAGGAACACTTCTAGATAAAGAGTCTAAAATGCATTAAAAAAAAAACACCTCACATAATGTTAAGACGTTGTGACAGAATAAGAATATATAACTCAATTTCAACAAAAACATCAGACAGAACTTTATACATACAATATATTTTGAATCATAACCCTTGTATACATACATTACCCATTATGTATCATATTGCCAGGCGGTGCAATGATGCATTTTTAAAATACTACTAGACCATTTCCTTGCCACAGCCCTAGTGGTGTATCAGACAGTGTTTCTTTAATTAACCCTTGTATGGTGTTCATATTTTTGTTACAATGTTTTGTGGGTGCCCACCACATTATTGGGTTTTTAAATCAGTACAGCCCTGTTTATTTGTTGTTGTTTTTTTTTTGTTTTGTTTTGTTTTTTTGTTTTTTTAAATACCACGCAATCCCAATTACAAGCCAACAACATAAGACAAAATGTTGAACACCAATCACTTTAACCAGGGTCACAGTCATTCCATATCCCTTCATAAATACTAAAAAGTATATTCTCTTCATGCTGCTTTCCTAAAAAAAAGCACTGTCTTACTTCAGATTCAGACACAAAAATCCTTCTCTTCGGTCGGGCCCTGAACTCCTCTGTAAAACTGGACCCACTTGATGTTGTTGGGAAAAAATACAAAGTGAATAATTACCTGGATGAGAAACACCCACCACGAGATTTCTACTCTCACATCAAAACTGAGATTGAAGATGTCATCAGTAAAAACATCACCTTCGACATCCTGTTCCACAACAGTGAACACCAAGCTACACTGTTACGCTATGGGGTCAAAAAGTCAGAACAGGTGAGGAACTAATTTTACATTAAAAAATGTCTGAGAACCACATGCTGAGGCATTCGTTTCCTTTTATGAGTTTGGTCTTAAATTGCAGCACTTCCTTATATTAAATCACATTTTTTGTCTAATTCTTTTTTTTCATTTGCTTCTAGATTGAAAAAGTCTACGCAAAGATAGTCCCCACCTGGCGGGAACCATTTGAGAAGAAAAAGTTTTGAATGAATAAGCAGGTTTATTTTTTTCTGGACCTTCTGAACAGATCACTGACACCTGACTGCTTATTTCTTACTTCTTTACTACTTATTCATTAAATTCTCATCATAATGATGTGTTAAGAGTGCAAACTATTCCCATTTGTCAATTAAGAGCAATTAGGAGAGTTTAAGGATCCATGTTTTCCTATTCCTATCTCGTTTTCTGGACTTTTGTACCAGTCACCTTTTCCATGCCTCCACTTGGGGGCACAATTGACATATTCAATACTGTTTTATGGGAGCATTCAATGTAAAATAAAGTTAACAATACTAGTGCATCCCCAAAAATAAGAGGGTTATGGATTTTTTTTGTCAAATGTTACAGTCTTTACATTTAAAGTAATATATTTCAAGCTTTCTCTTATTTTAATTTAGTAATTTAGTCATACTTTTATTTTAATATTGTAATAATGGGAGATTATGGATTTTTGATTTTCATGAGCTATGCCATCCTGTCACTGGCGCGAGCTGACAGAACAGGGACAAGGGTGTGGAGGCAAATGCAGGGAAGGAATTTAATATAAATAAAGAAAAACAAAGCACTTACAAAGTGGGGAACAAAGTACAACCAAAACAAGGGACCTATACTAACATAGAAACAAAGGACTGACAACACAGACAGAAACAAAGGGTCTTAAATACCAAACACTAGACACACCTGAAACTACTAATTACAAGGGGGCGTGGTTACACATGAGACACAGGTGGGAATGGGCGGAGCAAGGGAGAAGACAAAACCAAAACAAACACAAACCATGTGCTAAGGAGCACATGGGGGGGAAAACTGACAGGGAAGACAGGGCTCACAAGAGACAGACATGACACATCCTGTTCAAGTGCCCTTGCACTTTAATCTTTTATATGAAATAATGAACACAAATGAACTTTTCTGCAATATTCTAATATTTTGAGATGGATTAGTATATGAAGAAGTGATTTCTGAACTCAATATCAACCCTGTAGCTGGTGTTAAATTTCTATTTCTAACATTTTATTATCTTGTCTCCTCATGACATGTATCACATACTGAATTATAGATTTTGCACTGAATGCTCTCTTAATGAAACATTGTAAATATAGTCAATCAGCAAATTATTTCATTCTTTCAGACTCTAATGTCTTCTCATATACTGTACACACTGATACAAGTTACACAATTATACAATTATAAAGGTTGAAGCACTGTTGGGGGAGAGTACATAATGGCGTTTCATAAACACAGTGTAAAAAGATTTTGGACCAAAACAGCAGTGGATAATGTAACATATGTATAAATAAATAAATAAATAAATAAATAAATAAATAAAATAAATAAAGCTGTTTTGATATAAAAATAGAAGTTATGTCAGTTATAGGACATTGAGTCACTGAGACTGTTCTATGACTGTTCTCCAAAATCTAAAAATGCTTTTTCTTAAATGTATGCTTAAAATGGACTTTTCCTCCATTTATAACCCATAATAAAACATTTTATTGTGAACAAAACTGGAACTGGGTCGTGATAAATGGGACATGTCATATGCAGTTAAACAGATATTGAAAACTCATTCATTGTGTTGATTGAACAGCTCATTAAAAGGACATAAGTAAACTTAGATGGTGAGTAAATAAATTTGTATTTTGTTATTGATTTTGTGGGTTAATGATATATCAAATCTGAAGTGACTCAAATCTTGTCGCAGTGACGTCAATTCTATAATACAAATTGTCACATTGCAATCATTACACTTCATTATATTTCACTACATGTAAGAAATTGTAAAGTTGTGAAATTAGAAGCTCACAAACAGACCTTTAAAGCATAAAAAACACTTCATTTACAAACTACTGTCCAGTTTGTCTAGATGAAGGACTAGAAACTGCAAACTTAGTGGTTATTGGTCTTTTCACCCATGTCACAGTGGCACCTGGAAAACAGTGTGACGCGATGATAAATACAGACCAATGGCCTGAAAACAGAACCACCATAAACATAAATAACCAAAATAGTGCATCAAAATGGTCATTAAAATGTCATTCAAATTAAAATAACTGTAACTTGTATTTTTGATTAAACTCTTATTTAATAAGCATAACATATGCAAAATGCAGTCTGATAAGTCAGCTCTGTTTTTGTCTGATTTCTGCCGTTTAGTTTTTTTTTTCATTCTCGACCTCGAAAGGAAGCCTTTACCCATGATTATCTGGCCTTAATTATTCTACATGTGGTCAATATATCACTTCCTTTTGATTTCCAGCATTTTAATCATTTCTGTTCTGAAAAGAAAAAAAAACAAACTCAGCAATGTATTTCTAATATCCATTTCTTGACAGGTGTTTTCATCATTTTGACCACATCCTGTATTTTTCATTAGATTATAACCTTCAGACAAAAAGAAGAAATAATGCCTAATGAAAATGAATCTGGCCTTGCCATGAAGCTTGTCAAGGGAAGCTCCAAACAAGCATTAGTAAAAGCCAAGTAATATAAGACCTTCACTGCAGACAGCAGGAGACCGACAATGGCTTTAGAGCACTGACATTCAGCGCCTGAGTGATTATTGATCGTTCTGGTTTTTTGTGGCATGACTAAGAATTGCGTAAGACATAGGAGGTTTAGGGTGATGTATGGTCTGATTATTTCCTTAAGCTGGAGGAGGAAGAACCAGCTTCAAAGTCAAATATACACACACATACATAAGCAACAAGCAGCAGTAAATTAAGGAAAGTGTCCCCACAAAGCTCAGTTTAAATGGTTATTAAACTCTGGCAGCAAAGAAACATATAGTTTTGGATTCTGTTACATAAGGCATCATACAGTCCCGGGAACAATGATTTATTATTGTAACACTTGAAAAATCCTGTCAATAGATGATAATAGGAGGCCAGACACAAAATTATTCTTTGAAGACCCTTCTAGTGGAACCCAGCCAACTCATACTCGTATTTGTTTACTGGGTATTTGAATAAAGCATTTATAAGAATAAAGATAATTAATTAAACCATGAATCATCTAGGACTATGTTTGTTTACTGTACATCCAGTGGATGTTGCATCTCAAAAGAAAACAAAGCAGTATTTCCCAGAAACATCTACATATATGGTGTGGAGTCTTAAATTATGCGCATCTAAAGCACATAGAAAATCAATTCAAATTAAATATAAAGTGTACATCATCACCTAAAATGTGTATTGAATAAAGACTGACTCCCCTATTTTTAGCTCAAGACTTCCACAAGGGGGAGCTATTAGCTCTCAGTTAGCCTCTTAAGAAGGGCCCATCAAGGATTGCTTAATAAAGGCAATTACAGAAGCATGGTTACTTGCCTGGTTAAAGGGCCTTTATGATAAGTGCAGATAAAATTATTACAAATTGTTCTATAGCATGAAAAAGGACCTTTTTTCAAACTTTTAAATCCAAAAGAGGTAATAGCTATAAAACACTATTGTTGTTAAGCGTTTTGTCTTTGTCTGTTAATAACAATTATAAAAAATATACTTTTTTGTAATGTTTTGCCCACACAGCTTTCCTCCAAACATGCACATTGTGAATTGGCCATTGTGCATCGCCCCATAGTGTTAGTATGTGTGTGTGTGTGTGTGTGTGTGTGTTTGGGGGGGGGGGGTTGGGCACCCTGCAATGGATTGGTGTCCATGGAGCAATGCTGCCTTGTGCCCAATGATTCCGGGCAGGCTCCAGACCCACCATGATCCTGAACGGAATGAAGTGTATAAGATTATTGAAGGGCTCGGTGGGTAAAATACATAGCAGTGTTTCCCATCTTTGTCACTCACCATTTTTTCAAGATAGATTAATTCCACGTGATCCATATATATATAACATTTGCGGAAATAAATAAAATACAAAAATTAATAAATTAAAATTGTTTTAATGCTGAATTATCTGCCCAATTTTACTTCCTTAACTAGCAGCTTTGTTGCTCTGTCATTAGTAAGGAACTCCACTGACTCACTGCATAGCCAGCAGCTACATATGCAGTCCAACAAGTTAAACTCTGTTTTCCACTCACAGATCCAGCTTTCATGCTTGTCCTTAACTATTTTAGTTTCGTTTTAGGTCATCGTTGTTTTCTTTTTCTTGGACATTTACTAAAGGCTTTTCTGCCATTATTTATGTAGTAGAGTGGTATAGTGTTTGTGAAAAAGTGTGCTGTTATGGCAAAATTATAGCAGGGATTGAATGCTTTCAACCAATTAGCTTGTGTGGCCAGAACTAACTGTTATTTAAAGATAAGTACGATATAAAACACCAGTGTCCAATGCTCTACATTCTGTGGTTGGCTGCTTGAGATGGTCAACAGTGTATTCCATTTCAAACCACTTCATGATCATTTGCATAATTCGTTTAACTACACTAAATCTCATGGCCATGTCGCTATTTGAGGAAGTTAATTGGTTTAGGCACAGTCACAGTGCTGGAGCATTTAAGAGCCTCCTTCTGTAATGAGCCTGCAGTAATGCAACTGTCCTGCTGTATTAAGTGTGACACTTCACCAAGTCGCAATCTTTTAGACCCATCTGAACTTTAATCACTGCTCTCAGAGAGAACTCCTCTCTTCAAGTCAGCTTCACTATTTAATGCCCCAACCTGACAATCAATGACGACAACAGAGGCAGCAATAAAAAACCTTGAATCAATCAAAGACAGACAGAGCATTCAGCACGATTTTACCCACCTGACTGTCTGTCTTCTATGCAGTGAAAGCCAGGAGTAAAACTGTTGATGTTCTCTTTAAAAAGCAGAGCTTGTTTGCTGAATTATTCTCTCTAAGGTTATACATAAAAAACCATAGACCACTTTTACTTTCACAAAAGTTAAAAGATCACAGACAACTTGACACAGTCCAAGAACACAAAGCATATTCCACCTTAAAATGGAAATGCATTATAGCTTTTAAGGTGGAATGGACTCTACGTTTATTGGTGTAGCGCTTTTTACAACAAGGAGTTGTCACAAAGCAGCTTTACAGAAATCTGGGTCCAAGCCTCAAATGAGCAGCCAGTGGGAAAAACTCCCTCAGGCTAGGAGAAAGAAACCTGGAGAGGAACCAAGGCTCAAGAGAGGAACCCATCCTCCTCAGGTCAGAGTAACTTATGGAATTAAAGTTGACTGTTGTGTCACATTCATAACTAAACATTCTAAACTGGCCATTCAGAGGGACAAAAATACCCAGGGATCAGCCACTGGAAAAACCCACTGGTGGGCCTGTACTTGCTAAAGTGGTGAACATTTCATCTTTTCCAGCTTCTCATTCCACAGTAACTGCTTTATATGTACCTGCATCTACACAAGCATTGGTTGATTTGCTTCACAGAAAGAGAGGGAAAGATACAAGTGTTGAAAACAAACATACGCCTTTGGAAATTTTAAACCTGTTAAATAAATAAAACGAATGAATGTTTAGACAAATACTCCTTTGATTCAGTTATTTATATATTTGTTTCATGGTTTGAAAAAAAAAGGAAATTCCTCAGGGAAATAAAAAAGGAACATCACTCTGAACAAAGTCACTGAATCGGAACAGTAATTTCATTTGTTTAGGCTCGTTCTCTATTGTGTGTTGAGCGAATGGTAGATCAAATCATGTAATAAACTCATTGAGGGAGCGCATCGGATGTGTGAACACTGCTGAGAGCTCAGCGGAGCCTCTAATGGTGTTTTTATCAACTGGACAGCATTTGGAAAACTTCCCTAAATTGAATCGTTAGTCAGTAAACTTCTGTGTGAATTTGCAGGAAATAAAATGACATACATTCGCACTGACAGCTGAGCTGGAAGGGCTGGAGATATTAGAGTGGGGATTCACTCTATGTGCAAATATGTGGAAATATGAGGAACATAATAGTAACAGAAAAATCAGGTAACAGGTGGGAAGCAAATGTGATGTATAGGGTGGTGAACTGTGATACAGCTTACTGTATTTCAATTGGTTGAAAGACTGGCAGACTGTTAGAGCAGTGGCTCAGGTTACTCAAGTTACATAGTAGTATCAGACACGGTGTGTGCTTGGAATAGCAAAGATAAAATTGAACCTGTTATTTTAAGGTAATACATAATGCTGCTTTAAACCCTAGCAAACCAGGGTCTGTCTTCTGTCTATTTTAGATGGTTTATCTGATCTAGCAGCACAATCAACCTGACCAGGCTAGTCAGTCATTATGACCATGCTGGTTGATCAACCTAGCTGGTCAAACACCATGATCAGTGTCACTATGCTTGTCCACCCGTATGACAAGCGTAACCTTACTGGTGGACCAGTATGATCAACAAGATTGTGGTCTGCTTGACAGTAAATTGGACTGGAGGGCCAACACTGATGCTGTGTACAAGAAGGGGATGAGCAGACTCTACTTTCTGAGGAAGCTCAGGTCCTTCAATGTTCTTCCTTCAAAAATCTTCTACCAGTCTGTTGTGCTGCCTTCTCTGCAGCAGTCTGTTGGGGTGACTGTTTCAAAGGTGGATATGCCAAGAAGATCAACAAGGCCAAGAAGGCTGGCCCTGTTCTTGGATGCTCTTTGGTGAGCTTGGAGGTGTTGGTGGAAAGGAGAACTCTCAATAAACCGATGGCTATCCTGAACCACTTATGTCCGACTTTCTGGTCAGACAGCGAAGCACTTTCAGCAGCAGACTCTTTCAGCTTTGCAGATATTTTCAACCCCTCCTTCTCCCTCTCAGTCGAGCGAACATGCTTCAAACTGGCCACCATTGTCCCAGTTCCAAAAACAGCTTAAATAACTGGTGCCTGGTTGTTCTGACCTCTGTCATAAGCAAGGTCTTTGAGGGGCTGGTCAGAGATTTCATCTGCTTCTTACTGGCTGCCACCCTGGACCGCATATAGACACAACAGATCCACTGATGATGCAATTGCCCTCACTCTGCACACAGCTGCCTTCTCCCACCTAGAGAACACTGTTCATGGACTACAGCTTTCAACACCATCTTTCCCCCATAGCTCGACATGAAGCTCTGGGATCTCGGTGTGAACAGCTCTCTGTGCAGCTGAATCCTAAATCTAACGGGCCATCAGCAGGTGGTGAGGATGGACAGAAACACATTCACTTCACTGACCCTCAACACTGGTGCCCCTCAGAGCTGTGTGCTCAGCTCACTCCTGTTCTCTATGTACACCCACAACTGCATAGCCACCATTAAATTTGCTGACAACACAACAATGACAGGCCTGATCTCCAAAGGGTCCACTGGGGAGAGGTTCAGCAGCATCAAGTTCCATGGTGTTAACATCTCTGAGGAGCTTACATGGTCAGAACACACCACACGGGTGCATAATTGCACCTCATCTACCTCAGGAGGCTGGTCTGAATCAGTGCACAGTGGAGAGCATCCTGACAGGTTGCATCACCACCAGGTTTGGGAACCACTCTCAAAAGGAAAAAATCTGCAGAGAGTCCAGCACATCACCGGGGGTTCATCTCCCAAAAACTCTGGATTTTGGACCAATTTCACTGGACCCATTTTAATGCCTGTTCTCAAAGCTTTCCAGTGGTAGGAGGTACAGAAGCATGAGGACCAGAACCAGTCGGTTCCAAGACAGCTTCTTCCCCCAGGCCACCAGGCTGCTCAACAGTCAGTAGCCCAGTGTTCCAGTCCACAGATTAATCACAATTTAACTCACCTGCCTCATCACACCATCACAACTTCACACCACAAAAACTCTTTCTGCATCTGCACTTTACTCACTACTGGAGCAGCAACTATCTGCTCAGTTACACTACACCCACCAAAGACTGTCTACCACTGCTTCCTTATAATACAGCTACATCTAATTCTATACCCAGTGTATGTACATATAATGCAAACATTCTTTTATAGTTTCTATAAACACAGAACTTCTAAAGTGCAATAATGTATGTTTTATAATATATGTATAGTGTAAGTTAATGTGTAAATACCGTATTTTCCGGACTATAAGCTGCACCGGAATATAAGCCACACCCGCAAAGTAAAAAAAGGAAAATAACATATATATAAGAAGAAAAAACTGCACTTCATTATAAGTCGCATAGTATAAAGTGTGGGAAAAAAAAGTAGCGGCTTAAAGTCTGGAAAATACGGTACTCTATTTATATTACATAAAGGTTTTTTACTCACGTTTAAACCTGTCCTTATAGCCAATCATTGCACTGACACTTTATCTACACTTCTACAGACTCACTGAATGACTGGACATTACTACTCTTCTATTCATATTTCATTGTACAGACAATAATCAGATATACTATTCATATCTTTGCACAGACACCTGTACATGTACACAACAGACAGTCGTACTGAGCCTTGATTTCTGTTCACTGCATAACGTTTATGCAGTTACATATTACATACTTACAGTTTATTGTATTCAAAATCAAAATGTATTTGTATAGTGTTTTTACAACTGATGTCACACAGCAGCTTTACAGCAATAAAAAATAAGAAGGTGACCAACACATGAAACATAGGATAAAGGCATAAACCCCCCAAGTCAGCAAGCCAAAGGGTGAAAGTGGCAAGGAAAATCTCCCTCAGAGCTGGAGGAACAAACATTGGGAGGAACCAGGCTCATAAGGGGGGACCCATCCAATTCTGGTCAACTACTTATAGAAAGGTAGTTAGGGGACACTGAACCACCATGTCTGCTGTAATACTCAGGTGTACTGAAGTAATGATAGTTTTAATATAGCACTTATTTATTCAGTTCTTCAGTTCTTCAGTTTAAAAATGCATAGCTGCCCAGTTAACTTCAGTGTTGGATCACAATAACAAGAAAATTATTGAGACACAGACGGCAGGAGCTTCGACCAATGTTTCAAACTAATGTGACATATGCATTGATTTGAGGGAAGAACATCAGTAAATTGGGTTGTAAATTATGACCTCAAGCATACATTTAGTGACCATGATGCATGTGCATTAGTATGGATCTTTTTCTCAAGTCAGTGATGTGATCACACTGCATCAGTAAACATGGTCTGCATACATCGGTTTACATACATACAATGATTTCATATTCCGTTCTTCTGGTAAAATCATTCTCTTCTGTTGACCAGCTCTTTCACCATCTGTCCAGCTTGTGACTGACAGTTCTTCATTCCCCTGGACATTGCCACTGAGAATCGATGGCCATGGCTTGCAGGTCTGAACTGGCTTTAGAAGTGCTGATGTTCTGAGCGTGACATTGTTCATTCTGACCCGGCGGACTGTCCCACGAGAGAAGTTAACCTTGCTGAAAATGCATTTTGACCCTGCAGACCATCCCGTGAGAGAAGTTAAACTTGCTGAACAAGAAGTGGATCCAGTGTGTCAGTATTGCCATGCGTCTGTACCATCTGAAACAGATGGGCTCAGTCACTATGTGTGAACCAATAAAAGCCAATTAGCTACTGTCAATAAAAGCTGTATCTAAGACTGTGCTCTATTTACTACATGTGGAAATCTAGATCACTATACAGAGCACTATTATAGGGAACATAATTCAACAAGGTAGTGAATGATGTTGGACACCGCATTATGTCTACGAGTTCATAGCTGTGCACCAGCAGATGGTGTCACATATGTCACTATTTCTCAAAGAAGCTGTGCACAAATGTTCAAACCAAACAAGATGTTGAATTATGGGTATTCCATGACCGATAGTGTACACCATGCATTATTTGTGTGTCAAAGATGTGCAAATTCACTTTGCCTCATCCCTATAAAGTAGTACTGCCATTAGAATAGGACTTTCTGGAGCATGCCTAACACAAGGCATCTGGCTAGAGTGGTATAAAGCCCCCCCAGTACTGTGCTGTGGAGCAGAACTTCATTCTCTGTGCTCCATCCAATACTTTTGGGGATAAAGTAGGGTGGTGATCATCCAACATCCTGACCTCAGCTTTGTTGCAATCAAATCCTGACAGCAATGCTCCAAAATCTAGCAGAACTCTCTGGACAGTAGAGACATTTGCTCCAACAAAAGTAGGAAAAATGTTTTTTGTAAGACCTTGATTTCAGAAAAAAACAGCAAGTGAGCCGTCGAACTCAATTCCAACTCAATCTGGTTCAGATAAAGAATTTTATGTTGTTTTTTTTTAAAATACAAACATAATGCAACCATGACATTATTAAGAGACCATTCAGCTATAACCCCTGCCCACAGATATGACAAACGTTGGACTTTATTCCCAAAAGAATTAGCCGTTTTAAATGGAGGAGACAAAGACACATTGTTTCTACTGCCCCTGCTCTGCCTTCTTCTCCTCGGTTGATTAAAAGGAGGCAGACCCAGGTCATACTAATCAACTTGCCTTAACAAAGAGACCTGCACTGTGTTCTTAGGGGCTGGTTTCCATGACTGTAATCAAAGCTACACCTCAGGAAATGACAGCTAGCGTCTTGTTTCCAATCTTGATAACAGTGAAAGCTTTGAATGGGTTGATTACTGGCTGTGAGGAACTAGCGCTGCACCGTGGTGTTGGAACAGGATTAATGTTTCCGCCGAGAGTTTATATCAGGGAGGTGATATGCATTTCTCAAGCTGTTTTCTGTGCACACAGTGATGAAGACGCAGTTTATTAAAAGACACGCATAACAAGTTATTGTTTTGCTTTGCAAAAGCTTTTAATAAAGAATGCATTTTGGAATTTAAAATGCAAAGTTCATATTATGTAAAATCATTATGGTGAGAAATAATGCAATGCTGTATATTAGCACAGTAATGTAAAAAGCAAAAAATCATTGCTGAATATAAAGGAGGGCTGAATACCAGCTGCAGCTGTCTGTTCTCATTCTGAACCTTTATTCTCCAACAAAGCCTTGAGGGTCATCTCACAGTTTTGGAAAGATGGATATGGATGCTTTCTCGTGGGTTTCTTTCAGCCAAGGGATGAGGATTTTATTGACCTCTGCTGGCCTGATGATCACAAGGAGAAAAATCAAAACTCTACAACAAGTAGTTCACTGCAAATGGCACAAAAGAGTTAGCAGACAGAGATAATGCACATACTGTCATACTACAGTTACTACAGTCATAACCAACTTACTACTGTAATAGTTACTACAACAATCAACTTTCTACTGTAATAGTTACTACAACAATCAACTTACTGCTGTAATAGTTACTACAACAATCAACTTACTGCTGTAATATTTAGAACAATCAATTTACTGCTGTAATACAGTTACTGCAATCGTAATTACTGTTGTAACTGTTACTACAGTCATAATGCACTTATTGTTGTAGCATATTTACTACAGTAGTAATGAACTTACTCCTATTGTAAAACATTTACTACTGTTGTTACACATTTACTACAGTCTACACACTTCAATCGTAACACTTAACTTGAGTAGCAACACATCTACAGTTATAACATGACCCTTATGATTCTCAGTATTTTTCTTTACTTCCAATATCATTGTACATCAGACGTCTACCCATTAATCTACACTTTACAGTTATGTTGGGGTTTTTTTCAACTTCTTTTTCAAAAGAGTTTTCAGATCTGCACATTTTATTTGCAAAATTGATTTTTGATGAAAAAAAGTCTGCCTTCTCTTCAGAGGAGAATAGGGGTTGAGGTTGAGACACTGAGTATCTTGTTCACAGGTTGTGCTCCATGATCTCAGTAATTAATCTGATTGCCTACAAGTGTTGAGAAAGCTCACATAACAGTAATTCTGTCTTATGTTTGGTCAGTTTATTATCTGAAGTTAAATAATTCATATTTAAGGCAGTCATGTTTCAAAATCACAAAACTCAACATGTCTCATTACATCCATTTAAAACAGAATTACATCTGCTTTTTCAGCCTTAATACTGGAATCCCCTCCATTTAAATGTTAGTGGTAGAGGTGGATTAGATGCATTACTTAGACCTCACTGGAGATGGATGAGTGAAACTCCCCTTTTCACTACAACTTCAGGCATGGTGCCTGCAGCTGCAATCATCTGTCACCATGGTGTCGCTATAATAGTATACATGGAGATTGAAGGCTGGTCGCAACCAAAAGTGTGCATTATTTCAATCTCAATGACGTTTTGGACACTGTAAGGTAGCCCACCGAAAATTTGTTGATCTAATTAGGCTTTCAGTGTTCATTTGCTCCACCCTTTTTCTGGCTAAGGCATTTGGGATATTACAACACTATCAATGCACTGTATTGACATTTATTATTTATTAACAACCATGTTGTGTAATCAGTTATTTGTAAGGCTCCAGGGCACAACAGTATGTTGGCTCTAGCCGTTGATAAACAATGCCTTTGGGTTCTTAGAGGTAAGAGCTCAACAGACCTAGGCTTTTAATCATAGTCAGGGTTTGAAGAATTTCTTGGTGCAATGGATTCAAGGTTGGATTGTTTAACCTTGGGAACAGTGAGAGATTTGTGTTTTGACGGTAGTGACAGCAGATTGGTTTTAACTACTCTAACATCTAACATCTGCCTTGACTGTGTTCACAGTCTGCAGAGCTTGATCCTGTTGAAATCATAAAATCCGCTTCCTGTTCTTAAATCATAATAATAAGATCTATCTATGAAATAAATGAAATTATACAAATATGTAAATGAATGCCACTCTACTTGTCTACAAGAGAGGTAACTCTGGACTGGAAGTTATGTAAATTCATTGTTATACTTTAAACAAGAGTGCTTATAAATTAGTGCGAGTGCAGATTTCAGGCTCCTGAAAACAGAAACATTTTACTGAATGTCTGCTGATCTTCTCTGCAAGTTGCTTGTACATCTAAAATCCTACACTCTTGCAATAAAAGGTGTCAAAGTGGTCCTTGGAGCAATGCCATAGAAGAACCATATTTAGTTACCTAAAATGTATTTCACAGTGGGCTCAATAGGACCTCTTTGAGGAAACAAAAGCGGTTCAGGCTGCAAATACATATTTGTGGTATTTTTATACTGAGACTAAAAACCCTCAAGACATTCAGTAGGTTAATGAATGAATCCTGTTACAGATGCACATAATAAATCTGAGAGGCATATTTTGAAAGCTTTATGGATGGTCATCAAATGTCCAGCCTGATAAATGTTCTTTGACCTGTAGGTTGTTGCGCACACTTTACATACCTTTCCATCTGAATCCAGTGTCCACATTCCTCAATATGACCCCTTGATAAATTAGGAATCTTTCAAATCAATAGAAAACACTGAATTAGCTTGTGTGACCCACATTTTAATTGTGTTACATCAGGGGTGTCCAAATTTATCCACAAAGAGCTGGTGTGGCTACAGGTTTTTGACCCCACAAAGCAAAAGCACACTTTATCAACTGTTCGAAGACCAACTGATTAACTGATTGATTGTTTGGAATGACCTGAAGCTACACTGGCCCTGTGCAAATTAAAATGGACACCCTTGTGTTAAATGATACTGTTAAATGTAAAATGCTTAAAAGCTGTCCAATCAAAAGTTTTGGCCTGGACGTGGACATACCGTCTTCTCCATGCCAGTGCTAAAACTGGGCAGAAGCACCGAGTCCTTCCCAGCAGTCACCA
This sequence comes from Acestrorhynchus altus, assembly GCA_034509495.1. Taxonomy (NCBI): domain Eukaryota; kingdom Metazoa; phylum Chordata; class Actinopteri; order Characiformes; family Acestrorhynchidae; genus Acestrorhynchus; species Acestrorhynchus altus. The sequence continues at coordinate 9,102,850 of CM067513.1, forward strand.
TCAAAGCTGGCATCAGAATCTGTATGTTGGAAAAGAACAGGTGATTCTGTGTTTTGTACTATCAGCACTAAACCATACCGTGTCCAGAAGACCAAGAAGAGGAGCAACAATTTGCTTGTTTATAGTGGGCAAGTGAACAGAATGGCCTCTGAAGAGCGGAACCCAGCACTTAGTGAGGCCTGATTGTTTTTCAACATGCACTGCATAAAGAAATATGTTTATCAGAGATGTAGCGGGTGCAACAGAGTACTTCAAGCATGGCCTCTCAAGAGCAGATGTGAGGGAATAGGCAGCGGAGGCCATCTGTTGTGTGCAGCGTGCATGATTATGCTTAATGCCATGCGAGTTTGCTGAAGTGCAGGGCTCTGGGGTGTTTTTGACAGTGATGGTGTCAGAGCTGGAACACAACTGGAGGAGCTGGAGCACACTTGCCTTGCCCCTTGGCCTTGAACACAGCCAGCGCCAGTTCCTCTCCACATTTCGATACCAGTTGAGAGGACCCCTTTAGAAAAAAAAATATTTTCTCATTACAAAAAAGAGGAACTTTGATGACACAAGCATGTGCCTGCATAATCTGAGCACAAATGATATCTTCACTGTAAGATATTTTATAATAAATCCAGTGCCAGCTGCTAGATTTTTCTGCTATGGAATTACTGATACAAGACTTTGTTACATCAGCAACAACAACAGGAATAGGAGTAATATTCTACAGTAAAAAAAATCATATGACTAAAAAACTTGTATGTTGATAAGTGATATAATGATATATGACACATTATGATGAAAATTATAAGTATTTAACTGTACCAACAATAACACAGCATGCAGTATATTGACATTATACACTTATGATGTGTCTTTGGAAAAATCTGAACTTCCACACAAGCAACCCACCCACATTCTTTTTTGGAAGTAAAATGTACAGATGAAACAGATGTGATATTACAATATGATGATTTTTATATCATTTTTATATCTATTTCTTTTGAACTAGCAATGTACAAAAATTATATATCATATATCGATTTACTTTATCTGAATGGCAATATATGGTACGATATATGATGTGAAAAATACAATTTGAAAAATATTTCACACCTCATGAAACCTTTCTAAATATATTTAAAATTCCCCTACAACATAGACGAGGAGCTGAGAGCAGGGGGCAGAGCAGAATGAAGTTATTTAAAAACTTTAAATAAGCAATATCATCTCAGGCCATATCTTGCTTTGTTAATAACCCAATATTGAATTAAAGATATTCATAAATTCAACTATATATTTTGATATATAGTTGTTTCCAAAATATTGCCCAGCCCCAGTAATAAGTAATAAAGAGAATGTGAGACTGTGTACCTGAAGCCACTCTTACTGTACTGCTTGACATAGTACTGCAGAGCCTCCTCGCTGAGAATGGAGCTTCTGGGAATCTCCTCAGGCAATCCAACAAACAGACCTCCTGAAAAGTACAATAAAAGTACTGATTATGTAAAGTATTCCCACAGGTCCCACAAAAGGTGCATAGAAAAGTATAGTCTGATTCTCTGGGATGTTGATATTTTCAATATGAAAAATTCTTATTCATACCAATTTAAACATTAGCCTGTAATAAAGTAGAACAGCATTAAAATTAAGGATTTTTGTAGGTTTATTTATACAATAGAATAATTTTACATTTAAGTTTTAAATTGAAATGTCCATTTGGGTCTACAGGTCTGAGAACATTGGTGAATTTGTTTTATATTTTTTCCTTATTTAATACAATTAAGAAACAAACAGAACATTATAATGTAGAATAGAATATTTGAAAATTTACATAAAATTGTAAAACAAAAGTTGGTGATTCATGCAAACACTGGGTATGTCCCAAATGCATACCGATTTTTAATACTATCTGTCCTCAATTCATATTCAATACAACTCTGTCTTTGTGGTTTTGATTAACACTATTTTACCACAGCGAACAAAATAAAAGGAATGATTAACTTCTGCAAAAAAAACAGTGAAAAGCATGCATCTGTATTTTTGTCCGTTTCTAGTTCTCTCCATGGTGCTCTACGCTGTGTAAATAATTCTGGATGAACAGACCATTAGAAATGCACTAAAATTATTAAAGTTTATTATTAAAGCTCTTATTTTACATTTACATTCATTTCAAGTTAAGAGCATTTTTACCTTCTGTAAAGCTGCCATTTTGGAGATACGTGTTTTTTATTGGATAGTGATGATGTGCTGTTTGGTACATTTTGCCAGCACGCCCTGCCTCTGAAGAGAGACTTGATTGTAGCAGACAAAGTGAAGTAGGAGACATCTATATATACATTCCACACCAAAGAGAAGTCTACTGCGTGGATGTCTTTGCTATTTTTGATCATTGCACAGGAAAGTTTAGAGCTGTTAGATTTTTCTAGCTAAGGTCAGGTAAATATCAGGGTCATCTTCAATTCCTCGCTCCCCAATAGTCGCATCCTGGTAGATGTGGGTTTCAAACCCACAGGCCTGTGATCAGTAAACATGTTGTAATAGCTGAGCCACTGATGATAGTTTCACTTACCTTTCTTACAGATTCCAGATGTGTCCATTGGTGGACCCTGTGACAAAAAGAAAAAAGAACATTTTTGTTTCATTTTGAGTCAGTTTCATAAGTATTTAACTGTCTCCATACTCTCAGTCACCACAACGTTTTTTTTCCTGACACCCTCAAGTACCCTGCAAAGAGTGCAAGATCCATGAGAAATGTTTGGAAGTTCTTCAATTTGAAACTGTGGAGGAACCTCTTAAAATGGTCTCTTGAAGATACCTTGAAACATCTTAAGTGGTTCTTCCACACAATTGAAGAACCTACAAAGTTCCTCAAAGATCAGTAAATTGTGCAGGACTCTCCAGAACTAGGGTTGCCTACCCCATATATATGGCATGTACATGTACATTACATTGTGTGCAGCCTTTTTCTGACATCTTGTATTCAAATGTGAATATTTCTTGGTCTCCATATTCAGTGGTAACAGTTATTAAATATTGGGCTGATAAAAGATCTCAGAATTTAATTAGCCCTCAAAGATACCATCTCTCACGGCCCGGTTGGAGTATTTCTTGAATTAGCTGCTACTCTGAGTGAGATGATATCAAACCCAGCACACCTTTGCCCTGCTTGTAACGACTTGCAACTTCAGCTCCAGTAATAATGTCACCACACATCTTTGTGGTGCAAATGGCATTTATGTGTGAAGAGTGTATGTGTGTGGGAGGAACGAATGGTCACAGTAATTATTGTGGCACATTCCTCCGAGGTCGTGCCCCTCAGTGAGCAGATGATATCCTCCATTTGACAGGGGCAAGTGTGGAGATAAAAGGCTGCCATCAGAGCACGGTCCCTGCCCAGACCCCCATGCCGCTGGCCCACGCACTCATTAAGATGCACTGCGGCTGTCTTGGCCTGGCTGAGTGATGGCCTGGCTGGTCAGTAGTGACTCATTACACCAGCAGCAAAGGCCTGGATGGAGGGTCTTTATGTTGCCCTCATTATGATGCCAAGTCACTCAGCTACAGCAACACAGCCGGCTGTTTGATCTCCATCAGCACTGCCTTATGATGGCCATGATAAACCTTGTAAATATGGAAAGCCTGTCGACGCCACCTGTGATAAAGGCAGAGTTCTTCAAGCACTCTTGAAGGATCAGGATAGGAGTTCACAGGCATGTTAAGCAGACACCTTTTTCCCCCTCTTTCACGCTTCTTTCATCTTCAATTTCTGGTGCTATTCTGAGATAGGGGCAAGATTAAGGCTCTAGGGCATATCTGTATTTTGTTCAATTTAAGGGAAAGTGCTTAGACAGCAATATCGCTATAGATGGCACTTCTCTGACTAAGCAATATTTAGTGTATGTCTTTTTCGTACAGAGGCTCACAAGCTCTCTCACAGACTCAGGATTTAAGAAAGAAGGGTCCTGAATTAAGGACTGACATTTGCGGAGTGAAGCCGACCTCACACCCGCAGCAAAATTACACGTGCTATCTGCTTGATACACTGCAATGTCTGAAAGAGGTGTGAGCACTGAGCTAGTCTCTAAAAGCAGTTACTCAACAAATCCTAACTAACAAAGGGATCCCAAGATCAATTCATAGTCTGATTTAACACGCACATGGCATAATGGAAAAACAGGCCAATTCCAAGAGCCCAAAACATTATGGATTGATTTGTTTGTTGACTATTATTACACCCTCTGACAATATTTACACCCTCAAAATGTATACATGCCCAGCCTACTAGTGAAATATAGGGTTGAGCAATATATCAATATTTATATGGATATCGGGACATAAGCAGAGCACAATATGGTCTGAGGCAATATCGTTTAAAAGTTTTTCTGTTGATGTTCTTCTTTTTTGGCTTGCTTGTTCTGCTCCACCGCCTTCTATCAGCTCCTCCACTACTCTGCTCTCCTCTGCCTCCACATAAGCTAAACACAAGTTAGAAAGCTAACTGGCTAAGAGCACATTACGCTGAGAGGAAAACCCACTATAAAATGCAGATTATATAAGCTTTCAACAGCTTTAAACCAGACCATAGAAGCTTATTATTTTTTTTCTTAGGAGCCTGCTGTAAGAAAACAAATCTGTTTCATTCAGCAGAGAAAAAATGCAAAAAACAGGGTTGTAAATAGGCCTGTTAACTTACATGTGAGCATTTTCAACCCAATAAAATCACTTGCTTACTATTTATGTCAGAATCAGCTTAAAATGCTCGATGAATGCATTTCGCGTCTGTAAATTCTCGAACACAGTATTCAATTCCAAACACATTAATAAAAGCTCAAGAAGTTGTGTTTTTAAAGAAAGAGGAGAAAAATGAGGCAATATGAGATTATAACTGCATTAACCTCAGAGAGGTGGCATTTATTACATATGATATGAGATCTCTGTGTGACTACAGTTTGGTATGTAATATGTTGTGCTCAGTGTTTGTGCCCCAGAGTTGAAGTGGAAAACTTACGCTATCATTACTAGCAGTGAACAGCAGTTTGAAAGTCCTTGCCAAGTTCTTCTCCAGCTCTGCCTCTGCCACACCCTGGTCAGACATGCAGAACAACATGCTCGTTGTATAGGATTTCTGTTTCTACACGTGTGATTTTACTTCTTAATGTAAAGCACTCTGAATGACATTTTCCTGTGAAAGGTGCTATACAAACAACCTTGCTTCGGCTTGTGACATCTCAGAATTTGCTTTATCCCGTTGACACAGTGGTGGCAAAAGTATTGCAACTCGGCTTTATCAGTCAGTACATAATAAATATTTTCAGTCAACAATTTTATGTAGTGGAGCATATGGGACAACAGGCCTACTCACACTTATAGTCAGACAGTGAGGGGAAATATTGTGAAGTGAGCTCGCTCAGTAAATATTTAACTAAAACTGGTAACTATGATTGAATAGAGGAGTATTCAGCTCCATGCTTTCTAATAATCTCAAAAGTTCCCAAACGCTGAATCTGGAAGTTGGTATAGTGCACTGATATTTTTGTGTGTGTCAATAGTGATTATTATTATTTCTTCCACCACTAATATAAGATCTACTGTAAAACCCCAACATACAATCTCCTCATATAAGGATGCAGTTATTGTATGTTTGCATAAACATGGGGGAGTTGGTTTACACTCCTCATAAAGACAATAGCTGCACAAGTAGTTGCACCCAGAAGGAAGTGGTTTGCTTGATTTCAAATCCCCAGACCCAAACTAATTACGAAGTAGTTAAGTAGTTAACATCTAGACTAATTAATAAAACTGCATAGATGAATTAAAAATACAGGTACTGTTATTATTGATCAGCGTATTTGACTGTCAGAAAATCAAAAAGACCAACTGTTTTTAGGTGATATGAGAGCACAATGAGATGAGGATATACAACTACAGTTTTTTGGAAGCAGATTTCCCCAGAATTTCCTGTTCACTGCACATTTTCCTAGTGGGATGGTAAATACAGCCCAAATGTTACTGGAATGTTCTTCCTCAACAGAGGATGATGATCTAACTCTGATAAGAAAATGTAATTCCACAGAATCCTCAAATGCAGAAGTGAATACTTAAACTATTATTCATGAAATTCATAATGCTTCATTTAAGCACAAAGAGAGTCTTTTTATACACACTGCATGACATTATATATGCACTATATGAACAAATGTATTGAGAGAGCTTCTCATTCACGGTTTCTTGTATAAGTGTATAAAAAAACAGTTTACCCTGCTTTTGTTGAAGTCACTGTCTACTAGATTTTGGAGCATTACTGTAAGAATGTGATTGCATTCAGCAGCAAGAGCATTAGTGAGGTCAGGATGTTGAATGATCACCACCTCACCTTATCCTCAACTCCCCAACTCATGATATAGTTCCACTGCTCCCTGGGGTCTTTATACCCAGTTAGTCCATGTTAGGCATTAGGCATGGTGCCTATAGGTTTATGTTTTCTGCTCCAGAGAGTCCTACTCAATTGGTAGTACTTGTCTACAGGGAGACAAGCCATGTCTGTGTGTATCTGCACATCTTTATCAGTAACTGCACATTAACAAGCATGCAGTCCAAAAAATAAGGATTTTTTTTATCCTTCAGATTTTTTACACACTGTGCAGCAAACGACCCAACTAAACTTGAATACTTATGCTCTCTTTGTAAAGAAACCTGCAGTTGGTCAGTGTTTAAGTTATAATGAAATTATGATATGATCAGGGAAGTGTACTGCAACACACACAGTCACGATCACATACAGTTATGTTGTCTTGACATACTCACCGGCTCCTGGAAATATATTTGATAGTCAAAAATTGGTACAGACTTCAGCCTTTCCATTGCATTCTTGTTTGGATCTACAGGAAACAGGGGCGTATTGAGAGAAGCCACAGCCCTGAAGGAAAAAATCAGTAGAAACAGTAAGATGCATTAAGACCAAATGTGCATGTCCAGGTAGAGCTTATTTGCACAAATAAGGTCCTGAACGATCACAGCTTATGAGGTATAGTATACCATCTAAATGTGACAAACACTGCGTTACAGCAGTACAACTGGAACAGGACACTTGATAATTACCTTAGCCTCTCTGGATGGCACTGAGCCATGTTCCAAGCCAGTGTGCCACCCCAATCATGGCCCACCAGAGTAACCTGAGCAATGCCCTTTAAGAGAAGACATATAGACACTTGTCAGACAGCTGCAGGTCAAAAAGTAATATGAACAATGTATGAATATATATAAATGTTTCATATAATCTACAATAATATAATATATAACTAAAGTTTTCAATACAATACGGAAATAACCCTGTACTGAAAAATGAATCTCATGCTGTTTGTTTGGGATGTAACAATCCATCTCTAACCATGAACAATTTAATCTTTTGGTTGAGGAGCTTATATCCATATAAAATAAGAATTTACATTAAAAAGAGTGAGGACAAATGGCAGCTGAAAATGTACTATAATGTTTGAGTTTACTATTTCTAAAAAGCCAGAACAATTAAAGTTCACATTATCCTCTGTATCTCTCTTAGGAGTCAACTCCACACCACTCACAACCTCACAAATACAATCACTTCAACCAGCAGCATAATTCACTTTACTCTGGACAATATTTACTTGATTAGACTGCCAACAGCAGTGGCTAATTAGAGGATAATGACTGTCCTCAGAATAGGGTGACCGTCTTGCATCCACCCCCTTCCCCCACCATTCCTGTTATTCTCTGAGAGTAAATCACATCTGTTCAAGCTCAGCCTTGCTATTAGATATCACATCTTCACAGAGGGTAATCAGTTCAAATGGTATACCATAAACAGTAATAACATAAAAAGCCTCATACGGTTATTATGTCTGGAATATGACGGAATCAGTGTTTTCTTGTTTAAAGTTTATAATTTACAGTGTAACTTTAAGATCGTGAGTGCTTCAGTTGGGCAGAACACAGTGGATTTACAAAGAAACGAGACAGTAGTTTGAATGCACATGTGTGAATCTGTGATTTCTAGCAGTGGAGCCTTTCTAACAAGGACACCTCAAAACACAAACGAAGGCTGTCTGATTACTTCGTGGAAATGACCTGTTGACACCAACAGCTCTCAGTGCATGACCATAATTAAAATGTTTTCTGCCATGAACACAATGACCATGGCAACAATGTATTGACCAATCATTCATCTTAGATGTATGCATATGCAAATGAACTGCTAGGTTAGGTTTTTAAGATTATGCTTTCAGGAATTAAACAAAGATCTTTCGCAGAATGTAGGAAAGTAATGACATGAAGACCAAAAGGACTGGAATTCTGGTGTAATTAGGGCTTTAAAAACACTGAATGGTTGTTGATGTAAGGATGAGGGAAAAAGTGACACTGCAACATTTTGTTGTTCTGCAAAATATTCTGCTATATTAAAATATAAAAACCCAGATGAGAATAATGAAGAATCCACCTGTAAACTGCTGTACACTGCTTTTTATAAGGATATAAAAGCAGTCTGCCTCCACACACACAATGAGAAGAGCAAACAGAAGAGCACACACTTCCAAGAGCAACAGATAGAGAAGTGCAGGTGTTGGCTGAATGTTTGGGTCACCAGGTCTCCAAAACATGATGAGTTGGTCACACTGTGCCAACAAGCTATTTTAGGGTTTACCTCCAGACTCAGCAAACCATGAAATGAATGAGTGGAACTGGACCAGATTCAATGACAAGATTGAAACAACTTCCAGAGGAAAGGAAACCTCCAACAGGACTGGGAAGGAAACTTTAATTAATGTCCTGAAAACTTTCCAAAGTTGTGGTGCACCATGAACTCAAACTCCAGTACATTTTATAGCAGAACTGGTGAACCTCTGCAGGATATCTACACTGTAGGTAAAAAGCAGGATTGAAATGGGTTCTTTACTGAGGTGCTACATAAAAACCTCCTGAAAGTGTTACAAAACAATCTACCTAACATTTTCCTTGTATATGAAGAACCATTTAACCAGATAAAGCATTCAAATGGCTCTTTGAGTTTTTGTGTGTTCAGTGATGAACCCTTGAACAATTCTGCTTTTAAAAGAGTTAAATACAGGATTGTCAGGGGATCCTCATACAGGATCACAGCATCCCTCTTAATCCACACAAGACACATGAGAAATGTCCACAACACAGGTGAAGACAGTTCAAATTAATAAAAGGTGTCAGGAAAAAAGACGTATACAGGTATTTTTTTCTACTTAATCAATGGTGGGGTAATAAATTACGCTACTCAAGCTTTTAACCAGATATTAAACATCAACCGTGATGTCATATCACTAGAAAAAAAAACGTCTTTCATAATCTCAGACTGCTGTTTGTTTCTACTCTACTTGTGTACTAGTGCATCTCAAAAAATTTAATATTGTGAAAAGTTTCTAATTCAAAAGATTCTAGATTTTGTTTTTCATTAGTTACAAACCACACTTCCAAGCAAAACAAAAATACTTTAAATATCACTTTTAATGAATATAAAACACGACAGTTTACCTTTTTGGAAGAAATTCTGAACACGAATGAACAGTTTTGCGATATTGTATTTTTGAGACACTAGTATTTTATGCATTTTGATTGTTCGATTAATACTATCAAAATGACTTTTTCACTATTATTTTGTTGGTCTTTTTTTTTCAAAAATGTTGCTTTTCAAAATGAACAAACTGGTTTTAACTGGTCTACTGAGTGCAAATGTCATCTAAAATATCTGGACTTCATTCTCAATAGGCTTTCCCAAAATAAAAATCCAACCTTACAGTCCTTATAGCTACAGAATTACTATAGAGATATATGTATTTCAACCATTAAACAAAACAATGGAACACAGAAAGGTCTGAATCGGCTGATTTACAATGCAAAAATATATATCATATTTCAAACAAACAGTCCAACTTAAGCAAATTAAATGCTGAACTTACACACAGCACACTCAAAATTCCACCTGAAATCTGTAAAAACTGCAAACAAACCCACATTTTGCCACAGTCCAAAACCTTGACTCTTAAAAGATAATTAAATCCACTGTAACACTCAGCAATGTGAGTCAGCACTGAAAGGCAGAGTTCTGTGATACTGAGCCAAAATATATGGAGAAGTCCAGCAGCAAAGCTGCTCTCATGGACATCTTTTAATGCCTTCTAGCCTGAACAGGAGAATCTTTGACCCTACAGAATTTATTCATTCAGTCCAGAATCCTGCAGATAAATTTGTATTTCAAACAAAGGACTTAATTCAGCATTTACTAGTGTTCTGAATATCCTGCATGTTATAGACTCAATCTTTCAGATTTAGGTGTTGAACTGTCTATTAAAATATACAGCTCTAAAAAACAATTAAGAGACCAATCAACATTCCTGGTTTCTCTTGTTTTACTATTTATAGGCATGTGTTTTATAAAATAAACTTTTGTATTTTATTTTATAACTAAGATACATCCAGACACCTCCACAATGGACTTGAAATGAAGTGTAGAGTTTTAGCTTTAATTAAAAGCTTTTAAATAAGCTTTAAAATATTGCGTTAACTGTTTAAGTATTACAGATGAATGCCTTCAGCCGAAAACACACACTGATTGTTTCATATGAAATGGTGTTCAGGTGTGCAGAGGAAAATTTCCAATTCCAATTCTATTGTGACATTGTGGACGTCACAGTATACATAGTAAATGTGTGCAGTCCTACCAGTAACATACCAACTTATCCAGGAACGTCACCAGATCCTATAGACAAGAAGATATAAAAATGATGTAAATGTGCATTCTACTCCATTTCTGCATGTGTTGTATGATTTAGTTATGAGCCTCTAAGTTTACCTGTGAAATATTTTCTTGGGAGTACTCCTTAATATCTGCAAGTAGAAACAATCAGAACTGCTTGGCTTAACTGTTCATTTTCACTGACAATAAAGCAACAAGGAAGCCAATAACTAGAAACCTGCCCCACAGAACACTCCCACACAAATCCCAAAAGGTAGAGAACACGCAACGTGTAAGGTATTAAAGAACTACTATTCTTATTTTCATTCCCAGCATGGTCCAAACCAAAGAACCAAAATACAGCGGGGCAGGTGTTACACTTCCTTGGAAATTCATGCTGTTTTTTAAATTGAATGTGTGACACATGGCAACATCACCAATATAGAAATCACAGAGAGAAGCCACATGACATTTGATGCATGGGAATTAGTAAAGTATTAAAGCCATACTTTAAAGCACCTGGCTGATGAAAAATGTTGTGTGTATAATGTCTATTCCAGTTGAACTATTAGAGCTAAACTTTATAGTAGTAAGAGATGACGATCACTTTTGCCATTTGATTTGGTTTTTCATATCTACATTTACATTTATGGCATACAGCTGACACCCTTATCCAGAGTGACTTACAAAAGTGCTTTTCTTTACTCAGAAAATATCCTTAGCTAGTACACAAGGCTAGAATCCAGACATTCCTCATGCTCAGATCCTGTTGAAAAACAAATGTTCTACTTTTATGGCTTGTGTGAAAATAGGATGAAGATTAAGGTCAAATTTATGAAAAGATATAGAAAATTCTATGGGTTCACAAAGTTTCAAGCACCATTAATAGTCTTGGTCTATTTTGTACAATCTTAAAATAAAACCTACAAGAATTTTCAAGGTGGATATATTAAATGTTATCAGGGTTCCTGATAACAACAAAGCCTTGATGAAAATGAACATTTATAGTAACTCTTCTCTTCCCGTAAGTGTTCTTCAACTCCAAGAGATCTACATTTTATAATCTCCCAAAGGGAAGATAATTCAACTTTGGACGAGTTGGACCAGAATTAAAATACCATTGAACAATGTCTGGTTCACTTATCAAAGGCCCTACTGGTTTGGAATTCAGAGGGCATTGATCAGGATGAGAGTGAGTGGCAGAACTGAACTGATATGGTGGCACATTTCCAATATGACCATGAACATTCTGTAGCTTCATGAAAACCCTGACTCTGGTCCAATCTCACTTCTAAGCATGCTGTCCACAGTTGAATACGGTAGAATACAAAGAATACAAACTGATTAGAGATGTGGTGGAGCTGGGAATACCGTGAGAAAGAGAGGCATCAAAGAAATTTAAAATGATCATTATAAAACTTCATTATAATATGAACTGACCTGTTGGAGCAGAAGAGTCACCATAGCCTTTCATGTCTGGAGCAATAACCCTGAACCCAGCATCAGCCAAGGCTGGAATCTGACAGTGGGAGAATAATGCATTATGATTAACTGAAAAGACTGAAACAGAGACTGAAATATTTGCATATTAGAAATGCAAATATTTCAGAACTCATTACATATTCTATGTCTATCGTACATGTTTTTAAGTTACAATAGCCTTGGCCTTCCATAACAATTTCTTACCTGGTATCTCCAGGAAAACCAGCTTTCTGGGAATCCATGGCAAAGCAGAACAGGAGGCCCATCCCCCATCTCCACATAATGGATCTTCACTCCAGGCTAAAAGAAATGGAGATGGGGGTTACTCATCCTGCTGCTAATCAACCTCATCAACAGGATCAGCACAGACCTGTGAAACCTTGACTTCATATTACAGGAAAAACCATGTAGGGTTTGATGTGACAATGATCTCATGACACTCATGACTCATTACGTTTAGCAGTCATTCACACCTTAATTCTGTTGAACTGTTCAAATGATTAATTTCCATCATAACCAATACCACACATATAAATTACAAGCCTTATTGGTCTAATATATTGCCCAAATGGTTTACATTCAGTAGGTGATCTATTGCTAGTGTAAACACATGTCCACATAGGACACTTGACCACGTCCACAGTGATGTGTAGATGTAATAAAGTGGGACACGCACTCTAAAAATGCATCCCAATCTATACCATTCTCATTATGATCACATGGCCACATAGGATTCTGTCCAAATGTAAACAGCCTTCCTAATCAATGCATTCAGTTACTTTAAGCACCCATTAAGCACCCATTAACATAGAGGTGCAAATGCACACACAGCTCAGTAGAGAAGTATTGCCAATAGAATAGGACTATCCAGAGCCAATAAGCATGAACCTTTTGAAACCATGCCTAATGCCAGGCATGGGCTAGAGGAATATATACTGTATGTCCCCAACAATGAGCTAAATCAAAGGCTTCTTATTCACAAGACAAGACTAGAAATGCCTGGAATATGAGGGGGTAAGATACTAGACACTGTAGAAGCATAAGAAATGGGCATTAGAGTATGAAAACCATAGGGAGTAGCATGAAAACAAACAAGCATGAGCTTATGCCAAATGAAACAACTGGGAAGGAGAGCAGTCAAACAAGACAAACAAAGACAGAGGAATCATTAACATTTCACTGTGTGTTCTCAGGTAATACATTACATTCAGCAGAAAACCTGTAATGAAAAACAGGTATATGTCAAAGGCACTCAACTGCAGGAAAAAAGTGATATGCTGAATGCTGGAGCAGTGCCAGAATCAGCAGTAACAGATGAAGTGACAGTATCTGTATTGTTTGATTGGTGTAGCGCAACAGATATCACCTCCTGCAAGCCGCCACGCCATGTGGGCGATTGGGGTTAAATTACTGATCTTAAAAAATTGCTATTGTATTGCACGAGATTACATTTCATTAAATCATAACCGCTGTATCATGAACTTGTACCACCAAGTTCATGGCAATCTGCAGCCCTAATTACCAACCACAACCCCAAAAATTCATTCATACAGGCATTTTGGTATCAAATTTGTTTACCTTGACCGTAACATATCCATGGCTGACTTGTTCAGGATCACAAGCACGAGGTTTCTGTTTACCTGTAAGCTGTCGAAATAAAATATACACTTGTGAATTAAACTGTACATCACAAAAGTATGTGAAAACCCACTTTAATACATCACATTGACTTTCTGATCTATGTTTCAGCTGAACATGACCCACCTTACCTTATCTCCAGTCTCTCACATCACATTCTACTAATGTTTGTAATAATTGGTGGGTTTCATTTCCATTTCTAGTCACTCTTTGCTAAAGATCTTCTTCAATATGTCAATAAATACCGCAAAAGTAAATTATATGATTTAAGGCTTTCACAGTTTGCCAAAAAAGTAGTTAAGCCTAAATATTTGGACAGTAACAATCTTCATGATTTGGGCTCTGCATGCCCCCACATTGCTAATTTGAAATGACATTCAGGTTTAATTCAAGGGATTGAGCAAAAATATCCAATGAAACATTTAGAAATTGCAAGCATTTACAATTCCTCCTCATTTCAGGGACTCAAAAGTAATTGGACAAATTAATATTAGCATAAATGAATCTTTTAATACTTTGTTGAGAATCCTTTGCAGGCAATGACTGCCATGAGTCTAGAACCCATGGACATCACCAAATGCAGGGTTTCCTCCTTTGTGATGCTTTGCCAGGTCTTTACCGCGGCTGTTTTCAGTTGTTGCTTGTTTGATCTTCCTGCTTTAGGTTTTGTCTTCAGCAAGTGAAATGCAGCTTGATCGGGTTGAGATCTGGTGAATGACTTGGCCATTGCAAAATATTCCACTTCGTTGCTGGGTTGTTTTTGCGGGATTTGTTTTGAGGAATCTGTACTGTGAAGTGCTGTCCAATCAACCATGCTACATTTGATTGAATCTGAGTAGAAAGTATGTCCAGCATTTAGACAAGCCTGTAAAATACTGGGACAATACAGTCCAGTGAAATGAGACCAAAATTGAACTCTTTGGATGTCATAATACACACCATGTTTGGGGTTCAACAGGCACTGCATATCACCCCGGAAACACCATACCAACAGTGAAGTTTGAAGGTGGAAACATTGTGTAGGGCTGTTTTTCAGCATATGGCACTGGCGCACTTCACATAATTAAAGAAAGGATGAATGGACAAATGTACCAAGGCATTCTTGATAATCTTCTGGAAACCCACAATTAATTTCAGAGAAAGAAATGAAAGCTGCTAGAATGGCCCAGCCAATCACCAGAATCCAGTTGAAAATCTATGGAAGGAACTAAAGCTCATAGAACAAGCCCATGGCACCTTCAGGATTTGAAGAGTGTTTGTGGGTCAGAATAGGCCAAAATCACACTGAGCAATGCATTTGACTAGTTTCTCCATACAGGAGGTGTCTTGAAACAGTCATCACCAACAAAGGCTTTTGTACATTTACATTTGAAGGGTTTAGCAGACGCCGTTATCCAGAGCAACTTACAAAACTGCTTGGATATCCTTAGCTAATTAGTTGAGGCTATAATCCAGAGATTCCTCAAGCTTAGATCACCAACAAGATTCAGTATAAATACAGTATAAAGCTTTAACGAATGAAATCCTTTTGAAATAGATGGATCTTCAGTCTGCATTTGAAGACAGCGAGTGACTCTTCGGACCCCTAGGGGAAGTTCATTCCACCGTTTTTGTGCCAGGACAGAAAAGAGTCTGGATGCTTGTCTTCCTTACAACTTGAGGGATGGTGGGTGAAGCCAGAATTTTGAGCATTGCCATCAAGTATGGAAGTGGCTGGTCCATTTTTGGCTTTGTAGGCCAGTGTCAAGGTTTTGAATCTGATGCAGGCAGCTACAGGAAGCCAATGAAATGCAGCAGAGGAGTTACATGACTGAATTTGGGAACAATGAAGACGAGTTTTGCCGCTCCATTCTGGATGAGTTGCAAGGACCTTATGGTCTGCTGGGGTTGAGCTCAAATTGGTCACTTTGTTACCATTTCAGTTGCTTTTATTTTCTTCAGAAGACGTACCAACCAGGTTATTTCACCTTGTGTAAACTTTCAGTATATTCCCCTTGTCCGGAGGGTCAAAAATGACCTGAAGACAATCTACTTACCCTGGTAATGTACAGCTTTCATGAAAGTATGATCAGACACTTTCTCTAATGCAGGGGTCACTCTAGGCAAAAGCATTACATTTCAAACTCAAAAGGTCAATTTTGTTCCATAAGACAAGAGTTAGGAGTGAGTCTCCATGGCAGGGGTATATAATCTCAGTCCTGGAGTGCTGAATTTCTGCAGAGTTCGCTGATTTTCCTATTCTAGCTGACCTACTAAACCGGGCAAGTGAATTGAATCAGGTGCGCTTGAGCAGGAAAAGAACAAAGCTCTGCATGAATCCAACATTCAAGGACTGGGATCACCAGATCATAGCTATATGGTATAAACCACTTAAATCACATAAGTAGAGTAAAATCTAAGTATCAAAAACATCCTGGATAATGATCTATGGCCCTAAAATGAATTTGCACCAAATTATTATCATCATGTCAATATAAACTACAGGATTTCAGTTTGTCTTCACAGGACCAAACAAACGGAGCACACTTATTAATCATTTGTAATATATATATATATATATATATATATATATATATATATATATATATATATATATATATATATAGAGAGAGAGAGAGAGAGAGAGAGAGAGAGAGAGAGAGAGAGTATTCAGTATATTGTGTACATGTAACATAGCTACATGTGCAATTGTGTTGTGAGTGTAGTTATAATAATAGAGTGTGAATTTCCCCACTGTGGGACTAAAGGATTATGTTATAATGCAAGCATATTAATATACCTGACACTCTGGTATTTGATGAGCTCAAATAGTCTCAGTAAATAAAACAAAAAGTGATTAATGTGAAATGGTGGTGGTCTGGAGAAATGTTAATTACCTTTATCCCTGTAAGTTCCTCCAGCTTCTTCAGTGCTTCACTCATCTCAGTAATCTGAATAGCAGTCATGCCCAAGCTCTCAGCTGCCTGCACGCTTTCTTCAGAAGCATCCAACCAGAGAGCCTGAACAAGAAAAATATGGACAATATTTAAAATATTAGCAATTGTTCTGCAATATATTTTATGAACACCGACCTTCTGAAATATTAACACAAAAGGTTATGTTGGTCCACTCCAAGTTCACATTTTGTTTGTGGCTCACCTCATGGGGTTTAACCTGGAGTTTATCCAAAGCAGACTGGAAGACAGCAGGTTCAGGGAGCTTTGCACCAATTTGGCAGGATCGCACAACCAGGTCAAAATGGCTTTCCAAAACGTAGAGAATTTTAGCTATATTTTCCCTTTTAGGACTGTCATCAAGCCACACATTGGCCAGGACACAGGTGCTTATGCCTTTAACAACAGCAGAACAGAACTAAATTATATAATAATTCACAGAACATTGTATCACATTTTTATATATTACCTACATCATGTGGCAAAACTTTATTCATATACTGTATGCATCTCTTGTTCTTAACAAACTCAAATAAACCCACAGAGTAGGGCTGCACAGTATATCATCATTTCAGCTCTGTCAGCAATGTGCAATGGTCATATTACAGGATGCATAATGTCATGTAAAGCCAACTTAATCAAATATTATTATATATTATATTATTATTATATTACTTCATATACAACCTCAATTCCAAAGAAGTCCGGACTTTGTGTACAACGTAAATAAAAACAGAATACAATGATTTGCAAATCTTTTACACCACAAAGACAAGATATTTAATGTTCAAATGCATAAACTTTATTGTTTTGCAAATATTCACAAATATTCTCATTTGATGCCGGCAACATGTTCCAAAAAAGTTGGGACAGGGGCAACAAAGGACTGGGAAAGTTGAGGAATGCTCAAAAAACACCTGTTGGGAACATTCCGCAGGTGAACAGGTTAATTGGAAATGAATTAGGTGAGGGTCATTATTGGGTATAAAAGAAGCACCCCTGAAAGGCTCAGTCGTTCAAAAGCATGGAGGCAAGGTTCACCACTTTATGAACAACTGCGTGAGCAAATAGTCCAACAGTTTAAGAACAATGTCTCTCAACATGCAACTACAAGGAATTTAGGTATTTCAACATACCAGTTTTGGAGAAACATTTAGTGTCCTCAGTTCCCAAACACTTACAGTGTTGTTAAAAGGAAAGGTGATGTAACACAGTTATAAACAAGCCCCGTCCAACTTTATTGGAACGTGTGCCGGCCTCAAATTCAAAATGAGTGAATATTTGCAAAAAACAAAGTTTTATCCATTTGAACATTAATATCTTATATCTGTAGCGCATTCAATTCAATATAGGTTGAAAAAGATTTGCATTCCATCATATTTTTTTATGTTTTACACAAAGTCCCAACTTAATTGAAACTGGTGTTGTAAAAGGAAAATCTGCACTGCTCTCATTGTCCATGACATAGGTACCAAAGGTAGATTCAATCTGCCCAACACAATTTATTTTAATCAAAAAGAGTGACACAAAGGGGATGTGATCAATACTTAGACATGCTGGATCACTGATATCTGGTGATGTCTGGTGAAATTTCCTGAATCATGATATTTCTTTTTCTATTTCTGCAAATTTTATGCTTATGTCTGTGCTCTCCGGTGTCAACCAGAGGAGGATGGGCTCCTCCTTTGAGCCTTGGTTCCTCTCAAGGTTTCTTCCTCCTAGCCTGAGGGAGCTTTTCCTTGCCACTGTTGCCCGCTGGCTTGCTCAATTGAGGCTTTCTGTCCTCACCCTGAGGCTTTCTAAAGCTGTAACTCCTTTGCTGTAAAAAGCGCTATATAAATAAACTTTGATTGAATTATTTAAAATTGCAAATTACATTGCAGAAGAACAAAACATTGTAATATATATATATATATATTCCAATATTGTGCAGCCCTACCATAGATTTTACCTAACTTTGGCATTAATCTTAGTCCAATAAATAAGTCTTAAACCAATAAATGTATGCTCTCCCGCACAGAAACTGGACAAAGCTTGACCTAAACCAATGGCGTCTAGTCCCAAACCATATCCAGGTCCTAATTCTAACCTGATGACCAGATAAAATCCTAATGATCAGAATAACTCTACATAATATTCATGGGGCTTTCAAACAAAGCAGGATTCAGGTCTTTCTGGAAACTTTTCATTGACCACAGTGGTTGTGCTACACACCCTGGCACTGTAGAGTGGCAGCAGCCTCAAGCAGGAGCTTGTTGAACTCCACCTGAACTACCTCATCAAAGAGCTTCTGGGCTGAGAACTGGGCAGGCAGGGAGAATCCCTGACTGGCTGCCTCCTTCTGACACTCAGCCTCCAGCTCAGGAAACATCTTTAAACAATGGACCAAAAGAAAGATCTCAATCATTGAAGCACTGACATTTGAAAGCTGTTTATAAACCTCTGTGTCCAAAACAAACTGAGCTGACATCAAGAATTGAACTTTGCTTCTTGTGTGGGGGGGTGGTTTTTACCTGTGCAATGGTGAGCTTTCCTTTATCAGCTCGATGCACAGCATTCCCATTCCCTCCTTTCACAATGGTGTTTAATATGAAATCCCTGCAGGAAGCACAAGCTGCTTTAACTGGAAATGATTTGATTAGGAGACTAAAAGCAGAACTTTTCCACTCACCTTGGAAGGTTCAGGCTCTTTTCCACTTTACGAAAAGCCTGTAGAGGGTGAGGGGTCACCACCCCACCCCACAGTCCGAACAGCACAGCTTTAAACATTGAACTTGACCTGAATCCGAATTGTAAGTCAGAGAATGACTGACAGCATCCGAACTGAATGAATTGGTTTAATATAAGAGCGTGGAGCTCGGTGGGCGGGGCCGTGTTTTGTCCTGCGGCAGGAAACACGGCAAAGAACCAATCAGAACTAGCCAAATGTAGCACAGAGGGCGGTGCTAATGGTCAGACGCGCTATAGCGCCACCTACCAGCTGAAGACGTAGATTTTAAAAGCTTACTTTTGTAGTGTTACGAAAGAAACACTTTGGAAGAATTACAAAAGAAGAAACAGTGAATAGCAAATTATTTACTTATACTAGTTATTATACATTATTCATCACACATTATCTGAGATGTACAGATCATTTCCTAAACGGAATAATAAATAATCTAATAGTTCACATAATATAACAGTTATTTGTTAAAAAAACAGATCTTAACAAATATGAGTCTGATATATAAATAATCTACAGCCCTATTTACCAACCACAGGCTGGGATGGGCTACAGGATAAAAGGCAACAACTTTTGGCACAATTGTTAGAAAATGGAATTAGAAAATCTTACTCAGTCTGGGGCTCTTTGCAAGATCTCATCTCACGGGGTAAGATGATTCTAAATAAGGTCAGGAATCAGCCCAGAACTGCACAGGAGGACCTCGTCAATAACCTGAAGAGAACTGGGACCACAGTCTCAAAGATTACCATTATTAACACACTAAGCCATCATGGGTTAAAATCCGGCAAATTCCCCCTGCTCAGCACATGTCCAGGCTCGTTTGAAGTTTGCCAAAGACCATCTGGATGATCCAGAGGAGGCATGGGAGAAGGTTGTGTGGTGAGATGAGACCAAAATAGAACATTTTGGTATGAACTTCACTTGCAATGTTTGGAGGAAGAATAATGATGAGTAAAATCGCAAGAACACCATCCCAACCATGACATATGGGGGTGGAAACATAATTCTTTGGGAGCGCTTTTCTGGGGGTGCACTGTATTGAAGGAAGGATGGATGGGGCCACATCAGATTTTGGCCAACAACCTCCTTCCCTCAGTAAGAGCATTGAAAATGGGTTGTGGCTGGGTCTTCCAGCATGACAACCCGAAACACACAGGCAGGGTAACTAAGGAGTGGCTCTGTGAGAAGCATTTCAAGATCCTGAAGTAATCTTTGGAGGGAGCTGAAACTCAGTGTTGCCCAGCAAGAGCCCAAAAAACCTAAGATCTCTATGGAGGAGTGGGCCAGAATCCCTGCTGCAGTGTGTGTAAACTTGGTCAAGAACTACAGGAAACTTCTGACCTCTGTAACTGCAAGCAAAGGTTTCTGTACCAAAACTGATGCAAACATCATTGTGCTTATGCAAGCTCATATGATGCATCAAATCAATTTAGAACATCAGATAACAACTAACTAATAATACTTGAAATCTGACACAAAATTGTCCAATGTCAATGTGAACTAATTATATATTTTTACATGTTACCTACATCATGTGATAATACTTTATTAGTAGAGGTAGATTCCTGCCCAATATCCTTATTTTATTCCAATTTTTATTAATATCACTGATTTCTGGTGACTTGTAGTGAAATTCCTGTATTTTTAAACATTGCAATATACATTACAAGTGTAATTATGCTAATTAATTTTGCTGTACTAACTTTAGCACATTTCTTAAAACAATTCCTTCATACATTCAGCTCTGATATTTTGGTGGGTTCCCTCCCATGAACTGCTTGCTTCAGGTCCTTCCACAACATTTTTATTGGATTAAGGTCAGGACTTTGACTTGACCATTCCAAAGCATTAACTTTATTCTAACATTCTTTGGTAGAACAACTTGTGTTATTCAGTTCACTGTCTTGCTGCATGACTCACATTCTCTTGAGACTCAGCTTATGGACAGATGTCCTGCCATTTTCCTTTAGAATAATTCAAAATTCCCTGTTCCATCAATTATGTCAAATGATACTGTGCAATAGCTGGTTGAAACCTAACACAAAATTGGCACAAGGGTCAACATGACTTCTGTACTGTTAGTCTAACGGTCTACTTTTAGTGTATTATCCATACCAGAAGGAGAAGTAGGAGGCTGTCTTGCCAGTAGTATGAGTCAGTGTGTATTGGGAATGTGATAAACTGCTGCTGTTCCTTTGCATGTTGTGTCAGTTTGGCTGTTGGGTGACAACAGAGGAGTGAATACTGAAAAATATGGTGTGAGTTTATTTGTGAGAAACGGAATAAAACACATTTCATTAAAAAACTAGATATGTGACACTTGCTCAGCCTGATAGATCCTCATCTCAGTATGAACTGTGAAGAAACAGAAAGACTAGAAAGAAAACATGGAACAAATGTGCAAAGCAGTCTGAGAAATGGCCCATCTGAAAAAAACCCCAATGTACCATTTGTGAAGAAACGTTAAAAACACTAGAATAGGAAAACACTGACGAGAACAGAAATGAAAAACAACTTCAATCCTACCTCATCACAGGATTACCTTGCTCTTCCATTATTTTAGGACAAATTGCTGCACCTAAAAATAAGTAAACAAAGCTCTTTTTTATGTTAATTTTCATACAAAGTTAAGAACATGTCTGCCTTATCTTGTAAAGTCACAATTTTGGAGATACATGTTTTTTATTGGACAGTAATGATATATTGGACATTTATTAGACATAGTCAAAATATATAGATGATACATGTATTTCAATGGTTGCAATATATGTGCTATATACCGTGGTGCTTGGAAGTTTGGAACCTTCTGTGTTTTCAATATTTCTGCATAAATCTGACCTAAAACATCAGATTTCCATACTAGTCTAGATACGGGGAACCAAATCAAACAAATGAGACAAAAATATTACACATGCTCATTTATTTCTGTGAGAGACAAAAGTATGGGAACCTTTGCTTTCAGTATCAGGTTTGGTCCCATGTGCAGCAAATACTGTAACTAAATATTTCTGGTGATTGGTTAGTCCAGTTTACCTTTACTTTATTTTTGGTGGGTTTTCTTTCCACAAACTGCTTGAACATTCATTAACTTTATTCTAACATTCTTTGGTAGAACAACTTGTGTTCTTCAGGTCACTGTCTTGTTTCATGACCCACACTCCCTTTAGACACAGATGTCCTGCCATTTTCCTTTAGAATTGACTGGTATAATTCAGAATTCATTGTTCCATCAATGATGCTAAGCAGTCCTGGCCCAGATGCACCCAATCAGGCCTAAACATGATACACTTGAAACATGGTAGTGATGTTTCACAAAAGGGATCAGTGTTTCTGCTGAAATGAAATGTTACCTTTCTCTGAATATCAAGTTTCTGAATAATTCAAAAATATCTATTGGTCTCATTTGTCACAAAACATTGTACCAATAACTTTCTCTCTTGTCCATTTGATTTTTAGTAAACTGCAGATGGGCAGCACTTTTCTTTTTGGAGAGCAGACCATTGTTGTTCAATGTTCTCCTGATGGTGGACTCATGAACATTAACAAAGCCAGTGTGAGAAAAGCTTTCTGTTGCTTAAAGGTTCCCTTGGGTTGCTTTGTGACCTTGCTTCTAAGGTCCTCAGAAATCTCATTTGTTCTTGCCATGATACACATCCATCAACACATCTTGTGAACATCAGACTTTGATAGATCCCTGTTCTTTAAACAAAACTGGGTGTTCAGTCATAACTGATTGTCTCCCATTGACTGAAAACAACTGCCTCCATTTTCACCTTTAAATTATCTGTTAATCATAAAGGTTCACATACTTTTCCACACAGATAATGGAAATGTGATATCGGATCATTTTCCTTAATAAATAAATGACCAAGTGCAATATGTTTGTCTCATTTTGGGACTGTGACAATCCAGGGAGGTTCTAGTCAAGCTTAACGCTTCACAAACTTTGAAGCACAGATGAGCAAATATCTAAAGCACAGATGAGCAAATATCTTATATATATATATATATATATATATATATATATATATATATATATATATATATATATATATATACCCTTAAATACATTATACATTATTGATACAATACATTATTGTAAAATACATAGTGTTCATTTAGAATCCTACAGGTTCTTTTCCCCACCCACATTCCAACAAGCCCCGCCCTCTCCGACTGCCTTAGCCTATAGGATCCTTCCTCCTGCTCTCTGATTTGGGTAGCACTTCATCACAACCCGCCCACTTCAGCAGGGATCTCCGGAATACAGGTGGAGGAAGAAAACAGCGCTCAGGAGAAATCTTATGATCCCACCCAGGAATCCCAACACATGGAAACGCGCTCCATCTCTATTGGTCCGGCATTCCCAGCGGTCCAGGACTGATTCCAAAGCCGTGCAGCAGCGGAGGCTCGGACAGCGCAGACCGACCACATCAGGAGACAGTTAAGTCTAATTAAAGATGAGTGCTGTGATCTAGATCAGAGGGGTTTCTTAAAGCTGGCGCTCATAAAGAAGGATATGGGACGAGATCTAGTAACAGTCTTAATGAAGACTTCACTTCTCTGCTGTGTGTGTCTTTGCGAGGCTGGTAAGTGAAGAACAGTTAACAGTCTGATATTATGTCAACACTCTTTCTTCACCTGGTGCTGTTTTATGATATTGTGATGTTTGCAATTTACACAATTCTGCTTGCAAACCAGTTTCAGGTCTGAACTGGTGCAAACCTTAGGATTAATTTCTTGAGAATTTTAAAGCACCTTTCTGGACTCGAGTTTAAAATATGGAAAGTTTTTAAAGATGATCAAATACTGCTGACCCCTTAATCACCTGCCTACACATTCTGTGTTTTGACAGTTTGCCAATTGGACTCTGGTTTCCTAGGTCCCATTCCCTAGACAAGGGCTATTCATTATAGATGTATATGGAGTTTATATCCTGTCTGTATATTGTGTACAACAGTGTTTCTTAACCCTGGTCCTAGAGGCACCCCTGCCCCGAATTTTAGCTTTAACACACCCAGTGCAACTCTGAAGGGCTTGGTAATGAGCTGATTAGAAGAGTCAGGTGTGTTGGATGCAAACTCTAAAATCTGCAGGGTAGGGGTGCCTCCAGGGCCAGGTTTGAGAAACACTGGTGAACACAGTGTCTTTTAGTGAAAACAATCATCAGTAGAATTGACACTAGTAATGGGATCTGTTTAATATCTCATATTAAATTACAAATAGTACATAATCATTCTTCAAAACATTATTTAAAAAAAATAGCAAACGTTTTTTTGAGTGATGCCGTAGAAGAACCACTGGTTCCTGAAAGAACTGTTTGTAAAGGTTTGCGAAGTTGTAGATACATGTTAAACATTGATGATGTAAATGAATCTGAAATCTTTATGATCTTCATGCATCTCCAGCCGATTTTCCACCAGGGGGCAGTATTTACTCAAATTGCTTTCATTGCTTTGAATCAATGACACTGTGTGTTCTGGTCAGACCCCAGTGTAAATTAGGATACTCATTGATTTACTTATTTCAGGTGATTGGACCCATGCTCATGCAGAAGACCAGCTGTTTAAAAAGCTCTTCAGTGGCTATAATAAATGGTCCAGGCCTGTGCGCAACATTACTGATGTCGTAATTGTCAAGTTTGGCCTCTCAATTGCCCAGCTGATTGATGTGGTATGTCTTTTGGTATTAAAAACACTTTAAATAACCCTGCTCATTTTCGCCTTATTCGTTTTTTGTCATCGAGTTCTTGAACTTGTGAAATATCTGTCTTGCCAGATTAAGCTCATTGCACCTTGAATGTTCAAGGTGGTAGTAAGCTCAGGCTCCTGAAGATGGCTAAGCACAAGGATGATCAGGGTTTAAATATCTGCGTGGTGTGCGACTCATAGATTACAGTGAATGTCTCATCCGGTGTGTGGAAAATGGGTCACAAAACAGATGGTATTGATTGGCAATACAGATGACTGAATTTGGAGTAAAGGAAGTAGCTGAATTTGCATGTGTATCAAAGCATAAGGTCAAAGGGGTCCATCAGCAAAGGCAAATCCCAGTCTACTGTAAATTCTAATCCATATTGTGGGTTAAAAGACAAATCTAAAGGATGGGGATCACCTGCCTGGTTAATGGCGTGTGAATGAAAATTGTTTCCCTTTCAGGCATAGAAGTCAACCCAGATCCAACCAATTTCTGAAAGAACACTCTGCACGGAGCTGCAGGCCAGGAACATGTAGAGTAGAGTGGCATGCAAGAGGCCTTTCCTGAGTTTATCTTTTGGACACAATTCTGATGAGAATCTCCTATAGACAAGATTTTTGCCATAGATGGTATAGTATGACCTTACACTTTGATAAACCTATAAACTCAGCTACTTTCACACTGTGGCCTTTGTAGCAGTCACTTCTTTTTGCCAATCATTATACGTTTTCCACAAATCAAACCAAACATTCACACCTCAGGTACTGATAGCCTAATCATCCCTGTGCAACGCCATCTGCAGGAGCCTGAAGTTAATATCACTTTAAACATTCAAGGTTTTTTTTGCCTGGGGAGCTTAAAGTAAAGTAGACCAGTGACTCAAATGCAAAAAGCTGTGGTGAGTTAGATATATAAGTGTCTTCTCTGATTTAGTTTGAAAGCTTATGCTGTAAATACTCCTTGGCTAAGAACAAATACCATGTTATAGAACTGAATAAGGTTTGAATAAACATTCTTTCTTTTAATGTAATGAAATACTTGACTGAATTAAACTGTCTGTGGTCATTTCCCAACAGGATGAGAAGAATCAGATGATGACGACCAATGTATGGCTCAAGCAGGTTGTATACCTCAGATGAGACTGCACGCCATAATATTGTACAGTTTTTGAAGACACTCAAACACTACCAGTGTCATATTCTGTAACAGTATATTTTTGCTGTCATGTGACCTTTTTTTTTAAATTTGACATAATTTCCAACATGAATGCAATTGCAATAAGATTTTTTCACATTCACTTCCATTGAAAGTGAATCAAAGCTTTCCTTTTTGTGTAAAAGATTGTTTCATGATCCTGATGACATGCAATATAAATAATGCTTAAAATAATGGCTATCATGAAACATTGATAAACTCAAAGACCAATAATCTGCATTAAAATGGTCAATAAAACTGATACTCTTAATACACAAATACACTAAATAGACCTAGTATAGGGTAGTATTAGTACACATGGGGAAGCCGTGGAAGTTTAGTGAAAAGCACCTGAACCAAGAGGAAACAACCGCCCTTGTGCAAGGCACCTATACCTATACTCCTTTAGGCCACACCTGGCAGTAGGTATGGTGCCAATAGGATCATGTTTATCTGCTCCAGAGTGTCCTGTTCTATAGGCAGTACAGTCGATTTGCACATTTCTGTCAGCAGTGGGTGCAACTTAAGTCAATGAATGCAAGTGGTGTCCGCAAACATGTGGACATATAATGTGTATTATATTTATTCAAACCCATTAGGTTAAGTGTATGTATCTTTCTCTTTGACCCCTGTAGGAGTGGAATGACTATAAATTGCGCTGGAACCCCTCTGATTATGACAACGTAACATCCATTAGGGTGCCATCAGAGCTGATCTGGGTGCCTGACATTGTCCTGTATAATAAGTAAGTGTTATTTTTATACCCTAATAAAGAACTACAAAATGACATGTGTGACATATTGCCAGAAGGCACCAGTGTTCCTGAAGAATTAGAATTAGCATTATGATGTCTATATTTTGTCAACCCCATATTTACTGTAGATACAAAAATCTTATATTTATGTAGTAGACTATTCTAGTAGTAGAATGATAATATTATAATGGGTTTAATTGGTATGGGCTTGTGAGTAGATATGATATCAAAACTCCTATCTGTTTTGTCATCTGGTGCCTTTGTTGAATATTAATATGTGAAATCTAACAGACATGCCATGAAATAAGATGTTAAACACTTTTGTAGTTATTAAACCAACTACACACATTTCAAGCTCCTAATGAAACATTAAATGACATGTCTATTTGAGGAGCCACTGCTATTATCTGTGAGGCATATCTGTTCATGTATTAACAAAAGAGAAATTGATGTTCTCTTACGTCAGATTCCTGAAGCAAAATGGGAGTCTTTTCTGTAGAAGTTAGAAATAATAATAGCATCAACCACAGTGTATCTTGCCTGGGGCCTTGTGAAATTAACACCAAACAGATCAAAGAGACATCCTATATTTTATTCATTTTATAATAGAAAGCCTCTTTTAAGTGAATTTCTTGATTTACTTAGTGATGTTTTTGGATTTCACAGTGCATGGATCTCTTTTTGAGTTTCTAATCTAGGATATAGAAAACCAGTAAGTGCTTAATTGGAGGTGCCGTGTCACCTTGGGCACATGGCCTCTAATTTACTCTAATGTGATTTCTTCTCCCAGTGCAGATGGTGAGTTTGCTGTGACCCACATGACCAAAGCCCACCTGTTCCACACAGGGAAGGTTCTCTGGGTGCCTCCAGCCATCTACAAAAGCTCCTGTAGCATCGATGTCACATTTTTTCCATTTGATCAGCAAAACTGCAAGATGAAATTTGGCTCTTGGACATACGACAAAGCCAAAATTGACCTGGAGCGCATTGAGCACACTGTGGACCTGAAGGACTACTGGGAGAGTGGGGAATGGGCTATTGTTAATGCTGTGGGCACCTACAACACGAAGAAATATGACTGCTGCCACGAGATCTACCCAGACATCACCTACTTCTTCATCATTCGCCGTCTTCCTCTCTTCTACACCATCAACCTCATCATCCCCTGCTTGCTCATCTCCTGTCTGACGGTGCTGGTCTTCTACCTGCCCTCAGACTGTGGTGAAAAGATCACACTATGTATATCTGTCCTCCTATCACTGACCGTCTTCCTTCTGCTCATCACAGAGATCATCCCTTCCACCTCATTGGTCATCCCACTCATTGGCGAGTATCTACTCTTCACCATGATCTTCGTCACCCTCTCCATTGTCATTACCGTCTTCGTACTGAATGTCCACCATCGCTCCCCAAGTACGCACAAGATGCCAGGCTGGGTTCAAACCATATTCCTGAGCTTCATTCCCCGCTGGCTCTTTATGAAGCGTCCTGCTCCCGACCAGATGCGTCGGCGACTGCTGAACCCACAAGAGAAGAGGCATGGTCCAAACCAAATGTTCAACCTCAGCAACTCCAGGAGTTGGTTGCAGCAAGAGACAGATGTAGACATAGGAAGGTGTCAGAGTAGTAATGGCAGAGCAGGAATGGGAATTCCCCCCAGTTTCTCCTTCCCTACTGCAACATCTCTACACCTGTCTGAATCAGAGCCCCTGCTTCAGAACCTCTATGACCTGCAGCAGCTAGGACACAGGATGAACCTCAATTCACGGCCTGTCAGTCTCAACAATCTGGAGCCTGAACCCAGACTGCCCTTCTCTCACAGTGTCATGCAGGCTCTGGAGGGGGTGCAGTACATCGCTGATCACCTGCGTGCAGAAGATGCAGATTTCTCTGTGAGTGAAACCTAAATGTTAGTTTTCAATGAAGGGTTGAACAGTTTACTACAGACAGTCCCCAAACAGAAAAAAGTCTTCCTTGTAATCATGGTGAATCCATGTTTTTCCATTCTGTAACACACCTATGTATTTATCATTCCTTCAGAATGTTACATGAGTTACTACAGGAAGAAACACAAAGATGTGTGTGAAGGAGAACCATTATCCACCAAAAATCTAAATCATATTAAATTATGGGTGCATTGGACACTCTTAGCAAAAGGGTTCTTTTGCTCATAACCTCCCTTTTGGAACCTTTTTGGTGCTATACAGAAATACTTCTTTAGCCCAGTGTTTCTTAACCCTGGACCTGGAGGCACCAGTGCCCTGCATATTTTGGAGCTTTCCCTACTCCCAACACACCTGATTAAACTAATCAGCTCATTAACAAGCCCTTCGAAATTGCAGGGGGTGTGTTGAAGTAGGGAATTCAAAAATACATGCAGGGCAGGGGTGCCTCCAGGACCAGGGATGAGAAGCCCAGACCCAATTTTGAACATTAATCAAAACACCTGAATTGGTTGAATTAGTCACTCATTCATGTTCTTTTCCTATTGTGGAAAAGAGGTCACATTGTAAATATTTTACAATTAAAAAACTGATGTATTATATACGCCACAATAACAAATTTCATTAATCATTTTCAGTAATCATTTTGGAAATGGGGCCACAACTGGTTAAATGTAATATATAATGTATATATAATGTAATACATGACATTCTATTAAAGTGTTTGAATTATTAAATGGGTTTCTAGAACAGACCTTTAGAAAGTGCCTACTTGTTATACAGGACGATGGGAACAGAACTGGATAAATGTAATATATAATGTATATATTTGTACATATGTCACTTAGGGACTTACAGTGAAGGGCAAAATGCTGCAAGGAAATTTCAATATCATTTAAAGGGTATGTGACGCATACATCTCCATGGGTTCATAGGTTAAAAAAATTTTTCCACACGGAAAACGATTTAACCTGGCTAAATACCATTTCACCCCTTTCCTTTGAAGAACTCTCAAGGAACTAGATGATTTATAATAGCCAAATCAAATAAAATCAAATTAAAATAGCTTTTGAAAGCATAAAAAGTACTAGGATGGGATTTAAACCTAGAATTTGAGGGTATGGATGCAAGGTGTTTTTATACTGAGGAAGTGGCTGAGCTTGTAGCAGGTCATCACTTATATTACTTGGTGTAGCTGCCTTTTCGGTCCAGACTCTTCAGACCTCAGTATTTAGAAATACTTTCAGTATCAATTCATCTACATAGACATGTTCATTCATTTTGTGCATTTGACACAACCCGAGTATTTACAACTCTCGTGCCCTTGTCCATCATCAAAAGCAGTAGCTCTGGAAACAGTGACATGGAACTTCGTTTCTACTGGATCTTATCTAAAATACTTTTTTATCATTATTCCTGAGGTAGACTGTGTTATCTTACCAGTTGGGATTCATATTTCTGTTTTTGTTCTGTCATAGGTCAAGGAGGACTGGAAATATGTTGCGATGGTGATTGACCGTATTTTCCTTTGGATGTTCATCATCGTATGCCTTCTGGGGACAGTTGGCCTCTTCCTGCCTCCCTGGCTCTCAGGGATGATCTAGCTCTTTGCCCTGGGCTTACAGATACAGACATCAAGCTCCAGAGCAACATTCAGCTTGCACGATGGAGCCGAGACCTTCCCTAGAGAACCCAGCAGGAAAATGTATTTTTTAAAAGGACAGGTGTCATAGTGCTTTTGGTTTTGGAATAAGGTGTTACTTCCACAGGGTTAAATGGCTATGAATTTTAATAGCAGCCTTGCTGCCCAGACCTTTTCTGCACCAAAGTTCCCTGGGTGCAGTGTCAGTGATGTAATGTGTGCGGGTGAGAGCATATCAGTTCACTCAGGGATTACCTGGGGTCACAATTAATTCTTACAATAGTTCAGATCTCCTCAGCCGTGACTTCACCCATCAATCCTGTATAAGAAACACTCCTCACCTCTCAACAAATGCACTGACATTTCCAGCTATCATGCTGCCATCCAAACACATTCACTTCCACATGCATATAAAGTCGGCCCCCGCCAACGTAATATGCAAAATTAACCTTTATGAAAGAGGCGAGGGATATGTGACCCTGACTGGGACCAGTTCAGTTTAATTTCCACTGTATCCTACTATTAAATGAGTCAGAGATGCCTTTTTGCTGTCTCTCAACTGCAATTACCCAGCAGGTCAAAAGTCCTCCTTCTTTCATGGGTGCAAAGTTTTGAAGAGCCACTGAAGAAGCTGTAGATATTACATGAGTTGTGTAATTAAGTTGCAATCATGGAACATTCCACCATTCTAGAAAAATATGATCTCTCAAAATAAATGGAACAGATGTACAGTCATTGGTTTGATCATTATTTGAGTATAGTTCTAAAGTGAGGAGCTTTAAGTGAGTGGCTGTAAGTGATCAGCTTCATAATCAAAAGTGAACCATGTTAAAGCTGTTGCTTTAATTAAATTATGAACAGGCTTCCTGGGTGACAATTTAATTTCAGAGATTGACAATACCTGCCAGTCATTCTCTACTGACTTATACATTTATATTATAACAATATATTATAGAATATCACTGCGGTCCAATGAAAACTGTGTTTTTATTTTCAACACTGTAGCTTCACTGTACACTGTAATAATCAATTCTGGATGAATAGGCCAATAGAAATGCTCTAAAATTACTGTTAATTACTCTTAATTTACATTCACTTCAATTTAAAATTAAGAAGGTGTTTGCATTTGCCTGTAACTTTGCAATTTTGGAGATACATGTTTTTTAGTGGATAGAGACGATATGTTTCGGAAAGAGGAAGTTGGCACAACTTCACTGTCCAACTAGGTGCTTCGTGAAAGCAAAATTTTATTCTTAATTTAAAATCTTGTGAGCCTGCATTAGAGTTGAAGGGAATATTGATTGGATTGTTAGACAATTTATTGTCTATATAATACTTTATAATAAAACTATTTATAATTCTATATACAACCAGCATCAGTCTGAGGGAAGGTAGATTTCCAGTACCAGGGCTGGTATTCCCTGATAAAACTATATATAATGCCTGTACTTCTAGATAACATTCAGACAGATGAAGCTTGATGCCATTTTAGTTCCCACTGCAGTTCTATAAACCTACAGATATGAAGTATTATTAAAAATAAAATCACTTCCTTATACAGTAAAATGAAGAATACACTGACTACTATTTAACTTCATATGTAGGCCCATGAGAAAAAAACGCATTAGTTATGAATAAATTTCTCCAATCAAGTGTTGCTGGCTTTACTCTTCTCAACAATAAGAAATATTACAGTAATAAATCCAGAGCATTCTCTGATGGAAATTTGAGATAACACAAGGTGTTGTGTAACGCTCCCCCTGCTGGTTATCAGAGCAGCAGACTCTTTTGTTTAAAAGGTCAAAGCTGAGTGTATGTGGTTTGCTTCCACGGGTCTGTACATTCAAACAAGGAATATTTAATTGCCAACAGATTTGTGAAGGAATCATTTGAAAATGATTTCCTGTATGAAATGAATCATGGCTTAAATGTCAAGACATTACATAAAAATACAATATAAATACATCAGAAATACCTACAGTGAGAGAGACATAACACTGACATTTGAAGATGGAAGTTTTTTCATTTTTTGAGAAAAATCAAAAAAAAAAAAAAAGTCTTCAAAAATCGTCAAAAATGCTGCATTTTTTTCTGTAAATTTGTCCTTCTAACGTCTGGAGAATCACACTGAAATGTGTAAAAACATTACAGTCTATCTTCAAATGAAAAAGACTTTTGAAAAACCTACAAGCAGTTACCTGTGTATGTAAATAAAAATAAAAAAGGCAATACATCCCATATTCGGTAGAGAAAGCACAGCTTTCAACAGTTTCGTCAACATAAATAAGGTGAAGTTAAACTGACACACGATAAAAGACACATGATGTTCCAACAGGCTAAAATCTCCTCTTTGGTATCTAGCAAGAATAATTCAGACAAGGCAAATCTACAGCCCTCATTCCAGCTCATCACCTGATGTGGCTCTACCACTAAGCTAGAGAATCAGGTTTAGGTTTGGCAACATTGGCTCGCACACGGGCCTGGTCCACAGCATCCAGGAGGTTCTTACAGTCCATGGCCATGGTGTGAGCTGCTGCAAGCATCTGTTTCTTGCACTCATCCTTCAGGGAGGTAATGGCGTTCTGCTGGGCCAGTCGCATTTTACTGATCAACTCTGCCATGTCTTTATTCAGCAGCTTCTGAGTGCCTTCAATCTAAAACACAGACACAACAGAGAACAAGGTGTCAGTTCATTGTTTTTTTATGAATGTTCCTAAGCTGAACATATTTCTGTATCATTATGCAGACAGTGTATACAATTTACACCCTAAATGCAGTCAAGCAGCCAAGACATTTTTGGTGTCCAAACTTAGCTCTGTTAGATTTTGTACTGGTGCTACATGCTATTGAAGCAAACAAATGAGGGAGATATCCAACTATTAGTTAGGGCTTGGGGACCACCAGCAGGCTGTGAAGCACTCATTAGTGGTCCACAGGCCCATCATCAGGGTGAGGCAGTAGTCCATAATGGTTCTGAAAGTCGCACTTTAATTCGCAAGTCAGGTTTTCCTTTTCTGAGAAAAAAAAAGGCAAAAACATTTTATATATAAAGTTGGGATTTTTTTTAGTTTTCTTTGAGCCGTTGTGTTTTCTAGTTATAAACAGGTGGCTCGTGAGGAAAAGATTGAGAACCCATGATGTAGAGAGCACATACCTACAACACACTTGCCTTAAACCATGTTAGGAAGTTAAATAATCTAAAGCAGAATTAGTAACATGGTTTATGACACTGTATGACAATCTTGTCTTCCTTTATTTACTAGGTTTCAGTACAAGATGTGATGTGATAGAATCATGTTAAAACACACTTCTAACTTCCATTATTTACTACATCTGTTATTACCATCTATAGTAGTCTTCTAGCTCCAGTACAAAACTAAAGAAGCAAGTGTCTTGGTTAACTGATTGTAATGTTTAATATAAATGTTCAAATTAGTTATGCATATCGATTCTAGAGATAAAAAAACGTACAAAAGTAAAGGGTTTCTATAGAATTTTTTTATAGTAAGCCCAATCCAACAAACACGTTAACCTAATGTTTAGGAGCCCCTGAGGGTCTTAATATGTTGATGATGATGATGATGATGATATCTGCATTAGGTATGTTACATTAGGGTTGGAGCTAAACTCAGCAGGGTGGTAGATAAGCTAGATCATGACTGGGCTAAAATGGTTCTAGGCTTTTTTTGGAACTTAAATGTCTTTGCATGTCAGTGCTCCAAATTTCTATTATTTATTTTTAATAATCTACACTTGGGGGAAAAAATGTGTTAATCAGATTTTTGTCCAAACAATAATTTCAAACTTAATACTTCAACCAATCTCTGCTGTAGGTTACCTCAGTTCTGATTGACTCATGCAAGCTTGGGAGCACCTCATCCACACTGTGGATAAGACTGCGCAACGTCAGTCCCACTGCCTGGGAACAGAAAGTGAAAAGGTTATGCCAAATACTGGCCTGTAAGGTTGTATGTCTGAAGTTCATGTTGCTGTTCTGAAGTCATCAGCATATTTTGCAACTTCCCATGACACACTGTTGACAGATTCCTTTGAAGATCAGTCCTAAATCCTATTTGTGGTTTTGCAAAGCAAACTGTTCTCACCTTCACCACACCAACATACTCGGAAGGTGGCAACATGTTGACATCATTCTTGAGACGCACTACCACTTTAACCATCTCCATCACATTATGGTAAACCTGATCCTCAGAGCGGTCAAGTTCTGCAGTGGGAGCTGGCTGTTCAACACAGGACACACCAGTGTTAACAGTACAATGCTTAACTACCACAACAAACTGCATCACCTCATGAATCAAATTCAGGTAAGATTTGTAACTGAACTTAAAGTTAATCAGTAAACACACTATATGCACTTTCTATGCATTTCCTTTTCCAAGTAGTAGACTTGTAGCTCCAGGCTCAGTGCTTGTTACAGAGCTCTAGGTTAAACCCTGCTGCTTTGATTGTTGCCAGCTGCTCGTTCTGAAACTTTCAAAGGACAGCTTCAAAGAGCTCAGCAGGCGATGCTGCCGTCCACCGTGCTAGCTGGATTAACAGTGCAATTACCTGCGCGTTCAGTCTGGGAGGCTTCTCCGGGGGACCTCGAAACTGAGCTGTGTGAGAGAGACAGATACACTGTGACTTGTGATGGAAAAGAAAGTTCAAAAGTGTAATGGAAGCTTGGGTACCAGCTTTGGAAATAGTTAAATGACTACATACTGCTGGAAAATGTAATGAAAATAGAATCACAGATAACTCGGGCTCTCTACAGGAGACACGTACATGAACCACAGTTACAGTGTTATACACACTACTGCAAACTCTAGGTGTGCTTAGCAATGATATTCCCACACCATGTTACAACTTGTTTTTATGTAGAAAAAGCTACAGTGTCCCACATTTATTACCACTAAAAAATAGAATCAGGTGCACCTCATCAGCTGCAGATGAATGAACATAAGTTTGGTTTGCTCTTGATCTTTGAATTGAGTGGTATCATATCAGCCCTTTCAGAAATAAGGTTGTAGATGAAGATCTCAAAACAATTAGAAATCAGCCTTTCCACTGTCCAGAAAATAAATTTACCAGTGGAGAACATTTAAAACAGCTGCCAACATGGCCAGATCCAGCCGTAGAGCAGACTGCAAGTATTAAAAATGTCATCCTGGGTCCTATAAGTAGCTCCTGACATTGTTTATATCAAAGAACAGCATTTGCTATCAGAAAGAGACTTCCCATGATTTTCATGGGAGGTGAGCAATGAGGAAACCCTTACTGAAGTTTGCCAGAGAAGACATATACAAAGACCAGGAACTTTAGAACAATGTTTTGAACAGATGACTCTTTAGTATCCCTACTACCATACTAGTGTACCTCAAAAATTAGAATACTGTGAAAAAGAGTCATTTAATTAAAATATTACACTGCCATATATTTTATATTCATTACATTAAAACATTTTTCTCTT
Source organism: Acestrorhynchus altus (assembly GCA_034509495.1). Taxonomy (NCBI): domain Eukaryota; kingdom Metazoa; phylum Chordata; class Actinopteri; order Characiformes; family Acestrorhynchidae; genus Acestrorhynchus; species Acestrorhynchus altus. Next base: position 9,139,048 of record CM067513.1, read on the forward strand.
TTGTTTTAAACTTGATACTGTGATTCATCATCTATTCTAATTTGAGATTCTGGATTTCATGAGCTATAAACCATACTGATCAACACCACAAACAAACAAAAAAAGACCTGAAATGTTACTTTATGTGATGAATATAAACTATGACGTTACCTATTTGAATTGTGGTCATAAGTGAACTTTTTAACAATATTCAAATTTTTTGATGTACTAGTATATGTGGAGGTGTCCTAAAGTTTTCCAAACATTGCATTTTGATAAATTAAATTTTACCAAATAATGTCCAAATGTTTAAATATATTAAAAAAAGATAGGGTGACCTTTTCTTGCACATGACTGTATTTTACAGATTTTATAATCATGAAGGTGTGAAAAAAAATGTAAACTCACCATAGCCTGTCTCTGTTTCTGGCAGCTACATATGCATATGAACAAGGAGGAAAAACGCATTATAGAAAATCAATTTCTGTCATTAAGTATCACATTAGGAATAGCAAAACAACATCTAAGCTACATTACCATTTTGGTTTTCACATTATCTGGAAGCCCTGGTTCCTAAAATTAATATCAGAAATATAAAAATTAATTGGCTTTGTAATTAAATTGTAATGTAATGAAGAACATGAACATGGACATGAGCATTGCATTCATACAAAACAGCTACTCAACAATAGCTGTTTCACTTGATGACTCACCAGCAGCTTCTCTTCCTTCTCCCGCCACTGATTGTCCTCAAGCATCTCCTGTTTCTGCCTCCTCAGAGTCTCCTGAATTGACAGTTTTTCCAGATCCCACAGCCGCTGAGTATCCTCTTTACTGGATGGCTCAACCACAAAGTCCCCTTCCTTGTAAAAGCAAGAAATGCAGACATGTATTCTAGCAGCATTTAAACAAAGGCAAGTAAACTGATTCTGACCCAATGAGTTCATTGTAAAGGTGGCAAAGGTGACTATGTTGGTGGAGAAAAGAAATATGCAACCATTAGCACTAGCATAAAAATAGCACAAAGCACAGTAGCTCAGGCTGTTGCAGTCCTAGATGTTACTCTTACCCCCATGCTGTTGCGTCGCGGGGACAGAGGCAGGGCTAGTGTGCTGTTGTACAAGGGAGTTGGTCGGAAACCTTGTGAGCTAGCAAGGGCAGGTGAACTAGCACACAGATACTGGGGGAGCTGGAGAGTCGGCAGCAAAAGCATGAACACACAGATGAGCATTGCTTCCAAATACACATAAAACAAAACATCTGTTGAGATTCACACCCACATATTACACATTTATAAAAAATCATGTCACAAAGTTTCAATTACAATTGAATATCTAGCCCTTAGTTATACTGGGGTTGAATTCAATTCTATAGGCCCTTAATGTGGTGTGAATACAGACACATAGACAATTGCATTACATAACACATATAGTTGCACAGCATAAACACACAGCTATAAGCACAAAGGCAGCAGTGCCCAGCAGGCATAACCATACAGGAAATACCAAAAGAGTGACCTGAACAACATGAATAATGAAGACCAGTTACAGTTTGCAATCAGACTTGTACTTTCAAAGCTGCTTTGTTGGTTTCCAATTAGGGCTTTGTGATGCATCAAATATTTATGATATATTTATATATATAACACTGTGAATATTATGATGATCATTTCTAAATATTCTATTTTGTTTTAGTGTTTAATTGCAACAAGTGGTTTAAATTCATTTGGAAGCAATTTATATACTCTGATATTTGCATTAATTCATCATTGATCGCCATAAAGCTAAATATATTGAGATAGAAATTAACCATATCACCCAGCCATATTTTATTGACATATATTGGCAGTTTATATAAAGTCCCTATAAAAAACACCAGTAATTTGAAAGTAGTATCAAGCAGCAACAATTAGAACAGAAGATTGCATTGTACCTGATTTTGTAGTCCTCGACCAATAGTGTTAAACTTTGTGGATTTCTGTCTTGACGGCTATCCGGAAAACAAGAGCAGGGGTTAACACCATAAGGGTTAATCACGCCTTGGCTTCTTTACAAGTGGTCAAGCAGATGGGCAGTGTTAGAGAAAGAGAAAAATTGAGAAAATTACCTTTGGAGGAGGTTCGGTTAAGGGTGTCCTTAAGGAACGGGCTCTGTCCCTTTTCTGCTCTACCTCCTGCTCCTGCTCCATCTTGTGAACGTCACTGCCAAACACAGATAAATGAATGTCTGTACTTTCTCTCTAAAAGAAACTAAAGGCTTACATGATTTAAATTAGCATTCTTTTAAAAAAAATAAAGGTGCCAAAAAGCATTCTTTGAGTGACGGTTCAGAAAAAACACTTGGTCCCCACTTGAAGAAACACTTTCATAAGTGAGATGTGTGGTCTTGAAGAATGTTTTAAAAGTTTAAAGAACCTTCACAAAATAAGTAAAGAAAGTTATTTATATGTTGTATGAAGGTTCTAAAAACCTTCAAACATTGTTCTTTATGGAACCACTAAGTCCTTGATATAAATGGGTAAACTATGTCTGCAAAATACCCACACTCAGAATGGCAGCAGGTTATCTTCACTGACAAACCCCACCTTTATTTTGGTGAAACTGAGTGAGAATACTCAAGATTCTTAGGATCGATTATAATAGGACACTATTCTGAGACATCTAACATCTTGTGTTGGACCCGACACCATGCTGAGAGACACTACTTCTGTATGTGGAGCTCAATAAATATTCTCCATATCAGTCTATTTTTTATCATTTATTGCCTTCCTTCTGAATAGCTTCCTTCTGGGTGCAACTGTTTGTGCAGCTATTTTTTGATGATGAATGTATAGACAAACATAATAAAGCCCACCTCAGGCTGTACACCAGTTCCGTGAAACGAGGTCTTTCCCTGGGGTCGTACGTCCAGCACCGTGTCATGAGTGAATAGAGAGTGGGAGGGCACAGCTCTGGCTTGGGCAGCCGCACACCCTGCTCCAGCTGGTTGATGACATCCTTGTTCTCCAACCAGAAGAATGGCAACTGACCCCGACTCATGATCTCCCACATACACACAGCTGGTTAAAAGACAGATGCACAAAACACCTCAGCTGATGCTTTTACATTTGTTTGAGCTACTATAAAACATTATAATAACTATGTTTTACAACCAAGTTTCATTGTTTCTTAAACTGATCATATCCAGTTTGAGCTTGAACTTGCATACAATCAAGGTTCCTTAACCTAACAGTCACAGAAGCAAACCTAATTTAACTAAGTCACTATTACATAAGTCTCAGAGTTTACAGTTTGTCCAGTGTCATGTGCTAAGCTGAAGTCACTAACCAAACATCCAGACATCACTGGCTGAGGTAAATCTTCTGAAATTGATGGACTCAGGAGCCATCCATTTGATAGGCAATCGACTCACAGAGGCTTCAAAGACAAAATAAACATTTAGTATTAATGACAATCAATTGTATGTTTAGTGGAACACAATGCTTTTAATGTCAGAACAGATTAACAAATGTCTTAAAGCAGCATTATGCAAGAATTTGCTCCTCCTACTTTTGGGGAGTGTAATTCACACTTTAGCCTACACTAGACCTGTAACTCTGAACAAGTTGAGAGATACAGAATCATCACTGAAAGTGAAAGAAGCATGTGAAAGTCTAAGGCAGCGCAGGACTCCACTTCCACTTCTTCACTTTTCAGAGAAGCTGTTAGCAGCAGTATGATCTAATGGTGATAATAACTCAGCTGATTTTTTCTTTTACATTTCAAGTCATGTGGAGCCTGGCTGTCAGCCTGTTAGTATTGTGGTTATGGTCTTCTTTGAGAGCTTCTGAAGACATAGAGAGAAATGCTGTGTTCAACTGGTGTCAGAAAGTGGGAAATACCTGTTGTGCCACTTGTCAATACAACTTCTTTGGCTGTGGGGAAACTACAGGAGGATTCTAGATGATGCATAAGTTTACAAGATGTGGAATATATATTTCTACTTTTTACATTTTCTGTGGTTTTAAAAATATTTTTACAAATATTTTTCTTTAGACATAGCTGACTAAAATTAATTAATTTTGTTTTGAACTCCCTGCTATCCTGCAAAGTAACAAAGTAACATTGCAGAGTGCCAACATAGCAATATTGTCTATTCTGTTTAGTTTATGTTACTTGAGGATCACAAGGATTTTGAAACTCATTTTAAGGTAAAAATGCTACAAAATGCTGCTTTAATTCCAGATTCTAGTGTAAAAGAACGTAAACATTTACTGTAGTGGATGGTGTATAAAGTTATTAGCACTTGCCTTTGTAGTATTCTTCCTCTTCTATGTATCTGGACAAGCCAAAGTCACCCAGCTTCACACAGTCTGGTTTAGCAACCAAAACATTTCTTACGGCAATATCTCTAAAGCCACAAAAACAGAAGAAGCTTTGGCCTCATGAGAAAGTATTTGCTACTTTTCTAAATACCTGAAGTAGTTTAGGACAAATAACAAGCATAAGCAGCTTATGAAAATGGGTATTAATATTGTGTTAAATGTAATATAGTGTGTAAGAAACAGGTTCACACTAATTCAAGATAGAATTTCACTGTGAACTGCTGATACACTGCATACAGTACTGTGCATCTACTGGGTTTCAAATTACATAAAAAGTAGGACACATGAAATGCAGTAAAATAATAAAATGGCAGTATTTTAAGACCAGCATTTCCTAAACACTCTTCTGGAACTCAGTAAGTGAAGTCGTGCTAATATTAAGACAAATAACATTTGTATGTTCAATGTTCCTGAAGTTTGTATGTTAAAATGTTCAGTACACTTGCAAACTAAATCATTTAAATTAGTAGATACACAGAAGTAGCCTTTCCAGTACAGTTCTCACTCTAAACCTTACCCACAAAATGGAAGCCAGATAAGTGGAAATAGTGTACTTCTACCACACGTGTAACAACATGTGTAACCTCAACCAACATCAGCTACTATCAAACTATGAACTGAGTAGATGATGGAAACTCAGTCCTTTTTATAAGTTCAAAATATAAACTTGAACAGAATTAAGCTAGTTCATAAAGATATAAACTGAACAGAATGATCATTAATAACAAATACATTACAAACAAATTAAAAACCACACAAACTGCAAAGGCCTTTAAGTATATGTACGTTTCTATTCTTAGAGTCATTACATACATATTAGTTTCATACCAGTAACTGTAGTAGTCACAGAATACGTATGTACTGAATAATTTATAGTAGTTACTTATTCATATTTTGAGATTGAAATCATAATGAAGTTAAAAGTTTGGACTGACTTCACACACCTTCCTTTCTCAACAGAAAAGTAATTGTTTCAGTGCACATTAACCTTGTATAACATATAAGTGCTGTTTCATATATAGACAAAAGTATTGGGATATCTGCCCATTCATTGTTTCTTTCAAAATCAATGGTATTAAAAACAGTATATCCTGTATTTGTTCGAGTTACTTTCTCTGATGTACAGGGAAGACTTTCTTCTAGATTTTTGCGCATTGCTATGAGGGTTTGATTGCATTCTGTGATAACATCATTGGCGAGGTCATGATGTTGGATGATCACCACCTGAACAACTCACTAACTCATCCCAAATGTAATGGATAGAGCACAATCGTTCCACAGAACACAATTCCACTGCTCCACAGTTCAAAGCTGAACTCCTTTAGCCTGACAAAAGGCATAGTGTGAACAGGGTCATGTTTATCTGCATCAGAGAGTCTTATTCTATTGGAAGTACTTCTCTAAAGAGACTAGACAAGCTGTGTGAGCATTTACACTTCTGTGAAAGCAATTCATGCGACTGAATGCATTCAGTAGAAGGGATGTCTACAAATTCAGACATACAGAATCGCTTCATACCTGTGTACCATATTCACACCCTCCAGATAAGCCAGGGCTTTGCAGATCTGTAGGCTGTACAGTACAAGGGTAACATTGGTCAATTTGTGCTGGTTTTCCATCAGGTACTGTCCTAGCTACAGGAAACGTAAAAAAATTTAAAAATGTTAAAAAAAATCATGAGTCATGATTAGAACCACAAACGTATCATCAGCAAAGTCTTCATTGTGAAGCATGAGGTGGTTTTAAGGTTATGCTTATACACTTATATTGCGACACAGGTGAGTTCCAAGCGAAAAAGCTGAACCTCACCTCACCGTGCTGGTAAAGCTCCATCACGATCCACACTGGATCCTCCTCAATGATCCCAACCAGTTGCACAATGTGAGGATGGTCAAGCTTCTTCATAATCACTGAAATAAGACAATGTGAAGCATATTTTGGTAAAATAGATGATGTCAATTTCCTTGGGAGAAGGAAAGGAGAGAACGGCCTTACCAGCTTCACTCATAAACTTCTCTTTGACATCAGCTGCACAGTCCTTACACGTCTTCACTGCAACACTCACTCTTTCCCCTGACTGTAATACAACAGAACAACAGTAATTCGGTTACCACTATGCATGATGGTACAGTGTATGTTGAAAAACTTTTATTGTGAAATTATTTTGTAAGACCAATTTTAATTGGTAAACTGTGTTTGTTTAAATAAATGTAGCTATTTGTACACAGAAAGTGCTCTAGAAGTGCTTCACAGCTGTCTTGTAAATCAGGAGTTGAACTCTCAGCTCTGATAATGGCTTCTGATGCTTATGTACGCTTTTGTAAGCAGGTGTCAGTGTGGCATGAAGGATTCTGCCATGCGTGACGGACACTTTCCGCCAAAAAGTTGCTTGCTGAAACCTGCAAGGTATATCGAGTGTTCTTTCAAAGAACCTGTGTATGTCTGACTGATGAAGAAATGAAAGGCATTTTGGGGTGCATTCACTCTGGCTATTCTACAGTGGCCTCAAATGTGTTGGAACTAAAAATTTTATACATATATTTTTTCTCTTTATTTCTCAGCATACATTCTCTGTTTCCTTCCAATCTTTACATAGCACAAAAAATACACGAGAACCAGACAAGTAAGCAATGTATATTCTGAGCCAAAATTTAAGCTCCTGTGAATATAAGACTAAAAAAAGCTCCTTATACGGGAGGTATTTATTTTACTCTACACAGTAAACTACATAATAAATACAAATACTTGAAAATATCTCCAAAGCTCTCCTTATGGGAGTCTGGTATAATTTATAGTCATGATTCAGAACCAATCGATATTGATAAAAATATCAATATATCACCCAAAAAAAAAGGAATTCTTATTACTTTTCACTGTATTTATATTTACTTGCAACTCAAGGCTGAGATAAGTAGTTTTAAATAATGTGCGTAGGTGCCTACAATGTCACCTATCAAGGGTCAGTTCTACAGTTCAGCAACTACTTGAAAAGACAACAAAAGCAAAATCTTGTGTCACAAGTCAAACACTTTTCTTGAGCACTACAGATTTTTCAAATGCACAAATTAGTTAACCTTCAATAGGCCTTAAAGCAAAAAATCACTTCAATATAAATGTGATTTGTACACAAGCTACTTACTGTGCTTTTGTAAACGCCTTCATGAACCTCTCCAAAGAAACCTTCACCCAGGATCCGGCCAAGGATGATGTCATTTCTGGAAATGCTGTACCTGTCTAAAAAAATGGATAAATAATCTAAGCATGGACAGAGTACACATTTACAGATACCTTTGATCAGAGATAGTGGCTCTTTAAACAAGCACTTACTTGCATCTGGCTTTTCATCTGGTATCTCAGCATATATGTCAGAGTCTGTATCATTCAGAAATCCATGTTTGTATTAAATCAGTGTTTAATTAAAAGATTTTATTATTAAAATGCTTTTTCAAAAGGAGAAAACAGTCTGACATACTCATGCTCAAGCTGCAGGATGGGGCACTTGTACTTGTATTGAAAATTAAAAGAATTAAATGACTTGTCAGAAGAGCTTAAACAGAGGACGTCAAACAAGGTGTATAAAGCATTTTTGTCTTCAAACTGAGAAAGTAGACATCACTCACCTTTTAGGAATTGGAGGTAGAGAAATTCTGTTTTCTTTTTCTGGAAAATAGCAATGTAGTTCCATTAACAGCAATATAGTTACAATAATGTACTAACATACCATAAAGCAAACGTATCATTATGATTATATATGTGTTATGATATATTGCTTTTATCAGTACATTGACATTCATGTTCAGTGGGTAAGTAAACGCACAAAAACAACTAAATAGAAACATACCTTTTTTTTGTCTTATCATCAAAGATCTGTCACTTCCGTTCTCTAATCGGTAATAACCATCTATTAAGTCTGCCATGTTCTCTGCGATTGCTAATGAAGCTGTGTTGACTGTCAAAGGCTGTAGAATTAACATAAATACTTTAGTATTAACAAATGATTTCAATATAAAACTGTAATCTGATGCACAACTCTACTGCACTAACCTGTATTAACTATCTCCAATTTCCATTTTTTATTTTCTACCTCACAATCAGCAGAACTATTCATTAATGAATGAAATCAATAGAAATTATACAGAATTGATTAGAATATTATCTTTTCCATTAATCTGCATAAAACAGACATTTCTGCCTTCTGTCAAGTTATCGATTTCAAACAGTAACCATTATGTAGAGTAATTCTCAGTACTCAATATAAAAATGGGCTGAGCCTCCTCTTCTACCTCAACACAACAACAGATTTAAACTGTCAATATGTGTGAACAGACTTTAGGCAAGATACGTCCATCACACTTTAGTCTTCATCTTTGACTCCATATTTACATTTAAGCCCAGGCACAATGCATCTTAAGTTTAGTATTGATTTACTGACACTACATCTGATCTCTTAAACTGTGACATTTTTAACATTTTTCTGCACAACCCTTCCATGATCTTTTGCACAATACACACTCAAACGCATGTGCACGAGGGAGAGAACTACATTTTCTGTTTTTAAATGCACAAGGAAGAATGTATCCAATTTGCACCAAAATTGGCACAAAATTGTCCTGAATTTTTAAGCTGAGATACTAACAACAAAAACATTGTTTTATCATCAAATGGTCAATTTTGAGATTGTGGATAATTTTGCTAAGTTATCATTCTAACGCAACATGCAGTACCATCACCACAGATATCACTGTAAAGTCTCTCTCTCTGCTGCACAACTTCAGATTCAAAAATGTTCATTTTCTTTATTTGTATCAGCAACCAATCAGGAAAGACAAAGGGGAAGACACCAATATAAATGTATGTAATTTTATCATGCATATCAAAATTTGTAGTTCCTTACACTCCGAGTCAGAAATCTCCAGTTTTTTCCAATTTATGGAGTCAGAAAAATAGAGCCCAAAATTTCCTCTGTAAAAACCTTTCATTCTAATAGGTCAATAAAAACAAACAAGAATTATGAACCTGACACAATCCACTGTTCAGATTTATGATGATGAAAGTTATGCGAATCAGTAGATTTTAATGAGATAATGCTGTATTTGCACATTTAAACAATGTTGACTTTGACAATAACGTAAGTATAAGTAATCCACTAGGGAAGTTCCTAGTGATCTCAATTAGTTTACAGGTTTACCGTATTCACCTATATTGTCCATAATTTAATGCTATTTTCCCAATTCATGCTTTTTCATAATATATCTGGGCTCTTATACAGTTGCGATGCTAAATATTTGTTTCTCTATTTAACTCTGTGATTATGACACTTACCTGATTAACACCATTTATGTCCACATGTAACAGACCCTTTCCATCATCCTGAATGGAACATTTGATGCTTTGAACTTGTGAGAAAGCAGTGAGGCAGACAGGCTAAGAAAAAGTAGAGAATATCCGATTAACAGCCCACTGAAACAAAATGCAATTCACAGCAAATAAAAGCCACAGAAACTGGAATATGGTTACAATTAAGGCCCTGCTATGTGTGAGTGCTAAGTGTGCAAAAGTCCCCTAAAATGTATTAAGGCATTTTTCCATTGTATCACGACAAGCAAAACAAAATGTGTGCAGATCATAAAAATGAAACTGTCATCTAAACACCTCTAAACCACACTAAAAGAGGTGATGGTTGTTCTGTTGATGAATGCAACACTTACCACTGTATTTTTGTCAGTGCGCTGACAGATGCCTTTAGGGCCTATTACAAGGTCTACAGCCAAACTCCAACCTTGCTGCACACAGATGAATATTAACGATGTGTTAAGCACATTAATATACAAATTCCTACTAAAGCAAGACTGAATGTCTGATAAACATCCTGTTAAATATAGAATTAATTGTAAAAACAATACATCATAGGAAAAACATAAACAGTGTAGTATGGAGACCTGTATGGTAGAGGTTTATGGTAGAAACATACAACACAAGAAAATATTAAACTGTCCAAAATACTGAGCTTCCCATCATATGGGGGTTCTTTAACCTTAAAATGGTTCTGCACAGTTCTTTATGTAACCGAGAATGGATGTCATGCAGCACTGTTCTAATGGCACATTTACGCATTCGTTTTAAGAGTGAGCCTCAGCAGAGGGACTGCAGGGGTGTCTGTCTCATGACTGTCAATCAGAATAATAGATTCAAGGGAGGGTGGAAGGTTTTAGGGTAACAGATAAGTAAAGAGGCAAACAAGCCATAATTGTGTGGACTTACCACTAGCTCACAGGGGAAAACCTCCTCATCAAAACTGGAGAAGAATGAGAAAGTCTCGAAGAACTTCATAATGCACTGCTCTTCCTTCAGAGAAGAATACTGCTGGAATGTTTGCTGAATCAATTTCTTCAGTTGCTTTGGCTGTTTCCCAGAAGAAACCCGGAATTATTGTAGTAATCAATCAATCAATCCAAAAGCAGTCTCACTCAGAATAAGAACAGTTAACCCAGTGTTTCCCAAACCAGGTCCTGGAACCCCCTGCTCTGCCCATTTTAGAGATTTCCCTGCTTTAACACACCTCCTGCAATTCTGACAGGGCTTGTTAAAGAGCTGAAAAGTTGAAATAGGTATGTTGGAAGCATGTAATCCACTAAATATGCAGTGTGTGGGGCTGTTGGGACCAGGTTTAGGAAACAGAGTTTATCTACATGAGTGAAACAGTTTACCTTCATACTATTGATCAGTTCCTGTGGAAAAAACAGGTCAAGGCCCACATCTTTTCTGATGAGAAAAAAAATGCCAGAGGTGAATATTTTTCCAAATGCTTTTTCCGTGCTATGTGTATTTACATGTGCAACTGTGAAAGCCATGAGCTGACCTTAATGCATTGACAGTGGCATTATGGGTATTTTACTTACTCCAGCAAGTCAAAATTGGTTTTTTTCTCCAATCCATTGGCATTCATATCTTTATAAAATCTCCTGTAGGATTACATTGGCTTGTGAGTGACATTTGTAAAGTAATTTACTTGCAATATAAAGGAAAGGAAATATAGCCAACTCCTTGCAGTAGAATGATGCACATAGTGTTTTAATACCTGATCTCAAGGCAGCCCAACTGTAAGGCCATGCCATCACTGACTTTGCTGGCACAGTGCTGCATGTAGTCACTGCGGACCTAATGGAAACACAACGATTAATATCTGCACTTACAAGTTCTCCTTTAGACTTTAGCACTGCAGATAATTTTTTTTAATGATAAGATGTTCCACACTGACCTGCTGGTAGAAATAGAGCAAGGTGGTTTTGTCTTCTTTAAACTTCTCCATGAAATCACTGGGAATGTACCGGATTCTGAGATCATATCTGTTCATTTTTAAGGGAAACAATAAAGTTAGGAGAAAAGATGGCACTCCATAAACTGCACTGCAATAGCCACAGTACTAGCATTGGCAAACAACATATACCTCCACTCTGCCTCCACATGCTGCTGCTCATACTTCTGCTCCATCTCACCCACTGTCAGGTTAGGGTGGAGCCAGTGTACCTCGTCTGATTTGAGGTGTTTCAGCCGCAAACCATAACAGCCTTGAAACTTGATGTTTGGACCAAGTCGTCCACTCTCCAGGATAGACTGGATAATGGACTGCAGAGAAACATTTGTATTTGATCATTTTCCTCAAACTCAAATTGTATTAGAAATACAATCTCACCTTGTAAATTAATGTACAAACCATATAGTGCTGCAAGGATCACAGCAGCATGAAACAAAACTGCATGGTGGTGGGCAAGTCCCCATGAACAGGCACTATTTTAGAGCTAAGTGAAGGCTTCTATATGAGGAAATGGTGCATGTTTTAACTAACTTATTCTTGCACATGAAGAAAACTTTTGTTGAGCAATATGCTGAGGTAACACACTGACCTGACATACTTTTTTTCATTCTGCTCTGCAGCCGCTACATACTGCTTTTAAGTGCTAACCTCATTTGGGCCGATTATTTTTGATGTTTAGTGACAGAGCAGTAACTAAGCCAGTCTAAAGCCAGTAAACAGTAAAGTACTAAAGTACCAAAAGATTTGCATACATACAAAATGATTGCAATCAACGGTTTCACACGTCACATTCCTAGAAGGTCTGATGATATGGTGTGGGGTGCAATTTTGTATGATGCCAGATAACCTTTGTTCTTAATTACAGGCACATTGACAGTCCAAAGTTACATTAATGAGGTTCTGCAACCAGTGGCCATACCTTTTCTGAACCCATACTCCTAGTATTAATCATGGATAGCAGTATCCTCAGGGGTAAATTGACAATACAGTTTTCCAAAGAGTTTTACAAAATGGAGCTGTTGAACCCCTTTAGGGCTCAATTACATACAATGCTCACAGGAGAGTGAAGCCAGCCACTGCCTCTTTTTGAACTGCATCATTGCTAGGCAGCCAAAGCACCAGGTCCCTATCTCTACAGTTCCCTAGCTCTGATACAAAAGCTAACTGATGTCGCACTGGGTGTGATGTGGGGAGAGAATGCTATCTACCTACTAAGAATGTGCATTACCAAATCTGCACTATCAGAATGCCAACGATGGCCAACAACATGACCTGGGATTGAAGATGCGTTCAGATCATAGTAGTAATGTAGTAGCGCAATATGTTTTGATACTGTATTGATACAGTACACATTTATATTAATCTGCAGAATTTTACAGTGGAGATGTTCCCCAGGTCATTTTGCTTTATCTATATTCATTAGCTACTGAGGCGTACCAAGAGGCAGTGCTGCCATGCTCCAGCTGGTCCATGGTCAGGCTGGACCAGCTGTTCCCACTTTCACTACTGCAACAGCAGCATAAAAGAGCTGTCTCTTGCACTCCTCAGGAGAGAGGAGAGGGACGTGTTAGTTAAGCAAGACAAACATGGAATGTGTGCACTGGGACTTAAGAGGGTGAAACAAAAAAAAAGCATTTAAAACTGTTGCAGCATTGCCCATATCAGCCCAGTGGGGTTGTTTTCTTTTTACACATTGGTGTTGGTGTGTTGTGCATGAATAAATCCTTTACAGTTTGCTCCACTCCCATGTTATGTGTGTCATTTGCGCTCTCCCTGTGTCCTGTGGCCATGCTCCAGTTCCCCAGGTTTGGAGCTCAATCATCTTTGCTTATTGAGTACATTTTGGGTGGTGGGGGGGGCGGTACTTTTTTTTTTTTTTTCAAATGAACTATTCCTTTAAGGTACAGGTAGAGAATAAAATTACAGTTATCCTACTGAATCACATCTATTAAGCAAGAGTACAGCAATTTGCAGGTTATGTTTATAGTCCAATACAACATTACATACAACAGAATGTAGATCAAATCTTCACTTACCTTGATTGCCCATGAGCTGTCGCATTTTACAAGCTTAAAATTCTTGCCCAAATTGGAGCTGTTGCTATTGAAGCACACTTTGAGGATCTTCACAGTGCCCACATCCTCCCCAGGTTCTTCAGAGTGATGTCCTAACACTGACTGTTGTCTACCAGGCGGTGTTTTCCCAGACATCTCAACATAGGTTGTCATGACATAGGCCTCCTCATCTCAGCATTAGGCCTGCATGGGAAGATCATAGCTATGATGTACTGACTACTACACAAATGCAAAATGTGTATCCTATCTGAGACGCTGCATCTTTAGGAACATAACTAGTCACCAAATAAGGAAACAGTCATGGTACCACAGAAGCAACAAGTACTTTCACAGCTCGAACACAAGCAAACCAAGGGAGTGGTAGAGCGTATACAAGTGTTGCATCACAGAAAAAAATTCTTCCACTACCAAATTCAGATCATTACCAGGCTCACTGACACCAATTCTAATATTCCAACATGTTTGTACCTGTCTGACTGCGGAAACACATCCTACCTAGAGGGTAGAATTCCCCTATGAGACTTACAAAGAGGATATACATATTCGATTACGGTTGCTGAACACAGTAAAAAGATTTGTAGACAAATAAGAAAAACACACAAGACTCCTGAAGGTATTTCGCACCAATAGGTTAGAAGATCAATTAAGTCCTGCAAGCTTTGAGGTGGGACCTCTATGGACAACAGCAATGAGCAGTACGTACTGAAGTACAAGTTCCAGCAGTCACCTTGCCACCAACATTTGACAAAGGTACTCACATCCTTCAACACATCAACTTCAAGAACTGCTCACTTGCTGTCTAACATGCCTATCCTAATCAGATGCCACTGTAGATGAAGATAATTAATGTTTTTCACTTTACCTGTCAGTGGTTTTAATGATATGACTGATCAATTTATATACACATTATGATCTATATAAAGAATTATATATTTTAACAATGACAATTGGAATTTTGAAATTCAATGGAGATTAACTTATTCTTAATTAAAATAATCTAAATGAGAAATTATATATATATATATATATATATATATATATATATATATATATATATATATATATATTACCCACAAATTTGTATATAAAAACAATGAAAATGGTATTTGTGTTAACCCTCTTTGCTATGAAGCCCCTAAATAGTTCTGGTGCAATGAAGTCACATGCTTAGTGCAGACCATCTATGTGCAATCTAAGTGTCACAAGATCTGTCAGTATATACATTTCTGAAAGACCCCAGAAGCTGCAACACCATTAAGCAAGAGGTACCACTAACAATCATAACATCATGAAAACCAAGGAAATCTCCAGACAAGTCAGGGACAAGTCAGGGTTGGTTTAAATAAAATATCTACATCTCTGATGATCCCACAGAGCACCATCAAATCCATCATCATCAAATGGAAAGAACATGGTAGAACACAACAAAACAGCCAAGAGAGAGCCGCCCACCAAAACTCTCAGAATCAGAGAGGCAGCACAGAATCCAAAGGTAACCCTGAAGGAGCTGCAGAGTTCCAAAGCAGTGGAGTATGGAGTATGTACATATAACCATCTTTTGCTCCAACAAAACTCCAACACTTGTTTAAGGGGAAAAGTGTAAATTTATTAAAATTGCCTAATCATAGTCCGGACATTAATCCAAGAAAGAACCTGTGGTCAGACTTGAAGATTGCTGTTCACCAGCAGAAATCATATAACTTGAAGAAGCTGGAGCTGTTTTGCCTTGAGGAATGGGCAATAATCCCAGTGGCAAGATGTGGCAAGCTTATAGAGGCCTATTCAAAGTGACTTGCAGCTGTAATTGCCGCAAAAGGGGGCTGTACACAGTACTGACTTTAGGGGCATAAATAATTATGCACACTGATGTTTTCTGTTATTTTGTCCTAGTTATTGTCAAAAATAAATGGTGAAAACACTGAAATAATCCATTTTAATTGTGAAGTAGCAAAACACGAAAAATGTGGGGGTGAATACTTTCACAAAGGCACTGTAATATCATATGTACGAATTATCTGGATAATTGAATGGTTCTTGTCATGTGGAGAACCTTTTGAACAGTTGTACACTAATGTATAGTGCAGAAAATTGTTTCAGTAACGTTATGAGTCAAACATCCCTTGTTCAGTACTTTACTGTTCAGTACTTTACCATACCTGTTTAGTTATGGTGTAGTATAGCATGTATAGAAGTATGGCTTCTTTAAATGCAGCTCCATTTCTACTGCAGTGCTTACAAAAGTCTGATGGTGTTTCAGTGGTAACAGAATAATGAAAAGTGACAAAAACCACTGATGTGAACACATCCTGCTTGAACTGTTTTAGATAATCCTGTGCTTTGTGCATGTTTGCTATGTGGTAGTTTGATGATTTCACAACAGTGCTCTCAACAAGAAGCTACCGACACTGAAAATGAAGACCTACCTGACATGCCACCTCCTCTTTAACTGATGATGTGCTTGCATTATTAATAAAAAGGCTGGGTGTGTAAAGGAGGATATTGAATCATAGACAAGCTATAAAACTAAGAATCCTGGATAAACACATATACTAGAGTCTTGAAAATAAAGGTTGGTAGGTAGGTAGGTAGGTAGGTGGATGGATGGATGGATGGATGGATGGATGGATGGATGGATGGATGGATGGATGGATGGATGGATGGATGGATAGATGGACAGATATGTTTTAAGAACCTTTCAAAGGTTTAAAGATGAGTTTATAAGTATCTTTACAAACATGGTTCTGTATGGAACCAAAATGGTTCACTTCCAAAATGGTTATCTTCCAAGACCCTTTGTTACACTTAAATGTTTAGAGTGTATCCACTGATATATAAGACTTAACAAAAGACTATGAACCATAAAAATATGTATTAATCTTATCTGAGTCGAGGCCAAGAAGAGGAGGCCTTGTATTAAGCATACACAGGTTTAGTTGCTATAGAGATGTTAAAAAACAGATGGAAAACAGCCATAATATTTAATAGATATCTAATGATCATAGTATAAAATGTATGTATTGAAATATAAAATTTTCTAATATTTCTATGCTATAGAATATTCTGTATAATTGAAGCTCAAATATATATACACTAGTGCTTGAAAGTTTAACATGAAAGTTTTCTAAAATGTTTTACACTTTTTACATGTCCTAACAGAAGATAAGGAGAACCAAATCAAACTAATGAGCAAAAATAATAAATTAGTTAATTTCATTATTAAGGAAAGTAATCCAATAATAATAATAATAATAATAATAATAATAATAATAATAATAATAATAATAATAATAATAATAATAATTATAATAATAATAATTTTAACCAATGTTCTAGCACAAATGTAGGTTGGATTTCATTCCTGCTTTCTCAATTCCTGTTCTTTAGTACGTCATCTAAAAACTGTGCTTCAATTCCTATAAAAATGCTCAGAGACATTGAGGAGAGAGGTGGAGGAGGCAAAAAGAGTGAAGAAACACTTTTCCACGCTGCCCTGTCTTTCTATTGGATGATTTTCATTAATGGTAAGGTGCAGTGAAAGGTTAATATAAATTAATTTAACTTTTTTGTGTGTAAATGTTAACAAAGCTCCTCATGTGAAATGTTTGTATATGATGGCTATGGGTGATGAAAATGATACTTCATTAGAAAGAAATGTTTGGCATTAATTCCTCCATGTTTCCATCTTAAACAAGGACAAAGATGTGAGATACACACTACCCATGGACCAGTGCTTTCTATTTGACAACAGATTTTGGTAAATAAAAATGGTGTAATGGTGTCTTTAACAGTGTCCTTAATTTCACACAAAACAAGGTGTGGAGTAACTCAAAAGAATATATTTAATGCAGCAACACCAACATGTAACAACAAAAAGTCCAAGCCCAACGAGTCAGTACATTGTTTTTAGCAGAGCCTGCTCTATTTTCTGCAATGTATGGATGCATTCAAATCTGGGTGACCAACCAGAGATCTGCTGTCAACACTGCAGAGAAAAAAAGGGAATCTAAAGTGTGTCAGAACCACTCATCTTGTCAACTCCTAACCTGTTCATGGCCAAAGAGCAGCAAACTATAGCATCCCACACTAATGAGCACTCATTTGGAGGAGGGAAATTACATCGGAGAGGGAACAGAGAACATGAACAAGTGGAAGTTTATGTTTAAAATGAAAAATTATGTTTAAATTTATGTTTACAGGGGCACAGTAGGCAAACAGTACATCAGACTTGGTGTGAAGGTTCCACTACATTTAAAATCACATCTGCTTTTAAGGTCTGAAAAATGGTACTCTGTGTGAAAAGGGCATTACACATTGTATATGACCCAGATTTCTGAATAATCACTGGTTACTTTTGTCAAAGCCAAAATGTTTTACAATCTGATGACCCCAGCAGCCTCATGACCTCATAAAAGGCAAACGTAATCTTAGTCCCTTTGCATTTTCTCTATAAATCCAGTTAGTTTCACCAGCTTTATCATTAACATGGTGTTGTGGATACAGGTCAGGTTGAAATATACATGGGAGCTCTTGTCCCATATTCAACAAAAAGTCAATCAGCTTGCTATAAAATAAACAAGGAGGAAAGTAAACAAATTTGCTAGCATTGAAAGCACCCCCTTGTGTAGATCGGCAGAACAAGTCGAACAAGCCAAATGGCTCTGATTGGCTCAGTGGCTACCGCTATGATCAGAGGATAGCAAGTTCACAACCAGGGTCATGCTGCTTGCCATTGGCAGCCAGAATCAAGGGAGAGAAAAATTGGCCTGCATTTCCTCTCTAGATGAGTAGAAGGCAGTCTCTCCCCACATCACATAATCAACGTGATGCTGTTCGGCACAGGTGTCTGGCAGCCATTGCACCAGAGGTAGGGACCCGACGCCTTCCTTTGAGTATGTTGGCTGTCCAGCAAGTATACAAATGGCAGCTGTTGGAAAAGAGGTGGTAGCATAGCACCATAATAACGTATCGGAGGAAGCATGTGCTCATATTCAACCCCCTAGCGCACCACATGTGATAGGGGAAGTACTATAATGGGGTTGGGGAATTGGCACATCTAATTTCGTGAGAGAAAACTGGGTAAAAAAAACAGCTGAACAAATCCGTTTGAAAGATTTGATCAATTATTTAAAATATGGCTTTGAAACAAAGCACATTGAGACACACCATCAGTATTTGGTCTGTATCTTATTCATAGGGAGCCAGGCCTTTTTTGATTGGGTGGTATTGCAAAGATGGCTGCCGAGTGAACAGACTTCTGTTTAAGGACTCTGACCAACCTCAAGGGCCTCCCAATGGGGAAAAACTATGGGCAATATGTACATGAGATGGTGTACACTCATCACTACTCAAACTTATTAAATGAAACTAAATCAAACTTACTGAGACCTGAATATTTTATGTGACTCACTTTTATCATGCATCAAGGTGAGTTATTGTGACTCACCTGTTCAGTATTAGCATTGACACATTAGGCCAAGGGCATCAAACAGGCCTCCTTCCAGACCAGCATAGTATTTCCTCTTCTATCAGTCTAGGTTTTACTCTGAAAGACATTCAATGGGTTTACCAATGTAGACTGTTTAAATTTGCAGAGCTGTGACCTGGAAGGACCTCAATTTGAAACCCCTGCATTAAGTAATTCAGTCATGCAGTGTCAGGGATTGTGAGATGTCAAGATTTTGGTACGTTTAAGATTGAAAACTTTCCAATAGGCATATTAATTTATACTTCCAGGCCTACTTATACATTGTATGTCCAAAATTACATTTTAAGGACATCCAGGTATAATGGATAAAGTACAAAATAAATAAATAAATAAACGAACAAAACATACTGCACGTGACACCCCCTATATTATATACATATGTAATATAGTATATTATGAAATTATTAAAAGCTGTGTTAATAATAGTTACAATATAATAGGATAATGCAAGAAAGGCCATTACACTTTTCAAAGATGTCTAATGAAAATAGTAATAAAATAAATGTTTTATTTTCAACTATTAACCAAATCCACCACCAGTGAATGACTTTTCATTATCTTTTGCAGTTTTTAAAGATAAAGTCAATAATATTATATCAAGTTTGATGTACACAAGACCTGAATTCCATCCATTATTTCAACCACAATCCACCGTGATCGACTGCACTATGTTCTTCCACCTGTGTTTTAGATCTAATTCCAACTCCATTTTCAGTTTTAGTCTTAGGTAGCCTTATTCTTAATTTTTTGGACATTATAAATTGTTTGTTGGACGATAGGGGTGCCACAGAACATAAAAGTCATAAACATTCATAAACATTTGACAAATCAGAAAATATAGGGATATTAATTTCGTCCATATCACTGCGGCCCACTTGGCTGTTTTAGTTTTGAACCCTGTAGCTGCTTTTCTGACTAAATGGAAATGCGTGGGATCATTCCGTTTATAAACACTGACATTTTGTGAGTGTTCCCTAATTTAAAACAGTACAAAATCTGAGCGGAAAACATACAAAATACAAAACATACAAAATAAATCAACAAATCTATAAAATAATACATAATAATAATAATACAATAATACAATTATATATAATATATATATATATATATATATATATATATATATATATATATATATATATAAAAAATACAAGTCTTCTGTCCATGTTTGATAAGACCATGTAAAGGCCTTGGAAATAAACACGTCTTATAAAGAAATCCAAGTTGAAGCAAATTAAAATGGCAGTTTACAAAAGCAGTTTGGGATAATTCATTACACTGAGTTGACTTGATTAAAATGTGCACCTCAGTTCCACACAAACAAACATCAACGGCAGTGAATATCATCTCGGGACTTACATAATAGGTCTAATTGTGCTGATGTAAGATTTTAATCACATGGACCAACATAGTTCAACATCTGCATTCCTGTGTTCTCCAGTCCTGGTTCTGAATTAAACCTTTGAAGGTTCTGTACAGATGAGCAGTAGAACCTGCCAGGCAGACTAGTGACCTTGTCTTCTAGCTCAAAATCATGTGTCATTATTAGGTGTGTGTTGAAACTTTCCACAAACAGCCTACATCTACTAGGAGATGAATCACACACACGCACACACACACACACACACACACACACACACACACACACACACATCCAAATCGTTCTTCTTTCAAAAGTGTGTAGTCTCCTCGCCTGGATCAGTGTCCCCCTGTCAGACTGGAGGCTGAGAGCAGACTCCCAGCAGGAGAATGAGGGCAGTTACACAGAGAGCACATGAGAGTTTGCACACTTCCTGTAATTAGGGGAAGGTTGTGTCCCATCTCAACAATTAACACCAGCTCTAATTTACCACACAAACAAATGTATGCAATGTGAATGGCTGACCTGTTTAATGCTGTTCTGGTAGGCGATTCCTCCCTTGTCTGCTCGTCTGCCTGGTTCAGCAGAGCCCAGGTTGGTGCCAGTTTCGGCTCTCGCCTGCCTTTTAGCCCCGCCCCTTTCCTCTCCTTCCTGATTTCTGTGTAGTGACTGGGTGTGTCAGTGCTCATACTCCCCCTACACTTCACTGCTTCTCAGCTCATTAAGGGCAGCTGAACTTACTTTACCTTCACCAGTTTACCCTCATTTACCTTCTCCTGTGGCTGAGTAGCCAATGTCCAGTGTGCCTAAAGCAGTACGACTGCTGTCTGCTATCTATAATCCATTATTCTAATATTTCTAAAAATATTTTATTTTAAAAAATAAATAAAATTCTTATACATTAATGTTCAAATGGGTGCCAACACCCATTAACATGGAATTCTTTCCTTACCATCTACAAAGGAACTGGATTTGATTCAAAGAACCCGTTTCCAACTGTTAAGCATTAGGATGGATCTTTTGTGTATTGGAGTTGTGCTACAGCCACTGATACAGAGGTTGCCAATGGTTGCCACACAATCATGGGTCCTAGCTAGATTTTGCAATGGTGAGTCAGCACTTTTGTCCCAAGACGTTTTAGTCCGAGACTAGATGCATTGTATGCATATGCCTGATGTTTACACAGGGAAATCAGGGAGAGTGAGGCCTGAAATATACATACATTTAGCATTTTGGCACCAGAATTACATGAATAAAAATGGTAAATTTGAAATAGAAAGGAAATAAAGGCACACAGTTGGCAGTGCCTAAAAAATTATGCATTATGGGGAACAGCACCACTGATTACATTAAAATGGAATTCTTTCCTTATGATCTCCAAGGAAGCAGAATTTTCTTGCCAGGGTTCTAGCTAGCCCTTGGCTAATAGGACTGTTCAGTGGCAAGTCAGCACTGACACTACAGTTTAGTCCAAGACTAGATTTCATTTATGTCGAGGAAATGTGCCACAGTGGTCCTGTAAAGCATGTGGGTTTCAGCTCATTACCTAGTGTTTCACCACATAATTAACATAATAACATAACTCTAATAATTAGGCCCTGGAGTTTGGCCCTAAAACATAAAGCATAGTAATTGGTGCCAGAAGGTTTTTGCATAATTTTAAGAATAATTTCCTAACAATTCACCTGATCAGCTCTGAATGCTTTTTCCAGGCATATGAGGGGAAACAGTTTATACTTATGCTGTTTATACAACTGGACTGCCTTGTTTGACCTGTGAAAGGAGTTCAGTAGTTGAGTTTGACAAATATTCATTTTAAAGCTATTATATATTAATTATACAACTGTATAACAATATCTTGGACAAACAATGTTACAATCCTCCTCAGCTTTTATGTTATAATGCCACCATGTGGACTACTGAAGAGCTACAACCTTTTTGGTTGGTCACAATTAATCATACTGAAATCATAAGAGAGAACTTGACAAAAACCTGAAACACAACCTTCAAGCCCAGAATCATGGAAGACCACATTTTGAGTGTTTATGCAATGGTGTTGGTCTTTCTCTATGACCAAGATCTCAGAGGCAACCCTGCACTTCCAGTGACAAACTTCTATAAAGTTTAGAACATTAGACCTATGTCAATATTTTGGACATAAAAGGTGAAAATGAAAGATTTCAGCTCAATCACATGCTCTGAGGCATATTGTAACATATCATCAGTTATCTCAGAGATGTCAGGTGATTTTCACTGTTATCTCAGAGTTGGCAGATGATTCTCACTAAGTATTTCCATTTATCAGTAACTAACAGCTAATATCTGGTTTGTGCCACACTAGTTACATTTTTATTTTTTATTTAATTAAAGTGTTGCACTATAGTGATGAGCCACAGGAAGTGCTGTGGGAGTCAAGTGTTGCTAGATACAACTTCCCCAAACTTGCACTCTTTACTGAGGACTGGATGCTATAAGTATAAATAGAGTGTTTTTCTTCTGTGGGCATAAGGTTCTTGACATAAAATACATATGAATTAATTTACAGCACAATAAGAAATTACTTAGACACTTCACGTTAAAATGTTGCCCGTTGGCAGGTGTGATTAATTTGATCAGATAAAAAATTAGCAGGATGTGTGAAGTTTCAGTAGTGCAGCTCATTTGAGAAGTGCACATGCATATCAGCTTTCATTTCTGAAACATATTTGCTCAGCCTATAGGAAATCGGGCAAAAAGTCAAGAAATATTATGCAAAATGAACAGTATTTCATCTCTTAGATTAGTGTAAGTGTCTGTTAGACCTACATTTCACTAGGCCCAATGATTGGCCTTTCAGAGTGTTTGCATTTGCTTGTATCCATGATGATGGAAGCATTACCATGCCTTACCGAATACCATACATTTTTTCATATTTGGTTAAATATAAATGTGTTTTTAATTATTTTAGGTTGGCAGATTTAGAGCTTTAAATATAGCAGGTTTGAATGTGATTAATGCAGGCCACTGTTTAGGTTAATATGCCTAAATACATAACAATGACAATAGCTATTCTCCTAATTTCAACAATGAGAATGTCTTGCACAAGCTTGATTCCTCATGCGCATTGCCATGTTTGTCTAGGAAAAGAAGAAAAGAATAAGAAAAGGGCATTCTGCTGATCTTTCAAATAACTGAGAAAAGTACAGTCAGTGAGCAGTACAGTAAAACAACTTTGTCCACAACTCTCATAATTCAGGTTTGCAGGCGGGACTTGAGCAGCACTTGAAGCACATATGACAGGTTGAGAAAATAGTTTGCGGTTGTGCTCAGGAAGCCTCACAGCATAGAAAGAAAAAGACTGCATTTCCTGAACTTCCTAGAACCCCTAAAGGCCATCAGAAATAGCAGCTACTATAAGAGGAGATATGCAGAATTCCTTACTCAGCAGTAAGCATGTTGACTTCCCTGTTTGGCCAATGTCTGAATACCGATTGTCTGTCATCTCGTTTCTAAGATGATGTGTGCCAGCCTGTTTATCTCTGCGTTTTCTTTTCCTTATTACTGCAGCATTTCTACTGACCTCACTCAAAGACCGGACCACACTTCTTGAAGAAACAAAGAGGTAAGGTTGACTTTTAGCATTTGTGCTCATATAGTGTGTATGATTGATACTGGTAAACAGTAGCATACAGTACATGCACACACTGAAATTCTAATCAGTCCATGCTGCAAGTTGAGCATACTGAAAACTGAATAGGTGAGCATATTGAAAACGATTAAGGTATTTTATAGTTTATCAGGTCACTAGAATTCTATAAATTGGATTATTTGCTTAAGAGATAGTTACTAAAAACTCAGTTCACACAGCTCAGAGTCACACAGCTGATGCGTGTATACAGACGCCTGAAATCAGGGAAATCAGGGAGAGCGAGGCCTAAACTTATTCATGACTGTCTAACAAAATAAATCAACAAGTATTTAGTCTTTTGGCACCATTATTATATTATTGAAAATTTTAAACAGAAAGGAAATAAAGGCAGACAGCTACCACTGCATCCAGTTAGTAATTACTAATTACAATATTAACATTTTTATGCTCATAACCTCTGGCTACATTTCATATTTCATATTTAGGGGATTGACTGGGTGGTGCCTAAAAAACAGTACACATTATATGTGCCTGCTCCACTGATTAAAATAAAATAGAACTCCAAAGGATCCGAATTTGATTCAAAGCACCCCTTTCCAATTGTGAAGCACTGTGGTGGATCTTTTATGTTTTGGAGTTGTGTGGCAGTCTTTGGCACAGTAAACACTGCACAGGTAGATGAAAAGTTTTGGCGTTTTTTTTTTTTTGTTTTTTTTTTAATCAAAATTGCATTGTTTACACATTCTCTTTCTGTGTCAACTTCTTAACATTATATGAGGTGTTTTGTGTGCATTATTTAGAAAACATAACGTTTACCTCCATATATGTCAATGTCATTATAATGATTTTAAGGTTCAATATCTCAAAACTGCAGAATACATACAGAACCTTATAGCTCACACATAATATCCACAAATTCTAGAAGCACATGTTTACACTGTCAAGAAACTTAGATTGTATATATGCTTTTGAGGTGACCCTTTCTTTCCCTTTTATTTGAACATTATTGAGAGACATGCTGTGCTGTGCTCACAAGACAGTCCAAGAGAATGACAAAAAATGTTGGTACTGAAAAAGTATGTCGTCTACATTTGAACTCATACTACAGTCACTAGTTTATTTTTACTATTTTTTAAACATATTTAAGTTATTCAAATATAAAGAAAATATGCAGAACATTGTTAAAATAGTTTGTTGCAGTAGTGTTAATTTATTCTGACTCAATAAGTGTGTAATTTAGCCAGAAGTAACACTATTGCATAAGACTGTATATATATACACAGTAGTGTGCAAATTCTATCTAAAAAATTCTAAATTGAGAGGTATTAAAATATAAAAATTTAGAATATATTACAAATAAAAACGCTATTAAAAAAGGCTATTAAAACACCTAATACTTGACGATGCTTCAATAAATGCTTGTGAAACATTTTCCTTGGCCATTATATGAGGCATGCCAGTGCCATATGTTGAAAAACAGCCAAACTTCATTGTTTGGTGTTTTTGGGGTGATATCCAGTTCCTTTTGACCTCCAAACATTGTGTGTATTATGACAAGAGTTTTATTTTGATCTCTATTTGGATTGCAGTCACCCAGTATTTCAGAGGCTTGTCTAAACACATGAGTGTGCATACAGGCCATGGCAGTTGAACATATTATTTATTGTTTTCTTTGAAACTGCTTATTCTAGCTTGGCTCCTTGGCTCTTGTACAACTGTTCTGATAATTCTTTTCACTTTTCTCTCTGAAATCTTCTGAAATTTCCTTGTGTCCTTTCTTATGATCACACAACATAATTTATGGACATCTATAATTTGATTACTTTGCATGCATAACCCCTGATGCTGAATCCTGTGCTTAGGCAGCAGAGAAAATTTCTTCTAATGACTCTTCCATGAAGGTCATATTTGTGCAGATGTCACTACACAGTAGAATAGAGCATGTCCTTCTCAATGTCTTTTGCAGGTTTGATTTGCCTTTTAATACTGTGATCAGTTCTCTTAGACAGTTGTTCTTTCTCTACTTTAAATTTTATAAATATATAGTGTAATGCAAAAGTTTTGGGCACCCCAGTCAAAAATTCTATTACTGCGAATAGCTAAATCAGTAAAATATCCATCCATCCATCCATTTTCTGAACCACTTATTCCTGAATAGGGTCACGAATGAGCTCAGTAAAATATATAGGTATAAAATTAAATATAACACTTTTTTATATTTTTATTTAGACTTTTTATTTATTTTCAAAACAACACAAAAAGGAAAATGCCTTAAAGCAAAGTTTATGCACCCTGCATAAAAGCTCTTCACTATCAGAGTTTGCATCTATCTCTTCACTATGAGAGTAAACTGTCATAAATTGCCTCATTCAGCACGCACAACTGGCATCATGGAGAAGACAGCTGACCTGACAGGTCCAGAAGATGATCATCAATGGCAAGCCAGAGATGGTCATTGATGAGACTTGTTGATCTCAAATTGTCAATAAAAGTGGAGTGCAGTGAGGCTGGTGTCAGTGCATTAAATGCCTCCACAAAGACAATCAACAACTGCAGAATTCCTAATATCAAGCCTTTCCTGAAATCATCAGAAGTGTCTTCCTTGGGGTGAGGAGAAAAAAAACTGGACTGTTGCTTAGTGCCCCAGTCCTCCTTTCAGTTGAAAATATTTTCCATTTCATTTGGAAATCAAGAGTCTCAAATCAAGCTCCTACACTCCGTAAGGAGCTAATGGGAGGCACAGAATCCAAGGTGTCTTAAGTCTATTGTGAAGTTTAGGGAGAAGTCTGGTGTTGATCCACTGTGTTTTATCAAGTCCAGAAGCAACTTGGCATCTGCAGTGCGCTCAAAATATATTGATAGCATTTTGTCCACATTTTGTTGTGTTACAGCCTTATTCCAAAACATGACAAAGTGAGAATAGTTTGTTTAAAATCTGTGCACATTTATTAAAAATAAAATACAAAATATAATGTGTATATAAGTATTCATAGGTGTTGCTCACTAGTTTGTTGAAGCATCTTTGTCATCAATTTCAGCATCAAGTTTTTGAGTATGATGCTACAAGCTTGACATGCCTGTTTTTAGGAAGTTTCTCCCATTCTCCTTGGCATAACATCTCAAGCTCCATCACATTGAATGGGGAACATTGGTGCAGAGCCATTTTAGATATCTCTAGAGATGATCAATCAGGTTCAAATCTGGGATCAGGATGGGCCACTCAAGGACATTCACAGAGTTGTCCCAAAGCCACTCCTTTGTAATCTTTGCTGTGTGCTTAGCATTGTTGTCCTGTTGGGAGATAAACCTTCTTTCTGATAAACCCTGTCTGAGGTCCAGAGTGCACAGGAGCAGGTTATCAGCAAGAATATCTCTGTACATTACTGCAGTCATCTTTCCATCAACCCTAAATAGTTTCCCAGTTCCTGCTGCAGAAAAGCATCCCCTCAACATGATGCTGCCACCACCATGCTTCATTGTAGGAACTGTATTGGCTAGGTGATAAGCAGTCCCTGGTTTCCTCTACAAATAATGCTTTGTATTCAGTCCAAAAGATCTGATGTTCTGAGAGTCCTGTCATGTGCCTTTTACTGAAGAGTGGCTTCTATCTGGCCACTCTTCCATACATGTCTGATTGGTAGAGTGCTGCAGAAATGGTTGTACTCCTGTAAGGTTCTCTTCTCGCCACAGAACAATGTTGGAGCTGTGTCAGAGAGACCACTAGGTTCTTGGTCACCTCCATGACTAAGGCCCTTCAACCACATTTTCCATTTATGGATGATGGAGGCCACTGTGCTCACTGGGACCTTCAATTCAGCAGAAATTCCCTCCCCAGATATGTCTCGATACAGTCCTGTCTTGAAGGTCTGCAGACAATTCCATAGACTTCATGGCTTGGTTTGTGCTCTGTTATGGACTGTCTACTATGGGACCTTATGTAAAAAGGTGTGTGCCTTTCCAGATCATGTCCAATCAACTGAATTTACCACAGGTGTTCTCCAATCAGGCTGTAGAAACATCTGAAGGATGATCAGTGGAAACAAGATCAACAAGCAAACACCTGAGCTCAATTTTGAGTCCCATGACAAAGGCTATGTAAATACTATTTGTGTTTTTATTTTTTACAAATTTGCAAATATTTCAAACAAACCTTTCTTACTTTTTCACCATGTGGTATTGTGTGTAGAATTTTGAGAGGAACCAGGATATCTGCTGACAAGCTTTATGGAGATTCAGCACCTGAACACAGTGCAAAAAACACCTACCTATCATTTGCTGAATATGACATGAATGTGTCAGATTGGTCAGTCAACTGAATTTGCTAGTGCTTAACTGAATCCATTCTTCCCAGCATGCTTGATCCACCCCTGTGGAGTGGTGTACACTTTATGAACCTCTGCAAATTCCAGAATGCATTTGGATTGTTTAGATGTTTCTATGAAAACCTCTGATGCTGGATGCTGAGTTTTTCTTCTGATGACTCTTCTATGAAGGTCATATTTTTGCAGATGTCATTACACAACAAAACAGTTCTGTGGTTCTCTCTTCTTCTCAAGGTCTTTTGCAGTTTTGATTTGCTTTTCTACCGATCCTGCGAGCAGTTCTCTTACACAGTTGTCTATGCGCTACTTGACCTCCAGCTTTTTTTACAAAAATTATACAACACAAGAGAAGACAGTCAACACCTGGGAATATATATATATATATATATATATATATATATATATATATATATATATATATATATATATCATAGACTTGAAGCACTCATTGTATGCAAGTGATATTCACCTGCTTTAATGTACCATTGCTATGTCACAAACATACAAACATTACATGCGCAACACTGCATATAATTGGTGTGTGTGCTAAACACTGTGTCCACTCGCTGTTGGTCCACCCTGTAGATGTAAACAGAAGCTAATCTGTTTCTGCACAGTTCATCTTGGTCATCATCTAGTCCCTCATCAGTGGTCATGGGACACTGCCCACAGGATGCTGTTAGCTGGATATACTTGTTGGTGGATAATTCTCAGTCCAGCAGTGGCATCAATGTGTTTATCTGTGCATCACACACTGACAACACCACCCTGTCAGTGTAACATATATATATATATATATATATATTTATATATATATATATATATATATATATATATATATATATATATATATATATATATATATATATATATATATATTAGTATATATATATATATATATATATATATATATATATATATATATATATATATATATATATATATATATATATATATATACACATACACTAACTGAAGGCAATGACATTCATTTAGTCACTCACCAGAGCAAGTAGTTGAGGATGGAAACTTTTAAAACCACAAAGGCCACTTGAGCTTTCTGTCACTCACTTTAGATTTGATTCTCACTGCAGCTCAATAACTCAGCTATTTGCCATTCCTAAAAAAAATTTTGCCCATTTGGCTTTAGTTCAATGTTTGAATGAGTGTTGTCACAAAATAACATCTAACAACTTACCACTAATGATCTTTATGAAAGTCTTTGAGTGTGTGGCGTTAATTCGCAATAAATGTCAATTCATTCTGGACAGCAATAACCAGAATGCAGAAGACAGGCTTTCAAAACTTTGATGGGTCATTTATTGTATAAAGAGAGTAAGGTGCAACTTTGTGAACATATCTAGGGACAAATTAAAAAAATTGCCAGGCCACTATGAAAACAGCTCATGTGACAGGAAATGATAAGATGGTGCATAGCTGAATTACATACATATTCTAGAGTGTGGGTGAGAGAGGAAGTCTCAGACTGAGTCATGGTGTGACTTTACTGAATGTGTTTCAGAGACCAGCATAGAGCACTATAGACATTTTTATAGATGTCTATAAAATGGATTAATCTCTGTTTCAAGAATATCTTCTCTTCTTTGATCTTGGAACGACTGGTCATTGTGGGGTTTTTTATGTTTCAGTCAAAACAGTAATCAATTAGGAAGTTCAAGTCTCAAGGAAGAGTATTTGTAACTGGTGGGCCAGTTTGTACTCCTGCAACAACTGAGATCTTCATCAACCCAGGACCTCCTGAACTCCTTATGCAACATGGGTATGGTCTACGGTGAGTCCTGGTTTGGCAATTAGCCTTGTACAACAATGTTTATTGAAATTTCAGTTTAATGTCTTATTAATTAGAAGTAGGTTTGTGCATTTTTTATGGGACAAGTCATTTTCACCTGATGGGTTTTGTGTAGCAGTTAAATGAGATTTAATTGCACTTTAGGAAATGGAACAATTGCTAGTCTTATTACTAAAAAAGCTATCGAAGCAAAGAACACCTACGTTCTCCACTAATAAGCCAATATCAATTTTTTGAAAGTTTGATCAGGATGGATTTTGTGCTGTTTGGCTCTATTGTTATGTTATTTGCTAATACATTGATACCATTTGCTGCCAGAGTATTGTTCTGCTTTTTACACAGAATGTTCAAGCTTTTCCTTACAAACATGAATCTTGTATTCAGTCTGAGGAACTTCTATTCCTCTCCACAGGAATAACTCATATGTGATGCAGAATGTCATCTGAACCCTGATGTCAACATTCCACATTTACACAAAACATGATTGGAAAAAGTCTGTTTACATGTCACCCTCTTGTTTGCCCTGTTAGTTCTGCTAACTAAAATAGCCCTCTAGGGCCATATCATAAGGGACAGTGGAGTAGAGGAACTCATTACTGTAATTCTTTCCAATATGACAGAGAACCTGTATGAGCTTAATCACATACCTAATGAGAGTAATGGAGCCTACTTGCTTCAGAACAGTCTATCAGTGTCATCTGCTTATGGTGTATCTACGACAAGCTCATTACAAACATGTCCAGTGTCTCCACATGTATACCAAAAGCATACGTTATCACCTGCCACTCCACAAAATGAGCCTTCTCCACTCTTTGACATACAACATAGTGGAGGATGTTGGGACTATCTCCCAGAGAAGTCTGCATCTAACCTGTGGGGATCCTCATCTAAGGATGAAATGACAGATACAATGGGTTCCCATTTTGTCTACCCCTTCAGTGTTGTTCCTCACAGCAGTGCTGCATTGTCAAACAAATTCAGCGCCAGTATGCAAAGGCTAGATTCATTTTCCAAGGCCTTTCCCATGAAAAGCCCAAACATGGGTTTTGGAAACAGTGTAGGCAACAAGAGTTCTGAGGACAATCAAATGTCAGAGATTCTGCTATCACCTCAGAGTGGAGTACCCTCAGATGGGTCGGACCGAGAGCCGTTTAGTCCAGTGAACATGCAAAGTCAGCTTCACAGTGATCAACCACCATATTGTCCAATAGACAGCCAACATATGACACAAAACCTGTACCACAACCACCAGCAGTATCATTATGGATTTCAACA
This sequence comes from Acestrorhynchus altus, assembly GCA_034509495.1. Lineage (NCBI taxonomy): Eukaryota > Metazoa > Chordata > Actinopteri > Characiformes > Acestrorhynchidae > Acestrorhynchus > Acestrorhynchus altus. The sequence continues at coordinate 9,170,662 of CM067513.1, forward strand.
GTATAAACAACAGAGAGAAAGCCACTCAGAACAGGCATACAAGTTACCCCTTTATAAGTCCCAGAATCAGTATCCTTTCCAGCAGCAAGAGAATCAAACCAATCAAAATCAGCTCACACACTATTCATTAACCCTGCAAAAGCAACACCACAGAGGGCCATTCATTCAGCAGCTTCCGTTAGAAGGCCCTCAGTCTGCTGGATCACCAACCTTTGGCTTCACTGAGGACTTTAAAGCACCTGAACAATCACCTATCCAGGCTGGTCAAGGGTTGCTTCTGCACTCTCCTCACTTCAAGGAACCAAATAATTTTCATCCATTCACCGACCAAAGTGATATCTACCAGCACCAGCAACATCATGAGCAAACGCACACATTGCCTGTTAAGCAAAATACCTCTTTTGGAGACAATCCCTTGGCATCACTCAACACCATTCAAGGATGTTCTGGTCTAAAAGAGGAATTCTGTAGGGATTTAAACCATCCTGATAAAAGAAAGGATCTCTGTGGTTCCCATTTTCAAAGTTTTGGGTCTGGGGTCAATCAAACTGCTCAGTCAACCTCTCTGAGAGGCGCAGTACTTCATCACCTCACATCTTACAGACATCAGTTGGCACAGGTATTGATTGCACCATCACATTTTCAACAGAAGCATTAATATGTTTGTGCGTTCCTTAAGATGTAACTCTATTCTTTATCTCCTAAAGATGCACTCATCTGATATTATTCAAGATGACCAGATTTTACCCAGGTACAGGTGGGATGTGGACTTTACTTATTTGTACATAACTTATACATTTTGGCTCTATAATGGTACATCCTGAGATATATAGTGTATGTTGCACTGGTACAAGTGGATCAGACAAGCAGTGCTGCAGCAGTGTTTAAACCTTTTATTGCCACTGCTTGACTGAGAATAGTCCAGCAACCAGAAGAATTCCGCTAACAGCATCCTGCGAACAGTGCCCTCTGAGCACAGATGATGGATTAGAAGATGACCAACACAAACTGATCAGCAGATGATGAACTTCTGAATCTGACTTTACATCTACAAAGTGGACCAACTAGGTAGGAATGTTTAATATAGTGCACAGTGAGTGGACAGTGTTTAAAAACTCCAGCAGCATTGGTGTGTCTCATCCACTTATACCAGTGCACACACAAACACATCACCTGCCAAATCACCCACCACCCACATAATACCTGTTCTGTGGTGGTCCTGTGGGGTCCTGACTATTGAAGATCAGGGTGAAAGGGGGATAACAAAGTATATGTATATACAATACCAGTCAAAATGTTTAGAACACCCCCAATGATTTCAGCACTCCACAAAGTCTTTGTTCAAGTCTTATATTTGTATCATGTAAGGTTATTCACTGGAAGTGTTTAAATGTCAATTAAACCTGGAACTTTCTAAAATGTTTGTGTATATTTTGTAAATTATCCTAAACAACTTTTTATAGGAAGGAAATGGAGATGGTGATGGATAAAGTGACCAGTACCAAAATGAAATGCATTGTCTGCTACAGAGAATTTAAAAGTTTGCCAGCCCTTAATGGCCACATGCGTTCCCATGGGGGTTTCAGGGCACATCCAACAGCGTTCAAAACAGTAAGAAGATTTCAAAAATAATGAGTAAATCTTTTGAAACAACTTTTGAAAAGGTTCTACAAAGATTCTTGAAGAGTCTGCTGCATTGCAGGAGTGAAGCCAGCATAGCCTTTTTTAAAAACCAAAATACACTATATAGAAATAATTGCACCTTCATAGTTTCTTTTGAAAACAAGGGAATTAAATAAAAGAGTTTATTCTACTCTGTTGGAGTAACTGTATGTACTGTTCCAGAAAGGTTTTCCCACTAGATTTGTGGTGTGTGTGGGTGTGTGTGTGTGTGTGTGTGTGTGCATTTGCACATCTGTGTCAGCAATGGGTACAGTTTAAAGTAGCTGAATGCATCAAGTTAAAGGATCATCCACAAATGTTTTTGTGTTTTAATGTATTCACTATAAAAATTCTTTATCTTCACATGGGAAAACCTATATTTAGTAGCATTAGTCATGGGCTGTACAATGGTAAACAAATAACAAATAATACTACTTGTTTATATTCTCACATTCTTTCTCCTTTTTTTTACAGAGTAATGGACAAATTCAGCTGTCCCAAGACATAATTCAAATGGACCCCATGGTGTTACCTGTATCTGTTCCTGTAAAGGATTATCAAACATCCTCCAAGCTCCCAAGAAAATGTGATCTTACTAATGCGGCTCAGACATGTCCACAACAGCCAGGACCTGTACTTAAGGAACAGTCATTAAGTGTAAGTTGCATTTTTTAATTTTTTAAAGCTTTCAAAAATCTTCCAGATTAACACTCATGTAAAAAAGGACACCCCATGAATACCTTTGTCTTTTTAAACATATGTAAACACATGTACATTTGATCTTCAACTATATTCAGAGACTGAGGTGATATAACTAAACACCAAACGGATGACATATCTTTTAAAAGTCTTATGCAAAATGCAATTAATAGAAATGCAATTTTTATTGTGAGGAAAAACCTATGCTCATATTTCTTCCTTTGACTAAAATAATGTCAGTTAATCTCTGACATTGACTGGAAGAAAGAATTTCCCACTCCTCTATGCAGAATAATTTTAGACTTTAGATTTTAGAGTCTATCTTTGTACAATTAGTCTTACATATTCTTCAAGCCCCTTCTCATTCAAAAAAAAAAAAAATACACCACCATGCTTCACAGTTGGTATGAGGTTCTTGTGCTCAAATGGTGTTTGGTTTTTGCCAAACATGTCTTCTGTTACTGTGCCCAAATATTTCAATTTTGTACAAAGTTCCAGAAGTCCTGCTATTTGTCTAGGTTTTCTCTGGCTAACTTTAGTCTTGGCCTGATGCTTTTTTTTTGTTTAGCACTAGAACACTGTATCCCTAAAATTTTTACTTCTACCTTAAATGGTGCAGAAGTTACAGAAAAGGAACTCAATGGGGGCATCATTACAGGGATTGTCAGAAACTGCTTGTGAAAGGGTACATAAAATTCTGTTCACTTTATAATGCTTTAACAGTATAAATCATTTTTAGGTGAAGAGAGCGGTAGATGTAAAAGAAAGTGTGGAAAAACATGAGAAAAAAAAGTACCGGCACTACCTGGTGCCACTTGTAATTTCCCCACATAAGGCCGACCTGGAGTCCAGAGGACCTGTGCTTTTCAAGAGCCAGCTGCGTTCTCCAAGCAGCTGTGGAGATGATGTTCCCTACACTCCTCCACCAATGCTTAGCCCTGTTCGTCCAGGCTCAGGACTTTTCAGCAGTTTTAAAGCAGGGCCTCGCTGCACTGGAACACAGAATGTCCAACGAGTGCATCTATGCAAGGACAGTAAGTTTCACCCTAGATATGTACACTTAAGGCCTACAAATGATGCACAGTGAAGGACGAATATGCATTTTACGTTTATCTTTAATTCACAGGTGATGTAGATGATGGTATTTTGACATTAGATCCAGAGGACAATCCTAGCAGCATGAAACCGTAAGAAATAAAAATACACACATACATAATGAACTGATATTAGATGGCAATGAAAATGGCATTGAAAACACTGTCCATGCCATCTCTAATGTAAATATTACAGCAGACATAATACTGTAATTGTATTATTTATGCATTTTAACTGTTAAAGGAGAATCAATATAGGTCAAGATTTTCAAGCAGAGCTCCCAGATATTCAGAATCCATCTAAAGTAGAAGAAGACCACCATACAGCTTCGCTACTATGGACACCATGTCATTTGGATACCCCAGGCCACCACCAAAGAGGTAATGTCAGGTCACTAATAGGAGTTTGTCAATGTATTTTTTATTATAATTGTCCAAAACGACTATCCATGATTACAACTAAACTACATAAATAAAAATTCTTGTGGACTCCTCTATGCTCCAGTGGACGATCTCTTGAAAATGGCATGCTCCAGTGTGCTCCCAGGAGGAGGGACAAACACAGAATATGCCCTCCATTGTTTTTTTGAGTGTAGAGGAAATGTAATGGTGAGCACATCTACTTAAGTCACAATTAATATAGTGAAATGTTAGGTTTATTAAACTTTGATCTTTTGCATGTGCTCTTTTGGTTCCAGCTGACCCTTGAGAAATTACTTTCTCTGGAGCCTTTGAAACACATATCTAGTCTTCAGACGAACTACCACTATGCAGGTATGTAACTGCTGTGTGTAACATTTCTTGGGATAGAATGTAATAGTACAGGTTTGCAGACAGGCAATGGTTAAATGTAGCAAGGTCATTCATTTATTTGCCTCACACAAAATCATCAACTAGGATCGGATAAATGGACCCTGCATGAGAAGAGGCAACTGAACAAAGCCCTGGTCATTTACAACAAGGATTTTCACCTTATTCAAAAAATGGTAAATACTTCTACTAAAATGTGCTAAATATTTATAGCTTTTATTTCCTTCAATTTCCTTCAGTTAGTCTGTTTACTTTGAAATAAATGTGGTTAATTGCTAGGTAAAGACAAAAACAGTAGCTCAGTGTGTTGAGTACTACTACACATGGAAGGAGAGGCTTAGGCTGAGCAAGAGACTCAGCGCAGGCCCTGCAACACCAGGCCCAGAGAAAGAGGTGAGATATAGATCTAGTCTGTTTTATCCCCATTTTTCTATGTGCACAATTTATTCTTGTATGCAAGAATTTATATCTTTTCCCACTCAGTAAAGATGAACGAAACATCTATGTCCATGTTTAAACAGATTTTAAATGTCTATTACTGATGACAAACCAAACTTGCACATCCATTGATATCCAGCAGATGTTCTAGTCTGACAATTATCTTTCACATCCACAGAAGTCCAGTTGAGTCGAATATTGAGCCTATATATATATATATATATATATATATATATATATATATATATATATATATATATATATATATGCAAAAGTGGGCCAGGACTAAAACCAACACGATACAGACACAATTTGTGCATCTTACTGAAGTCCTGTCTTTGCTGGATTGTTAAGGGGCTTCCCTTGCATTTGTGGAGTATGATCTATTTTTACACCAGTTTTGTAAATACAGATTGTGGTTTGTGGCAGTGACAGACTCAGTGTAAAAGCAAATTGATCTCAACCTGTTATTTTAAGGTAAACCTATATATAATATTTCAGAAAGAGTTGGACTATATACTGCACTGGATAAAACTGAAGTGCAAAGTGTTGCACTGCAGTTAAAGTGTCATGTGAACTGTGAAATCTTGTGTAATATGAGGCATATATGTGCCATATCCTGTAATATTACTCTACAACATCAGTCCACATGCTTCTTTCATGTTTCATGACAGTTCCTCTCAGACTGTACATGCAAATTCACATGTTCCATGAGGGGGAGCACAAATGTAATTTGTATTTACTGCAGTGTAATAAAATGAATTATACTCCCCAACTGTAGGGAGCCCAGGAGCAAAAAAATAATAATACTGACTGAATTACAGGGAAAACTACTCTAATAACTTTATGTGAAAATTCAGTGAAAGATACAGCATTGCTCTGATTGTGGGCTCTTTTTATTATTATCATGTCATTTGTGCTCTTAAATCAGGGTGATTTGAAGGAAAGCAATAAAAGACAACTGGACCCCGTGGCCAAGAACCAGACTAGGGGTCGGGAGTTCTCTGACCTTTCTAACAAATCTTGTGCTGTGGTTGTTTGTGAAGTACCCAACAGTGGGCTTGTAAGTGCATATAGTGCATATAAGTGCATTTAGTATTAGTTGAACTGAATAACTTAAGGTAGGTATAGTTAAAGTGTGTTTTTTTGTTTTTGATTATTTTTTTTTTCCAAATCAGATGTTTAATGGAGACGAATGGAGCCAGAACACTCTGAGTGGGCTGTATAATTCACTGGCTGAAAACAGCAGACCCAAATCGGCTCAACAGTTTGTTACAGGTTCTTTAAAAAGCTCTCCTTCAAACAGAACTACCAGTGGAGAAACTGACTCAACTCTTTTTTTCCCCTGCACTGAATGTGGAAAGTAAGACACAACTGAAACATAATTCTAAGTACTCCTTTGTTTCACACTTGCTCATGTTATCTCTTCACATAAAGGTGCATCTTTATTGTTGAACTAATTTATTGCTTCCACATCATCTCACTTTTGCAGGGTGTTTTTTAAGGTCAAGAGTCGCAATGCCCACATGAAGACTCACAGACAACAAGATGACCCACAATTGTGGCAGCTTCATAGACTTCCTGAACAGGAAAACCAGACAGTGACACCTGCCAACCCGTGTGTTACACCACTTCACCTACCCACGACTCCTCTGTCTTTAACTTGCAACAGAGGTGATGATGCAGGAGCACTGAAACAAGCGGACTGCATCTTACAAAAACAGAATCTTAAAGAGTGATTTAGTTGAACTTTGCTGAACTTGCCAAAACATTGTACTTACTTGTGCACATACCAGTGAGGCTGGAGAAACAACATATCATAAGTCCAGTAATAAAAAGTAAAAAGGAGATCAGCAATATGCAATTATGTGCTCTGAATGATAAAGTGTAAATTCATGTAATATAATTTGATGACATGAAATACATCTAGCTTGTTTAATCAAATTGAATGTTAGCAAATGCTGCACATTATTTGTTTTAAACATCACAACATCCTGTAAACATACACAGACAAGAGAGCTGTTTTAGAAAATGTATTAAACATGTTTAATGAATTAAAAAGGTTAAAAATGACTCAAACATAAACATTATATTATTGAGATAGATTTCCTTAGGTTATAATTAAGTGAAACTATTTTTAAAATACCACACACACAGCTAATCAAGATATAATCTTTGTATTCAATCTAAGAATTGCTTTGTCAATGATAAACACTGACCACCAGACCAGGATCAGTTGGGGGACCACTAGAGCATTCTTCATGGCCCATAGTTTGAGAAACCCTGCACTAAATTAAACCACAGTCTGTTTTATCATACAGTGATCAAAACCAAGTGTGGAAGTGTGGGTTTAACTCCTATCTGACAATAAAACTATTCAGCCAATAGGATTGTTTGATTCCAGAAATTTAGGAATCAATTCTGAATCTGAATCCAAGTGCTGAGAGTTGGTGGAAAAATCAAGACACAGAAAAGTTAGTACAAAAATAAACAGTACAATGGTATTAAGTACATAACACTATTATGATTATGATTGATGGTATGAATTAAAATAGATCTTTGCACTTCTCTTCCAGTCGTCATACTGGATGGATATCATCAAGGGGATGTAATGTTCTCTTGTGCTGATGAAAAAAGCCTTCTTAAAAGTTATTGTCACAGTTATGATGTCATTATTTGATTTTCACATGTAAACATTTTATTGTAAAAGAATCTGTTCATCTGGGACAAAAGATATCAGCATAATTATATCCTACCTAAGAAAAACAATTTGGGAAGCTAATAATCCAATGGTAATTATCTAATTATCTGAACACAACATGATTAGTGTTGCTAGTTTGCTTGTTAAGTGTTGTTACAATAATTGAGCTGTGATTGGTGTAAATTATAAATTGTAGAGTGGTAGAACATGTTTTAGAACACGTTTTTTTTCCCCTGTTTATTACAGGAGCCTTTGCTAAGTTGTTTGTTTTTTGAAAATGACAAATGAACACCATGGGGACACAGGTCACCATGGTTAGGCTGTTAGGCTTCAAGCAGACCTAAGTTGTAAGAAAATGTAATGGGTGGGAGAAGGTTAAATACCTCTAAAACCATAATATTCATATCTTTGAACATTATAAGTATAATTCTAATGAATATGTAATAATTTATATTATATTACAATTATTATAATGCTAATTAAGTTTATAACATTGGAACTATGATGATAATTCATTAATATTTACTCATTTAGATTAGTATATTTAGTAAGATGGCTTAAGCAAGCTGATAAAATGGAGAAGAGCCCCAAGTGTGGTACTTGGTACTTTGTAAAATGGGGGCTCTGTGCTCACACTGTAACTGGCTGCTGTACTTATGGCCAGACAGCCGTACTGGATGCAAAAATCAAGATCATATGTGTTTAAAGATTTTTACAGTATAACAGCCTTGAATACTATTTTGTAATTTCATCTGGTTAAAGTTATCTAGTTGTCAAATCAAGGGTTTTTTTACTGTTATGTAAACGTTCTTATCTGTATCGTGAGTTAGCTACCACAGCGTTTACTAGATAGCCAGTGTTTCTAAATTACTGGCTATCTAACTAACATTCCTGCAATTTACAATATTTAAAACTGCAGTAATGTCCTTATACCTTATATTAGTTTGTAAAATATCAATTATGAAATTTACATTGTAAAATTTTATAATACTGACATCTTCAAAAATCATACTTTTTTTTTTGTATTTACTATTTTTTCACCACTGGAGTCTGGCCTACAGGTGAAGGTAACAGACCAGCTCCAAAGATAAAGGTACTGCATGAGCATGGCACGGCATTTGTGTGAACAGCAAAGCACTTTTATAAGTCGCTCTGGACAAATGCGTCTGCTAAAAGCCATAAATGTAAATGTAAATGAGCTGCATCACAGAATATGTGTAGCTACGTGTTATATGTTACACAATAAGTTGTATTACTTGCATAATAAATGTATATAAGTATATGTGCTTTGTACAATGAATGCCCTCACCATTAAAATGTTTCATGTTTATAAAATGTTTCATGTTTAAAATAGTTTCTTAATTAATTTAGAAAAATTAAAAGGAAAATGTGTTGTGAGAAGTGGGATTCGAAACCCATGCCTGCAGAGAAGAGCCACTGTTTCGTCTGTAAAACACGAATCATGAATCAAACACAAGCATTGAAGCATAAATCAACAACCCATCAACAAATAGGTATACCAGAACTATCTTTTTATCTGGGTTAATTTCATCTGTTTTAAGTGATTAATGGAAAAGAAAGATAGCAGTTAAATTAGTTCTAAGAGATGTATAAGTAGACATTAAGAAGATTTACAATATTAGTATAAGTATGTTTAAGGTGAGCACTTAGGATTTCACTCATGTTAATCAATACAGTGGCCCCCCTGATCTATATGATTAAAAAACAGACTGAGACTTATCTTCAGGCTGTCAAACAATGGCTCATCATTTGTTCTCGGTGCTTCACAACTGTGTTACTGTCAAGGTTTCATTTAAAATGTCTCCATGCCCTTCAAGCTATTTTCAACATGTTTTTACAGTTGCCAGGTTTTAGTTTGTTATTCATCACTGTCTCGACAGACAGAAATTTGATACTGATGAAAAATGATTGAAGATAAAACAAACCATTACAAACCATTCTCTTCATAATCTCACTTAAAAATGTACAGGATTTTTATAATTATATCATACCAGTGAGTCTGTGCTTCTTACATTAATCTCTGAATGATTCACAGCTCATTTGCAGACACCAGGGGAGACTCCAACGATTGTGCAATAGAGCAGGCTGTATAAATCACACACTGAAGGGGAAACTGTACAGTACAGTGTACACTGTTCTGCGCATTAATTATGACTTAAATAATTTGTGGAAGAGTCCTTCAGGCTAGTTTAAAGAAAGAGGCACCAGGCATCCAAAAGAGAAGGACTATTAAATCATGTGCATCATGTGCACATCAATACATCAATAAGCTTTTACATTTAAGTAGAAGAGTTTTCTGTAAGCAGGGAAATGAAAGTTAATGTGCCTGAGAGTTGGTGTCTTTATGGACACAATTGTGTTACTTAGATTTCATGAAGCCAGACATAACTGCAGAACATAGTGAAAGGCTAGTTAATACATACAACAAGTGTTTGTGTGAAAGAGGAGAAATATAGAATTCATTATGAATAACTGTAAATTGTGAAATTGTAACTAAATAAAATGTTGAATTATATTAAAGACATACTTTTGCTTCTTAGTACCAGCAAAGCACCAAAAGCTCCCATAAGTGTGTGGAAAGCTCCTTGTGAGAGAGGAGAGAGAACAGTGTTGAGAAAGTGGTTAACCCCTGCCACTCTGAAGAGCAAGCAGTGTGAAAGTGGTTAAGCCACGCCCCTCTAAAGAGAGAGTGGTGTTGTGAAAGTGGTTAAGCCCCTCCCCATCAAAGAGAGAGCGGTGTTGTGAAAGTGGTTAAGCCCCGCCCCTCTAAAGAGTGCAGGGTGAGAAGCGCTCCTCTCTCAGCGCTGCTGTAAACCCTGCTCTGAACACGTGCTATCAGTCAGCTCGCCCTGTTTGCACTTTCTCGCGGTTAAGTTTCTCCTCAGGTCAGCAGAGCGAGGGGCGCTGCTGTAGTGGGGCTGTTATTAGAGCACCATCAGCACAGCCGAGACCCCGGGCGAGAGCTGTTGCGAGAATTCGGGTAAACACTGCACTGGTAGTTGCAGTTGGACTGGTAGTTGTAGTTGGTTGGACTGGGTTCAGTATAACGTTCATGCCCAATCAACGACAGCTCTTTTCTTCCCCACTGCTGTTCATCTTAACAATTAATTAATGGTGTCCTAACACAGAGGTTGGAGTATGATTGTGTGGACAGGTGTTTTTTATACCAGTAACAAGATCAAACAGATGCAATTAATACAGTTAAAGAGTGCAGAGTAGGAGGCCTTCCTAAAGAAAAAGTAATGGGTCTGTGAGAGCCAGAATTCTTGCTGTTTGATAAGTGGTCAAATACTTATTTAATTTTAATAAAATGCAAATTAATCACATACATCATATATTTAGTTATACAGCATGGTTTCCTGGAGTTAGTCTTTAAATTCAGTCTCTCACAGATAAAGTGTACTTACAATAAAAAGTTACAGACCTCTCAATCCACCCTTTGTAGGTGGGAAAACTTGCAAAATCAGCATGGTACCAAATATATATTTTACCCCACTGAGTGACTATCACATTAAAAATTATAAGCAATTCTGAAATAAATCTTAAATACTTTGTTCTGTACCACCTCTTCTCAATCTACAAATCCCCACACACACCTGCAGGAATGTATAGCCCCATCATCCTCATGCAACAAAATCTACAGGAGCCTGAATTTACTACTACCACCTTAAAAATGCAAGGTAACTATTTTTTGTCTGCTTATTACATTTTGATTTATATCACTGTTACCATTTGATATTTATGGAATTTTGACAATTTTGTACATCCAAAAACACCAACAAAAGAACAATGGAATATTTAGACAACAGTGAATGGAGGAGTAGTGAATCACACACTGGGTATACTGTATATCTGTGATCTACTTTAATTGCAACAGGAAAGTAGGTCAACATTATGCATGTGCAACACAGTCTCATCAGCACATTTATGTACTACAAACATTTTAGATAAACGACCTTTGTGGACAAAAGACACCCGTGATCCTTCAACTAATAAAAAACTTAAAGCTGTATATGGTAACACATAACAAATAAAAACCAGCCAAAAAAGCGTTTTAATATTGTACGGACCTGTCCCTTGTCCCTTAATTTAGATGGACCTGTCCTTTGACATACTGCTGAAATCTGTAAAGAAAAGAGACCTTCATCATCATCTTAATTTTTATCATGCAGTTACACAAAAACAAGCGAAACTTCCAGCACCCCAAGTTGCCATCCTGTGATCAAGAAAAGCAGAATTGAATACAAGTCATTATCAGTCCTAAATAGATTACAGAAATATTGCATGTTTGAGGAATTCTAAAATACACATTTAAGTTTTACATTTAAATATTTTTATCATATGCCAAACAAACACTAACCCTCACACTGACAGTAAAAACTGAAGCAATAATCAAGTCGTTTCCAAAACTGGCACCAAGGTGCCTTTCAAAAACCAATATCCTTGCACATAATGACACTTGACATTTTAGGCACGCACAAAATTGCTTCTTAAATCCAGAAACACTTAAAATCTTACATCAAAAAGTAGAAACTCTTACTGCAAACCAGAGGGAGATGCTACTTCTGGTGTGCAGAAGCCAGGGGCCACAAAATGATGAGAAGACCCTTCTAGAGCTGAAAGCACAGAAGACCTCCACAACCTCGAACATGATCTGAAAAAGGCAGATTTCAGAAGGGAAGTGGTGGGAGCTATGTTTATGTGTAAGTTTATGTTTAGTTACATGGCCATTGAAGATGGTGAAAAGTATCTAGCAAAAAATACAGAAACAAAGATGGATGACAGCTGTATTTGAATATTTTAATTCCATAATGCTATAAATCAGTTTGTAACAGTTTGAATACATCTGTTTTATACTGGAAATTTGTGTTTTATTTTCTTATTTTATATGAGAAAAAAAATTGAATGTTGTCTTTTATACATTTTGAAATTAACCATAAGGCAATTTATTATTTCCATAAACGATAAGGTAAAACATCTTTTACCAAGGACATTTCTGCCCATTTTAATACATAATGATCTCTTACTGTATTTTATATGAAAAGTAAACGTTATTATACATATAACTCCTCCCTAAAGGCACCAGATAATCTATCAGTATTGGTAATAAAGTCAGTTCCCGAAATTTGAGCGCAGTGCCTCCAAAACAATTATCATTAAACTCCTAAAACGGCCTTTTAAATAACAAGAAAAAAAAAAAAAAACAGATTTAGGAGAGTGTAATATGAAAATAACATTTATTTAAGCTCTGGTGCTCCCCGATTAAAAGGGGAAATAAATGAGAAGAAATCAGTAAATAATAATGAACAATAATTTAAAAATAAACCCCAAAATAATAATGTGGCTCAGACAAAACACTCAAAAGTGAACTAAACACCAGTAGTCACTAAAACAATGCTGTGGTACCAAATGCATTGAAATATTAAACATTACAATATCTAATATTAAATGTTCACAAGCGCTTGTTTAGCACGTCGGCCATCACTGGTGCACACGTGTAGAGTCCCAGACTGGTTCAACTGAATCGATACGCACAGGTTCATCAAGATTCACTGAACAAACTACGCAACTTCCGTAGCAACCACGCAGTAGAAGGAGATTCACTAAGCGCCTCAGTCACTCAGTGAGTTCGTGCAAACCTTTACGCTTTAATTAGAGAAGTCCTCGCCGTTACTGCGCACAGAGGCGAAAGAAAAAAAGCCTACAGCACCCACACGACTGAGCTTTCACACCAACACGGAGAAAGTGGCACCAAGTCTCCAAAAAAAAACTCAGATTATGAGATGAACTAGATGTTGCTCTCCTCACGCAGCCACCCCCCCCAGCACTCCTGCAGCCTAAACCCCGCCCATTCATTACTGATAGGCTGGTGACACATCAATCGTACTCCAACTGTGACCTGAATGGTCAGTTCTCAGAGGAGGGGGGAAACATGCCTGATGGGAATTGTAGCTTTTATAATATTAAACGTGAAATGTAAGGAACATATGCACATAAAATTAAACCCTTTATGGCCCACTCAGTATTCTGCAAATTTTGCAAATATTTGGCAAATGTTCTGCTGGCCCTTGCTCTGTAGTGGTCCTGTGGAGTCCTAGCCATTGAAGATCAGGCTACAATTAGATTAGACTTCAGAAAATGAACAATGGATTGATCTTTAAATCATGAAGGGTGCAATTCATACATGTAGAGATAATTATCTGTAAAGAAACATTTATAACAGTAAAATACTTCAGAAGGGAGCCCCACATACCTTACTCACAAAAAGTTAAGTATATTTGGCTTTCTGGTGAAATTTATGGAAAACATGCTTGGCAAAATAAAAAGATTCTGCTTCTGATTCTGATCAGTGTGGGATGTGGCCAAAGGACATCCACTTCTATGAAAGTCTTCCAGTCTCTCTGTGTCTCTGTTGCAACCTGCTGAGGACACTCTGTGACACTCTATGCTCAGCAGCCACTTCCGTCTGAGAACATCCTGTTTGAAGCTTTGATGAGGTACTGTTGATCAAATGTTGGTCTCATTATGCCAAAATGTGAACAGTATGATGAGGACTATTTAAATATCAATTCTAATTGAACCAGGAAGTATATTGATTGATTAATGGATTAAACACCTGTTGTGAATTGTGCTGTAAAGCTCATTGTTATAGAACAGCAAGTTGTGCAAAAAGTACTGAAATTTTTGAACAGTTGGACAAGTGCATTCAAAAGTTTAGAGAAGATTATATTAAGTTCATCTGTAGAGAGTATGTTTTAGGTTCATCCTGAAATTTCAGGCAAATATGACAACATTTTGTGAGTAGTGTATGTGGTGTGAATGCACACAAAAATGTCATACATCTTCATTTCAACCTATTAAATTAAGAAAAATAATGGTAACAAAATCATTTTATTTTGTTAAATTATCTGGTCAAGTAGATTTGTTTACTTAATACAGTTTGTATTTTACAGAATCACCACCTAAATCTTATTGACAGGGGAGTGGACAGTGGAAAGGGAGTGGACAGACTTCCCTTGATTGGCACTATTATATATAAAGTGATCAAATGTGAGACTAAATTCTCTCAGTAAAAAAATAACAGCTACTGCCCTACGTGCATTTTCAGAGCAGTACTTTGGGGACATCTGTTGGTCACTTATAGAAAAATTAAATAACATTGACTGGAAATGGATTTAGATTTAAACAATACCAAAAAATAGTCTTGCTGTAATTAGGAGATGTTTTGGATACTTTGGACATGTGTACTGTTAACCTATTCAAAATGCTTTGTTGTTCCTGACTGCAATTATTTATCTTCACCAAATTTTGTACTTTGACATACAATAATACCCTTTTGAAATGTAGAGCTTAGCCATTTTTCATCCCCAGTGGCACACTATTAAATCCAAAAATAATAACTGTTGTTTGGCATTTTCATCTTTGATTTTTTTGTCAAATGAACCTTAATTTATAGAAATTAAAACACACAGCTTGTCTCCAGATATCCATTCTGGGTGTGAATGGATATCTGAGCCCAATGTCTACTTCATTTTTAGAATCATCTTTATGCCACATGTGCAACTTAAGATAATGAGTGTTATAGTGCTGTACAATAAATCACTTTGGAATTGCATCTGCGCAAACTGGTTAGACCTTCTCTGAAGGCGTAGAAGGCCACAAGGGTTCGCTTCTGTTTGAAACAGTCATTATCTGTTATTTTGTAAGCAATTCCTGTATTACAGGGGTGACCCTGCTCCTAGAGTGGATTTCAACTCCAACCCAAATGTAACACATCCCATTCAGCCAATTAAGGACTTCAGAAGGTAGTAATTGTATGGATCAGTGTTGATTGAGTTGATTCTATACACTGCATCGAGTAGTTTTCCAGGGTTGGTGACGCTTGATGTATTATGTACAATTTGTAATGCTGTTAACTTGTTCAAAAGTGGTACTCATTACAATATTGAAACCAATGTTATAACCAATATTTGACATTGTTTTTTAATTGCAGAAGCAGTCAAGAACAGGAACATCACACTGAGAAAATAACTAATTAACTGAATCAAAGATTGTATTATATCCAATATATCCTATAGAGTATTTAACTGCTTAAAGACTTATACTGAATCTTGTTATATTGTGTATATATGTTTTGGGCAAATGAGGGCTATAAAAGTAATCAATATAATATATATATATATATATAATCTATATAAAAGTAATAAAAGTTCTATTGGCATTCTCCTTCCATAATGTTTCATTTCATGCACCATGAGCCTGCAGGAAAGCATCTTTGGAACTTGATTAAGGAGGCTCATCCACCATCCAGACTATTCTGCGTTGCAACCTTTCATCAATATTTACTTTTCCGTCCTCTTTCAAGGAGATTAGCTACAGTGTCATGGATTGTAAAGGAACATCAAGATCTCTGGAGATGGACTTGTAACCTTGAGATTGTTATTTTTCCCACATTTTGTTCTCAAGTCCTCAGACAGTTCTATTCTCCATGCTTAGTGTGGCAGACACACAATGACACAAAGACTGACTCAACTTCTCTCCCTTTTATTTGATTTCAGGTTTGATGTTTTTATATTGCTCTAATATTCACCACAGGTGACTTTAAATGAGCCTTTATGTTATAGTTTTGATTGTGTGTGTGTGTGTGTTATTTCAATACACACACAGGAAATAAATGTGTAATTGCAGTATTTTTCAGAGAGTGTCAACACTTTCCTCCATGACTGTTTATGTGAAATGGTTGTTGAATATGAGGGAATCGACCCGGTGTTTATATCCCAGCATGCTGTGAGCTGGGAGTCATTTTAGACACAGGGAAGCGAGCCGCTCAGATTTAGTGGACGTGTTTTAACGTTAAACATGTAGATAGATGTTAGATGATAGTTTAATCATCGTAACTAGTCTCCGGGGACCGATCCGGGTGAGTTAAAAACCGTTACCTGTTCGACACGCCAGCATTATTCAGACTAGTGACTCGTATAAGTAAACAGAGGCGGTTAATCCGGATCCGGATCGTAAAAATCCGCTCCTGGGTTTTGTCCTGAACAGCATAGACAGTCGGAGTAAAACATGGGGGGATCTTTACTCTGCGGACCTGGATTACCGGGCTGTCACACTGCTGTTAACTGGCTATAACAGTGACCTGGATTTGACACCCCTAACAATAACCATAATACTCTAATACTTTCTAATAACGCTGTCTGATATTGTCTAATAATGCTGTCTAATTAGTGATCATATTCATATTTATGTATCAATGTTATCAGGACTTTTATTCTGAATTTTGAACACTGAGCAAAAAGAGCATATATATATATATATATATATATATATATATATATATATATATATATATGTGTGTGTGTGTGTGTGTGTGTGTGTGTGTTTTAAATATACCATTAATTTCAGAAAAAAAAGGGAAGGAGCAGGTGTCCCATTATTTTTGGCTATTCAGTGTACTTGGTATCAGTACCTATTCAAATAAACAAACATAGCATGAACAGATAATTCAAAATGGAATACACGCTAACAGGTACACTGAAATGATGAAATGTGATTTGTTTTGCTGCAGTAATGTTGAAATGGAACATTTATATACCTGACTGTTTTATTAATATTGCTTTCATTTGACAGGTTAAAGACGATTTATTACTGTGATGGCTTCAGATGCACCTCACAACTTCTCCTGGGTTGAACCTCACAAATTAGCTGGACTGGCAATGCCAAGAATGCCTGGTCACTACCAGTATCTGGTGAATAATGGTATCAAACACTTAGTCACTTTGTCTGAGAGAAAACCTCCTTACCACGACACTTGTCCAGAGTTGACATTGCACCACATCCGAATACATGACTTCTGTGCTCCAACATTTGATCAGATTAAACGCTTCTTATCTATAGTGGAAGAAGGCAATTCGAAAGGACAGGTAAATAAAGAAGTCTGTCTTTCACTGTTTCCATATTCACATATTATTCATTCTTGATTTTAAATGTTTGGTCTTGTCTGCTTTAGGGTGTTGCAGTGCACTGTTTGCATGGCTTTGGAAGAACTGGGACGATGCTGGCCTGTTACTTGGTGAAGAGCAGAAAACTTAGTGGGATCGATGCCATTAATGAAATTAGAAGGATACGCCATGGATCTATTGAAACAAGGGAACAGGAACAAATGGTAGTGCAGTTTTACCAGCAAAATAAGTAGTAATATGAAATAAAGTTAAACTGATTTATGATGTAACTGTACAGTTTCATTTATTAATCGTTGTGGTCAGTGACGCAGACATATGGTGTGTCTAGAGAGCCCACTCAAGTGCATGTTCAGTCTCTTATCATTTGAAGACTTGACTACTACAACACCCTTCTGGCTGGCCTTCCCATTGAAACTGATCCAGAGTGCAGGGACACGTCTCATCTTCCAAGTTTAGCCATGTAACTCCTCTGCTGCATTCTCTTGGCTTGGTGTAGCTACTCACATTAGGTTCAAAACCTTGATCCTGACCTACAAATCCAAAAATGTACTAGACCCTCCATACATGATGGCAATTATCAAAACCTGAACTGTACCAAAAGCCCTTTTGAGAATCAAGTACAGCTCTGCTTGACCCTCTATTTCCCAAGATGCATGGAAGACAAGCATCCAGACTCTTTTCTGTCCTTACACAAAAGTGGTGGAACCAACTTCACCTGGGTGTCCAAACAGCTGTGTCACTTGCTGTCTTCAAATGCCGACCCAAAGACTTTTGTCTTTCAAGAGCATTTAACACATTAAAGGCTTATAATAATACTGTATCTTGTGGGTATCATGATATCCAAACTGAAAACTAAGGATATTTTCTGAGTGAACAGCAAAGCACTTTGTAAATCATTCTGGAGAAGAGTGTAAATGTAAACTTAGATTTTAGTTATGTTTCAGACAAAATGATTTGCACTGTTCAACCTACTAAGCAGTGCTTTCCAGCCCTGCTTCTGGAGTTTCCTCGATGTCTGTGGAAAGGTAATGTCTTGCAAGCATTGATGGAGACATTAAAGTGACACAATTATAGTACTTTGTATAAAATGGCGGGTGTTCGAGCTTCATTACACAAACCTAAATTTGTCCAAAACTGCTACGTTTTCACATTTGCGATTTACATTCATTATGGTAAAAAAAAAATGTTGCACCCAGAAGGAATCAACCTGGAGGAATGAAGCTTGGTGGGTAGGTTTGACATTGTGAGACATGCAAATGATTCAAGTTTCATGCTTGACCTTTTTACATATGCAAGAGGCCTTATCACTGTACATGACACACTATATGAGATTCTCTTTGTACATGCTGTCCATTTTGACTCCTGCTGTTGTGTTGGCAGCATCCTTTACAAGTGAACAATGCCTTAAAGAAGAGTTTGAAAGCAATTTTAGCAGTTGGATGAGGGTTTGCATCAGGAGCCCAGTAAGACATTCAACATGCATTTATGTCCTTCATTTGTCAACCTAGTGCTAGCACCATTGGCAGAAGGCTCCATGACACAGGACTACTTGCATGCCAAAGATTACAGTGTTGCCAAAGACTGCAGTGGTCTTATGCCACATATGGAGTCACTGAGAATGGCAGCAGATCATCGTCAGTGATCTGTCCAGCTTTTGTCTTGGTTGAGATGAGTCACGAATCTGGATGGGGATGGGGAATCAACACTCCACTCCTCCTACATAATCTTCCAGAACTGTGAGAGAATATTCAAGCTGCATGGGATGGATTTTCACAGGACATCATTAGGAACCTGTACAATGGCAACACATCTGGCATGTCCTGTTCATAAACATGGCAGTCTGAACACCATACTACGAGACACTGATTCTGAGTGTGTAGCTCAAAAAGTCAAATTAATAATTCATTGTTGTGATTTTTATCTTCATTCTGAATAGTATTGCAACCTGACACTACTTTCTGGGTGCAAATATTTTAAATGAAGCATTGACATATTTGTAAATTGCTAAAAACACTGTCAAAACTTTATAGGCCATTTTGACTATAGGTTTATGTACAAATGAGATAATCTCAAATCTGCTTATTACAAATTTACTCAATTCAAACAGTCTTTACTACTGCCAAAGCTACTGCACCACATTATGATTACAACATATAAGAATACATATCAGAAATCAAATATGGTAATGTGGAACACTTAAGTATGATCACGATACTTTGACTTTGTTTGGTTCATTTATAGACAAAGAGAAAAGCTGCTGGCGTTCTCTGAAGGTCAGGTTCTCTGGAGCTTTTATATTCTTGAAACTCTTGTGGTTGAGTTGTCTGTAATGAATTAAAACACATTAACATGTTAACAGAATAGTGTGTGTGTGTGTGTTGTAAAAAAATAGTGTTTAAATAGAATTACAATTTAAATTAAATTAATTATAATTTAAATTTAAAATAATGAAAGTAAGCTTACAGTATTTTCAATAAGACATTTAGTTTTTGGCATAAGGAATAAGGAATCTTACCCAAAAGAAACAATGACTTCCTGCATCTTGTTAGTTTCATAACAAACATCAGAGATAGCATCTGCAATTAGTAGAGACATTTCCAGTTAGAAGAATCACTCAACTAGCCTTTTTTTCAGTATTTGGTTTTCACAGATTCTCTGTAAGTACCTTTGAAGCAGTCCTCTTCAGGATGAAGGCTCTTCTGCTGGTGTGTTAGTTGATTTTTACTCTCCTTCAGCTTCTGTCCATTGTGCACCTTTTCTGCATTGAGCTGGAACAGTCATTGAGTTCAGAACTAATGTTTAATATGCTATCATGTAATGCACCTCGTTGATATTCTAGTGCATCTCAATTTAGTTTTTGTTCGTAATTTTATTAGAAAAGGTAAACTAAACTTTTTTCATCAGTGTGGCTTACGAATCATAAAATCAGAAATCCAGTTCCTCAGATTATTTTAATGTGTCATTTTTATTGTGTGTAAATTACTATTCAAAATACCATATAAATACCATGACTAGTGAGTACATCCATAATTATGGGGAAAACTGCTGATTGTCCAGAAGATTACCATCATCAACAAAGAGGGTAAGGCACAGAAGGTCATTGCTGGTTGTTCTTAAAGTGGTGTTTCAAAGCATATTAATGAAAAGGGGAAAGTGGGCTAGAAAGAGAAAATGGGATGGGAAAAGTTGCTCAAGCAACAGGAATGACCACAGCCTTAAGTCGATTCAAGAACTGCCATCAGTGCATCAAGAGCCACAACACACAGATGTCTCCATAAAAGGGGCTACAACTGTAGCATTCCTGATATCACGCCACTCCTGAACCAGAGATTAAGCATTTTGGGCTTAGGAGGGAAGAACTGGAATGTGGTTCAGTTCACCCAAGTCCTCTTTTCAGATGAAAGTAATTTTGCACGAATATCGAGTTCTTGAGTCCAGTCTGTTTTATTAAGTCCAGAGTCACTGAGGCTTCTACCAGGGGATTTTACAGCACTTCATGTTTCCATCTGCTGGCAAGCTTTATGGAGAAAATATCTTATGAAATATTCTAATACTTTTTGATTCTCATGAATTATAAGCCATAAGAATAAAAAATAAAGCAAAATAAGGCTTGAACATATATTGCTCAATGGGCATGTAATAAAACTTGATTGAAATTCAAACTTTGCTAGGACAGGCTCAAAGAGTGTAAATCAACTACCCAAGGGGTAGGCAATCCCAGTTCTGGAGTGACAGATTCTTGCACGGCTTGCTGATTTCTCTGCTACAGAACTAAAAAACCTGGCAATTAACGGGTTCAAACAGGTCTGCTTGATTAAAAAAAAAAAAAAAAACGCAAAACTGAGCATGAGTCTGGCACTCCATGACCGAGCTTGCCTGCCTCTGATCTACTCAGTTGTGTGCTCACCTGCTTGTTGTTTTGTGGCTCAAGCTCCTGCATTACAGTCAGAGCACAGTTGTGTTCATCTTCTTCCTCATCATAGTCTTCTCCATTCTGCTGAAACTCCTGTAGCCTCTTCTGGAACTGCCATTCAAGAGAGAGCCTATGCAGACGCTCAGTGTCCTCCAGGGTACGTTCCACTTTTGCCTGTAGCTGCAACACTTCTTGCCCCAACAGGTCCACTGCCTGATGCCTTTGCTGTTTCTTCAGCTGTTCCTGGGCTTCCCTCTTCCATGGGTTTGGAGAAAGGCCATCTCCTGCACCCTGCACATCACTCATTTTTTGGTGAATTTTGTGACCTTGTGGCTCTGGGGTGACACTTAGATGTGAGGGGCTTATCTTGCTTGTCTTCTCATGAGATTTAGAGAAAGTCTGACACACAACAGGTTGCATTGCTTCACAAACTTTATCAAGTTTAGGTTTTTGAGGTGAGATATGAGACTGAACAAGCTGTTTGGATGCCAATGCTGAACTTGTGTTTTGCTGCAAATGGTAGCTTCCAAGTGCAGAGGTGTGCTGTGGGTTCTTGACTGGGCTATAAGCAGTAGTCTTACACGGCGAGTTGATATTATTGCTGTCTGCTCTGAGAACAGACTGCTGGAACATAACAAGAGTATTGGTTGGATGAGACACATGAACATCTATCCGCTTTTTCTGAGACATAGGCAAAGGGTGAACCACCGTTGAAATCTTCCACTGTCCATTCCTGCTTCTTCTCCCCTGTTCAGGAAAATGAGTGTCCACTGATTGCTGACCACTCCATTTGTCCACTAGGGGTCCACCTCTACTCATACAGGATAGGTTTTCTTGAGATTGTGCCTGTTTCTGCATGTGAATACAATGACATGTCCATTCATAAACTTAAGTAAAGAGGTAGGATTCAATTAAACAGTTCAAATGTGTTTACAGGTCCTTGGTTTGCAAAACGTAGGGCCAATATTTTGTCATTAATGGCTATAAACATACAAAATAATATTTATTTTGCATACCGCAGATGTATCACAACAATGGGAGAATGTGGAGAAGCGATGAGCCTGTTCAGCAGGTCTTGATACTTGACTCCCCTGAAGTCTAAACACTGGCAAGGTTCGATATTCCCTACAGAATTCAGTCTGACCAGGGCTGAGGCTTGAAAGGCCAGATTCAGGGTCCTTCTGGAGATTTAAACCACATATAAGGTGCAAACATGTTGTTAGATCTAATGAGGAATTTAAGCATGATTATTTATAATGTGTGATTGTTGGATTATATAGACACTTCCACTTTAGGAAGTTCCTTAACAAATCTTTACAAATGAAAAACAGTTAAAAATGATAACTCACGCCAGCAATGAGATTGTCAGTGGAGACTGATGTGAACATCTGCTTATTCTTGACTGAATCAGCAGATATTTCCTGTGACTTTTGAAGTGGATCTGTGGAGATATGAAAAAGAGATAAAGTCAACCAAAAACACTACAGAGAATATATGCCATGGGCTACTTACATGCCAAGTTTGGGTTTGAGCGGTACTCCAGTCTGTGCTTGAGCCATTTCTGATCTTGCCTCCTGATTGGTCTTTTGGCTGTGTGGTAGTTTCCACTCATGCCAGGGAGTGTTGAAAGAGCACAAACATTGTGCCCTGGGTGGTCATTCACATCAAGGCCACTGGATCTCTGCGTGGCTCGTGGAGCATTGTCACCATCTGGTAAATGTAAGAATCTGCCTATTTTATATATAGTCAAAACTACCGTGTAGTCAAATGGTACTTAAAATGACTAGTAAGGGCATGAAGATATTACATGAAACAACTCACTTGGTTAATATTTAAGTGAAATCATATTTATTGTAAACTGAATACATTATCACTCTGGTAGTGTTTTGGTTTCTACAACATAGGCATTTGCTTTCATTCACCTCTAGATGCTGCTTGGGATAGTTGGTTCAGCACCTCTTCCAGACCATAGTAAACAGCTGCTAACTTGGCGATCTCCAGGGATACAGACGACCCAGTGCATAACATGAGCTCTGCAGCCCTGTTACAGAATATTTATCAGTCAATGGCCAACTTATAATAATGAAAAATGAAAATACATATTATAAATTAAAATCACCTTTCTTGTGAGATTCCAATAAGACTTTTTCCCTCCACACTAAGCAGCTGATCCCCTGGAGTGAGTCTACCATCCTAAACAACACACACATCACACATACCAACAGGCTCATGTTACTTTATAAACATTGTCATCCATATTTAAAGTTTTTTGGTTTGTCACCTCCATAACCAGACTAACCACATCAGCTGCTCCTCCGCGGACAACAGATTTGATAAAAATTCCCAGCTTCTCTTGTCCAGCTCCCTACAAGAAAAATGTGTAGAACTGAGGAGTAAAAGGATTAACCAACAAAATTAACTAACAAGCTGAAACTACTATGAGACAGGGTGCAGTTATATCACAATTCTCGAAGTTTCACCTTAGCTGCTACGATGCTTATGCCCATTCCACTTTGCAAAGGTTTCTTCAGTGTAATTTTCAGAATGCTGGGTTTCTAATATCAACAACACAAACAAACTGTTTTTACAGTGAAATGATTTATTTATTAACAGATATTCCATTACTTTCAATATTCTAGAAAGTTCTTAAATTGAATAAATGGTGGAACTTACACATTTTGCCCCATTTGCAGGGGAACTGTCTGAGCTCTGGAAGTGCACAGTCCAAGACCCAAGAGACATGTGGTGAGGGATTAGCATACAAAGTCCTACAGGCAGTGCAAGCACACAGATCAGTGAGAAGGACAGAGTATAAAAACACATGCTGTAAACAGAGTTTTTGAGGATATTATGAAAATAGGTACAGTCTGCTAGTCAGACATACAGGATGTTTCAGCTTTAACTTAAAATGGGTTTTGAAAAAGGGAAACATCAGATGTTTTAGACATGATATTATGTGACTGTGCCTGTGGCAAGCAGCATACCATAGCATCAAACATATCAGTCCATCAAGGGTTTCATGGTTTTTTTCTCATCTGTAAGCTTGAGTCCTAGTGATTTAAACTGCAGGAACCAGTGCCCTGATTTAAAAGTGTTCCACGGAGAGCTGGTTGAATGCGTTTGCTACGGGACTAGTAACATTTTTATCTCTGCAGATTTGGAGCATTTTTGCTGCTGCTGTTGTTATATTATTTTATTTTATTTTATTTTATTTTAATTAATTAATTAATTAATTTTTTGTAGGAGGGGGTCTTCTAAATTCTTGTTAACAATGGAAACATGGGTTTCTCAGACTCTCACAGAACAACCTAGGACTTTTGTTTGGTATTTCTAGAGAGCTTAATATTTTAAAGAGGAAATATCTGTGCTTGGTTGCATAAAATGGCTTGTTTCTGCAAAGACTGCCCTTAAACATCACTTACCTTTAAGTGTGTTGCCTAAGGATGTTCTTGAGGAAACTGTTGTAAACCCTTAAATATTTCCCTTAAGTATCAAATGTCCCTTGGGTAACCCCCTTAAAAATCAGCACACATCCTCACCACAGGACTAAATGCTTAAATAACTCTAGGGTTTCTTGTCATAGAAACATCATAACTCCGAAATTAACATAATGACCTCAGAGCTTCTATACACGTCAACTAGTCTTCTTAATGAACTTGGGGAAGAGATAAAGGTTTGGGCCCATTTACCTTTATGGCAGATTGGCTCTAGAAACTCTTGAAAGCCCTGTGGAATGCCTTGCAGAATCTCACATGAGTAACCCTCCTCAGGTAGCAGGAAAGGGAGGTGAAGTTGTAGGTCCTCCTCTACTCCGATATCTCCAACTTCTTTCTTCAGCACATCATTCTCTGTGCTCTCTGCCATTGCCACCACGCTCTCTATCAGATCCTAGAATTAAATACCATGTCCTAGAACAGTTCCACCCAACTACAGCAGCATTTCACATGTGTTTAGTGTGAACCTATGGTATTTTCACTTACATGTGGAATGTGAGATTGCTTGGGTGCATAGTGATACTTAGACAATAATGCTCGAAGTTGCAAGGAGTTCAGTTTGAAGCAAATGGCATGTACTTTTTGGGCATCTTTAACTCCATAGCTGTTCATGGTCAGTAGAGTTGTCGCCTAGGTGAAAATCAAATGCTTGTCACGTTTTGGAAGCCAGTGGAAATGCTGCAGTACATAATACATAACATAATTCTCCCATACCTGAATAATGCGGCTCAAGTGACAATCAGCAGCCAGCTCCAGTCCCTGTCTCTCTGCCCAGGCCTCCACATGATTTAGCCGCTGGCGCAAGGTCATGCCCCAGTAGTATGAGCACAGATTGGAGCCTGAGGCAGCCATGGTGAGCTTGTTCAGGAGCCATGCTCCCATAAAGTGGAAGAGCTGGGAAAAGAGCTGGATACTGAGAGCAGGGTTGACACGGAATCTGCGCAGTAAACTCATAGCCCTGGAGAAACTGGCCAATACATTGTCTAAACAGTAGGAAAAAACATGTACAAAAACATGTTACCAAACAGACATGTTACCATTTACTTACTTATTTATTAGCAGTGCTTTTTATTTTCATTAGAGAAAAGATAATAGTTAAAACCAAAGTAAAATGACCACTGGAATCAAAGGTCATGTAGGCTTATCACATGTGCATATACAGTTCCAGAAAAAACAGAGAGTTTTACTTTTTTGTGTTTTCTTAAATCAGCTTCTCTACATTGTAATGTCACTGAACAGCAGTTTGACACACTGCTGGAGAGTGAATGTTATTTTACCAAGTGATTTCTGAATTCTCTAAAAGTTAAACCACTAGTATTTGTTTGTTTAGACATAAACACTTGATCCCAATTGAACATCTCTGGAAATAAAAAGGCATCCATGGAGCTCGAGAGGTCCTGCAAAAAGAATCCAGTTATTTTAATGTCTAAATCAAAAATACTTATGGCTTAATTGGAATGTTCTGATCTTCTTGATTGCCTAGCACAGCTTTTGTGTTTTGGCATGTGCTCCATCAGACTTTCTGACTGATGTTGGGTGACATTATGCCATTTCTGGCACAGAAACTGAAGCAGAGAAGCTGATTAAAGAAAAAAAAAACAGTGGTTCCTTAATTGTTTTCAGGGCTGTAGATCACCACTGTCACGCTAAAACCTTAGGTGTCCATTTTTGTTTCTATTTTTCACCATTTATTCATTTTTTCCATTCACTTTTGAAATAATTTGAATCTGGATGTTGTTTTTACACTATGGAAAAGTTTCATAACACTAAAAAAATGACTTCAATTCAGTTTATTTTGGATTACATATGATCGAGGCCTTGTGTTTTTACCTATTCCTGCCTGTGTTGTCTGATCTCCAGCATCCATCACAAAACCAGGCAGATGACTCTCAAGGTCAGCCAGGAGACGATTTGAAAGGCACCTACAGAAGAATAAATGCGTACCTCAGGGCTGGGGTACATTATGTGCATGTCTTTCTAATGATAACTAAAACTTTCTAAAGGTAAATCAGTCTTGGAATTTACTCCAGGCTAAGTATAATCTATGTCACGGAAGACCAAGGAGGCCCAAATTAGAGTTTTAGGGTATCATACTTGAAAGCCTTCTGAACCAGCTGAGCCAAGGAATTTTGAGAGTGGGCTGTTATAGGGGCCAGATCACTGTCCTGCCTGATGAAGTTCAGGAACTCAGAGGCGTTAGCCATCCAGAACGTAAGAGCCACAGTAATGCTTCTCTGTTTCTGAAATAAAAAGAAAGTCAGAGGCACTGCACAGAGTAAAGTAGACCAGATCTGTAGTGATGTTAATGTATCACTTACCTGAATGACATTGTTCATTAGACTCACAATCTTGTTAACAAACGTAGGAATTCTTTGTGCTGCTTTTTTAGGACTTTTGTTCTTCTCCTCTCTCTTACTGAGCAGAAAGCGACATGCCAAATAAAAGGCATAGGCTGGAGAGAGCTTAAAATGCACTGTGGAGCTGTTGGTGTAGTTTACTACAGCAAGCAAGAAGGCTTCTTCTTCTATATTGGAGGAAAAGGAAAATTGCATTTAAAAAATAGAAGTATAAAAGCATCTACTAGGAGAGAAATTCATCCTACTTACTTTTGTCACCAAGCTTTATACTTAATGGTAGATTCCATTTTAGGCTTGAGTTGTCTGGTACAATGCTGTGAGAAAGAAAATGACTTTAGGCAATCATAAATCTAATGAGCACTTATAATATGTTTGTAAAAACAAAAAGGATTAAACTGCACATTATGAAATATTAAATGTCAAAAATGTAAGCACTTCAGGCTCCGAGCTGCTCAGTGGCCTAATGCTGCTTGACATCGGCAGCAAAATTGGCCGTGCTCTGTCTGGGTGGGTAGATGGCGATCTCACCCCACAATACACCCAGTGATGCTGGCCAACACAGTCTCTAAGCCATTGTATCTGACCTGGAGACCTTGCACTTTCCTTTGAGCACATTGGCTGCCCAGCAATGATGCAATGATAGCAGTTCAAAAATAGGTGGTGGCTGGCTTCATATCAATCAGAAGAAGCATGTGCTTAAGTTAACCCTCCTAGTTCCAAGAGCATTGAATGTGATAGAAGGAGAATTGGGGAAAATTGGTGGAGACAAAAGAAAAAAATGAACACTTCCAAGAAATCTCATGATTTTACCTTCCATTCCAAGGCTCAAACATCTCCTGTTGTTTTTGAGTAATGTACTCTAACAATCCTCTCTTATTGGGCTGCTGTCTACAATCTGCTTTGCCCTGAAAAAAATAGACCATATAAATATAAACTTCTAAAGGATCTGTTCAAAAGACCCCCTTACTTCTGACCGAAGAAACCAATCAAAGGGGACACCCCAGCCCCTGGTCGACCAAATATTTGTGGCCTGGTCCAGGGCTAATATAAATTGCCATTAATTTGGTTTTCATTGGACAACAACAATATAAACTTTAAACAACAGTGAAATGGTATATTATGACATTTACTTTGTTAATTATAGTCAGTGGTATATATATGGCACAACTTACATCTGGTTTAACTGGGCAGCTTGATGACTTTTGGCAGCTGTGCTCTGTAACGTATGATAGATTATTTGATTTTTGTGTATTCCACTTAATTCTATTCATGTTTGGATCATGGCCATTTAATTCTACCTGATTTCATTTTATCATTCCTCAGTACATGACATTCCATCTCTGCCTTAAGACCATCAACTGTCATTCCTTTCTCTTGTCCTTGGTTGTTCTTGCTTGAAGACAGATTCATTGGTACATTAGAACAAAACTGGCATCATGTTTAGTATATTTTTGTCTGTGCTTAGCTTAAAGTGAATGACTTACCAGTTAGTGTTATCACCAGACAAGTCTCCTGACTCTATGTTGTTAATACTTTCTTTTTTCTTCTCTTCATTCGTCTTGTGTTTCTTTGACAAGGTCCTTTTAAAGTTTTGAAGCACTCCCAACTTTTCTTTGTTACCCAAGCCTTTATTCTAAACAGAAATTCATTTGAACACATTTTCAATGCACAACATTTATGAAATTAACTATGAGTTATCCACTTCTAAATACTGCTGCTGCTAAATACTGCTGTAGGCATCAGAAAAAGGCAAAAGGTAAAACATACATTTTTATAGAAAAATACCTTATTATCATTCTTCAGTATGAAACGACCTTCATTGGTATTTTTATTCCATCTAAGCTGAACCATCAAGGGTTTCTCACTCAGATCCAATTGTCTTCCTTCTGACCTCCAAAAAAATCAAGAAAAACATTTAACACAAAATTAGACTTTTTAAAAACATATTAGACTTAATTAAACATATTAGACTTTTAATTAAAGTACCTTAAACCAGCTAAAACAAAAGATGCCCTTTGGTAACATACTGTATTATACCCACCTTCATCTCCACAGACCTCATACATGAAGTATGGATGAGCTTCGATGTTGACATCAGGCCTAAATTTCTCGAGCAGAGTGTCAATGACCTCTCGTGTGGTACATGTGCTGGAGACACGAATGCATTTGGTTGCAAAGTTCCCTGTTATGTGGTCCTGAAGGTAAAATCGCATAACTCCATGGAACTCCAAGCCCTAAGATGTAATACAAGGAAACATAACCAACTAATTAACCAAATCTAGGGACCAATTAATGGAATATCTGGCACCAGATAAATTAGATTCACCCAGGCTTAATTAATATCAGACCTGTTGAATATAAACATCACTTAAACAGATCCTTATACATCAATGTGAAGCACATTAAAAGGTCTGAATATATGGCACATCATGCCTGTCTCTGAGGAAATTCCAGAAGTGATCAGGAAAAAAATCATTTCAAATATATGAGTAGAAAATTCACATTAACAATGAAAATGAAAATCCAAATCTATGGATATAGTACATACTGAGTGTATCCTATGGATCCAAATCTACTAATTACATGTGCTATATGGACAAAAATATTGGGACACCTCATTCATTCTGAAATAATGGGTATTAAAAGCATTTATCCAGCTTTTCCTGTCCAGGGAAGGTGTTCTACTAGTTTTGGGGGCACTATCGTGAAGATCTAAACTGAAGTGTGGGCTACGTACAAGCCCTTTTGATTGGAAATCTCAATATGGTGTATGAATCCAATACTATTAAAATATATTGTATGAAGCAAATTATGTTTGTTTATACTGAAACCCCTACTGTTACAGAAATATTGTCTATTGGTCATATGTTTTAAATATACAAAACATTTTTATTTGATTTTAACAGGCACATCACTTCATAAGGTTTTCTTTTAAGGGTTGAAGGGAGTAGGTGTGTCTAAACATGTGACTGGTACTGTATGTGTAGGTTTGTGGTTGGTTAGAAGTTACATTGTTACATTAAATTTCAGTTTTGATACTTAAACAGGTTTTTTTCTAAATATGTCTTGTTTTGATATTTATTTTATTTATTTATTTTTAGAATCCACATTATCTGCAGCAGAGATGATCCACCAATGTAGAGACTGTTGAGAATATATCCAAGGACACAGGAAGAGTAGTTTCAAGGCAGCTTGGTACAATATCCATCGTGTGGATTTCCACCAATATTCACCAATAACCAATATGTCGATTTGTTCCAAGAAGACAGTTTGTGTAACAAACTGAATATGAAACAGAAAAATTACTGAATAACATTGTATAAAATTGAAGGGTGAAGCTTTGAAGGGTGGTTTTTGTTTTTTTTAGTTTTTGTGATGTGAAAGATATTTAATATGAAACTGGAAAAAAGGAATAAATAACATTGTGAAACATAGCAAAGACACTGAAATGTGATAATTTGTTAGTGTTTGTATGAAACAAGCAAATATAGAATTCAGCTTATGCAAAATTGTAAATTGTGAAATTGTAAGTTAAAACTGTATAAATAAAATAATTAATGATATTAAACACATACATTTGCTCATTAGTGCAATGCCCAAAAAGCTGAAAATTTGTCCTTATCCTATTATATATTTTATCAAATAATGTATATTGCCAACTGTAACTGGGCTTTTTTCTTAGTAAAAATATATTAATAAGAGAGAATGAAGTGCTGACATATGACTATCAAAATGACATTAATAATATATCATCCTGCCTAAAAATAAGAAAAAAACTGCATTATTGAGAACCTAAATTTGAGTTTTAAGGTAATTGACTGACAGTATATATTGATGATGTCATTTAAGCCTACAACAGCTTGCCATGTAAGCCAGCACTTACCAGTGTTGGCCTACTTTACACACTTGAACTGGTGCACTACTGTTGGTATGCTCTTTCTCTCTCTGAATCACACAAGTTAACCACAATTAAGGGACAAATCCAAGTCCTAACCCTATTTTGCAGGTTCT
This sequence comes from Acestrorhynchus altus, assembly GCA_034509495.1. Classification (NCBI taxonomy): domain Eukaryota; kingdom Metazoa; phylum Chordata; class Actinopteri; order Characiformes; family Acestrorhynchidae; genus Acestrorhynchus; species Acestrorhynchus altus. The sequence continues at coordinate 9,201,827 of CM067513.1, forward strand.
ATTGTTCACCCTTTCTCAAGCTGGTTGAGTATGTTTACCTGGTCAGGCTCACTGATCTCGAACAGGTCCAGTCTGTCTGAGTTCCACTGCTGAATGAGGGTCTGAAGTCTCTCTCGCTCCAGCGACTGAAAAGCTTGGGTTAAAACCTTTCCATCATCTGAGGAAGCAAAATTTACAATGCGGGCCATTTTGTTTCGCTTTACAGATATTCCAAAAACCTGGGAGTTTTTGGTGGTCTAGAACTGCTGCAAGCACCACAGCTGAAGCATCTAACTCCTCTTTTCCCAGCACTAACATTAAAACCAGCCTTCCTGTCCCTTTTTTATCATAATGTGGAGGCCTATCCCCAACATTAATTAGATTATACCCAACAAGAGAGTATTGTTCTTGCCCAAACAGCCACACACAGGCCTTAGAAATGGCAGATATTCTGTTATGCAAATTCCATGGCTAATCAACTGTATATAATGATCTCCTTCAGACGATGACATACATAAACATGCTGCAGTACATGTCAGTGTACATACTAGTTCACAATAATCTACTAGTGCATCTCAAAAAAAGGTTAATGTTGTGGAAAAATAGTTTTGCTCATAATTTAATCCAGTAATTATAGTTGACATATATTTTATATTCATTACATTAAAAGTGCAATGAGTTGTAATTTAGTCAAACCTGAATTTAAATACTGTAATTCTGATTTCCATGAGCTGTAAGATTTTTACTTTTTGAACCTAGACTTTCCACTTCTAATTAAAAGATTAAGATGCTAATTTTAAAATTTGTATTAATAATAATTAAAACTAATTAATCTACACAGAACACCATAAATTAAAGGAATCGTTTGTTTAATTGGTTTTTTTTTTTTCTATTTTACACAAATTTACAGCACATAATACAAAGTGATGGGTAAGGCAATGTCTGTATTCATCAACAAAAGACTATTGTCTGTCCTTAAACACATGGAAAAAAAGCACAATGGTTTAAAAGAGTCATCTATAAGCTCTGGATTTCAATAATTTCATGGATGGCTGGATGTGAAAGTGGCATTCCAAACCAGGCCAAAGCCACAATAATATATAAAGTATAGCATTGGTTGTATAGAATCCTTAGTAATGATAAAAAATATAATTTAATTGCTATCAATTATTTAATTATTGCAACACATTTTTCACATTTTAAATGATCATAGTTCCACAGTAACAGCAGTACTAATAACATAAACAACATTAGTAATAATAACATTAACCACCTTATGGGTTATTTTACCAAACCTTTACACATACATAAATATTTATAATATGCCCTTAAGACATCCTTTCATGCAGAAAAGGAATGATTTTATCATGAAATTCCCCCAAAACATTGCAATGTGATATATGACATATATATATTCTGTCAACGGTTTTTGCACAGTGAGCTCCTTTGGAATCCACCTTAAGTTTTAGGTGTACATTAAAATTGCCTTGTAATAATCACATAGTATCAGCTTTCGAAGATTTTCATTCTCTTCTTCACTAGGGTCGTATAATGTCACTAGGCTTTCCAACCTTTTCCATGTCTTCCTTCCTAAAAATAAGAGCTTTATTATAAAACATTTTCAAAATTTGAAAAGTTAAAACATTCAGGAAACTCTTCACTGTCATGCAAAAGCCTTACATTTTCCCAATGACAACTTTCCAATAAAAATGTTCTTATCCTTCAATAGAAGGATTAACATAGACTTTATTTGAATCGTTCTGGAGCATTTCTGTTGGACCATTCATTGTGAGATGATGTAAAGGAGAAAGGACATAATATGTCAAAAGGATGAGCCAAATGAAGCAGATGCAGGGAGAAATTGTTTGATGGTGTTCAGTCTTGTTGTCTGTTTCATGTATTAACATTACTTAAACCAAAGCCCCTTTGACTTATGCACAGTAACCCAAACCATTTCCAAACAGCTGTAGCTGTAGGTGTAGGTGTAGGTGTGTAAATGCCCAAATCAGTCGTACAGTAACTTTAACTTGCCAGCTTCCTGGTATAATTTCTGGCTAATGTAAAGGCAAGCCCAAGTGTGAATATAGCAGGTAATTGTCTGGAGAATTTACTGTGGGTTATGTCTTGCTTCACAAACAACACAAGTACTCATCCTTTCCTAAACCACAGAAGAAAATGTCCAATAGCGATAGCACATCTGTCTATACACTACATGTGTGAAAGAGCAACTACAGATAATTGTCAGACCTGATTCTCCAGATATTTTCCTTTGAAAATGGTTCATGACAGTAACATACCATGCTCTATCAAGTGTGAATTTGTATACATTTCTATTGACCATATAAATACAGTCAACCACTGGGGGAAGTCTTTTTATATTATAACTGTATGGCTTACCCTCTGTTCTCCACATCATCTATGGTCTCAGGAAGATCAACACCTTTCATTTCTGGCAACATTGTTACCAGTCCACTATATACAAGAGACATGACACCTGTAGAAGGCAATTTAGAGACAAACAAGACAATCAAAATACATTAAAATGTGTTGTTTAATATTTGCAACAGTGAGAAACCTTCTCTTACCATATAGAAAAAGCGGAAGCTCTTGCCAGACACTAGCTAATCTGAAGAGAAGGAAAGGTGCTGCCACTGCTCCAATATCACTGGCAGAGGAGCAGACAGACACACCCAGATTCCTGCAAAATTCAGAAACATGTGATTATTTATATGTTTGTACATGTGTTTTTCTTAGGCCGCTGCCCAAGCGACCCAGACCCCAGATAAGTGGTAGAAGATGGATGGACAGAAGGATGTTTACAAGGAAAATATTTATATTATCAGTTTATCCTTAATAACATTGATTCATGCTTGCTCAAAACAGTCCATTACCTTAAAGGAGTGGGATATAGCTCTGAGTTGGCAAAATTTACTGTCTCAAACCCAATGGCAACAGACAGTCTTCCTATTATTGCGATGGTTCTCTTCAGCCAGGAATGGTCTTAAGAGAGAGATCAATTTGTAACCCCATGAAAATCCAGATTTTGTTAATATTTAATAGTTTATAATCAGGTAGACATTAAATATTGACTACAGTGCAGTTAAGTTTGTAAAGGTTTAACATACTCTGTGTAACAAAAGGCACAACCAAGCAAGCAAATCCTGCTACTAAGTTTGCAGCTGCGATAAGAGGACGTCTGCCCACTCTGTCCACCAAAACGTAAAATATAAGACCAGTAGGCAGTTCCACCACAGCTGAGATGAAGAAATCCAAAAATAGGCTGTCCCCTGTGATCCCCAGACGTAGTAATAATCCTTGAAATACTACTGTACTTGTGAACCTTAAAAGATAAAGGAAGGTAAATACAATGGCCAACATATATAACATAATAATAAACAAACCAGATACAATACAGAAAAAAAAAATATTATTATTTGAATAATGAATAATTATTCATTATTCAAATAATAATTCAAATGTGTATTAGAATTGAGATCAGGGTGAATATGTGGACAGCTGTAATATATAATGAAACAAAATAAATAAATAATTGTCATAATGAAGGAGTTCTCCATATAATTATAAAAATGGCTTAAAACTAAGGACATCAGATCACATTTTAAAGCATGGAGAAAATTGTTTTACCATGCATAAATCAAGATGAGCGTGTGTTTCCTCATTTTTGGCGTTCTGAACAAATCCTTAAAAGACGGATGAACAATCTCATGTTGTTGTTCCACCAGTAGATCAATCTGTCATATAAATATAGCAGATATAAAGCAGATAGCAGATGTATTTAATTTGCATCATCAAAAAAGATTTGCACCCAGAAGGAATCAATCGATTGCAATGCATGACTGCAATGATGTATAGCCTGGTGTCATAGTGTGTGGTGCAATTCCATACGATATAAGATCATCTTTGGTCTTCAATGCATTATTCCAACAGAACAATGTTCATCTGCATACTGTTGTTGTCTCAAGAGCTTGATGCTCTTGGATTTCACTCCACCCCAACACAAAATCTACAGGAACTGAGTGAGAATCATGAAGCTGCATGGGATGGATTATAGCAGGACACCATTAGGGACCTTTAGAACTCCATTCCGAGACATGGAATGTTACACTGTACCCATCCGCATACTGAGAGACACTGTTTCTGTATGTGTAGCTCAATAAATATTGCTCATATCAGTCTAAATTTTTAATCATTTATTGTTCCTGGTAACTTTTGTCTTTCTTGCGAATAACATTGCAAATTAACACTTCCTTCTGGATGCAACTATCTTACGTGTAAATATAAATAAGTGAAATACAAGTACTCAAGTGCACAGTACTCAATGAACAACAGTCATGAACATTCCCATTGCTGGATGAAATAGAGCAATTTCTATGAAGAACCTTGTCTGACATGTAAAAGTTCCAGCAGCATATCTGCCAAGCATGGATGTTAAAATTACACCATGTGTCAATGTGCCTTCATGTCCCATGTTTAAAATCCAGTTTTTAACCATTTGTTGACACACAATATAATCAAAACAATTGAGTAAATTGTGCAAATCACCTCCTGAAAGTTGTCAGGGATTGATTTCTTATTGCACTTGGCGATGCTCTTAACAATACTCATGGCCTCTTTAGTCTTCTTTTGTGACAACAGCCATCTGGGGGATTCAGGTATAAGCCTAAAAAAGAAAGTCTTTCCCATAAAGTGTTTCCTACAATGCATATTTTGACCAATACATACTATGTTTTAAAACTTACCAGTAATAAACCAAAAAGATAAAGATCGGGAGTGTCATGGTCAGTTGAAGGTTTTTCCAAGAATGGATGTAATAAGCTAGGCCAGGAATGAGAACCATTCCAGAGGAGTACAGAGTACGGCTCATTACAGAAACAAATTTCCTGTTGTTTGATCCAAAGAATTCAATAACTGTTTTGAAAAGAGAACATCAAGAATAAGATTGTGACATTAGCCAAAAACAATCTGATTAATGTCATCCCATAAACTGAACTGGTACTCTAAGAAAAGGTAGCAGAAAAGTAGACAGATGATTGATATTCATTTGAATAGGACTTTTTGACAAACTCAGCTTTTCAAACATACATTACACTGAAAATGTTGGAATCACTTTTTATATTAATGTACAATCAATGTAAGAATAAATATTATAAATTAGACACCAAATGGTGTATTTGGATTTTTGAAGTCCAATCAGCAGCGCTTAGCTCCTCTAAGCAGCTACCAAAATAATGAAAGCCCCCAAAGCAGGAGAAGCCTTTAGGAAGAGATCTGTAATTGTTTCCTCAGTTCATAATGTAATTAGAAAATAGAGAAGAACTGCTCTGGACTGCTAGATAGGCTAATCAAAATCAGTCTTTGACCTCAGAAGATTAATCAAACTCTGGAATGGTGGAACATCTGCAGAAATCCCACAAAATTCAGCCTCATTTAAAAAAGACTGAAGCATTAAAAACAGCAAATTCTGGAGACAAAAATGTGAAGATGAAATAAGATAAATTCAACAAAAGTTATGATTATAAACACATGTTAAAATCCATAGTAGGCTGTAGGCATAGAGGTGCCACGGTCCTCAGTGTCTCAACATAGTCACCATCTATAATCTGAGTATAGACATAAAAAAAAACAAAAAAAAAAAAAAAAAAAAACAGGTGGCCAAACGTTGCATGTAACTCTATCTGAAACTAAATTTGTTTCATATTAGTGACAACACTGATTCCAGACACAGTATCAGTATCTACATACCCAGTACATATGTGGATGTCCATGCTCCTTTCGCAAAAAAGCCCTGTAAACATCTGAAGACCAGGAACAAGGGGTAATAAGGTGAAATTATAATGCATAGCCCTGATACTCCAAGGCCAAGCACTGAGCCAATAAAACATAACTTTCTTCCAAACCTGTGAAAAAGAATGAAATGATATAAAAGATGAATACAACATCATTATTAATTTAGCTAATTGTTTAAGTCTTTTAGATTTACAAAATAAAACATTTACAAAATATTTCAAACCTGTCAGCTATATATCCAGAGACAAAGGCTCCTATGAAAAACCCTGTGGCTAAACTTGCCTGATTTAGGTCAGCAAGCCAGGAGCGCTCACAGACCAATATGAACTTTAAAAACAAACAAACAAACAAAAAATTAATTCTCAGTGTCATTGCAGTTATGTACTCTTATTTTGTTTCTTAAAACTGGAATTTAATGAGACCCTAACTGTCGTTATCATATTATCATGCAATCCCACATAAAGTAATATTTCATGCCTTTTTTGTTGTTGCTTTTCAGTTGGTTTGTATGGCTTATAGCTCATAAGAACCAGAAATCCAGAATTTCAAAATATTCTATTTTTTTATTCAAATCAGAATACATGACTAATCACAATATCAACTTTAAAACAAAAAAAGCTTGAAATATATCACTTAAATTGTAATGACGATAAAATATATGACTTGTGCAAGTTCTCCCAACTATAAAGATGAGAGAGGTCTGTAATGTTCATCATAGGTACACTTCAACTATGAGAGACAAAATGACAAAACGAGAGGACAGATGAGCTTCTTAAAGAAGAAGTTACAGGTCTGTGAGAGCCAGAAATCTTGCTTGTTTGAGGGTGACCAAATACTTATTTTCCACCATAATTTACAAATAAATTCTTTAAAAATCCTACAATGTGATTTCCTGGATTTTTCTTCTCATTTTGTCTCTCATAGTTGAAGTGAACCTATGATGAAAATTACAGACCTCTCTCATCTTTATAAGTGGGAGAACGTGCATAATCAGTGGCTGACTAAATACTTTTTTGCCCCTACTTTTTTACTTTTGTGTGTGTGTGTGTGTGTGTATGTGTGTGTACACACACACACACACACATTATTGAATAATACATAGCTACTAAATAAATGCAAATTCAAACCCTAAATCTTTGAGCATATAGTTACCAGAAAAGGTAATATGAGTAATAAGCGATCATAGATTAAGGAATTAAGTAATATGATTCGACACCAAACCAACCACAGGAAAATGTTTTAAAGAATCACCTCTGTTACAACAGTTGTCCAGGTAGGATCAAACATCCATCCCTCGTCACAGGAAGACAGTGGAGTGGTATTGGTGCGTATGGGCCCCTGACTCAGGTCACTACAGTTGAATGTGCTAAAGTTCCAGGACACATCAAACTTAGCACACCTACTATGAGACCCATGAGGACCAGTTTGAGGAATACTTAGGTTCCAGACCTCTTCCAGAGAGATTCCACAATCCTCCTGAACACGTGCAGCACCTGCAATTTTACACCAGTGATCTGGTGTATTTCCAATGAACACGACTCCAACTAGCACATATGCGAATAATAAAATCGGTAAAGATCCTAAAAATGATATCCTCTTCTGGTAGGGTCCAAAGTCCCCAACATGATGTAGCAGCTCATCAAAATTTACCATTGTGTTTTGGGTTTTTTGAGGAGATACAAGCAGTTTCAAGTGTAAACACTTAAGGTTAGTAATTGGTTCAAAGTCCACTGATGTCATGGACTGACAAGAGCATGGCAAAGGTCCATGTTAAGTGCTCCTGTAGATTAAAATGAAAAGATCAGATTACTTTTATTTACCTGTTTATCTAACTGGAAAAAAAAGAAAGAATTCCCGCATTTTCCCACAAAATACCAAAAACTACATCACAGCTGTCCAATCAAGATTTCTCCATGGTCTGAACCCTGCAGCTGATCTGTATGCTGTATAAACATTTCTGAATTAATAGACCAATAGAAACTATTTTCAGCACAGATAATATGATTATATTAATGCTGATGACAAGCTGACACTACAATAATGGTTTAAGGTCAGAAATGACATTTTCTGTATATGAGCAACACTGTTCTTTATCTGCTGTTATGAAGGTTCTGGATTATAGACCCATTATAAACATTCAATGAGGCTGTGTAAGAAACAGTTCTTTATCTGGTCAAATAATTTTTTCCATTACTATTAACACATCACACCAATGGTCTAATATATCTAGTATTTACTAGCTAAATACTTGTAGCTTATAATTGTACTCAGATACATTTGTGATCAAATAAATGTACTATTAACTAAGTGACACTTAACACGTTGACAACCTACAGTAAACTACAGGGTGTCACGTGTAGCTTCAGCAAACGTTCACGACAGTACAGAGGAACAGAACATAAGCACTCATACCCTGGTGTAAAACGGCTCCTGGTAGGACTCACCATGATCAGAGCTGGGTTATTTCAACATTGAGGTCGTGGTCGGTCAAGTAGGGGTCTCGAAAAAGTGTAGAGGGCGTGTCACAAGTAAGGGGGCGTGTTAAAAGGTAGAGAGTTTCAGTTTGGCTCTGTCTCAATTCTATTCATGCCCTAAGCCCTAAACCCTAAGCCACTTTTTGAACTGTGTACTATAATAAGTGCTGATCAAAGGGGAGTGCTGAAGGGGTGTGGAAGTGTAGAGTAGAATTAAGACAGGTCCCATCACCTTCACCCAATCCCTGCTGCAGCTCAGCACTTATTTCCATTTAACTATAGTTAGTGCTATGAGGTGCTGCCAGTTAAAATGGATTGAAGTGGGCAAAATGGGAATCGTTTCATGGGACAACAAATCAAATCACTGACAGACTGAAACTCAAGAATGCTGAAGAATATCCTTGTATCATCCATCTTACAATTCAGAAGTGCCACAATCTAATTTGCCACGCTGCAGTGATGTGATAAAGGAGCCCCAACCAAGTATTTATACACACTTTCTGACATGCCCAATACTCCATCAAGCTTATTCAGGATGTAGCTCACAAGCTTGATACAGGCATGGTAATGACATAATTTACCTGCCATAAAATGTTTAGGGAAACTGGACTAATATGTTCATGAAGGATGGTTATGCAAGCTTTTGTCAAATTGTCACCTAAAATTAATTAAACTGGGCCAAACATTCCAGTTAATCCGGTTAAAGTTGATGACGTGGCCCATAACAGTTTCAACCACTATGTCCTGAGGCCTGCAAAACCTGCTAGAGCACTGAGAGGGAACATGAACGTTTGTATGTGTTCATCCAGGGTTTCTAAATCTGTGGGCTGGGGACCACCACTGGGCCTTGAACCACTCTCTAGTGTTCCGCAGGCCCATCCTCAGGGGGAGGAAGTAGTCCATAGTGGTCTGGTAAAGCCATTCTAAATGATCAAATATTTCTTCTTGTGGGCCATTATGCTTTCTAGCTATAAACAGGTTTGCCATGAGGTGGAAAAGGTCAAGAACCCCTGCTGCGAATGGTAAGTACTATGTTAGCCCCAACCTAAAAAAACCTGCCACAAATATAACATCACTGTTGTTGCTGGAAACACTTATTAAATTAATTGCTCAATTATGACAATGTGCAAAACATTGTGTAAAACATTTTATTGACATTCATTTGTTTAGTCAACTGTCTCCATTTCTTTGTCTCTAATCACTTGAGTTTCATTAGACCATGTTTCTGTAGAGATGTTGAGGTCTTCATTATGATGAAACTCCAGATCAGTGCTGGCCTCTGTCAGGTCTTCGGGCTTCTGTGCAGAGTCTGTGGTCTCAAAAAGTCCTGAAACTTTGCTAGCCTCTGCAAGAAGAACAGACTGTTCAGGGATGTGAGAGATGTTAAAAGATATTGCTATCTCCTGAAGTCTGGCCTTTTCAGCCTTCAGATTATCTAGCTCTTTGGTAAGGAGTGCTGGAGCATCAGAAGGGTCATTAAGCATTGCTTCAGAGGTCCTTGGTTCTGGATGGATCATTTTTGTTTCCTCTGCCATCACTTCTTTGGCTTCTTCTTCTGCTTTAGGTTTCTGAGCTTCCGGGTTTTCATCACTGCCTCCAGTCACCTGAAGGTCTAGGTTGCCAGAATCAGCTCCAGGCAGCTGGTTATCCTGAAGCTTCTGATAAAGACTCTTTCTCTCATCCTGCAGTGCTCTGCAGAGCCTCTCCAGTTTTTGGGTTTTCAGTGTGAAGAGCTCAATCTCTTTCTCCTTCAGCACTTTCTGTAAAAGTTAAGAGCAGATAAAGGTAAAGGATACATTTACAAACCTGGGCTGATGAAATGATGAAATAGTAATGCTGTATTTTTAAAAAATCCCTTACATTATGAAATGAAGTAACACAAAACTGCTTAAGACTTAAGACTTTACGAAAATGGAAATACACATTCAGATTATGGCTGGGCAATATGGACAATATGAAAAAAATCATATCCTGATATATTTGAAAACAGTGGCAATATACAATATGCAATACAATGAATTATGTGAAAAACACAATGTGAAATAATTAGGACAGCCCATGACGTCCTTTGTCCTTTTAATTATATTTAAACACAGTGGGTATAAAGAAGAAATGAACTCTTCACCCCAGAGTTATGTCTTATGTGTGTTTGTGAGGACACAAGTGGGGATGGAGCAGAGCAAGGGAGCAGAAAAAGTTTTTCCTAAAGATTGAAACAGAACATTATTTAAATTCTTTAAAACTCAACATAAATTATATCACCTTAGCCCACATGCCACTGTTTGTATCCCAATGTCCATATAAATATGAATATATCACCCAGCCCTAATTCAGATGATTTCTGAGTTTCATCTGGATTTCTTTTAAATTTTTATAGTACCATTATAGATGTGTAAATCATAAACTGAGCTTCTTACATCTGCAACCATTTCAACAAGAGATTTATTACATCCTTCAAAGCGTGATTTCCATCCATTGGCCTCCTTCTCTAGCTTCTTCATTTTCTTTGACATCTGCAAATGAGAGACCATGTTCTTAAAAATTCTGTTGTTACATGGGAATACAGTAGCATACTTTGAGGAGACCTAATTTAAACTGCAAGCTGACTAGTCTTTTTTGAGTATACCTACTTTATCAATGTCTTGTTTGAAGCTGCTATACACATCACTGCTCTTTGAAACAGTTCCTTTGAATTCATCAAACTTCTCAGAATACAGTGCAAGCTGTCAAGAGAGGTACAGCTCGTTAAAAAAAAACAGTGATGTAAGAAACAGTTAGGAAGCTTCAAAAATGGATCATATTTTACCTGGGCCTTCATGTCGTTTTCTTGTTCCTTCATTAGTGTCACTTGTAGTTTGGCTTCAGCAGTTTGCTTCAGCAACTGTCCAGAACAAAATCTGATTATTGATGTTATATTTGTTATATGATTAAATATTTCTGAGGCCCAAGTTTTGTTCATTAGGTTATCTGAAACCAACTCACATGCGCTTTCTCCAGTTTGTGCTTTTGTTCAGCATCTTTGAGAATCGCATTTGCCTGAGCAAGTTTTGTCTCCAACAGCTTCTGTTGTAAGTCTCTGTGCTTGAACACCTTTTCAAGATTCTGTGAAGGCCAAAGCCAAATATAGATGATTTAATTAACATGTTCTCACGTGTTACGTAGCTTTTACAATTCTGCATAATGTTTTAAACAAACATTAACATTCACACAGTTTATTAGCACATGTATGATACTTAGCAACAAGATAGATAATCATATATATGTAAATTCACAAATTTGAGGGACAGCAAAATAAACAGCATCACTATGCTTTAGTGGTTCCATACCGCCTCTCGCTGGTCATATTTGGCAATGAGGCCTTTAAGTTTCTCAGCTAGGTCACTGTTCTCCTGGCATAGTTTGTTGTTGCGATTGCTGTGCTCCTCAATCTGGGCCTGGATGTCTGTCAGTGTGTTCTGAAAGTGAGTGGTGATCTCCTTTCTCTTCAGGTCATCTTCACGGCATCGCTGAAGGGTCTCCTCCTGAAAAAGACAGGTCAACAGGTCATTATTTCCACAATCTTGCACAATACACCACCAAAACCTAATTGATCTTATTGACCTCTACATTTGTGTTTAATACCATTTAATCTATTCACACAATAGGAAAGTTTTAATATGGTGGTTCATGTTAAATTTGAATGGATTTGTGGTTCCTTGGTTTCATATTAATGTTTTTTTTATTTGTATATGGAAAACATATCAGGTCACCTGTTAATTTATAGTTTATTTCAAAATCAAGTATATTTAAAGAGTTTATCGTGCTTTTGTTGCAGTCTCTACTGTCCAGGAAAGGACTGTGCATTCAGTGCTTGTTAGTTCAAGATGTCGGATGATCAACACCCTGCTTCACCTTGCTATGGACATTTAGTGTACACTGATGAAAAAAAAAGTAAAGTTTTAAGTTCCTAACTGTAAACTGAATATATATGGACATTTAGTTTGACACTCATTTCTGTATAGTGCCAAATTGTGATTTTATTATAATTTTTTAAAATTATTTTTATTTAAAAATATACACTAGAAATTAAGTCTTTGATTTGACATTGACCAATGGATTCACTAAAGAACCATTGAAAAACCCTCCTTTCTTAAGAGGTATAACTGAGTCATTGAATCATACTGAAATCGCAAGATGTTTCCTTAAGTATAGGTTTAGGTATCCTCTGCCATTATATCATATAGAGGAGCAATACCTTGAGGGTCTTGTTGTGTCTTTGCAGCTCCCTGCAAAGCCCCTCGAGTTTACTGCGAGCCAGTACTGCTCTGCTGTGTTCACTCTGAAGTTGGTCTTTCTCCTTCATCACCTGCAGCAGTTTCTTTTGAAGCATCTTCAACTGTTTGTGGTCCGAGCGATGTTCCTCCAGCTTAAGACAGCATACACAAAAAGCATGTTTACAGCCTCTTCTGTAGAGAGGGCATTATCAACTGTTTACACATTTTCTTCACATTTTAAAGTGCATATCAGCCATCAGAGGTGGGGGTTTCATGTCCATCAAATCATAATCCATCCCAGGATTTTGCTCTCTGCTGAGACTTATCCACCTGGAAAACTAAATCCTGCCGTGGATTATGATTTGATGGACCTGAATTGCCGACCTCTAGCAACCATAGACCACATCAAGGGGGTACCTATACTCACCAGTTCAGCATGTTTCTTGATCAGGGCTTCCAGCTTCTGCTCTGGGGTACCAAGCTTGTTCAGACTTTGCATAAGGAGTGTGGCCTCCTTGCCTATAGTGACATACAAATCATAATTTAATCATATACTTCAAAAGCAGAACCAAGGTGGAACTCTGAGCTGTTTTCCATTTATTGTTCAGCAAAGTTAATGTTTACCAAGGCCTTTAAGCATTTTCTTTTCCAGCTTCTGGTCTTTGGCCTTGCCCGCCTCTTTTAGGTCTGTGAGCGGCTCCTCCTCCTGCTCCTCAGTCTCCACTGGTTTCTCAGCTTCCTGATAGGTGCTGATTATGTCCTCTAATTGTTTACTCAGGTCCTCAGTGAGGTCCACATTGACATTCATCATGGGGACACTGTTAGGGGCTTGTCGCTCTGCAGACTGGCTACAACTCTCCATTCTTAGACGATATCACTGAGAAGACACAAAAGATTTATTTATTTTCAAACAGATCAAGTTAGTTGTACTTGATTTGATTAAAAGGAATGTTAGTTCACGAGTAGGGTAGGGGGATTTAACAGTACTGCAGTTTTTAGAATATCTAGTACATAGCCAAATACACTTATTTACTTATGTGCATTTAGGAGGCTCATAGTGTGGAGGTGCTGTTGGAGCTCACTGATAGTTGATGTCACACCCTGGAACACAGTCGGTAATGTGTTGTTTAGCCTAGTAAACAATGTCAGGCCCAAATGACAGCACATTATTATCAACTCTTAGTACAGCAGTTACTCAAAACAGCAGCTACACTATGCTCTGTTTACTTGCTGAAAACACCACAAAAAATTCATTTTTCATCATTCTTCCAAAATGAGTTGCACAATTGGAGACATTCTTTTCTGAACCTTTATCAGAGAACTTTTGGTTTCAGACACCCAGTGAGCAGGATATGTTAACCTACCTAAGCTAATGCTTACAAGCTGCTCTCTCCTGATTCACAGCAATTTAACTCTTAGAACCCAAGTTTCATGCTGTTTTCAAGGCTTCATAATTCAGGAGCAGACCTAAACAGACCTACAGACATGATGCACATATCATATTCTGTTGAACCATCATTGTGGGATGAATTAGTGAATAATTGAGCAAAAATTTGCTTGTTTACAACTGAATTAAATCCCAGTTTAAATGCCAAAGGAGCTTCCATCGTATGTTTACTGCTCTGTCCATCTGTACATGCTCAACCTGCATGTAGACTCTGACTGATCAGCTAGAGGGGGCAGGTCACTAACCCAGATAGTTTCTTCACATAGTGTTCAAATATTCAGGATAAAGATCATGAGAAGGGATAATACAGATATACATATAAATAACAAAAATAATAAAGAACATTCAAGTTCCATTTTTTATTTTCCATTTATTATTCTGACTACTGTCAATTTTGGACAATCTAATCATAATAAATAATTCACCAAACATTTATAACAAACACATTTGAGTAGCCTAGGATCTCCTGAAAATAACAAAAGTCTTCTATAAATATTTTTATAATATTTTGGAGAATAAAAGTATGTCAAACTACAAAAATATTCTACACAATTTACCTAGGATTAATAAGGGTTAACAGTTCTCATGGTTTTCAGACTGACATTTAACATAAATTTATTAAATGATAAATTCTAAATTATGCTTGTGTGTATATTGTTGGTGACCCTGTGAGCAAACCTACTCTTTCATCATTTTTTGGTTTTGAATAAGAGGGCATGGAAGCCAAGTAAATGCAGAACTACACACCTTACACTAGTCTCTCGCTCCAGCAAAACAGTATATCGCAGTAATATCTGGAGACAGCAGGAAAAAAATGTATACCAAACCCAAGTTGCAAAATCTACCTAATTGCTGTTGAAAGGGTTAATTGAATTAGATTGATACACAGTAGAAACTATAGTGGTATGAATTGATCATTCACCGTTATGTGCTTTTCTAGATAGATAGATAGATAGATAGATAGATAGATAGATAGATAGATAGATAGATAGATAGATCATCAGGTCCATCAGAGGTCCTAGTCAAATGTTCAAACAGTGAACCCACCTGGTATGGCCACAAATGTCCAGTTATGGTCCTACTCAGATTGTCAGATATTGAGCCTGTTTGTACATCCACCAGACATACAAAAGTGGATGTTTACTAACTGACATAATACAGACACGAGTTGAACATCTCTCTGATGTCACATATTTGCTGGGAAACTCCTTATCTTTTAAAAGCCCACGCCAACATTAGCTTTGAATATAACTAGCAGTAAATCTGTTAAAGGTATTCATTCATTCACTAAAACTTGGCCTACAAGTAACAGTTCCTAACTGGAAATTTTAATTTAAGGGATATTCAAGTTACAGATCCACACTTTAAAGTTGTTTACCCCTGGAGCCATGCTGCTTATCTGCACTGTTCAACTAGTTAAATTTAGCCTCTGTCCAGGCTGATCACCCCCCTTCACACACATAGCACATGGCACCTGTTCTAGGCCAGCAGTCTATTTTAGGAGCTTCTTAATATGGTCAACTTATTTATTAATCCCTTGCATATTTCAGTTGATACCAATAATTGCATTCCTTACGTGCTACATTTAAAAACAGCAGTTTTTAGTGTTTGATTTTTAAAGCTGCAACTTTTTTCATACCATAATATTTATCTGTCAGCTGATCTAGGATGACCTAAAGATACATTTGTAGGTGCTGCTGCTAAATTGTGACTACTGTGTGAGCCTTATGTTTTGAAAATAAGCTCTTCGAACATTCAGTAGATGAATGACATACACTCATGCAGGCATATACACTTTTAGTCTAGCTGTGCTTGCATTATGGTGCAAAAAATTCCATATATTACAGACAGACAACTTTAAGAACCAGATGAAGTAGACAACATAGAAAACCTGTATAAATAGACAGAGTTATAGTTATAGTTATAGAGTCTTGAGGTTAAAAAGAGAAATGAGCTAGCACTTACCAACAGCAACAGTGGAGGAGACAGAAGAGGAGTGAAGAGGGGCTCTGTGTGGCTGCTCCTGCAAAAACAGCAGCTGTGATGGGCAGACCTCAAAATAATCTGGTAGGGGTCTATTCAAACCCTCTATAGAAGACACAAGTGTGTGGGCACTCCAACCATTGAGACGCTTACTCTGTTTAACAGCTTTTCTGCATATGCTTAAAATGTCTTTTAAAATCTTAACAAAGATTTTAAAATGCTAAGGTCATACATTTTTACCAGAAGAGGTATCTAGTTCTCACATGATGCATAAAAGCCAAGTTAAGGGTCATTGGGCACATCAGACTCTGATGTCCTAATCACAAATTCCTTAATGTCAGAAACTGACCACTTATGGAGGGACAGAGGGTGACAGCTAATAAAGACAAACACAGTGAAATGAACATTTAAGAGAGCAGAACCAGCTCTCTTTCAGCTAAATTGTCTATGAGAAGATTACAGCAAGCTTCATTCATATATCTTAAAGTGTTTTCAGATGTATTGGTCATATTTGAGCTTGGTTGCATCACAGATTTTTTGACCCATTAAAAAGTACTGAAAATCGCTCACTTTGATTTTGAACACTGTAAGGAAACTCAATGCCTTTCAATGAGAACATAATTTATGAATATTTCATTGGAAAGTTTCTGATTTGTTACTTACAAACTGATTACTATTAAAGTGATCAAAACTGGAGTCCTAGGTCACCAGTATGTTTTATGGTCTTTTCTGGTGTTTATATGATTGTGAAACCACACCAAATTCTTCATTTATACTCACGAAATGGTTCACAAGACCTGTAGTCCATAATTTACCTCAACTTTTCCCCATAAGGAAAAGTTAAGGAGGCCAAGACACATTCAGTGTTTCTAGTTAACGTCTTTAGTTTTGCACTGGAGTTAGATTGTTTATGTAGTTCATATTCAGGATTTAGCTCCAGTGTGAAACCTAAGAAGCAATCTTCCAACATTAGACATTGATCCAGGTTTTTTTTAAACAGGTTTGGAAGAGAACAGTGATCCTTTCTGCAAGAAAGAACATGCAGCTAGTGTCTAGACTGACCTCTGCATTTAACACATAGCAGTGAACACACACATACACACTAGTTTCTACACTGTAAATTTCACTACCCAGAAAACACCAAATAACAGACAGTAGGGTTGTCAGGAATTAACTGTCAAATTAATGGTATCCTAAAAATACTGCATTCATGAATAAACTATATGGACACAAATCCTATCATATGCTATGTTTATGTAATGTGCAATATTTGCTTATATACTGCTGTTATACTTCATCACCTGTACAACTCTCTTGAATATCAATATTATCACTATTTATGTAACTGCTGCAACACACAGAATTGTACAAGTGCAATACCTACAAAAGTTCATGGAATTAACTTCCCCTGGGGGTCCGAACAGCTGAGTCCCTCACTGTGTTCAAACACATACTGAAGACCCATCTGTTTCAGGAGTATCTAACTCCATAAAGACATTTGTTTTCAACAGGATCTGAGCATGATTCTAGACTCGTCTACTAGCTAAGGATATTTTCTGAGTGAACAGCAAAGCACTGTTAGTCGCTCTGGATAAGGGCGTCTGCTAAATGCCATAAATGTAAATGTAAATATCTATAATTATTGTGCCATATCTATCATTTCTGTGCAATATCTATCTATACAAATATATGTGTACATTTTTATAGTTTTTATATATTTTTTCCAAGAATGTAGGTTCATTTATTTATTTCTACAGCATATATTATCATTTGTATTTTGTATAATGCTCATCTTTGGCGACTTACTGTTCTTAATTTACTTAATGAACATTTTTGCTTTAACAATACAAAATTCCCAAAGTGAGAAATTCATTTCATTTCATTTCTTTTCTATTATTCATTTATTTCACATGTATGTGCCTTTGTCTTTGCTCTCCGGTGTCGACCAGAGAAGGATGGGTTCCTCTCTTGAGCCTTGTTTCCTCTCAAGGTTTCTTCCTCCTAGCGAGTTTTTCTTTGCCACTGTTGCCACTGGCTGCTCATTTGAGGCTTGGACCCGGATTTCTTGTTTGGAACGAAAACCTGCAGACACACTGGCTCTTTGTGGATAAGATTGGATACTCCTATTTTACAGCATTTTTTGCTGTATAGAAGTAGTGAGCACACAACTGTTGGGCAGCCACCTTAGTCAATAGGAAACAATTAAGGGTTGGGGGCCTTGTTCAAGACCACCTCAGTTATGAATGTTGAAGATAGAGAAAGCATTGTTTCTTTCTCTCAGCCCTCAGCCACCTCAGGGGAATGATATGGTGACCTTCTCTGTTTGTTAGGCCATGGCTGCTCCCAGTATGTAAGAGTTATTGAATTATTTTAAAGGATTATGGAAATGGAAATGTTTTTACCTAAACAAAAACCCTAAATCTATCATTTCTGTTAAAAGTATGTCCTATACATCTGCATAAATAACCCAAAAAACACCCTCCTCTATCATTACTTATTGTATGATCCACATAAAAACAGATGTACGTGATTTCAACTGTGCATTATTCAGTCAGTTTATAATTTAAATTGTGCTTTATGAATCCAAAGCCATTTGTTACCATTTATTTTGCTAATACGATTTTAAAGCAAAATCTGAAATTTGTTTCATTACATGGTGAAGTTCACTTGAACTGCTGACATTGATATCAGCCACTAAAGTGCCATCATTGTTGGTATTTTCACCTACACAGCATAAGCTTCAGTGTGAAAAGACCTTTTGATGAAGGGTGTATCACCCCTCTCTCTGGGTGGGATGCTTTCACAGTGTGGACCTGTGCTTGCATGGATGTGCCTGTGGCCTCTGAAGCCTATGTTGATGCAGAGTATTTGAACACCAGACAATAGACTTATCTACCACTTCGAAACTAGATCATGGATGAGCACAGCAGCTTCACTCATGGAACCCTAAACTTGTACTGAGTGACAAGCGTTGGAAAAAGAACACACTGTGAACTTTGATTGGCTGATAAACTTCTCGGATGTATTATGGGCATCTTCAGCTGAATGGGACGGCCAAATAATTCTCCACCTGGACTTGGGCTGGTAAGAGAATTTAAGCTAAACAAGACAAAACAGACATTTATGGTTGATGGGTTAATGTTCTTGTATCAGAACCCATGAAAACTGAGGTTTGTTTTAGTATAAACTGTTGTGGGGCTTTTCATAAAGTTGATTAAGTGTATATTTGCAGAACAAGAAATCAAATTTAGTCAGGCTTATTTTCATTTTCCCATTCTGAGGAAATAAAGATATTTCAGTTATTAGCTGAAAAGTCTTTCATTTTACTTTAATACTACAAACGCATTGTATTTAGGTTGTCTGTTTTCAGTCATCATGCATAGTGTTGTGCAAAGGGGCTGTTTTTTTTTGCTGACAGCGTTGAATGGGGATTATGTGTGGACCACATGTCCAGCCCTTTTGTTTATGCCTTTTTGTTGTCTTTTTGTACCTCGTGAGTAAATCGATGTAGGTACTACAGATGAAAGGGAAATATGCATTGACAGGGGCTTTTCTCCAATGCAAAGGTCACCCGGAGCAACAGAGTTTTAGTTGGGTCTGTACAGAAGCCAGAGGTCGGCAATGAGGGCCAAGCACCACAGTGTAGTTGAACCTATAGAGCAAAGACAAAGTCATGTCATTAAACTACATAAAGAACTTCTATGAGGGATTTGTAAGTAAGCCAAAGACAGTGTGTCTATGTTGTTTTCCTCTTGTTTTTTTATTAACTGTTTGTTTGTTTCACATATTTATTCATTTTATTGTAATTATTATATGGTTGAGAGCCTGCTTACAAGGTCATCTGATTGGTATATCACAAGTCTGAGTAAGTTTCAATCATGTGTACTTCATTATTGTGCATTTGCTTTGAATCCTGTTCATTTTGACTATTTAATCAGTTAATCATTTTAAGCCTTCTTTTATAATTGTTTAAACCTTAAAACTAGTGAACTTTTTACAATCACTGCACAAATGTATCAAGGTATTTTTTTGTGTGTGTGTGTGTGTGTGTGTGTGTGTGTGTGTGTGTGTGTGTGTGTGTGTGTGTGTGTTTATTAGCTCCGGCCGCCAACTGTGATTGGTCAGTTCCACACCCTGTTCTTTGGCTCCGTGCGTATGTTTTTCCTGGGGGTTCTGGGATTTGCAGTTTATGGCAATGAGGCTCTTCACTTCAGCTGTGACCCTGACAGGAGGGAACTGAATCTATTTTGTTACAATCAATTTCGACCGATAACACCTCAGGTATAGTTCAAAATGAGTTTCGATGTTTTTTGTCTATACTATATATGTTGTATATTATGTTAAGCACCAAAGCTTCTCACTCTTGTTTGATTATATTGCAGGTATTCTGGGCCTTACAGCTTGTGACTGTTCTGGTCCCAGGGGCTGTGTTTCATCTCTATGCAGCATGTAAAAACATAGACCAGGAGGACATTCTTGAGAAACCCATCTACACAGTCTTTTACATCATTTCTGTTCTTTTGCGAATTGTCCTGGAGGTGGCAGCATTTTGGCTGCAGAGTCATCTCTTTGGATTTTTGGTTCACCCTCTGTACTTCTGTGATGCCAGCTCACTGGAAAAGGCCTTCAACTTCACAAAGTGTATGGTCCCAGAGCATTTTGAAAAGACTATCTTTCTCAGTGCTATGTACTTATTCACCATCATCACTGTGATTCTTTGTATTGCTGAGATTTTTGAAATCCTCTGCAGAAGGCTGGGCTATTTGAGCAACCAATGACAGCTGTTGACCATCTTGTAAAAGGTTATGTAAAATGTCTTTTGGGGATTTTTTTATTTTTCCTATTTTAATGATTGTTAAACATCCATCCAACTGTTTCCAGTTAAGCATATTAAGCATTTAATCTCAGGTAGAATGGAACATTATGGTGAAATGTACTATACTTCAGTCTTCATTTAGTTCCACAGTACTAACAAGCTTTTATGTAGTTTTAGCTTCTTGCACTCTTAAAAATAAAGGTGCCACAAATAGTTCTTTGAGTGACACAACAAAAGAACCACTTAAAAAAAAACTTACGAATAAAAAGAGAGTGAGTCTGAAGAGCCTTTTAAAGGTTTAAAGAATCTTCACTTGATCTCCACTTTTTCACACTCACACATCTCTGTAATAAATATGGTTCTTTATGGACCCAAAGGTGGTTCTTCTAAGACATCTCTCAGAACTCTTGTAGCACCTTCATTTTTAAGACTGTAGGTATACATTCTTGTTCTGACAGACAACTATAGAAGTGTATCCATGTCCTTTCTGATCTATAATGTCATGGAATTTGTTACTGGAGCGTGTCTTGATATTAATATTAAACATTTTTAAACCAGTGTCATTAATGACTAAATTAATGTCTTTGTGAATGAAATTAAAGTCGTTGTGAATGCCATCCTGTGGACAGTATTGTTAAATAGGCATTTGATAATGGGAAAATTCAGTATTATGTCTGTAATGGCAGTATAAGGGGAGAACAGAAGCTTAAGAAAATATGTTGTAGTTTCATTTTATCAAGTGCAAGAAGTGTCACTCAGTTTTCCTTATTAAACTTTTATTTGTAAATAATTTTGAGGTAAGAGCATTGCTGACAAATGTTTATCATAGAACTGTAATATACCTTTTTCCAATTCCTAATGGACATCTTGTAATCAGAAGAGAAACAACAACAAAAAATTCAATATCACAGAGAGATCAGCTGCCATTATGGGCAATAAATAAATATTTGTATTTGTGAATGATGTTATATATATATATATATATATATATATATATATATATATCAAATGCAATAAATACATTCAACCTATTTAAATTAAATACTTCATCAATTATAATGTAAACATGACATGAGAAACACCTTAATGTAACTAACTTTATCATGATTTCAGTGTTAATAACACCCCAACAATGAATATAAATTCCACTTATAGCCTATTGTAAGTGAACACTGAAAAGGAGCACTACTTTGATCTCGTCCCAAAATATCTGATCATGCTACTAGACTTTCCCTCTAGGTCTAATACAAGATACTGATAATACTTCCCTTTTGAGACACTGAATAACATTTTCACCTTAAACTGTATACAAGCATAGTCCAACAGACACACTGTTCAACTCATTTGATGGCAAGAGAAACCTGTAAAGACATCAAAACTCTTGTCCATCTGTTTTCACACAAGACACGCTAGGAAAAAAAAGTAATTACAGTACATCATTATATGTGTATGTGTGTGTGTGAGTTTGTTAGAGAGAAAGTAACAGAGAGAGAGAGAGAGAGAGAGAGAGAGAGAGAGAGAGAGAGAGAGAGAGAGAGTAGTGTTTGGGCAGATTACTTAGAAAATGTAATCAGGCACTGAGTATAAATATTAATTAGGGAAAATCTTAATCAAAAAGTGCAATCTGATCAATTTTGGATTACTTTTAGTTCCATTATACATGTTTATTTTTGTACTGGGAGGCATTTAAAAAAAATGTGCAGTTTAATGCCAGTGTGAATACAAAATCATGTTTAAGTCAGTTACATAATTGGTATGCATGATTTCAATGACTTAGTATGTGCAAAAAATGTAAACATACTGTATTTCCATTTATGAACTTATGCCTGATTGTTGTATTAGTATATGCAGACATAATTTACAATAGAGTCCTTTGATGATTAGAAAGGTAGGCCATAATTAAATCACATGTAAGGAAGGTGATTTGATTATCTTTTTCATAACGAAATGCATACTGTAGCCCAGAGAGTTCCCAATCCCAGTCCTGGGGACCTGACACTGTTCATTCAGTGGTGCTTGAAAGCTTATGAACCCTTTATAGTTTTCTATATTTCTGCATAACAAGTGACCTAAAATGCCATCAGATTTTCACACCTAAATCCAATATTACATATCTGCGAACGGCAAATGAATGTGAAACTTTGCTTTCAGTATCTGGTGTGACCCCTTTTTGCAGCTAAATGTTTCCAGTAACTGTTGATTAGTCCTGCACATTGGCTTGGAGGAATTTTAGCACAAAACAGCTTCAGCTCTGTTGGTGCCCTGTTCTTCCGCAACATTTCTATTGGATTAAGATCATGACTTTGACTGGGTCATGCCAAAACATTGACTTCATTCTTTTCTAGAATGAATGAATTGTGTAGATTCTAGATGGAATGAATTGTGTGATTAACTATCAGCATGAGACATGTTCTCCTGACATTCGGTTTACAGAGAGATGCCTTAACCTTTGCTAGTACAATACAGAATTTCTTCTTCCATCAATTCTGGCAAGCCTTCTTGGTCCAAATGGAGCAAAACATGCCCAAACCATGATACTAAGCCCACCATGTTTCACATCCAAGTTTGTATGCTGTGTTTTCCTTTCTGCAGTCATAACAACCCTTTAAACCCAAAAAGATTTATTTGGTCTCATCCATCCACAAAACATTGTTCCAGTAGCCTCCTGGCTTGTTCATGTGATCATTAGCAAACTGCAGACAGGCAGCAATGTTATTTTTGGAGAGCAGTGACTTTTTCCTTGCAACCCTGCCATGCAAACCAATGTTGTTCAGTGTTCTCCTGCTGGTGGGCTCATGAACATTAACATTGGCCAATGTGAGAAAAGCCTTCAGTTGTATAGAAGTTACCATGGGTTCCTTCGCGACCTCATGGACCATTACACACCTTGTGCTTGGTGATCATTGATGGTCATTCCCTGTGAAGGGTAATAATGGTCTTATATTTTCTCAGTTTGTACACAATCTGTCGGAGTGTGGATCGGTACAGTCCAAACTCTTTAGAGATGGTTTGTGACCTTATCCAGTCTGAGGAGCTTCAACAACTCTTCTTATGAGGTCCTCAGAAATCTCCTTTGTTCATGGAGTAATACACTACCACTAATGTGTTGTGGTGATCAGTCTTTGATAGATTTCCGTCAAATTATCAACATTAAGTTTTTCATTCTTTTGTGACTCAAAGATATGTCATTTTGGATCATTTTGCTCAATAAATGGATGACCCTGTGTGACACTGTTGTCTCATTTCTTTGATTTGTTTCTCCTCATCTATAAAAAAAGTGTTTTATAGAAAACACTATAGAAATAGAAATCTATAAAATTCTAAAGGGTTCACACACTTTCAAGCACCACAGAATGTATTCCTTTCCACAACTGACACATCTGACTCAACTCATTAGCTAATAAACAAGCTCCTCATGTGCTAGGTCAGGTGTGATAGCTTATAGGGACAACATGTGCAGAGCATTAGGTCCATGGACCAACTGACTTTTGAATCTGAATCCCTGATCTAGATTATAAGTAGTAATAATTAATCCATCGTTTTCAAAATGAATACATAATCTGATCCATATGTAATCCATTTTTGTGTGTGTGTGTGTGTGTGTGTGTGTGTGTGTGTGTGTGTGTGTGTGTGTGTGTGCGCGCGCGTGCATGTGCATATAATTGACTTAACATTGGCTGGAATGTTGTGCCATTTGATTAAATCAATCATTCATTGACTCCAAATAGCCCAAATATCAACTGCACAGCATCAGTCAATTACTTCATAAGAAAGTGCTTTAAATAGTAATCTAAATGCGTAACATTTACTAATTACTTTAGGTTATTATAGCAATAATAGGTTGTCATAAGATAAACTACATGAACAACATCTAGAGATGTCACTTGCATAAGTGCTAGAAAGTATAAAGGTTAAACAAGGGGCAAAGTGTACAACTTTAAGAAAAGCTAAATGTTTTAAATAAAACAAAATACTCTGATTTCACATTCCAATTTAAAATTTCAATTACACAAAAATGTAACTACATTTGAATGTGTACCAGCAAATATAACATGTACAACTATACCAAGCAATATCATAGCACTGCTGAATGCAATATTCAAACTGTAAAATGTGAATTAAGTGCAATTTCAAAAGCATTGACAGTTCCTCTGACCACTTTTACTTAACACTATACTCACTGCATTAACAATACATCCAACAATTCTGTCTCACTGAGGCATAGGCAAATAATTCTAAAAAGGCACAAGCCGATCAGATGGGGTGACTTCAATGACAGTCATGATCAATGTAGTTTACTACAGCCGACTTGGAAAGTAAAGGTACTGTTTAGTTGTTGAAAAAATAGAAATAGTTTACAAAATGCAGTTTCTGCTATTTAAATGCATCTTTTGAAGGTACTGCTCTCAAGTTCTGTATTTGTGGTCTGCATATGTATGTTTTGTATGGCCTTACTGTATGTGCATAAATTAATAAAATGAAATTCATGGAAATCTGAGACCAATATGGCTGCCTGCCCTAAATGTGTTGTGCATTTGTTTGCAAAATTTTGTGTGCATATACTCATCATTCGTTTCTGCCATTTATTGCACCTTACCAAAATCATAGCTTCTCAGTCATCCTCTGAGCTTTTTTCAAGCTTGACATAATAAAATATCACCAAGCTGTCTGAATCAGCTTTTTGGAGGATTTTCCTCTGAAGTGATCCTGAGGGAGGCAATTGCCTGTGCACAGATCTGAACACTCTCCTCTTGTTTCTTGTCCCTGTTTGCAAGACCAGTGGCAGATGTTGGTTTCTCCTTCCTTTGGGATGGGATGCCTACTCCAAGTCCCGGAACAGGATCTGACGTCTGACTGGAATGAGCCATCTCTGATATGTCTCCCTGTGGTACTGACTGTGAGTGTCTTTCCAAAGAAGCACCACATGGTGATACAGAGGGCATTCGTAACCCTCCAACAGGAACCATTGGGATAGGAGTTGGTACCTGCCCTTGAGAGTGTAAAGGCAAGTGGCTAAAGATGTCCCGGTGGGGCAGAGTGGATGCATCATAATTACCGCGTAGGCAGTCACTGACATAAAGATTTTGAAGACCGCCCTCTCGCTGATCCTGCAATAAGCATCAGTGCAAGGTAATTAGTTCATGACATTGTGACTGAATGAATAAATATGGATCATGATGATGAAATTATCTCTTTTAATTGATTAACAATAAAATGCTGTATGCTGCCATTAATTACATTTTCGATATAAAACATACCATTTCTGGGAGTACTCCAATTGTTTGTC
The DNA here is from genome assembly GCA_034509495.1 of Acestrorhynchus altus. Classification (NCBI taxonomy): domain Eukaryota; kingdom Metazoa; phylum Chordata; class Actinopteri; order Characiformes; family Acestrorhynchidae; genus Acestrorhynchus; species Acestrorhynchus altus. The sequence goes on from CM067513.1 coordinate 9,227,874, forward strand.
TTAGGGGAGAGGCTTCAAATCTCATGCCCCTTCCCTGATCCAAATAGGCTCTGTGCTGGTAGGACCCCCTGCGTGGGGATGAAGCCCTGAGCATGCCTCTGTGCCGGCCACGTGGGGAGGGTGCTCGATGCCTAGACACATCTGTCCCCGGTGACATGGGCCTCACAGGCGAGAGCTGGCGATTAGGTGAGAGATCTCCTCTGATGTTTAGGTCCCTCCTTGGTGAGATGGCCCTTAAGGGGGAGGTGTCCCTTCCTGGAGACAGATGACCTTGTGGTGACAGATCCCCCCTTGGGCATATGTATCTTTGATGAGGTGAATCCCAACAAGGTGAAAGCAGATGAGGTGGGCAGGGATCAAAGGAGCTGCTTGCTTGCTCCAGACTCAAATCATCCTCATTACTGAGAGAGGAGGCTTCAAACCTTTCCTTAGGGACGTTTCCTGTGTCTAAGCTCTTAGTGAAACAGCTAGAGGGAAATGTCTTGTTTACTGAAAAAGGCTGAGGGCTCGTGCTCCTGGAGAGGGTTCTTGGTGTAGAGTCACCATCATATTCATCATCCTCGTCATCATCTGGTTCTTCTCCATCTTCATCTACACCATCAGAATCATCTGCGTCCGAAAACTGATGTTTACAGGTTGTACCTACAGCCATTCCGATGTCTGAGGATTTCTGGACATCATCTTCATGATCTATTAGTGGAGAACAGGTAGAATGACTGAACTGCATAAATTGTACATTTAATATTTTATATTTAGTATAAAGAAAGGATTAAAGGTCATACCAGCATCATCTGTATTATCCATAGCCAAGGGTGAAACTCCAAGCTCAAGGCATTTTTTCATGTGAGCCTTTGACTTCATATGCTTAGTGAGATTCCCTTTGTAAGAAAAAACATTGTTTAACATCATTCGTCTTAAACTACTTCTCACTAATAACTGATATTTGATCTTTGATCTTGTACCTGATATTGAAATACAGTAAAACCAACCTTTAGTTTTAAACGCAAAGTTGCAGCACTTGCAAACATAAGGCCTCACATCAGTGTGAGTACGAATGTGTTTCTTTAGCATGCTTGGCTTTTTACAACGAATACCACACTCTTCACAGATGTACTTCCCTCGCCCACGGCCCCTAACATACACATAGTCCTCATTTGATTTGTACCTGAGTAATAAAGATAAAACCATTAGCATCAACATCAACAAACACTTTTCTTCCTTTATTTTAAAGGGTAAACAGATTAAAATGTTTATAGACTTACCCTCCTTCAAATATCTTCACTCGAACAGGCTCTGGTTGTTTTACAGACGCTTCAGTATCTTTGCTATCCTCACGTAAGCATTTGCTTTTTTGTCTAACACTTTTCATTGGAGTGTCATAGCGTATGTCTTCCCCTCGTTTTTCCACAGTCCCCTGAAAAGTGATGAAAGAGATACTTAAAAAATAATGATACTCTTGTAAACTTGTATAAACATTAGGAATGTAACAGTGTGTATTTCCCCCAAATCATCATGATACAGGGGTCACGGTTTGGTTCATGCCATGTCAAGGAATATACCTGGTACACTGTAGCATATAGGTACATGTGAAATTTGAGGAACACAATGTGGAACCAACAATCACAGCCGCACTCTTTTTTTTAAACTGGCTCCAGTGTGCTCTTGTCTCCAATAATCTGTACGACACAGCAAGCACAAGGAGCACATTGAGAAGATGCGCAAGTGCTGAGGGGATGGACGATTGGTTCCTTGCATGGGTGTTCAGTTATTACCCATGAACACATCACTGAAATCAGTGCTGATAGTGTGATCTATCCAGCTCAGTTTCTCTCGAGCTTCAAAGTATTAAGATATCTTAAATAGTAAAGAGAGTGTTTCATGTGATGCTCACTCAACCATTAAAAAACAACAGTTATTGTGAGCTGAGAGGGAAACATAATCATGACATAATCATTAGTGGATCATTTTATGGAAAGACGCTACCCAAACAACATAACATTAGCTATCATTGCTCTTGGTCGACAGTGCAACATCGCAATAGTGACGTTAGTGCACCAGCAATGGCCCTCATCCAAGTTCGGCTTCATGCCTTGTTATCAATGTTTTAAGTCAGGCCCCCTGATCATGCTGACATCACATGAATTCCGGAGATTTTTTCTGAGATTCACTAGCAAACAGGCATTATTTTTGAGTCCACTACCTAAAGAACACACAATCAGATAATACTTTCAATTTTTACTACATTTTTTCAATATTTAATTGCCCTTTAAAAATTAAAAATTGCATTTTTAAACTGTGAGCTGATTAATCTCTAAAATAAAAAAGAAAAAAGAAACCATTTTTGTTGATTTTTCCCCTTGCTCTCCCAAAATCATACCGAACTATGATGTCCAAACTGTGTTGTGAACCAAACCGTGACTTTTGTGTACCATCATACCCCTAATAAACATGTACATTACTTACTGGGTAGGTGAATAAGGATAAACACACTTACCAGCTCCAGCTTCTGATTCCACAAAGTTGAGGTAACAAATACTCCAGGCTGATTAATAGCTGCAATTGTGTATGTGGTATTTTGGATTTTCTGTTTGGATCGAAGAAGAGCAAGAACCATTCCAGTACTTAGATTGGGAGGATTTGGATTATGAGATCTTACAAGCCAAGAGGCATACACTGAGAAATGAGTAGATGTTTCAGTGCTGTTTGGCTTTGAACAATTGAGATAACACCAGCTCACACATGTTGTAGTGTGAAGACTTGGAAACTGCATCCAAGCACTGGCAATATCTCTGGGTAATGCCGCTACAGCATAACCTTGATTGGTGGATGTCTGTACTGGTACTGGCAAACTGCTCACAGCTTCTTGAGAAACACTGCTGGACACGTGTAATCCTGCCATATGGCACAGATCTGTGTTGGGATCATCAATGTCTATCTCCTCAACAGTCATTGATGGGTCCTGGAAATTTGTAGATGTACTCTCCTGCATACTTCTTGAGTCTCTTCCACTATCAGGGTGTCCCAGTTCTACAGCACTAAGTTCTTCCACAATCTGGCCATACATTTTCTCTTCTTTGACTCGTTTTTGCTGCTTTGCTTCAATGAAGAGCTCAATGCTACTTGCAGGAGAAAGCATACGTTTGTTGGGTCCAACACTGGGGGCCTCTGTGGTTGAGATTGTTCTAGAGGTCAAAGAAAGGGGTATGCCTGTATTAAGCTTTGCAGGTGATAACTGTGGGTTGCGTAGCAGTCCTCTGGGTTGTCCTGATTTTTGAGAAAGATCAAAACTGACCCTCTGCTGTGCTGTGATACTCACAAGTGGACTCTGTGATGTGACATGACTGGTTCCTATGTTTGTGGTATTCTGAGAATCCAGAATATGAGATATACTTGTGTATGTGATATTTCCATAGCTTGGCACTTGCATTTGAATTCTGACAGGAACCAGCATACTACAAAATCTCTGACTGGCTAAAGCAGGCTGAGCTTGGGAAAGTACTGCTATTGTTGACAAGACATTTGAGATGCTCTGTGGTTGATCCTTTGCTAGATCCATCAGGGCGATTTTGGGATCTTCAGCTGGTTTTGAATCTTCAGGATCTTTCTCTGTTTTATGCTTTAGACCACGAAGTTCATGCTTCTGTAAAGTCTGAGAATGAGGAATATGTTTAGGGCATGGAATTTGCCCTGGTGTGGTTTGTGTTGTATTTAGCTGCTGTGTAGAGAAGCCGCCATGCATCAAAGAGTGTCTAATTTTCTCAATGCCAACGACGGATCCTTCCAAGAAAAACTGCATGTCTGGTGAAGACACTCTTTTGCTTATTTCAACTGCATCTGGGCCACCAAGGTTAACCTCCAGAGATTTGTCATGTGTTAAAACCTCTGGATCACCACTCAAAGATGCCTGTCTAACCAAATAGCCTCTTCGTCGATCTTGATATCTGCATGCACTGGCATAGATGTCACTTTGCATAGAACTGGATGAAGAAGAAAGGTAGCCATAGTCAAAGGACTTGCTTCTAAATTCTGGTAACTCCAGGGGTACATTGCAGGGAGCCTGTTCTGATGCAGAGCGCCTCATCTCTCTATGATGACTTAGTGGGGCCCCTGGCACTGCAAGGAACTCCAGAGGCTTACTCAATTCATCGGATTTAGCTGGGGATGCAATATTAACACTGTCTTCTCTGTCAAGTGATTGAGAGAAACTTGAGCTGTGAGATAAATTACTGTCTTGACTTGGGCTTCTAGAGAGACTAGTACAAGCAGATTCAAAACTGGATTCACCAGAGGAACATTCCATCTCGGCTAAACGTAAGCGCTTCTTTTTGGGTGGTAACTTTTCTACAGGGAATTTTGACAAGGTCTCACTTCTCTGAGGCCACTGAAATTCTTCCACATGTTTTTCCTTTGGCCTCACCTGCACGTCTTGTAGCTTTTGTGGTTTGTCAGGTTCTTCAGTTACTCTTATCTCAGGAACTTGAATACCTGACTGAGATGCAATTTGTTTAGACGGGTAAGACCTCTGGTATAATACATTACTCCCACCCCATTGTTTCTCCATTTTTCCAGATTTGATGAGAAGATCTGTTTTGTGTCTTTCCTTGATTTGCTCCTTTTCTGATATATGGTAAACAATACTTTTATCGAACTGATGGGATTCGAAGTCGGTGGACATCTCTGCAGAGACAAGTCTGCTTAATGAGTTTGTGTGCTGAATCACAGAGATAACATTGCTGCCAGCCCTTCTGTCTATGTCAGTATATGCTACGTCTTGAATGTCTTGCTTTGTATCAAGGTCTCCTGAGAGATCAGACAGGCCTGATGTCTTATTTTTTGCCAGAAAATCTTCCTCTTCCATGACGTTCTTTCCTTTTCTACGTTTCCTTGTGGCGTTTTCCATCATGTTTTTCTGAAACATGAGGGATCTCTCAAATTCTGGACAACCCTCGATTCCAAATTTAGAATCATCAACTCTATGCATTTTCAGCTCTGACTTCAGGCCACACACCAGAGAAGTGTGATTATCTGATTCTATGTGCCCCTCGTGTGCAGAGTGCTCAAAAGCAGCCTGTCTCATTAGCTTTCTCATTCCTACTGAGCCACGGTAGGAGATGTCATCATTTGTCATCCGCTCGTCAAAAGAATTACTACTTCGTAGTGCTTGTGGTGCATTCAAGTTGGAATCACTTGGGGTTGGGAGAGAGTTGCTTCGTAAAAGTAAACCACTTTCTGATGGGGTTTCCAAAAGTTCAGAACTGCACTGAAACATTTCAGGGGCCTCTTGATAGTCTTCTACTTGAAAAGAATCAGATTCAATTTTGATTGATCGGACCAGGTCCTTTTTGCGTCTGTGCAAGTGGGATGTGGCTTCCCCAGGCAGCATGCCTTTGGTCAATTTAATCATAAAACTTGATGAAGTCTCATTTATGTCTGTCATACAGGTCTGTACAGTGATTGATTGCCTTGGCTTGGAGCTCGGCCTGTAACACTTCCCAAACATAATTTCTTGGTATGACTTGGCACTTGCACTTGGTTGATTTACCTGCTGTTCGGCGCTCTCTGAGCGTGAAAAGTAGCCAGAGTCAGTGCTGCCTTTGCTGTAGGAACTGGGAAGGGAGAGCGACTGATCTGATTCCTGGCTTCTTTTCTCGGAGAGCCTAAGGGCAAGTCTTTGCTTGATGGTGGAAGACTCAACCTCTTGATCCACCTGAGTGACAACTGCAGGTGGCATCATTTCTCTGAACTGCCATAAAGATATTTTTCCGGAAGGTGACAATGTTTCCTTTTTTGACGCACTCTCAGAAAAGCTCATCACAGACTTGCTTGGCATGAGTTTGCCAAACTCTTCCTGTACAGTGTCTTCTCTGCCTTTCATAAGGATGGAACTTTCTTCTATCAGCTCCTCATCTGTGTCAGTGCTCTGCTCAGCGTCAGAGTGCATCTCCCCTTCTCCGACACCTAATTCTTCATCCGTAGCCATTCGCTTACTGTCTGATTCTGAAAATGGAACCAACCCTGCTTTGACAGCATGTGTATGAGACTTCCTGTGTTTGTACAAATTGCTTTTAGTTTTAAAGGAGAAGCCACAAGGAATACAAGGATATGGTCGCTCACCGGTGTGAGAACGTATGTGTTTCTTTAGGACGCTGGGTTTGGCACAAGCTCTCCCACAATAATGGCAAACGTACTTTCCTGTCTTCTTTGGTTTCTGCTCTTTTTTGTGCAGACCCTCTGTCAGTAAGTCAACCTTTGACTGAAACCCTCGTTTTCCAGGAGGAGGGATAATATGTGTCTTTCTCCAGCTGTGTATTGGATACTGCTCAATGGGCTGTAAGGACGAGCTAGCTTCTGACCCCATTGCCTTTAATTCTGCACTAGAACATGGCATTAACTCCTCTCTCTGGGATTCCTCTGTTAGTCTTACTTCATCTTCAGTGTCAGAAATATGGCCTTTTTGGGTCATTTTAGGATCAGACTTATTCTCTTCTCTTAAACGATCTCCTCTTTGCGAACATCCCGCTACAATAGAGGGTTCAGAAGTCTCCATTATGCAAACGTTTTTTCTTTATCACCAGGAATTATGTTTGCTACATTTTTGCTACTTCATCTTGTCATTTAAAGCACCAGATCTGATCAAATAAAAAATGTCCATCTTAGTTTGGTTTAACAAATCTATTGTTTTTCTAAGTGCCATTAAAGGTGTCTTTGGATGGATGCAGTATTCAGCAGGATGAAGAAGATTTCCATTCATATATTCATGTCTGCATTTCTCTCACTGAGAAATTAGTCCTGCATACCAGCTCCAAGTTATCTAGAGGGAAATATAACAATATAACACACTTTCCATAAACACTTTGTTCAATAATTACATTTTTCTCACATGCTTGATAATAATCACTTGTTTATGTTTAATGCCAGGAGAACAGAAGAAACACAAACTCACCATGGCCATATCAGACAGTTGCTCTGGATTATGTACAGAAATCATCCCTGTTGTTTTTTCAGGCTTAATAATAGCAAGAGATGCTCCATCGTAACTGCAAAGCCAACAGTTTCTTGGTAAGGTGGTTGATATGACAAGTACATTTGTGACACATGCAGAAATTACAAAATATACTGTTCTATTAATGTGTGTGATATGGCAAAAATAAAATATTACAATAATTAAAGACATTTTCATCATACACAGTAGTTATTATGATATTCTGACATGCAGACAAAATGCTTTAGCAGTGGTAGATTTTTTTTTAACTCCTATTCAAATATTACTTTACATTTAGTACTGTGTTTTATTCAAAATTATCAGCACTGAATCCAGTTAAACAGGGCAGATTACACCCTTTGTACTGAAATGTGCAGTTGGTCACAATTCTTTAACCCAATGAACCCAAATTTGTTATTCAGCTATTAATCCTAATACATAAATTATTTGGTAATCAATTGATTTAGCATATTTATGGAGTCCCACCGGATTCTATTTTTGGGACCTATGAACATTATGTTTCATACTGATGGCAGTAATGCTCAAAGATGAACACTAAGGCAAGTGTGTACGACACTAAAGTGACTGAACATAATCTTACTCACTACACAAGCTGTCTAGTTACAGACTGAATGGCAATCTCAATGCCAAATACATAATCTATATTTGATGCCATGTACCTATTAAATATCCTGACTGACAGGTTGGATGTTCATGTCACTCGACCATTAGCTGTAGCAGCATAACATTAATTGAAAATGACTGGAAAGATTCCCACCTTAGCCTAGCAATGCATCAGTGGAACCAATTTAAAACTGTACTCTTAAAATAAAGGTGTCATAAATAAAGGGTTCTTTGAACAATGTCATAAAGAAATGTGATATGTGAATGTAGAGAATCTTTAAATTGATAAAGAAGCTTTAAATCTACTTCTTTAATCCTTCAAAAGTTTCTTCACATATTGTTGGTGTCCAATGAAAACATGTATCTCCAATGAAAGCTTTTTCTAATTTTAGAGCATTTCTCTAGGTCTATTGGTCCAGAATTGTTTACACAGTGCACAGAAGAGCTACATAGTTAAATTGAGTTAACTAAAAATGGAGATACATGGATTTCATTGGACAGCAGTGATATTCATCTTGTTTACAGAAATGATTCTTTATTCAACTAGAGAGAGTTCTTATACGGCATCTCTCAAAGAATCATTTGTAGCACCTTTAGTTTTAAATTCCACTCATTGACCACATAATGGTGATGTGCAAATGCCAAGTGGATGTTTCTGACACAGGGTTAAATGTAAAAAGACTGGGCTACTGTGCATTCATTTCAAACGAGGAGCAGACAATAAACATGTTAAAAAATGACAGTAATATCACAATATAGGACTAAGTGAATGTTAATTAGTTCCATCATTTTTTCAAGCATTGGTGTATTTTATGTTTTGTACAATATCACCTTGTACAGTTGCATCATGCACCAACAGTTTTGAATTCTCAGTGAACCTTTATTCAGATTTCTCAGTTATAAATATTGTGACTCAAACCTCAAACCAGACTCCTCTAAGCAGCTGCCTAGCACTCTGATAATTAAAACCACTGATGCCCACAAAGCATGAGAAGGAAATAAGAATATAGCAAAGCATTAAGTAGACATTTTCTGGCTGTTAACAGGAAGTGTGTCGAAGCTGTAATACATTTAAGTATGCATTCATTTCAATAGTGGGGCAGAAAAAAAAAACACAAAAAAAAGAATATCTCAGCAATATAGGACTGGATGTAAATGTATGGTTCTATAATTGTGCAAAATGATAGTGCTTTTTTCTGCACTACAATATCTGAGCTTAATTAATCTTGGATGACATATCATTAGAGCATGTTCAGGAGAGTCCATGTTCACACATAACTCATCTCCTCCCATATCACAATGTGACTTTAATGAGGTTATATAAGATTATCTGGTTCAGACCTCTGAGCTCGTCTTAATTAGGACATCCAAAGGCTTCTCACCAATATATGAGAAAAGAAATGTCAAGCACGTACTTGAGTCTACTTTAAGGCATCATCACTGCCCACTGGATAGAAGTACTTTTCAAATGTCCAACTTGAACCTACGCAAGCGAAATGGAGCAGGTGTGATCAGAGACGAGGGGTGACAGGAGTCAGCAATCAGGAGTACATGTGCCCCCCTCAAGGTCACTCTGACCTCATTCTTAGGTTTCCCTCTGTACTGGAGGATGAATGAGTGAGGACAATGAGTGAAGATGATGATAGAGGTGTATCAGTGTCCTCTCAGAAACAATGAGCATCTTTGAGGCGTAGACAGAGGGATGGGATACGGACGAGCGTGTGCTCAGCCCTAGTTGAGTGAATTGGTCAGTGAGTTTTCTCCATTCTGCACGTCAACATCTGGAGCCCTTCTGAAGCTGATGTGCGGAGAGTGTAAAAGTTTGACCAACTGTTATGGCTTCTCCTCTGGGCACCATTCCCACACATATGCATGATCCCCACATGAGCACATGAGGAGGGAAACAGCATGCAACAGCAAGTCACAGGAAAATATTTCCAGACTGAGTGGGAATGTCATTACGTCATGTATCAGCCCCCTCTCCCTATCAGTGGCCACAAGATCCAAAGCCTGGCAACTCATAAAATACAGCAGCCATGCAGCTGAAAACTAGAGGCATCTCCCCCCCGAAAGGACTGCATGATGGGTCATTACACGATCAGTAAGAGCAGAGCAGTCAAGGGCAGACTAGAGTCAACCCCCAGTAAATCCCCCTTAAAACATCAAAGATAAAGATCAAAGCAATACAGACCTGGTGCTCAAACACAGCCTGGTCCACTATCTTCAGTCATATCCAGCTGCCCTCATAAGTAAGAGCTGTCATATTCCAGTAGATCATCCATGAGAACAGCATTTGAGAAGCCAAACAAGCCAAATATACATCCCATCAATGCTCCACTTCTTGCTTATTGAGAGTACACTATAAGACCTACTGATGTAAGCGAGTCACCACAGAAAATACCTCACTAAGACGTGTATCCAGGAACAAAAATAGCAAAGGGGCCCTGTGAAGGGTTATGCAACAGCCCACACTGGAGGCCACTTTTCAAGCAGCAGAAAGCAGTGCACACAGACCACTCACTCACCCAGTGCTCCCCATGCAGATAAGCCTTCACCTCAAGAGCACTGGACCCACTTTCTCTTTATATATGAAACACATTGTATGAAGCAGGTAGAGACTGAGCACAAACCTCTCATAAACCTCATGAACCTCTTTCAGTCATACATTCTGTAAATAAAGTAAGACCACTACATTACAAGCCCCCAATGATAAGCGTGCTCCCTAAATGAACATGGTCTCCTCATTTCATATTAACCCAGGTTGTATTGGCAAGCTCTTTATACAGCATTCATAAAGTACATTCCAAAACGTTTCATCTGATCATCATTATAATTTGCACTCTGCCTCTAACCTTGACTTTTAAACACAATACAGTTTACACTACTAAAAATATTTGACCTGCCGTGACCACCATATTAAGTTTCAATGAGAAAAAACAACTGGGTGCTTCTACGGTTAAGGGGGGTTAAGATAATATGATCTGATGCAGATGCTGTGCGTATGTTGTATGCAAGTCTGTTAACATTAGGCCCCTTAGGTAACATTAAACCCCCTAGGTAACGTTAAACCCTTCTAATATAACAAAAGCCTGTCTCAGCCCTTTTTTTCTACCCCTGTTCCATAAGGTTTTGTCATGATATTTGGTCATATGCAGGAGATGGAGCATAACCTAGGCTATTATGAAATAATTTTTTATATTTGGAGCAAGCTGACAATGAAAATGTTAACTTTGTTTTAGTCTCCTCCTAATGATAATTCATTACAAATTCTCTGACTTGTCAAACCTCAAACCTGACTCCTCTAAGCAGCAGCCTAGCAGTCTCACAATTAAAATAATTGATGCCCACAAAGTATGAGAAGGAAATAAGAACATTTTTAGGTAGATATTTTCTAGCTGTTAACAGAAACATTGGAAGTCAAGGTGAGGTATGGGACGCCAAGAAAACGTTGTCAGAGAACTGCTCATAGGGTTTCAAGGTTGAGCAGACTCTGGAGTGGTGGTGGTGGACATCTGCACAAATTAAAAAGTGAATTTATCATCAGATATTTCTAGTGGTGGCGGCACGGTGGCGCAGTGGATAGCGCTGTTGCCTCACAGCAAGAAGGACCTGGGTTCGATCCCCGGGTGGGGAGACCTGGGAAGTTTCTGTGTGGAGTTTGCATGTTGTTCGCGTGGGTTTCCTCCGGGTACTCCGGTTTCCCCCACAGTCCAAAGACATGCATGATAGGTGAATTGGTGACTCTAAAGTGGCCCTTAGTGTGTGGATGTGTGTGTGCATGTGTGTGCCCTACGATGGATTAGCGCCCTGTCTAGGGTTGTTTCCCGCCCTTGCGCTCAGAGTTGCCGGCTGGGCACCGGCTCACCCGTGACCCTATTCAGGAATAAGCGGTTTGGAAAATGAATGAATGAATGAATGATATTTCTAGTGGAACATCTAGACAAGCCGCTATTGCCATATTGGACACAACCAACATCAACTCTGTTTTCATGGTGTTGGGTGCAATTTTGTACGATGTCGGATTACCTTCTTCATTACAGGCACTTGAAAATGTGTGGGATGCTATTGGACCTGCTATCAACACCCCATCCCTACCACAAAATCTGCAGGTGAGTGAATCTCAACTGAGTGAGAATATTCAAGCTGCATTGGATGGATCAGCACAGGACACCATTAGGGAGCTCAACAACTCCATGCCATGATGTCTGGTCTGTTGTGGTGTACCCAACAACATACTGAGACACTACTTCTGTATGTTTAGCTCAATAAATATTGTCCAAATCAGTCTAAATGCCCTTTATTGTTCCTGGTAACCTTCTTTTAAAAATAGCATTGCATTCCAACCAGAAATTCAGCTGTTTTTTAGCTACTGGCAAGTTCTCAGTGTAAGATGGCTATGAAACAGTGCTACATTACAGCCACCAAAAAGGTTATTCAAATTCTATAAGTGTGACATATGAACACAATGCAGAGCACAGATCATTACTATAATACCAAAATCATTTGACCAGAAGCACAGTTCTTGAACCCTTTAACTACTTTTGTGTTACAAATTACCACACAGTAGGCCGTGCCCTGATTTTGTTAACTCTAGATGAAATGACATTTCTTTGTCTAGCATCATTTTTCAGTTGAGAAAGTTATTAAACAGCCTCAATGGAAGGAATTATGTTAAGAGTTATGTATATAGATAGCAATGAATTTTTCGTCCAAATGTGGCCCACATCATTAGGTGTCTGTGATGTTAACACTGCTCATTTAAAAGCACATATCATTTTTCTCAAGAGTAGTTTGAGAGAGCAAATAAAATATGCATGAAGTGAACTTCAAGGAATCAAAGCGTAGGTGTCGATAGATTTGCCACTGCAGTTCAGCAGTTCTTGGCTCTATAGTATTGGGTTTGTGGAGGGATTGCCCTGAAATGGCTGATCCTCAATGAGCAGTGAAGGTCAAGCCTCTCATCTCTCTCTATAAATATGATGGTCTGTCCCACCGGGTCTGCCTCTCCACCCGGCTTTTCCACTGTCTCAGGCACACCACATTGCTGCTGACCATTTACATGTGATTTGATATCACTCTCTTTCCCTCTCTCTCTTACACATGCAGAGACTGTCCTTACTGTAGCAGACGAAGCTGGATTTTCATGGCTGTGAAGCCACAATGCTTATGGTTTAAAATATGTTGCCTCATTTTAGTCGCCTTTTTCATTCAGATGTTCTCTCATGTTTGACTGTTTCTGCATAAAAATTCTCAGCCAAGAATCTGCTGAGTAATAGTAAGGTTCAAGGAGAATTTAAAAGTAGTCTATTTTTTTTTGTTCTAGCACCTACTAGAACAAGTGTTCCTGTGCTTCTCAACATGTTGTAAGAGGGTGTGGTGAACAGTGTTAATGTTTGATGAATCTTTCACTGCTCACAGAAAACACTGCTGGGTTAAATTTAGCATACCTCTTCTAATTGAAGTAAAAAGAAACATCACTTAAAAATCCTCAAAATCCTAGAGAGTTTGTTGTAATGAGTTTATCCTGCTTTTGTGGAAGTGTCTGTCTATACTTTCCAGGTGGCCTTCTAAATTTTCTAGGCTTTCTATTCAATTTTGGAGCATTGTTGTAAGGATTTATTTGCTTCCACTGATAAGACCATTAGTGAGTTCGGGATGCTGGATGATCATCAACCTACCTCATCCCCACCTCCCCAACTCATCCCAGTAGTATTTGTTTGAGGCACCATCATTCCATAAAATACAGTTCCACTGCTCAATGCTGGGATGCTTTTTCCCCATCTAATCCTAGCCACCACCACGCATTCGGTATGGTACCGGTAGGTTCATTAACCCATTTCTATTGGATCATCCATCATGAAATGTAGTAGTAGTAAAGGCAAAGTATTTTAAAATGATTCAAGAAAAACAATGAAGAACAATAGAGAAGCATGTCTTTATGATAGGCCTTCACATTTTCACACAGCGAGCTACTGTATATATAATATCTAATGCATATGTGCATGTATATATTGCATATCATATTTGAAAGAGTTTTAATTGCATCTAACTGTAGGTGATGTAGATAGGCTCCGTAATCTCTCTATTATACAGTAAGTGTCATTCATCCTGTGGAGCCAAGAAATGAGGAAGGTTCCCATGGCAACAAAATGCCTATTTCTGCTGTATTTCATATGCTTTTGTCTCATCTAGTGGGTACTCACAGATCAAACCATGCTGCTGAACTACTGAATGAAGCACACTCAAGTAGGCTTCATCCATCAGTGCTGTGATAAATGCTCCCAGTTTCCGTTCAGTAGGAAACACTCAGAAATGTCTGGTCAGTGTATGTAAGTAGGATGTGCAGGAATGGGCTGAATGTTTCTTCTCTAATTTCTGCAGGTATTTTACACTAGAGAAGGTCAAGAAAATGAATATGAAAATGCCTTTGGGTGCTGGACGTCATCTGGCACCACAGTTCATTCATTGCCATGGCAACACACAATGCCTTTACCACAGAGCTGGAATTCTACATCTGTGGGTCCTGCAGGCAAAACTGTGTAGTACAACTAAATAGTCTTCTTTTCTTTAATGCATGCACTGGGACCATGTTGGCTTCAACGTACTATCAGCAATCTTAAAGAATTTCATTTAATGTCATATTCTGGTCTTCTGGGTGTGTTTGAAATGACTTATGACTTTTTAATAGAGAGACCAACGTCTGGATTTGTTGCTCAAACAGAAGCCACCTAAAATCTCCGGGCAACTTCACAGAGTTCCCTCCATTCCTGCAGTCTCTCCTCAAACAACCAGATATTAAAGGTGTGGTCTGAATAAGGAGAAAACAGGAAAACAAATGCCACACCGCTCATCAAGAGTGGGTGGAGGAGTAAAGCCATTTAGTTGATACCATGGCCAACACAATAACCAGATTTAAATGATAATAATAATAATAATAATAATACATTTTATTTTTAAGTTCTTGACACTCAAGGACACTTTACAAAATGCCATTGAGAACTTGGGCGAATGTGTTGGGGAAATACATGGAGAAGAAAAATCCATTCACTGTTGGAGATCCATGGTCAGCAGTGAGAAATATGTGTGATTTTTTAACCACACATTTTGTCACTGTCATGTAAAAACCTTGTATCTCCAAAATGGTAATTTTACAAGGGAAGGAAAATCATGTTAACTTTAAATGGAAGTAAAAAAAATAATTCCAAGTCATTTCGGAGCATTTCTATTGGTCATCATGACATTTTGATACAAAATAATGAATTGTCAGATGTATCAAACTGTGAAAAATTAATAAACTAAAAAAAGAAAAAGTTTTTGTGTGATAGTAATGATATAATCAATGATGTTAAATGCTGTTCATGATGAATGAATAAAATCCTGTTTTGGGCACTCAGCTCAAAAGATATAAATAAGCCAAGTACCAGCATCCTCATATCTGTTCATCACACATCCTGACACACATTGCTATACACACAGTGTACCTTCTAACTGGTGTGTGACTGAGGCCTCATACATATATTTCAGTAAAAGCATCAACCCAAAACAATTGTAAAAAGTCCTCCTAATGTAACTCAGTGTTTCTAGACAATAAGTATAACTCATCTGATAATGCTCCTTCTCCACAGTCATGCCTCGAAACCCAGTTTATCTTCCTCCTCACCTTGATAGATCCATTCAGTTCAGTTCCCTCCTCCAAGGCTAAACACTGCATTTCCCATCATCAGAGTACCACTGCCAAGAGTCCTATTTTTCAGTGTGCTCCTCACTAGGCTCTGCTACTAATCCCTTACTCTCATACAAGAGGAGTGGGAAGGAAATGGAAAATGATCATGTTTCTTGGCATAAACACCTGGTGTGTTGATTGGCTGAGGGAGGCTGGTGGAGATGTCTATCACCGTGACAACGCTATGCTTGCTGGCAGCAGCCAGAGGAGAATATACAGGGACAGAAATAGACTTCAGCTTGCTCTGGAGCTGCACAATCCCGTCACAGAGGAAGGGAGGGAAGGCCAAGGGGAATGCGAGATGAAAGATGAATACAGCTATGAGAAAAGATGAATACAGCTATGGGAAAGCAAGGACATTAGCTTAGAATATCACAGCTGCATCTATGCTGTGGAGTGGCTGCAGAGTGCTGAAGTGTCTGTAACTATGGGTTGCATCTGCCACATGTACAACCTTTCTTTTTATACTGCAGGGCTGAGCTAGATGAACATTGCTTAGGCACTATTATAAAGTAATGTGGAGAAACAGTACTGTATCTATGTACAGGACTGCCATTTTCAAGACAGGGTAACTGCAGCTCCAGCATTTCCAGCATCCTGATTATTCCTGTCAAGAAGATGAACGCAGCTGTGGTTTAATAGCCAGCATCATAACTCTCTGTTTGCAGACAGCCACCCTGTAGCTGGCAGAACTGATAGTGGCCCAAATGACCCTGAAACTCATTTATTACCCCTGGATGTGTCACTGGGACTGTGCCAGGGCAGCATTGTTATTAAACTAAGGTGTGAACATAGAACTAGAGTGTGCATGTTTGTATGAAAATTAACCAAAAATAAATTGATGAAAACTTTTGGATGGATACTTTCAACTGAGTCAACTAAACAGTTCAAAAACCCCAGATACGAGCCCAGACTCACAGCTGCATGTTCAGGAAATGGTCCTGCTTCCAAAGAAAACCTTCAATGTGCAGTTCTGTCTTCCCTGATTGCATATCATCTTGTCAAGTTATACAGATATTCAGATCATACCACCCCTGAAAAAACCCTTCACTGACCCCCATCACACTTAACATAATGGAAGATGGGCTGTCAGACTACAAATGAGTGGCTTTCCCTGTGTTCATTCACACCACGGCCTGTACAGAACCCAAGGTGAATGGGGAAACACTGGTCACATATAACAGCTCTTCAGTCTACAGCAGATAAAATTGGTAGTAACTACACCTTATTGTTCATTCAAATGCTTTAACCCCAGCTTAAGTTGAAGGGGCCTGTGATCTGCATAAACAGTGCAGTGCTATTCTTGGCACGGCTGTCCTGAATAACTCAGATAGGGAGTTTCTGGGGGGGAGGGTGAGGGGGGGTAAGCACGTGTGTCTTGGTGTGGCATGTGATGCTCTCGGATTCCCAGCCCTTTCGTAAGTCTACTATGGCAGATATTTTAACCACACACACACACAGGTCTATTCAAATGAACTTGTTTGTGTTGTTTTTCAAGAACACTTCTAGAGACACATGAATCCAAATAGAAAAATCCCAAAGGCCATTTCAGTGATACTACAATCCTTTTATCCTCTGGCTAGGTGTACATGGTATTTAAACACATTATGGCTGCACAATATGTTTCAGCATTGTCATCGCAATGTAGGCATGTGTACGTCACTTTGCAAGATGTGCAATGTAAAGTAAGATAATTAAATGTTATCATTTTTTGTTGCTTGATACATAAAAGGAAAATTGCACTGATTTTCCTAACAAAGATGTAGAGTACATCTGGAAAGTATTCACAGCACTTCTTTTTTTTGTACATTTTGTTAATTTTATTTCAAAATGAATTAATTTTTCCCCTCCAAATTCTACACACAGTACCCCACAATGACAGTGAGAAAAGTATTCACATCCTTTGCTCAATGCTTTTTTGAAGCACCTTTTGCAGTAATTACACCTCAAGACTTTTTGAGTATGATGCTACAAGATTGGCACACCTGTGTTCTTCTTTGCAGAACCCCTCAAGCTCCATCAATTGGATGGGGAGTTTACCAAAGGTGTACTCCAATCAAGCTGTACAAACATTTGAAGGATGTGAATACTTGGGTTATATTTTTGTGCTTATATTTTTAATAACTTTTGTTTAAAAACTGTCATTGTATGGTATTGTGTATAAAATTGTGAGAGGGGAAAAATAAATTGAATCCATTTTGGAAGGCTGTAGCTTAATAAAATGTGTATCTTTCAACTGTCATTTATTTTATCCCAAACATCAATACACAGAGGGCATTGTTAATTTGTATTGTATCATTGACTTCTGGTATAATCTAATGAAAATTTTGTATTTTTAATATTGCAATATATGTCACAGAAAACAAAAAAACCTATTTCCCCAATATTAGCAGCCCTAATACACATCCAGTAAACTGTGTACTTTCTAATCTAAAAATTTTTCATAAAGGCTGTCACTTGACAAACAGAATATGTGGGTTTGCTTGCCAAAAGCATCAGATCATCATCTAAATTCTGACGGAGATAGAGGGAGATACTTCCAATAAAGCATAAAAGGAAAAAAACAAACATGCATCTAGATCCACTGTGACTGCACACAGGGAAATTTGTCCTCTGTATTTAACCCGTCCACACAGTGAAACACATACACACAGTAGGGGGCAGTGAGCACACATGCTGGGCAAGTGGAGGGCAGCCCTATCCATGGCATCCGGGGAGCAGTTGGGAAGTTAATCGCCTTGCTCAAGGGCACTTCAGTCATGCCCTGCCAGTTCATTTCACAATAGCACTAAAGTAGAAATTCAATAACAACTATTATACAATATACTACAAAATACTACTATTATTGTTATTTACAATAGTAATGCTAATAAACAGAATAAGCCGTAAACAGATTTAAAGAACATTTTCATATTTATTGATGTAAATTAGTCCAAAAAGTAGTTCTCAGACAGACAGAAGTTTGATTTTTAAAAACGTAGAGTGAGTTTTTCTCTTGGACATATTTTTCACTTGAGCAGCAGCATAAAATTTAATTTATATTTCCCTTCACATCATCACAAATCTGAAAAAAAGTGCAAACAGAATCACAAACATAAAATCATTCCGTAGTCACAAACTGTCAAACTGAAATGCTTAGCATTGTAAAAAAAGAAAAGGCACATACAATAAATCAAGATAATTACACCCAAAAAAACTGTGAAAAAAACCCCACAAAAATCAAAGAGTTAAAACAGATTCTCCACACATATCTAACTAACTGATCTCTTTGGGAGTTTAACTACTGGGGACAACTAATGTCCCAAACAATGTGACTAAGATGCACCAGTCAGTCGTAGGGTCCAAGCCCAGGAGCATGGCATCTCATCAGGAGACAAAGTAGGCAGGTAAACCTGGAGACCACTCGGTTTTAGTTGATCAAACTTCAGTGGTTTATAGCCCAGCAACACCACCTGGTTTGAAGAGCAAATGTTAACCATCAAAAAACAAAAGCTGTAAGAAGCAAAAAATATATTCTGTTGAATGATACAGCAATAAAACAATCAACACAGTTACCTGTGTACTAGCGGACACAACAGGTTCAGCCAATACAACATATCCATTACTTGGCCATGAAAGCAAGATGGCATATATTGCCTTCTCCTGTGGTCTGAATGTGTACCTTTGGGTTGATAAAAAAAATGATTTCAAAAATGATTCAAACAATATGAAGAGGTGTTTTCCTCCTTCAGATGAAACCTTTTAATAGCAGTATGTACTGTTTTTTATTGATGGAAGTTCACCATACACCAGGAACTCACCAGACTCCAGGTGTGACAGTGTCATTCTGAGCTCTCCATGCAGTAGTGTTGTAGATTCCTTCTCCATTAACTTTCAGCCACTGCCCCATCTGTCGAAGTCTCTCCTCAAATATGGGAACAATGCGGCCATCATGTGTTGGACCCACATTCATCAGTAGATTCCCCCCACACGACACAGTCTCTATTAGGCTCTTGAAAACAAGCACAGTAACACACATTACACAGGACCATTTATTAAAAAATAAATAAAATATTTGCCAAAATTAAAGCCATTATTATATGCAATATGAACTCACCTTAAGCAGCTCCTCTATGGTGAGGTAGTCACCAAGTTCAGCTTCTCTTCTAAATCCCCAAGAACGCTTGTCAATGGACATGCAGCTCTCCCATTTGTGCTTCAGCAGGTGTCCAGGGCTGTAGCGGTCGCTGCAGGTGTAATATCCACCATGCTTACAAATACAATCCTTTCCCCAGCGGTCATTAGTTACAACTGTGTCACGAACAGGGCTGCAAATATACAAAATTTTTTACTATGAATGCACAGTGTTACTGACCATGATTGTATATGGTTTCTGTTATGTGAGCTTCTTCACCTCTCATTATATAGCCAAGCCAGAAATCCGGTGCTGTTCCAGTACTGGTCAGGGGCATCTCCATCTCCATCAGACCACAACAGCTCAGGTTTGTACTTGTTCACAAGCTCATAAAGCTCAGGCAGGGACTTCTCCATTGCAAAAACATTGGTTTTGAAATTGTTGGCAGCATCTGCTCTGAAAAGAGGGTGAAACCACTCAAACTGAGAGTGGTACAGCCCAAGGCGCAAGTCTGTGTTCTTCCTCAAGGCAGTGGCTATCTCATCCACCAGGTCTCGTTTAGGCCCAACATCCACTGCATTCCAGTTCCATGAGTACTTTGAGCCCCACAAGGTGTAACCTGAGAAATTACAAAAGGTTCTATATTTAGTTTAACACTGCTTCAGGGCTTAGCAATTTGAGCAGTTTAATACTTTTGCACAAGGAAATGCATCAGGTTTCAAATTAAGTTCAAATCAAAATAAACTGCATGAAGGCTGTATGAAATGTCTGTATTGTACACAAAATCAGAAGTTTTGTTACTCCAGAAACAACAGCAGATTTGAAAGGGTTTCTGGATTACATTATACTGCACAAGTGAAGCTAAGGTGCAATTTAGACACATGACTGGGTAATATAATTATACAATTCTACAGTTATTGAAGTACAACTATATACTGTCCTGACCTGATTATAATGTCCTCCAGAAACGTTTGCAGCTAAATGAATATTGTGGCTTTTAGGCCAAATATATGCATTCTCTTATGAAAATGAGCATTTTGTAGAATTAGTAAAAGACAGAGAACCAGGTGTTTTAAATTCATATACTATGAAAGACATAAATAAGTTGTAAAAATTGCTAAGATTTCCCTGTAAATTGCTTATTTCAATACAAAACAGATCACCAGTAGCAACCAATCATTTGGCAAATGTTTCACACCACCTGCTGGACTTGAGCAGTCAGTACAACATTTACAGTTCTAGTGAATCTCAAAAAAATTAAATATTGTGAAAAAGTTCGTTTGTGTTCAAAATTTCATACAAAAGTTTGAGTCATATTGTATTTTCATTACATACAAAGTGACATATGTACCTTTTTTTAATACTGTTGATCAAAACCTTTTTTTGGGATGCACTAGTAAATGCAGATGATTTTTATCATCTGTACAATCACACTAACCTTCATGATGTTTAGATGTGAGGACGATATACTTTGCTCCCGATGCTGCAAAGATGTCCATCCACTGATTAGGATCAAAGAATTCAGCTGTAAACTTTGGTGCAAAATCTTGATACTGGAATCCAGGGTGGAAGTTTTTTGTCATAAATGACACATAGTTTGGTATTTTCTGGCCTTGCCAATACCACCTGTAGAACATTGTTACTGTTATTTCTCAGACTGGTTTAGGAGCATGACAATATACAGTTCATCCTTAAAGTATTCACAGCACTTCACAGCTTTATACCAAAACAGATTCAATTCCTTTTTTCCATCAGAATTCTACACACAATAGTCCACAATGACAATGTAGGAAATGTTTGTTTGTTTTTTTGTTAATTTATTACAAATAAAAAAATAACACATTAAGTATTCACAGACATTCCCATGACACTCAAAATTGATCTCAGCTGCATCTTGTTTTCACTGATCATCCTTCAGATGTTTCTACAGCTTGATTGGGCACCTGTGGTAAATTCAGTTGATTTGACATGATTTGGAAAGGCGCACATTTATTTATATAGGTCCCAATCTGACAGAGCTCCAACATTGCTCTTTGGAGAGAGGAGAACCTTGCAGAAAGACAACCATTTCTGCAGCACTCCACCAATCAGACACATATGGTAGAGTGGTCAGATGGAAGCCACACCTCAGTAAAAGGCACATGACAGCCCATTTGCCAAAAGGCATCTACAGGACTCTCAGACCATGAGAAACAAAAAGATTTAACTTTTTGAACTTAAAGCCAGTGTTAGAAAGTTCAAACCGTGGGTTTATTCAGGTGCAGACAGAGAAGCATAGTACGGACACAGCTCGGTTGGTCAGTTGTCTGGTCGGTCTCTCAGTTCGCCTTGCTAGTTTGTAGTCTGATCTGCATCCAGTCTGAATTCACCTGAGTCTGTAAGTCCATCTAGTCTGAATCCAGTCTGTAAGTCCATCCATTCTGCAAGTCCATCCAGTCTAATATGAGGGATTTTAGGAGGACTTTATATACATTGTGGAAGAGGGGTAAATGGGGGATGAAGGTAAGGTCACTTGGGGTAATACACAAAGGTAGGTTGGTTGTATTACCATATAGACGAGGACAATGGAGAAAGGAATGGTCACTGCTCATCACTTTGCCAATACCATTCCTACAGTGAGACATGGTAGAGGCAGCATCATGCTGTGAGGATGTTTTTCTGGAGCATTGTAACCGGAGCACATTGTAACCGGAGCAGTATCCTTTTTGGTGCTATATAGAACCCTTGTCCAAAAGGTTCTAGATAGAACTCAATCTGAAGAGCCCCCATTTGTAATATTGTATGGCTTGTCCACATTTCTCATTAAATCAGGGGTAAGGGTGTGTTGTTATTATTATAATTTTCAGGGTTGTATTATTACTGGTGTATGAATAAAGCTACAGACGGCATGTCTCCATTATGATCCACACTGTCACAGGTTTTCAGGTTTTCAGTGTCACAGGTTTTCAGTGTCACATGGTTTCAGCTCGTTTATCTTCAGCACTGGCGTGTTTTAATGAAAACATTGCATCCCAGCGTTTGACACACAAGGAAAACTTACCAGAACCATTCGCTTCCGTAACTGGGAACCGAAAACACACCCCAGTGTATGAATATCCCGAGTTTGGCTTGATCAAACCATTCCGGCACTGGTCTTGAATCTATCGAGTCCCACGTAGGCTGATACTGACAGAGACAGAGTCCCATCAGCTGGACTGAGAGCAACACACACAGCTTCAGCGTCCCCATGTTTACACTGCATCGCCTGAACCCAGCTCGCGTGACCAACCCGACAAGCCAGACCAATGCTGCACTTCCTCTTCAAACAGATAACATAGTGACCAGAACAACCGGTTAAAGGCTGAGCTTGTTCACTTCCTCAAATCACACACCAAACATGACGCGCCGGTAGAGGGCGCCATCTAACCAGTGTTTCTCAGCCCTGGGACCTGGAGGCAGGTTGTAACACCCCCTCGAAACTCTGGATTGTTAATGAGCTGAGGTGAATCAGGTGTGTTAGGAGCACGGGGAGCTCTGACACAGGGTTTCTTAACCTTGATGGACTTTCTGGTGCACTTAAAATACTGCATTGTAAATACATACTTTCTACATTGCGTGTCCTGATATGAGCAGTCTGACACTCTTCTTACAGTGGCTGGACTCTCCTATAAGGTCATCATTATTGGACTCTGACTGTTATTATTAAATGGCATATATCAAAATATGTATAATAATAATAAAAATAATAATAATATAAATAAATAAATAGCATCGTGTGCATTCAGAAACTTGTTTACTGTATTGTATTTATTGTACTGTTTGCACTTTGTTTATATTGCTGCTTCATGTTACACCTTGGTTCCGGAGGAACGTAGTTTCGTTGCACTGTGTACCCGTACTCAGATGTAATGACAAATAAAAGCCTTGAGATGTGTGCAATAAGAGGAATAACACTTTAAAATAACTCTTGAAAAACCCTGCTCTGGCGCGCCCTCTAGCGTATCAGTAGAATATCGCGCAGCTCTAATGTTGCTTCTCTTATTAAAAGCGAATGTGAGACAGTTTGTAGTGCGTACGATGGGTAACTCATAATATATCGTAATAAAATACGTAATGTCCGTTGTACCCTGCGTGTTAAATGTTTAAGGTGCGCTTTGGGCCGAGAGACGGAAAAGCGTCAGAGGACGGTTTGTAGATCCGCCAAACTGCGCAGTCTTTGCGCAGCCCGTGCTGTGTGTCATATCCGGCAGAGAACAGCTGTGGTCGCAGCTTCTTTAACGCTGAAGTATATTTTATTCTGGGGAACAAATGCAAGGATATATTGATTGTCACTGTCATATCTCTGCAGGGGATTTTGATGAGGTAAGGATGGGTCTGTAATTGTCTGTATTTTACGACACTAGTAATGTTTAACCTAAATCAGCTTTGCACTGACTTTTATTTCTTATTCCCCCCCCCAAAAGGACATTGATGAGGTTATTGATCAGGCAAAAAAGGTAACTGCATTATAATGCATGCTTTCTACATTGTGTCATGGCCTCTTGGACATGTTAGAATTAGAGAAAATCATTGTTGCCATTAAAACACAGTTCAGTTCTGAAGAAAACAGATTTGAATACCTTGCTGGGGTTATACTGGTTCATCAGCATATCAGTTTTCAAATACAACTGATTTTGTACTGGTTGACCTACATACCAGGGTTGAAATGCATCATATACTGGTTTTATTCCAGGCTGGAGTTCTGGCTCTTCTTGCAGTGGCAGAGCATGCTGAGGAGTTTGAGAAAATCATCCAGCTGTCACAGAGGTAGGCTACACTTCTTGTGTACAGGCAGGCCAGTCAATGATCTTTGTTGACATAGTTTTATCCTCTTACAGGTTTTCTGGTTTTGTGATGCCTTGCCTCGGCGTTCATCCTGTTCAGGGTCAAGACCCACAACATCCCAGAGGGGCAGTACTAGAGGTCTCAGCTGTGTTTACATGCATTTGTGTTATTTCACCTCGATCTTTCAGTTTTAAAACAAGTTTTTTGTTCTTTACAGGATCTAGAGTCTGCCTTACAATTAATTGAGAAATATAAAGAGCGCCTTGTGGCTGTTGGTGAGGTAAGGCCAAGTAGTACAGTATATGGGTGGGAAAAGACTATTTTGTGGTTGAGTATTTTTATTAAGAAGCTTTATCTGATTATTGAATGCTTCCATTTGTAGTGTATGCAAGAACTTTAAGATCCATGTGCCATAGTATAAACACAACTTATAGGAATCACAGCAAAAAGAAACAAATAAAGATTCCCCTCTTTCCCTCTGGCTCCAACTACACTTCAGATCAGATCAAACAGTATTTTGGTAAAGCAATAAATTACACTTGTGCCAGGATTCATGGAATAGCAGGAACTCGCCTTTCCTCAGGGGATGGCTTGGGAACGCACTTGTATAAGTTGTCAGGTGTTCTGTTGTGTCAGCTAAAACACTGGCCAGCATGCTGAGTTTGAGCAAGTCAATATAATAAGTCAGATGGATGGGACATGCCTGAAGAGCAGGCATTTAACATTCCACAATCCACAGTGTCACATATTTTTCAGGAATACATCATAGAAGGCATTAACATCTGTGGTGGATAGCTTATTAACTGCCAACAAGAGCTAAATGGCTGTGACCTGTGGTATGTGGCTAGAAATTTCAGTACAAACAAGCTATATAGCTATATCCTGCAGGTCAGTGAAGTGTTCTCTAACTTTTGAGGCACTGACAATGTGGCATGTTCTGTCAAGTCAAGGTAACAAATGTTTGGGGCTAATTGTAAGGTCTGTGTGTGGTGCAGCCCCAGTGACCCTCTAGACCGCAGTTTATAACAAGGAATTATACAGGTGGTTCAATTCTGGTGTGGAGTGTGTATTCTGGTGTATTCGTATGGCATGTGTTGGGTCCACCGTTCCTTCTAAAAATGTGCTTGACTGTTTCCTACTATGTTTCACTGCTCAGTGACAATCTGCAGCCATTCTTGGACTTCATGTACCTCCACAATTGGATATTCTGGCAGGCCATACCATTGGGCCTAGGTTGTCCAGAATTGGGTCTTTGATGTATTCCTTGTACAAGTGACCCTCAAGGAATGATAAATGCCTGCACAACTTCTGAAATGGAACATCTGACTGGTAACTGCACTGTGCCGGGCATGTGTGCTGACTTGATGGTGTTTGTGCTCACCAGTGCATATGTGTGTGTTCACTAACTGATGGGTTAAATGCAGAACAACGTGCCGTCATTTGGCAAATTTACACTTTGACACTTTACACTTTTTATATATTATTACATGCCATGAATTTGTCTACAAGTATTTTTTTTATTATATGAGTATAATTTTGTCCCATCCCTTGTAATAAATACATAGTACATTTATGTTCAGTAAACTACTTCATAGTTAATTTTACAGTACACAAAAACATCTTTTCTGTTGCAGGTTGGTCTTGACTTCACACCCCGGGTGGTCAACAGTGATGCAGGAAAAGAAAGCCAGAGACAAGTACTCATTCGTCAAGCAGAGATTGCAAAGCAGTTAAATCTACCTCTGTAAGCCTCAGATGGATCATTCTGACCTAATAAATACATTTGTTATAAGGTATTTTAAATGCTATTATGTATTGCATACAAAAATGAAGATACACAAGTTGGCTACTAGTATTTTTCCTTCGTTTGACACAGAAACATAGCAAAATAAACCTGTGTAATTGTCAGGAATGTCCACTCAAGATCTGCCGGAAGACCTACCATTCATCTTTTAAAGGAACTAGGTAACCTGTCAGCTACACTGGATTAATAGGACCTCCAGGCATTGATATTGACTTTAAATGTGTTCCCTTTTGGTTAAAACAGGTGTAGAAAATGCCCTCCTTCATGCATTTGATGGGAAACCCTCAGTTGCAATGGAGGGTGTCCGTGCAGGATATTTTTTTTCAATACCACCATCAATTGTAAGAAGTGAACAGGTAATTGTATGGAAGAGATAATTAATTTAATCTATTAAGCGCTAAATTGAAATGCTTGTATTATACTATATAATATTTGCCATTGTTGTAGTCATATGTTTTTGCTCTTCTGCTAAGAAGCAGAAACTGGTGAAACAGCTGCCTTTAGAGAATATGTGTCTGGAGACTGATTCACCGGCTCTTGGACCAGAGAAACAGGTACCGTGTGTTACTCATTTAAAATGCTCAATAGATTCTTTAATCCATCCAAAAATATTTGCTGTTGTTATTGGATGGTTGGGTTATTTGGTTGTATATTCTCTAATCTAATTTATATTGGTCTGTAGGTGAGGAACGTGCCAAAGAATATCATCGTCAGTGCTGAGTACATTGCTAAAGTCAAAGGCATTTCATTGGAAAAGGTCATGGAAGTCACCACACTTAATGCTCTTCGTCTCTTCCCCAAGTTGAAGACATTTATTAAAATGTGACTTTGACCAAAAGGCGTCTGATGTAGTTCAGTAAAAGGTAACTGCTCTAGTCAGGCATGTTTGATTTGAAAAGATACTGGCTATAAATCTAAATTACACACTGTAAACTTTAATTGAAGAGTGTGTGTGTGTCCATGTGGCTGTGTGGAGATTCAACTTACAGCAGGACAGTGACCTGAACCACATGACTGTTTTCAGACAGAATGTTGAATGTGCTTGAATGCATTTAATTGCAGAAGACATCACTAAAGGCTAAAAGTCCTGTAACCGACATGAACTGACACCAGCTGCATTGTAGTCCTGACATCAAGAAAACTTTGGGAGAGATATTTGGCTTCTGGTGATGTTTACAAATCACTTCAGCCAGTGAAGAATTTGCAACAAACTACATGAAACATTGCTTTTGGTCAACAGAAACTGTGGTCTGGGTATCCAATGGACTTTGCTCTTTGCTCCTATATTGTATCATCAGATTAAATTTCACTTTCTTCACTTTATCATTATCACTGTCTCATTTCGAATCTAGTGTGCTGGAGGGCAACATCCAAATCAAAAACAAAGCACTGTTTATTTTTGTACATTGTATATCAGCCTAACTTCTTTAAGAATCTAGTGATCAAAATATTCTGTGAGAGCAGTAGCTTTAGAGGAAAATTAGGTTTGGATATGGCTTGATTAAATGAAGAAATAGAGAAGAATATTTTTTGTTAAGAACAAGAGGGAAATGTATCACAATAAAGCACATATTTCAATAATACAGTTTTAATGTTCCAAAAATTGGTCCTCAAACACAAAACATAATCAGTACAGAGATGCAAATCACACTGTTGACACCTAAAGTGTTGTCTTGTTTTGTCACAAATTAAACTACTGATTGCAGTGTTGTTGCACTTGACCAGTTAATAAGGGTCAATGGTCCAGTTTGTCTTGAATAAAATCCAATCAGGCAACTATACCAGATACTTGCTGTATCAAAACAATGTATTAAGGAAGATCTAACTGAAGCTAACTGCTGTAAATGTTTTGTCTTAATTATACAGTATATGACCAAATGTTTGTGAGCACCCCATCTAATGAATGCCATCAGCTAAAGCTAATGAGTTGCTGTGTTTTTTTTTAATGATGGTGCTTTATCTAGTACTCCAGGGATGAGCTGGGGAATTGGGAATGAGATGGTGTCCACTCACTAACACATCTTGAATTCAATCAAATTCTGCCGTTACCCTAAATGCAGCCATTTTGAAATCAAGATGATTTTGTTTTCCTGATAAGTAGCTGATCAGACATTAAATGTCTTGTTTGATTAGCTGTGTTTGAGCATTTATGTCTTTGAGCCCCATTATTAAAGCTCATCTAGAGCCTGTGAGCAGTCTACAACCCAGATGGGGCCTGTGATCAAGGACTGGTGGGCATTCATATGTGGGCCCATATGAAAACTGTGGGCAAAACTTACTGGTTCCCAGTTGGGATACCCATACAGGCCACACTTGGACATGTAATCTAGGTAATCAATTTATAAAGCAAAATTCCAAATACATAAGATGCAAAGAAAATAATTAAAAAATAAAATAAACCACCCAGTATTTCAATAATATATATATCAGGAATTAAATATATATATAAAAAGATATAAATATTAACATTCATTTATTTTACATCAAGTTAAAGTTTAATTGTAATAAAATAAATAATACTAACAACCACAATATTAACGTTTACCAATCAAACCAATGAGTCTTAACAGCAAGTGAGGCTATTAGGTAGGATCACCACTAGATGGCAGAAACGCTGCATAAAAGCGGTCCTTTCTTAGCTGAGTAAATTCCACGCCTCTTCCACGTGCCGACACGTCCCAGTGTTTCAGGAGAAGACTGATGTCTTGAATGGCTTTGTTTAACACTGATTGTATTGGTGGCACTTCACCTTGCTTGCAAATCAAAATTTCCAGCTATGAAGGAGCAGTTGGCTAGACCTGGACAGCTGTGATTCAGTCATCCAGCAGATTCACTGATTTTACTGTCGGCTTCAGCAGCACGCAAGTCTCAGCAAGGGTTCAGACGCCTGAGGTAAGGAAGGAAGTGTGAACATGGAGCTTAGATTCATGGAATCAGCAGTGAAGTTTGACTAACAGTAGGTAATGTTTGTGAGCTGACTTTGGATTGTCTCTGATGTTGTAAAAGGCCTGCAGAGGGAAACCATGGCAGCTGATATCTTACTCATGAGAAGACTCACCAGCTTTAGACAAGTGTCTTATCCAAGTCCCAGCCACTTTCTACGACTAAGTGTTCAGAGGACCAGAGTGGGTCTCGGAGAAAGTCCTCTAAAAGATCAGGTAAGATTCCGCTTTAGGTGTTCATTTGGAAGAACAGGAGACAGTAAAGCAGAAGAAACCTGCGAAAATGGTTCAATTAAACCTTTATCCAAGCAATCATCCTATACCAAGTGAGGATGATTAACCAAGATATTGTTTAGGTGTCCAGCCAGTTTTATCATGGATCTAAGATTAATTTAAAGTCTCTCTTTGTAAGAGAAATAATTAGAAGTTAACCATAATTTAACTTAATGCTTTCCATGCTGATTGTATTTTTTATTTTTTTTGCAGAACTCTTTTTGTCAAGACCAAGGTGTTTCAAAGCTCAGTGTTATGGAATCACTCAATAATTACTCTCACACAGGCAAAGAATTTAGCAATACTCAAGGTGCCAAGACTCTTAATGGCCTGAAGGACAACACAGAGGGCAGTAAAGCAGTCAACATTTATAGCTGTGAATGTTTGGGTAAATCCAGATATGAGTTATTTGGCATGCATACTCCCTCACGAATGCTGATCTATGCACAGACCTGTTTCTTCCATCAAGATCACGTGCACTGCAGCGATGTGAAGAAAGAAAGAGATGATGCAACCAAAGATGCCAGACGAAGTGACTCCAGAAAACACAAGCAAATGGTAGACCATTGCTCCCTGAAGCCAAAATGGCTGGAATGTTGAGATTTGACATTGCTTTTTCTAGCTTTGTTATATATGGTTAGAAGTTGTTTCCTACATTTGGACCATTTGATAATCTCATAATTTACACATTAACATAATTCAGAGTTCTTTTCCCACCCTCCCTTTATGTCTTAGCTCAGTGAGAGTGCCAGAGAGCGCAAAGTACCAGTTACAAGATTGGGACGCTTGGCAAATTTTGGAGGTAGGTCAGTTTTTATGTACAAATGCCAGCTTCTGCGTTGCTTCTCAAAAAATTCCTGGAATACAATCAATGTGAAATTGGTTGGTGTGTTAACCTTATGAGCAAGAGTCCGAGGGATATTTTGTGTAACCTTTAGGCTTGGCGCTTGGACTGGGCTTTGGAGCAATTGTTGAAGTAGCAAAGAAGAGCCTTCGATCTGAAGACAAGACAGGTACACTGCATGTGTTCAGACATCTGTAATAATAATATTTGGAGACATTTAGATTGACTGGTGTCAGTACAATTGTTTGTGTTATTGTTGTAAGGTAAATTGAGGAGAAACCTTTTAATAGACATGGTGATAAGACCTTAAAGCTTAGGGTCATATTTTGAGGCTGGGTGCACCATGCCAATTGTGTTGTTTGTGACACTAAATAATTGAACATTCTTTCTGAATATATATATATATTTGTGGTATTTTCTCATTTTTACAGGTCATAAGAAATCTATCCTTGATTCAAACCCTTTTGTCTCTGAGGCTAATGCTGAGAGAGTTGTTCGGACTCTGTGCAAAGTGAGAGGAGCTGCTCTTAAACTTGGGCAGATGCTGAGCATTCAAGGTAAGAAATTAATATAAATGGGAGTTTTGGTTTTCATTAACCATTAATTCTTTAATTCATTATTTTTTGCTTTTTTTATCTTGTCAAGATTTTCTGTACTGTATTCTGTATTTTGTTCATATTGTGCTATTGTTGTTCAGGCAGTTCTGTTTACTCTAGGTTTTGCATGCTAGTATTCATTCGCCACTTTCATGGCCTGCCCTTGACTCTGACTCATATACTGCCCTTATTGACTGCACACAGTTGTGTTTATTCCTGTTAAGAATGTGGCAGCGTGTGTGGCACAAATGTCATCCTGCACTTTCATTAACCCATCCCCAACCCCCCAGGGTACCAGGGCAGCTATATCAAATATTCTCTGGATTGAAGATCACCTTCCTTCACCTACAGTTGACTTGTTGTTTTTACCTTCTAAATGACAAGTCATTTTTACCAGCTTTGTCACTAAAATGAATATATAGGACCAGTTGAACATATGCAGTTAAACAATGTTTTGTTGTCTGTGAGGGGAGCAGCATTCTCCTTTTAGCATTCTAAAACAGTGCTACTGTATTGTGTAACACTGTACCCTAAAATGAACAAAATGATATGCTGCATGCCCTGTAGTACAAGTTCAGTGTCAGGACAACGCTTCTGACACCAGAAGCAGCATGCTCAGATGTGCTTTGCCCCAAAATAGCACAGCCTACAGGTCACAATATTCATTTGAGGTATTTCTATAATTCTATGTGTAAAAGGATAGGATTCCTAGATCATCTTTATGTTGTGTTGACAAACACTGACTCAACACTAGCTTGTTTCTTTCTTCTAGACGATGCCTTCATCAATCCTCAGCTTGCCAAGATCTTTGACCGTGTTCGACAAAGTGCTGACTTCATGCCCACCAAACAAATGATGGTATAGTCTCAAATGTGAGAGTTTTTTTCATGTTGAAGAGAAAATGCCACACAAGTGATTTTGTACTAGAGCATGGCAGAGCGTGTTTAACTAGTAGAGGGTGTTTGTTTTCAGTCAATATTTTTTGTTTGACAGAAAGTAGTCAGCAGTGACTTGGGCCCAAACTGGCGAGATAGACTGGAGTTCTTTGAGGAGAAGCCTTTTGCTGCTGCCTCCATTGGTCAAGTGCATCTGGCTAAAATGAAAGATGGTAGGGAGGTGGCTATGAAGATCCAGGTAAGTGGAACATATTAATTTGAAAAGAGGGGAATAAAGCTCTGGGTTAATATCAGAACATGACTTTATGAGTGCAGAAAGGCTCCTCCCCCTAACCAGGTGCTTTTGGAAATGGAAGTGTTTTGTATACATTAAATGCCACATACCACACAAATTAGGCCATTTAATATTACTTGATTTTAAAAAGAACATTTCTAGAGCACATGCAAACATAGTGCTAAGAGTTTTTTTTAAATGTTTATTTGCCTGTTTCGTCTCACCCATGCAATTTCTGAAGTACTGTGTAGTATTAGCTACCTGTATTTTTAGGCATTTTGTATTGTTGGTATTTTACACGTTCCGTGTTTGTTCTCAGTACCCTGGTGTCGCCAAAAGTATCAACTGTGATGTCAGCAACTTGATGACTCTCCTTAGCATGAGCAATTCATTACCTGAAGGTAGGAAGTCTGTGGAAATTTGATGAGATCTTACTCGTAATTCTTTAGTATAAATGCAAATGTCAGCATGTTCAGATATTCCAGCATGTCTATCAATGTTGCCTTGTCATGCAGGATTGTTTCCAGAGCACTTGATCGAGGTTATGAGCAGGGAACTGGCTCTAGAATGTGATTATGTGAGAGAAGCTGAATGTGCCAAAAAATTCCAGTGAGTGTTAACTTAATATTTGTGGACAATCAAACTTATTGTTAATGAGTTTGCAAACCTGTGTGTTTTGTGCTGTCATTTAGCAGTTTTAGACAAATGCTACAATAAACTGTAATTTTAATATAACTGAAATGACCATTTGTTTTTCTCAGCAGAAATGAGATCCATGCAGCTTACGTTTCTTATAACAAGAATGCACTGACTAGCAATTTCAGCATAATTTGTGTAGCAGGGCATATGTCATTGTATTTAAATGAAAATATTATGTTAGTTATTGATATTTTTGTCAAGCCCTCAAGTTCTCATACTAGGAATATAACTCCTACTAAATTTGTTATAGAATTGTAGGACACATACCATAAGAATGAGCTTGGCTGATTTTAAAGTCTTGTTTTACAGAGAATTATTGAAGGATCACCCATACTTCTATGTGCCAGATGTGATCGATGAACTAAGCAGCAAACACGTGCTCACCTTGGAGCTGGTGTCTGGTTTGCCTTTGGATAAAATCAGTGATGCCCCGCAGGAGCTCAAGAATGAGGCAAGCCTTCCACACAATCAAAATAACCTATTTTTTATGTTTTTTTTTTTGTTTGTTTTTTTTTTTTTTTTTTTTTTTTTTGGGCAAGTAAAAGATATTCAGTATATAAGAAAAACCTCATGTACATAATTGCTTTGCTTTTGCACAAATCCATCTGTCTTTGACTATCATGTCTTGGGTTATTATATTCAGTATCCTTTATTATGGTCACTATATATTTGACTATAGTACTTCATTAAAAAAAGGATATTGTGAAAATTCACTCCTGTTCATAATTTAATTCACAAACGTAAACAGTCATTTTATATTCATTATACATGGGGTGAAATATTTCTAGCCTTTTTTTTTTTTTTTTTTTTTTTTGTCAGAAATCCAGAATCTTATTTTGTTAGAATATTTTATTTCAACATATCATACAGTATCTTCAAAAATGTAATGAATAAGGTTTGAAAAAATCACTTTTTTTTTTTTTTTGTGATGCACCATTATATACTCCCTGGAGCTCTTATTCAGAATGTTTTTTTTAAATATGTAATGGAAATATTTGAAAATGTGTTGCTCTCTATGGGGTTTTTCTACAGATCTGTGAGCAGATTTTGATTCTTTGCTTGAGAGAGCTCTTTGAGTTTAGATATATGCAGACTGATCCAAACTGGTCCAATTTCTTCTTCGACCCCCAAACAAACAAGGTACACCTTTTTAATTAACTACTCTTCATTAAAGCGTTGATTTATTTACCTTACCTTAATGGCTAATCCTTGGTTTACAGGTTGCACTGTTGGATTTTGGAGCCACTAGAGGTTTTGATGCAAGTTTTACAGATGCATACATTGAGGTATAGAAACTTTAACATTTTATTTTTGTTTGCCACATTTCTTAATTTTGTAATTGTTAATCACAGTTTAATATAATCATACGTTATTTTTTGCTTTGTTAGATTATCAAGGCTGCAGCTGACAGAAACAGAGAGGGAGTTTTGCAACGTTCAATTGAGATGAAATTTCTGACAGGTTATGAGTCCAAGGTACTGAGCAACACTAGTAACACTGTTTTGTGCTTCACTTCAGTCTTTTTTTTTCACTTTTTCATTTATTTATTGCTCTTCATCAATTACATTTATATATTTATTCTACACTGTCTTCATATGTAAAATACAGCCATTTGTCAGTCTCCAGGTATCCCTTAGAATGGGTGTCAAACCATACCCTGGCCAGTGTGACAGCCAAACAGAAACACTTGTGATCAGTTGATTTTGAAGACAAGTCAGTTGAGTGGAATCAGGTGTACCTGCTGTTTGGTACAGAAACCCACAGCCACACTGGCCCATTGTGATTACTCTTTGACATCCCTGCTGTAAACTAAACAGGGCTCAGTTGACAAATGTTTACACACCAATTTTTGTGCAAAGATTGCAGGAAACCACAGTCCACACTGTTTATTTTGCCTTTAATTCTGATATGTAACTGATCTCTGTTCTGAGAGGGGTTCATGTATTGTGGCCCATTCAGTAAACATTCTCGTCTGAAAAACTCCTCCTTATGCCCTCAAGTTGAGTAGAAGAGTGAACCTGTTGTGCATATAGGCTAGGTCAAAGCACTGTTATTTCTGACATCAAAACAAATCCAAAATGGTGGAAATTTTACAGCTTTCTTTTCTGTACATATGGACGTTGATTCAGTTAAGAAATTTGTATTGTATGAAACAGCATTCTGTTTACTCAATCTTGTGCAGGCCATGATGAATGCCCATGTGGATGCAGTCATGATCCTTGGTGAGGCATTTGCCTCAGAAGAGCCCTTTGACTTTGGCACTCAGAGGACAACAGAGCAGATCCACAGCCTCATTCCTGTCATGCTGAAGCAGCGGCTCACCCCTCCTCCAGAAGAAACCTACTCTCTGCACCGCAAGATGGGAGGCTCCTTCCTTATCTGCTCCCGACTCCAAGCCAAGCTGCGATGTAAGAACATGTTTCAGGAGGCCTATGCTAAATACTGGAGAGACCGCAGAGAAGCATCAGAGTGACATGTGGAGTGTTAAATACTATTGAAAATGCACTTTATCCTATGTATACTCCTTTTATTTCATCTATACCAACAGATATGCAGCTGCAAGTGAGGATATGTGTTGTGAATAGAGTAGGCATGTATGTAATGGCATATCATGTTGCAGACAATGCAGTCTGGATCATACTACGCTTGACTGTATTGTGCATCTTGCGCCGATCACTGTGTCTTCTCAACATTATATGGATTGAAGTAAAAAGTCATGAATTTGCAAAACTTCTTTATTAAGGTGGTTTACTTCCGATCTCAAGTCCTACTGGACCAGTCCAAAAGCAGAAAAACACTGCTTTTATGTCTTCACAGCTAGAAAATTATGGACCTTTCATTATGTTGTACACTGATCAACCATAACATTTATGACCACCTTATTTCTACATTCACTCTCCATTTTATCAGCATACGGAAGCACCTTGTACTTCTCTAAGTACAGACCAGTCCTTCTCTGCATACTTTGTTAACCTTCGTTCATCCTGATTTTCAATGGTCAGGACACAACTGCTAAAACTGAGATCTTGGTGTACTAATACACTCTGGTTACAGGCTAGCTCTGAACTTCCGTATGCAGCTAGTTTGTGCCTCTTGTGTATTCCTATGTGAGATCAGTTTTATCTTTATTTAATTGCAGAAAGTGATGTGCTGAAGGCACTTACACAGAGAGTCAAGGGGACAGTAGTTATTATGGCTGAGGGCTATGTAGATCTGAGCGCAATCCAGTTCTTAAGTCTGAGAAATTTGTGGTCAGCAGTATCAAATGCAGCACTGAGGTCTAGCAGTAGTAGAAAAAACAGTTTTCCAGAGTCTGTATTTAAACGAATATTGATTAGAGCTGTCTCAGTGCTATGATTTGGTCGGAATCCTGATTGAAATTTGTCATGTCAATTGTTTATGGACAGAAAGCTTGTAAGGCTAAAGACAATTTTCTCTCTGATTTTTACAGTAAGGGTAGATTTGTATTTACTACCTGAAGTATTGTCTCTGAAGTATCTGTGTGCTGATAGAGTAGAAGACATTCTTGAAAAACTTTGGTTATAGAACAGACACAGCAGAGCTGCTAGTGTTTAAACACTCCATCCACTCCGTGTCTATTAGATGCTCCTACCTAGTTGCTGCACCTTGTAGTTGTAAAGTCAGAGACTGAAGCTCCTCTGTTTTTGCCGTTTGTGTTAGTCATCCTCTAGTCCATCTGTGCTCACAGGACGTTGCCCATGCTGACTATTTTTGTTCCAGCAGTGACAATGAGGTTTTTAAACACTCCACCAGCATTGCTATGTCAAACACTTGTACCAGCACAACACACCACCTAGTTAGTGTCATGGCAGTGCTGATCATGACCCACCATCTGCATAATAGCTGCTCTGTGGTGTTCCTGTAGGGTCCTGACCATTGAAGAACACAGTGAAATGAGGCAAACAAAGTATGCAGAGAAACAGAGGGACCACAGTCTGTAAATATAGGTCTACAAAGTCCTTGTGTGTGTGGTAAGTGGAGCTGATGAAATAGGAAGTAGAAACAAGGTGGTCATAATTTTGATTGGTGTGTATCTTGAACATTTTATCCTGAACCACCTTATTAAGGCCACTATTTAACTTAATTAAGCAATTAATATTAGGAGAACTCTGGAGAACCTTTTGGGATGTGGAAAGCATTTTGTGTATACAGAGTAACAGAGACAAAAAAGATTTTTATTGGTGCAAATTAGGCCGAGATGACCTCTGCTGCAGGCAAAACAATGTTAATTAAAATGTGAGCTTCTACCCACTGAGATATGACTGTAGGGAAGCAGAGGGTGTTTTTTCAGTTTTTGCATTTTCAGCTGCACTGAAAATCAGGCTCTCTGAAAGGTCAGAATCTACCTAGAACATTTACCCGAAAGCACGTGTTCCAAAATTAACATTAACAATTTAAACAGTCCACATAAACAGTATTTGTGAGATTTGTCATTAAAATGTAGATGTCCTGATGAGCTTCCTTCATCTGCAACATCTCACTCCATGGGGTCGTGGTATTCACCACAGTGGGCTGCATCATCTGGGCATACCTCTATTTGAATGGTGATGTTATGGAAGTTGAATTCAGACTGGAGCATCTTGGTCAAATCCATGAGAACAGTTTGCGGGTTGGTCTGTTCATCTACAATGAAACATTTGAACTAGAACACATGAGTCCTGCTTCATAGACATGACTGATTTGATGCTACGTGGATTCTTCCACTATTTTGTAGTGTTCCTTACCTTTTTTTGTCATGAAAATGTAAATTTATATAACTCGTACTGTTAAAAAATCTTACCAATGACCACGTGGACAGACATCTGAGGCTGATTCATGGTCAGTGCCCAGAGGTGAAGCCTGTGCGTAGCTTTAACTCCTTTAACTGAGAGCAGAGAATCTTTCACAGAGTCAAAGTCTATTCCATGTGGTTTTCCTTAAGACAAAAGTGAACTTTTTAGATCTAAAGTTGTAGATCATTTTAAATATACAGCTGCACTAAAACGGATGTTTTGATTAACTGTTTACCTTCCATCAGTACTTGGAATATGTCTTTCAGAATTATGGATGTTGTTGCAAGAATAAACATGGAAAATATAAAGGTGCAAACAGGATCTGCTATTTTCCATTCAGGCTGTATAGAGAGAAGAGTACATTCATCATTCTTCTGCATTTAATATCAACTTTTAAACTTGAATCTAGTCCCATGTCTAGAATGACTGAAGGTTAAGGTTAGACTCTGCTATAGAACCATTTTTCCAAGAGATGTAAGTGTGAAGATGTTTTATTTTAAGGTTTATAAGAATTTATGGTTCTTTACTACACCAAATATACAGAAACCAAATTTTAAAAGTGTTTAGCTGAATAGGACCAAATAATTCATACCAAATGATGTTTCTAATGACTAGATCAGCAACCAGCTTGGAGTGAAGACGCTCTTTGTAAATACATGAGTTTACATACATTGTTCTTCATACATTTTTCAAGATAGTGTACGATTCAAGCCATACTGTGCTTTGTTGCTATTTTAAAAAATATTTAAAATTGTAGTTTTGTAATTGTTCTTCTTTAAAAACAAAAACTGGCAATTTGATTTATGCAGTGGTGAAACAAGCATTTTGAACAACATTGATAATCTAGGGTTAAAACACTTGCACATCTCTTACAAACATGGTTCTTGATTTTACCAAGTGTTTTTTCTATGGCATCAATTGAAAGATCCTTTGAAGCTCCTTTATTGTTATGAGCATAGTTTCATTATGACAAACCAGCACTCACCCAAAAATAGATGATTGTAGCAGCAAGCAGAACACCCAGGCTCTGAAGCAAGTCTCCCACCACATGGATGAAAGCAGCTCTCACACTGGTGTTACTCTGGCTATGGCAATGACTGTGTGCTGTTGGGGACTGGTGGAGTGTCAGGGCCATTCTGGAGAAAACATAGTTAGCATGACATGCTAAATTTTAAACATGATGAATGTTTCAGAGGTGTTTAAAAGTCTTTAAAACTATAGACCCATATGCACATACAGACATCAAAACTAGCATGTACTTAAATACACTCAGTCAGAAAAAGAGTTGCACCCAGAACGAATCAACTGATTGCAATGCACGGCTGAAACGGTGTCATACCAGATTGTCATGGACTCACTCAGAATGGCAGTGGGTCATCTTCAGTGATGTGTTCTGGTGGAGATGATCGAGGAAGCTGTGTATGAAGTCACTGAGGTCAGCGGGAAGAACAATTTGTCACACATCCAGAAGGCCTAGTGTTGTTTAATGGGGTGCAATTTGTACAGTGCCAGATCACATTTGATTTTGTTTACAGGCACTTTGACAGCCCAACATTTTGATATGAGGGCCTGCAATTAGTGGCCCTAACTTTACTAAATGCACACGCCAACAAAATGTCCATCCGCATACTGCTGCAGTCGCAAGAGCTCACCTTGAAGACAAAAATACTATGCCATGGCCAATCACGTCATCAGACAATAATGAATCCCCAATTGAAAATGTGGGATGCTATTAGAGGCACTGTCCACACTCCACCCCTACAGCAAAATCTGCAGTAGTATAGTCTACTGACTAAGTATAGTCAAGAATAGTCAAGCTGTATGGGATGGATTATCACAGGACACCATTAGGAACCTCTGCAACTCCATTCTGAGATGTCTGGCATGTTATTACAGTTGCCACACTGAGAAACACTGATGCTAAACAAATATTGCCCAAAGCAGTCCAAATTTCTTTGTTCCTAGTAACCTTTATCTTCCTACAAATAGCATTGCAATTTCACACTTTCTTCTGGGTGCAACTATTTGTGCAACTTTTGTTGATCATCAGTGTATTAAATTAAAGCATTAACAAAGCACTCTCACAGGATGTTTACTGCCAAAGCACAACCAGATGTGATGAGCATGGCGCTGCTGTGTATCTCATAGTCATTGTTGAGTATTCTCTGAATGGCAATGAATACCAGCACAGCAGTCACAGCCCAAATAGACAGCACAGATAAAAGACCACCCAGAATCTCTGCACAAAATAAAAACAACCGTATATGAAGAATATATTTAAAGGAACACTAAGTTCTGCCTTGAAGGCACATATTTACCGACTTTACATATAAACATTAACTACTACATTCATGAGACACAGCACATATGAATATCCACATATCTAAGTACAAAACAAATGTGATTGGCTAAAATTAATGTATACACAAGAGCTGATAGTAACCTGAACGGTACCACCCATATGTCATGGTTTTGGAGGCAGGTTTGGAGGAGATCCACAGGGAGAAGATGCTGATCAGGATGCTGCCAAAGTCAGTGAAAAGATGAGCTGCATCAGTCATTATAGCAAGACTGTGAGCAGCATAGCCACCTACAATATTGGAGCAAAGAATCAACTGGAGGAATGTAAATGCAGCTGGACTAAGAACAAGCTGGCCAGGCAATCATCTAGCCATCAAAAATAGGCCCTTGTCAGATTTTCAGATTCTTACACATTCATATTTTCTGCTTTCAACATATCACTTTCAAGAACCGACTGCCTAACTGACTGCCTTGACAGATGCCACTGTAGATGAAAATCACTTCTTCGCACTTTAAATTGTTTCAACATTTTATTTTTCCAATTCAGGCTTGAAATTCATCTGTATTATATCTTGAAATAAGCACAGTAACAGAACAAGACAACAAATAAGAATTAAAAAATATATTCATATTAATATGCCTATATTTTTCTGCAGTGTAGACAATCAATCATTATTTGCTTTCCACATTCAAAAATCCAGGATATTCTTACCAACAACTTCCCCAACCATAAAGACCAAACAGATAATAGATGTGATTAGCAGCTTCCTCCAAGCACCTAAGTTCTCCTGGTTTTGGGCTGAGGCAGTCCTGCTGTTATGGCAGAGAAAAGCTGCTTCTTCGGTCCCATGTTTTTCTTCAAAGTCAGTACTTAGATAGTCATCTTTCAAGTCATCAGACAGACTGAAGACAAGAATAAGCGATATTTATAATTAACAACTAAGTACTAGGACACATACAGCTATTTAATGCTAAATAACTGATTAATTATTAAACCTACTTGTTAAACCTAAATTAGCAATATGATTAGTGTAATGGATTGAAAACCAGTTTCTGAATATGGTATGTACTTACCTTAGAACAGGAGAATACGAATGATCTTCCTGCCTGGTGAGCCGAACTTTCTCTAAATTGACAATTGGTAGATTACTAAACATTTTGCCCAAACAGAACAACCAAATAGTTTAATAAATGACTCCTTCACTTCCTACACTGGATACTGTTTCCAATAAGCATTTAAATCATATAAAAACTATACAGGTCTGCATTAAACGTCCGAAACACTGAAGTGGCATATACTGCTTCTC
Source organism: Acestrorhynchus altus (assembly GCA_034509495.1). Taxonomy (NCBI): domain Eukaryota; kingdom Metazoa; phylum Chordata; class Actinopteri; order Characiformes; family Acestrorhynchidae; genus Acestrorhynchus; species Acestrorhynchus altus. The sequence continues at coordinate 9,268,849 of CM067513.1, forward strand.
ATGTTGTCCCTTCCTCATTACACAATATGTGCAAATCAGCATGTCTTTGAAAGATAAGTCAGACCAAAAAAAGCCCCGTTTCCATGGTTTCAAGGTTCAAGGTAGATAAACTGAGCCAACTGCATCATGTGAAAAATTCAGGACAACCTATGAATACCTTAACTTTTTGTTTTACACATTAAAGCATATGGACATGTAAACTTCATTCTAACCACATTGATGGATGGGGATGATATAACTAAACAAACTGAAGAAATGTCTTTTAAAAATAATTATAGGAAAAAAAAGGCACCCGCACATCCATTGCTACTTTAAATGCCTAAAATTAGAATCAGATGCACAATATCAGCTGTAAATAATTAGACCATCATTACAGAGGACTTTGGAGAAAGTGGTTATTTAAACCTCAGAAATCGCCTTTCTAATAATTATTACATTTTCCAAATGATTTTTCAAATTCAGGTTTTATGTTTTCAGTCAACTGACCAAATGTCTTTATGTTTAAATATGTTTTTAAAAAAAGGCAAAATGTGTTTATGGGGTGTTTTTCCACAACAGTAATCTCTTCACAGCTTTATGTAAAAAAATACAAAGGATTACACAGGAGAGAGTAAAGTGATAGTTTAATTCACCTTGACAATTTCCCTTACATTGTACTTTACTTGAAAAAAAAATATAAACACTCATTCTCAAAACATAAACAGCTCAATCTATTGGTCAGGTGTTAAAAATGCCAGATGAACTGACCTTTTCTAAACATTATAATGATTACAAAAATAAAGCAGCTTAGTTTATTCAGATGGAACAAGGGCAATTTGATTTGTTTCTATTATTTATTTAGATTTATTGTACCACAATCATTTTAGATCGAGACAACTTTAAGTAGGCTATACATTATATTATGAAACTATGTCTGTTATTTATCAGCAAATGCATTTTGTGAACTTAAACCAAGAGGTGTGAGAATATCAGAATGTGAGACACTTATACTCATAAAATATGCTTTAAAGCTCCTGTCTATTAATTTTCATAATTCTCTTCTATTATTTATAGTGTTTCTGATGAATTTACTGTGAACTGGCAGAGAAACAATGATATATGGACCAGAGGAGGATGGGTTCCTCTCTTGAGCCTTGGTTCCTCTTATGGTTTCCTCCTCCTAGCCTGAGGCAGTTTTTCCGTGCCTCTGTTGCTCGGTGGCTTGCTCAACTAAGGCCTGGACCTGGATTTCCGTGAAACTCCTTTGTTGTAAAAACTATTTTTCTTTAGAGTCTGTTTGTTAGATTTGAATTGGGTGGGATTAAATTTGGCCCAGATGACCTCAGATTGGCACATTACATTTAATTAATTAATTAATTCAATTTTCCATTTATTATGAAAATCCTCAGTAAAAAGCTCTCAACCATGCATAAATAAAGGCACAGTACAGACAATCAGAATATATGTAAACAAAGCAAAATACATTAAGAATTATATCAACCATTTACAATCCATAGAGATCATGTGCACTTTTCCAGCCCCTTGAGCATTAGACATAGAATCACAGATTTACCCCTTACCATCAGCAGGACAAACATAGAAACAGTGTTCTCTTGGTCATGAGTTTAGTGGTTCATAAGCAAAAGGCTCTGTGAAGGCAGCTGGCTGTGTGGTAATGGTTGTGTCTCCACCTAGAGGAAAAATAAAGTGAGAGGAAAAACTGTCTCAATTTTTACACATTTAGGCACTTTTAAGTGCTGAATTAACCTGAATTAACAGTTTGTCTCTTGGGTGTGACATGCTTTTGATAGTTATGAACTACAGCAGAAGTGCTTAACATCCACATGGCCACTGGCTCTAATATTGGTGTTGTGTGTATTCTTCACTACATTGCCAAGAAAGACTCATCCCTATGTTGCACTGAAGAGCTATTAATGAGCTGCTTTAATGACACTTCATTACTGCTATTTATATGATAGTTCTCTCCAGAAGGCCTATACCTGATACAATGGTTCAATCTGAACATAATGTTAGTCTGGAAGCTTTTCCTGTCTTCATGGTGCCTCTCAGAGTACATGTGCCTTTGATCAGATCAAACTCACACTCGTAACTACTTGAGTTGTACGGACATGAACAGATCCTAAATCAGCAATCCTATTCAATATAAAATATAGACCCTGGTCCTGTACAGTTACATGTCTGGAATGGAAATGTGAAATATGAAAGCTACTTGTGTGTTCACACACTTGAATAATTTTTAACTACAATTTTACAGAAAATACATGAAGATGCTCTACAGAATATCATTATACTGTCTACTGCACTGTACATACACTGTACATAATTTACCTGTATGTAAGCTCATAGGGTCTGGACTAGGCACTGGCATTCCTATGATCACTGTGCCCTGTGCTGTAATGCAGAAGAAAAAATAAGGCACAGAATGGACAATGAACAGAATGGAATGTTTTTTCCTAAAGTATTCATCGGTATGGAAATGTGATTTATCAAACACCATTAAGTTCTCATTTGAAAAGAAAGGCAGTGTAGCAAACCAAATGTTCACCTGAATCTTTAGGAGCTGGAGATGAACTAGGCTGTGCTATAATAACTGGTTCATTGGCTGCAAAGCAAAGGAACAATTATTTTATGAGCACAGAACAGGAGAGCTACTGATTGTGGAAAATACTGGTAGAGTACTCAACAGGCTTGAGCATAACTCAGAATCAACCAGGTATACTCAAAAGAATTCAGATTTACAATTTTTCATGCAAAATCAATAAATAATCAATCTGCAACCACCCTTGCTTCCTTCAGTGATGCTTTACTTCACCTCTGTTGTGCTCCTCAAACATTTGAGCTTCCAACTGCTCTGGATCCACATAAAACTCCTCTTCCTCCTTTGTTCCACACTTTCCACAGCAAAAACAGCAACAGCAGAAGCAGCAACAGCAAGTGAAGATCATACCACAGACTACAAGTGTCTGAAAAGATAAGAGGGAAAATATAGTAGAATAGCAAGATGGTCACACTACATAGAACGATGCACTATTTCTACTTCGTCAAAAATATATAGATGACAAAAATAGCAAACATGAGCTGACAGACCATATATTCATCACACACCTTAAACCAACACTTTGACATGAGGAAATAGTATTTAACACTGTCATCTCCAAACTGATCTGCGATATAGAGGCCCATGGAACCATATTCATCATAGATCTGCCGTTTGTGCTCGTCATTGAGAATGGAGTTGGCATTGTTGATTTCTTTGAACTTTTCAGAAGCTTCTGGGTTGTCTGGGTTTTTGTCTGGGTGATACCGCAATGCTAGTTTCCTTAAGGAAAGAGATCCATCATTACATTAACAGTGGGTTTATTGTAATCTCATAATCAAAATCTGTACAAATTAAGCTTGACCAAGTTTAGCCTTAGACTTGAAGTACTCTATCCAACAATATCCAAAAAGCTACATGAAAGCTACCATTTACCTGTAAGATTTTTTTATTTCCTCAGCCGTAGCTCCCTTCTCCAAGCCTAATGTTTTATATAGGCTTTCCCCAGATGTGGATAGCTTGCGCTTGTTTGAATCAGTCATTCTTGAATTTTCCTTTAATTACCAGGAACTGATGGAAACAAAGATCACATGACTTGCCGGGAGGCAGTGATATACAGTGAGTGAGAGGTTTACTGTTTCCCAAGATGATAAAATAGGAACAACATTTAATTTTAGTCAACTACAAGTACATAAATTAACATTCAAATATTTGTGGACACCCCGTCTAATGAATGAATTAAAATTGTACCCATTACTGACACAGTTTGTTTAGTCCATGTAGAGAAACACACTTAAAAATGAGGATTCTTTAATGAATGTATAGGACACCAAAGAACCCTTTGCACAATTAAAGCGTTCTTCAAATTGGTTGATATGCTGTAGAGTTCTATATAGAACCTTTATGAAGTGTTCCATATAGCATCATAAAGGTGGTGTTCTAGAGTATGCATGTAAAAATGAGGGTTCCACTTTTATACAGTAAAGAAAATAGTTCTATATAGAACCATGAACAGTCAAAGAAACCTTTGCATGAATAAAGGGTTTGTTGCATCGTAAAAGGTTCTTCAGACTGATGGAGAATGTGCTATAGAGGGTTCTATATAGAGAAAGGATTATTCTGTTATCGCAAATTTATATGGCTTACCTTTTCAAAAAGGCTCTACACAGAACCACCTTCAGTGCATTCTCCAACAGCCTAAAGCCCCTATCATCATGGAAAGAACCCTTTAATCATGCAAGTGGTCCTTTGAGCATTCATGGTTCTATCAAAACCATTTGTTTTACTGAAGAAAACTTGAAGATCTCTCATTTTAAGGGTGTGCCATGGAACAGATACACATAAACCTAAACCACACCATGCATATTTCCAGGTATGGGCTAGAGGGGTATAAAGTGCCCCCTACTAACCCCACATGGACTAGAGGAGTATAAAGTGTCCCCCACTAACCCCACATGTGCTAGAGGGGTATAAAGTGCCCCCTACATGTGCTAGAAGGGTATGAAATGCCCCTCACTAACCCCACGTGTGCTAGACGGGTATAAAATGCCCCTCACTAACCCCACATGTGATAGAGGGGTATAAAGTGCACTCTATTAACCCCACATGTGATAGAGGGGTATAAAGTGCATCCTACTAACCCCACATGTTATGGAGGGGTATAAAGTGCACTCTACTAGCCCCACATGTGATAGAGGGGTACAAAGTGCACTCTACTAGCCCCACATGTGATAGAGGGGTATAAAGTGCACTCTACTAGCCCCACATGTGATAGAGGGGTATAAAGTGCACTCTACTAGCCCCACATGTGATAGAGGGGTATAAAGTGCATCCTACTAACCCCACATATGATAGAGGGGTATAAAGTGCCCTCTACTAACCGGAGAATAGAGATCATTACTGCAACAAAAGCAGGACAGATCACTCTTGATACACTTGATTTGAAAAAAAGCAGTACATCAGTAGGTGTCCCGATACTTTTGTCCATTTTCTGTATTATAAACAAAGCAAGGTCACTGACATCAGGTGAGAAATATTTGACCTGTAACATTTTACCCTAGAAAACAGTTTCCTGAATATCAGAATGAAACTGCTGAAGCGATTCGTCTCAATAAACAGTCACCTGATCACTTCATCCGTTTACTTTGCGATATCTAACCCGACAGAACGGGCACATCGGGCTCTTAGGGACTAAAGGTAATTACTTCTGACGTTTCGCAGACAGATCAACAAACCAAAGCGTCGCAGAAAGCGGAGGGGCTCTCAGAGCCGGTAAGTCGGGGAAGCTCACTCGCTGCAGTATCTTGGCCAAACTTTTCAATCGTGCAAAAACCCGTTACACCAACCGACCTCTACTGACTGTCCAGTTCGCCAGATCAGGAGCTCATCGTGTTCGTCTGTTCCCCAAACCTTTACTTATGTTCTGAATCTCATTTCCCATAAAACTCCTTTTCAGCCAGATTCAGACTCGAAAAGAAACCAAAAATGCGACTCAAGGGCTGGACCAGGAAGTGTGTGCTTCGTTCCGGAGTCCACGCCAAGGCAGGGTGTGAGAGAGTGAGTGAAAGTCGCTCCTTTACAAGTGACACTAGATACAAACTGCCCTCACATTACCAGCTGCTCATTGATCGAGGTGGTTGAACATCTAGTCACCCTATGATGGTGAGGTAGCTGATTAACCAGCTCTTGACCAGTGTAGTGTATGCTGCCTTTGATTCTGGTCATGATGCTTGTCCAGCTTGGTCTTTCTTGTCATACTTCCAAACCAGCTTGGTCTTGCTGGTCCTGATGATCATTATGTTCAACCATCAGAAGAATGATAAGGCTTACCAAGATGGTTGACCAGCAAGACCACCCTGATGACTAGTATAACCAGCAAGAGTAATGCTGCACTACCAGTTTTTCAATCACCCGGAGCAAAGAATAGTTTAGGCCAGGGTTTCACAACCTGTAGTCCAGGGACCACCAGAGGGCTGTGAAGGACTCTTTACTGGTCCTCAGGCCCAAGGGGAAGTAGTGGGCCATAGTGGGCTGGTAATGACACTTTCAGTCATAAATGTCTGCATAAACAAATGTAATATAAGTAAAAACTGAGAGATCAAACTATAAAGAGGCAGCTTGTAGAAAAAAATCAAGATGTTCACATTTTGTGAGTAGACATGTCTGTCCTTAGCGACACATCTTTACTGTTTGTGAGGGACATTTGGGGCAGATGTTTTCGTGAAGACATACTTTTTAAGCTATTGTTCAGAACCCAATTCTCATGTTTTAAGCCACTTAAAATAAAAGTTGAGTATCTTGTGAGGTGTTATGCTTTCTATTTAAAAACAAGTGGGTCAAATAACATCTGATTTAGACCGTATGAATCCAGCTACCAGCAAAAGCTGGACTTGAGCTAGATTTTCCAGCAGGGAAACAAAAGTAAATGTCCTAGTTTACTGTTATACTCCAGAAGTTCCTGTAGGTTGTATAAAAATATGGGGGTAAAAAGACAATAAATCATATAGAAGTTAGAACACATCCAGAACATATGTATTTTGTTACACTCCACATGTAGCTGTGTCTCAGAATGAGAAGGGAACAGATTTTCGAAAACTGATCTTTGATCTTTATTGTGTTTGCTCATAAAATGATTTTGCATGTTTAGTTTTCGCACGCATGTCAAAACCTGAATCATGGCTTACAAATATCTATATGGAAACAAGGTTTACAGATTTATTGGTCAAGTCTATGAAATCTTAATTATAATTTTGCCAATGTTTTTGTTGGCCTCCATGTGTTTGTGTGCCTCAGCAATATTTTCCATAGTGAATACACTGTCAATAACAGGCCTCAGTAACATGCTCTCGTCTGCTGACTGGAAGTGTGGCAATGCCTGTTCAGTGAAGCTCCTGACCAGTTCAGCCTTGTACTAAAAATAAAAGCAAAGACAGGTAGCTGTTACACTGTAAAGAACAATACAATTACCATTACAGCATCACACAAAAAAATTTATGCTGAAATGTAAGGTTTGCAGTTTATATACTGACTCTTACCTGTAGACTTCGTGACCTGAGAAGAGTGCTAAGAATGTGGCCTCGCTTAAACAAAAGCTTCCCCAGCAAGTCCCCTTCAACTGATTTTCCACCCATCATACCAAAGAGCACCCATCTTCCATCCATAGCCAAGCTACGAACATTCTTTTCCCAACACGATCCACCTATGCAATCCAGGATGACATCAACCCCTCTGCCTGCACGACCACACAATACTTCAGCCCTTAACTGCACTGTCATAATACAACAAGACTTTCTCATAATATTGTACCTTCCAATATTTTGGGAAAATGAAGGCCCATTTGTTTACAATAGTACATTTCAAATGATTACATGCTTTCCTGTTGCAGTCTGTACTTTTTTGCACAAATACTACATGGTGAGTTCTAGTGTCAGAAGCACTCAAAATGTATGTATAATTCAATATTAATGCTGAACGTGCAGAAAACAAAACTTAAACCACCTATGGGAAGGTACTATTTCGTTTGCATGAATAAAACTAGTGTAGATGCTAGCATAATTCTAGAAAATGTTAAAATTTAATTTCTGATTTTATCAGAATAATTATTTTCAGACTCCTCTCTGTCTACATCATATTTATGCATGAATGGTGTTTATGCATGTTTTTGTATTTCAAAGCTGAAGGATAAGTGCCATTATATGCCATTTTATATTAATTTAAAAAAATCACTGGTTCACTGAAAAACCAAAATCAAAATTTTAAATAAAAATTAATAAATTACTAAAAAAAATACATAATGATAAAGCCTAGTCACATACTAGTGAAGTATCCCAACTCACCTTCTGTGAACTGCAAAACCCCTTCTGAGAAATCACCCTCTTTGTAATTGAACACAGAAGCAGCTCCCAGTTTCAATGCAATATTTAATTTCTCAGGGCTCCCAGCAGTCACTACTGGAACAGCACAACTGAGACGAGCAAGCTGAATGGCAGCGGTGCCAACTCCACTAGCTCCAGCATGAATCAACACGGACTCTCCCGGCTTAATTTTGCCTAAAACAAAACAGTATATTAGACAGATTTAGCAACTTCAGTGACAACATAGTCATTGTGGTATGTACACATAATAGCTATGAAACAAAATCCACTTTTTTATTTTAAATATCCAGATTTAACATCAATTTTAAATTGAACAAGTATTTGATTCAATTACAACTACCGAAATAAACCACATATATCCTAGTAATGCTATCCAAATAGATGTACTCCCAATTGCAACGTTTATATTGTTTTAACTGCATTGTATTGTTACAGGGACTTGCAGATATATTAATACAAATATGGATATTTGTATCATCCCACAGTTCCCATTGTGACTGGAAGATTGTCTGTCCTGTCTCCTGGACTGGCAGCAACTGGGAAAGGTAGAGTGAAGAAACAGTGCCTTCTCTTCCCTCAACATTGAGGGCAAGGCACCTAAACCCCATCAGTTGTTTTGGGTGATGAGGTGGATGCCCACCACTCTGTGTGTGTTCCAACTGTCCTAATTTATGAGTGTGTTTTCCACTGCCACAGGTCAAATGCAGAGGTCAAAAGTCATTGTACTGCAGTGCAATGGATATGAAATGTGTTTGTAATTCTCAAGCTGCTTCAGTTTAAAAGACTAAAGCTTTGACTTAAAATACACAGACATACCAAAAGTCATGGAACAGCAGTATGTACACTGACCATGAAGTGTTACCTCAGGAGACGGCTTGGGAACCCCATACCTGCATCAATTGTGAGATGTTATCTTGAGCCTGAACACTGGCGAGTGTGCTCATGGCAAAGTGATGTGAATTACTGGAGCTTGAGCCAGGCATTATAGTGGGTGACAGGTAAATGGGATATTCCATTTCTAAAGTTGTGGGGGCATTTAAGAGGGTATTGTCTCTCGTTATGCACAGCACGGTATTGTTGTCCACAGTAGGTGTGCAAACAGGCATGCAGCAGAAATCACTTCCACATTAAATATAGGAGGCCCCAAACACACATCATGCTGGTCACTACAGCATTCTTTACCTTCCATGGGGCATAACAAAGTCATTAAAGGCAATAAACCATTCCTGTCCCATTACTTTTGGCATGTCAGTATAATGGTAATTTCAAATGGTAATTCACTGTAATTTAAACAATGTCTGAGAAACCACCCTAATGGTTAAATATACATATCCTCTATATTTTACTAGTAAACTAGGAAGAATAGCTGCTGATGGTAACCCTACTAAAGAATAAAAGAAAAACAAAACACACCTATGAAGTGTAGAATTTGGTACGCAGTCAACCATGCCTCTGGGATTGCTGCAGCTTCATTAAAGGACATATGTGCGGGGATTGACATGAGAAGTTCCTCAGGCACAGCAACATACTCTGCATATCCTCCTCCAGAAAGCAAAGCCATGACTTTATCTTGTGGCCTAAAATTCCCTTTGACTCCAGGGCCGAGGTCAGCAATTACCCCGGCAACCTCTAGACCAAGGATCTCGCTCTCACCAGGAGGAGCTGGGTAAAGGCCTATCCTCTGTCAGAGGAAACAAACTCTTTAAGAAACACAGTGCACTGAGTAATGTTGTACTGTGAATATAAGTAGAATACATGCCAATGTGCATACCTGTAACAGGTCTGCCCTATTTAAAGCTGTTGCATGGACTTTGATAAGCACTTCCCCATTTTTAGGTTTAGGTCTGGGGACTCGTCCTACAAACAACATCTCTGGACCCCCTGGTTCTTTAACACATACTGCAAGCATTGACTTCTAAAAATAGATAGACAGAATAGGCACAATTACATAAAGGCAGAGGAACACATTAGTGACAATAATTGTTATTGTTATCTGTTTCAGGTTAGACTCACAGTATCTTCATCAGTATGTCCGAGCATGGTTAAAAGATGATTATTTACAAGCGGTTCTCTATGGGGGAAAAATAAATAAAAACGATGACAAATGAATATGATAAAAAGGGATGAAACATCAGTGTAAAACAACCAGGCTGTTTAGCAGAGCCATTTTAGTTTTGAGGGCAGGATTTTAGAAATATCAAAGGATTACACAGTATTTTGAGTTCCCTTCATACTTGATCAGCTAATTACGTGAGCCTTCTTCACTTGTGGGATAACTCAATATCCAATTTCCCCAATATTTTTGTAAAATTGCCCATCCTCAATTGTAGCATAAATGTGAGTCTGTCCATTGCATACACCAACGCTGGAACTGATATTGATCAATACTCGTGTAGATACCAAGCTTTTTCTCTCTCGCGCTCACTGACTGCTGCGCACGCGTGTTCTGCAGAGTCTCCGCTCTGTATGTAAGTGCAGATACTCTGTCACTGTACGGAATAGCGCGCACCCCCCACCCTCGTTTTTTGTTGTTTTACGTCACGTGGCTCAGCGGCGCCAGCCAATCAGCCATGCAGGTAGGCTCAGCCTGGCCCGCCAATCAGCGGTCTCCTCGAGTCGAAACGTCACAGTACAGAGAGAGAAGCCGCCGGAGTGATGAACTGAAGAGAAGCGCCTGTGTTTGAGGTTGTGTTGAGTGATATTTTTTACTCTGTTTATTTAAGAAGAAACAGATTTGTACTAAAAGGAAGAAAATTCCTTATTTTGTATTGTTTTTCCTAAGAACTATTCTATTTAAAAAAGAAACAGAACGAGGAGAATTTTTATTTTATTTTTGTTTTGTGGTTTCTCCTTTTCTACCTCAAAATAGATTTATTTTTCTAATGTTAAGGCAAACTTTGTTTTGTAACTGTTCCATTGTTTCTAAACAAAAATGTTGATTGTGATAATAAAGTATTATGTTGTCACGTACAATGTTTGGTAAAATTCTATACTAGTTTTTTTTTTTGGATCTATCAAGCTAAAATATGAAAAAATATTGGTATCGATATCGGCTATACTGGCCTTGCATTTACTTGGTATCGGATCGATACCAAAATTCGCGGTATCACCCACCTCTAATGTACAACCTGGCTGCCAGTAATAGTTTAAGTGTATATCATTCTGTCCAACCAAGTGACGCACCTTCCCAAAATAAAGGTTAAACTATGAAAATTCGAACTATATTTATACCAAATAAAATGTTTTATTCACAAATACGTATGAAATTTAACTTCAAATGATACAGTAGTTTTGAGTATTGGACAGTGACATAAGTGGACTGCGCAATGTTTGCGCAGCCGCAGACTTGATGCGTTCAGTTCAACAATGTAGTTCAAAGTCCAATAACATGTGTTTAAGAACAGAATATAAACCTTCGTTACGTCTCTAGCAGCAGTGAAACGTAACGAATATTGTCAAAATATATGACAAGGACTTCAAATCGAACCGTATGTATGTAGTTAACTTGGATTAATAGGCGTTAGACCACTTTTTAAATGTTTCGTTAAAACATTCAGACTGATAATGCAGAGAAAAAAAGGATTAAGACGACAGGCAGTTTAGGTTTCAATCACAAAACTTACCAGTAAAGGCACGGCTGTTCCCACTGTTTCAGCAGAAGTTTGAAATGCAGGTCTGCCGCCGCTAGTGGTCGCCAGAATCCAATTATTTAGGAATAAGTCAATTTACGAAATTTGTAAAGATTGATTTAGTTCATTTTTGGCCATCAACCAAACCCCCCAAAATCAACGTTGATATAATACCAATTACTAGCTTATTTAATACTTCGTTGGAGTTGTACAATTTAGGCTTTAACTTGGATAAATCCTAAATTACCCAAACATTACCCTAAAGTGTTTAGCACTTAAATTTTGGCTGAAGTATTGACTGGGTGTTTGAGAAACCTGCTATGAGAGATGAATTAAATGACCCAACAAAAATAAAATGGGTTCCTTGCTCATTCACAATTTCTTCCAAAATCAGAGGTCTTATTAGAAGCCTAATTCTTTTGTTAGAAGGGTTGTCCACAAACCTTTGGACATATAGTGTACCTGCCTACCTGAAAACTGGTTAGGCCAATTTTCACTGTTTACAAATTCAAGTATCATAGCAGCACATTCAAGAGTACTTTCACAGAGATATCCCTCTGTCATCTTTACAATGGAACAAGAAAAACAACGACAAACAATGGAAATTCGAGGTATTTACAATTATCTGTAATACTTTTGTATTTGCAAAATTTCAAAAGTGATTTTAATTAATAAACAAAACTATGCATTTCCTGTATTATAATCATAGGACAAAGTATCCACATGACTACCAGGTCTACCAGATCAAACTTGAAAGGACCTTTGTTCTACAAGGACGTGAGGCTAATGAATCACAGAGAAGATACTCAACTTTTGTGGAAACTGGAACAAATTAACAGAAACTACAGGTTAAATCTCAAACTGTACAATGAGGAAAGAGAATTATTATTGCTGGAACACAAAAAGTTGCTGCATTTGAGAGTCTGTGAACCTTACGCAACAATTAACAATACAATGAGAGCCATATCAGAAGCAAATCCAAAAAATGATCTGCAATATATTCGTCATTCAAGATCGGCTCCAGTGGTAAGAGAGAATTCAACTGAATTCATTCCAAATGCAAGAAATCATTTAAGAGGAATGAGATCCTCAAAGTCTGCAGGTTCAGGCCGGCTGCAAGGTCCTATTTTCTCTCTAAAACCAGCCTTTCAGAGAAATGCTTCTGAAAAAGGTCTGTTATCAATCATGCAACTGAAAGAAATGTCACTAATTGACAGTATTTCTGAGAAAGAGCTGGCAAACGAAGTGGAACAGGAGAGACAAAGAAAAGAAAGACTGAAACAAATCCAGAGAGAAAAACTTCAACAGAAAATTCAAATTTTTTTCAAGACTCTAGAAACAATTTGAGTATGAAGATCACTCTTTTTATGTTATGTAAATACTGGTATATTCTCCAAACAATGTTTCATTCTACTGCTCACCTTTCCCACTCTTGCAAGTCTTATTAGGAAACAAATGTTCTGGTTTATATAATCTTACAGCAGGTCTTTAAATAACTGCTGCTTCTTTATTCAGACAATGCTTCCCATTTTCTTTATGGTCAGAAGTGCAATGTGGACTGGAGACTCCATGAGTAACACCTGGTTTTTCTTCCATTGTGGAGATTCTTCAAGGGTTTTATCTATTTAAAAAACATATTGAAAAACATTATATTGGGTATTGCACATTAAGTAATGCATTAGAAGTTGGTTAATCTTAATTCTTTGAAAGCTTTTATAAAACTTTTGAATTTGATCTGTAGTGATGTATTACAGCAGTCACAACAATATAAATTAGATGTACCTTCACTCTGGATAGTAACATTAGAAGGCAGACACTTGGTGAGGTCACCATACTCCAGTTTGCACAAAATGGCTGCATCACTCTCTTTTGTTTTACACTTGAGAACGAGAAAGTTGCAAAGTTGATTTTTCTCAATTACCTCTACTGTCCCAACAAGTTCCTGTAAATGGAAACAGATTGGGCAAAACATGAATAAAAGTACATGTAACATATAAATCAATGCAATTAACCGTTGGTTATAGTCTAGTGCAAGTATAGTGACTTAATACAGCATGGTATGGCATGGATCCATGAATTAAACCTATGGTTAAGTGTGTGTCATACCTTGATGAGTGAAATTTGCTGCTTGCGACCAGCTAAAGCATTGAGGTGCAGGCTTAGGCTTTCAAGAAAAGCTTTATAATCAGTCTGTAGATTCTCCTTGGCAAGTTTCTCCAATGGGATACATGGAGGGATGTTATGACGGCTGATGTGCACTGTACGTCTAAGGTCCATTTCCACATTATATGTTTCCAAGTACACATCCTCATAGGCAGTGCAAAATGACACACACACACTTTTGCCGTGTTTATTCTCTTTCAGTTCATACCCACCTAATGGAGAGATGGCGAGAGCCATTATTAATGCAATAACAACCACATACCATAGAACCGGTGATCATATACTACACTCAACAACTATATGATGTAATAATATATGTAATAACAACAATTATATAATAAGTAAATAAAATTGCCACCGTGCATGTTTATGATACTAGTAACTTCAGGCTACTGCAGATGGCATTGCTAGTGTGGGGTGTGTTGTGGGATTCATAAATTGAAAAGAGGTGCTACAGATGTTAATGATTGGCATTAATTACTGGGGTGACTGAATTTAGTGGTGTGAAGGAAGTAGCTGAAATTACAGGTGTACTGAAGTGTATGGTCAGACCAGCAAAAGGCAAAAAATTCAAATAAAAATTTTGTCCAAAGGACTACACAGATACACTGACATATAAATGAAAATCCTTTTGCAGACAGGCAAAAATTGCATCTAGAAGTCACACCATGCTATGTTCTATTTATAACTATAAAGATTTGTTTTACCAATGAGATGATAAGCAGTTTTAAGTTCCTTTAACTGCATTAGCCTAGACTTTAGAAGAAACTGCTCAAGTTGCATGAAGTCATCAGCTTCATCATTTCCCAATGACAATCCTTGGTCCAGTTTATCTTTTAGATTCTGTTTCAAAGTAGTAGAAGAGACAAGGACATTCATAAGTACTACAAACACTACAAAGCTCTATAAGTGATGTCCTTACTTGGCTGTACCTTTAATGCTTCTGTTTCAGCACCAAGTCGGTCTCTTTTTGCACGGAGTGTTAGTATTGTAGCACGAAGCTCCTCCAAACGGTCTTGTTTATGCTTTTCCTGGCCTGTTGTGCCAGCCTTCTCTAACATCATAAGGTGATCAAAAACACCTGAGAGACAGATGATAATGTGTTACAGAATATACAGTTTATACCACTTTATCTTTGAGATTCTGTTACAGTGTAGATGAAGGGACAATATTTAGCCATTCATAATTGCTACTAACACTGAAAACTCTTGTTGACTGTATATAAATGACTTTGTGCTGTATTTAACTGAATGAAAGCCTATTTCAGCCAATTGGAAGGGAATAAAGGTTCAATAAATAAATCATAAGATATTAAGACACAGTGAGTCATAATGATGAGATACTAAGTGACAGTGAGTCATAATGGTGAGATACTAAGTGACAGTCATAATGTTGAGATACTAAGAAACAATGAGTCAAAATGATGAGATACTAAGACACAGTGAGTCATAATGATGAGATACTAAGTGACAGTGAGTCATAATGATGAGATACTAAGACACAGTGAGTCATAATGATGAGATATTAAGTCACAGTGAGTAATAACGATGAGATACTAAGTGACAGTGAGTCATAATGATGAGATACTAAGACACAGTGAGTCATAATGATGAGATATTAAGTCACAGTGAGTAATAACGATGAGATACTAAGACATAATAATAGGATATGAGTTGATAATGAGAATATGACTTAATGCCTTTACTTACTTTCTCAATCTGAGTATCATGACTTATTATCACGGCTTAGTATTATTACGACTCACTATGTCATAGTCCCTCATTACTATAACTTACTCTGACCGTTTATTTTGTCGATCTCGGCGATCATTTCGTAAATAGACACTTGAAAGCAGCCTGTCAGAAAAGCCAGTCTAACTAATTTCTGATTCACTTAAAGCGAACCAGCGCAGAACACTAAACGCTAAATCAGCTATTAATGCAATACAAACTCATATAACGTCACCTGGTTTTCTCACTATATCCATGTTCTGTTGTTGTTCAGGGGCTCGGCGTTCAAACCCGCCGCTTTCCGCGGTCAGACTCAAAACGGATGTGAGGTCACAGCGAGGGTTGGCGTCAGATGTAAACAAAGGTATCGAGGGCGTCAGTTCTGAACGAGGTTTGCGCAGCGTGGACGAGTCGCGTTTGAACGCATTTTTTGATTAATGACAGACACGTGGATCGGGAACTCACTGAGCACTGCTGTAGATTACTGTGCACAGGTTAATCACCCTAATCAGAAATGTGGACGGGAAAAGGGGGTCGGGCTGACGTCATAACGAGCAGGATCACGAAACGCGTCTGAGGAGTGAATGCGCAGACTGCAATGTCAGTGCTTTAAGTGGGGTTTGTTATGGTTTTGGGTCGGACTGACAGGTGCAGCACTGTGCACATCCTCTGTGAGGCTTTCCAGATTAAACACACGTGGACAAGGAAGTGTGGCGTGCAGATCTCACGCTGCGCAGGGTGTCTGTAAAGGTAAGTCAGCTTGTTGGTATTTTAACTGGGTTTAATTCAGGGTTACTGGTCTCAGACGTTGCTCTAATTAACATCAGTGCTTTGGTGGCTTTTAAATGTCTATATGCAGCTATTATCTCTAGTTGCACTGAATAGTATATAAAGTAAGCCTCTGAGTTCATGCTTTATTTATTTATCCTAACATAATTTGTAATCGCAAACAAATAGTGTAATACCTGTGATTGTAGGGCATTTATTACTGATGCAGTATAACAATAATGCCTTGAATTGCTTTAGTGAAGTTTCATAGTAGCTTTCTGTATTTGTATACTATAGAAAAAATTGTTGTGCAAATTGAATATATATTCATTAGAAAGCCCTGTAGTATTATAAAATTAACATGAGTTCATGTTGAAATGCTCATATTTAGTCATGCATCCTAACATATTTATAACACTATATGTCTATATTAATATACCATATGATAAACTACTGTTTTATAGTAGATACTGTAGATATAGTTGATATTCAATAGGAATCCTCAAAATCAGTGTTTCTCAAGCCTGGTGCTGGAGGCACCCCTGCCCTGACCACGCCTGATTCAGTTTCAGTGTTGTGTTAAAACTGGAAGTCCTCTAAAACGTACCTGCAGAGGGTTTCTGTTTTGTTTTGTTTTGTCTTTAATGTTGTCTTCTTTTTTAACAAATGATACAACACTCATTAATACAACAAATATTTTGTTAATGTTGCAGGTGCACATAAGTCTACATGGATGACTACAAACATTGTACAAGCAAGCCATTGTTCTGTGAAAACTTGTTGGTCCAGCCTGTATCTAACTAACGCCAGTGTTGACGGGTATGGATGGACATAAATACTTCACTACAATTGACTTTGTGTTGTTTGCCCTCCTTCTTGTGGCCTCCATGGCCATAGGGCTCTACTATGCCCTCTCTGGAGGACGACAGAGAACCACCCGAGAATTCCTGTTGGCTGACCGGAGTATGAAGTGCCTCCCCCTTTCACTGTCTCTCATGGCCACTTTCCAGTCAGCGGTTGCTATAGTCGGCACACCAGCAGAAGTGTACACCAATGGCACACAGTACTGGTTCATAGGTTGCTCTTACATTCTGGGACTCCTTATTCCTGCCCACATTTTCATTCCAGTATTCTACAGACTAAATCTCACAAGTGCTTATCAGGTATACTGCTGTTAATTGGTCCTTCCTCGCAAACATCTGCTCAACATTTGTCTTTATTTACTTAATGTATTAATGACTAAATTACAGGTGTGTTAATCAGAAGTGTGGAAATGTTACTTTCAAAAAACACCTGATTAAGAAACATAAACAGAGCTTCTTGAGGAATGTAAGCATGTTGAGACTAGTGGTACTATCATTTATTAATGCCCCTTTTTGTTGCTTCTGCCTCTTAGTATTTGGAACTTCGTTTTTGTAAAATGGTCCGTATCTGTGGAACACTTACGTTTATTTTTCAGATGGTAAGTTGCAGTTTTGTAGATGCATATGACACTTTAATTCAACATTTATACATAAACTGTGTCACAATAAAATGTCTTAAATCATTCATTGTTTGGCCATGGCAGGTCATTTACATGGGCGTTGGTGTATATACTCCTGCCCTTGCACTACATGCAGGTGAAGTTCTTTAAATTTACTATGACAGCAAAACAAGATATTGATGGTTATCATGTTAATGTGGTGACAATGTATTATGCAGAGGGAACATTTGTGTTTTGTTTGCAATTTCTTCTTTAGTTACTGGTTTTCACTTATGGGGCACAGTGTTAGCAACTGGACTAGTATGCACAGTGTACACAGCCTTGGTAATTATTTTTAATTAATCTTCTTTTAATTATATTTTATATTACTATGTATTTTGTTATTGCTTTTTTGTTTCTATCTGTAAATCATGATATTTTAATGTAATTTGTGATATCTGTGATTTCCTCTTAGGGTGGACTGAAGGCAGTGATCTGGACAGATGTGTTTCAGACAGTGGTAATGTTCTCAGGTCAGATGGCTGTCATCATAGTGGGGGTTCAGCAAGTAGGTGGTCTTTCTGATTTTTGGAAGAAAGTCACAGAGGGAGGCCGCATCTCTGGCATTGAGTGAGGAAACTTTTTCAATACTACTACATATGTTTTCATCTTTTTGAGTTTGAATATTGTGTGTAAACATTTCAAACATCTTTACCTGAGAACAAGTACTCCTTCTCCTTTCCTTTAAGCTTAAATCCAGACCCAACTGTGAGGCACACCTTCTGGACGTTGGCTGTTGGTGGAGTGTTTCTGATGCTCTCTTTGTATGGGGTGAATCAGGCACAGGTGCAGAGATATCTCAGCTCTCG
Source organism: Acestrorhynchus altus (assembly GCA_034509495.1). Taxonomy (NCBI): domain Eukaryota; kingdom Metazoa; phylum Chordata; class Actinopteri; order Characiformes; family Acestrorhynchidae; genus Acestrorhynchus; species Acestrorhynchus altus. The sequence continues at coordinate 9,287,381 of CM067513.1, forward strand.
AACGGAAAAAGAGGCTGTAATGTAAGTATCCTTTAAAGAAGGGTTGACGGTTTGGTGCTACAGCACAGCAGAGTTCAGCATTATGTCTCATTTAACACACATATGTAAACAAATTATCAAGGCCTTCATGAGTGAAGAAGCACAACACTTATTTTTGTAGACTTATTTTTGTTTTTTGAAGCATTTGAGGTGGTCCAGGATACAGCTTGCCATTGCAAAATTGGCCACTGCTCTCTCTGGGTGGGTAGATGGTACTCTCTCCCCACATTACACCCAGCGCAATCCTGGTCAGCACAGGCGTTAGCCATTGTATTAGAGCTGTGGACCTGTCGCTTTCCTCAGAGCATGTTGGCTGCTCAGCAACAGTTCTAAAAGAGGAGTGGCTGGTTTCATGTGTATTGGAGGAGGCTTGTCTTCACCCTCATAGTGTTGGGAGCATTGAATGGGGTTGAGTAATTGGAACGTCCAAACTGGCCCTAAATAGACCTCCACAGACATCAGTTTTTGGTACACAAGCAGACATTATAATTGGACCAGGAAATACAGGATATGGGCTGTTTAAAGATTCAAAAACACAGTATTGTAATGCTACAAGCTGTTTTACTAAGAGTAAAGGTGGTATTAAAACGGGATGCTCCGCTGTTTTCTATTGCTTACTTTAATGGCTTTTATGCTGTCTTGCAGGTCATGTTACATGGCGTTTCCATGTCTTCAAATTGCGTTGGGTCTAAGCTGCATAATGGGACTTGTTATGTTTGCATGTTACAGTGATAACAGCCTTTTAGACCAACAGTACATCAAATCAAAAGATCAGGTCAGCATTATTGTAATATTACAATAATGTATTATTATAGATAGTCAACCAAAATGTTGTAGTGTAAATAACTATAAATAATGTTAATACAATTTATATATACATGTAACATTGCACTACAGATGGTCCTGTACTTTGTCATGGACATGCTGCAGGAGTTCCCTGGACTGCCTGGGTTGTTTGTTGCATGCCTGTTCAGTGCATCTTTAAGGTATGGCTAAGTTGTTAAAGTATTCTGTGGAAGATCTCTTCTTGAATGTTTGATCAATGTTTTGCACTTGAGGAGATAGGCCTATTAATCTTGGCCCAGATGAAACACAGAATATAATTGCTGTGTTTATAATTGTTTTGCTATTTTCACTTTTTGAAAGAAAATGTGGAGTCAGTATGGAACATAGCTTGTGTAATTATGGACCTTTATATTCAGATGAATTATCCCATTTATTATAACATGACCAGATAGACTAGCTATTAAAAACTTTCTTATAACAATATATACAGTATGTTTTGCACATTTTTAACCTCACTTGACATTTATTCTCTAAATCATAATTCTTTTTATGAAATGTGGACATATGCTGATAATTGATATCAAATATTAGGTTAATTTACATAAGTGCTGATATTATGCCAGTTATCATTCTTGCATTGTCTTTGTAATATCGTAACACTCATATTTAACCCACATGCTGTCCATTTCTTCTGATCCTCCTTGAGATGGTTCTACTCCTTCATTGGAGTCCAGCCTAGGAAAGGCACACACCTCTCTATATATGACAGTGCATGTCAGAGCAAATGAGAATCATGAGTTCGAAGGAACTGTCCAAGGAGCTCAGAGAGAGAATTGTGGCAAGGCACAGATCTGGCCAAGGTTACAAAAGAATTTTTGCAGCACTCAAGGTTCCTAAGAGCACAGTGGCCTGCATAATCCTTAAATGGAAGAAGTTTGGGTCAACCAGAACTCTTCCTAGACCTGGCCGTCCAGCCAAACTGAGCAATCGTGAGAGAAGTGTCTTGATGAGAGAGGTAAAGAAGAACCCAAATATCACTGTGGCTGAGCTCCAGAGATGCAGTAGGGAGATGGGAGAAAGTTCCACAAAGTCAACTATCACTGCAGCTCTCCATCAATCGGGGCTTTATGGCAGAGTGGGCCGACGGAAGCCTCTCCTCAGTGCTAGACATATGAAAGCCTGCATGGAGTTTGCCAAAAAAACATATGAAGGAGCCCCAGAGTATGAGAAATAAGATTCTCTGGTCTGATGAGATGAAGATTGAACTTTTTGGTGTTAATTGTAAGTGGTATATGTGGAGAAAACCAGGCACTACTCATCACCTGCCCAATACAATCCCATCAGTGAAGCATGGTGGTGGCATGCTATGGGGGTGTTTTTCAGCTGCAGGGACAGGACGACTGGTTGCAATTAAAGGAACGATGAATGCAGCCAAGTACAGAGTTGAAACCTCTTCCAGAGTGCTCTGGACCTCAGACTGGGCCGAAGGTTCACCTTCCAACAAGACAGTGACCCTAAGCACAAAAATAACAAAGGAGTGGCTTCAGAACAACTCTGTGACCGTTCTTGACTGGCCCAGCCAGAGCCCTGACCTTAACCCAATTGAGCATCTCTGGAGAGACCTGAAAATGGCTGTCCACCAAAGTTCACCATCCAACCTGACGGAACTGGAGAGGATCTGCAAGGAAGAATGGCAGAGGATCCCCAAATCCAGGTGTGAATAACTTGTTGCATCATTCCCAAGAAGACTCATGGCTGTACTAGCTCAAAAGGGTGCTTCTACTCAATACTGAGCAAAGGGTCTGAATACTTATGATCATGTGAAATTTCAGTTTATCTTTTTTAATAAATTTGCAAACAAATTCTACATTTCTGGGTTTTTTTCTGTCAAGATGGGGATGTGAGTGTACATTAATGAGAAATAAAATGAACTTTTAGATTTTAGCAAATGGCTGCAATGAAACAAAGAGTGTAAAATTTAAAGTACCCACTGTATTGCCAAACTCGAGCATTGGCAGATCACAGAGTTTCATATTATGATTTGCGTTTACCTAAGACTTTCCAGACTCTAAATTAATTGTCTAATTGTTAGGGTTTAATTAATAAGGTTAGTTATGTTAGTAATGTTTTGTTAATGTAGGGTATCATTGTTTTCATTTTGGACTAACTGTAGATTACAATGAATGGAGTGGTTAAGTAAACTCAAAGCAATAAACATGAAATGCACATGAAAAAACAATGCAAGAATGATTGGCATAATATCAGCAGGGAATTTAAATTAACCCAATATTTGATTTCAACTCCCAGCCCATGTCTTCAGGGTGTTTCTGTTATATAAAAGCACAGCAATAGAACAAATGTTAAGCAAGGCTAAAAACAGGTTGTGTAGGATTGGCCTTGACAGAGACTGGGTGAAAGGACAAAGTTGTTATCTTACCCACATGAGCTAAATACAATGAAAGCTTCAATCTGGAGCCTTCAGATTTTAATGTATACAGCAGTATTGTTAACATCTCTGCAAATGTATTGAGCATAAGTTTTAAGTATGTTAGGTCAGAGTGTGTTAAATTGCATTTTGTTTTATGAATGGGCCAGACCTCACTGAATGAAATCCCTGGGGTCAATCATTGCTGTCCTGTGCAAAAATCTCTGTGGTTATGTACAATTTGTGTCTTTGTGCAACATACTGTACTAGTTGTGTAATATAACTATTATAATTAATTTCAAGCACAATATCCTCGGCTTTCAATTCCTTGGCCACAGTAACAATGGAGGATCTGATCAAACCACAGTATCCTTCTATGACCGAGGCTAGAGCTACTTTAATGTCCAAGATACTCGGTGAGTCTTTATAAACAGCTGTTTTATTTTTTAATGGTTGGATACATTACAGTAGATGTAATAATCCAGAGAAAATCATTCTTATTTTAACATAACAGATTTCTTATGTGTGATTGTTTTGGCTGTATTTCCAATCTAGCCTTTTCATATGGACTTCTTTGCCTTGCTTTGGCCTATGTTGTCCATTTAATGAACAGTTCTATTTTGCAGGTAAGCATTATTTGCTTGTGGACTCAGATTAAATCCTAATTTTTTAAATCTAATTAACAGCCAAGTTAAACCAACTGAAATATAATGGCATTCTGTGTCATAACGTATATTGTGAATAAAACATCCCTTATGTTTCAATTCAAGGCAGCACTCAGTATCTTTGGGATGGTAGGAGGACCCTTGCTGGGTCTCTTCTGTCTTGGGATATTTTTCCCTTGGGCCAACAGCTTTGTAAGTATCTCTGGTAGAACTGTATTTTGAATGTGTCAACTAAATGCTAATCTTTGGTTGTATTTGTTACAGGGTGCTGTCACTGGACTGATTGCTGGTCTGATTGTGGCCTTCTGGGTTGGCATTGGTGGATTTGTGGCTCAGATGTCAAACAGTATCACTCTGCTTCCCCATAACTCCACTGATACAGTCACAACAGATAACATAACCATGGCTACTGTGACTGCTGTCATGGCTCCAGTAACAAATAAACCAAGGTAATATACTGACACAAAATTAATGAAACTGAATGGAATTTGAAAACTATTCTGTTGCTGTATGTGCAGTGCCATTAGAGGGCAGTGTAATCACAGTTTTGTTTTAATGTTAAACTTTGGGCAGAATGTAAAAGTATACTACAGAGAGAGAAAAAAGTACTGGGTACCTGCTCATTCATTGTTTCTTCTAAAATCAAGGTTATAAAAGAGTATCATTCTAGCTGTCTACTAGATCATGGATCATTACTGTGAGGATCTGATTGCATTCAGTGATGAGGGCTTTTTTGAAGTCAGGATATTGGATGATTGCCATTCCACCTTATTTCCTGCTCCCCAACTCATTGCAAATGTATTGGTTGGAGCACCATCATTCCAGAGAACACAGTTCCACTTTTCCATACCTCAGTGCTGGTGGGCTTTATTCCTTTCTAGCCCATGCCTGGTATTAGGCATGGTGCCAATAAGTTCCTGTTTTATCTATTCCCTATTCTATTGGCAATACTTCTCTTCAGGGATTAGACAACCTGTGAATTTGCACATCTGTTTCAGCAATGGGTTCAACGTAAGTAGTGGAATGCATTTATTAGAAGGGATGTACACAAATATTTACACATACAGTGTAGTGCATTTAACAATGTGCGCATACGCACATAATTTAACAACACACACATTTGTTCTGAAAAATTGTTGTAATAAAGCACTAAATATGGTCTGAAATTGAGAAGTGCAGAAATTGGCAGAACATATTCAGTGCAAATTTTCAGATTTGAACTTTTTTTTTTTATACAATAGACATTGTGACAAATTTGAGTTTGAGTCCCAGCCTCTAATGAACAAGTCAGTGAGAAGTGTGACAGTGAGGAGAACCCTCCACTGGGCCACAGCAGGCAACTGGAATACAATAAACAAATGAGTTATGCAAATGATGATCAAATAAATTTGAGGCTTTCAGATCAAATGGAGCAGAAGTTAATGAGACGAACCAGTGGCTAATGTAAGAAGTCAATAAAAGAGTGTGTCAAAGACATTCAGCACTCATGGAGAAATTGTCAGTAGTAAACCTAAAGTGAGAGTTGTAAGGGAAGTCATGATTGGTCTTAAGCACTCAATAAACATTTTAACATTGAAAGCATTTGGCATCAAATATTACAAGGTTAGCATCTTGTCAGTTTTCCAGTTTTCCACTGGAGATTGTTTTTTAGTTTAATGAACATGTAAATGTAAAATGTAATAATGTTTGCAACTCCCCCAATGTTTTTGTATTACACACACTGTTTAGGTTGTATAGAACATTATGGGCTACAAAGGGGAACATATAGCATTGATTTTCTTTTGATTTATTTTCTTAAATAAAATAAGTTATTTATTATAGTAAACCATGTTTACTTTAAAATAAAAAAAATGTAATTACACCAAATATTGAATAAATTAATATTATTTAAGCAAAAGACAATATTTATGCTGAAAAATATTGTAATTTCCTGTGGCTAAATATGTACTAATTTGACCCAGGAAAATGATTGTTGAGGAAAGTTAAACCAATAGATTATGGTTTTGCCTCATCTGACCACATGACCTTTCCTTTTAATTACTAGTATTTCATTCTGTATTTTGGACTTCATGTGAATAGAGATCACACATTGATTAGGAAAAGAAATATTAGCTGAGGCCTATTTTCTCATATTTCAACCACTGACTGATTATTCTTGTTACAGCATCTCTCACCTGTTTCCTCTTTGCCTAGCAGCTCAGTTTGGAGGTACTGACTGAAGATTTTAGATATTTATTAACATTTTAATGTTAGATTTTGTGTTCTTTTCTTGCTCTAAGATTTACTGTAAACAGTTTTGTGCTCAATCGTCTTTGAATATTTTTGTCATTATAGCTGATTCTGCTAACTGCTTATTAGACTACCAGTTGTTTTATATTCAGATTTTGTTGATTCATTGAGCACAGAGCCAGAATTCAGGAACACACACATTCTGAGTGACATGAACTTACATGGTTCACATTTCAGTCATATTTTCATTACCTATAAGTGATTGATTGATTGATATTGATTGATATGTACTTTATTCATCCCTTAGAGGGAAATTCATTAGAAAAACAATAGCAGTATACATGAGGTAAGGAAGGAAGAAAAAACACACCCAGACTATGTTCCAAGAGGAGCATAATTTAGGTAGATAAAAAAAAACATCCAAGCACTTAAAGCACACATAAATCAACATAGACTAGGTGATTGGGATGGAATTCTGGAAGGGGGGGGGGGGGGGCAAAGGTGTCATCATTCTTAAGGAACTTATGAAATGGCCATGATGCAAATATGTCCATTAACAATAAGCATCAGGTTTGGTATGTTACTATTTACTATTACATAGTGTCAGTAGTGCCATATGCTTTCATTATTCCTGTTGAGAGAAACTTAGACCCAGAATTTCCAGGTTGAGCATGATGTCTATAGAATAGTCCAGGATGTGAGTGTTTGGTATATCACATAAACTAAAATAATAGAGACTGATTTGCTTTTGTCATTTTGTTTGGTTTAGTGCATTTCAAGAAGTATTGGAATAGTGATGTCAAAACTGTTTATGGAAGATGCATAAACAGTTTTACATATTTCATGCTATTGAATAAATTCAGTGCATCTGGAAAGTATTCACAGCGCTTCACTTTTTGCACATTTTGTTATGTTACAGCCTTATTTCAAAATGGATTCAATTCAGTCTCAAAATTCTACACACAATACCCCACAATGACAAAGTGAGAAAAGTTTGAAATTTTTATAAATTAAAAAAAAACCCAAATAAATAAAACACAAAAAAATATAATGTATATAAGTTTTCATAGCCTTTGCTCAAAACCTTGGCAGCAATTACAGCTTCCAGTCTTTTTGAGAATGATGCAACAAGCTTGGCACACCTGTTTATGGGAAGTTTCTTCCTTTTTTCTTCGCAGAAACTCTCAAGCTCACTCAATTTGATGGGGAGCATTGGTGCACAGCCATTTTATATCTCTCTAGAGATGTTAATTCAGGTTAACATCTGGGCTCTTGCTGGGTCACTCAAGGACATTTTGGGAGTTGTACTTAGGGTCATCTTTCCATTGACTCTGACTAGTCTCCCAGTTCAGGCTGCAGAAAAACATCCCCACAGCATGATGCTGCCACCCCCATGCTTCACTGTACAAATGGTATTGGCATGCACTGTCTATTATGGCACCTTATATAAACAGGTGTGTGCCTTTCCAAATCATGTCCAATCAACTGAATTTTCCACAGGTGTACTCCAATTTAGCTGTAGAAACATCTGAAGGATGATCAATTGAAACAAGATGCACCTGACCACAAATTTGAATGTCATGGTAAAAGCTGTGAATACTTATGTGTTATATTTTTGTGTTTTAATTTTTTATAAAATTGCAAAAATTTCAAACAAATTTGTCTCACTTTATCATCGTGGGGTATTGTGTGTAGAAGTTTGAGGGGAAAATTTAATTAATTAATTTTGGACTAAAGCTGTAACATTGTGCAAAAAGTGAAGCACTGTGAATATTTTCCAGATGCACTGTATATTTGAATGTAGACAATTACTTTACAATTTATTGTTGGGGATCAAATAATTTTGTTCTGTTAACCTTATAAAAAGCCACTGGCTGACAGTGGGCCAAATGTGTCTACACATTTTTATAACATAAGAATATGCCCCATCAGTTTGCACTGAAATCCTACTAGGAACTGAATAATAAGCTTGAAATGTTGTGTGGATAAACATTGGATTGAAAAAAATGAAGCAATTAAAGAATACAGAGAATTAATATTTTTAGGCCACATTTAATTAACTAGATTATAACATTTATTTTTTTAATGATCTTTCAACTGGTAAGGAAAATCATTATATAGTGTACTTTAAAAATTAACATGATTTGTCACAAAGATTTGAGTTTTATTTATTTATTTATTTTTATTGTTTTATTTTTTTGACTGAAGCATTTCTCATTCCTTATTATAATAGTATGTAAATATTGCTATAAATAATTTTTGGTATGTAATCACTGCTGTCTTCTTGTTCCATTCAGTAAGCCTGTTGGGATACATGTCCTCTATTCACTATCATACATGTGGTATAGCGCACTCAACTCTTCCGTTGTGGTTGTTATTGGACTGATTGCCAGTCTTATCACAGGTATGGCTTTGTCTTTGTAGAGGTTCAGATATTTTGAGGGGAACCAGCAGGACATGCTGCACAGAATGAATCCTTAGAACATAATGTAATTTACTTCTACAGTGGTATATAAAAACGTTAATGTTTGTGTTTGCTCCATTAGGGCCAATGAAAGAAAGAGACTTGACAACAGGCACTGTTTATCCTGTAATGGATATGATACATTCTTTACTGCAAATGCTAATGAAGCCCAAAGCTTGCTTGGCCTCATCTGCAGAACACAGGGTAAAATTTACAACTAGTCAGTTCTTAAATGTAGTGAAACTGTCTTGCACATCAGGAAGTATTGGTCTGTATTGTAAACAGTGACTGCATAATATATGTTTGTGTTTCTAGCAAACCTCAATACAACATCAGCAAATGAATGATATTCTTAATACAGAAAAGAATACTGGAACAGAGGAAGAAAGAGAGAATTTTCTCCTGTTGTGCCAACCATCTTATTTGGAGCAAGAAACATCTGTGTGAAGCACCATCAGAAAAAAATTATGTGTTGTCAGTATAGGTGTTATAATTATGCCGGCATAATTTTGGTAGTGCAATACTGCAGTTTTACAGTATTAAAATGATTTTTCTTTTTCATCTAATAAAAATGGATTTATAACAATAATAAGAATACTTTGTGGGATAAGCAAAGCACCTTTTGATCAAATCAGGATTGTGAATAAATTAATATTGGTGTATATTTTTATAAACACTTTTTAGTATGTAACAGTAATGACTTCAGTACTGTAACATATCAGCGTATAATCTCGAAAATTCAGTTTCAGTATTTGATTGCAAACTAGCTTCCCATAGTAAGATTGTGTTAATAGAGATACAATGTGTGCCTAACTTTCAGTCCTGTCTAAAGAACTTGGGACATTGAGGACATAGCTGCCTGATGTGCTCTATATTTGAGCACTTCCACTGACAAAGATGAATATATATAAGGTAGTGTAATTTGAATTGGTTTATTATTATGTGAAAGAACACCCTGGACAACCATATGTATGGTGAGCATAAATAAATATACTACTAGTAAATTTTTATTAGTACAATGTATTAAACAGTTATATGAAAGTTACTGTTTCATATGTTTTATACACAATTATTGCATTAGGCTTTAAATATACTGACACCAATTTATGGAGTCAGAATATATGGAACTGTCTACAGAAGCTTTTAAAAGAATAATATTGTATTTCAGAAGGGAAAACCCAAAACCAGGTTATGGATAAAAGGCTAATAAACCTTAAAACATTAAAATGTACTGGAATAAGTTGAATAAGAATATTAAATAATTAGTTACATTGTAGAATTGATAAATCATTGCACAGCATAAAAGTGATTCAAGTTTTAACATGTATACCACTTACTCTTGCTCACTCAAATGGGGGAATTATAAAAAAGAATAAAACACATACATACAGACTATTTAACCCTTTAAATCCTAGGCTGATGATTCTAATGCAAAACGTTTGTATGGCTGTTCAATTTATCTGTTTCTGTGGAGTGGCACAGGGTTCTATTTTAGGGGTTATGAAAGTGATGTAAATTATAATAGTAATAGAGTGTGGGCCTGTACAGGATTTAATGTAACCTGTACTTCTACCTCATATTTGTTGAGCTGGAAAACTGGGGAGAAATATGGTGCAGATGATCAATTTTGGAATGTACTGTACAGTTTTTTTTTTCTTTTTATACACAAAGCCAAAGAAAATGTTTTGTACTTTCTTGATCAAGATGTATTTGTCTACTGCTTTATTGCCTAAGAACAGTAAAATGACTTTTTATAAACTTTTCAAAACACAGATCTCACTGTTATTATTTATTATTGTTTTACATTTGATAAGGCTTTATACTTAAAACGTACATAGGCAGTCTGCCTCCTACTTATTTCTACCATTTATTTTCCCTGTCAAACAGTTCTTGTAACTAGCAAAGTTTCTGACTGTATGCTGGCAAAATGGCAAAAGATTTTATTTTGTGATTTTATTTTGACCTCAAATACCATTAACTGCATCATGTTTCTTATTTATGCCTGTTAACATAAAATTCAGCAGTGACAATAAAAATGTCAAGGGAAAAAAGAGGAACAATATCATGCTGTTCCTATGCAAATACAGTCTCCACAGCGTACGTAATATAGATCATATCTTTCTTTAGTGGAGACAACATTCACTGATATCATCAAAGTCATTTAAATGTGTAAATAAGTAAACTTTATTACAGGGTCAGTTTCCAGATGAGCGTTGGAATTATCTATTAACAGCACACACAAATGCACCTAGAAAGCTGAGGAACATCAACCAACATCAGTAGATCCGTGGATTCAGTATAGACATGCATCATCTCAAGGCAGATTCCCTCCTGTTGTGTTCATTTCATGTTAACTTGTTTAATGTTCCTGGTCAAAAATGACCATCCCATTATAGCTAATTAATCCATAACAACACATATATTATTAACTAATGTGGTGATAGAGCTTAACAACTCAATTCCTTACATGTTCTGAGCTTCTCTTGGACAGTCCAGGCTGTACTTTCTGAGGAGGCTACGGTCTTTCAACATCTGCAGGAAACTCCTGGGGATGTTTTATCAGTCTGTGGTCACCAGTGTCCTGTTCTACACTGTGGTATGCTGGGGGGGCAGCATATCCAAGAAGGACACACACAGGCTGGACAAACTGATCAGGCGAGCTGGCTCTGTGGTTGGCACAAAGCTGGACTTGGTGGCAGAAAAGAGGACTCTGAAAAAACTGCTGGACATTATGGACAATGCCAGTCATCCTTTACACACTGTCATCAGCCACCAGAGGAGCCTGTTCAGTGAGAGACTGCTCCTTCCCAAGTGCAGGAACAACAGACTTAAAAACTCTTTTGTCTCGCACGCCATCAGACTGTACAACTCCTCTCTGGGGGGAGGAGTGCTAACAGGAGGATGGAGGATGGGAATGAGTAGGAACGACCAGTAACTCACTCACAACCCACAACCACAACACACCTGGACTTGGTGCAATATACATTTCAAGTGCAATAATAACAATGCAATACACAGTTTCAAGTGCAATAACAATAATAATGTGCAATACCCCATTATACTGGACTCTTTTTCTACTTTTTCTCATGCACTATTTATATATATTGTATATTGTAATATAGTCTCTTTATTATATATTCTTTATATTTATATAGTGTTTCTTTACTTTCTGTACTGTACTTATGTTGTGGCTGGAACCTTAATTTCCCTGAGGGAACCCTCTCAAGGGATCAATAAAGTTCTATCCTATCCTATCCTATCCTATCATATCCTATCCTATTTATACTTAAAAACTTAATCATATTACAAAATGCACATTTAAAAATAAAAAAGGACAACAGTATCAACTAGAAAAGTGTATTGCCTGAAGAAAAGCCAGGCTGCTATGGAATTGCTTAGTGGTTGATAGGCAGTTGCTATGATGTCTCAAGTAGGGTGCAGGGAAGGGGTGTCGCCAGGATGAGGGTTGAGAAACAATTCTGTAGTGTATATCAGCTTGCTGGTGCAGTGTGACTAAAATCAGATTTTCCCAATGCATTAAAAACTCATAGTGTCTGGCAGTTGATCCAGCCACTGGAGTCTGAAGTCATCAAAAATGGGACATATGCTGGTTTATGCAAGTATGTAAAGGTAAAGTATACTAGGTCCCTATGTGATTTTAGATCTCTAAAGGAGGGGGCTTCATGAATATTGTCTTTCATTTATGTTCAAGAACAATTTACTAATATTTGGAAGCTTTTTTGGTTTCCAGAATCGTTGCTCAAATAATGCAGGTGCTAAAAGATCATGGTTTTACAGCTAAGCCTACTCTCTAAAGACATGCTCAGGAAAAGGAAAAGAAACAAAAGATACCATTAATCAAAATGTCTTGGTAAAAACAGACATACAACTGATGGACTATTGTACACCTGGTTTTGTCTGAAAGAATAGAAAATGCGATTTGTGCTACAATATATTCCCTATATAAGCCATATATGTGCATAATTGTTGATTGCAGATATAAAGTTTATATCGCATATATGTTACATACACTGATTAACCATAACATTATGGCCATCCGCTCTACATTCACTCTCCATTCTATCATTACCCCTTATCATACAGAAGCACTTTGTAGTTTGATACTTACACACAGTGTAAGTATTATGTGGGTGGTGGGTCAGTGGAGTAATTAAACCACTCAATGCCATTGCTGGACTGAGAATTGTCAAACAACCAGAAATATTCAGCCAACAGGCTCCTGTGGGCAGCATCCTATGAGCACTGATGAAGGACATGAGCTTACTCTTACTTACATTTGTTTTGATCTTTAACTTTATGCCTTTTAAAGATAATTTCTTCTACTCACTTTCAGATTAACTGAAATTTTGACCAGGGGTACCCAAACCTTTGCTTGCCACTGTAAATTTATTGGTCATATAGAAATGAAATGCAGCCAATTAAATGAATTCCAAGATAAATTGTAAAAATGAAAACTGCTCAGATCTGAAAATATGTATTACTCATATATTCTGCATATATGTCTAATATTTAAGGTGAATACGTGTAAGATAATGATAAGACGTGATGAGATGTGACATATTTGTACACATATATTTTGAAATAGACATTGATCTTTTATAGGTTCATATGTGGTCATATGTTTGATTTTCTACTATGGATAGTAGCATTCAGAGCTTTCAGAACTGTTCATCAAGGCTCAGCAGTATGATCACGTAGTCCTAACAAGATCATAAGAGATAATGTACCACAATACATGTATAATCATAATAAGTGTATTATAGTATCAGTGGTAACTTGTTGTACTGTTTAATATGCATGCTTTCACTTATGAACATCATAAACTGGTTGTATTTCTGACAGACCAGGTCACAAAGTCATTCAGCATTTTTTTCAATAGTCTGTTATTGTTGTGGGTATGGTCACAGTTATGTTCAGATTTTGCCTTTCATTTTTGCCAAGTACCTAAAAAAAACATGATATATGAGTTTAAAAGTCATTACATGTCTTAGACATCATTACCTGTAACTTGATGTATTCTGATGCCATTGCTAAATAATATACAGTACATCTTTTTGCACATTTTATGTTACAGCTTAATTTCAAAATTGATTCAATTGATTTCTTCGCCACAAAAATTCTACACATAATACCCCATAATGACAGTGAGAAAAGTTTGTTTGAAATCTTTACAAATTTCTAAAATTAAAAGACTATAAAACGTGTACATAAGTACCTACAGCCTTAGCTCAATACTTTGATGAAGCACCTTTGGAAAGCAATTACTGCCTCAAGTCTTTTTGAGTATGATGCTACACATTTGGCACAAGTGTTTTTAGAAAGTTTCTCCCATTTTTCTTTGCAGAACCTCTCAAGCTCCATCAGATTGAATGAGGGGCATTGGTGTACAGCATTCACTGAGTTGTCCTGCAGCCACTCCTTGGTTATCTTGGCTGTGTATTTAGGGTTGTTGTGCCTAAATGTTTTCTGTACCTTTTCCCAGATTTGTGTCTCAATACAATCCTGTCTCAGGGAATTCCTTCATGGCTAAGTTTGGGCTCTGACATAAACTGTCTACTATGGTTTCTCGTATAAGGTGTGTGCCTTTCCAAATCATGTCCAATCAAGTGATTTTACCATAAGTGTCCAATCAAGCCACAGAAACATCTGACAGATGATCAGTGGAAACAAGATATACCTGAGCTTAATTTTGAGTATCATGTAAATTTTTTATATATAAATTTTTTTTTTGAACAGTTAAAACAAAAATAATGTACTTAAATGTACTGTGCCCCTTCTGCTGAACATGTCAAGAGATCTATATCATGCCGTTATGGTTTATTATAATTTACTTAAGTCAACAGTATAGCAATGTTAAAGTTACATGCCACAAACCGTGCACAGTGGGAGTCTCTGCAGAATGCTATGTCAAATCTCAAATGATTCCTAATTGACCATGTAGTGCACTATGTTAAATCATTGGTTGGTGCACCTTCACTGTAGTTTTAGCCACTGAACGAAGTGTATCCCTCCCTTGTTTAGTGAGACAGCCATATTATGTGGTGTTATTTAAACACATTTTCCTAACATGAGCATGAAATACAAATAAATACAAATCTCTATATGAATTTCTTATATGATGAGCTGTGATCCTTGAGCTGTGATCCCTGAAAAAGGTGCACCCTTTAAAGACCACTTTAATCATAATGCCATAATGCCAATAGAATTATGATTAAAGTGGTCTTTAAGGCTTGAACCTTTAAATTGTTATTTAAATATTCATACAAACAGCATTTTTTTCAATCTTTTACAGAACCACACAGAATATGAAAGTGCTATGTGTTATTTATAAATGATAACATTTCTTTCTTTGTTCTGAATATTTAGGAACTGCCACAATCTCAGAACCCTCAAGATCAATTCCTTTTAACAGTGCTACACCAGAGAACCTGTGAAAACCCACATTTGAATACAGGAACATTTCCATGTAACTACACATCTAGCTAATTGAACTTATTATATATACAGACAGTATTTGCATATAGCACTTCTGTCCCTAAATCCCTGTCCTAAGCAATCCACAATTGCCAAAGACCAAAGCACATCTAAAATTATAGTTCCTAGTTCCTAAAAGTATAGTTCCTAACACTACACAAAACTACCAAGTTACTTGGACTGGAGTTAAGGCTGGCTGTCAACTTCTAGGTAAGAATCACTTGCTGACACATTCAGATAAGCATATGTAAACAAATTTGTAAATGTACACTGTTACGTGTACATTTACAAATCAACTAGGACAAGAAACATCTGCCAGTTAGCAAATTCCTATTCTTTTGAGTTAAGTTAACAGTTTAATAAATAAAGTAACAATTACATTGGTGTTACCTTTACAGTGAGTAAAAGGTTGCTTCAACTTCAAAGAATGTGCAAATTTAATGTATCCAAGTATTTATAGTGCTTTAGCAAGTGTCCCAAGAAAAAAATATATAATTGTATCATTTTGTAATATTTTGAACCAGGAAACTCAGTTATCTGCAATGCATCGACTGAAACTTGTGTGAATGTAATGATATATGTAAGTGATTATTATGAGACTGAAAGCATTTATTGGGCCTCTAAATGAGATGCGGTTGGGCATGGAGGCATACAGGTTCCATATGGCATCCTGCAGCACATTTGCCCACAGATGATGCAGATGGGCCTGTAGATCCTATACACTTACAATATAAATGCCTGCTCTGAGAAACAACATTTGGCTACAGGATGTCTTGCTTCTTCCAGTCCAATGATGTGCCCCCCTCAAAGTCTGTCAATTGGGCAAAATATCTTTGTGTCTGATGTCTACATGTCTAGCTACCCAAGAGTAGCCTCTAAGAGTCTTTCTATAGAGCAGCAGGGGGAACACATTAGACCCAGTGTCTAATCAAACCACAACCATAATAATTTTTATATCTGTCAGACAGAAGAACACGTATATCCAACAGGTTTATATGTGTATTATCACATGATATCATGATATATTGTACAAAATGAGTTGTGTTGTATTTGCAAGCAGTATATATGCTTGTTTAAAGCAGTTGGCCCAGCTGACCATCATTAACACATTTGCAAACATTGCACCTGTAGACTTCCTAGTTAGCATACAGAATCCTTCAAAAATACAGAACATTTTACTCAGTGTCAAAGTGACAGGTGTACACAGGGTGGTGCAGACAATCCAAATCTCTGTACATGTGACCAATTGACTGCTGTTGCCATTCTGGTGGCTACAAAACCTATCACACTATTATACATGGATGAGCTAACGTATGCAGGCATAGGTTTCACTTGCTTCACTCGGTTCACTTGCTCTCTGTTTAGCCAATGAGTTAAGTCCAATATCTCTCATTTTAGAAAGTCTGTCTTAGTCAATATAATGATTTCTTTGTTAATAGCAGACTGAACATTTCTTGCATGCCACACTCCATCATCAAACCCCTCCAAATGGTGTTTGATTCTTATAGTTATGAAGCATGTTTGATATCTGTATAAATGAATAACAAAGGACTACATTTGCTTTTATTGCTAAAAACTCTCAATTTGTCATTCATTTTCATGCAGGATGAACAAATAATGTCTTGCAGGTAAACTGGTGTTTAAAACATATGAAGTAAAGACATTTTCATGTATTTACTGGAGTAGCACGTTTTAGCAGTTTTAGCATCAAGATTTTTTTTGTAAGGCCCAAAGAGGGTGTTTTGTAATAAATTGTGAATTTAAATGAATTGTTTTTTCCAAAGATTTCAGACCACAGGTAAATCAGAACAGACACATCCTTCTAATATACACATGCAGTGAAACTGTGAGAATATTTAGTTTAACTGATTATTATTATTATTATTATTATTATTATTATTATTATTATTATTATTATTATTATATTATATTATTATTATATACTGATTACAATGATTATAATTTCAGCAATCAGCAAATTATAATGAGCTCTCACTTTTCATCACATCAACTGCTAAAAGCAAATCACCAGATTATTTTGTATAGGTTTGTAAAAAAAAAAGTTTTTCGAACTGATAATATAAACTATACCTCAAAGCATATGTGGATTAATTTACATATCTTACTTAGGTTTTAAAAATTGATTTTAAATAAAGAGTTATGTTTTAAAGGTCCATATACCCTATTCATATGGAGACATTGAAGAGGCATACAGTGAAGACTTTACTTGCTTATCTCTTGAACACATGAACTCTGAAACAATATGGCCTTTTGTTTGTAGATGCCATTTATCACTTTTTATGAAATATTAATTTATCTGGATATGAGATAATATGAAGTTTTTCATGATATTCTATTTTTATGTAGTATATATATATATCTTGTGTTACAATATACCTTGTGATGGTTAGTGATGGCTGAAAGCTAAATGCCCAGTATCAAAAGTACCTAGTTAAGTATGTACTAAAGATAAAAAATACATATTTAGAATACAGTCAGAATTCATTTAGAAACCTCCTGGTCAACACATATGAAAAAGAAACCTTAATTCACAATGTTCCTTATACTGAGATAAATAACTGATCATCACAGTGGTGAATTGGTTGTCTTTATCTTTAATTAAATTACATTGAATAAAATAAGTTGGACCATTATTATAAAATGAATAATCAACTTTGATTAGATTTTAAAACAGAATGTAAAGAAAATGTTTATGCTTCTGTCCTGTTTGGCTCCACTGTCTGTTTTAGCACATGGCTCTGTTTTTGCTTTGGTCTTGTCTCAACCCTTGCTCCTGCCTGATTTAACATGTTCTACTTGTGTCTTATTTGTAGTCCTGCCCTTGTGTATCAGTCCGAAGTGTTTTCAGTCCTTGTCAGTATATATATTAGTCCTTTGTTTTCGACTGTCCTTGTCAGATTTTGTTTCATGTCAGTGTGCTGTGCATTCATCTGGTTATCTTGCATTTTGGTTTTATTGTTTCAGTAAACATTACCCTGCAAGTCTGTCCATGTCCTTACCTTCTCTGCAGCAGCCCGGACAAAAATGGGCAAAAGTATCTTAATGAAATCCTTTTGCAAACACGTCCAAGGATATCCTTACATAGATTGTTTTAAGTTACAATTCCTTTTAATTATTTGCTTGGTTACTTAAGGTTTTGGGGTAAATATTAGCGCTAAGTTGATCTCAGCAGTTGGTACGACACAGTTGAAATCATAGTTCCTGGAATTTGCAATTCAAATAAATTACAGGGCGAATTAGCAATGACTTTCGAGAGCATTTTTGAAAGTCAAATGAAGTTAACACTACTTCACTGTTGCAATGAGCTGAATGTAACTGCTCTTGTGATGTTTTATGTAAATAGTTCTGTAGGGGTCCAGAGGGACAAACTGATACTTCTTTTGTATATTACTAGGTTTACTGTTTAAAGCCAACTAGTAGAAAATCAACTCCTGAAGAAAGCAGAGCTCATCTGATGTCTTATATTATGGATACTGTATGCAGAGTGGAAGAGGAATAAAGTCAGTTACCAGTCACAAATTCAATTAGACTCTGTTCAGGACTGAACCCTCTACCAACATGTTTGACACTCAAACATCTCAGTTCTGAAGAAAGTGGAGAACGACTGTACATTTTGTTAGATTTTATACTTGGGTCCATTTGAGCTGTTGAGAAAGGTAAGCAAATATTTCTTGTGAGCTTTAATGCTATGACGCATCCCTATGAACACTGCTGAGTGTAAATGTATATACTATTTGTGATAGAAATATATTTTAAATGACTGGGACATTTAGATGACATATATAGACACCTCATAACCTGTTTTAAAGTCACTCTTTCGAGCTTTGTCACCTTGTATCATGCACTGACTACCTATACTGTACATTTAGAGAGAAGCACATACACTACTATTCCAATATCCTACAATATTTTCAGTCTAGATTTATTTTACTATGGAGCCCTTAAGGTGAAATCCTGCTTAAATAAAAAGATGTTGTGGGTCCAAATTAGCCAAAGGAATGAGACAGTTAATTCATGGCCACAATTTAGTAGGGCATGGGAAACAGTTCATTTGTGGCCACAACTTTATTAGGGTTGACACGCTTTCTAAACTACCCCTGCAGTCTTTTTGTTACAAAACATTAACAACTTACATCAAAACTGGATGCTACTTTGGTAGCGAGGTGGGCACCTATAGTCCAGAATGACCTATAAATTATAATAAAAAACATGTATATAACATTGATCTGTAGCTTTACATTATGTTGCATATGCCTCATTACAGCAGACATATCTACATATTTTAGATATACATATACATTACATAGTCACACATAATTTAGTTATAGCATCCCAGAGAGCTGAATGTTTGGTTGAACATTGAAATGGTTGAACAATCAACTTCTTTACAGCTCCCACCTTCAACCTGTATACTGAATACCTGACCATGAATATATATCAGAACACACAACTTTATTATTCATGTAAATACAGTTTGTCCTACAATTTCATATTGGCCTTTAAAGTATTGGATTGCACGGGAATGTGGTAACAGCATACTTTGTATACTTGTTTTCTCTACAATTTCTGAAGGATATGGGGTTTCAATGTTGGTCTCTCCACTTGTCAGACCATCCAAAATGTCTATTTAAACACCTGTAACTTTGTAGTTAAACCCAGTTCCTGTAGAACTGAAATTAATTTGCAATGCAAATAGATTACAGGTTGAATTATTTAGGGAGATTTTTGGAAGTCAAATGCAGTTAACACTGTGCTGCTGTTGGGAGGAGCTTTGTGTACCTGGTTGTTTTGAGATTTTCAGTAAATACCTCTGTGGGGCATCTCAAAGACCACACTCTGTTCAGCCAGTAATAAATCATCTAACATCTCTTGAGCATTCCAGCTCAAGATGTAGTTTACCTTTTGCTTGTTGGGAGATTTAACACACTATATTGATTAATTATTTATTTTATAAAAAATAGATTAGTGCAGAGCCAAAAAAGAAGGGGCTTAATGAATCCTGTGGGAAGTATGAGTTTTACTCAGCAAGGTTGTCCTGCTCAAACATCAGGCACACACTAGGGTCAACCTAAAGGTGATGAAAAAATTCAGTCCCTTCACTCAGTAAAAATCAACTCTAAATACACCAAAAACTGGATCTTACACAAATTGAGTGGGTAATTATTCATTTTGTGTCAGCTTGGCTTTTTCAGGTTAAAACTAATTATTTAATTAAGAAGTGCAGTGAGGTTTTACAATATGGAATAAGTAGATGCACTGTACAGAGCCAAATGATGAAAACTTAATTCAGACATGATGTAAAGACTGAGCAGAAACATTCAAGAACATTTTCCCGTGCTTAGTGCTCTGTGGCACTCACGACTGATAACCATTATCCAGTTGGAAGTGTTTTAAAGCCTTTTGTTTACAAGCATACTGTCTTTAATGAGCATTGGAGAATAGAAGCTGCTTTCGGATAAATATGATTAGCCAAGTAGTCGAACATAGGGATGAGTTGCTAACTGAAGAACACTTCAGAACCCCTGGCAGAGATAAATTAAAAGTTATTGTGGTTATTGACAAGCTCATAATATTTTATTATTCCTTTTTTCCCATATTTTTCCCTCACATTAATGACTATGCTCTTCTCTGCCCCAGGCATCACTGCCTCAAAATGAAATTCTCTGCAGGGCTGATTCTCATCTTGCTGGGATTGTTTTTCAAGGTTGGTCTACCTTTCCAGAATGATCTCTATGAGATTCATGCTGTGCTTTGAAGAACTGCACAACATGATCCAGGATGAGTTGTCATTGGGAAGGTGTCTCTTGGCAACACAGAGACCGACACCCATATAATAAAACTATGGTTGCAACACTAACACTGAATATTTTTGACACATCTAAAATCATAAGAAAAGCTCTATGACTGAATCCAGAAAACTGTGGTTATTATTATTAGTTATAAGGCTTTCTGCCATTGCCATTATAAAAAAATCTGCCATTTCCCGTACTTCTCTGTGTTAATGCTGATAAGATCAGTAGAATAGCTGACAAGCCAAGGGAAGAGAGGCAGCTACAGTAGGCTTAGAGGGGCAGAAGAATATGGTCCATCAGATGACAAATCCTGACCATTCAAACTTGGTCATATGGTCATATGAACGAATCCCACAAAGAAAGGGTGCACAACTCCAGCCCATGTCCAACTCCAGACACTTTATCTGGTCAGATGATTTGAGCCCTTCAGGACTGAAGTTGTGCACTCCTGAACGGGAGTCAACACCAGCAACAAAAATGTTTCTAAGGCTTTTTTTACATGATTTCATAATTATGTCAGCTTCTGTAGGGCATATTTTAAGTGAGATTTCATCTTGTACGCTGCTTACGCAGTACATAAATAAACTAGTATTCACTCTGATTATAGTAGCTGTGGATATGTTCTGCTGCAAATGGTATGTAATATTCAAAGTTGAGCTAATGCTTTTGCTCCAAAGTTATATGAGTTCACCCTAAAAATAAAGGAATTGAAGCTAAATCAAAGACAGTTAATACACATTTTTGTAGCTTTTCTTAACTTGTATCACAAACTGCACCTAACGTTGCTAATTATATACATTTCTATTTGTAGGTTTCTTCAGAAGGTAAATATTTTTGCTCATCATTGCATTAACTAAACTGTACCAAAGGAACATGAAATTTTTGTTTGAACACTTTTTTTGTTGTTGTCACAGATTCAAATTCAACAAAGGCTTATTACCTTGAGCTTCACATAGAAAATGCAGCATATGATAATTTTAAAAATTTCCTTACAAACTTAGTTTTGACTGTGAATGAGTCACAGAATTTTGCAACCGTAGGAGAAGTTAACATAACAACAGGTAAGTTGTATAACAAATAACAACTGGCTACATATGTTTTATTTTAAAAGCACACAAAATAAATATTGTTGTTTCATATCTACTAACCATCAGGGCAATGCTTACCTAGTGGATATTCCATGTGCATGTATAGTCTGGATTGAGATAATGTATATCAAATTAGTCACATGTGACCCAAGATTGATACAGCAAGCTACCCAACTTCTCTCATTATTTTTTCATGACCGGTAGTTCAGCATTCATGTTCACTCTCACTAAAGAGTTTTACAGTGAGACACTGTAACTACAGTATCTTTAATGTAGGTGTTTTCCCAGTGCTGTGTGTAACTACAGCATCTATTAGTTACAACCTTGAGTTTTGCTACATGTGGTGTAGCATTGAGGGCTCTTTTTCTATGTTTCTATGTATTTCTCTCTTGTGCTGATAGTCACTTGGGGCTGAGACAGAAGATAGGTGCCAGAATGGCATTGCCTGCATCATTTAAATTTACGTTTACATTTGTGGCATTTAGCAGACACCTTTATCCAGAGTGACTTACAAAAGTGCTTTGCTGTTCACTCAGATACCCTTAGCTAGTTTTAAGAGGCTAGAATCCAGAGATCCTTCAAGCTTAGAAAACAAATGTCAGATCAGAGAAGAAAACGATTCAGTATAATTATAAATGCTTAAGGAGATAAATACTCTTGAAAGAGATGGGTCTTCAGTCTGCGTTTCAAGACAGCAAGTGACTCAGCTGTGCAGAACCCCAGGAGATATTTGTTCCACCATTTTGGTGCCAGGACAGAGTCTGGATGCTTGTATTCCTTGTAATTTGTGGGATGGTGGGTCAAGGTGAGCTGTACATAATGCTCAAAGGGCTCTTGGTACATCTCACGTTTTGACCATTGCCATCAAGTATGGAGTGGCTGTTCCATTTTTGGCTTTGTAGGCTAGCATCAAGGTTTGTATCTGATGCGGGCAGCTACAGGAAGCCAATGAAGGGAACGCAGCAGAGGAGTTACACAACTGAACTTGGAAACATTAAAGATGAGCTGTGCTGCTGCATTTTGGATGTGTTCCAAGGGCCTGATGGTTTGCATAGGAAGGCCAGCTAGAAGGGAGTTGCAGTAGTCTAGTCTTATAATGACAAGAGACTGAACAAGCACCTGAGTGGCCTCTCTAGACAGAAAGGGTTGAATTCTCCTGATGCTGCAAAGTACAAATCTGCATGACTGAGTCAGGTTTGCAACCGCATGACTGAGTCAGGTTGGAACCACAAGAGGAATCGGATGATACAGCAAAAGATATAGATAATGTGCTGTCTAAAGCGGCATCTTATGTGGCTTTTCTGCAGGATTTTCAATAGTCAGAAGACCCATTGCTTATCACTCCAACTCCCCCGTGGTCTTTGTCTGCCTCACACTTGCCAGGCTCAGAGGTTAGTAACCTGTTGGCTATAACGGGACAGACCGCACAAATCTTTAGTTTGCTAAAGGTTGCACTGGCCAAACTTAGGCAAAATAGTCCTGTAACGTTGACACTAAAGGCCAGTAAATTCCTTATAGGGGCAGTTTCTATGGATAATTTTTATTTTACGGCTGAGGAGAATTTTGTGGCTGAGTTTACAGCTGGTTTTCAGGCAAGCAGCCAGTGTTCACAGGGGTAAGTGCTGTAGAAAGTGGCCTTGCATCAATGATGGATATTAATTCTCACTGACTTATTTGTATTGCCCAAACCCTTCTGCCCCATTGCTGAATGCAGAAAACAGTTACAGAAAATGAGTTACTTTCCAAAATGCATAATATGGTGACCATATTGCTCAGCCAATGGAGGAACTACAGGAGGTTCGGTGCATGGCCCATTGGGTAAAAATATATATGGACAAATGGGTCTTAAACATCATATCGTCCGGCTACAGGCTGTAGTTTTGTCATCAGCCCCATCTCACATCCTTTCTGAGAGAAACTGTTGTGTTGAGCACAATTTATGCCTCAATTACAGGAGGACCAACAGAGTACCCTCAGAGTACAGAGGACCCTCATGTTCATCCAGAAGAGTTTTATTCAACTCTGTTGTTCCAAAGAAAAATGGAGGATTTCATTCAAATCCTGACCTCCATCGGTTAAATTTTCTGAATGTTCTTTCTTTTTGAATGCTTCATAGTACTGCAGTTCTTCGCAGTATGTCAGAAAGGGAATGATTACACTGGTGGACGAACCCGACACATATTTTTACATTCTAGTTGGCCCAGAGTAGATATTTTGGGGCAGTGTATTCTAGTACAGAGTCTTGCCTTTTGAACTTTCACAAAGTAAATGCAGGCTGCCTCATGGAACAAGGACAAAAACCCCTCCCATATGTAGACGACTGGCTTCTGTGTGCCCCTTCCAGGGTGCAGGCATTTGTAGACACCAAAGATTGTTAAACCATGTCTAAAGGCCAGTAAATTCTTTAGAGAACTTTGGGCCTGTCCGTAAATTGGGTAAACAGCATCCTCCTCACAGTCCAAAGCCTTCAGGTCATTTGAATGGCCTTACTACCTGAAGTGCAGGCACAGATGATTCTGTCTCTTATTAGACGTCTGAGGTTTGGCACAAGAGTCCATTCCTCATAACAACAGTATAGGTCATCACATTAGGAAAATTTTATGTGAGAGCATTGCAGATTTGCCTGATTTCTCTCAAGTTCGATCTTGTGCAACACAGGCGTGATCTGGTCCACATAACAGTTGAATGTCTTGTGGCCCTGAAACCATGGTGCTCTCTGGGTTTTTTCTTGTCTGGGGTGAGCATGAGTCAACTTCCCACATGCACAAAAGATGCATCTGAATCTGGCTCGGGTGTAACGTGGAGACACTGGTGGTTTCAGGGTACCTGGGCAGCAGATGATGCACAGGAGCATATCAACCTTCACAAGTGTTGGACAGTGAAATTTCCCTTAAAATTCCTCCTTCCACACCTGCTATGCTCAAACAGCTGTCTACCACATAAAGCATTATGGTGACACAAGGTCCCAAATGCTTTTCACCCAAATGTGGAAAATATGGATGTGGACACACACAAGATTTCTCTCATTGCAGTCTGTACATCTAGCCAGAGTGAACAATTTGACAGCAGACACACTCTCAAGGAAATGTCCTTTGACCAAACTGCTGGAGATTTCACCCGGAGGTGGTTTAGTTGATATAGGGGAAATGTGGACGTACTGTTCAGAATACAGTTCAGAGCTTCTGTCCGAGCTGGACGGGCAGGTATGGCATCCATGCCCAAAGTTCCTTCAGCTATGGCTCTTAGGGCTGACCTAGAGCTCTCTATGTGTCTTCCAGGAGTGAAGCACACTATTCTATACTATGCTAGAGCAGCTTCTAGCCAGGCTTTATATAGTGGTAGGTGCTGGGCCTTTGTAAACTGGTGCACAGAACAGGAGCACCTGTTCTCATGGTCAATGGACGCTACAAATGTCATTGGGCTCTGGGAAATCCCCTTTCATACTAAAAGTCCATGT
This sequence comes from Acestrorhynchus altus, assembly GCA_034509495.1. Classification (NCBI taxonomy): domain Eukaryota; kingdom Metazoa; phylum Chordata; class Actinopteri; order Characiformes; family Acestrorhynchidae; genus Acestrorhynchus; species Acestrorhynchus altus. The sequence continues at coordinate 9,312,842 of CM067513.1, forward strand.
GGCTGCTTTGGCCAGAATATGAGTAAGGAATATCCACTAGGTAAGCACCATCCTTGCTGCTACTTACTAACAATGTTGATGAATTATAGGAAATTGTGAAGCACAAATTGTGAAGCAGTAGGGTCTCTGCTTTAGCACTTCCTGACATTTTAAAACCCTGAAATTTTCTCCGTCCTGAGTGCAGAATGCAACAGTAATCCCTCAGGAGAGGTAACCTGTACCTGCAGTTCAATGTATGTGTGGAGTGATGAGGTGTGTAAAAACTACACAAAGTGCTGCAACCAAAGGGAATGCATGTTTACAACTCCAAACCCCAGGGCTATGTGTCTCTCTGCAAGTAAAGGTAACAGTCTACATTTGTGTTCTATGGCAAAATATACATCATGAATATCATGAAAAGTTAGCATACATCTGTAAGAACAGTGTGGGGAAACTAAAGGTGTCACAGGACCATAGAAAAGCATTCTAGATGTCACTGCAATAAGGGAAAGATGTTGGTATAAAATCTGTTGGTATAAATCCTAATGTCTTTATCTGTTTTCTTACAGTTTTTGTCACAGGAACATTTACCCTCCCTGGTGTACCATATACCAGTTACCTTGATAATACTGCCAGTGACCAATATAGAACATTTATCTGCAACTACACTAAAATGGTTTGTATTGCACTGAAAGCAAATGATTAAATACTTAATATAATACTCAAAATCATTTGAGTAGAATTTATTCTTTGGTTTCATTCTTATACCACTGTAATCCCTGTAAAAAAACTATTGCCAATGACCTTACCATCTAACTTTGTCATAACAAGATTAAGGATTAATGTACATAAAATGTTTGTATGTTCATTTTGCCATGACAGAACCTACGTGTCCAAGACATTATTTTGCCATCACCCATAGCTCATAGCATTTTATTGCTTTATTAATAGTCTCTTTCTTAACCAAGTAAAAGATGAAATAATCTCCAAAGGGCATAAAGTTAAAAATAAAAAAAGGAAAAGGACTGAAGCAGAACTTTGGGCACCTTGCATGGTTAGCACCTAATAACACCCCCTTTGGCAAGAACAACAGCTTGTAAATACTTTTTGTAGCAATGTTCATCCTTTCCTCCTTGCAAGCCTTCCAGTTCTGTAAGATTCCATTGGCTGCAACACATGCCCAAAGCATGGCTGATCCTGCCCCATGCTTAATGGTTGGAGAGGTGTTCTTTTCATGTTCTTTTCTCTGCCCTTATTTTTATCCAAACAAATATTTGCTCTCTTTCTCTTTTAGCTGGAAACTTCTTACAGCAGATTGAACTGGTTTGACAAACTGAATATCACCAGACTCAGGTAATGGTACTGAAACTTTCATATATAAAGTGTTACTTAATATGCTACTTTGAAGGTACACTGTGCCATCTCATGTCTAAAAAAGCTAAACCTTTTAATGATATGCATATAAAATAAAATAGATATGAATATTTCAGAGGTTTAAAAAATCTGCCTTTTTTTAAGACAAGGTAGTGTCATTGGAGACTTTGAGATGCTGATAACGTCTTCATTGAAATCAAAAGATATTGTGAAAACAACTGTGAATTTGCAACAAGCCACCAATGCATCTTTCAACCTTGTAGTAACAGGTAAATATATCATGGTAGCATTTCATTCCATTTAAATTTACTTTGATGATATTACATGTTCTGAATGCTGCTCTCTGAACAGACATAAGATTAAAATTTAGTCATTTGTTCTCTTCTGAGGCATAGATTTGAAATTTACTGAGTAATTACAACATGCCTTTGTTAATCACACAGTGAGATATTTTCATTGTGTACTTGAAATTCATAAAGAAAAAAAAGTCAATCACCTTTTTTGTCAATGTTGCAATATGTTAAAGACATACAGAATATATTTAAATTTTGTTTCTCTCAGAACCATGGATCAGTATTAAACATTAAACATTAACACTTCTTACCTTAAAACAAACTTTTAATAGGCTATATGATGTGTTTAAAAAAAGTTTGAGAAATAGTTGCACTGCAAAGGAATCAATCAGACAGATTCTCATGGATTCTCTCTGAATGGCAATGGGTCATCTTCAGTGATGAGCCCACTTTTGTCTGGGTGGGGACAACCAATAAATCTGTGTGGAGGCACCATAGTCAGCACTAAGATCAACAGTTTGCTGTCATGCATCACATCCAGAGGACCTGATTTCATGATGCCAGATCTTCATTGCAGACACTTTGACAGCCCAATGTTAGGTTAATGAGGCCCTGCAACCAGAGCCCTAACTTTTCTGAACACACACTCTTGTATGCTATTCCAACAGCACAGTGCTTGTCTGTATACAGTAAGCCATATGAAGTGCTTACCTTTAAGAAACAGATAGTATGCCATGGACATTCACATTGCCAGATCTATCCCTAACTGAAAATGTGAAGGATGCTATTGAACATTCCACCCCACTGCAAAATCTGAACTGAGTGAGAATGTTCTGTGTGGGCTTATCACAGGACATCATTAGGAATCTCTGCAACTCCATTGCAAGATGTTTAGCATGTTACGATACCTGATGCTGTACTGAGAGACACTACTTATGTATGTGTAGCTCACTAAATATTGTCCATTTAAGTCTAAATATTTAATCATTAATTTGCTTTCTGATTGCTACATTGTTCTTGGTGACATTTAGCTGGCTTTTGAACAGCATTGCAATCTGACACTCGTTTCCAGGTGTAACTAGTGTAATGGGTATATAATGTACCTTATAAATAAAGGTGCTACAAAAGTTTATTTTAACTGTGCTATAGAAAAAAAAATATTGTAAAGAAGCTGCGCATGAACAACTTTAAAACCGGCAATAAACCTTGACACTGACTTTAAATCTATAAAAAGTTCCTCACACGTGCACACATCACTTTTAGAAAGTATGGCATCACACAGAACCCTTTGTAGTACCTTTTATTAAGACTGTGTTTTAGACAAATGATTTGTTCCATAAGGACACAAAATTGCCACAGGTGAACATGAGATTGACACAAAAAGGTAATAGAAAATAACCAGACATTAATAACAATTACATTTTTATCAGTAATCTGTAACAAAATACTTTTTTATGCAGTCCTCCCAGCCCTGACCTTGAGAATCTATAGAATACAGAATGTAGTCTCTTATAGTCCACAAACCACAATAAAGTAGAAAGTAACAAGAAGTCGAAATAAACATAGTGAGTGGCCACAGCCTGGTCCTCCTGGTTCAAGTGGCCAAGAACCACTGTAGTGCAGTTGCATTATTTATTCCCACTGCATTAGCAGCTGGTTGAGTTACAAACTTTGATAGAAAAAACAGCCCCTCTGCTGCAGAACAATTGAGCAGTTGAATCAGATGCTGGGTTGATGTGACTCAACAACTTGGTTGCTGTTGTAGCTGTTGTCAAATGGATTAACTTGAACCACACCTTAATTTGTGTTACATTTGTTTCTATAGGACTTGTAAAAATAACCATGTTTCCAGACAAGCCGACACCAGTTCCTTACAATAATGTTGTCAGTTTAACATGCCAAACACCAGAAGACCTGGGTCAGCCCACGTGGTACTTCCAACCAAATGCAAAGGCATCAAAGGATATTACAAATGGAACAGAAGCTACAGTTTATTACAATACTTTAAACAGCACAGTTAACATTAATGGAACTACAGAAGTCTGGAAAGGTATGTTATTGAAAATTATTAAGCCACGATTGTAGTGACAATGACATTGTGCTGATTTATCTACTGTAATTTCCTTGTAATTTATCATATATAATTTACACCATTCTCCATTCCATTCATTACAGGAACATTTACATGTGACTACATGTCTAACCAATCTAGCTCCATAATTTTTAGAGCCAGTCAATATTTGGACATAGCACTTTTACCCCAAATCCTTAATATGAGCAATCCCCAATTTCCAAGCTGTAGAGGACAACAAAAACAGTTGAATGCTAAAGTGCAATGTATAGTTTCTGATGCAGAAAACTACACGGTTAAATGGTTAGGAAATTCTATTGTACAAGATGTACCAGGTAAGAAGCACTTTCTACTTTGCTCCTAAAAAATACTGTGCTGTGCATTTTTGCACATTTCATCATATAGAGACCTGACAAATTAAACAAATTCCTTATTTCAAGTAAAGCAGCTGTAGTTGTAGTGAAGACTTTTAGAATCTATAGCATGGTTTGAGCTATTCTGATGACTTGTTGCAGCTCACTGCCTTCAGACACTTCATGCTAATTTTGTATTTAATTTGTCAGTCACATGGAGTTAGAAACTGTACTTTTGTTTAACTGTCCTTGTGTGTGTGTTTAAAGTATCTCTAGGGAACGGTCTGATTTCTTACCAAGCCTATGCACAAATCTTTTGTGATGAAAAAAAAGATAGCACTACAGTTACATGTGAATTTATAAACAGGCAAAATCAGACTGCATACTCCACAGTACATTTAAATATCATCTACCGTAAGTTTTGTTTACAACTACATTTCTTTTTTTCATTTTTAAAGTAAAATATTGATAAGCAAAACAATCAATTAAGTGATACAATAGTGTGAACTGAGTAAGCCTGGGCCACTTTTGTATCTTTAATTGAAAAATAAAATTTTCGTTTTTGAACCTTAAAGAGCAACACCAGTAAAATTACTAAAAACTATAGCAAAAACACAGTCTGGTAGCTGGTTGTGTGTTCATTTGACAGTGTATTACTTGATACAAAATAATGTCTGATTGCCAGCAAATCTCAGGATAGTGATATATTTAATTCACGTGATGTTATGTCAGCAGTGACAAGACACCCAATGTGGCAATGAGGCCAACAAGCTAATGCTATGTTAATGATTTTGAATGAGGCAGTACTGGAGGAGGCTTGTAGCCAGCATGCTAACACTGTACCAGTGATTTTGGATCAGGGCTGTAGCCAGGGCACTAATGGAGCCATAGTAAATTTGGAGGAGGCCTGCAGCCAGCATGCTAACACAGCAGTAGTGATTATGGACAAGGAACATAGTTGATGCGCTACCAATAATATTTCACCCTGATTAATAATAGCTAACCTAGTTAATGCTATGTTGTTTGGGTAGTGATTTTCTGCAAAAAAAAAGTGTGTGTTCATGATTACTTTACCAGTGGACCTTCCTTCAGAATCTTTAAGGAAGCTTTACTAAAAGGCTAGTGGTGTTGCTCTTTAAAGCATGCACAGTTAATTTATTAGTAATAATATTTTTTAGCAGAGGATTCCTCATGAAAAAGAATGTGGTCATTGAATATTCCTTTAATATTTTGGACCAGAAAACACTCTCATTTGCAATGCCATCGATGATTGGGACACTGCAAAGGCTGGTTTTGTTGCCACAAAGTTATGTGGTACTGGTACTGTTGGTGTACAGAACAGAATCTGCTCAGCACAAGGCCAGTGGGGGGATGTTATGTCTATGTGTGTGACCCAAAACATCAGTCAACTTTTAAGTGATGCTAAGGTATTATTTAGCTATTTTTTTTACTTATTCTTATCCTTAGTCTTTTTCATAGTACTTTAATGTGTGGAAGATTTACTAAGCTAAACAAAGTTTCCAAGAATTCCAAACTTTGTTTTTGGATCTATCAAACAGAAAAGAACAATTTTAACAATTTTGAAGCACAATAAATGTAAATGTATGTATGTTTGCAGCAGGTCAATACAGTTAATCATACCCCTCTGCTTATAAACAACAGGACCTTCAAAGAGGACTTGGGATTGTTGAAAAAAGTGCAAATGACATATTTACTCGTTTGAGGCAGTCAAGTGAACAAGCTTCTGTTAACTCATTTGCAAATATTAATGCATCTGTGGACGTTATGGGTAGCCTACACAGTGCTTCTCAAATACAGGATTCTTCATGGAATGTTACAGTGTTCCCTGTAAGTACACGTTGCAATTAGTTACATACTGATAAACAGAATGACAGAAAACCTGAAAATGAATACAACTAATACTATTACTAAAATATAACTTTAATTGTCTTTTTCAGGACTTTGTGAAATCTACAAGCAATCTTTTGAATGGCAGCCTAAATGACAGCTGGAAGTCATTAGGTTCTGATGCGAATTTCAGTTTGGCTCTTACCTTTTTGCCGGTCATAGAAGGAGTCATAAACCGAACAAATCTAATTGCAGGACTTACATCAAGCACGTACAACTTCATGGAAGAAAATGTACAACTAATAATATCTAACAAATCTGGCACCCAACAAACACTCAACAGTAATTTCAATGTCAATGTCACAGACATCTCAGCTCCTGTGTCTGTTCAAACTGCAATCAAAAATCTAGCAAGCAAGTTACCAAACACTCTAAAAGACAAAGAAACTTCTCCAAGTGGTATTATATTATCAGTTATTGCTGACAACAAAACATCAACGAGGATTGAAATGATGTTTAACCAAAGTAGACCCCGAAATCATGAGATGTACTGTGTGTTTTGGAATGATACAACATCTCAGTGGTCTAACGACGGGTGTAAATGGAGTGGAGTAGAATTTCCAAATCGCTGTACATGTGAGCACTTGACTGCATTTTCCATTCTGGTGGCAAAAAACCCTATCACACTAATGTACATTGATGAGCTAACTTATACAGGCTTGGGTTTCTCAATTGGTTCACTTGCTCTTTGTTTAGTCATTGAGTTTTTGGTGTGGAATGCAGTCGTTAAGTCCAATATTGCTCACTTTAGACACACGGTCTTAGTCAATATAATGATTTCATTGTTAATAGCTGACTGCAGTTTTCTTGCGGCCCCCAATAGAGATTCACAGCCCTCCAACTGGTGTTTGGCTCTTACAGTTATGAAACACTTTTGCTACCTGGCTACGTTTTTCTGGATGATGTGCCTTAGTTTGGGTCTCCTGCACCAAGTGATCTTTGTTTTTGTTCACTTGAGGAAAAAGGTCTATTTGGGATTATGCTTTTTCCTTGGTTACATCTGTCCTTTAATCATTGTAGTAGGTACTTTCATCTCTTATAACAATGGTGTTTCTGGGAGCTACTATTCTACTGAAACCTGTTGGTTGATATATAACTCTGCATTGAACGGGTCAATCCATGCCTTTGTTTTTCCTGTTTTTACGATTGTGTTTGTGAACATGTTCACTATGGTTGTGGTTATCAGCCGGATCTTAAAACCCACTTTATCAGAAGGAAGTACTCATGATGAAAAGGATGTTGCACGGAGCATTGTTAAAACAGTTGTCCTCCTCACACCTACCCTTGGAATAACCTGGATTTTGGGACTTATTCTGATGATGCTTGATCTCACACAGTATCCTTACGCCCAAATTGTGAATTATGCTTTTACCTTTTTCAACTCATTTCAGGTATTGATGAGCTTCCAATTTTATATTTCAATAACTGTTGACATTTGCTTTTCTAGCCTCAAATTGAAACAGTAACTACAACCTTTCACTCGTTTTTCATGAAGGGCTTCTTCATACTCCTTACAGGATGTTTTGGAGAGAAAAAGGTAAATTGCTTTTTATATATAATAAATAATAATTTGGAATTGGTAGGGTGGCATGTTTTTTTCATGTTTACTGGTTTAGCAATTTGCAGTTTTTGAACATCAACCAAAGACAGAACAAAAAGGCTCTTTGTAATGAATGACAATGATATAAATCTTGTATTCTCCAAAGGTGCGAGATGCACTGCTCAAACGTTTCCGACCACAGGTACACAAGTGTGAACATCTTTATTAAATATATAGAATTAACATATCAGAATATTTAACTTAAATGACTGAATTATCATTTCAGCAATCAGTGAACTATAAAACTGAGAGCTCAACAAGAATCACATCAACTAAAAAGAAATAACGTGATAGCCTTGCAGAGGTATGGAACATTTTCCTTATTTATTTGTTTGTTTGTTTATTTATTATCTGATATACTCCTCAGAACATTTGGGATCATTGATAATTAACTTCAGATTTAAAAAATTGTTTGTTTGTTTACACATTTAGGTTTGAATGGTCCATATCGTCTTTCATCCCACATGACAATTTCAAGATCTTGGACAGGTTTTACTTGCTTAGTGTGAGCAGAGCGATTCTGAAGCTTGGTTTATCTTGCACTTCTGTAATATATAATACCATACATTACATTTTACTATGTGGATATGAAGATGGGTTGTTAATTTTGGTGTGTATTACAAGATGGCTTGTACACGTTATATTTGATAATTTTCAGCTATGTTTATGCTTACAGATCACAGACCATATGAATAATACATTAAAATCAATATGAATTTAAAGAAATTGTTTCCAGAATTGTTCAGTTCTTGATATGCAATTGGAATATTAGTGTAATTATTACTTGTACTGGATACTCATAATGGAATGGGATAGGGGTTCTATTGAATATTAAGCTGCAAAAATCTGCCCTGTCGTACCAAGAAATTGTCAGTGTTTCTTACTTTATTTTTTGCAGAAAGAAAGGAACAATTTTTACAACCTATTCTGTCTGCTTCTTTTCATTCTTCCTCGCAGTCATCATTGAGGTCATTTGGGGAGGGACCTTTTAGGAGTGCTGACCTTACACTCAGCCAACATTCTGCAACAATCATTAGCATTCCCACTCTTCCACTCTAAGGAAGAGCTAGAAATTCAATAAATAATTTCATAAAATATCTAACCTTTTAAGGAAATTAACACAGTCCTTATGTCCATAGATTTCAGCAATCCTGATAGGTCTATCCCCAGAAAGGTCCTCCATGTTTATGGGGGCATGAACTGAATGCAGAAATCGCAGTACTGGAAGCTTTCCCGATTCTGCAGCAAAATGGGCTGGTGTCCATCCATTATCAGTTGTGAGACAAGGGCTTGCTCCATTTTCAATCAGTATCCTTACGATTTCAGTGTGTCCTAAAATGAGACATGTTTAGAAATATCAGAACCAACTCCCTTATTGTTTTAAATTGGCATAATACAATATTAAAGTGTCAGTATGATTGCAGAATGTCTTTTGGTGTCATTGTAATTTACCTTTAGCTTTAGTAAGATGCTTTTGGGTTTTCATACTTAACGTACTGTGAATGGAAGTGTGATACACATCTTTTTGCACATTTTGTCATGTTACCTCCTCATTCCAAAATGGGTTAAATTCATTTTTCCCCTCAAAATTCTACACACAATGACGAAGTGAAAGAAGTTTGTTTGAAATCTTTGCAAATTTATTAAAAATAAAATACAAAATTATAATGTACATAAGTATTCACAGCCTTTTCTCAATACTTGGTTGAAGCACATTTGACAGCAATTAGAGCCTCACATCTTTTTGAGTAAGATGCTACAAGCTTGGCACACCTGTTTCTGGGAAGCTTCTCCCATTCTTCTTTGCAGAATTTGCAGAAAGTCATTGTCCTGTTGGAAGAAAACCTTTGTCCCAGTCTGTGGTCCAGAGCACTCTGGAGCAGGTTATCATTAAGGATGTCTCTGTACATTGCTAAAGTCATCTTTCCCTTAACCCTGACTAGTCTCCCAGTTCCTGCTGCAGAAAAACATACCCACAGCATCATGCTGCCACCACCATGCTTCACTGTAGGAATGGTATTGGCTGGGTGATGAGCAGTGCCTGGTTTGCTCCAGACATGCTGCTTGGCATTCAGTCCAAAAGTTCAATCTTTATTTTCTCATGGTCTGAGAGTCCTTTAGGTGCCTTTTGGCAAACTCCAGGCAGGCTGTCATGTGCCATCTGGCTACTCTATCATACAGGGCCTGATTCATAGAATGGTTGTCCTTCTATAAGGTTCTCCTCTCTCCATGGAGCAACATTGGAGCTTTGTCAGTGACCACTGTGTTCCTGGTCACCTCCCTGACTAAGGCCCTCCTACCATGATCACTCATTTTGGGTGGGCGGACAGCTTTAGGAAGAATCCTGGTGATTCCAAACTTCCTCCATTTATAGAAGATGGAGGCCACTGTGCTCATTGGGACCTTCAATGCGGCAGAAATTGTTCTGTACCCTTCCCCAGATCTGTGTCTCTATACAGTCCTGTCTCAGAGACATACAGACAATTCCTTAGACTTCATGACTTGGTTTGCACTCCGATATGCACTGTGTACTATGAGAACTTATATAAACAGTTGTGTGCCTTTCAAAATCCTGTTCAATCAACTAAATTTACCACAGAAACATCATGATTATTGGAAACAAGATGCATCTGAGCTCAATGTTGAGTGTCATGGCAAAGGCTGTAAATACTTATGTACATTTTATATTTTTGTTTTATTTATAATAAATTTGCAAAGATTTTAAACAAACTTTGGAATAAGGTTGTAACATAATGTAGAAAAAGTATATTTAAATGTGGCAAATACTCACATTGCTTCACATTTTCAACATTTTATGTAACAGTCTTATTCCAAAATGGATTAAATTCATTTTCCCCTCAGAATTCTACACACAATACAGCATAATGAGACAGTGAAAAAAAGTGAGATTTCAAAGTTTGTTTAAAATCTATGCAAATGTATTAAAAATAAAACACAAAAATATAACATACATAATATTCACAGCCTTTGCTCAATACTTTGTCCCCAAGCCACTTCATTGTGGCTGTGTGCTTAGGGTCATTGTCCTGTTGGAAGATAAACTTTCATCCCAGTCTGAGGTCCAGTTTTCCAACTTACAAAGAATGAAGAGGTCTGTAATTGTTGTCATAGGTACACTTCAACTATTAGACAAAATCAAAAAAAAAAAAAGAAAATGACATTGTATGATTGTTCAATAATTAATTTGCATTTTATTGCATGAAATAAGTATTTCACAATATAGTTCTACAATAGAAAAACTTAATATTTGCTACAGAAACTTTGTTTGTTATTACGGATGTCAGATGTTTCCTGTTCCCTACACTGCAGCAGGGATTTTGGCCCACTCCTCCTTACACATTTTCTCCAGATCTTTTAGGTTTCAGGACTGTCACAGGGCAACACTGAGTTTTGGTTCCCTCCAAAGGTTTTCTATTAGTTGCTCTGGCTACGTATTTCAGGTCATTGTCCCATCACAACCCATCTTCAATGCTCTTACTGAGGAAAGGAGGTTGTTTGCAAAAATCTCACAATACCTGGGCTCATCCATCCTCCCTTCAATAAAGTGCAGTCCCGTCCCTTTGCAGAAAGGTACCGCTAATGTATCATGTTTCCACTCCCATGCCTCATGGTTGGGACGAAGTTCTTAAGGTTGTACTCATCCTTCTTCTTCCTCCAAACATGGCAAGTAGTTGATACCAAAAAGTTCTATTCATCTGACCACATAACCTTTGGATCATCCATATCCTTTGGATCATCCAGATGATCACTGGTGAACTTCAAACATGAGCAGGAGGACCTTGCGTGCCCTGCAGGATTTTAATCCATGAGAGCGTAGTGTGTTACTAACAGTAATCTTTGAGACTGTGGCCCCAGGTCTCTTCAGGTCATTGACAAGGTCCTCCCATGTAGTTCTGGGCTGATTGCCAGTGTACTTGTTTTCCCCACTGTATGCATGTACGATTCAATGCAGAGGTCACCACCAGGGGTACTAGTCTTTTTGTTTTAGACATTTCCTGTGAATAAAATTTGCAAATGGCAACTAACCTCAGGCCAGCTGACAGAGAGAAACATGATTTGAGTTGGACAACTAACCACACTGACTGAAGGTCAAACAATCCACAGTCAGCCACTTACATTTACATTGCATTTCCATTTAAGGCACTTATTTATAATCTGTATTTTTACAGTAGTAGATCTCTGTATTTAATTACATTTACTGCATGTGATAGATGCTCTTATTCAGCATTATTACAATTACAGCATGTCTCTTATTGAGAGCAACTTCACATGGTAGTCATAGCTAAGAATATTTGAGTGAACAGCAAAGCATTTTTGTAAGTCGCTCTGGTAAAGGGAATCTGCTAAATGCCGTGAATGTAAATAGACACTTGAAAGGTGTGTGTGCTTTTTGAAAGTTATCTTTGTGGACTGAACCACACATACATTATATAAATACACTACAAATAAACAAACTGCAAATGGAACCTGAAAAAGCTAATGGATGATAACACAACTATACCATCATATTTAGCTGCTGATACCATGGCAACATCAAAGATTACTGCTGCCTTTGGCATTCAGTTATAGTAGTGGTGGGAAATTCCGGTCCTGGAGGGCTGGATTCCTCACCAGTTTTGTACTTTTCCTGCTCAATCACATCTGATTCAACAACATTATCACTGGAAAATGTAGTTGTTCTGTTAGAGCTGGGAAGTCAACTTGCTATTTCCAGTTCAGACACAAAACCTATATCTAAAAAGAAGTAGGCAACCCTGATTCTGGAGTGCAAGTTTCCACAGTTTGCTGGTTCCCTGCTCTGACAGATCTACTAAATCTTGCAATTTAAAGGTGAGTTGAATTGGGTGTTCTTGAGTAAGAGGAGCACAAAATTGTGCAGAAGTCAGTCCAGGACCAGAGCTGCCTCCTGGTGGTCAGAAAATAGTATATTAAAATAGTATATTATATACTCTTATATACTTATATGGACTTATATATATATATATATATATATATTATATATGGACATAAAGCCACTGGCTTTACCATTACAAGCCAGTAGAGGCCCAGGCTACCTTTAGCTGCAGCACAGTGTAGAGGAGTCTTATTGTTCCAGTCAATGTCTTTCTGGTTGGGGTTGCATTTATTTCTTTTCAGAATTTCTTCCACCAGGTCATAATCTCCTGCTGCTGCTGCCTGGTGCAACTCAGACATCTGTGTTAATAATGGAGAAAAGAAAAAAAAATCACAAAGTGATCATAATCGAGTCTGATATTTTCCACAGATAAACGAGCTAAACCTTTTGTGAATGTTGTTTTGGTTGTTTGTAACAGACTAAAGTACAGATTTAACCTCAAACCAAAAGAGAAAAGTCAACAAATGTGGTTTCAAGCCGCATAAGGAGAAAATAATCTAGTAGTAATCATGTTCCCTGTGGCAGGTTTATTGACGGTTTATTTCTACTTACTCGGTTTGGCTTTACTTGCTGTTGTTGGTGGCAACGCGTCCTTCAATACGGCCTCGTATTGCACTGCAGCCCTACACCTGCAGTTCCTCCAACAACCGCTGGGTGGAAACACATTCACAGTTTTAGACATGTGAAACAGGACATTCATTCCACACACTTTGGTTAATGTTGGGATCATATATTAACCATGCAATGTGTGAAAGCAATATATTCAAATCAGTATTATTGGGATCATATATTTATCTTGCAGTATGTAAAATCAATGTAATCAAATAAGTGTAAATGTTTAGAACTATAATCTTAGGCATGCATCTGTTGTTATAACAGTTGTATAAAATGTGTACGTGCATACAACACGGGGTGAAGGACAGAACAGTCTGCTCTTCTGTGTGTGTAACAAACCAACTAGTGTTAGCAAAGTAGCCAAGGCTTATCTTGGTATGCAAGTGCAGAAGGATGAGAAGTGTGGGTTGCGCCTTGGGAGTGCGAAAGCTCGAAACTATTCGTGAAAAACAACTCTTGGGAAAAAATGAGACAGGGTCAGATTTGGGGGAAGAGCCAAAAGAGCACATCCAGGGCGTGACCTGACACTTCGGTATTATTAGTACTTAAGTTTGCTTTTGTCTTCTTCAGAACTCTTTGAGGCTTTGTCCGAAGAGTTCTCCCAATATATTGGTGGAAATAAATGTGTTGTTTACAACTTATGTTTGGTGGTACTGTATCATCTTTACATCAAAGAATACGCAGAAGTGGGTTAGACGGGGAAAAATATCTTCACTTCAACATGAATTATTTTGTTTTTTAGCTGACTATTTGAGTTAAAATTAAGGCATTTTTTAAATTAGATTTTTTAAAAAGACTGCTGGTTGTGTGGATAATGTGGATGCAAAATCGGTGCGCTCATATTTGACCAGCTTCTCTGAATCTCAGTTGGCACCCAATTTTCTATGTGTTGCAATAGTTAGGAGTGTCCTGGAACCCTGGTCCTGGAGTATCAGACTCCTGCACACATTTGTTCTACTGCTCAAGCACATCTGATTGAAGTCAGCTGTTGATTACCAGGTTCATTAGAGCACAGGGTACATAGCATACAGCAGTGCCCTTATAGTCCCTACACAGTTATCACTTGATATCAGCAATCAATCGAACTTTGCCCACTCCTTTGCTTTCTAAAGTAAATTGCAAACTAATATATTGCAGCTGTGCCTCATATTATGTATGTAATATGGGAATAAATGTGAATTTATGGCTATATAACAGGCAAGTCATGTTAAGACACTGGCTGTTTCTCAACATGCATTCTTGTGTGTTCTACAGTCCTCGTGTTCTTGCCAAACATCAGCTTCCACTGACAAAATTGCATGCCGATACATAAGAGTGCATGATGTTCCCAGATGTTGACTTGTTAGGCCTGAAAACCAAGGCTGTATCTATCAGTGATTTGCCAACAAGAATGAACAGAAATAGCCAGCATTCAGTGCTGCACCAAAAAATGCTGGTGAAAAATTGTACATTTAACTGCTTGTAAATTAAATGTAAAAAATAACTGAAATAATTATGTTGTGCTGTGAAGCAAGTATGCCCTCCTGTGGTAGCTTTACAGTGTATCACAAACGTGAGTACACCCCTCACATTTCTGCAGATATTTAAGTATATCTTTTCATGGGACAACACTGAACAAATGACATTTTGACACAATGAAAAGTAGTCTGTGTGCAGCTTATATAATTGTGTAAATGTATTCTTCCCTCAAAGATGTATTCTTGCCTCAGGTGTGCATAGGGAGCAGGTGTGTTCAATTTTGTAGTCCAGCTCTCACACTCTCTCATACTGGTCACTGAAAGTTCCAACGGCACATCATGGCAAAGAACTCTGAGGATCTTAAAAGATGAATTGTTGCGATGCATGAAGATGGCCAAGACTACAAGAAGATTGCTAACACCCTGAAACTGAACTGCAGCACAGTGGCCTAGATCATCCAACGTTTTAAAAGAGCAGGGTCCACTCAGGACAGACCTTGCGCTGGTCATCCAAAGAAGCTGAGTGCACGCACTTAGCGTTACATCCAAATGCTGTCTCTGAAAGATAGACACAGGAGTGCTGTGAGCATTGCTGCAGAGACTGAAGAGGTGGGGGGTCAGCTTGTCAGTGCTCAGACCATACACATGGTCTGCATGGCTGTCATCCCAGAGGGAAGCCTCTTCTGAAGTCCTCTTCTGTACACATGAAAGCCCACAAACAGTTTGCAAAAGACATGTCAACAAAGGACATGGATTACTGGAACCATGTCCTACGGTCTGATGAGACCAAGATTAATTTGTTTGGTTCAGATGGTCTCAAGCATGTGTGGCAGCGATCAGGTGAGGAGTACAAAGATAAGTGTGTCATCCCTACAGTCAAGCATGGTGGTGGGAATGCCATGGTCTGGGGCTGCATGAGTGCAGCAGGTGTTGGGGAGTTACATGTCTTTGAGGGACACATGAACTCCAATATGCACTGTGAAATAATGAAGCAGAGCACTGGTCACAGGGAAGTGTTCCAGCATGATAATGATCCCAAACACACCTCTAAGACAACCACTGCTTTATTGAAGAGGCTGAGGGTAAAGGTGATGGACTGGCCAAGCATGTCTGCAGAACATCTATGGGGCATCCTCAAGCGGAAGGTGGAGGAGCGCAAAGCCTCCAGATGTCATCATGGAGGAGTGGAAAAGCATTCGAGTGGCAACCTGTGAAGCTCTGGTAAACTCCATGCCCAGGAGAGTTAAGGCAGTTCTGGAAAATATTGGTGGCCACACAAAATATTGACACTTCAGGAACTTTCACTAAGGGGTGTACTCACTTTTGTTGCCGCTGGTTTAGACATTAATGGCTGTATATTGAGTTATTTTGAGGGAAGAATAAATTTACACTGTTATGCACACAGACTACTTTTCATTGTGTCAAAGTGTAATTTTTTCATTGTTGTCCAATGAAAAGATATACTCAAATATCTGCAGAAATGTGAGCGGTGTACACACTTTTGTGATACACTGTAACTTAGAAGATACACAGCAGAATTAGAACAGTCTTCCATCCTTGTTTTTTGGTTAGTTTGTTCATGCAAGGTAACTTGTCTAGAATGGTCTTCCCAAGAGTCAAATTGAGAAACACCCATTGTGTTGTACTACTCATGATGAGTGCAAGCTGTTTAAACCCCAAGACACAATGACTGATGGGTGATCTTACCATCCACTTCCTGTGCAGTTATAAGTCAATACTGGCTACTCCCTATGCAGATCCAAGTTCCCTTTCAAACTGAACATCCTGCATAGTCCACTTTACAGGGAACTACTGGGCTGATTGGAACGCACCTTATGTCTGTATAAAGAGGGAAATCAATTAATCTGGAGCTGCATTCTACTACACAGGGTACTCAAGCAGTGTATTTGTATCCATTACACAGTAGTCATGTAATATTAAGGGAACTTAATTCCATTTAGAATGCCCTGCAACATCACATAAACAACTGCAAAATGCATTCACCTCAAACTCTGGCCACTCTTGCTTTCTACAGTAACTAGCAAACTAATGCACTGTAGTTGTGTATCATAGTATAATTGTATTCTGGCAGAAAATGTGAATTTCTGGAATTATTAAAGTTCCTATTGTGTTTTGATGTTAGGGTGCCCTGCACTGTACATGACGACTGCCAGCTGTTAAAATTTAAGTTAAAATGGCCCAACTTCCTGCATAGTCCACTTTACAGGTGAATTAATTGGGTGATTGGAACATACCTTGGCACTCCAGGACCAGGGTTGCCTGGTCAGATTTAAATGTTCTCTTTGAAAACTATAGTTTCTTAAATCTGATCATGAGATTCCACGACTGTCTGATTCTCTGTCCACACTGGGCATTTCAACATACAAAATATATTTGTTATTTATGTTATTTATTTTCATTAATTTGTGGGGTTTAACTTTTGTACACTCTTGCTGTTCATGGTCAGTATATAAAATATGATATAATGATTAAATCATAAGTGTATTAGTATATTCAGGTACATGATCATGCATTAGATGGACATTGTTCCTCTCCCACACCGTAACATGAATGTGTGTATAGAGCATTTGTAGTGAGGATGGAGCTGAATCCAGACTGGAAGCACATTTTTCAGAACAGGATCATTCTAACAATCCCATTCTGCAGTTTTTCAAGATTTTAGCCAGACTGAGACACTTTGAATTATGCTTTCTCCAAATGAATAAATGGAGGCAAAACTCTGTGTACCCTTCTTGTGAGCAGATGATAAAAATACACTAACACCCAACCAAGGACATGGGGTACTACAGCAACACACCACCAACTATGCTAACTGACACACCTTAGCAACCACCTTGGACACCATAGCACTTCCCTAACAGCCACCACTGCCTGAAAGTGGGAACCATTTATGTTGCACAGTCATTCAGTAATTCACTGTTCTGGTTAATGTGTTTAACTTTTAATGCAAGTTAAATTAATGCTTGTGTTTCCAATATGGTTAGGTTTTCAAGTGTAATTTTGTGCCTATGTATTATATACTAATAAAATCATGACAGTCGATTTTGATTGGCAACATAAAATGTGTTTAGTTGTTTGTTTGTTTTTTCAACTAAAAATTCGATTGGTTTCAATTGTTACAGTGAAAATAATGGGGGGACTGTGTTCTTTATTCAAAAATGAGTTGTATGGTCAATGGGGGCTGCAGGCCATGAACAGCAAACAGAAGTTCAAAGCTTGTAAAATTTACAAGGATTTAAATTGATAAGATCTATCGCAGCATTGGGTGATATGTACTATTATGGATTTATAAAGTTAAAATAGGATGATCATTCTTATCCAGGAACACAAAATTAGTTAATATGCAATGAACACAACTGGAAGGATAAATGTAAGCTTTTCATATATTAACATATCTGTTCATGTTATAGCCTCCTCAAGATACTCAATCGTGCCACTAATTCCACATCTTTTTCGAAGACTGCAAGAAGTTGCATTTAAAAAGATCATACAGGTGAATTCTGTATTTGCAAGAGAATATAACAGTTTTATGTTCTGGACCTGGATTACCCACCTCTGTGTGTAAACAAGTAGAAATATAACTATAGACAGAAATGTAAATTTTGATAACTGGGAAATCTGGATGTCATGTTTAAACCCACTTTTGTGTTGACTCTAGAATCAAACACTGACGTGAAATCAATGCAAAATCCAATTGGACAAGGATTACCTCTAATTCAGCGCATTGTTTAGTTTGAAGATTTTGCAATCAGCTTCCCTGAGGAATACCAACATATGCAATGCTGTCACACAGTAGCCTATAATATCTGTTGCCTATAATGGTGCTCTACATGGTAATCCAGATATTTTGCATGTAGTACATATATGTAGTAGTGAATATGCAAGTTTCAGACACCACTGTTTTCTATAAATCTATCTTACCTACAGTATTAATGCAGGAAGCATGTTCGGATAAGTAGTACAAGGATTAAGGGGAAATCTATCTTTTAAAGAGGAGTTAATGATTAATATTTCTGCAGAGGTATTTTATTGTCACATAAATACAGAAGGCATGAAAGCAAATGATGCTTAGATTGACTTTTAATAATTACATATTAAAGTCAATGTCAATGTACAAAATATCAGTCAATGTATTATTTCACACAATATAAAGAACAGCCAGATTCAAAGAGTGAACTGCAAAAATAGAAACACATACACCAACACTAAAATATTTATGCTGATGTTTGGATACCCCGGACATTTTTTATTTTTATTTTTTTTTGGTTTAAAAAGGTCATGTACACGTTTCCTGTAGAGGATTTTTCCACTTGGACAATTTGACATAATTTAAACAGGGGTGTCCATAACATATGTCTACTGTATGGCTAGCATACATATACATTGTACAGTGCCACCAAATTTAAATGTTAATCATAGTACAGTGTAATCTTTTGAATATCATGATGCACAGAGTATAAAGAGTTTTTGTTGATGCTGTCCATTACTCGATGCCCAGGCGAAGTATCTGTGTATTAAAACAGCAAGAGTTAATGATAGTATTTGTTATCATTGGAAGGAAAGTAAGTCAGGCACAGTGAAAGACAATTTTATATCTCTAGTCTCCAGCCCACTGGATATTAAATGAAACATTGACAGAGAGGTTAAAACACAAAAGATCAGATATAACTGAAATGTACTTTTTGCTCATGTAACTCCAACTATTGCTTGACTTTTTGGCAGGCTGTGGCATTTGCATTTGGATGCGGAGTTGATTCTACACTCATTCTCAAAAGTTGACTCTGAAGAGTCAAATTGCAATGCTAACTGGAAGGAAGGCAAAAGGTTACCAGGAACAATACATTATTAAATATTTAGACTGATATGGGCAATATTTATTGAGCTACTAATTCAGTAGTACTGTCTCCTAGTATGATGTCAGGTATAACACAAAATGCCAGATGGTATTGAGTTGTAGAGGTGTCCTGTGACAATCTTCCCATGCAGCTTGGATATTCACACTCAGTTCTTGCATAATTTCCAGTAGGTGTGGAGTGTATATAATGGCACCAATAGTAGCCCCATTTTTTCAATAAGTTTGGGGATGCAACTGACCACAGCATAGTAACAGTCTTTAAGGCAAGCTCTTGAGATGGCAGCAGTATGTGGATGAGCACTGGCCAGTTGGAATAGCGCAGCAGAGTGTGTGTTCAGTAAAGTCACTGGTTACAGGACCAATACAAATGGTCCAAAATGACCAGTCTTTTGAATGGTCTTTTCTTTTTCCAATACTTTTTAACACTGACTTCTACTGAAGGTTTTATCCCTCCTCATGTAAAACCATTTCAGGTATTTTTCATTTAGACAGATTTTTCTGTTACAATAATGTATTTTTTATCCATCTATTGTTAAACCTGTGTTATATGTCTATTGTTGCGTTCATGCAAAACCCTCAGAATCTTGTCCATTTTCTCACAATTTACTTTTTGACCATCAGAGTCTGGCTTAACATTGCGTGCAAACTGAGTGATGTGAAGTCTACTGTAAAGCAGCCAAAGATTGACCCAACAGCAACAATATTTTGATATACAGTGCATCCAGAAAGTATTCACAGCGCTTCACTTTTTACACATTTTATGTTATGTTACAACCTTATTCAAAAAAGGATTAAATCCATTTTCCCTCAACATTCTACACAATGACAAAGTGAGAAATCTTTTTGAAATGTATTAAAAAATAAACACAAAAATATAACAAATAAACATAATCAGCCTTTACCATGACACTCAAAATTGAGCTCAGGTGCATCCTTGTTTCCACTGATCATTCTTCAGATGTTTCTACAACTTGATTTTGACACCTGTGGAAATTCAGTTGATTGGACATGATTTGGAAAGGCACACACCTGTTTATATAAGGTCCCATAACAGACAGTGCACTTCAAAGCAGAAACCAAGCAATGAAGTCTAAGGAATTGTCTGTAGACCTCCAAGACAAGATTGCATTGAGACACAGATCTGGGGAAGGGTACAAAAAAATTTCTGCTGCACTGAAGGTCCCCAATGAGCACAGTGGCCTCCATGACCTGTAAATGGCAGAAGATTGGAACCACCAGTACTCTGAGTGATCATGTTAGGAGGGCCTTAATCAGGGAGGTGACCAAGAACCCAATGGTCACTCTGACAGAGTTCCAAAATTTCTCTGTGGAGATAGGAGAACCTTTCTGAAGGTAGAGCGGCCGGATGGAAACCAGTAAAAGGAATATGACAATGTTTGAGTTTGCCAAAAGGAACCTAAATGAGACTCTGACCATGAGAAACAAAAAGATTAAATTTTTTGGACTGAGAGCCAAGTAGCAAGTCTGGAGGAAACCAGGCACTGCTCATCACCTAGCCAATACCAGTCCTACACTGAAGCATGGTGGTGGCAGCATCATGCTTTGGTTCCTGCAGCAGGAACTAGGAGACTAGTCAGAGTCAAGGGAAAGATGACTGCAGCGATTTATAAAGACATCCTTGATGATAACCTGTTCCAGAGTGCTCTGGACCTCAGATGAAGGTTTATCATCCAACAGGACACCAAGCCTAAGTACACAGACAAGATAAAGGAGTGGCTTTGAGACAACTCTGTGAATGTCTTTGAGTTGCCCAGCCAGAGCCCAGACTTGAACCTGATTAAACACCTCTGGAGAGATCTAAAAATGGCTGTGCACAGCACTCCCCATCCAGTTAGATTCACCTTGAGAGGTTCTAGAAACTGTAATGGGAAAAGCTTCCCAAAACAGGTGCTTGTAGTGTCATACTCAAAAAGACTTGCGGCTATAATTTCTGCCAAAGGAGCTTCAATAAAGTACTGAGCAAAGGCTGTGAATTCTTATATATGTTATATTTTTGTCTTGTTTTTTTTTTTATAAAACTGAAAATATTTAAAACAATTTTGGTCATTGTGGGGTATTGTGTGCAGAAATTTGAGGGAAAAATAATTGAATCCATTTTGAAATAAGGCTGTAACAAAACAAAATGGGCAAATAGTGAAGCACTGTGAACACTTTCCAGATGCACTGTTTAGTTGAAATACTTGACTAATTACAAATAATTTAGTATATATGCCACATGTAGTTTAAATATGAGACAATTATGTTGGGTTAGAAGTATGCCTTATATTCTAATATAGGACATTTTAGATCAGAATTCTGTGTGGGGTACTTATCCAAATGGTACAAATGGCACATGTGTCAAGCAGATACTGCTGATTATTCAATCATGCAACCAACAGAATTAAACAACTGTCCTGCTCCTCATCAGCCAACAAATGGACTGCTGTATAAATGGTTCAGGACTAATTAAATGCATTGCAGAAATAATGGAGCAGTGTTTCATTTACTTAGACCTTTAATAAGACTCCTCAAAGGCAAAGATGTAAAATGTAGCCATACCTATATGTTTCTTCTAGCCAAACACTATGCTATTTATCACCATACTATAATGGCAACAGTATATACTTTTACAGACCATTTTCAAATTGTTTAACTTACCTGCTTTGTTCACAATAGCTTGTGTGTCCATCTTTCAGAAGATCTCCAAATGATCCAGTTCAGCTTTGCTACCTATTAGTAACAAATTCTATAGTTAGACAAGAGGGCATTCACTAATTTCCTAATACCACCCTTATTGTGATGAACAATAAGATTAAAAATAAAAACTTTATGAAATAATTCTTTGCAGAACACACCCATTCTATGTTAATAATCAAATTTCAACATAATAGACAAATTAGTCCCAGAACTACTGAACTGTAAAAAGATTCTTAAAGGAAATACTTACCTAAATCAATCAGTACATGTGGCACATCTGAAATGTCTTGTGTTGCTTGATCAGATCCATAACAAGATGCAGTTTCAAACATTCCAAGATGAGGCAGATATTCATTCAACTGCCTTTTTTGTGAATGTTTATTTGAGCCCTTCACATCAATTCCACTTGACTTGTTCTTGCTTTCTGATACACACTTCTCCAAAGCACGGTTTGATTTATCACAACTGATGACATAAAGATTTGCAGCAGTAATAGGCCTTTCTTTGACCTTTAACTCACTTTTAAGTTCTTCATTCATGTCATTTGATATTTTGTGTTCTTCATTTTTTTCACAAGGTGAAGTAGAAGGTCTAATGTCAATTTTCTTGATGTTTTCTTGTGAATCATCAAGTATTACATGGACTCTATTCTTAGGAGCACACTGGGCATAGTGAGCCAATGGCACAGTGTCTGAATTAGATAAAGGTGATTTAGAAGATTCATCATCGGTATATAGAGAAGTAGTCCAAAAACATTTCATCAGCTCATTTACAACACATTCCTGGGACTGGACCTTTACACAATATGCTGGAGGAGGACAGTCCAGATCATTCTGAATGTTTTTAACAGTCAACTTCAGGGGCTTATCCACTATAAACTCCCAGAATTTATCAGTAGCATTGCTATTCCAGGACCCATCTGAGAGGCTGAATCCTTCTAACCGACACAGGAATGCTCGAAGTGGAAATTCCAGCAGACTGAGTGGCAATGGCTTGACAGAGCCTGCCTCAATTTCAGACTCATTTCCAAAATCCACAAACAGTACACAAATACTATTTGGAGATTTTCTGACAACCTGTGCACGGTACCACAACTGGTCAGTGAACAGAGCTAGGCAAGGATCTCCTGGGCACAGCTGATCTATTTGAATACATGCAGTGTACGCTGAGTTTCCAGTTTCTTGAGCAACCATAGAGATCTTGTCAAGTTCTTCAGAATTTGCAGGCTGGCACCAAAAATAATCTGGTCCAACTACGGAAGAAGCATATGCATCTATTATCTGTCCAACAGAAATCTCTTGTTTCTTAAATAACAAGTCTTTCTTAGAAGAGTGATTCTGCAGCATACTGAAATCATCCCATATTTCAAGAGGAAGGCCATCTAATGTGCTCCTCTGATGAGCAATTTTAACTTCCCAAACAGTTTTGTGCTCTTTGACAAACTTACAAAATCTTTCTTCACCAGTCTTCCCAAGCACACTGGCCAGTGGGCATGTCCCTTGCTCCATTCCCAAAGAATCTTCTGTCTTAACACAGCAATGAATGCTGTACCTTGGAGATTTTAAAAACTGCTCATCAAGCTTGCACACATTTCTGGCAGGAACAGTTGCCTCGTTTCCGAAGTCTATGAATTCTAAATGGACATCCTTCCCTTGTGTTTCTTTTATGACTGCACGGTACCAGGAGTCATCATCAGGAAAAACAGCCTTCACCAAACTTCCATGTGGAAAACAAATTATTTTTACTTGATTGTTTGCTGATGAAGATATGGAATTCAACTCCTCTGTGAGTGAGATTAGACATTTTACATCTTTTGCTAACTGTACAAAGAAACTGAGGGGGCTATTAATGTGTGAAATGTGAACTTCTGAAACAAAATCTTGTTCAATGGCTGTAGGGGGCAGGTCTGTAACTTTAGGAAAACACTTTTCTGATGGACAAGAACCAATTTGATTGTTCATAATATCAACATCAGTTGCTGTCACAGGATTGAGAAAAATGTTTTCAGTTACTTCTCCACAGACTTCAGCACAGCAGTCATTCCAGTAATCTTTCATGAGGTCATTGATACAGGCCATATTGCATTCAACGTGGACACAATACTGAGGATAAGGTATGTTTAATGCCATCGCAACATTTCGAATGCTAACATTCAGAAGCTTGTCCACCACAAATTCAGTTAATCTACCAGAGGCAGCATCATTCCAGCATCCATCTGTTGATTTGAATCCTTCCAGCTGACAGAGAAAGGCTTGTGGTGGCTCTTCTAGTAGGTTAGCAGGAATTGCCCTGACTGATGTTTGGTTAAGTTCACTCTCATTTCCATAATCTACAAAAAGCACAAAGACAGAAGTTACAGATTTATTAATAACCCATGCTCTGTACCACATGTTGTCATCTGGAAAAAGAGCTAAACATGGTTTTCCAGGGCTCAAATGATCTGACTCAATCAGACTTAGTTGTGCAGAATTTCCAGCTTTTTGAGCAATCGCAGAGATTTGGTCAAGCTTTTCAGAGTCTGCAAACTGGCACCAGAAGTAATTTGGTCCTGCAACACATGAAGTGTATACCTGTATCTTCTGACCCATGGACACTTCTGGTTTCTTGTATATTCCTGAACAAATGTCTCCAGAGCAGACTGTCAGTGAGGTGTTGCAAGATTTTATTTCAGTGCCTTCCGTTGCTAATAATGATTCAGGCAACATTATGTCTAGGTCTTGTAAAGTAACCCACCAAACAGATGCATTTTCTTCAATAAAGTTGCAAAGCAGTTTTCTCTCACCATTTGTAACAGTGGCATTTTTAAATGTTTCCATCTGTTCTTCTGTCCATTCTCCTTGTCTTTCAGAATCTCCTACAATAAGGCAACAATGAATACTGTAACTAGGGAATTTGAGAAATTCCAAGTCTAATTGTCTCACTTTCTGAACAGAAAGTGTTGCTTCATTTCCATAGTCAATAAAATCCACTTGAACTGTGCAATCTTCAAGTTTGTTTCTGACAACTGCCCTGTACCAAGCACCATCAGAAGGGTACTCTGCTTTTACCAAGTGGCCTGGCAACAACTTATTGAACTCAACTTGTGATTCGCATAACTGAGAACAATTCAGTTTGGCTACAAGAGAGCAAATCTCACTGTCTTCGCATGCAAGCTGAACGAAAAAACTCGATGGACTGTTGCAGTGGGAAACATAGACTTCTGAGAAAAATCCTGCTTTCAGAATTCTGGAAGGAAGGTCTTTCAGCTTTGAATAAGGAATACCCACATGCTTGCCATGACCCATTTGGTTCTCCACATTCTGAGATTTGAAGAATCCACTTGCGCAAACGGCAAAATCAGTACATGGCACTTTTTCAACCTTTTTGCCTGGAAAACTGTTTTGAACAGCTAGTTTTGGTGCATTCCTGTCATCTTGGTCTGCCTGAAGTCTTGAATTAGAATAATCTCTTCTCCTTGAATGTTTCAGATGTTTAGGTGACATCTTGTTGGTTTCTTTTTTTGAGCTACATTCCTTGTTTTGGATTTCACTCCATTTCTCATTTACCTTCGCATTTATGTTTGTTCTGCCATCATGTAGCTCCACTGATATTTCTCCAGTAGGCCTTTTCCCCATTACAGTTGCAGTGAATGTACGTCCAGTTACATAACTTTCAAACCAGTTATTGAGCTCAGTTGTTGATTCTTCTAATATTACATTGTACAGGCTAAACTCAACAGCCTGAAATGGAATAGACAAGTAGGCACTGTGTTGAGTAGGAAAAGGTAAGAGATCAGAGACATCTAAAGCCAGAACATCACCATAGTCTACAAAATGCACAGTGATTTGGGGTTTGACAGATTTGATTTGTCCTCTGTACCACTGGCCATCCTTATATCTTGCAAGACACATCATTTGTGGTAAAAACTGATTTCTGCTGTGTGGGCTCATTCCACAAAAACACTGAAACTTTTTGGTCAATTTTTCAGCCATGGCAGCATTCTGTTTAAAGTGACCATAGAAGTGGTCCACATTTTGCACACAGGTTATCCAAACAGTTTCCTCTCTGCCTGCTTCGATTATATATGTCGAGTCTGCATGTGGGTCATTCAGAACACAGGATTGGTCAAAAGTTTCCATCGTTGGGTTATTCACTTTTTTAATACGCACAGTGCATAGATTTGGAGATAGTGATTCAATATCCACCATATTGAGCAATGTACCAAGGGGGTCATGCATAACTGCACGTATAGTGCATTTCAATGAGACATTACCAAGTAATGCTGTGGAAATGGAGTCAAAGGAGTCTGAAAAAGCACTATCACTCAAAGATGCATGTTCGGTACATTTCACCATGTTGAATAGGCTGCATTGAAAAGCATGACGTTTCAGCTTTAGAAAATCTGGATGAATTGGTCGCAAATCTTGCAATGACACTGTCAAAAGTTGGCCATAATCAATAAGGCGTACATCAACTTGAGACATCAGCTGGTGACTTAGAATCTGGGCTCTGTACCACTTCCTATTATCTGGATGAGGTACCACACAAACGGATCCATTTGGCATCTGGAACTCACTGGATGAATAATGTCTTTGGATGTTTTCCATTAGCATCCTGAGGCTTGACACACTGTCAGCCATTTGGCACCAAAATATTTGGTCATTTTCTACATAAGACACATTCATTTCAACAACACTTCCAACTGTAAACAAATGTTCATCAAGTACAGCGTGTTGGTCAGACTGAAAGGAAAGGTCATTGTTTAGATTTCTGTAAGTACTCTTCATATCAGCACAACTGGCCTCTGTTGCACTTAATCCAGTCCAAGCAGTTGCAGGCATTTTGGCAAGAGTAAGCGATTGCAGGTAATGAACTGGTGTTAACTCCTGATGACCTTTGTTGGTTTCTTTGCTCTGGGTCTCAAAGAAGCTACAATAGCTGGCTCTCTCAGTCATTAAAATGCACTTCTCCTGCACAGCAAAACTGTTGTTAATGTTTACATTGTCTTTACCATAGAGTGTCACATGATAAATGCCATCCGACAAACTTTGCTCAAATTTTCCAATAAAGATCTGATTAAGCACAATTGATTTCAGATGATCAATCTGATGTATTGTCCAGCCAGTGCCTCTGTCCTTTATACCATACAGAGAACATGCATAAGTAACAACAGGTAGTCTGAAGAACCTTGAAGACAATGTTCTGATATCTCCCAATTTAACAAAATCTTCCATTCCATAATCAACATGGAACACCTTTGCGACACCAGACCCAACACACTGCTGGAGAACAGATCGATACCACATGCCATCGCGTCCTCTGGAGGCACATGGGCATCCATCAGATATTGGCTTTGACATTAAAGAAGTTGTGTTTTCATAGTATTCCTGAATATCCTTTCTTAATTTCTTAAGTTCATAAGAGAAGACCTGCAACTTGCAGAAAATACTGAAAGGATTAATTACTTGTGTGACTTCCACTGTCTCAATAGTTCCAGGCAACAATTCTGGGCACAAGTATTGACAGAAAGTTTCAATGCTGCTGGCATGCTCAGTCTGAACATTTGTCAATGGAGAACCAGACCAGGAAAAGCTCTCTCTTGGTGAATGCAGAGAATCCTCCAGAAGGATTTGAAACTTTTCACGTGGTATCTTTCTAGCAAATCCAAATTCATGCATTTGTTTAAACACATTCGGAATGTCAAGAAGGATAATTTGGGAAGGCATCATCACATCCTGAACACAACCACTCACAGTTTTGCCAGACAAACACTTGAGAAACTTAGAGGAAGTTGGAGACCATCTGTTCTCAGGAGGCAGTGGTGATACACTGGCCAAGACAAAAAGCTCCATCATGGGTGGTAGGTTGAAAAAGCTGTTCTGACCCCATGCCAAAATACTGTTTGAGGCCCAAAATGTTCTACCATCATCAATTAGAAAAATATTGTATTTATGCCCACATCTTGATAGTATCCTTGCTCGATGATAGCTTTTTTCTTCTTTAATCAGACATAGATCACCAGGATTTCCTTCAAAATGATCACCTTCTTTTTCATGCACATTCAATTCTTTTTGCATTAGCTGATATATTTCTCTTGTTCGCTGTCCATAATTAAAATGTCCTCCAAATTCTACAAATGTAGAATCGGAGTGTAGATTTACACTTGTAATGTGAACAGTTACATTTGATCCCAACGTTGGCAGCACATGAAGTGAACACATCTTGAGCACAACCAGGGACAATCTAGAAGAAGCCTTAAAATAAAAAACAATAGGAGTGTGTTTCAGTTTTTTAAGATACATTTAGTGAAAACAAGGGACATTTCAATAACAGATTATACTGGTCTATTTTCTGGACTAATTTCCTCATAACATCCTGAGCCCAAAATATTAAATATTTAAATAATAATAAAAATAAAAATAAAATTATATTCAAAAATTTTTAAGATGCCCTAGTATATAAAAACGTTCCCTTTCTTGTGTGCTTAATAAAAGTAATATAAAACTGAAGATGAACAAATACATTGTGAGCAGTTTTAGAAGCAAATTTTTCTAAACATTTAAAAAATTTCAAAGAGGATCAGCAAAACCCTACAAAAACCATGCCAATGCAGCCGAATAGTGTCAGAGCTGTGAAGGAACAGCTCAAAACAACAGGCCTCACTAATACCCTCCAAAGGGCAGAGTAAAAATATCACAGTCCAGCAGTCGACTTTGAGATCAGAAATATAGAGGCTCTACCACAAGATTTTTTGAACTGGTGAGAAAAATATTGGAGAAGTGTGGGGGAAAAAAGGATCTGCTCATGATCCAAAACATAAATTCAATGATCAAGTGTGATGTAGGTAGTGTTATGTCTTGGACCTTCATGGCTGGAACAGGTTCACTAATATTTATTGATGATAAAACTAATGACAATAGAAAAAAAGAACAGTCTACACAAACATTCAAATCAGCTAATTTACAGTGAAATGTTTCCTGCACTCCAGTGTCCAAAGCTTATTGAGTTGTTCTTGGACAACCATCTATGTTTCTATGTTCAACTATGACAGCCACGTTTAACACACTTTTTGGCCTTATAAAGACAATGTACCAGATACAAAGAGATTAGGTATATAATTATTATATCATTAAAATATATATATATATATATTTAATGATATAAAATATAATGTAACATATTTCGTAATAGAATATATAATAATTTAGTATATTATGTAATAGAATAGAATTTAATAAAATAATTTAATTTAATAATAGTATAGTATAACTTAATTTAATATAAAATAATATAATCAGAGGTGCCATAGAGTCATACTTGTGTTGATCTTAAATGATCACACATGTTTACTCACCTATTTCTGACTCTAACTTCATAATGATGTCACCCTTGATTCTGGTGAATCTTCTTAAATTCGGTTCATTCTGCTCAAACTCGGCGCCCTTTAACATAAAGCACCACGTCGAGTCGGTTTGCCGGAAACACGTGATCAATATGGACGCAACCACGTGGCTGCTTCTGAACGGATTAATGCCTAATTTCAGCGAAATGCTTCAGTATTAATGGAGAGATTTGTGCGAGACTTTACTTTTACAGTCCGAATAACTGGTGAAAGCTATATTTTGTAAGACAGACTAATAATAATAATAATAATAATGACGTTTTTTAATGCAATAAAGGGTTTTAATTGTGTGGGGAAATTGGTTAATTACTCGAAACTTTTCAAATTGCACAGGTGTGACATCTGGTGGTTAAAAGAATGAACAGCAGCTAGAAAGCCACTCTGGCCCTGGTGATGGAGGTATTTCAGAGGAGTGTTAATATACAGGTTACTATAATGTGTATCTAAACTCTGAATGGCAATATGGAACCAGGGGAACCATGCACATGGTTACTGCATCCAGTGCTATCAGCTAGAAGAGTAAAAAGCCCCCCAAACCCTAGGCTGTGAATCAGTAAAAGAGTTGCAGCCAAAGTTGTTAAGTTGGAGTGGTCTTTGTGAATTAGTCATGCAGTACAGCACCTAAGGTGTCTGCAGGCTTTTAGGTATATAGCTACGTAATTTTGTGGAATTTAAACAGGCCAACAAAAGTTATTGTGGAGTTTATGGAATTCCAGAGACATTGAAATGTTTATGGAAAGATGTGTGCAAATAAGAAGCTCCATTAGGACATCAGCTTTGACAAGCCAAATTGATGTGGGACAGACTGTCCAGTAACTTCAATGACAAGAAAACTACAGCATTCACTTTCATGTGTTTAAGATAAAGATCTTCTGAGATATTTTTTTATTGCCATTAAATAGATTCTGGTTTAATCTCTCCATTTTTGACATGATGACATGTATGAGCTTTACAGTGTTGCCCTAGATGAGGCTGAAAAATATAGACAATCATTATATAGATACAGCCTCTTCATACACTGACACACACATTAAACTGTTATATTTATCTGATCCTTTACCAGCTTTATAATATGGAACACTCAGAGAGCTATTACCACAGGATATCCAGGTGAAAAGTGGAGAGGTATTTAACATATGGAATACTCATAAATAAATACCCATAGATTGTCTTGTAGATGTATAGCAACAGGAGCAAATATGGAGAGTACTATAAAGTCAAGCTATAATTCAAGCTTTCATGGTCAATTCCTCAGGTTAAATAGTACACCAACAAGAGACATATCTTAGCTCATTGCTGGTGAAATAATATATTGTGCTTACTGTGGCAAGAGTGTAGGTGAAATAGATGGTTTATTCAAGCAGAGGAAGCACCTCCACAATTACAAGCATTATAAGCAGAGACACACCCTGCTGTCAAATTCAGCTTCATATGTTTGTATGTGGTGTTAGCTGTTGTGAAGTTCATTAGCTTAATCTGTTGTTGTTTAATTTATGTATGTATTTTATATGTATACTGTCTGGTTTAGTGTATAAAACAATATCCTGTTATTCTGTCACTCATTAAATGGTTTAGCTGTTAAAGAAAAAAGATGGCATAAAGTGGTGCTCCAGTTGCCAGATGTGTGTACATCTTTATGGAAATCTTTCTATATTAGCTACCTGTAAAATATATTTTTTTACAATTTCACACAAAATATGACTCTGATTATGCTGTAATATTGCTTTGTCTTCTTCGAAAGTTACATAAAAGATTGTTTTCATGATACACTATATGTATTATAGTCCATTATTTTCCAAAATAAAAGTTGTCTTTATAGCTTTGTGGTTAGTTTGTGGATTTGTAAAAGGCAACAAGCTCAGCACAGTTCTCATTCAGCTGGGGTTTCATACACATCACTCTTGCTTTATGAGTGTGATACTTTTTGCAATAAGATGTAGCTGTATTTGTTTTATTCTTTATTCTTTTCTTGCATGTCTAAAAGTTCAGTGTGACTAATGTAATGATTATGATTCCAAAAAAGCACAGAGTTAAATGTGTAATATGGATAAATGCATAATATTTTCAAATATTGTATATGTATCAATGCTACTGATGACTACCTGAAGACAACTGATTCCATTTTGGCAGCAATTTCGAGTTTGTTTCCAGATGTAGTGACGTAGGATTTTTTATATATACAAATGAATGAAGTCACCATCATCCCAGTATTCATAAAAACAATCACTGGCTCATCTTTGGGAAACACGACATTGCATGACAATCAATCAATCAATCAATCAATCAAAGTGTATTTATATAGCACTTTTTACAACCATGGAGCAGAAATTTGGGTCCAAGCTTCAATTGAGCAAGCCACTGGGCGACAGAGGCAAGGAAAAACTGCCTCAGGCTAAGAGGAAGAAACATTGAGAGGAACCCAGGCTCAAAAAGGGAACCCATCCATCTCTGGTCGACACCAGATAGCACATACATAAAGCATGAAAAGTTGTAAAACAAAAAAGAAGTATAGGTAGTAGTGGGAGCATGCTGTGTCTGGGTGAAAATGAGTTAAGTAAGAATGCAAGTGAGTAGGATACAAGCATGACTGAATGTGAATGGTGTTTTTATTCCCATTCACATGAGAAAGGAACCCTTTTTTTAACTAATTGGATGTAAAGCTTCAATGCTTCATGAGGCTTCACCTGACCATCACCAGGGTTAATGTCTGAAACAGATGGTAAACAGTTTCTTCTTTCTGTCCTTACAGAGACCCCAAGTCTAGGACTGAGTAGGCTGAGTTTGGTGGCTTTAGCCACACCTACAGTTCACTGCAGATCATAGCAAACCAGGAAGCCCCAAATATAACTAGTTTTTTTAAAGACATTCACCTCCACATGCAGAAGGAGTAAGTAGTAAATGTTTTTATTATTGAATCATTGTCATATATCCACTTCTGCTAAACTGGGTTGCATAATTGTCCTGCTTATTTAGAGCAGAGTAGTCACGTTGACTTTTTACAGACTGCGCTGTCAGAAGCCATGACTGTTCAGTGCTGGAGTTTTTAGAACCAGAGAGTAAAAATCGACCCCCGGATTTGGTTCCGACCGCCCGCGCGGCTCTGCTGCGGCTCAGACTCCGTCCGAACAAAATACGGGGGCGGATTTTTACTTTCTGGACCGGGATTTTCCACCTCTGACTATTTGATCACGAACAACGAAATAATAACACAGTGTGGTGTTAATGCTTGGTGCACTAGTTCGCTGTGCTGTACCGTGGACCGTGACTGTTAGCTCACTCTGTATTGAACTACGCGTAGACGTTCCTAATCCAGGTCCAGTTTAAGGATCCGCTCCGGGACTTTGTTCCGAATGCATGAGCGGCCGCAGCAGAGCGTGGCTGCAGTAGAGCCACCCATGCAGTCATAACCAAACCGTGGAGTGGATTTCTTTATTTCGCTTCTCGCCCTGAATTACGTGCCTCTGACCAAGTGATCGCTTCAGTTTGACGCTTATTATGCTGTCTGTAACAAGGAAGTGTATGCACACAAAGACCTTTCCCCAACCATCACCCAGCAGAGTGATTTGTCGTTTGCCTTTCCTCTCCAGATCATTTGTACTATGAATAAGAGGAAGTCCAATGTCCAGAATGTGGTCAAACCCAGCAAAACCCCCAGAACTGAGGGCACAACACATGTTCAGGATGAGGATGACCTTGATGAAGAGGAAGGATTTCAGCAGGAGCACTGTTTCTCTGCCTCAGTGTGTGAACGGCTTCATTGGTTTCATGCAGTTTCTAAACTCGGTCCTGGAGGCACCCCTGCCCAGCACATTTTAGAGCTGTCGACAACTTTCCTTCAACTAATCAGCTAATTAGGGGGTGTGGTGATGGAATTCACACAGGGGTGTAAGGCAGGCGTTCCTCCAGGACCAGGGTTGAGAAAAACTGGTTTAATGGATGAGCAGAAAACTAATTGGTATTAAACTCTGCACTGAAGTTATTCTGTCTGCATTTTAGAGTGCTGGAGATATTGGTGTAATTGAGAGCATCACTTTGAAGAACTTCATGAGTCACCATTTGCTCGGCCCTTTTCAGTTTGGACCAAATGTGAACTTCATCGTTGGAAACAATGGAAGTATGGATGCTTTTAATGAATTTTCCTGCAGGTTACTGGCAGTTTATTCTCATAACAGGAATCTCATTGGTTTGCTTGTTTTTTCAGGCATTTAGATATAGTTCAGTTACTGAAATGTGCACAAAGCTATTCAGTGTGTTGTGGAGAAATGATGCATTGGTACTGGCTTGCATTTTCTTTCCTGCAATACTTTATTTACTACTTCTGAATCTACGTGTGTCTTATAAGTTTAGTGTCTAATACTGATGACGGCAAAATAGTGGTCTTAAGGGTTCTTTTGGTTTTGGAGCTTTTGGAGACAATAAATGCTTTTGACATCTGTTTCCTCTCCCCGCCATTGACACTATACCTGGTGGTAAAAGAGTATACTTGTCTTTTGTATCACAGACTGCTTTAGTTTCAAGTTGAAACACTTATTCAGGATTATTTAAAGAACATAGATGAAGATATCTAAGGCAGGGTTTCTCAACCTTTTCCTTAATGGTTTATTCTTTTCCTTAAAGCTTAATGGTCCACAAGAAAACAAAATGTTTTTTATGTAAAATTGTTTTTGCCTTTTATTTTTTAATGAAATTGACAGTGAAATATGATAATTATATCCTGAGAAAAAAAGTAAAAAAAAAAAAAAAGAAAATGAAAATATCTTATGAAAACATCTGGCCCA
This sequence comes from Acestrorhynchus altus, assembly GCA_034509495.1. NCBI lineage: Eukaryota > Metazoa > Chordata > Actinopteri > Characiformes > Acestrorhynchidae > Acestrorhynchus > Acestrorhynchus altus. The sequence goes on from CM067513.1 coordinate 9,347,139, forward strand.
AACATACCTCACAGACACAAGCAGTCATATAGCAGTGTTTGTGTTTCAAACATCAGACTACATGATTAGTTACAAAATGTGCTCCTCTTTAATTCTGTTTTAAATGCTGTTAGACAAGCTGTCTAATTATGCTTTTAGATTATATACTTGCAGATGTTTCTTTGCTTTTTCTGAGTAACAGTGTCTCCACCCACTGTGTCTGACACCCACGGCTGTGCTGTTTTTTTTCTGATAACATTTCATTAGCCTTGCGTTCATTCTGCTATATGTTATTATTCTTTAAATGTTTTGCTCTAAATGATTTTTTCACATAGATTTTTATTCAAATCATTACAAGCCGTCTATGGATTACTGCCCCTGAGGATGGGCTTGCGGACCACTAGTGCTTCACTTGGGTGGGTCCCAGCCCAAAGGTTGAGAAACCCTGGTCTAAGGTACAGGTGTGCTCTCCAGGTAACATGAAGAAGACCTCAAAAATAGTTCTTCCTGAGAACTATTGGTTCTGAACATTTTGTAATGTTTTCAGTTATTTATTGTTACTTCTGCATTTAAGTTTTATTGTATGTGTTTTAGTGGTTTAGCTGAGGAAACACACTTTTAGTGAGTGGTGAGAAAGCAGAGACTGTGTTCAAATACTGACCATTTCACTTTTATATCTTGATCATTGTACCTGACATGATTTATATCAACATTAGGTGGAAAGAGTGCTATTCTCACAGCACTTATTGTGGGCCTGGGAGGTAAAGCAACTACGACCAACAGAGGAGCATCTCTGAAGAGTTTTGTAAAATATGGAGAAAGGTCAGTTCACTTTGTACTTATCACCTAAAATTATGTTGTATAAATCATTTATGATGATGATGATTGTATTATTATAATTATAATTATAATAATAATAATAATAATAATAATTATTATTATTATTATTATTATTATTATTATTATTGACAGACTTTTACAGATTATTAGACATTCAAGCTCAGTGCTGGAATTACTACCTGCATGGAAACTGCACTATAATATAACTAATATTAGTATTGCTGTTGTTGTGTCCATTTTTCTTGCCCAGCTCTGCAGAAGTCACTGTAAAATTGCGAAACAGAGGGAGTGATTCTTATAAAGGTGACATATATGGAGACTGCATCTCAGTTGAGCAGCGGATAACAAGTGATGGTTGCAGGAATTGCAAAATCAAGAACAAAACTGGTAATATGTAATAAATATTACCTGGCCAGTGTGCTTATGTCCGTAAAAACACCATGCTCAGATTTTTGTGTGCTTTTAGGTCACATTATCTCCACTAAGAAAGAAGAGTTAACAGCAATACTGGACCATTTTAACATACAGGTAGTATTAGGACTCAAATACTCAAAGTTTTATTCATTCATGCATGTCTTCTGCATGGTTTTCATTTTACTTTATGTTATAGGTGGACAACCCAGTCTCAATCCTAAATCAGGAAATGAGTAAGCAGTTCCTGCATTCAAAAAGCGAAGCAGATAAGTACAAGGCGAGAAATTGAGAATTTTATTTTATTTTTTCAGGAAAAATGTTATGCATGCAAAGTACTGGTTACTTAATCTTATTTCTTATTTGCACTCTGATTAATGTACCATGTATACAGTAGTACAGTGCACTTTGATGTTCAGTGTTTTGACATTCTGCTTCACTTTGTAGTCTCATCAGGAATTTCATTAACATTGTTTTTGTTTTTAATAAAGTTTTTCATGAAGGCAACTCTGCTAGAGCAGATGAAAAGAGATTATATCCACATAAAGCAGACCAAAGCTGTGACCCGGGACCAAGTGGAGAGACAGGAGGAGGTATGCTGCTGATTTCCTAAGACAGTTACACCAGATTTATATTTGTACATTTAGTACAAAGTAACCAAGTGTCCACTACACAAGGCAAAGACTATTAAAATGGCATATATAACCCCTGAAATCTATCCACAGTGACCACTAAATTCCCCTGACAGTTACAAACATTTCATTTTCACATTTTACACATATACAAATATAGATAATGATAAAGTACTTAAAATGTAAAGAGTTAGTGGTGCTTTCAATTAAAAAAGGGTTCTTACTGCCGGGTCTGTCAGTATTACACAGATCATTGGACTAATGATAAATATTTCTGTTTGTTTTTGTTTTGTTTTTTTTCATTAACTTCCCTCACTCTGACATGTTCACTGCATAATATGTGAATGTTGGGGGTGCAGGTTAAAAAATAAAAGTTTTATATACAGTACCTCACACTGTTTGATTAGAAATGCCATGTTTTATTTGTTTTTCAGTGTCTCAAAGATCTCAAACAATTGTTTTTACAAAAGAAAGAAAATTATGAGAGTTTGTCAGCCCTTGAAAATATTAGGCAGACTTTGGAAGATTTGAAGAAGAAGATGGCGTGGTGTCTGGTGCGTACTAGTTGGTGATTTGTTAACTTGTGACTTGTGAAAAAGTTTACATATAATGCAATAGTAGCAGACCAATGGATAGTATTATACCTGTCATTCTGTGATGAGATGGTCAGTTTGCTTCTATGTGCTTCTTCAGTGCTTCTATGCAGTGGAAGTTGATCTCTTTGACTTTTTAAGGTACTAAGATTGTATAAACTTTTACAGGTGTAAACAGTGTATTGAATCCAACTTGTTTTACAACAGGTAAGGGAAAAGGAGTGGCAGGTACAGCAGTTGAGGGATGAAATTGATGAACAACAGGCCAATGTTGCCCATGAGGAAAAGCTTCTGCTCTGCCAGGTACATGTTAAATAAATGTCTATTCTTTGCTTACTGAGAACTGAGAGTATTCTTCTATATGTCTGTCTATGAGTGTAAATTTATGTATGGTTAATGTTCAGCAATCTTTTTTTAAGACTCTGATTTCCTTCTGTGCTTCCACTTCTAGAGCAAAGTTACCCTTGCTGACAAGAGATTGCGAGAAATCCAGCAGAAGCTTGGGAAGCTGAAAGAAGAGGATGAAAGCCTGGCGGAAGAAAGTCGAAAACTGAAAGAAGAGATCAAGATCATGAGTAAGGCCCAGAAGAGTCAGGAAGTAAGATATTGTTCTGAATTTTTTTTGTTTCAGCTGCCTCTACCATACAAAACAGTAGTAATTTGTAAAGCACTCTGTAGTCTGTGCATTGATCAAACCTAGCCCTTGTCTTCATGTTTAAATTGATTTGTAGATTTATTATTTTTCAGGTGGTGTACTTTCGTGCTGAGAATAAATTGAAACAACTAGAAAAGGAACAATGCTTTCTTCAGGAGAGAATTCATAAAATAAGTAATAGGTGTGTTATACTGCCAATTACAGCCCTTTGACTTTAGCTTTTGATGTGGATGATACAATATTGCTGGGAACTGATGCAAGTCTCATTTTAAGTTTGTTATCTGAAGATTTTAATGATATACTTCTGTTTTTTTATGTCATTAAAATTGTGAGTTGTTTAATTGCATTTACCTAATTGTACTACCATTCAATTGAGTAGACAAAAATTACATTAGTATAAAGCTGTGTATCGTTTATAATATAAACTTTTAAGTTATCATGTATCCATTCATGTTCATTGATGGCAATGACAATCATCCGTACTATGTGATATTATGGGATACCCTTGAAATAATCATGATTTGTCATTGCTAGTAATATAAGAAGAAGTCATGAGTCTGAACACACACAGCGGATAAAGAAAATATGTGCTCTGAAAAAGCAGCTGGAAAAGCTTGAGACTGAGTCAACAGCACTTAATCAGGAATTAAAAGAGAAGCAGCAGGCACTTTTCAAAGGAAGGGAAGAATATGACAAGCTAAGGTAAATATGCAATTATTCTACAATTTGTGCTCTATTTTAGGCACTGTCTTAAATACCACTGTAGTTATATAATTGTGTCTATTGTCTGTAAAATAATTGTTCTGTTCAGGCACTTGCTTTAAGTGAAGTTTGCAGTGTTGAAAATAGTTAAAAGGAACAGACCTTCAGTAAAACATGGCAAGTGGTATTTTGGCTAGACATACTTGCCAGCTTTGTGAGGCTAACTCATCTTTAGACATTGTGTGCAAAGCATTTACAGCCAAACATATACATTCTTATTTACTGTCCCAGTGCTCTTGGACTGATGGAGTACATACTTTATAGTTGTTAATGTTGAAGATTTTGTTGTGTGATGTTCTAGCATGGAAGAAAAGAACATCCAAGTCTCTCTGGAGACCAAACTGAAGAGGATGAACCAGCTCACAGCCAGCAGATCCAATAGATTGAGACGATTTGGTGATCGTATGCCAGAGCTTTTGGAGGCTATTAACAGAGCACATGCTCAAGGACGGTTCATTAAAAAACCAGTGGGACCAATAGGTGATAGCTTTATTTATGTCAGTTCACAGAATTGTTGGTACAATGCTTTTGGCATTATTGTTCATGATTTTACTTTCTATCATGATCTCTTGTCATAACTGCATTTTCCTGTATATTAAATGGTCAGTTGGTCAGTGTTTTAATAAATTATTTTAAACCATATTTATTTTATTGTACTGAGTCTGAGTTTGAGTCTGGTTAATATATAGCTTGGATGGTTCTCTGATAAATTTAAGTCATATGTTTAAATCTGTCAGGTGGGTAAACTGTGGATTTACTGAGTGATTCTATTGTGGGATTTTGCTGATCCCTTCTTAGGTTTTGTACATTAAAGTGTGTCACGTTTGTTTTTTTCATTTATGGAAATGTGTACAACAAAGCCTTACCAGTTATGAAAATACTTGGCTTCACATTTGTTTGTCATTTGTTTGCACTGCTTCCTCTTAGACATTAACATTTTTAGCTCATTTTTAGTTTCTTTGTTGTTTTTTTGTCAGGTGCTTGCATCAGCCTTAAGGACCCAAGCTTAGTTGTGGCAGTGGAAAGTTGCTTACGGAGTTTTATGAAAACCTTTTGCTGTGACAATTACAAAGATGAAAAAGTCTTACAAGAACTGATGTCTCCCCACTTTCCCAGAGGCAGCAGGCCACAGATTATGGTGTGCCCTTTCACAGACTGTGTTTACAATGTTCAACACCGGTGAGCACATTACTTCTTATCTATGAGTTTGGACTGACAGGGATGAAACAAATTCCTTGAATATGTGAATTTTCTCTTAAGGACAAGGATAGGTGGTTATGAAATGGCAGTATAAAGGTATGTATATGAAAGTGGCAGTTAAAACACATTTCCTGTGGTTTTAGTGGTGCACAAGGTTTGCTCATTTCTGAGCTTAATGAAAGGCTATGCATGTGCATCTCATAAAATTAGAATATCAAAGTTTCTTTGTTTCATGACTTTATTTAAAACTTAATATGTTTTAAGTTTATTACATTTACGTGTCTAATCTTTAAATTAAATTTATTTAACTTCTAATAATTTGAAATTCTGGATTTCTGATTTTCATGAGCTATAAGACATGTTGTTCAAAAGGCAAAGAAAGACTTGAAATATTTAAAATGCAATTTCATAAATATAAAATTGACAAAATATAAGATTGACTAAACTATTACACTTACATTTACAGATGTTGATTAATATCCACTGTCCCTCTACCATTGTCACTGCAATTTAGTCCAGGACTAGGTTTAATTGATGGCCATGAAAATGTCTCTTGGTGTTTAAACAATAATTAGTTTTCTTGCATCATGAAAATTCCTTAACAGGACTACTTTTCTGTGTTTTTCCCTCTTTGCATACCACTTTCATATCTAAATCTGTAATATAGTAGAAGTGTTAGAAAACAGTCTATACATTATTTGTTGCAGATTAGTTGCATATGGCTAATTAGTGATTTTTCTTTTTATACTTCCTTCATTTTTATGATGTTAGATGTGTGCACCACCCAGAGTTCCCATCTGTTTTGGACATCCTCTTGGTTGACAACCCAGTGATAACTAACTGCCTGATTGACATGAGGAGCATTGAATGCATTCTCATTATCAAAGTAAGTTGATTTAACTCTTTGGTTTTCAGTTGCTGATTGTGTTTGCAGTTTTGTTATTAATGGATAATTGTATAGTTCTTATAGAGATTCACACATTTTGTGTTTAATTTTGAAGCTGATTTAAAATTGTAAACATACAGGAAAAGGCTGTTGCAAGGAGAGTTATGCAAGAGGGAAGGCCTCCAAGAAACTGTCGGGAGGCCTTCACTGCAGATGGTGATCAAGTGTTTACCAATCGCTATTACACCCCCGACCATGAAGTTATAGTCAAATACCTTGGTGGGGATCCAGAGGCAGAAATTCGGCAAGTCACCCCTTATCTATTCACTTACTATGATTTTTGTCATATATTGATTTAGCCTATTTAGAGAGTAAATGACTACATTGAGCAGGTGTGTGCCCATTGTTTGAATGTTTGTTTTTAAATGTGCAGCCTGGTGCAGTCAGAAGTGGAAAACCATCAAGCACAATTGAGCAGATTTCAGCTTCACCTGAATTCTGTGAAGCAGGACATTCAGTCCATGGAAGAGAAGCTGCGTGGTGTTTTCATGGCATGCAAGAGAAATCAGGTATAATGCTCAGGACTCAGCTCTTGATTCATGCTGCGCCTCTGATAATAAAATTTGTCTGCTTTCACTGTCAGTGGAAGTTCCAGTTTTTAAGTTGTCTGTGGATATTAACTGTTTCAAAGGTTAAAAGTCCATATGGGCAGACTAGAATTCAAATGAATGTGGGCAGACAATATGTGCTGTGCTAAAAGGTATGAATGGGAAATATGATTGTATTTGATCATATCCTGATAAGACAGTGATACACAATATACTTTTCTGAGGATATCATTGATACCAGTTTATATATCATGGATATATAACTCCTAACTGCACATTTCATTACAGTGTGCAGAGTGTGATTAGTTATGTTTAATTGGATGAGGTGCAGTACATGTAGAATATAAATCACTGCACGAGTGCAGCTGAAAGAATCAAATATTGTGGAAAAAGTCAATGTGCTCAAAATTTCATTTTAAAAGGTCAAATGTAATTTTGTATACATTATATTTAGACATTGTATATTTAAAACTCTAATTTAAACATTTGAAATTCTGGATTTTCATGACACCTAAAGGTCAACAGAAAATAAAAAACTTTTTAAATGTTATAAGTATAAAACATGATTGTTTGCCTTTTTGAATTCAATTATGAACAATACAACTTTTGTATTCTTATATTGTGAGATGCATGAGCACTTGGTATATCATAGTGTTTGAATAGCAGTTTATAATAACATGCTGCTACTGCAGGTCAAAATTTTATCAAAAATGTTGTGTATTGTGGGAATGTCTATGTTCATGATTATATTATTTTTACCATATCGAGCACTTCTAATAAAATAAAATGTTTAGTGTTATCCTTAACATGTTCAGATCGCTCCAGTTATGAAATTACTAATTTCCAATAACCTAACTGATGAAATTCATGTTTGCAACAGGAAACTATAAACCACATTAAAGCATCCATAACAGAACTTGAGAACATTGAGGAATCTCAGACGGAGGACATCAGTTCCCTGGTGTGTGGCTTACAATCGGTTTTCTTGTGTACACATAAATAATTCTGCTGTTTCTCTTAATGAAAATATCTTATTCTTTGCACATTCACATTTATTAATTAACAGGAAGAAGATGCTCAGGAAAATGAGCAAAAGATTGAGCTGGAGAGAAAAAATGTAAAAGAGGCACAGGCTGAACTGGAAAAGCACAACAAAACTCTGATGGAAATTGATCGGAAACACAAGGATGTACGAAATAAAAGGGAGCAACTTACAGATGAAACAGAGCAGTTAAAGGTTGGTTATAATGGTGAAATAAATTGGAATTCCAAAAATTGGAAGTCATCTCATGATGAGACTCATTACTTGGTTGTGTGTGTTATTCTGAGCAGGAGGAGCAAGTGAAAGCTGAGGCTGAGTGCAGTAAGCTTGAGCAAACCCTCAAGATTTTAGAAAGACAACTCAAGGCACATCAGGATAATATTCAGACCATGAGAGCTGAACTTGATCACAAAGAAGAGGAGATGGAGGTAATTGGACATTATGGAAAAAATTAGAACACCCTCACATACACATACAGTCTGTATACCGGATCTTGACAAATGCCACAAATGGCAAGATATACTAAAAGGACAAAAGTTTTGGGATTCCTGCTCATTCTAAATTAACAATATTAAAAAGGTTATTCTACTTTTTTGGAGAAACTGTCTTCACTGTCCAGGGAAGCAGAGATGGTCACTCTGTTTCCTACTAGATTTTGGACTATTGCTCTGAAGATTTGATTGCATTCAGTGACTAGAGCTTTAGTGAAATTAGGATGTTGGATGATCACCATCCCACCTAATCCCCAACTGCCCAGCTCATCCCAAAAGTATTGGATGGAGCACCATCAGTCCAGAGAACACAGTTCCACTGCTTCTCGGCTCAGTGCTGGGGAATCTTAGGCATGGTGCCACCTGGTTCATGTTTGCTTCAGAGAGTCCTATTCTCTTGGTAATACTATTATGAATTTTAATGGTAATGTCTTATAATGACTGTAGTTTTTCATTTGCAAATCTGTCAGCAACAATTTATTCTTATTAAAAAGTAAGTTATGCAGATGAGCAGTTTTTGTCACCCTGGACAATTTTAGGACTGTTTGTTAAGATAAAGGCCAACAACATTAAATTCTGGGCTGTAGTGCTGACCACCCCTTTGGTACAATCCATTTCATTTGTCTGAGTAGTGGGAATAATAGCACACAGAAGACAAAATATAATGATAGTTTTTTTGTGTGCTCTGACTCTACGTATATATTTGGAGTAGATTAGGACAAATTTCTGTTAAGCAGAGACGTTCACTGAGTGTTTCAAGAAGAGATGCCATTAACAGATAAGTTTAAGGTCCAGGAAAATAATGGCTTCTTCCAGAAGACCAGATGGAAGAATACAATTCTGGTCACTTTAGCTTTGTGATTCCCTCTTTCTCAACAGGACTTTGAAAGAAAAGCCAGAGAAATCTGTCCCAATCCACAAATACCAGATCGGAGTGCCAAGAGCATTGACACAGAGATCACACGTCTGCGCCAAAAGATCAGCTCGCAAGAGAGCACCCATGGCAACCAGGAGCAAGTGATTAGGTATGCATCTTACCACCTGATGAATGTTGCTCATCTGTTGCTCAGGAAGGTTAACCTGTTATTACTTCATAGGGAGTATGCAGAGGCTCATGGTAATTACAAAAACAAATCCAGTCAACTGAGAGACCTGAAGAGGTTCATTGATCGCCTGGACAACATCATGACTGACAGGCAGGCTCGATACAAAACCCTGAGAAGGTAGTTGGACTTGTGATTGTCAGTCTGTGATTGTAAATGCATATAATGATATCTGTTGAATTCATTGGTTCCCACACATATTGTTCCTAACTGCCCCCCACAAGCATACTGATGATTGCCTAATTATAATTAATCCCGTTTTAATTGTGTCTTTCTGTATTCCAGTCAGAAATGTATTTACATTGTTAAGAAATAAATAAGACCAGACAGTTTCAGTGATTTGGATATTTCAACAACATAAACTTTAGTGAAGTCCGTGAGTTTCTTCACCTCTGAAAACAACACAAATAGAAGGTTAAACATTTACTAATGCCTTGTATGAATACCTGAATAAGTAAATAATACAATGAGTTGTAGACCTGTGAGAATCCTTGGGACTGATTTAGAGATGCATTAGGACTAATTATATCTGCAAGTTGTATTTTTTATTATGTAGGCATAAAAAATAATAATGGGGAACTGAGGGCCAGAGTCCAGTTCAGTTATTTTTCTGCTTTAACACTCTAATTAAATATGAAAATAATAACTGAGTGGAATCAGGTGTGTTTGAGCAGGTAAATCAGCAAAAGTGCAGGAATCTGCATCACCAGAACCACTGAAATTACACAGAAATATACACCAAACATGTGTGTGAAAGACCTATGCAGAATGAGAAAGTGACAATGTTTATAACACCTGCGTTGTGTTTCTGTAACAGATCCCTGTCTGTGAGATGCAAGTTATACTTCAACAATTTCCTAATCAAGCTGCACTGCTGTGGGTCCATGATGTTTGATCACAACAATGAAACCCTCTCCATTTCTGTATGTCATGCTTTTAATTTTCTGTGCAAATTTTACACTTGAGGCTGGTGTCAGAGCACCACCTGTACTTACACTCATGAAAGGTCTGATAATCCATTATGACTGTGGAGAAATTGATCCTTAAAGTTAGTAAAACTCTGTGATGTTCAGGGAATAATCCTTGATTATGTTGATACATTTGAACTTCACATTTGAACAGCATCAAGTGGCTCTTAACTATCACTGGCTTAGCTAGCAATATGAGCAAACGTCAGCACAACTCATTGCAGTGGGTTGCTTAGTAACAAGACTCACAGTTGCATTCTGGTCCATATTCAGCTCATGTAGTGAGCTTGTTATATATTACCAGTGATTCTTTAGAATGTTGAAGTGGGTAAAACTTTGTTTGTAAAAAAAGTCTTTGTTTTAATGATTCAATTGATGGTTGATTGTGGAGTTTTGTGTTTGTTTTGTCAGAACATTTTGTGTGCTGCTGCTTTTCTTAGCCAGGTTGTTCTTGTGAAAAGATTTTATATCTCAGTGAGATTTTCCCGATTAAATGAAGGTAAATAATATAAAATTAGTATAGTGTCTTCAAAAATCAGTTCCATTTTACAATAGTTGAAATAATCATTAGTGCCCCGAAACATAAATAAGGAACCCTTATTTCCTTAGCCAGTCAGGTTGTGAAAATTGGGAATTTCCTCCAATAATGGGAATTATTTAAATGAGTTAAATTTTTTTTCTGTTTCAATCTTGCAGAAAATCTTTTTCTGCTTGCTCAGTCTGCTCTGCCCCCTGCTCTCAGCTCCTCCTCTACTCTGCTCCCCTCTGACCACATTTGTACTCTCAAATACACACTGTGGAGGGGGCATAAGACTTAGTGTGTATTAAAAAGAAATGAAAATCAAATTTGAAATGAAGTGACTGTAGTGACCTTGAGCAAGGCATTTAACTCCCTAGCTGCTATTCTTAAATTTCCTCCAATTGATTGGCAAAGGTAGAGAGGAACTGAACAAGACCTTGAAGTGACCGATATTTGGACCAGCTGATGACGAGGGACCTGACATTAGTTAACAATGCTATATTAATCCAGTCTTGGAGCACCATGCTCTCCACATTTTAAAGGATGTTAAATGTATGCTTTAACCTACCCCCTGGAACTCTGAATGGGCTTTTTAATTGGTCAGTTAGTTAAATCAGATGTGCTGGTAGTAGGTAATCCTCTAAATATGTAGGACAGGTGGGCCCATGGACTGAGTTTGGGAAATGCTGTCGCAAATTGTGATAAACATTTAGGTATTTTCTATATTATTGATATAATCTTGATATTACTACGATATTATAATTCAGATATGGACCAAACTGCAGTACAGCATGTTTTCTTAATGTTATAAAGTTGATTTGCTGTGAATCTCCCTTCACCTGAGTTAATGTGTTGGGTTAAGGTGAAGCCTCCAGGTCAAGAGAAGGACAACATCAGTGACATGCGCTCTCTGTCTGGTGGAGAACGTTCCTTTTCCACAGTTTGCTTCATTCTGTCACTGTGGGAAATCACCGAATCACCCTTCAGATGTCTGGACGAGTTTGATGTATACATGGTACGCATTATGGCAGTCCTCAATTGCTATTCACACTGATGTGATGTGGTCTTAAGCGGCTTATACTTGAATGATGTTGTTATCACACTGTTTGATGTTTTTCCTCTATGAAGGATATGCACAATCGTCGAATCTCACTGGATCTTCTTCTTGAGCTTTCTGAACGTCAGCATCTACGACAATTCATTTTCATCACCCCTCAGACCACCAGGTATAGACCTACCTCAGATTACCTTAGATTAATGAGACATAATGCTAAAACCTCAAATCCTAAAAGAAGCTACGTTCTCTTGCAGCAGTCTGCCGAGCAGCCCTCATATTAAAATCCATCAGCTTCAAGATCCAGAGAGAGAAAGTGAGGAGATTTTGCCATAGTCCCCTGCCAAGTGTGAAGATTATTAAAGGTTTTATATGTATAGTTTTTTAATCCTAGTTATATTTCTATTGTTTGGTTCTGCTGTTTTAGCTCTCAGTATTTAATAGTTCTAAGTGTGACCAAAAGAAGCTTTTTGTGAAAAAGCAGTTGTGTCATCTTATTTGTGTTCTGTGATATGATACCCTACTCTCTTCTTGTTCTGAGACGTTACAAGTTGTTCACCCCCTCGGTTAACAAAACTTAAAGAACGGATGGCACCAGTTACCTTCAATCCTTTGGTTCTTTGAGTATTGCTCCTCTTTCTCAAGCATCACGCAGCCAAACACACACCATATGTTCTGAAAACAGCCCATAGACAGTTTATTGATTTGAATCACAATGTTGTCAGTGCAACGATACATACTGAGTTGAAGACATGCCACAAATAAAACACAAACATCATATTACACAATCAAATGACTTGTTCTTTAAATTTGGTATTTCATTTCTGTGGTAGGTACAAATATTTACATGGCAAAGATATACATCTGCAGTTTTTGGGATTTTACAAACACATGATAACTTTCTACAAGGAGGGCTTTGGAGAGAAAAAAAGAAAAACAAAACTGTGCAGCATCTTGAGCCTTATTGGACATGCATGGGCTTGATGCATTTATTTTTAAGAGACCAAGAAATCAGGGCATTGTCCTAGTTAGGTGAACATAAATGGGAGGGTAATATTAGCATTATACACTCTTAATAATAAAACATAAAAAAAAAGTTGTTTTCGACTTCTGTAGTTTATCCTTGTTGGTGAACCCTAATTCGAATAAGATAGAACCATCCCATATATGTGTAATAGATGAAATGGTTCTACCCATTGACCAAAGGGTTTTCTAAATTTTGATTGGATGCACATGTTCTTCATATAAGACAGAATCCAGTAATCAGGATCCTGTAAAGACTGCTCTGCTCTTTATTAAGAGTGTATGTCGTGAGTAACAACATGTTTGCTTCAAGTGGTTAAAATGAATTGTGGCTCAAAGCTCTTGCAAAACACCATCATTTTCCATTAAAGATGCATTAAATTACTGTATAAACAGTGGTTATTTAAATGTCACGGACTCGTGTAGAAAGAGTTTACAAAAAACACTTCAATAAAAACTTATCACATTTAGACTGAGGTTGTATACCAAACATATTTGTAGCGGATTGCTTCTTGATTACGAGGTGGAGGGGTGTTATTAAAGCCCTCCGAGGAAAGCAAGGACATGATAAATTGCCTTTTGAGAATGAATCGATTTAACCAAATCTACAAGCATCCATACATGCGTGCTGTGATGTGACTCATACACAAATAATTTAAAAAAGAACATGAGTAAATATATGTATATAACATGGTTTGGCAGTTGTGTGTCATTTATTGGGAAAAACCTGTGATCCAGTCTGACTTATTGGATTACGATTGCAACAGTCCTAAACAACTCGATGACCCAGGTGTTCTAACCTTTGTCACTGCAGAGAATAAACCAATACTAGTGTCAAATAAAGGCTAAATTTGTCCAAAGACAAGATCACGACATATTGTTGCCCTTACAGATAGCTTCTACAAATACACACTGTAAGTTTTTTTTTCTTTTTTGTTTGCTTTTTTTTGGGAGAGAACATGCACCCAAGGGAAGATATCTAATGGGCAGGTGAATCACAAATGTAAATCTCACACATCAGTAGTATTTAGTTACTGTTATCGTTTATAAGGCCTCCTTATATTATTTGCCAAGGTTGCCAAAAGAAGAGATAGGAGCGATTAGGCTTTACACTTAGGACATGCATGCAATTAACTTACATTTAGAATCAAGTACAAGCACATTTTGGGAGGTAGGCTAAATGAACCCCTCTACCCTCCTTGCTGTTTAAGATCGAAGTTGAAACATACTGTGTTAATAGAAACCGTAACATTTAGTGTGACATTTTGCTTTTAATACCTGAACCACCGTACGAAATACAGCAGCTATCGTGGTAAATATGATCTTTAAGAGTATTGTAGCTATAAATGAAATAGCCTACTGTGGAGCACTTCACCGACTAACAATGGATGGATAAATGAAAACAATTTTGACTTATTTTGCACACCTTACGCTGTTGCAGGTTTGAAATTAAATGTATATTCTTAACTCTTAGCATTTGACATTCCATGCATACTAGTTTTTCAACCACAAGAAGCAAGTTCGTCTGAGTAGTCCAAATATATTTTGTGTTAATCTTGTGGAACTGGCTGAACATGAATAAAACATTACAACATACTCAGTCCGGAGCATGCTGGCATGCATACCCTCACTTCTGCATGTCACACTGCAAAAGCAGTACGATAGATGGGTCGCTCTTCGCCGCTTCTTTGAATTCATCCAGCGTGATTTGGTCATCGTTGTTCTTATCCATCTTGCTAAAGATCCGATCCACCCTCTGCTCCGGTGTCAGCCCGTCCTCATTCATCTTCATCATGATCACAGTGCCGACCATTTTGTAGATAGCCTTTACAGAAAGGGAACAAACAGATGCTTTCTTAGTCTGTGTTAAAGTGGTAGCTAGTTTTTGGGATGAAGAATTAGACATTTCTGGTAAGAATGTGTAAAATACTACTTTTAAAACTGTCTAATGCATGATCACTATGAACCGAGGTATCCTGGGTCATAATGCATAAAGCTGGAGTCTGAGAGAGCAAAATTGGCTAAGCTCTCTCTAGGTGCATGTGATGCTGGCCGAGACAAAATAAAAAAACTGATTAATGCAAGTTTACATTTGGTCAGTGGAGAATACAGAGAGAGCTAAGTCAAAAGTCAAAGAAGGAAATAGCTGTCTTACTGTAATCATTCTTATCAGCATGATGATTGTATCCACAACTGTAATATTTTAGTTGAGGGTAAAAATCAGTAAAATCCTTACAGGTCACCGAGCTTGGTATTTGCCAGCTTTCAAATACCAAGCTAGTGTTTGACCTAGTGTTTTGGACAGACTCACTCTCCTTTGGCCAGCTCTCTTCAATTCTCCTCTATGTTTCTTTGGACAGTGGATGAATTAGCAGATGAAGGCTAAGTTTGCCATTCTGGTATGTCCATGTTTGTAGTAGCGCTTGTATTGCTGCTCTGATTTTATCACTAGAAAAGTGCAGAGTATGTGACCAAAGTACATAAAGATACATGTGATATGGTCAGAAAGACTCTGTTTTGTTGATATATTGGACATTGCATGCATGGTCTTGCCACCCCACTGATTCCATGTATAGGATTACTTTATTCCCTCCTCACTCAGGAAATTTTTTACTTTCAGTTAAAATAATAATAATAATATGCTTTCATTATGGTGTCCCTCACAACTGCAACCTTTACCTTTATGTATATCATATACATGTACGATGGCTGAAACGCTCAAGATTTCAGTATTTACTTTCCTTTGAAATAACTGCAGTCTTTTTTTAAATGGGCAGCGCAGCTCAATCAGAGCTGTGCCATCTTCCATCCTGGGCCAAGAGCCAAGGGAAAACGCAATTGGCTATTTTCCCGGATAGTGTTGGGAGAAACTGGGAGGAGTAGTTGGGGTCACTCTTTTTTATGGAGTTACATACTTAGTCAGGCATCCACATCATGCAGTGGCACTTTGCACTGTTCTCTAAATGTACTAATTAGACTCCTGACAATCTTGTGTAACTGGTAGCTCAGAGCAAGCATGGGTCACCTTATCCTTTCCAGGCTGAGGCTATAATCTTGAGATAGCCCCAGAAAAATCATCGGCTGCTTTACCCCTATAATCCAATATTCTGAAATGGTACAATTACAAGTCTATTGGCTTTAACCCAATCAAATATAGATTAACACTGTCAATAAGACATACAGTGCATATTACATATGTCTATTATTGTGTTACTGTACATATTGGACAAATGCAAGAGTAGTGTTGAGACACCATTTTGTTAATGGAGAAGAGAACATTTTGGGATTTGGGTTAACGTAAACTATTATTTTAACTATGTGTCTATTTGGGTGTGAAGATAAACTATATGGACAAAAGTATTGGGACACCTGCTCACTCATTATTACTTCCCCAAAATAAAGGATGTTAAAGATGAGTTTATCCAGCTTTTGTTGGAGTCACAGGCTCTACTGAACAGTGAAGGTTTTCTACTAGATCTTGGAACATTGCACTCAGTAACACAAGGCTTTGGGAGGTCAGGATACTGGATGATTACCCCAACCCAAAGTCCCCCAACTCGTGCCAAATGTATTGGATGGAGCGCCATCATTTTGGAGAACACAGATCCTCAGCTCCACAGTGCATTGCTGGGGATTTTTACACTCCTCTAGCCCACACCTAGCAGTAGTCATGATGCCAGTAGGTTCATGTTGATCTGCTCCCAAGATTCTTATTCTATTGGCAGTACTTCTCTACAGGGATAGACAAGCTCTGTGCATTTGCACATCTGTGTCAGCAATGGGTGCAACTTAAAGTAGCTGAAAGCATTCATTAGAAGGGTTGTCCACAAACATTTGTACATATAATGCATCTTAAGATGTTTCATTTAGGTCATCGTCCTATATGTGAAAGGTATTTGCTCATATAAGCTCATCCTTAAAACATGACCATGTCATAAAATATTTGCCTGCAAATTAATGATGTAACTGATGTGTAAGTGGCTTTATAATTTATTGTGCACTACAGCTTTGTAAAAGCTGCAATATTGCAAATGGCCACTGGGATTTGTTTGTGCACATACAGATCTGGAAAAAGGAGACCACTCAATTTTTTCTTAATTCAGCTTCTCTACCCCAATGGCAGCTGTTTCATTCTAGATATCACATCGAAAAAGCTGGTCTTCTTCATTTTCAGTGACAGGAATAGCATGAAATCACCCAACAGACATTTGAAAGACAGGTGGAGAGCATACCAACACATTCAAAACTGGGATTGAAATTCAAGGTTATTTCACCAAATGTTAACTTCTCAATTCTCTCAAAGTTAAACCATTAGTATTGTGTTGTTTACATATCAATATTAACTGAATATATGTATTGTTTGAGGTCTACATAGGGCTGGGCAATATATAAATATGTATATTTATATCAGGACATAAACAAAGCAAGATATGAGCAATATCTTTTGCAGAAACCTTCTCCCTCGCTGTGCTCTGACCCCTGCTCTCAGCTCCTCCACTACTCTGCTTCCCTCCACCCACATTTGTGCTCTTATGTACAGACTATGGAGGGGACACAGGACTTAGTGTGTATAATGAAGAAATAACAATCAAATCGTAGTAAACAGAAGAATTTCATGGGGTGTCCTGAGTTTTTCAAATTATATGTCATATGATAATAAGAGACCACTCCACATTATCAATCTAGTTTTACTACATACAGGCATGTTTTTGAGTAAACTTTATAATATAAAGCATTTGCAATGCTGCAAATATTTAGAGCATTTTTGGCAAATCACTGTTTTAGACCTGAAATAAAGTAAAGAAATCCAGTTAATAACCAAATGTAAACAAACCAATTTAACTTCATTTAACTTTGAGAGAATTGAGAAATCAATGTTTGGTGAAATAACCTTGATTTTCCATCGCAGCCTTTATGTATTGGCATGCCCTCCACCAGTCTTTCAAACTGCTGTTGGGTGACTTTATGCCATTCCTAGCACAGATTTAGTATTATTAAATTTAGTATTGAATCATTGTCGATCATTGATCAGGAGTTTCCCAAAATCATCTTTTAGTTAAGATCTTCTTCACTATTATAGATAGTTTTCAATGTAATGCTTTCTCAACCATTTAAGAATCACCTTTTATTAAGATGCATTCAGGAAAAACTTGCATTATTGCTGTAAATGAACATTTGTCACATCTGCCTAAAACAAATCAGCTTCAAACCCCACTAATAGAACCTTTCCAGCACCCTACAATTGGGTGAAACCTAACTGTCGATTCTAAGTGGTAACTCAAAGTCAATTTGGAATTGAGTTGAACTTCAAACTGACTGATCGGATGTCACATGCACAAGAAGAAAGGCATTAATCTTGCTATGTCACATTTTGTGTTTTGTACTAATACGAAAGGTGCTCTGCTTCAGAACCAAACCATCCTTTACAAACCAAGGGACTGCTTAAAATAACAATACACAGTAGTAAAAAATCTGCATACCTCTATAATTTCCAGCATCTCTACTCGAGTGATTTTTCCATCTCCATCTAGGTCATACATGTTGAAGGCCCAGTTGAGCTTTTGCTCAAAGCTTCCCCGTGATGTGATGGACAGTGCACAGATGAACTCTCTGAAGTCAATGGTGCCGTCCCCATTCTTATCAAAGGTTCTGAAGGCATGCTGTGCAAACTTTGATGCATCACCATAAGGGAAGAACTGCAAGGAACACAAATTTGGTATTACAGGCTTGATTATGTTTTTAGCAGTATTAAGAGTTTTATGATGAACCTGATTCAAAATAATCATTAATATTGAAAATATACTTGACTATACATGTTCTACTCTGTGATAAATACATATGTATGCTAACACAGATTTCCATTAGACTGTTAGCAATTTTTTTCATTTTTATTTTACCCCATTTTGTACTAGGAGCATCCTCCAATTCATGTGAAGCCAGCCACCGTCTCTTTTCAATTGCATCATTGTTGGGCAGCCAATGTGCACAGAGAAAAAGCACCGGGACCCCAGCTATGATATAAAAGCTAACAGATGTGTCAACCAGAATCACACTGGGTGTGAAGTGGGAGAGAGTGCCATCTACCTACAGATTTTGGCTGTCGATGGCAAGCAGCATGACCTGGGATTCAAACCTGCAATCCTCAGATCCTAGTGCTAGTGCATTTGATCACTGAGCCACTCAGAGGCCATCGAGTTGATTTTTCTTTTTAGAAAAATGGCAGTTGACACATCTGGGTTTTAAAGCAATGGTACACCAAAAAAATCTAATTAACATAATTTTCGTCCACACCAAACATGCTTCTTAATTTATACTAATTTATATGAAGCTACCTTAACAAAAAAAATTCTGGCCTTTAATCTTTAACACTGGCTTTTTACTAATTTGTAGCATTGTAGCTCCAGTGTAAATCTAAAGAAGCAAACTTTGGACGTTAAACATGTCTCGGATGAAAGAATAAAAGGAAAAGAGAAAACTATGCACATTAGATTTTCCAGGAACCACTGGAAAATAATCAAAATGCCAATGGAATTAATGACACTGGGACACTTCTATATTACATACACAAAAGCAGTTAGTCATTCTTAAATATGTGCATTGGCAGATCACCATAACTCACACCGAGCATAGCGAGATAACTAACTGGACATCTGCTGTGTAGCAATTGGAGCTGCATTATGGAATATTTTTGCAACTGATTTACAGTGTACTAAAGCAAAATTAAGCAGCACAGTTAAACAGGATAATTGTTTTATAAGCTTGGAATATAATGCTCTCTAGTAGGAAATCAAGATATGATTAATCAAGTCTATGTCCTATAAAGGCATGCTTACTAATATATCTAAATGCCACTGCATGGTTAAAGCCTCAGTAAACAATCTCAGAGCAGCAAAGCATGAGTAATCCTGTCAACAGCATGCATCATGGATCCACCAGGGTAGGTGAAGCAAAAGAACAAATGAACTGATCCCTCAAAAAATCCAACTGTTTGTAAAAGGTATCCAGTTCAGTAATGTTGGGACACATTTCTTGTCTACTACATTTTGAAGCATTGCTGTAAGGCCAGGATGTTGGATGATCACCACCCCACCCCATCCCCAACTACCCATCTCATCTTAAATGTATTGGATGGGGCACCATCATTCCAGGGAGCAAAGTTCCACAGCTCATTGGTGGGGAGCCCTCTATCCCACATCTGGCATTAGACATGGTCCCAATAGGGTCAAGTTTATCTGCTCTAGAGAGACTTATTCTATTGACAATGCCATTCTACATGGACTAGACAAGCTGCGTGTGCATTTGCACATCTGTGTCAGCAACAGGAGCAGTTTAAAATAGCTGAATGCATTTATTAGAAGCGGCGTTTGCAAACATTTAGACATAAAGTGTATAACCAGAAGCTGTTCTAATTTACAGCTGAACCTTGGCTGAGTTTGGCTAATATTTTATTAGGTCATCTAATGTGGGCACACTCTCTTTGACTACATAGTCTGCAGTATTTGGTTTGAATACTTATGCTGGCTCCAAACTACAGCAGCCATGACAGACTAGAACATCTAGAGTCAGACAAATAAATCTGTTATGTAAGACACAGGAGTGTTTAATCAAACACCATAAAAATCCACTCACCTTGACATACAGTTGTTGGAACTCATCCAGGTTTAGTTTACCGCTGGGGCAATCTTTCAGGAAACCCTTGTACCACTGTTTGAGCTCATGTTCATTAAACTCTGTGTTCTTCACCAGGTCCTCCATCACCTCAGGGGTTAGCTTGCTGTTCTGTTTCCCCATGATCTTTGCAGAAAAGAGTAATATTTTTAGACACATGACTAATATCTGTTCACGGGTTAGAATAAACAGCCTTTTGAGAAAACCAAAATATTCGTCATATAATATATTATACATGCTCCTGGTCTGTGCATTCATGCAAATCTCTCACAATAAATCAGATGGGAACAAAGTCTGCTGTTGTTCTCCACAACCTCCAAAACAAGGGTTGTTTAAACTCATACCCAAAAGACTTTGGGGGTTAAACAGGGAAAAAGATTTCTGTTCTGAGTCCTTCAACCAGGTCCTTCAAAATCTGAGGTCTAAACATTTTTGTGAGGCTCTTTTATGAGCTGTGTCAGTGGTAAATTAATGACGCACCATTAGGATGTACAATGAAGTGTCTGATGTCCCTCACACTATGTTACAGTAAGCTCATTTCACAATTAATCAATACTGCACTGGTGCATATACAGCATTGTAGTGCATGTTCTACACTTACAATACATTAGAAATTCACTGAACACAATTAGTAAACTTGTTTGCAGATCAGTTTCCTAATGTTCCTGCAATCTAATCTATTGATGAATGTAGCATGAGAGAAGGGCAAGACAGTCATAAAGAATCTTCCTGGTGATCCATATTCATTATTAGTTGAATAATTCAGTAGTAGCTTAGTGCAAGTCAATGTTACAACTTGCCCCATAGGTAGGGATGTACAAAGATGCACCCAAATAAACATGATCAGTGTGTCACATATGACAAACTCTTTGACCAACTGGACAGCAACTATGAGAACAATAAAACTGGTGTATATTTGTCCATGGCATTTATGCGTCTGTAGTTTCAGGGGAGACCAGGACTTCTTTCACTGTTTTCTTCTTGTGGAAGATCTACTTCAGTCTGGCTAGGTCTCACTGCTATTTATATGCTTCAAATATTGCCATATTACTAGCACCAACAGGGTGTTTAGGGTAATTTAAGCATAAATATACACACTCAGGGATCAAAAACATTTTTAAATATTTTATAGTGTAAAATATTTGGGCTGAATTTTGAGATATGTCTGAGGAAATATGTGAAGATGAGCAAAGCACGTACTACTGGAACCTGGTACTGGAATTTAACTATAAAAATGTGTTACATTTTACCACTGTGTTAGCTTGTGCCTCGTTTTTCCTACCTGTACACCATGATCCTTTTGCTAAAAATGTCAGCTAGAACCTTATAGTTCTGAGGGAACAATAAAGTAATTTGGTATAATATGGTGATCAGGATTAATTATTATCATATTATTATTATTATTATTATTGTTGTTGTTGTTGTTGTTGTCACTGTTGTTGTTGTAGTTGTTGTTATCATTGTTATTATTATTGTTGTTATTATTATTATTATAGTTGTTATCATTATGCTTGTAACTACAGATTTACCAATAAAATCAGCAACAGTTATATCAATAATAATAATAATAATAATAATAATAATAATAATAATAATAACAACAACAACAATAGCTATCATCATTAACAAAACAAAAAGCACTGGATTTGAAGCCCTGTGTGAAGTGATAATGGTGGCTTCATGGTAAAGTCAGAGCAGGTCTGAGGCTGAAAGCTGTGAAGAGCTGGGCTCTTTCTCTCTGTGAACAGAGCCGTTTCACGGCGCCTCGCCTCATTTCTTTAAACACACACAAGTTGTAATGCTGTAATGTTGTAATGTGTGCAGTGGGAGGGGGGAGGGGGGTCTCCAGTACCTCCTCACCGTCTCACTGGGCTCCAGTGGGCTGCAGTTCTGCAGGCGGTCTCGTGCGAGCAGCTGCACGAGCGCTGCGCACGGTGCGCCACCGCAGCCGAAGCGTTGAGTGATAACGACCCCTAATTAAAGACAGGCAGAGAGGCTTATTTAATGAGGCTGCACCGTTAACTAACCGCCTGGGCTGTTATGTAAGAGCGCTGAGAGCTCCTCCAAGCTCCAGCCCTTCACTGAATGACCTTGAGAGGAGGAGGGAAAGCGTGAGGAGACGCTCTCCCATTGCGGTGTTGCGGTGCGGGCTGATCGACGTCGTGGAGAGAAAGGGCGAAAAAAGAGGCATCGGGGCGAATCGTGATGTATGGTGCAGGGTTTGCACGTTAAGGTGGTAGATCAGCCCATGAAAAGCTCTCACACAGATGCAGGGGAAGATGCCATTTGATAAGACGCCCAGTGCAATGCAGGCATGTCAACACGATCGGGCTATTTATCGCAACAAATGTTGCAACATCGTCTTCCATTTTGGAGACATTGGCTTTGCGGACTCTCCGTTTTCTTTGCGGAGGGAAAAAAACAGACGCAGTCATCTCCATCCCAGAACCCTCCAGATGGGGGGCTGAAACTCCCCCATCAAACGTCTCTGAGCGCAAAAGAAAAGACGCAAATCAACGCCTCGCTTCCTGCGGCGCGCGCAGCGGCAGAATGATGCGCCCTGCACCATGTTTGCCGTGTTCGTTCATCACAGGCTAATTTCTGTTTTATAAACCACCATCACAGCCCCCACCCGCACTCCACCCCCACACCCACCCCTGATAAACACGCATGCATGCGGTGTGTGCTGAAAACAGGCCATGCACCATGGTGGTCATGCGTGTGCGAAAGCCTCTTTCATTTCATTCACACGCTCATTCATCCGTTCATTCAGCCGTTTCATTGCAGGGAAGCGCAACGGCACCTCACGAAGAGTCCCTCCAGCGTCCCATTTTTATTGCTCCACCGTGTCGCTCGACCCTTACCTTGCAGGAGTTTGGGAGAGGCTGAAGATGGGGAGCGGGTGCGTCGGTGCCGAATCAAGCGCGGTCAGGAGCCTGGCAGAAAGCACGGCAGAAAGCTAAGCCCCCTGATGCCCCCTGACTGAACGCTTCAGCAGTGTATGAGAGTCGGTATACACCTCCTCTCCTGGTTTTTTTTACGCAGCTCCTGGGAGATGGCTCTCCTCTCCAACTCCTCGGAGATGGCTCTCCTCCTCTCCGCTCCTCTCGGGCTCGTGCTGCAGCTCTGGCTCGATGGAGTTTGCGCACACGGCACACGTCTCCTTCTCGCGGCTCCTCATGTGAGCAAGCAGCGTTATATGAGCATGCAGTGCTGAGGCATGCTGGGCTGTGCACAGGAGGAAGCTCAGGGAGGGGGTTTGTTATGGCATGGCACCAAAATGATCTGTTATGGCTAAAAAAGAATGATATGAGAAATATGTAATATATGTATCTGGACACCCCTCCAAATTCAGCTGCATTAAGCTGCACACAAGCAATTCATTCAAATTGCTTATCATCTACATTAGAAAGACATTGCCAGTAGAACAGGACACTTTTGAGCAGGCACACAGGAACTTCAGGCCACTGTCTCCAATCTTAAGCATCAGGATATAAAGGATATAAAGCTCCCAGTTTTTGGACATGGAGAACTGGAACTGTCTTTAATGGTGATAGAATATCATTGAACATTTGGAGTGAGTAGGAGTTGTGTTTTAATCTGACATCAGTACAAGACCTCACTAAAGCTTTTCTGTCTGAATGCAATCAAATCAAATCAATTTGTCAACATCTAGTATAAAGCAGAGCAGAAGCTGTATTACAGGGCAGGAGGCACAAACACGTATGAATAACCTTGATTTCAGAAGAAGACAAACTTTTGTACATATGGTGTATTTTGGTCAATTCATTTAATAAACATTTTGATTCAGAAAATGGTTCAAAATTGCTATCTACACTCATCATCAAAAACATGTTTTGCACCCAGTGTGTCAGATTGTTGAGTTATTCATAAGGAAGATAAAGGATACCAGGAACAATACATAATAAAAAACTAGACTGATATGGGCAATATTTACTGAGCTACACATACAAAATTAGTGTATTTCACAATGGCCTCATGTAGCTAACGTTACATGGCAGAAATCTCCGAATGGAGTTGTGGTCCTGTGATAAACCATCCCATGCAGCTTGAATATTTTCCATGCAGCTCCTGCAGATTTAGCATTAGGGGTGGAGTGTTGATAGTGCATACAATACCATCTCAAACATTTTCAGTCAGGGGTAGGTTTGGAGTGGTTCTGACCATGGACCCGACATGGAATTGTTGGTCGGTTCCACAAAGCAAAAGCTTGACTCCTTACTGAAGCTGTCTTGTGGCACTGGCATGTGCCTTCTTCTATTCACTGCCACCAACAGTGTGCTATGGTAATATCCACAATACCAGTACAGTGCACAATATTTTGAACTACTCAAATTGCTTAACTAATCTCTGAATTCACTTGCAAAGGATGCGACCAACACAACAGTACGTGTCAGAATTGAAAGAATGCCCAATGGGACGACCCAATATAATCAGTTAGGTACAGCAATAAGACCTGACATTTGAACCATTCACATGTCTCATGATATCAAACCTTCTGGATTCCAACTAGATGCAACAATTTTTTAATGATGAGTATAATTAAACTAGTATAATTAAAGGTGCAATCAAAGACATTAGGAGTGGTTTGATGTGAAATGCTCAATTCTAAAGAAGCATACTGGATTAGAAATGTCTGAAGAATTTAATGTCTCTAAAAGCTGCATCACAGAAAGCTATTACATGAATTGATTATGGATTTGATCAGTAAAGGTCTATTAATAGAGAAGACATACAGGGTGTTGTCAAGCATTTTTTCTTTTTTCAGATTTACCAGTATTTTATTATCAACACAGTAGTACAGCAAAATGGCTATATTTGTGTTATAGACATCATGAATTATGGCTCCAACACAATACAAAAGTACTTAGTCATTAATTCATTACATTTCTTTAAAATGTACAATTTCAAACCATTGTGAATAGCATAATGTACATGAGTACATGAGTACTTGTATTTTGAAGATGCTCCCATTATTGACTGCAAATGCCATCAGTTTTAATAGTGCATGTTATACAAGAGTTACAGTTGGTTTGAGTGTGTACATAACAGTCAACAGTCAGTCACACAAGTCTACTTGAAAGTGTATGAACTTATGTATTTGGTGATGAACCGATAATGTAATTTATTAAGTCATTAACATAAGGTATGGGCTCAATGGTCCTTATGTTTTATGGGGTTACAATCAGAATGTGTCCCCTCTATCAGCATGATTGACAGGTTCATACAACATTGACTAACCCTAACCTTATTAATATTCATTTTAATCCTAATTTTGCTTAGTGCAGCAAAACAGTTGTATAACGCTGACAAAGCAAATCTCAAATAATGTTGGCACTGCATTATATATAATGTGTGTGTGTGTGTGTGTGTGTGTTTTGTACAGCGGTATTTACAACTTTATAATGCTGGTAAACTGTGTTTTTCACTTGCTTAGCCTTCTGATCACGTGCTAAGTCTAAAACACTGATTCTGTACAGGCAGAATCAAGCTCAAGCACCCCTACAAGAGTCAAAAAGTATTTGTTTTGCTGTTGTTTAATTTGTTTATATTTTCTTTGATTAACTGAATAACCATTTAAACCATAGAAAGTATATGGTTGAAATAATGTTTTAATAATGAAAATACCCCTACCCTCTTACCTTCTTGCTCTCATATGAGTATGTATTTATATGGTCTCACCAGTCAACATAAAGAGCCAATGGGTTTGTTTCTTTAGGTATGATATTGTATAAAGTACTGCTCTTCACCAAAATCATCTTAGATCATTGAATTGACCCTGCTGTGGAGATTTGATGATAAATGTTTCTGAAAAAGAGACGTGTTATATTCATAAGTCGGAGTAGAAGACAGATCCAAAGTGTAAAGGAGTGTTGTTATATTGACTCACTTAACCATTAGAGGTGATGTTGAAGGTATTAGGTTATGACCTGGAGTCACAAGTATTGCATGATCACTGTTAAATCTTAACAACAAGAAAAAAAGATTAACCACCCAGAGTAAACAACTCACTTCATTAATTCACTCAATCTAAATGGATCAGAATGAATAAATATTAATAAATATTAGTTCTTTAAAGACATTTCCAGAACATACTGTAACTATGTGAATCCTAAAGTGTGTCTGTCAGCATCCTTAATTAATTTACATCTTCTACAAGAGTGTTTCTCAACCCTGGTCCTGGAGGCACCCCTGGCCTGCATGTTTTAGCTTTAACACCTCCCTGCAACCCTGAAGGGCTTGTTAAAGGGGTGATTAGGTGAATCGCGTGAGGTAGAAAGCTCTAAGATATGCAGGGCAGAGGTGCCTCTAGGACCAGGGTTGAGAAACACTGCTCTACAGTGTGGAAGGGTCTAGAAGGGTCACAAACCCTGCTTCTGGAGAGTTACCTTCCTGCAGCCTTCAGACAACCCAAATCCATTCCACTTGATCCAACTAATTAGTGCCTTCAGAAATTGTTGATTGGCTGAATGGGGTGTGTTAGATTTGGGTTGGAGTAGAAACCTGCAGGAAAGTAGCTCTCCAGGAGCAGGGATGGTCTAGACTTTGATCTAGAGAAAAAGAGAAAACACAGTCTCTTTTAAATATTTTACTAGCAGTCATCCAAAAGACATGACTAAAAACATCCTAAGGACTATTAAAAACACCCTGACTACAGATTCAGTTACTGTTAGTATTTGCTAATATTTGAGGTATTTTTGAGGAGTGAGTTTCATTTTTACTCATTTTAAATTGCTGAGAAATCAGGACCAGTGGACACCAGCACTGGGGTCTGAACCACTGGATTATTGGGGGCAGGGGAATATCCTGAGGAGGATGTGGACTGATTCACTGATAAGGCCGTGACAGTGAGAAACACCAGAAGAACTACTAGTACTGAAGGTAATTGCTCAAACATGTGTATCATCATGTCTAACAAAACACTGGAGTGGTAACTTTACAGAAGACTTAAAGACAACAGGCTTGCAGTTGCATTTGTCTGTTTAACTGCTTTTATTAAAAAATGACAAACCATTCGTAATCATCCATTCATTATGTGTTCACACAAAGATAATATAATCCTCTGATCATAGTGGGAGAAAACAATCTTTTAAATAGAAAGAAGAAAAATGCACTCTGTAATCTAGAATGTGTAAAATTTTGGAATCAAATATCATTCTTTTCTGCATGTTGAAATGGTAGTTATCCAGACACCAATGAAATAAACCTTGAACTACAAAGTTTGTATTGGTGTACACTTTTAAATTTGGAAAAGGGGGCTGACAAAGATTGTATTTGCACAGCACCTCAAATGAATAAAAAGAAACAGGTCAACAGTTTATATGAATATGTAGAATATCAGCATTCATAGAGGTATAGTAGTATATTGAGAAACAATAGTAGTATAGTAGTAGTAGTATAGAAAGGCACTATATAAGTGTAACTATCTAACTAGTATATTGAGGAACTTTGAAAATGTGCCTGTTTTCACTCAAACCCACTTTAGGTATCAAATGTGTTCTGGTGAAAAAGTGGTAAATGGACTATTGCCCGGTGTATATATAAGGTATATTGCCATCTAATATTATACACAGTTGTGTGATATGATGTTTTGCATTTGTCAGGAGCTGTTTAATCAACTCTGTGTTGCAATCAATGCCTCAAAATGGTTTCTGGTACCAAACAATGGCACCATTTCTTCCAGTTCTGATACTGAAACCATCCATCCATCCATCCATCCATCCATCCATCCATCCAGTGTAATCGGTTGATACCTTCTGGTTTATTCCTTCATGTTTTTGGCAGTGAGTGTAATACAGACACCAAGCCTTGGTTTTAGCACATGTGACCATAACTTTATTTTGTTCTTTTTAGAAATTTCCAATGGGGAAAAGTACAGAAAAGGTCTAGCTGCTCATACTGTTTTTTAGTGTGTCATCAGTGTGTCATCAGTGTGTCATTCAGTCATATCACATATCACACATAAGACAGTTGGTAGGGTATAGGCATCCATTAGGTGCTAGTTATCTAACCCTCCCCACTGGCATTTACAAAATTAAAGAAGCAAACATCAAACTTTACAGACTGTTTGTTGTCAAGAGAAAACTGTTTGAATTTGAACTATTCCTTTAATATCAAACCAGTGCACATTTTATTTAAGCTTTCATCATGTAGAGCCTGGAGGTTTCTTAAACCATCTTCTAGATCATTTTTGGTAATTATGTTGCCCAAGACAGATCTGCCTACAGGGCTGATTTTCTGTGTACACTTCCTCCGCATTTCTCTGCCTGTAGGACACTGGGACTACCCTGCTAGCACACAGACTGCAGAGCTCTCATTAGATTAATCATTCAGCAGTTGGGTGGGGGATACTTTTGCCATGGATACACACACACACACACACACACACACGAATAGCCATCTCGCAGATTCAGCAGGATTGCTCATTAATCAGCCACAGACCCTGACCCATACTACACTCAACTTATCTTAAACAACTTCAAGGGGGGTGTATCTGGATGAGTGAAAGTCTGTTGAGAATTGGATTAACTATCATTCAATCAGTCACTAAATGCAGTAATTTGAGGTACACTGACCAGGGTCATTAAGAAACAACACGCATTCTCTTACCCTGAAAGGCAAAGAGTATGATCACCATGAAATATCAGGTGAGACCCCAGATGAAGGAAGAGTAAGAGTGTATTCAGTCCTCAGCAGCCTCTCATGTCCTGATCCCAAATTCCCTCCAACGCTGGATCTCCAAGCTACTCGTATTCCACAACCTCACTGTAAATGTATGATGACTGTGTGGGCGTTTTAATGTGTGTGTGCGTGTGAGCGTGTGTCTGTGTGTACCAGAGTATGCATGCTGCACTGTGCCTTAAGGCACCACTGTTGTCATGGCAACAGCCATCTAGAGCTCAATGCATTTTTCATCATTGACAAAAAGTCAATAAGGTAAGGAATAATGGGAGGCTGTTGCTGTGATCATGCCTGCATGCAACAGCACATTACACACTCTGCAAGAATTCAGCATGAGAGAGAGAGAGAGAGAGAGAGAGAGAGAGAGAGAGAGAGAGAGAGTACTGGGTGTGAGGGACAGAGAGAGAGAGAGAGAGAGAGAGAGAGAGAGAGAGAGAGAGAGAGAGAGAGAGAGAGAGAGAGAGTGTGTACGGGGGCAGACAGAGACAGAGAGAGAGAGTGTGTGTGTACTGGGGCAGAGAGAAAGAGGCGCGGGGGGGGGGGGTACTGTCTCGGGAGCGTTCCAATCCATATACCGCACACCCAACATTAGTGTACACACTCCTAATGGCGATGCTGTAGTTCAGTGGGCGTGCGCTGTCTGGTAAACCACGCCCACAACATGACCGCGCGTAGTGTTTCCAATAAAGTTTTCGCTTCCTGAAAGCCAAGATGGCAGCCGGCAGGGCGTCCTTGGTGGCTGTCAGTGTTCGTTTAATTTTTAATAATAAACTGATAACGAAAACAGTATTAGACCCGCCGAGTGTCCACAGCCGTGTGACAAGAGGTGAGTCCTTTTAATCTCAAACTGACAGACCTTCATAAACATATACGAGGTTATGTCACTGGATCTCAGTAACACACTGGCTGAATGTGGGTAAAATAATGCCTTTTATAAACTAGTGCTTTTTTGTTTTGCTGTTGATCAGTGTGGCTTGTTGCTCAGTGATCTAGTATCTCATTATTTATAATATTTCAATTCATGTTTGAGTCAGTAACTATTCAATCAGTGTACATACTGTGTCTAGTTCAGCACACCAACCACAATCATGGGGAAGGCTGCTCAACCCTGGTTCTGGAGGCACCCCAACCCCGGTCCTGGAGGCACCTCAACCCTGTATACTTTAGAGCTGTCCCTGCTCCCAACTACACCTGATTAAATTAGTAATATCAGCCACCACTTGTTCAGAGAGCTACCCAACACAGACATCTCCAGGGGCTACAACTACTTTCCTAATATCAATATTCCATCATGAGATTAAGTGTGAAATTTCCTCAGTCTGTGATTGTTTATGGTGCCATGTCTTCTGCTAGTGATGCAGTAATTCATGATAAAGGAGTCACAACCAATTACTGAGTATAAATTAACATACTAGTGAATGTCATATGTAGAATATCATGAATGATTTTGTGTTCATAATTTAATTGAGAAGGATAGACTGACATTTTATATTCATTACAATAAGTCTGTTTTATTCTGGATTCTGGATTCTGATTTTTATGAGCTATAAGGCATATATAAATTAAAATGTAATATTTAATTTTAGTCAGAACTTGGACATTTCTGTGTTGCAATACTTTTAATTTACTGGATTTCATGAGCTGTAAGTCATGCTGATAATGAAAAGTAAAAAGACACTATAAAAGTTATATTTCTGTTCACATGTAATAAATATAAGAATGACTACAGTTTACCTTTTTGAATTAAATTATGAATCAAAACAAATGTTTTCCAGTTTTTTATATGTACTAGTATACTAGTGATTCAGTAGACCTGATACCGTGTATAGTATGTTACCTTCTCTTGGAAAAAGATCTGTACAGCTTTATAGCCTACCTTTGAACAAAAGTTTTGGTTACTGGTATTACACAAAAATTGTAACCAAATGTTATTTTCAGTTTCTAATATTTTTGTATGTAATATTTGTGCATGTACAAAAGTCCACTTAGCACTTTATTACACTTTAAAAATAAGGACATTATAAATATTTTAATACTTTAGGTAATCTCTCCTAATACAGAGGGCTTGCAAATATCAGCCATTGTATAGTTACTGTATAAAGTGCAGAGTGACAAGTGGATGCTTTGAGTGGCCCATTATGCCTTTATCTTTTTTTAACAAATCAGTATGTTCTCTTCAAATAAGTTATTTTTGCTTATGGCAACATGCTTTTTAAATCCTACTTATTTATAAACAACATCAGAAAATGTACTGTTTTGGGGGGGTGGGGGGTTATATAGCTACCCTTATGTGTGGAATAATACTCCTGAATAAGCATGTTTCTTTCATTATATATATATATATATATATATATATATATATATATATATATATATTATCATTTGAATCAGTTCCAATTCTTCTGCTGGACAAACCCTATTGCCAGTTTTGGAGAAGTTTTATTAAATTTTATTGATGTCAGACTAAGTGCATCATTATTCACTTTATTGAGCTTATAGAAACCTAAGAGAAAAGACACAATGTTTGTGATGACCAAATGAATTATGTAAATCTTTGTTGTCTGCAGTTTATCTAAACTCATCTGTAATGTCTCAACATTAGCATTTGCAACAGATGTACTGTCTCAGTCCATTGAAGACACTGATGCAACAAATACTCCCAGCAGCACTTTCAGTGGCCCTTTAGAACACTACAACAGTCTGATCAAGAATGGATTACTACAAGAGGACCAGCAGCAAAGAGCTGTCCTGCAACAATTAGATGTGATGCAGAAGAAACTTAAAGGATACAGCAACAATTCTGGGTCTTTCTTCTCAAAAGTAAGTACTTGCTTGATGTAAAATAACATGAATGTCTAAAGTTTATAGTATATGTTACTGGATATAACTGAAGGAGTGTTAACAAGCGATTGTATTCCATTATATTCACATGATTATTTCATCATGAAAGTGGGATCATTTTGGTTCATCTGGTATGAATATATTTTTGTTCAATCTCTTATAGCTGTTCTCCAAACAGAAACCACCAAAAGGCTTCTATATTTATGGGGATGTAGGTAAGTTACAAAAACATGTTCTACAAATTGTACCAGCGTTTAAGTACTATATTATCTGTCTAGTGTACATTACTTCAGTATCATTTTTGGTTCAATCTCATGTTTCTTGATGATAAACATTATTTAATACTCATATTACAGGCACTGGTAAAACTATGCTGATGGACATGTTTTACAGTCATGTGGAGATGGAGAATAAAAAGAGGGTCCACTTTCATGGATTTATGATAGATGTGCACAAAAGTAAGTCTGCGTGGCATTCTAATTATGTGAATCACTTTAAATCTGCATTTAAATTTGCAGATGAATTTGAAAGACAACTTCTGTCAGCAATAATGGAAATGTGTTGACTTGTGTTTATTTCTTAGGGATTCATCGCCTGAAACAGAGCATGCCCAAGAGAAAGGTGGGGAAAATGGCTAAAGCCTATGATCCTATTGCACCGGTTGCTGAGGAAATCAGTGAGGAGGCCTCCCTGCTATGCTTTGATGAGTTTCAGGTTACAGAAAATGTCTTTTGTCCTTATTTCAGTATGGTTGACACATCAGCCATTCATGAGCGATGGTATCAAGTCTTACTCCTGTAAATGCAGCAGAGTTCCTGTTTCCATCAATGTAACTTGATCGATTTTCTCAATCATATAGGTCACAGACATTGCAGATGCCATGATTCTCAAGCAGCTCTTCGAAAACCTCTTTCTCCATGGTGTTGTAGTTGTTGCCACATCTAACAGACCTCCAGATGGTAAGAATCAAAGCAAGAATTTAAGAATAAAACTTAAAATGTAATAAAAATGTTCCTTAACAAAGACATGAAATCTTCTTCTCACATGCAGATGTGTTAATCAGCTTTGTTGGAATTGGTTAACAGTAGCCACTGTTTGCACGTCAGGAACACAGAGAAGATTTTAAGTTGTACTGAGTACAAAGTCCTATTTTACAGATTTGTACAAGAATGGATTACAGAGGGTGAACTTTGTGCCGTTCATAGCTGTTCTTAAGGTAAGTGTTCACCTAAGAATTGTATCAATCTTTACATGAACTAAGATTTTTACCCACTGATATTATCTGTTATCTAATATCTATTCAGGAGAAGCTTTATTCTTTTACAAATTAATGTAAAATTGATTGGCTTGCAGTGAGATTTCAGGGTCTTTCTGTTAATGGTAGTGTGGAATAAAGATATTTTTATTTATGAATTTAATTTTATAATTTTTTTATAGGAGTATTGCCGAACACTTCGTCTAGACTCTGGAATAGATTACCGCAAAAGAAATCGTCCTGCAGCAGGAAAACTCTTCTACCTGTAAGAAACCAAAACAATACCTCGAGAAACTACTTCAGAGATTTTTACATACATAAAATAGAAATGTAATATTCAGTGTTGAGTCCATAATCCTGTTTACTCGATTTTTGTATGTAATGCAGTTTTTGTTTTGAATTAGTTCCAGTGAAGATAATGTACAGGCGACTCTGGAAAAACTCTTTGATGAATTGGCATTCAAACAGAATGATAGTAAGTTTCCAGTTTGTATCTTATGTGTTTGTGCTTTTGAAGAACAGTAACTGTATTGTGTTTAGTTTTAGGAAAAGTGATTTCAAAAGCACTAGGATTACTTATTTTTCTGAGAAGCTACACTATAAAAAGTGCACAATCCTTGCATGATTTCAAATTGAAGAACCACAAAGTTCCTTAGGGATCTTGTACTTTTAACAGTATACATGGGTTAAAGTTATATTTTACTAAATAAGTGATGCTCTTTATTTCATTATTATATTAATCTGGATTTCGTTTTATATTAATATAATATTCATAGTGACATTGAGTGTCTTGGAATGCAAATTAGTTTTTTCCAGATCATTTTTTGCATCTGAAGAAAATTCTTTTCACCCCCCCCCCCCCTTTCTCTTTCAGTAACCCGACCTAGGTCTCTGAAGGTACATGGTAGGACGGTGACTCTGAACAAAGCATGTGGGACCATTGCAGACTGCACTTTTG
This sequence comes from Acestrorhynchus altus, assembly GCA_034509495.1. Taxonomy (NCBI): domain Eukaryota; kingdom Metazoa; phylum Chordata; class Actinopteri; order Characiformes; family Acestrorhynchidae; genus Acestrorhynchus; species Acestrorhynchus altus. The sequence goes on from CM067513.1 coordinate 9,381,331, forward strand.
AGGAGCTGTGTGATAGAGTGAGCTTGCTTTCTTTAGTATTAACCAGGGCATTAACTTCAAACATAAATCTGCTTTTCAGGTCTACTGAACTTTCTGTTTTGCTATGTTATTTTTAGCCTTTAGGAGCCAGTGACTACATAGAAATCTCAACAGTATTTGATACGGTCTTTATTCGAAACATTCCTTTACTGACTTTGAATAAGAAGACCCAGGCCAGGCGCTTCATCACACTTATTGATGCGTTCTATGACCATAAGGTAAATATAACAGACAAATCTGCAGTTCTGACATAAATGTTTTCATTAGGTTCTTGAACATACCTCATGCTGTCCGGTTGAACAATTTTACAGGTACGAGTGGTGTTACAGGCTGAGGTACCACTAGAGGAGTTGTTTGTAAATGAGGGACATCATGATGATGAGAGCCACATTTTAATCGATGACCTGGGCTTGAAAAGGGTAATGATGCTATTTACTCAGTTAATAAACACCAGAGAAGGGTGGAATTGTTACTTTCTTGTTTGAAATAAAATGTTTGTGAGCAGTGGTATTATTGCTTGGGATGGCCTGTTGATCAGGCATATATAGAAAGATACATGGATTGGATGGAATCCAGAATGGATACATTCCTGTGGTAAAATATTAATTCCTTTTTGATGGTTGATCTTGTATGTTCTATAGGATTCAGCCAGTTCATTATCCATCTTCACAGGAGAGGAAGAGGTGTTTGCCTTTCAGAGGACAGTATCTCGTCTCACAGAGATGCAGACAGAGGAGTACTGGGTGGAAGGTGATCGGAGCTCTTCATAGCACACTCCATTACTGACTGCATATTGCAGTGGCTGCTGATTATCAGAACTCAGTATGAAACGTCTATGAACAATATTCTAATCCAAACACATCTCTGCTGCACTTTATATTTTAGAGGAACATTGAGAAGGCTGGTGATTATAAAAATAGTTTAATGGACTACATTCCATTAATGGAAGGGTCTTGTGCCAATCAAATGTTTGAAAAGGGCTTGCCTTTCAAAATGTCAATAGCTTTCTTTATCATATCAAACTACTACTATATTCCATATACAGTGTTAGGTGAAGGTACAGATGCAGTCAATTATGATCTAAGAAATTTTATTTAAGTTTAATTAAGTTAAATAATTAAGTTATTTTTAAAACATTGCTTGACTTTGTCCATGTTTTAATCTTTGCATATTACATAAGCAAATATGAAAAACATGTTCTTCTTTCTTATTCTCCTTTCTGTATTATATGAAGCACATATGCAAATCAGGTTGCACTACCAGTTTTGCCTTGTGTTTTTCATTTTACATGTGTGGTTTTATGTGCCAGTTGGGTTCAGTTTGGTTTATTCGTATATAACCATTATATGACTCTATAGGCTTATAGTAGGTTACTATAAACTCTACGGTTGAACAGGATGGTTTTGTTCTGGTGCCTTTAAGACTGATTTATGTAAATAACCTCTGTTCTGATCCACTACTGTCTTGTTTTGTGCCTCATTTAACAACTAGTTATGAAATCCTCAGGGAAACTAAACTGTAGACACCTGTTTCTGGATGTAACAGCTTCAGAACTTTTGAGACCACTCCATTTTTTTTTCTTAAATTAGCTTCTTCTACATGTGGCAGCCATTTATTTCCAGCCTAAGGTACTTAAATTTCATGCCACAAATGGCATAAAGTCACCCAACAGCAGGTTGAAAGACTGGTGGAGAGTATTTCCAGTAATGAATGCTGTGAATGACAATCAAATCTTTTTAATGTTAACTGGGTTTCTTTGCCTTATTTTAGGTCTACAGCTCAGATACATTTAAGTAACCACTCTACATTGTCAGTTTCTGGGTTTTTTTTTTTTTTGGTTTTTTTTTTACTATTTACAAACATATGTTTGAATGAAATTAACATTTTCATTTTTTTGTACTGACATCCAGAGTTCAAATAAACATATGTTGTAAAAACATTGTTTTACAGCTCAAATGATGCAAAGAATCCAGGTAATAATCAAAATAATACTAATGTTTTAAGATCAAGGTTATTTCACCAAATATTGATTTCTCAATCACAGCTTTGTTTTGGCATGCTCTTTGCCAGTCTTTCAGACTGCTGTTGGATATCCATTTGTAGCACAGAAATTGAAGTAGCTTAGCTTTGTATGATGTATTGGTTAGATAGAAAGGTCTCCCATATATGTAGAGCTAAAGGCTAATTTAAGAAAACGAACTGGAGTGGAGTATCTGAAGCTGTATAAATATTTCAAATGAGTTGTTTTTCTAATGTCACGTACAAGTTATTTTTTCAAACAAAACAAATACTGCGACCCAGTATGAAAATGTTAAATGATTTTGATTACAATCTATGTTGACAATTTAAATACTTGAATTATTTAACTGAATTTTAATTATGTGCATTAACATTTGCCAATGTTAACAAATTCTCATAACTGCAGTACAGTGACTCTGAATTGGAATTCCACCAGGGTTTCATAATCTCAAACCACTATTTTAAAACTAATTATGAAAACTCATACAATATAGATCACACAAAATAGTGAAATATTGCTATTAGTACCTCTTTACAACAACCACTGAGTAATCTATTGAAAGTGAAGTTTAACAACAAAACAGATAATCTGGGTACTCATTTTCTGAATATGGTTTGAGGTGGTTTTTGATTTGTACCTATATTTACTGGTATTTATTTAACATTTAAATTTACAAAATATTTATTAAAATGTACTTTTCCATTATGTAAACACAAAGCCTAATGTGTAGTTATATGTACTTTTACATTATAAAACAATTTATTTATTATTTAACAATATACACCAGCTTTTCTGTTAAAAGAAGTCCTGATAGATGTCTTATTTTACAGTAATTGCAGGCCATGCACTGATTGTTAGTTAGTGTAGGCACAACATTAAACATGTTTGGTGCAAAATATGCTTACAGCAAAAAACAAATTGCATTGATCAGTTTTTACCAGTATCACTTTCTGCCATTTGTGCTAAACAAGCCCACATGCACTACTAACTCATACCAGTAGATAAATTTATTTGGAGGATTTTTCTCCAAATCCATTTTACTCCCAAGTGAAAAGTGAACTGGGATTGTCTTACCATACCAGATGCAGCTCCATGGGTGGGCTCTACATATACTGGCACAGTGCCACTAAGTGGCTCATATTCTTCATTTTCTTGTATTTTATTTTGTTCCCTTGAGTTTATTTACAATGTTTGTGTGGTTTAACGAGTACAAAGCAGCCGTGACTCATTTCTACATGGTTGTTTTTCAGCCCTCTTTATTCTTAAGAATCAAAAACTGTTTAATCTGATGTGTTTAAGACTGGTAGGTAAATGAAATGTGTTCTGGTTAATGTGTCTGTCTGAAAGTGTTGAGTGTGATTGGAAGACCCTGAACTGCTGTAGGCTCACCTGCAAATAGAATATATGTAAATCATTTGTTTTTGACCACGTTCAGAAAAATCTAAATTGTGAAATGTGTTTTTGCAGTCTTATTTCAAAATGTAAACAACATAGCCCGGGGGGTTGTACATTTTTGAAACTTATGACACAATCAACAACCATTTTTTTTTTTTTAAGTGCAACACCAGTGGCCTTGTAGCACGGCCGTCTTTCTCTTAGCTCTTTGAGGTTACGGAGGAACATTAGCTAGCCATCGTTGATCGTGGGTAAGCGTAAAACTGCTACCGCGGCATTGGTACACTGGTCCAGAACTGCTGGTGCATACTGGCCTCCTCCAACATTGCTACCGCAGCGTTAGTGGCCTTTCACCAAAATTACTAGAGCACTCGAGCTAGTGGCCTCCTCCAGCAGTAATGTGGCTTTTAGTGTGTCCACAGTCAAGTAGTCTCTGTCTTCAATACTTTTATTGGCGTTGACAGGAGTTTTAGTTTTCTCTGATATGGGCCCTTAAAGTCGCACTTCCAGCCGCGGACTCCAGGGGGCAGAACTTTGCCATCAACACCAACCTACCCCCTCTCCCCCTTCCCTCCCCCTTATTGTTGCTGCGGAAGACTGGGCAGCGCATGAACAAGGCGTTTGTAGTTGCATCGGCTCGCCCAGGATGTGGGGCGCGGAGCGCGGCTGCAGTCGGACCCGCGCGTTTGGAGGCGCGTGTGGGGGGAAGGCGAGCTGCGGAGACGCCGCTTAGCGCCGGCGGACGGTGGAGCGAGGGATGGCTTGATTCGCCGCTTGGAGACGCCTGCGCCCACCATGAATTCGCCCCCGCTTTCTGTCCTGCTCTTCATTCCGCCCGGGCAGCAGCGACGAGGCTCGGAAACCTGGTCAAAGATGGCAGCTGGTGGCGCTGATGTTCCCAGCGTGCTGGGTTTCCTGGGAGAGTCCGGAGCCTGTGTCCAGAGGAGCTGAACGCTGCAGCAGATCGTCCTCCCGCCGCTGCTCGGTCTTCGTTCAGTCGCTTTAATTCCTCCGGAATGAGAGGCAGGCAGACCTGCAGCTCGTCTGCACACGTGGAGAGAGAGAGAGAGAGCGAGTCTGCGCGTGTTTCCTCTGAGAGAGGCGAGCGGCGCTGAGCGGCTGACAGCATCCCCCCATCCAGAGGAATCTGCCCGTTGATGGAATGCGAGGCGAGCCTGCTGCGGCTGCCTGACCCGTCGTTTCGTGTCGCGTTGTGGGCGCTGCAGGAAGCATGGCAGACGCGTGCGGTGGCTCGGTGAACCCCGGAGCCGCGGACGTGGACATAGACCCGGACTTCGAGCCCCAGAAGAGGCCGCGCTCGTGCACCTGGCCGCTGCCTCGACCCGACTCCAGCTCTGGGAAAGCGGAACCTAGCGAGGCGGACATCATCCCCGAGGAAGAGGACGATGAAGGAGCTCCGGACAGCAGTGTGGTCAGCAGCAAGGCAGCGGACGCACCGCGATGCCCGCAGGGCGAGCAGACGGGCAGCGGTATTGCTGCCCCTGCAGTCGAGGGTAAGAGCAGTCCCGCTGCCCCCGCTGCTGCCTCTGACCAAACCTCTCACTACTCTGCTGTTAATGCCCAGCCTCCGGTTCCTGCGGGCAGCGAGTCCAGCCTGAGCGGTCTTGGGCCTCAACAGCCCAGAAAATCGTCCGCCCGCAGAAATGCATGGGGCAACTACTCTTATGCAGATCTCATCACTCAAGCCATAGAGAGCTCGCCTGAGAAGAGACTGACTCTGGCCCAGATTTATGACTGGATGGTCAGATCTGTGCCGTACTTCAAGGACAAAGGTGACAGTAACAGCTCTGCAGGGTGGAAGGTATGCCCACTGCACATTAGACATCTACAGCCTTTCGTGTGTCTGTCAGCAACAATTAGATTTAATCATTTAACTAATATATGAACATTCTCTAAAATATAAAGACTTCAAATACATGGTTGTTTTCTCAGGTTAATGCAGTCACTGTTATTGCATTCTTTTATTGGAATTCATTAGACATAAGTTGTCTGGCATGCATTTTATTTCATTTATAGGCTGTTTTTTTATTAAAATGCATTAACATCAGATTCCATTGTGTGTGTATGTGCATATATATATATATATATATATATATATATATATATATATATATATATTTATTATTGGTTTCAAAATGAATAAATACCATGTACTATTATTGCTACTGTATGGGAAGTATCAGAGGTAAACTGTACAAACAGGGTTGTGCTGCGTGCAGATTAACTGGGTGATGTCAGGGAGACACCATAGGGCGTTTTAGTAACACCAGATAAATAGAGCAAGGTTGGAAATGATAACCCACCCACCCACTTCTCATTTCATTTGTTCAGACCAGCATATTTCTATCTTCCCCCAGCATATGGGAGAGGTAAGCTTATAAAAAAGAGCAGGAGCCCAGCAGAAATGTGCCCCATTATTAAGAAAAAGCACTGTGGTCTCCACCAGAAGAAAGCATTTCTAAATCTCAATTGTACACCGTCTTGACCTGCAGTGAACAAAAGAACACTGTAGACGTTCATCAATGAAAGGCGCTTACAAATGCAGTTGCTAATATGGTTGAATCAGTATAACCTTTAGCACAGAAAACCCATCAGGTGATACTGTGTCCCTGGTAATGTTTTTTCTGAATGCAGAAGTCTGTGCCAGGTATTGCATACCTATCCTCAGCCAGTTATAACTATATAAAATCTGTTTGCACAATTGTGTGCACAAAGGAAAAAAAGGCACAAAGAGCCCTCACTCTGCACTCTCATACTTGTTTGACTTTAGGGATTAGCTTGGCCAGGAAAAGCAATTTATTCAACATGGAATCAAGTCTAATGAATGCTCATGGCTGGGCTGGATTTGAACTACAGGCAAACATTTGTAAATTTGTTTACAGTCCTGCTGTTTTGATGGCAGGAATGAGGAAATCTGTGACATTCTTCTGAGCACATATGGTGTTTTTATTAAGATAGGAGAGGGTCAAAGTTTGCTCATTAATTTGCATATTGTTACATTGTGTTTGTGAGGAAAAATCATTGTAGAATATATTTGATCAACGTTTACAATGATTACATTAGGATATATATGCATATGTATGCATGTATTGTCAAAGAACTGCATATTCACTAGTGATTGTGGCCTGGAGTCAGGCAGCATAAATCATCTGCATGCTTTTGCATCTGTCTACATCCAAGTTAGGGGGAGGGAAAGAGAAGAAAAGCCATGAGGATTTTGTAGGTGCAAACATTGTGACTGGCTGTTGGGGCCCCACCTCCGCTTCCTATTGGCTGCTGCCTTTAGCATAGGAATCAATCAGCTGACTGGAAACTATGTAGGTCAGTGTGTAGCAAAATGTGAGGAGCTTGGTGTTTGACTCTGAGATCGAGCTTTGTGTAAACTGGCGGCGCTCCAGTCCTCTTCTGAGTAGTGCTTTGCTGAAAAGGGACAGCAGCATGGTTTAGGGAGGATGGGGGAGGGAAGCACAAGAGATTTCAGCCCTTTTATTAGGGCCATTTTATTTATAGCTATAGAATAAAGTAAGCAAATACAGTGGCACCCCTTTTCAAAACAGGTATTTCAACCAATTTTAGTGACTTTAGATAACGAACAGAGGCATCCGGTCTTTTAATGAAATCAAAGCCGTATTGAAATGAAAATAAATGAGTACGTTGGAACATGCATTTACTGGAGACTTTTTACAAATCTGTCTTTTATACATTTTAAATGAACTCTGCTAATAATCTATACAGAACAAAGAAAATCTAAGAAATTTCTGTGTCTCATATTCCTTTAAGCTTAGTCATAGAGATTTCCTGAAAATGACATTACAATTAAAAGGGGAAAGTATTGTAGCAATGAATGCAGTATGTTGTGTAAAGTCATGCCCAAACGTTGTGAGAGTGGCTGCCTCAGTTTTTTTGGAACCTTTTTTCAGGTGTTCATATTGTATAATGAAATACAATTATAAGCATCCTGTGCATTCTTTGACTTTATATTGACAAATACATCCAGTTAAACATATACTGCAATTCACCTCAGCACGGTGGCAAAATGAGTGGGAGTAAGTGAGTGATGGCAATCTATTCTTGTCTAATCAGTGCTTGGAGTTGATCAGAGTGTCTGGGTTTTTGTTTGTCCTCCCTCTTTTTGAGGATTTACGACAGGTCCTCAATGGGATTTAGATCTGGGGAGTTTCCTGGCCATGGGTTCCTGCTTTTGATACCATTCCTTATTCATGGCAGTGTTCCTGGGAGCTAACCAACTCCCCTGGATGAGAAGCAGCCCCACACACAAATAGTCTCAGGATGCTTCACCGTTGGACAATCATTTTTCCAGATGTCCCAAACAGTCTGAATGGGGCTTAATCTGAGAAAAAAACTACCCCAGTCCTCTGTAGTCCAATCCCTATACTTTCTGCAGAATGTCAGTGTGTCCTTTTTATTTTTCCTGGACAGAAGTGGAAAAAGTTTTTGTTATCCTTCTTGACACCAAGCCATCCTCCACAAGTCTTTGTCTCGCTGTGCATTCAGAAGCGCTCACACCTGCCCTCTGCCATTCCTGAGCAAGCTCTGCATTGTGGTGACCTGATCTCATAGCTGTGTCCTCATTAAGAGATGTTGCTGACACTTGCTTGACTTTCTTGGGGACCCTGAAACCTTCTCCACTGCAATTGTACCACTCTCTTTGAAGTTCTTAATGATTGGATAGTTGGTTGATTGGGGTGCTGTTTTACAAGCAGCAATGTCCTTGCCTGTGAAACCCTTTTGATGCAGTGCAATGATGACTGCTGGATGTGTTTCCTTGGAGGTAACAAAGGTTAACAAAAGAGAACTTAAAAGCACCACTACCCTTTAAAGCAACAAGTCTTCTATTCAATGATGTCAAGTGATGTCAGCTGTCTTGTCCTCATTAAACGTTTTTCCTGAGATAACAAGCTCATCACTGAAATTATGTTGGCAGGCCATTTTGTAGGGCTGGAATACAGTAATTATTACAAATCGCCACCATAAGATTCTCTTTAATCTCTCTATTCTCAAAACTTTTGGCCAGGACTGTAGCTCTGCCCATCCCCATATGTTTCCATGATTTCAGTTATCATTTCCAGTCTCATTTTCTCCTCTAAACATCTGCAGTATGTAATTCCAGCAGTTAGCTTCCCTGCACTAATTTTGATGATTTTGATTTTTAGTTTTTAAAAAGTTCTTTTATGTGAGAAGGCAGAGTTATACATAAGTGAAATGATTGACAGCCTTAGCTGGAACAGACGGTCTACAGGACCTTTCTGTTCAGTACATTGAGTAGCTGTGAGCAACAGGCAGCTAGCTAATTAGTCATACTGTTATTTGTCATGTTGTGCTGTTGGTTGCATTAACAGACACTGAACAGTTGCAGTTTTTTTCAGTATGTCTCATGTTCGCATAAAATGGCCAGTGTGATCATTGTTAGCTAGCAAGCTGACATTAGATTTATTGGACATCTAACTTTTTAAAAATATTTGTACAGTCTTGGCCACTGTTCTTGCCAAATGTAGTTAAAACTGTACCATAGTAGGTTTAGTTCATTTAGTTCTAGGCAAACCAGGCTGAGCTCCTATTCTTTAATTTGATGAAATTATTTCATTAAAAAATACTGTATTTTTACTGTAGAAATATTTACATGGCTGGATGAACTGTGTATGCTGGGGGAAATCTGCTTTGCTTGTGGTCCTTTATGCTGTTCTGTAACTCAATGAAGGTGGTCTGAGATGTAGGTGTGGGTCCACCAAATGAATAGGCGTGTATACTGAAAATGTTGAACCCCAAATTCATATTTCAGTAACACCATTTTATTTAAACAATGTATGTCACAGCAACCATTTTTCCTTAAATATCAAATTTAAAATAGTTATAATCAGTGTGGTAAAATTGGGTTAAGATAATTACTGGGAAATTAATTTGTTTGCACTAGTGTCGTTCATGGAAAATAATTAAATCGATTTGCCGTATCTAGAAATAGGCTGTAATGTTAGTTTAACCCATTTACAAGCCATTGGCCTGCTGGCAGGATGAAATTATCATTACACACTTTGACAACCTAAGAATTGTCCCACCAGTTTGCATCAAAGGATTGAAGGATTGTATTGAAGGATTTCCCACCTTGTTCAATTGGATAGAAATTCAATGTCAGAATGTCTATTCTCCTCTATTATAATCAAAGTGTACACATAGATGTATTTTATTCTGATTGAGCTATCAGCGGAATTATTAATAAATTATCAGGCTGTATGTAAACATGGCTAATATTAGTTGATGCATGGTGCAGAAATGACTTAACATAGTGTGATGAAGGCGCAGTTACAAAAATCAACTGTAATGTGACTACGTTTTTTGACTCTGTTCAAGATTGTTGTTCAACTGCTCATACATAGCAATTGTCATAAGCTTGCAACACAGTTGTGAAAGTCCCTACCACCATGCCCGGCTCTTTTGTCCACAAATGCGTCACTTTAGCTGCACATTCACATTTGTAGTAGTTATGAACCAGGCTTTACAGAGGACCACATTCTGACTGTCTGTCCAAAATACTTCCTGACTTTGAATTGTATATTGTTTATCTAGTACATTCTAAAGATAAATATAAATGTTTAATTAAAAGATCAATAATTTAAGGAGTATGCCATTAAGTGTATTAAGCATACATGTATTTGAACATACATTTCAAATATTCACACTATGTGTAGTGCAGCTGTCCTCATCAAACAGTATTAAAAAGAAAGGGTCTACTTTTGAATTTAATAAATAGCATAACATGTCCGTTCTAGTCTGTAAAATAAGGTTTAACAGATTGATTAAATGATGTATTGATTACAGACTTTACAGTATTGCTGTAATTTGAGACCAAACATTGTTCCTGCAAAAAAGACATATTTATGTTTCACGAACAACAGTGTTTGACTAGGAAATGTCAATCTCAGTCCAAGGTCCAGCATGAATGACATTCAGCCACCTAACAAACCAATGGATGTGTAAGATTAGTTGTTCAATCCAATCAATTTTGTTACCCTGCTAAGCTCAGTAAAAAAGGAAAACTGCTTACGCATGTTAAGAATGAGATGTGAAGTGTGTTCTACTCTGAGAGTCAAAAGTTCCCTGTGGATTAAATCCAGTAATTGGCTTGAAGCAAAGCTTTAGTTGAAGTGTCACCAGGATAGCCCATTCACGCTTAGAGAAACACATGCAAGGTTAGGCCAGAGACGGCACAGAATGTTGATTGTCACGGACATTCATAAATAAGGGCTAAACAAAGTTTAGCTCTTATTGTCTGAAAGTCTGTGGCAAAGTGAGTGTAATTTGTGTGTTGTCATCTTCATTTCTTGTTCCTTTTGAGGACTCCCATTGTGCATTCTGCTCTTATCCTTGTCATCACTTTGGCCTCTTTCCACTGCAGGGCCAAATGGTCACTAAGACTGCATATACCGTTCCGCATCAGTATGGACCTATTGGACCAGTTACGTTTTCTTTTTCTAGTTTCTGTTATTAATTCAGGACCAGGCAGTGCACAGTCTAATAATGCAACAGTTGCCACTATCAGATGTGTCGGCAGCACAATATATAAATTCAGCATCGTCATCACAATGTGAGCATGCACAGTATTCCCATTGCAAGACATGGAATGTCATGTAAAGCAAATTGAATTAAATTTAAATACAAATTTTGGTCTTTCATATATAGTAAAATTAATTTTCATGTTGGGTAGACCTGAAGCAAATTCTTCTGATGAATGTCATATGTTGGATCACTGACTTCTGGTGAAATTTGGTTAAAATATTTGTGAATGTCACGTTGCAAATTTTCATATTGTAAATTTTTTCCAATATCATGCAGACTAAGTGTCCATTCTTACATAAATAAAGTGCAACTTATTGTCTGTGTAATAATCCAATATGTTACAACACTAACTTTACTTGCCAAAAAAGCAAAATCCTCTTTCCAAACTGTTTTTAATTACTCTTACACCACAACTACAAGGCTTTTGTAGCTAATGCTAGCTAACTTGCTGAACTTGTAATTCATCTGTTAGCATTGTGTAATCTGTAATCATCTAAAACCACATCAGGGAGGCCACGTATAGGTGCAGTATGCACAGTAAAAAGTCTGCTTGAAACTAATTTTTATAATGCCGTGTAATAACTTCAGCAGGCAGTTGTCGCTATACTAACAGAGATCTATAGTTTCTGTAATCCTCCACAGACCAAGATATGGTCTCCACTATTTTTCTGTACTGGAAATATAAAGACCCCAGTAATCAAATTGGATGCAAGCTGTAGGCAAAATTATTTAATCAACAATTGTTCTCTCCTGTTTTTTCAGAACTCAATCCGACATAACTTGTCACTCCATAGTCGGTTTGTCAGAGTCCAAAATGAAGGGACAGGAAAGAGCTCGTGGTGGATGGTCAACCCAGATGGTGGGAAGGGTGGCAAAGTTCCACGCCGGCGTGCTGTTTCCATGGACAATAGCAACAAGCTTATCAAGAGTGCCCGTGGTCGTGCCGCAAAGAAAAAAGCTGCTCTCCAGGCTGCTCAAGACGGCAGCTCTGAGAGTTCCTCTAGCCTCTCCAAATGGACTGGAAGTCCCACCTCGCGCAGCAGCGATGAGCTTGACACCTGGACAGACTTCCGTTCCCGCACTAACTCAAATGCCAGCACCATCAGTGGCCGACTGTCTCCTATCCTGGCCAACCTAGAGGTCGATGAAGTTCCTGATGATGACTCGCCCCTCTCTCCCATGTTATATTCGAGTCCTAGCAGCATGTCTCCTTCCACTGGCTTAACGGAGCTTCCCCGGCTAGCGGATCTTGCAGGTACCATGAATCTTAATGATGGCCTTGCTGACAACCTAATGGATGACCTGCTGGACAATATCAGTCTAACAGCTTCACAGTCTCCGGGCCAAGAAGACAATGGTGCCAGCCTACAAGGAAGCCCTGTGTTTACCTTCAGCTGCTCTGGTAGTAGTCTTGGGGTTCCCTCAGGCAGCTATGGTCCGAACTCCATGTTCAGCACGTCATCCGTTACGGGCCTACGCCAATCTCCCATGCAAACAATCCAGGAGAACAAGCAAGCTACTTTTCACTTCAGCAAGCAGAGTCTGCAGGATCTGCTCAGCACTGAGCCACACAGCCCCAGTGATGTCCTGCTAACCCAGTCTGACCCATTGATGTCACAAGCCAGTGCCTCCATCTCCTCTCAGAGCTCCCGCCGCAGTGCCCTTCAAGCCGGGCCTGGAGGACAAGTTGGACTCAAGAAGTCCTCTCTGTCTGGATGGAGAGTGAACGGAGCCTTGGGGTCAACAAGTGAGTCAGACTACCAAAGCTTGATCAAACAACATCTCCAACAGTCTCCATCCAGGAGCACATCTATGCAGCTCAGCTCTTCTGATTCCTTGTTGTCAGGTCTCAATGGCATTGTGCCCTGTGTTCAGTCCACATCTCAGGACCGATTCTCCACTGACCTAGATCTCGAAGCCTTCAGTGGTAGCCTTGATTGTGAAATGGACACTATAATCCGAAATGACCTGATGGATGCAGACGGCTTGGAGTTCAGCTTTGATTCCCATCTCATTTCCAGTCAGAATGCGAACCTGAATTCAGGGAATCTTTCGAGTACCAAACAAACCTCTTCCCAAAGCTGGGTACCAGGCTGACCAGCTAAGCACCTGGAATGTAGTTACAGGGCAGAACAAAGCTTTAAACAGTGTCCTGCCCTTTCAGACATTGTCCTGTGCAAGGGGCATGCACAGTGTACTGTAGAGTTGCTATTTACAAAGTACTGGAATGAGTTGAATTCAATTTACTTACCTACACAGTTGATGTTGTGATGGTTTTGTGGCAATATGTTGTGAATTGTCATGATCTAGGAGTGAATATGGTGAAAAACCTGATGGAATGTGTACAGTTTAGAAGTCTAGAATTGCTTGCAGTTGGACTTGACTATCAAGGACAATGTCTAAGGGACTTGACAAAAGAAAAAGTTACCAGAGCAGGACAGTTCTCTGAAAATTTCTGTTTAATAAATGCATTGAATCCCTGTCTATGTTCCTTAGCCTACTCTATACAGAACTAGGCATAGAGAAGAGTTTCATTGTTAGGTTTAGGATATTATTTGTAGCTGTAGTTGATGAAAGATTCACCTCTCTGGTCATCACATTGATAGGAACACTTGTCTTCTGCCAAACTGGTCATTATTTTGTAGATTGATGGCCTGTTTACAACATAAGTTCCAGAGAATGTTGTTGTTGTCTTCAAAATTATTGCTTTTGTTCAGCCTTCATTCTCATTTGTAAGCTGAAAAAGGGAAGATGGGAATTGTGTGTGTGGTGTATCTCTGACTCCTTTCACAGAGCAGTGAAATGAGCTGTTTAATGTGATGTATAAAAACACTGTTTTTTCTCTTGTGCACTGCATTAATGTTTTTTTAAACAGTCAAAAAAGGTGCATTTTATTCAGCTCAAAGTACTTGATCCTGTGCATTTTTCCATCACCTCCATCTCGACCTCATCTAAAAGACTGAACATTTAAAAGTAGTTTCTGTGATGTGTATGTTGAAATGCTTAGCATATTTATTCCATATGTTAGAAGCTGTACAAATACAGGTAAGATTTCAGAACACTGACAAAAGGCCACTACAACAATTGTGTATAGTTGAGAAACCACCATTTATAAGCTTACAAGGCTGCAAAGGCACATTTCAGCCTTTTATTTGTACATATCTGCACACTGGGTGGTGCTTTAAAAAGAGCATCATTTATGCTCTGATGGCAATATACAGCAAGGATCTTCACACATTTTAGTATTACAGACAAGCTAGGATGTGTACATGCACTGTCTTTTACATTGGTTGTGGAACATGCAAAACAAGCAAATTAGTTCACCAACAGAGAGGTCACTGAATGATCAGTGGAGGTAGTGCCATTCAGGGACCCCGATAACTTAACATGGCAAGTTTGCAAAGATTTCTTTATCATGGTTGAATGTATATTTGTTTAGTTCAGTTTCAGATCCAAAACTCCAGTAATGTCCCTCATTGATGGACAATCCTTTCACAAGCTGTGGTGTTGAGTGGTGTTTACATTGTTTACATTATTCCACTGTGCTATTAAAACCATACAAAGTATTGTAATTTGCTCACTAGAAGTTTGGCTATTTATTTCAAATGTTTTTATTTACAGCCCTTGGAAAATCTCAACCTCATTCTATGTGGTAAATGCATCAAGAGGAAATTCAGATGAGCGCAGTCTAGAAAATCTAACGATTATTTGTACCATACACCCTATATTCCATGACTCGCTGTATTGAACTTATTTACCCAATAGATACAATTTGAGTGTTTGCTGAAATATCCCTGTGCATTACCATTTTGAATAAGTTAGGTAGTACAAGATATAGTGCATGTAAATAAAGCTTTGTACAGCACTATGATTTTCTTGGGTCCTTGTTGTTTTTCAGAGATCATGGTATGTTTATATTCATTTAGCCATTAGCCATAACATGACAGATGAAGTGGATAACACTGAGAATGCTAATTATCACAGCACAGGTCATGTTAGTTCAAATTGATGAGTTGGAAGCTGGCAAAAATTAAAAAAAATGTGGTGAGCAACTTTTTTATATTTTGTTTGATTTAAATTTTGTCTCAATTTCTTCCCCCAGTTTGGAAGTAGTAATTACCCATCCTTCCAACACTAGGAGAATGAAGACAAACACATTTCTCCGCCAATGCATGTGAAGCCAACCACTACCCCTTTTGCCATCATTGCTGGGATACAACAGCTGATGGATGCCTGTGCCAGCCAGCATTGCACTGGGTGTGATATGGGGATAGATCATTATTGGACTCTGGTTGCCAGTGACAAGCAGCATGACCCGGAACCGCCAATCCACAGATCATAGTGCTAGTGCATTAGACCACTGAGCTACTTGGAGTAACTTGTGATGGCTAGATGAGCGCTTCAGAGCATTCCCATCCCACTAGACAGCCTGTCTTGTGGGTGTTCTTTATATGCAGTTATTTAGTACATACCAAAAGTGGTCTAAAGACAGACAAACAGAGATCTGGTGACAGGGTCATGGGGCACCCAAAGCCCATTGATGTGTGTGTGTAACAAAGGGTACCCAATCTGGTTCAAATCTACCAGAGGGCTACCATAGCAAAAATGCTGAAAATTTAAATTTTGGTTTTCAGCTAGGTGTATCAAGCTTTGCTGTGTATGGAGTTACCAGTCAGAGTGCCCTTACTTACAATGTGCCTGTTGGCATTAGGACAGGACCATGGTGCAATGGATGAATACAGGTGGCTACACTATTGGAACATGGCAAGCCATGTCAAGCAGACTGATGTTCTGGTCTATGTTATGCTAGAAAACTTGGAGTCCTAAGGAACATCATAGAATTCACAGTCACTTGCTTCGAAACTCTCTAGATCTCAGTCCACTAAATATCTGGGATGAGCTGAGCTGTGCTGTGCTCGACAATCAAGTACTACCAATGGCTGCCCTGCCTTACAATTTACAGAATCTTCTGCCCATGTCTTCATCCCAGATCACACAGGTTACCTTTGGAGACCTTATGGAGTCCATGCATTGAAGAGGCAGAACTGTTTTGGCAGCACAATCTTCAGCCTTTTAACAGCTGGTTTGACATTTGGATCCATGATTTGATATTTTGTGAAATCAGTTCTTTCCTTCTTTGCATTATTGTTAATACCAAGCAGTTGTGGAAACAATCACATTTCTATCAGGTGTAATAGAACCACACCAATGCTTCACAGTTGACAATGTGTTCCTTTAATGAAATGCAGTTCCTTGGTCTGTCCTACAAAGATAATTTGTAGCGTACATAAACAAAAAGCTTAGGGATGGCTTGTGCATCAACCATCACAGGAAAGGGGGGGGGGTGTGATCCCAGAGATTTTGAATTTTGCATGCTTGTTGGGGCAAGACAGCTTGTTTTGAGTATTTCTGAATATATCTGTTGAGCTCCTTTCTCAGAATGGAGTAATAAAGAACACATCCAGTGAACAGCACTTCTGCAGACAAAAATGCTTTGTTGAGAGTGAGGTTGACAAAAATGCCTAGACTGGTTCAAACTGACTTCTGTAAGGCATGAACAGAAAACTGAGCCTGCAGTGGGCACAGGCTCAACAAAATTGGTCAGTTGAAGACTGCAGACTTATCTGATTGATCTGTTTTTCCAAAGTAACAGATGGTATGGTCAGAATTTGGGACCAATTGTATGAATTCATAGACCATGCCTTATCCAGGCTGATGGAAGTGGTGTAATGGTTTTGAGTGTGTACATTTTTTTGCTTGTTTTGTACACACTGTATAAAAAGGCATACAAATCGCAATGTGTTCAGTGTTCCTCAGATCTGAATCTGAGATGCTTTTCTACTCACCAGAATTGTATTGTGCAATTATCTAAATTGCTGTAGCTTTTCTGTCACTTTGAACCACCTCTCAAGAATGCATTCACTGAATTTTTTTTATTAGAAAACTAGAGAGATCAACAAGCCCATCAGGCACCAACAATTGTGTAGTGCTTAAAATCACTAAGATCATATTTATTGTCATTCTGATGGGTTCTCCTGGTGGTCCACAACTCTGCAAAGGCTGGCTTTACAATACTCTGATGTGTATTAGCAAGATAGAAGTCTTGCTACAAATCTTATTGAGTTGAATGGTCTTTTAAGGTGTCATTGTGTTCCTGCCATTGCTATTCTGTGGAAATGTGAAGGTTCATAGTTGAACAATCAACTAGTACAGAAGTACAACTAGTACATGATGGTACCTTCATGATGAAGGTCTTGGCTGCCAATTATCTACATAATGGTATCTGTTTGATTTTGCTGGCTAAAACTATCTGTAGATAATGCACAAACACTGGTATGATTAACAAAAATGAAAAAATTTATGGTCATGAATTTTGACTATGACTATATCAAATATCATTATATTTTGCTTGACAAATCTTTACGAACACTGATCAGTGTTATAGGAAATACTGCCTTGTAATTCAGGATACAGAGGTGATCTTGCTCTTTCATTACAACTCTACATAATCGTGCTTTTGTTCCAGTGTTGTCATATTGCTCTGGCCATCAGCCTTTATGTGATCTGTTTTATTTGATCTCTCTTGTGTGATTATAACAGTTCTCATTATTCAAGGTGTAGTGTACATTGTTATTTCCTTTCCAGCTGCATATGTAGGGGATAGCTGTGATCAGTAGCAGCTTTAAAGGCTGTGCATGTCAAATTTGTCTGCAGACACATCACTGCAAAATGAGGGACATTATGTTATAAAATTCCTAAGACATAATTGTCTATTGGCATGCATAGGCTGCAAACACAATGTTCATTGATGGGCAGCAGACAATAGTGTTTTCTGTATTTGAATGGAAATCCATTCACAAGCATCTTACGATGCATGTGTGGTACTGAAACGTCCTGTAGGGAAGAAAATGATGAGTGTCCCAACCCCCAGTGACAATAGATGTAAAGTGTGCCATATGTCCTTGTGCAGTCATTGGTGGGCACCTTGGTGATGATTTCTCATTGGATATAGGCTACCTTTGCTGTGAACCAATCATTTGTGTTGTATCCAAGTGAATTTGGGATGTTGAGCTATTTAAAACCATGCTGGAGAAAAGTAGAAAGAATTGGATGAAATTGATTTGAAAGGTTTTACACTGCCAGTGTCATTGCAAAGAAGCTGCAAGAAAAATCTAAAAATAATAATAAAAAACATGTATGTATCCTTTTTTATATGTGTGTGTGTGTGTGTGTGTGTATGTGTGAAAAAAATAAGCATGAACAGAATAGACAACAGTGGGTTATAAAGATTTAATATATGATAGAATCAGCATGAGTAAATAGTAATAATATATTTTTGTGCTAAATAAAAAACAGCATATTTATTCATTTATAAGGATGCACCACACATACCCTACTGACCTAGATTTTGGACTCAACCCTTAAATAGCCTATAATTCTTTAAATATTAATTGACTAAGAAATTGGGTTTTACTGTGATCTCATTTTGCCTTGTCCTTATTATTGCTGAACATCATGAAAGCATTGTTATGGGATGTGTTTGTTGAGCAGAGCGGAAAAATCACCTTTCTGTAGCAAATAGATTTTGTTTTGCTTCATTAGTATTAGGTTTGCTTATAGTAGCATCCGGAGCTAACCTACCTAACCTATATGTGACCTCGACAAGGTCTTCCAGAGCTCTGCTCTGTTCTAGCACTGAGGATGAAATGGAAGGACGACCACATCTTTCTCTTAAACCTCTTTTTTAATCTATGACGTGGTCAGAAGCGATATAACTTGGCTTTCGGCGCCCTCTGCCGATAGACAACTGTATAACAAAGCAAAGGCAAAGCAGCCTTTATTTATTTTTTTAACAAATTTGGCAAGTTCCTTATTTATATATTTAATTGAACGGTTAAGTATTTAAATTGAATGCATTTTTGGGGAATTGTTGGCTGTAAGAATGTTATCTCACTTTCCTGTGCAGTACAACAGCGAGTGTCTCTGGGCAGCAACTTCACATTGTCTCCAAGTTTCCATGGCCACGATGGGTCAACACTGGCCTTCCTCACTGAATGGATGAAGAACAGAAGTTGACCAGAGAGATTCTGGAAGAACACGGTTAAACGGTTAAACTAAAGCAGTAAAGAAGAGTATATCTAAAGAACAGTGCGGACTTGGCTTGACATGGTGAGAACATACAAACTCTCTTCCTCAGTGAAGGTGGAGCAGCTTGAAGCTGAACTGTCCTCACAGCTCCAGGCTCTGAGGAGTGAATTTGACAATAGTGAAACTATACATGGAACATCCAAGGCTTACAGGTGAGACAGCGCAATATTTTTCCTAAAACCTACCCAATCCAGGGGAGAATGTACAGTCAAATCTAATGTTTTCACCATTATTGCCAGCTCTCTTCACATTCCCAAGGATGTGTCTTATTTTCGCATGGAGAGGCTGCAAGTTCTCCGGAGAGGACTCCAGGTGAGTTACTTACTCATTTTGTCTGAATAAAGAGAGATTGATTGAGTGATTTGATGTGGAGTGATTTTTTGTTATTGGTATTTTATGTCAGTCTAGTGTGGATGTGTAACCTGACCATTAACAATAGGTTGCAGGTGTAAAACCTGTATTGTCGCAAGCTGAGGTCATTCAGAGAGAGCTGGAGAGCTGCCTGGGCCAAGAGTACACACCTGAAAGCCTACCACTCCTACTGCACCAGGTAAACTATCTTGGACTTAAGATGTCCAAGTCTGGTTCTGGAGGTCTCAAAGACACCTACACTATTAGAGTTAAACATTCATTTGGTTCTTTAAAGAATCTTTTAATAAGTGGTTCTTCAAAATGAGGAAAGCAGGTATGTAATTAAGTGTTGGCATATTTACATATTTAAACAAATTATTGGAATCTGTTAGAAGTAAATGTTAAAATGTGATCCTGCAAAAAGATTTTTATGTTTTTCAGGCCATTTTGTAGAACAAAGTCTCAAGAAATCTTTGTGCAATATCCTTCATAATAAGATTGGAAATAAACATGTTATATTTCATAAAGGCATATATTCTATGAAATACAGTTTATCAAAAAAAAAATCTGAAAATGATTGACTGCACCAGTTTCAGTTTCATATACAATTTCAGTCCATTGTAGTCGGGGTTTCTTGTTCACAACACCATTGCAAACAAACGCAAAGGTGTCTGTCAATGGGCACATGTAATGGGCACAGTAACACCAAGTTTCCTTTTTGTCAATATGGCCATCCTGCTCTCAGTCAAGTGATTTGCCCCTTCAGACAACTGGGCAAAATGTCTTTGAGTACAAGGTAGAGGTATGTCTACCATTTAATGATCTATCACTTAGAGGTACACTACCCAAAAGTACCCTCTGAAACCCTATACCTTCCTGTGCCAAGACCTGAGTCTAACTAGGCCACATCAACAATTTGCATATCTTCCAGAGACTAAACTGCATGTTGAGTTTTGAAGAGGTTGTATCTGGATGTGTAATTTTTTTGAGGGAACTATACATGGTGACTAACAGCAGACCGACACCAGGTGTATTTTATCGAGGACAACTCAAGCAGACATTGTGTCCGCAAGACCAGAGCTGGAGTGTGAATTTCACAGCAGTTTCTTTTAAAAACATTGCACTCTTCTGAGGACTCACATATTACATATCACATTTATCAGTTCTTCACAGATCGAGCATATCAGCTGGCACAGTTTAAATACCAGCTTATGCTGAGATGGAAGAGATTCTGTCGACATGCCATCATCCTAGAGCAATTCTATCCTCTCTACAAGGTAATCCACATTCTCTTCCACACTGTATACTATTTATCATTCCTAACTGTGTGTACCAATTCATTTATCTCTGGATATCTGTCTAGGATCACATGATGCATTTGACAAATGAATTTGATGATGCTATGCTGAGAGCTCAGAGACTCGCAGTGTGTAGAGAAAAGGTTCTCTCTGGCACTGGTAACCCCATCAATGTGGTTATGCCTGAAGATGTGGTCATCTATTTACAGTGGTTTATATGCCACCTACATTCAGTTAAAACAATTCATAGCTTCCTTCATGTAAGTGCAAACAATGGAGTCTGAACACGTGAATATTTTTGACAGTTTGGGATGTGTGAAACAGCTAACTGAAGATTTGATTTGACCTGTAGGTGCTTCACTATCTTCCCTTGTGTGAGAAGAGAGAGACAGATAGGAGCAGTTTCACAGACTTCAGCTCTCCTGGTGAAATTTCAGGTAAAATATTATTTACAGTAAAATAGAGTGAAAAGTTGAAATTGTTGAATTGAATTGTTTTTTCCAGTGGATGCTAATGTAAACACCACTCACTGTCATGCCAATTTTCCTTTTCTCATTATCTTTCCAGGGATTTTTGGATCCTCATCAAAAGTTCCCTTGCTCACTGTCAAATTAGATGAATTTCAAGCTCAGCTCCAACACTTACTGTCACATTACAAAATCCAATACAATACAGAGTCCATCAAAACGTTTGCTGATCAGATGGAACTCTTCAGCATGGTATTGCCAAACATACTGTCACATTACCATGTGTTTTAGTAAGCATATAACACCAGATACAAATATTAGGCAGATGCTTGTATAGGTATTGAAGAGGTGTGATGATCATTATAAATTGATAATAACTCATTGTCTTTCGTTTAAGGTCACACATGAGTTCTGGACCATCATTAAAAGTCAAAATGTGATGAGTACCTTTATGCAGTATGATAGCACCGAAGCTGTAGATGCAAAGTGGGGAAAGAAGAGTCCAAACATGGCTCTGAGAAAGGAATGTAACTGGATTCTCCATATGCGGGTATGATACTCTAAACTTTGAACTGTTTTATTATGATGTAACAAGAGGAGCTGCTGCTTAAATATTATGGAATAACTGTGTGTGTGTGTGTGTGTGTGTGTGTGTGTGTGTGTGTGTGTGTGTGTGTGTGTGTTTCTTGGATTCTAAACAGTTGAAACCAAAGAGAGACCCCTGGCAACAGAAGCAAATGTCCAATCTAAAAGAAATGAGATGTGTGGATGAACTCCTTCAGATGCACTGCAAGTTCTGTGAGGTGAAAAAGTTTCAGATGTGTTCTGAGTATTGTGTAGGCAAATACTAATAGAAAAATTATAATAATCATTTATTGTGGATTAATATTATCACAATTTTGTAAACTTACTAAATGCTCTATTAGTAATGCTTTACATATTTGCTAAAACAAACCTATTTGTTTGTGTTAACATGCTGTAGTTCATGTTAACCTGAATGCAATTCCTGCAGGTTTTTATGTTTCTATGCTGGAAATCTCCAGTTCTGTCACAAAAGTGTCAAATTCATTCTATTGGATTAGACCCAGTGGCTGAGAAGGTCACTGATGAAGGCTGAACTCATTGTTGTGTTCAGGAAATGATCATGCTGGAATTATTATAAATTTCGAGTGGTGACTGAATAATATGAAGTGTGCCAAATTAACATTTCTTATACCATTACATCACCTGCACTCAGCTGTTGACAGAAAGCAGGATGATTCTATGGATTCATGCTGTTGGTGCCAAAGTTTGATCCTACCATCTGTGTTCCTCAGCTGAAATAGTTTTTTTCAGTCAGTTCAGTTTTGGTGACCCTGTGGACACTGTAGCCTCAGCTTTCAGTTTTAGGCTGACAGAAGTGGAATTTGACATGATCTTCATCTTTTGTTACCCTTTCACCTAAAGGCTCACAGTATTGTGGCTTCTGAGAAGCTTGTCTGCTCACCACAATGAGTGTGTTTACATGCACTAAATGATCCGATCTTAATCAGATTTCTGCAGTTATCTGATTATTCTAGTAATCATGCAAACAGCACACACTGGATTGATGTCCAGAAACTGATTAAGATATCAGATAAAGAGACCTGGATTCTTGCTCAATAGTCAGATTTCCCAGTCTGTATATGCACACTTCCAGACGAGTTTATGATCAGGGGATGAGCACACAGTAGGGCAAACCATCCACCTTCTTCCCACCTAATTCACATTCTTCTGGCTGGTTGCAGAGATGAAATCTGATCATTGAATGATTTGTGTAGACTCTGAGTTTCCCATTTTCCAATTACCTAAGTGCATGTAAACATGTTGATCGGATTACTGGTGAAATCTGATTTTTGGGAGTTATTGGATTGGAGAGCATGTGTTCAATTATACAAAGTGGCTATCTGAGTTAATGAAGCCTTTTTGTCATCTTGAACCTCTCTTTTGACCTCTCTCAAAAAGTTTGTCATGCTGTGTTGGTCCTGTTTTGTCTCTGTTTAAGGTGTCAGATGTCCACAAAGTCACTGAAGTCCTGAAGCAGCATGCAGCCTTTGTCTGTGAGCCAGAGTCTGTGGAGTCTTTATCTGTGACCTCAAAACTGACAGTAATGTCTGATGCTTCTAACTTATGGAGACGCATCTATAACAGTCCAGATCTTTCTCAGGCAAGGCACTGGTTGAATTCTAGATGAAAGTAATCTTTGTGGATGATCCTGCAGTTACAATTAATTACATTCATTTCACTCAAAGCCTATAATTTAAACATTTCAGGAATCCACAGACAAGGTCACACATTTACCTGAACGAGAAAAACAGAAAAAGTCTGAAAAGAAACACTTGTGGTAATGTTTATAATCTTTCAGTTGATTATTAATTGTGCATTTGGTTAATAGACCAAATTATGTATAGCTATGTATGTATGTATGTGTATGGAAAACATTAGTGAACAAATAATGTGAATTTAGATCTAATCTTATATATGCTTCTACTGCTACAGTAGTAGACCTCAGTTACTAGGTTTCAATGAAGATCTTGAGAATGGTTCTAAAGACCCTGCTTCATCCAGAGCAACATACATGTCTCTTCTGTATCTGCGCCATCTCCGGATCAGGGAGCTAAAGGTTGAGTTTGGATCTGTATCGTTTGTGATGTTTTTTTTTCTCTTACTTCTTCCAGAATTTATGATCAACCCTATAAATTTGTGTGCTGTCCTCTTATTGCTGTAGCGTACCTGTCTGAGCATGTTGAATTACTTGCGCTCAGTGGAGAAGAGGCTGGTGGTGGACACCGCAGGGCTGAAGGTGTTGGGGAGTGTGCAGGTGAGCAGTGCGGAGGAAAGTGGCTGGATGAATGCAGCACGAGGTGGAAATGGTTCTGCAGGAGGCCTTGGCTCACACCACTACATCTACAACACCCCTGCTGACTACAAGGTAGCAGACCAGTATGTTTCCTTGTTTGCAAGACAAGTTGACACTGGTTGTCTCTGAACAGCTGTTGTAGGGCACTGTTGTTGATGTGAATAAATAATGTGCATGAAAATATGAGCATATGAAAAATGCTTTGACAGATATCTATTTTATAAAATTACCCTGTTAACTGCAAATTTACCTCCTTGTACATGCACTCCACTTTGCTGAATTCTAATGTAGCATTCTGTGACATTAATAGATGTAGGGAATTTCAATATCATCAATATTTTATAGTACAGATATTCAGTTATTAGATTCTGTTAATCCAAATTGGTGAAAATTATTATTTTATTAGAGAGGATGGTTTCCCTAGCACCACACTGAAAACCAAGCACTGGATGTTAAACAATGTAAAGACATTATATCAGTTATATGTGCTTATAGTGTTCATTTCCCTGTGGTTTTCATATTTACACTCATTATCAAAAGTAGTTGCACCCAGAAGTAATCGACTGACAGGAATGAAACCTGACAAGTAGGTCTGAAACATGCGATTCGTTTAAGTGTCACAGTCGGCCATGCATGGGAATCAAGGACAGGCCTGACCTAACTGACTATATGAAGTTGTCTCATTGCACATGCTTTCCATTCTGACTCCTACTGTTGTGTTGGTAGCATCCATTGTAAGTGAAGTTTACCTAGTAGTTTGAAAGCAATTGGAGCAGTTGGAAGAGTTTGAGAGGGGTCCTATCGTAGAGTTCTTGGAAGCAGGATGGTCTCATCAATGCATTGCACACCATATCAGTTATGTAAATATCCATAGCATGCTGTTGGTGAATAGAAGAAGGCACATACCAGTGAAATAAAGGATCCTAGAAACATACATAAACCACAGAAAGGGAGATCCAATGGATTGTCTGATATGTGCAGAGTGAGCCAACAGCCACAGTTGCAGACATTTAGTGAGCAGTGATGTTCTCCATGTGTCATTCTCAGTACCAAATGGCTGCACATGCACATGACAACATGCATGTTACAACAACTACACTTAACCATGTCAGTGACACCAAAGATACATTATTAGGTAAATAATACTTGTTCTGTGCAACAGCTGTTTGAATAGTAACAGTGTTTTTATTAATTAATTGATTTTCAGGTGCATTGCACAGAGTTTATGGAGTTCCCTGAGGTGGAGAATCTTAGTGACTACTACAGCACTGAGGGTCAATATATCCACGTCCAGGATCAGAGAGGCCTTTACATCATGTATGATGTGGCTCTGATGGACCTGAAGGAGCTTCAAAACACACTTCTGCTCATAGCATCCCATTACATCAGCAGAAGGAGAGGTCAGAGCAGACAGTAATGTCTGTGCTTATTGGCTGAATGTTTCAAATGAATGTTTTCACCACCACACAATTACTAATGCATTTATAATCTGCCAAAGTTCTCACATACAGGCAGAGTAACCATGATTTCTTAACTTAACTTGTTAGTTTAATGTTATGTTAATGTAATGTTGTGTGGTATTGGCCATGCTTACATTGTCATACTGACAGAGACATCTAATGGATCATTGAAATCTGAAGACGGTCTTAAATCCTTTGCTGGACTGGACGTGGATCGAGTTGGTGTTCTGCTGGACATCTGGACATGCGAAACTGCTTTCCTGGAGCATAAAATAGAGGTACTATTAAGGAAGAAAACTGTACTTCATGATAGGCTGAATGTTTAATTAGCATTTTTAACTCTTATTTATATTTTGTACACAGCTCTTGAATTGTTATTTTGAAGCTTACCACCATGTCATAGACCTAGAGGAGCGGTTTAGTTTGGCTCAAGTTATTACAGACATAATGCACAGAAGGCCTCATCTGGATTTGGAAAAGGAGTATTTTGTACAGTCTTACAGAGAGGAAGTGGCCTGTCTTCAAAGCCACAAGCAACTCATTAAATTAGTTCTAAATTCTCAGGTAAATATTGGTCTTGGTGTTTTGCAGACATTAGCCATATTAGCAGAGTTATGTAAACCTGTAACCCCTTTCCTTTTTGGTTAGATTGATATGCAGCGTGAGTACCTTGAGCGGATATGGAGAGGGCAGAAGAGGAGGAGCTGTCCACAGGAATATGGTTTCCCTTTAAATTATGTGCCAAAACAACTTGCATCAGTAGGTGTAAGTAGGTAAGCATGAACACATTGAAGGTATTGATTGGAATACATTTCAATAATGTATGAACCCCTTGTTTATCCATAATACATGTATTGAGCTATTTTCAAACATAGAAATTACATTGCATAGTATGAGTTTAAGAGCACTACAGTTTCCCACAGTGCACAGTTGAGTTAATTACATGAACTGACTAAACCAAAATGCAATGTGAGACTCTTTGTTTCTAAGCAATGGAGTGGACCAAAATTGAGAGTTCATTAATTATTAGTTCATTAAGAGTAGGCTTATTTTACTAAGCAACATAACAGCAATATATTATTCCATGAACTACGCAAAATACGTTTAATACCTTTAATTAAGAATTCACTTGGCCTATCACAATAATTATGTTATTGAATTATTGTGCAAAATATGGACATGACCTCAATAATTTTTTGCTGACCATGATATTTCCCATCACCCATGTCATCTCAAGATGGCCATATATTGTTAATTGCTAATCGTCAAAAATTAAATCCACCCAGAAAGAATCAACCAACAAGAATCAAACTTGATTGGTAGGTTTGACATCACAAGACATGCAAATGATTCAAGTTTCACATTCTGCTGTGCATGTACCATAAGCAAAGAGAGGCCTTATCAGTGACTGCCTGACTGATTGTTTTAGTTGTATCCTTTGCAAGCGAAGTATGTCTCTGAGAAGGGTTAAAAACAAGTTGGAAGAGTTTGAGAGGGGTCCCATCTTAAGGCTCTGAAAAGCAGGATGGTTTTCAGGCCAGTTTTTTGGATATTTCCATAGTATTGGTGGCAGTGGAAAGAAGAAGGCATGCTCCAGTGACCTGAAGGGTCCGGGAGACTTACGTGAACCACAGAGAAGAAGTGATGAGTTCTTCCCCCGGTTCTTGCACAGTGCCCCCACCAGACCTATGCCCTAGTGAAAATGTGTGGGATGCTATTGCATGCACTATTGACACACTTACTACAAAATCTTGTGAATATTCAAGTTGCTTGGGATGGATTATCGCATGCCAAGGCACATTCCATTACCAAACATGGTGGCCTAATGCTACTGCTGTATGTGTAGCTCAATAAATATTGCCCATATCAGTCTACTTTTGTATTGTTTATTGTTCTGGGTAACCTTTATCTTCCTTTGGAATAGCATTACAATCTGACACTTGCACTTCCTCTCTCCTCAGTTCCTCAGCACACATTTTAAAAAGTCTTTGAACATGCTGGACTTTGATTGGTTTCTGGGTCACAAGATTTAGGACAGAAAACCAAATGGAGCATCCATCAGTTACAGTTTTGAAATCCACTCATGTATCTTCTGTCCATGTTTATTGTTGCAGCCCAGCCCTGAAGAATGTGTATCTGTTAGAGCTACACCCATCCCTGTGCTTGGCTTCTGCAGTATACATGGCTCTGGAGCAGGCCCATACTGAGCTGTGTGAGCTATATGAGTTCAGGAATGTCTCCCAAAGAGCCTGGCTTGAGCACAGGATCCTGAAGCAAGCTCTTTTTCACTGGAACACCTTGACCACTCCTGGAGCCTCCTACAGTTTGCAGATAAAGAGAGATGTATGGGTCTTTTGTTTGGTAATGTATGCTTAGTATGCACAGATGAGCCAAAACAAGAACCTATTTACACCATGCTTGCCAGGGAAGAACTGTGCTCTCTGGAATACTGGTATTGAATCCACTCCTTTTAATATGTCTCCATGTTGGAGACGTTTACTCCAAAAAAAGCAGGATATTTTTTTAATCTCCATAAGGGTATATTTTTAAAGAGACATTTGAAATATATTTATTGGACCATTCATTGTCAAATGGTCACACATAATACCTATATTGTATATATTGCTTATTATAATGTACTATTTTGTTTTCATAGTTGTTTTCAGACGTGTTAATTGAGGACCCAACCCTGGTCAGAGAGATCGGTCTCTCCGTTTTGAAGTCTGCAGAGGAGCAAGAAAAGAAGCAGGGCAGAGAGAGACAGATACTAGCAATTGAAACATTCTCCAAACTTCTAGAGCTTGTCACACTTCGCCACCGGATTATTGAATCAGCTTCAGAGACTGCGCATCTTTCACAGTTAAGTCTCTACTGAAGGATTAACGGACTATATTTTATTGAATATTTGTGTTAACAAACCTAAAATGTAATTGTTTTGAAAAGCTGCTTTTTAATAGTTTACAATGATATACACTCATCATCAAAAAAATAGTCACAGTGTCAGATTCTAATGCTATTCACAAGGAACTCAGCCTTGGCTGTCAAAGTGCCTGTATTGATAACCAACGGTGATCCAGCATTGTATGAAATTGCACCCCACACCATGACACCAGGCCTTCTGGATGTCACAACATGGAATTTTTTGGTTATCTCTACCAAGATAAAAGTGCCACTGTCACTAAAGGTGACCTGCTGTCATTCTAAATAACTCCAAGACAGTCTGGCACAACCCCACTACAGTGCACATCACTTGCAACAATTTTTGTGTAAACAATTTGTGTATAAAGGGACATTTAACCCTTTTATGTGTTCCAGATTATACAAATCACTTGCTCACAAGATGGGTTTTGATGAATTCCATCTTTATATGCGGCCGGTGCAATTTGAATTTGCAGGGAAGAAAGAAATCCCCAAACAGCTTCCTCTGTTTATCACGACTCTTCTCCAGGACAGCAGTTGTGTTGACAGGTAGGTACAGTATGTCAGTTTGGAAACAGATCCCCCCACAGACTGTTTCAACAACACTGATATATCTGTGGTGTATCCTCAAAACTCATTGTCCTGCACTGTACAATTTTACTTCAAAGGTATTGCCCTTCTAGCCTTCCTCTTGGGATTCAGGAGCTTGATGAGAACCAGATAGGAAAATTCAGCTTCCGGACTGAAGAAGCTGTGCTTAATGTAATGACATGTAAAAATATTTTTTAAATATATTTTTTATATCGTATTTACTCTGCCTGCTGTGTAAATAAATACTGTTGCTTACATATCCTGTATGTTTGTTTTTAGCTCATGAAGCAGTCTAATTTAGAAAGTCTGCAAGTGGTCTTGGCCTGCCAGGTCACACAGAAGAATGCAGTGCTTGGTGCACTGAAGCAGGCCTCAATATGCTACTGGGCTGAAAATTCAGTAGAATCTCCACAAGCCCAAGAGGGTTTAACTCTGAGGGCATCAAGAGGTGTTTTAAATACCAGAGACAGGTTGGTTTAACATTCACTGTACTTTAATACTAAAATTAAACTTGAATCCCAGGTCTTGCTGCTTGCCTGTGTAATAAACTTTGCATCTCCAAAATATTAATGAGAAAGGTTTATGATAAATTAACAAAATCCCCATAATGACACAACTGTTTGTTAACTCATTGTGATAACAATATGAATGTTGATTCAGATTTGCAGGTGCCTTTGTGTCCATTCAGCTAGAGAAGACTCATCTTCGGGATGAAATGCTGAACTCCTTTGTAAAGAAGAAGGAGCTGATGAGCACTTTGATATCAAATGCAGTATGTGTGAATGGGTTTTAGTAAGATTTATGATCCTCCGGTGGGAATCTGCAGTAGTTTACAGGTTTTCTCTTATTTTACCAGGAAGAAGTAGCCAAAATCAAGAGGAAAATGATTTTGGAGTTCTGTCATAAGTATGTGTCTTTTCATTTCAGTGTATATTAGGGCTAGGCAATATGGACAAAAAAAATCAAATACCGATATATTTTAGCTAAATGGTCATATTCAATATACAATATGATATATGAGATAAAAAAATACAATGAAATTCCATGAAATTCCTTGTTTTTACTATATTTAAACATATTGAAATATCTCATTTTCTTCTTTATAGACACTAAGTCTGTGACATATGTGTGAGAAGATTAGAGGAGGTGCTGAGAGCAGAGAGCGTGTTAGAGGGAACTGAAAAAACAATTTCTGCAAGATTGAAACAGAACATTATATTAGAACTTAAAAACTCAATATAAACAATATAGACTCTGACGATTTTTCTGCTCTAGTTATTTCCCAGTATAAATAGAAATACTGATATATCACACAACCTTTGCGTATATCTTGCAATTGGCTCAGATTCAGCTTTTCTAATTTATTACTATAAGAACTCTAGATCTACAGTGGCTATAGACCAGACCAGGCCTATAACAAATCTCTCCTTTTAGATTCAGCCTGGTGATGTCTCAGTGTTGTGTCAGAGGCCAGATTATTGCTGTTTGCTACAGTCTGACCTCAATGCTGAATCAGCTTCCTGATATTGGCCAGACTCACTTTGCCATTGGACAAGCCAATGAGATTCGGAAAGGCACAGACTGTGAGAAGGATTCTCGGCCTGATCCCAGGTTAGAGCCAGAAGAGCTGCTGTTGTTGTTAAAATTTGTTTAATAATTGGTCCAATATATGGTCCAATTTCCTCATTGGAAAACTGGTGTGTGAATCTTTTGAATTTGAATTGGCACAGGACTTTTCAGGTTCGTCCCAGGCAACTTTTGTCAGCAGATGGAAAGACTCTCCTAAATCTGTGGTTTATTCCCCACTACACTGAGGTGCTCATCATGTTCAAAACACTGGA
Organism: Acestrorhynchus altus; assembly: GCA_034509495.1. Lineage (NCBI taxonomy): Eukaryota > Metazoa > Chordata > Actinopteri > Characiformes > Acestrorhynchidae > Acestrorhynchus > Acestrorhynchus altus. The sequence goes on from CM067513.1 coordinate 9,412,331, forward strand.
AGAGAAGGTGAGAGACACATAAGCAGTATTTTATTTATTTTATTTATTCATTTATTTTACCTTGTTCAAGATGCAATGACTAACAGATACCTGAGGATCACTGGTTTGAATCCTGGGTCATGCAACTTGCCATATGCAGCCGGAGTCTTAGAGAGCAAAAATGTGCATGCTCCCTCCCCACCCAGAGACAGCATGGTCAATTTTGCTCTCTCAGACTTTGGCTGCCAATGGCAAGCACCTTTAAACCTGCCATCCTCAGATCATTGTGCTACTGCATTAGACCACTGAGCCAATCAGATCCTCATATGGAGGCAATCTTAATGGCATGTCCATTAACATTCTGCATATTTTTAATCTGGGATTATTTGGGCAATGCAGAGATGATTTGTTGGTGATTTCCACCAAAACAGAAGCTGGATTTGTCAATGAAGATCACTCACTGACATTCTGAGTGGCTCTATGATAGTCTGGCACATTATTCTTACAGTCTTTGGTGATGTTGATGTGGTGTTAAAGGCAGTCATCATAACATTTTGTGTGCATGTAGTCCAGCATCATGCACTCATCCAGCCAATGGTGCTGGCACTAACAAGATGACTCATGGAGGGCATCACTCTCGCTAAATGTCCATGATCATGGCTGTGTGTTCACGCCATGCATGCTAGACAATTTGTCGGTTCTCCCTCTCCTGGTGCATGCCTTCTTCAATCCACGACCACCAACAGTGAGCTATTGTAATATCTGCATGACCAGTATGGCACACAATATGTCAATAAAAGCATTGTGTGTCCTGCGAAGGGACGCCTCTCAAATTCCTCCAATTGCTCCAGTTGCTTTTGAACTATTCTCTGAGATATACAAACAGCACAAGTCAAAATGGTACGCATGTACTACAGGATGATCTTATATTTTCAGTCAGCAAAAAAGTCTCCCCTTGCTTATGTCACATGCACAGCTGAGCATGAATCTTACAGTGCATCCTGAAAGTATGTGCTTCACTTTTTGCACATTTTGTTATTCCACAGCCTTATTCTAAAAGGGATCTTTTTTTTTTAATTCTAAACACAATATCCCACAATGACAAAGTGAGACTCAAAGAGCAATGCACTCAAATTGAGCTCAGGTGCACCTTGCTTCTTTTGATCACCCTTCAGATGTTTCTACAGCTTGATTGGAGTACACCTGTGGTAAATTCAGTTGATTGGACATGATCTTGAAAGGCACAGAGCTGTTTATATATGGTCCCATAGAAGACATGCATGTCAGAGCATAAACCAAGCCATGAATTCAAAGGAATTGTGTGTAGACCTCTGAGACAGGATTGTATTGAGACATTGATCTGGGGAAGGGTACAGAAAAATGAATTGCTGTGTTTTCTGGATGCACTATAAATCATTTGAATGTCACATACAGGAATTTCAAACCTATGCACTAAGTGTCTCATTCCTTCCCAAATTCCGAGATTGCTTTTGGGTGTAGCTATTTATTTGACAATGAGTGTATATTGACCTACCATAATATTTTCTGAGTGAGTTTACAGATTTAGCTATAGTTTAATGCAATTGTATGTGCACTGTATGTGTTTTGCAGGCATGTTGTCAAGCCCTTCAGCACACCCTAATGATTTTAACAGCTCTTCATGACATAGTTTTCTATCTAGTGAGCCTTGCTTCACTGGGCAACCCAAAAAGTCCTCTCTGCTCCAGTGGTAAACTTGAGCTCACTGCAGACTGGGGAGGATCAGAGAGCATCAGTAAGGGCATCAGATTCATTCACTGAGATTTGTAGCCAGCAAGAAAGTATTCATTATATCAGATTTGCCAGAATGCTTGTTAAACACCATTATGTCTGTGCCTATGTACAGGAGCTGAGCTATGGGACATTCAGCAGCAGATGGACTCTCTTACTGAGCCTGATAGTCCAGAGGTTGTGGGACAATTCCTCCAGCTGCGCAGGGAGGTGCTGTTCCTGCAGTTTGATGTGGCAGTACGCTGCATGATTCGGTAAGGGTGTGATTGTGGCATGAAACTTTTATCATATGTGAGAATATCAACTTGTGTAATTTTATATGGATGTAATGGATTTTATGTGGTAATTACACTTACCTTAACCCTAACCAAAAGTCTATTCAAACCATTGTAAGTACCTTTTTTCCAATGTCTAACTGCTTTATGTTATCTATCTTCCTTTTTATTTAAAGAGATGCTTTCCTTTCATCTGGAAACATCAGTACCTATCAGAGTGTGAGTAACAACATGAGCCATGCCCTTTCTACCCTGAGTGACAGCTTAAAACGAGGTGACACTACTCTGCCTCAGCCACTGGATTCCTGTAGCCCAGAGGTGGTTTGCTCATTTACTTCATGTTCAGTTATAGAAGTGCCACACCTACTGTGTGTGATTGTTATAACCATCTGAAAATAAGCCACTTGAAGACAGTACATAGTGATTGTGTCCCATTTTAACCGTCTGTTTATGTTTATCAGAGTCACAGAATCTTTCCATGGAGATCATTTCTTGCTCGTCATGGGTTACACCCGTTGGCCATGTGGGATATTCTACCTATAGACTCCTGTATGCAGGTAGCATTTCTGAGGTTCTGTGTAATAGATTGTTCACTTCCCCTGTGTATTTTTTTCACTGCAATAAATGTAATCATCAAGTTAACTCTTGGAATCCATGATCCATACTTTGCACGCAGTTACAATTTCAATCTCAGTTCAAATGCCAAAGGAGCTTCCAGTGCATGTTTACTGCTCTGTCCGTATGTACATGCTCAACTTGCATACAGATTTTCACTGATCAGCAGGGAGTGGGCAGGGCTAATGATGTCACTGACTCAGATATTAGATTATATAGGAAAATTAGATGGAAGGAGCTGTTTGCTCTCTTTCTTTGCTCATACAGCATTCAAACTGTAGAATAAGTAGAAAAGTCCTGATAAGGGATACATACTGATACATAGACAGATAACAGAAATATATAGCTTGGCTTTGCAACTTTCAGTCTCACTTTCAGTTTAAAATGTTTCTTGCTTTTGAGTTTTGGTGGGCAGGACTCTTCCAGTGTCCATGCCTTGCAGTCACAAGGTTTTGTCAGGACTGCCACCATGTTGAGTATGTTGCTTTACAACTTCACAGAACAGGAAAGATATGCAGGAAAAATGAAAATGACCTACATTTGTTATTGTATTTATTATGACCAGACCTTTTCTGATGAATTTCCCTATTAGATCCACTGCCAAATCTATCCTTTCAGGATATTTACATTTACTTAATTCATTCATTCAATCACTACCTGATTCAAGGTAAAGTTTAATCTACAAATACAAATACTTTACATCAGGTTGGATAACAGTGCCTTAAATATATAATAATATATATATATAATTTCAAGGTCGGGACATAATCTTCTTTTGGGAAAAGAGGGAAGCTGTATACAGTTTGTATAGTAAAATCCATTAAACTATTCATTATCTGGCGCTTATCCAGTGTCCGAGTCATCGGGGCAGCAGCCTAAACAATGAGGCCCAGACCTCTTTCTCCCTATTTTTTGGCCAAAAGAATTACTTTGAAATCCTTGCTCTTTTTATGTCCATGCACAGAGAAGAAAATTTGATATTACAGTGTCCTTCCACAGCTTTGCCTGTCTGGCCTGAATAACCGCAGCAGGATGGAGGCTAATGGAGCAATGCTGGGTGTTTCTCTCTGCCTGGATGACATGCTGAGGAATGAGAGAGATGCAGCACCTCTGCAGCTTCAGGGCCAAGCAGACTCTGATATCACTGTGAAGAGTGACAGTGAAGTATAACGCAGTAGTTTTATTATTGCAGACGTTAATTCATAAAAATTTTCTGTGGGAATCTGTGTGTTTTATTTGAAGTTCATTCTTTTAAGTCAACGTCTAGATTTTCCAAACCTGGGAGAAAAACTAAATTGTTTTGCTTTTTTTTTGCAAGCCCCAGGACTCTAGAGATGATGTGGAGATTATGCCTAAAGCCCACAATCCCATTCAGTCCCTCACCCAGCAGAAAGGTTTCTTACTGCTCTGGAAGCAACTGGAAGTCTTCAAAGAGAGCTGGGCCCGACAGCAGCTGGGAGTAGAGCAAATAAATTCTGCAACACTTTTCAAACAGTTTTCCAGTCTTTACAGGTGTTTTGAAGTTTTCCTTCATAGCCACACAGAGAACTGTATGATAAGAAATGTTGTTGGGGAGATTTTCCCAAATGTCTCCTTAATTTCATAATTTCACTTATCTCCCCATCACACAATGCTTTGAGTGCTGGTAGGATGAAAGTTTAATGTGCATATTCTGAATCACATGCAACTGCCACTAATGCAGTTCCTTGGAATGATGGTGCTGCATCCAGTACTTTAAAACTAGGGAGTTTGGGATGAGGTAGCATGGTCATCATCCAACATTTAGGCCTCACTAACACTTTTAGACCTCACTAACACTGGACCGTAGAAGGTTAGTCCAACAATAGCAGAATAATGTCTTCCTTGATGCAGTTGATTTCAGAAGAAATGAGCAGGTGTCCCAGTACTTTTGTATATTTTTACATGTATGTAAATTACTTGTTTTTTGGCTTCTCTGCACTGTGATTCCTTAGTTAAAGCCTTGTGTCACTGTCTTTGATGACTGATGTAATTATGTGTGTTTAACCCTTTCATGCATGGTCACTCAGGGGACAACTTTTTTAGGTCATTATTTTCAATGTGCATTTTTAGGTCAGGTGTGAGTACAGTAATGTATGATGTAATATTTCAGAATGGAGATTTATTACCCCAGTATGCGAGCTCTGGCTCAGCAGATGGGGAAGGAGCAGGAATATGAGACTCTTCTTTCACACAACCAGCCCTTCCAAGCCCCTCCAGGAGCTACGGAGGTTGATATCAAGACATGGCAGGTACACGGAAGTCCTTGTATGTTATTTAGCATTAATAATATGTAGCAAAAGCTTTTTGTTTGACAGACGTTTTCTTCAGATGCTGTAGTTGTTGATGAATGCTTTTAGATGTACTTATGAGAATTATTATACATGTTTTTGTCATCTCCTGTTTATGTATTTGGAGCAGCTGCTCAGGCTGTTGGAGAGCACAGAATGTGACATGATCAGAGCAGTTCAGAGGAGGATTAACAAGGAGCTGACTATGGTGATGTCAGAGCGAGCTCGGCATGACACAGCCCTCCCTGCAGGTAAGCCAGAGACTATTCTGCTGTGCACACTTATCAGAGAGCAGCCCCCCCACTGCAGGAAGCTGGGAACTGAGCCTGGAAATTCACAAGGTACTGTCAGAATCTAAGGAACTATAGGGATGTGCATTCAGAATTATGGTAGCAATGCCCATTCTAGAGGTACACTGATCTATCTAAACTGTATTGATTTTTTAAAGCAACAAGCAATATTGTTTATTGGTTCTTTATTCGACTTACACATTGCAAGCTCAAAGAAAATGTTTGTATAAAATACACTGTTTGATGGTTATGGTGTTTCTAACATCCAAAGATAGGCCAAAATAAAAAGAAATTGATTGAATGTCAGTTATCGAAAATGAATATATATTACAAACACACACCTGTAGGCCACTTATATTATTGACATAAGAATACCTCCTATCTCACTTTGTGGAAACTTTACAAACCTGAGCAATTCATTATGGAATGGTCACACCACAAAACGAACTTCTAATTGGTCAAATAACTGAAGAAGAAATAAAAAGCAATATCTAATTTAAAACCCAATAAGGCATCAGAACTTGATGGATTTCATTTGGATTGGTACAAAGAAATGAAATATATGCTAACTCTGTTATTGAAGGTCTCATTAAATCATGTGCTTGAGACTGGCATAACTTCTGCATCCTGGAGAGAAAGTAAAGATAAATTTGAATGTGGCAATTATTGGCTAAATCAAGACCCATATTTTAGCAAAAGGACAGAAAAAATCCTCCCCAAGATAATGTCTAGATCAGACTGGTTTTATTCAACAAAGACAGACACAGGACTGTATTCGCCATATGCTACTTGTGATTGAGCATATAGTAGGGACCAAATTTCCAGCAGTGTGTATCTTGATGTGGAAAATCTTTCATTAACTGGGCATTCTCATGTAGTATTGCAGAAAAATTAAATGTTCATACTATATATACTTCAGTTTTCACAGAGAGAGTGAGAGAGAGAGAGAGAGAGAGAGAGAGGTGTCTATAGAGAGATTTTGTTAAATTTTAAATGTTGATTGTTGATCTGTTTTTGTTTACAGAGCTGTGGAAAAAATCCTCTATGAAACACTGCTTGTCTCTCGAGAGGCCACAGATAGTGGAGAGCTTTGTCCTGCAATTGATGGGTGGAGGAAAAGAAACAGAAGGACAGGTACAAGAAACTCTGCATATAGAGACCTCTTTTTTGTAATACCCTATAGTGATCTAACTAAAGTTGCTCAAAGATAGAATAATATGCATAAAGATGATACAAGAATCATAGCAGCAGACTATGTCTTTAACTCTTACAACCCAAGATCTGCAGTTTGTGGGCAGTTTCATGCCAGTAGATTGCATATCTATTGATTAACCTACAGCTAAACAGCTAAAATTCACTTGCTTCCAACCGAATTAAATCCCAGTTTATCCCAATGCTTAACTTGCATACAGACTTCAACTGATCAGTGAGAGAAGCAGGGCTAAATATGTCACTGGCCTAGATATTAAGTTACAGAGGAAAATGAGAAGGAATGAACTGTTTGCTCTCTTTTTTTGCTCACACAGTGTTCAAATATAAGAATAATCATGAGAAGGAATAATACTGATATATACATAAATACCCAAATAAAAAAGCACATTCAGGTTATCACTTATATCATATATTAAGGTTATCACTGATAATATTTTTGCAGGTTTTGTTCTCCATGGCCCACTTGCAGAAGTGTGTGATGGAGCTGGGTTGTGCTGTGATGGCTCGTGAGCACAGTAATTTTCTGCGATACTCTCAGTTCTATGAGCAACTCCTACAGCAGCAGGGCCAGCTGCTCTATCAGAGAGAGCAGGTAACTCTTCAGTCACATCCTCTTTAATTCTGTCTTCCAGCAAGCTTTTATCACTGCTTACTGTGTAATCCTCCAGGATGTGAAAGAGCTTGAAGCTGCGCATCTACAAGCAAATGATCCCTACAGTAAGGTATGCTTGGCTATGCATTATAGAATTTACATGATTATTATGTTACAACTGTAGATAGATTGTATGACTGACTACATGTTGCCTTGCATAATACTTGTGAATCTATAAATGTTAACATACTGCACTCTTTTTAGACAACAGTATTGTAAAGGTCAATATTCCAGGGATAGTTATCAAAAATAGCCTCAACAAACAGGCAGATGGATGTTCAAAGAAGTGGGTGTGGTTTAGACAGATGGACAGAAGGCTGGGTTTATAGTTCGGTGTGCAGGTGGTTGGACAGTGGATGGTAGAGCAGGCAGATGGAACCCTGAGGGTAACTTTGGATTCTACAGTCGCTGTGAGCAGTTCAGAAATATGACCGATTAGCTGTCATTGCAGGTGGCTGAGCTGTGCCATGGCCTGATGGCTGAGGTCATAGCCCTTCGTGCCCGAGTAACTCAGCTGGAGGAAGAGCAGAATTGTGTCCGGCAGCAGATCAGCCTTGAACACAGGCAGCAATATGACTCATTACTTCGTCAGCTTTTCTCAACCTGCATTCAGCTGAAGGTGTGAATATCCACTTATATAAATTAAACAGAAACATTTCACTTTAATTTATGTTCACTTCCAGTCTCCTGAGCTGTCCAAGTCTCTCTGGCATGCAGGCAAGGCTTGACAAATATCATGTCAGAATGGACCATGATGTGCAGCGGCTAGTCAGCACAGTTAGACGAGAAGGAGTGGACAAGATCATTAAACTGAAGAACAAGCTTTCCATCACCAAAGACAGTGATGATCAAAGTAGCAAGCTTTCTGAGGTTAGACACAAATCAATCTCTTAAATCACACATAAAAGCATGTGACTGTGTGTGTGTGTGTTTACATTGTCTCTTTCATACTTCATCAGAAAGAGATTTTAGAAGTTCTCTGTTCAGAAAATAGTCAACTGTCTGGACTTCTCTGTAAATTAAGAGCCTTCCACCACTGGAGGCAGGTGGCTGGGCAGGCCAAGCTACAAAGGGAGCTACTTCAGTGCCAACAAGTATGCAAGACTGAGCTCTATATATAACATTAGAATGTTTACTCCAAGGTATTTTGCCAATTTTTATCATATCCATATGCTTCTAGAATGAGATATCTTGCAAAATGGAAGCCTTGAGAGTAAAGATGACATCTCAAGAAGAAGAGATGTTAGTGAGGAAGGAGCTTGAAGCAGTGAAGGCAGCTTTGCTGCAGTGCAAAACTGAGTATGAAAACACAAAGCGACAAATTGTTATGCAGGTACACACCCGTTCTGTCAACTAGCTTTTGACGTTTGTGTGTGTGTGTGAGTGTGTGTGTGTGTGTGCATGTGTGTGCGTTTGACAGAGAAAGAGAGAGAGAGAGAGAGAGAGAGAGAGAGAGAGAGAATCACTTATCTATGTACACGTTACTTATAAACCACACAAAAATATAAAATGACAATTGTTTCCTGAATGCAGACTCAGCAGCTAAAGGACGTGGAACACCGGTCATTGCAGGAGGTGCGGAGCCGGCAGGAGCTGAAGAGTTTCCACATGCAGAGTGTGGAGCAGCTGCAGGAGGACATGGAGCATAGAGAGAATCAGCTCAGGGCCCTCAGTGCCCAGCTGGAAAAGACCAGCAGAGAGAGTGAGCTCCAGCAACACAACAGTCACAAACAGATTAAAAAGGTAGTTCAGAGGTTTTTTTAGTATATGAAAGTTCTCACTGAAACATTCATCATGTCCACACTTCCAGTCATCAAAGATAGTTTCTTGTGAAAATATAGAATTAAAGATTAGGCTTTTGTCCAAGGATAGATAACACTGTGACATACACAACCATAAAGCACAAGAATAAATCTAAGAGTGCAGCAACTGACCAGAGGCAAGAGTGTGATAATGTAGGCATGCAGTTTACATAGAGCTAAATGAAGGGATATAAGCTACCATTAAATCTTCCAGTGTAAAAGGAAAGAATTAAGCCTCAGACACCAAGCAGACCTTAACACACTGACAAGATTTAGGTAGGAAAATAGTGCACTATAAGAAAAGCTGGGCTGCCTTCATTTTGAAGGTAAAACAGGGATGGAAGTTAAAATGATCAGGATTCTTTTATTATTTTATCAAGATTCCTTTGATAATTCATTCATGCACAGAATTCATTTACTGAATATTTTAAGGGATGATATGTATAAGTAATGCATATGTGGCTTTGGATGGGGCAACAAACGGTTGTAAACTGTGTGTAAATATTTCTGCATTTACAGAACAATGGAAATGCTATATTATTACTTGTAATTACTCTTATTTTACATTAACATCCATTCAGAGTTTATATTTTTGCAATTTGGAGACATATTTTGACATATTTTGACACTTGAGATTCTAGTTTTAATGCATGCCCAGTTTGAGCTCCCCTTTCACAGATTCTGATGCAACCATGATTATGAGGCCATGTATAAGCCTGTATAACTAACATTTGATGGTGATGTGTTGCTCTCCAGTATCAGCAATATAGTCGACTGATGCTGTTACATTTGACCATTTTGCCAGATTTTACTAGAATTTGCCCTGGTGCTGTTCTGGTTACGGCATTTCACTTTTGTGTACTAAACTCTCATTGTGAAACTATGCCAAGAAAAATACAGTTTCACAATCTGTGACCACTTTAACTTACTATTTTAACTCAAAACTTAAGTTGGCCTGGATACCAACTTGTAAACCTAAAACGCCAGTTTTCCATTACGGTAAATTGGATTACACATTGTTGGTTAGGGTAAGGGGTTTTGAGCCAAAGTGTTTTGAACCAGAATGTTACAGTGCATGTTACAGCATACTTTGTACACATTTTGTAGGTGCGGAACCAGCTTAACCATGAGCGCGGCTTAAAATTGGAGGCATTTCAAAGAGTGGATAAATTACAGTACCAGATCCACAGCATTGAGACAGCACTGTCTAAGCATTTCTCTACATCAGGTGCTCACATGATCATTTATTCTGGAATTATTTATTTGTTTTTTTAAACTAGGTTTGACAGTTTTTGTTTTTTTTAACAGTGTCCCAGACTGCCTTCTCAAGCCAAGCCAGTGATAGAAAAAGAACTTCAGCTGGTGAGATTAATTCTTCAGGTGACTCTATGTGAATTTATATTGCATTGGCAATGAAATATTGAAACTATTTACTCCCCATGTATAGACAGCACATCTGAAGACACTGATACTGAAATGGCACTTAAACCAATGACAGCTTGGAGAGACTCTGGGACACCACTTGAGAGACCAAAAACAGTAAGTTAATTTTTACTGAAATCACAAAACAAAAAAGATCCTCCTAATGTCCTGTCTTAACCTTATTTTCTTAATTTGCAGACCCCACGACGCATTCGCACAGAGATTTCAGATGCGTTGTTACCCAGCTTACCAGAGAGAACCTTCTCACCTAATCCTAACAAAACACACCAACACTTTAGACTCAGTCACAAGTAATGTATATTGTCACATGATGATACATTATTGTAGTCCATCTGTTTCACTGCATACTTTGTTAGCCTCCTTTCTCCCTCTTCTTTAATGAGGACCCCACAGGACAACCAAGAGCAGATTCTCAGCACTGTGGTAATATTGACATAGTGCTGGTGTGTTAGTGCGTGTTGGGCTGGTATGAGTGGATCAAACACAGCAGTGCTGCTGGAGTGCTAACACTGTGTCCACTGTATTTGACACTCCTTCATAGTTGAGCCACCTTGTAGATGTAAAGTCAGAGACAGAAGCTCATATGTTTCTGCAGTTTTGACCATTGAAGAGCAGTTTGCAGGGAGGCTAACAAAGTATGCAGAGAAACAGATGGACTACAGTCCAGTCCATGCAGTTGTGCTCCTCTATGGAAAGAGGTGCTGATAAAATGGGACAGTGAATGTAGAAACAAGGTCGTAATGTTATGATTGTCAGTGTTGTTTTAAATGCTAAGCAGATGTGTTTTAAAGTTTGACTCATTGTTTTGGATGGTGGGCCTTCATCAATAAAATTACTGTATATTTCTTATCACATATTTTGTATTCTTAGTCTTTGTGACTAGCAAAATTGGAGCAGCCTGGTGGCTAGGAACTGGAAGGACACCGGTTTGAATCCCTGAACTGGCAGGACATGACTGAAGTGCCCTTGAGCAAGGCACTGAACTCTGGGAGCTGAGGATAGGATTGCCCACTGCTCTGAGCATGTGTGCTCACTGCCCCCTGATGTGTGAAATCACTAGTGTGTATGTGTGCATCACTGTGTGTGGATGGGTAAAATGTGAAGGTTAATTCCTGTGTGCACACAACACAGTGGGTGATATGCAATGGTCAAAACTTGAGCTGCACCAAGAGCCCTTCGAGCTTCAAGTACAGCTTGGCTTGACCCACCATCCCTCAGGATGCAAGGTAAACATGCATCCAGACTCTTTTCTGTTCTGGCACCAAAATGGTGGAACGAACTTCCCCTGGGAGTCCGAGCAGCCGAGTCCCTCACTGTCTTCAAACACAGACTGAAGACTCCTCTGTTTCAGGAGTACTTAACTCCACAAAGACTTTTGTTTCAACACGGTCTAAATGTGTGGAATCTCTAGATTCCAGCCTTATCTACTAGCTAAGGATGTTCTAAGTAAACAGCAAAGCACTTTTGTAAGATATGGGTGTCTGCTAAATGCCGCAAATGTAAATGTAAATGTAAATATGAGTATTATTACATGATTCAATCAGGTAATATGCCATTATCTGTAGCCCAGTGAAAACATTTCCACTGACAGGAAACTGTAGCCTTCTTAAAACATTTCCAGTTTTATTGGAACAAATAAATTCAGTAAAACACAGTGATAATTTATATCTGAAAGGGAAAATGGTCATATAGCACTTTTAATTTATAGCCTCAGTGTACATCAGTTCCATATGATTGAAAGTGTCAAATATTGTCAAATGCGTTTAACTGAAGGGGAATTGTGGCACCTGAACCTGAAACTGTATGTTAACAAGCAGTAATTACTGAAAGTAGGTTTTTGAAATGTAATTGTAAGTAACTAAAAGACAATTAAGATGTTAGAATGGTGGCATTCAATGTAACATTTGAATCAAATGTACACTGATTCCAACAAATCTAAACATGTATGGGTGCCAGTAGGTAAACTACTGGACAATAACTAGGATGTTGTAATGAAAGTCATATTGAAGACTGTTCTACGCTATGCATACAAACATTTATAGAGTTGCTTTAGTAGTCAAGGGTAATAAAAGGTGGTTTGTTTTCCCTCGACTCCTCTACAAGGATATCAGTATATTATTGTGAGAATTTGATTGAATTTGTGAGCGCATAAGTGAAGTCAAGTGCTGATAACAGATGGTTAGTTATAGATCAAAAATGCCAATCAAACTTATCCCAGAAGTAATGACAATTACTTCCAATGACAAGTTACTAAAGAGGCATGATTGTGATGTCATAATTGTGATGTCAATTATACAATTACTGCCTGAAGTAGTTAACTATGGGGCAATAATTGTAACATCATAATTGTTGTACCAAGGACTCAATTACTGCCAGAGGTAAGTAAACTTAGATGTAATGACTGTGATTCATTCATGAGGAAATTCATATCCACGGATTCAAATTCTTGTCTGTTAAATTCAAACCATTCCTTTTTAGCGTAGTAGCAACAGTCATCCTGAAAATAACAAGCTTCATTGTCAAGGTCACTGAGTTTTCAGTTCTGAGGTGCCAGGCTGGTGGTATAAAGGTATGAGACTGTTCCTGCCTGAATCTGGAATGTCTGTCCCTGGATCTGACCACTGGGGATCTGACCACTGGTTTGGCTAATAGAGATTGGCTGGCTGGTTTGGCTACTGATGTGGATGGCTCCAGTGTGGCTCTGTCCATGTTGCTCTTTAGTGAGGTCCATCTCATCAACAGGGGGCTGCTGTGTAACAGAGAGCTGTGGTATGGCCTGCTGGATCACCTGCAGCTGCTGAAGAGGCCTTGAGCTAATTTGCAGTTGTTGTTGGGCTGCGTGCTGAACCTGTAACTGTTCCATATCCTCTTTGGTCAGAGTGATGACGTGCATTTGTTCCGACTGGCCACTACTCTCCTGGCCTTCTACTACACTGATGGTCTGGATCTGGCCATTGGGGTCCAGTCCATCCTGAGTGACCAATGCCAGGTTCTGAACGTGCCCTGAAGGCTGGGTGAGTAGAGTGAGGCTTGAGTGGGCTTGTCTGGCTGCAGCCAACTCCTCAGGGATACCATCAGTGGTGATGATGCTGATAGCCTGCTTCTGGCCCTGGACCAGATTAAGGTCGTCCACTTCACTTGTGACCACTAGTTGGATCTCCTGATCTGGGTGATACTGCTGCAGATGGAGGATGCTATGCATCTCATCAGATTCTGCTGTGGTATCCACCATGGTTGTTTCAGTAGTCTCTGTAACTGGACGCTCCTTGTTGTGAGTTTTAACATGTGCTTTCAGGTTGTCCATGCGGGCAAACGGCAGACTACACACAGAGCAGGTGTAGGGCTTTTTCCCAGTGTGAGAGGCTACATGACGCCTTCTGGCACTTGGATCAGAGAATGACTTATTGCAGATGTTGCACACATAAGGCTTTTCCCCCCTAAACAGAGTAAGACAAGGTACATTTCAGTTCCATAATTTACACCAATGATGATTATATAAATGATCTATCCTGAAGTTGTGCAGTATACCTGTGGATTCTGATGTGTGTCTGCAGTGTGCTCTTGGCTGTAAAACATTTCCCACAAATCTCACATGTAAAAGGCTTCTCACCTGAAACAGCAGTTATACTGGTGTGAATTCTACGGGTAGCACTATATATGTCCTTTTCATAAGATATATACAACAGCCAAGATAAGTCAGAAAAAGAGATGTGAGAGGTAGTTCTGTACAAATGTAATTAAGCATCAGCTTCATTAAACATTTGATTCCTCATGTCACCATTACCTGTGTGCGTCCTCAGATGCTTCTTCAGTTGTGCTGCGTCCATAAACCTGTGATGACAGTGTGCACATTCAGGCAGAGCCTTGCCTGTATGGACACGGTAATGGCTCTTTAACTGCCTCTTCTGACTGTAGGTCTTCCCACACTGATCACAGGTAAAAGATTTCTTTTCTAGAAAAAAACAGCTGTATTTCAACATACACATCAATGTACAATGTGACTGGGGATGGAATTAGTTGTTAATGGCAGAATACACAGCTTTCTCTACCTGTATGCAGATTCATGTGCTCCTGCAGGGAGTGCTTGGTGGAAAGCGCTTTGGAGCAAATACTGCAGACAAATGGCTTCTCACCAGTATGCATTCGTTGATGAACCAACAGTGTATGTTTCTGTGTGAAGCAGTTCCCACAAATATGGCACTTGAAAGGTTTTTCACCTGCAAAAGAACCATGTTCTTAGTAAGGCCAATGTTGGAGCCTAATGAATATTTATGTACCTCACCCAGATCACAACAGTTCACCTGTATGTGTTCGCTGATGTATTTTTAAAAACAAATGGTTTTTAAAAACTTTGCCACAAATATCACAGCGTGGCTCTGTAGTTGGATATTTCCTTTTCCGTCCTCGTTTTCCTTGTACTGTTCCTTCACTAATCTCATTTCCGAGCTTGTAGCTTTTTAGTTTTACTGGCTGCCTTATTTTGCGCTTGCTATGCCGCGCTCTGTCCTCTTTTGGGTCATAGTCAGCATCGCCGGAGTCCGTTTGAAGGGGATTTGATTCATATGGATGTTCTGTGTTCTCTACAGAAGCTTCTCTGGAAGAATCCACAGTTGTTTGTTTGGTACATCCACTCTGTGACTCAGTAGGAGATCCATTCTTTTTGTCTGAGGTTTGAACGTCTAAGACTGTTGCTGGTGTGTTCATGTTCTTCTTTGGCCGTCCTCTTTTGTGCTTCAGTTGGATCCCACCTGTGCCTGTCTCACCATTTACCCCCTCTGAAGAAACATCCAGCACTGGAGCTGAGCTGCTCAAAAGAAGGTCTGCATGGGCTTTAACCAAATCACTGATGTCCAGCAAACGGGCCACATCAAGCAGCTGCTCACTGTTGCTCTCCTCCACTGAGACATTCGCACTGTAGATGAACTCAAGCACAGATGCAAAGGTCTTCGCAGGCATGCCATCTAATCTATAGATGGACTGGCTGAGCTGGTCTTCTGCAGTGAACATTAATGAGAAATATTCGCTGCTTGCAGCCAACAGAGCCTTATGTGCCTTGAAGTGTACGTCCTCCACAACAAGAGTTATGTCGCAAAGAATTTCTCTCTTTCTCAGTGTGTCAAATTTATTGAGGATAGAGTCCTTGTGGGTTTTTGAATGGAAGGCCAGGACATTAGATACTTGAGGTTGGGTTTTTTCAGACATGCTGGTTTGGATGACAAGGCCGACATGTTCAAAACAGGAAAACAAAGAGGAGTTAGAATACATATTTTCAATGCACTGTTACAATAGGGGATGGGGCAACATTCAAGGCATTTTGACATTCCTGAAACCTTTCAGTGACCCAAGGCATCCAGTAGTTTGGGCCATCCTAGAAGAAATGTTTTAGAATAGGTTGAAAATGATCAATCAGATTACTGTTGCATTCATTTTTCATGCAAGCTAGTGCCCTCCCTAGTATATCAGAGACCCTGTACCTATTCAGGACAGTACAGTTTAAAGAGAATTGTGTGAAGAATCTCATATATCACTGTGTTCCAAATCTCCATAGAGCAGTGTCTGTATTATAGGACTGTATACATGCCTACTACAATCATCACCCTGATTCTCTCCTTACTGTTTGTGCAGGCATGTGGTTTGGTGTGTTTTGTCCAACTCCTAAAAAGACAGAATAATCTATATTGTGTACAATATAGATGTACTGTGTGTGTGTGTATATATATATATATATATATATATATATATATATATATATATATATATATAGCCTATTGTGAGTGTATATGTTGTTAGATAAATATGATATATCCTTTATTTATAATTGTAAAATAGTATAACTAATAAATTGTTTTATTATTATTCCTTAAGGGATATTTTTAGATTTTCTCCTCTTGTCTGGTCTGAAATATTTAGTTAAATAAAAAAAAAAATGTGAAACAGAAAGCTTTATTCTGTCACCATCAGGAGAGAAACTGCAGAGGGGACTTTTAGGAGCTGTAACTATGAAGCACACTGTTCTCTGCCTCCCTTCGCCAAGAGCGTTCACTATAGACACAGTTAATGAATGAAACCCTCCAGTCCTGTCTGCATTTAGACAAAGACACAGAAGACACGTGCTTTAATCAGGGAAATGTGGCCATGAGCTCTTCACACTGCTAAAACAAACAGCAGCCATTTTTAACCTGCATCCCGGAGCAGCGCAGTTATTTCGAGTCCGAAGACTGATAACGTTCGTTTCTCTGGGTTTACTCCTGTACGAGGAGAACCCCCACTGTCCTCTGATCACAGAAAGACAGGAAACGTGTCTGTCAGTGTTTTAGACAGAAGGACATCAGACTAGACTTTAAAACCAGCCGCGAGACAAAGCAGGCGCTTCTGTTTGCGCTTTGGTCTTAAGGTCTACGCAGGTAAAGATGCATTATGTGAACAGCTGCTCAGACTCTCTGCATTTATTTTACACACCTAGAAGAAGCGAAAGTGAAAACCTCCAATATAAAGCTTTCAGGACCTTACCTTAGAAATCTGCAGACACCAAATATCGCGAGAGATGCAGAAACTGCTCTGGTGGCCTCTAGAGGGGACTTGTATAACTACAACCGTGCTCTCAGTTTGGGAGAGGATTCATACTGGTTTTCCTTTACTGGTGTAGCTCAACTTTCACATTGACGCACTGTATCATTTTGAACTGTAACACATTCCATAATAGGTGATACACACGCACCTAAAAGTGCATCTAAAAAAGTATAAATATATGAGATAAATCCTTTACATATAAATGTAAAATAGCTTAACTATAATTAACAAAAATGTAGGTTCTCATTACAAAAACTGATTAGATTGAAATATAGAAATATAAGATTCTGTAAGCTTCATGCTTTTTTACTCCATCAGTGTAAGAGGTCTGTAATATTTGTAAAAAATTTAAAGATAAATTTGATACACAGCTATTGTGAAGTTTTTTTGTTTCATAGATATATTGTCATATATTAATTACATGTAATAATAAATTCTAATAATAATAAATTACTATTCAGAAATTACTATTCACTGTCCAGAAGATGATGGTCGATCCTCTCCACAAAGAGGGTAAGCTACAGCTGGCTTTTCTCAGAGTGCTGTATCCAAGCATATTCATTTTACAAAATTTAACTCATCTACAATAATGCAGAACTGAGTACACTACTGTAAGCACAGAATGGAAAGTGTGATCTTTGACCTGTAATTACAAGGTTGTTTTGTTTCTTCAATTAAATATTAACTTCCACACCTATCATGCTTTGTTTACATTCAAAAGAGCTTTCCCATCAATAAACTTAGCAGACTGTTGTCTGTATTTGTTGGTTCCATAACTGTTTGAAGTGAAGTCTAAAGATGTCAGCTGTAAAAGTAGCAGTAGTTGGAGCAGGTGTGATGGGACTGTCTACAGCAGTGTGTATAGCTGAGAGTCTCCAGAACTCATCTGTGACCATACTATCTGAGAAGTTCTCTCCATACACCACTGGGGACGGAGCTGCTGGGATACTTATACCCGAGGTGTTTCCAGGTAAATGGACTGTTACTAACTACAGTTTCTGCAATAAAATGTTCTTTAGTCATGGCATTAATTAATTAGAAATGTTGGTCTTTCTACTTGACTAACAGATATTCCCCTGGAGCGTCAGCATTGTTGGTTCAAGGACACCTTTGATCATATGCTGGGAATTATTGAATCACCTGAAGCCCCAGAAGCAGGAGTATTCTTGAGCTCAGGGTAATGTATGATAGGTACATGATCTGCATGATAGGAAATTAAGTACATCTGCACTGGACATTCCTCATGGTATAAATGTAGTTCATCTCTGAAAATTGTTTCTATCCAAAGATACATTTTGGTCAAAGAAGTGCCTAGTGATCCGAAACCCTACTGGACTGACCATGTGTTTGGATTCCGCACCATGACAGATCGAGAGATGAGAAGATTCCCCAATCATAAATTTGGTCAATTTTTCACGTCAATAAAATGTGAATGCCCCAGATATCTGCCATGGCTGGAGAAAAGGTAAATCATTTCACTTTGCAATGTCATAATTCAAAGATAAAAAAAGCAAAAAAAAAAAGGCCAGGCAGAAAGAATCCACGTGTAGAAAGGGAGTGGCTGCAGGGTGAGGAACGGAAGGTGTTACTGGTGCATAATTATGGCCATGGTGGCTGTGGCATTACTTTGAGTTGGGGCACTGCACTGGATGTTGTGGAGCTGGTGAAGAAGAGTCTGCATGAGTAACAACCATATGCAAAACTGTGAATGGGCTATAGCAGAACAGTTCTGCTTGTTAGTTTGTAATTTCCTCCCTATGCAGTGACAAGTTATGACATTATCCATGTTTGCTTAATTGCAGTTTAACAAGATAAAGAACCATTGTCATATACAAATAACATACAATTTATATACCAATATAGCAAACTAGTATAGTAATACTATAATTTGTTTGACTGTTTTATATTGTCATTGTCATTATGTGTTTTTCACGTTTTTAATATTGCAATCAATTTACAAATATATTCTATTAAATAATAATTAAATTAATCTCTATGCAAATGAGGCAAACAAATGACTTGTATGTGCTCTGTATGCATGTATGCTGATGAATCAACAAATAAACAAATAAATTCTGTGCAAATTCATGAGTGCCATACTTTTTAATATGGTAATATATGATTTTGGATGTAGTCTGTGAGTTTCTGTATGAAGCAATTCCCAAAAATGTGTCACAGGAAGGCTTTTCCACCTGCACTAGAACCACAACGAAAATTGACTTTTAATATTTTTAGTTGGGCCACAGCAGAACCAAGATGAATATTTATGTACATGAATGAAAGACACCAGTAAGTTCCATCTGAAGATTCATCTGTGTGGGTTTGTTGGTACATGAAACATGTTTTCTAAAAACTTTGCTGCCACAGCCTGGCTCCGAGGCTATATATTGCCTTTTACTTGCTCTTCTTCCTGGCACTGTTCCTTCACAAAGTGCTGTAAAAAACAGTTAAAGAGAAATGATGCACAGCATTGACCAAGTTAATGTCTTTGTATCCCCTACAGTTGTGATTGGGGCCATACTGTGCTACTTTGTGATGAATTATGATAATGTTGACTAACTTCTATTTCAAAATAGTTTTTCATATATAATATATTATATATATATATCCTTAATTTCCCTGAAGGATCCCTCCCAAGGGATCAATAAAGTTCTATTCTATTCTATATATATATATAGAATAGATGATAAGAATATAATGATAAGAATAATAATAGGCCTGTCAGATCAATTATTTGTGATTAATTGCAGCAATAGCAATTGTGCAATTGAGCATTCATGTTTTTAATTGATCACTGGCTCATATGACCACCATACATACATCATATGACCACCTGTTCTGTGTTGGTCCTTTGGGGTCCATTGAAGTAACATTTTAAGACTGAGTGAAAGTATGCAGAGAAACAGATGCACTACAGTCGGTCATTATAGATCTACAAAGTGCTCCTGGATGATAAGTGGAGCTGCTAGGTTAGAGTCAGATTTTATATAATTGTATAAAGTCAATGAATCAATGACAGTCAAGAATCAATGACAAAAGGCAACCCTGACTGAGTCCAACTCAGTCTTATTTACTGTCTGCCAATGCTAACCAAACCCCTGCTCTGTTTGTACAAGGACTGGATGGCTCATAGCAGTGAGCCCAGTACCCTGTACTCCCGGAGCACCCCACAGGATGGGCATGGTTAAATGTCTTCTCCAGGTCCTCAAAACACATGTGGACTGGTTGAGCAAACTCCCATGCCCCCTCAAGGACCCTCGCAAGGGTAAAGAGCTGGTCCAGTGTTCTACGGCCAGGGCAGAACCTGCATTGTTCCTCCTATAGTTAAGGTTTGACTCTCTTCTCATCAAGCTCTGCCACCAAGGTGTTTTCTAAGTACCTTGCTGACCTCACCCTGTGTGATGGATGAGTCCCCACCCCAGCCCCCAAGCTCTGCTTCCTCTGTGGAAGAAGTGCTGGTGGGATTGAGAAGATCCTCAAAGTATTCCTTCCATCGTCTGATGACGTCCCCAGTCAAAGCCATCATATCCCATCCCCACCTTAAACAGTGTTTGTTGGGAAGACAGTTTTGAGTGGGTGTAAAAATGTCATTTAAATGCTCCGAAAAATCATTTGTTTAATTTTAATGATTTTATGTCGTGTTTTGTAAATGTCTAATGGCAGGTGTGAACTATAAATACAGTCTAGTTAATTAGTATTAATTTAAAGTCTAATTAATTAATATTCATTAAAAGTCTAGTTAAATAGTACTAAACACTCTAGTTAATTAGTATGAATTAAAATTCTAGTTAATTAGTATTAATTAAAATATCTGGTTAATTAGTGTTAATTTAAAAGTCTAGTTAATGAGTATGAATTAAATGTCCAGTTAATGAGTATGAATTAGAAGTAGAGTAGTCAACACCTCTTGTAGATCCTCTACATCAGAATACAGCAGCAGGATCATGTGATATCAGGAGATCGGGCATGTGCACTAATGACAATAAACAAGCAGCAGACAGCTCGCCAGGTAATGTTGACTAAATCACTCCTAATCTTCACTCCTCCGGACTCTTCTAGAAGCAGCTCTGGATCCGGTCTGTCCGGGCAGATGGACTCAGTTTGGACTCTGAGGTCCCGCTTTGTCTGATATCTAGAACTCGTCTGGAGGACTGAGCGCCGCAGTCTGATGCACTTCCAGTCCGGAAACGCGTCGTCCTTCGTAGAAAACATTCTGTGCAGGATTCACGAGAATGAGCGCAGTGTTTAGAAAAGTAAACGAGTTTCTGTTGTGAATGTTTTGGGATTTATTCGTTCAAGCTTCAGATTTTAATATTTATTTGTTACTCCTTCCAGGACCTGCAAACGACAGCTTTACTCTCTATTAAGCTTCCAGGACCTCCCTTTGAACGGCGGTGTCGAACTAAATATCGCGAGATTTTCAGGTTCGTCTTGTTGCAGATGGGACTGGACAGAGCACTGGGCTTCATTTAAAGCAGTGCAAACATTTTATCCTCTGTTAAGTTTCAGTGAAGGGATCATTGTGCTTTAATAAAGGGACACTGGGAACACTGGAGTTGGTGTATGGGAGTCATGTGGGAGACTGGGGTTCGATTTCCATTCTGTGATACTAAACTGTGTTACACCAGTAAGAGTCCTTGGGCCAGACTCCTAACACCACTCTGACCTCTGTAATATGAGTGACCCTGTAAATCACTCTGGATAAGACGGTCAGCTAAATGCCATACATGTAAATATGTCCACAGCTGTGCTCAGGGTCTTTAAGTAGGCCTAAACAGTCAGGCAGTGTGGGAGGTGAATATTTCTAAAACCATAGATCTGTTAAAATTAACATTAATATGTGATTTTTCTCAATATACCAAGATTAATAATGTGCCTTTAATTGCTGATATGCCCAAAATATCTAATTTATTTCAGCTCATTATATATACACGTTGCATTTCATGCCAATATAAAAGCAATATACACAAATTAAATGTTAGTCTCTGTGTGTGATTGATTATTGATTTGAGACCTTTGGGAATAACTGATATACTCTGTTGATAAGAAACAACTGGATCTTTTCTGTAACTGATTTGTGTTTACATTTGTGTTTCATATTTTAGGTTGGGGTTGGAAGCTGTTTGAGCAATGCTTTTAATCCAATTTAATTATGCAGCTGTCTGGAGAGTGTGGTTAGCCTAAACATGTCAGTGATGTACATTTTTTAGGGCATAATAGAGAAAATATCTCTTTCCTCACTGAAAATTTCAGTTGCCATAAGTCCTATGTGATCTGTTCCTTCTGATGCTGAGAAATATAGGATTTTATGTTTTATACTCAGGAAAATAAGACACAAGTTGTGAAGATTGTAGCTAGGTTATACATCACTTACTGTTTCTCTAGTATATTGTAATATTTACGCTGCAGTTTTACAGTTGCTCATGGACAGAATGGAAAGTGTGATCTTTGAGCCTTCATCAGGTCATTTCATGTCCTCATTTAAAAATTAACTTGTCCATATAAAAGGGTTGCTGGTGGTAATATACAGTACAACTGTTTTATTTGTTCTCTCAGTGAATGTTTGCAATGAAGTCTGTAAAAGTAGCAGTAGTTGGAGCAGGTGTGATGGGACTGTCTACAGCAGTGTGTATAGCTGAGGGTCTCCAGAACTCATCTGTGACCATACTGTCTGAGAAGTTATCTCCAGACACCACTGGGGACGGAGCTGCTGGGATACTTATCCCCGATGTATTTCCAGGTAGAAGGACTGTTACAAACTACTGTATGTGCAATAGAATGTTCTTTAGTCATGGCATTAATTCATTAGAAATGTTGGTCTTTCTACCTGACTGACTGACAGACATTCCCCTGGAGCGTCAGCGTTGTTGGTTCAAGGACACATTTGATCATATGCTTGGAATTATTGAATCACCTGAAGCCCCAGAAGCAGGAGTGTTCTTGAGCTCAGGGTAATGTATGATAGGTACACGATCCGATTTATAGGAAAATAAATTGTTGCATAAACATGAAGTACATCTGCACTGGTGGTGGTATAAAAAGTGTGTGGTATAAATGCAGTTCATCTCTGAAAATTGCTGTTTCTGTCCTCAGTTACTTTTTGTTCAAAGAAGTTCCTAGTGATCCGAAACCCTACTGGACTGATCATGTGTTTGGAATCCGCACCATGACAGATCGAGAGATGAGAAGATTCCCCAATCATAAATTTGGTCAATTTTTCACTTCAATAAAATGTGAATGCCGCAGATATCTGCCATGGCTGGAGAAAAGGTAAATCATTTCTCTTTGCCATGTCATAATTCAAAGAACATTGCAAAGCAAAATGAACTAGTGCATGTCAAAAAAATTAGAATATCATTAAAAAGCTCATTCATGATCACAATTTCATTCAAAAGCTACAAATAAAGTGACATTTCGAGCCTTTTTTGTTTTACTGTTGATCACTATGACTCATGGGCCCTTGAAAAACAGAAATGCAGAATCTCAAAATATTAGATAAAAATTGTATTCAAATTTGAAAAAAAATTGTCAGTAAAAAAAAAAAACTTTCACAGTATTAAAATGTTTTGAGATGCACTAGTAGTTTTGATGCTCACTCTAACTGTGGAAATACTAACTATAGCCAGTGTAGTGTACTTTTTTTAATATTTGCACTATAATGACATTGTCTCCTTTGAACTTTTGGTATTCAATTGTTGACGTGCACTGATCTTTGAGGAACTTTTGGAGGTCCTTCAGTTTGAGAGGAACCTCTTAAGGTGCCTCAAGGGACCTTCAAGAAACCTTTGTCTGTTTATTGAAGATTCCTTGAAGCACCTTAAGAGGTTGCTTCACAGTTTCAAATTAAATAACATGCAGACGTTCCTCAAAGATCTTGTATTTTTAACAGCTTGGAGTTTGCTAAAGCTTACTAAACACTTACTAAAGCTGTTAATTAACTGGGTCGCTGAATGAGGGGTGTTGGAGCAAGAACAGAGCTGGTTACTGGCACTCCAGGATCAGAACTAAAGAACACAGATGTAGAATAGTCTTGACAAACAGGTAGGGTACCTCTGCTGTAGACTAATCTCATTAACTCTATCCCCTTTAACAGGTTTAGAAAAGCTGATGGTCAAATTAAGCATGAGAAAGTGACTGACCTTAAGCAGCTGGTCAGTAGCTATGATGTCATTGTGAACTGCTCAGGCATTGGATCCCGTCAGCTGGTGGGTGATGAGGGGGTCTATTCAGTGCGGGGGCAGATACTCAAAGTTTATGCTCCTTGGCTGAAAAATTTCATTGGAGGTGGAGATGGAGGTGGAAGAGCCTACATCTACCCTGGAATTGACTATGTCACTGTGGGCGGCACTCGGCAGATGGATGACTGGAGGCTGGAGGTGGATAAGGGAGACAGTGAGGGCATCATGGAGCGCTGTTGTCAATTGGAGCCATCCCTGAGGAAAGCCGAGGTTTTGGAAGAGTGGGTGGGCCTGAGGCCAGGCAGAAAGAATCCACGTGTAGAAAGGGAGTGGCTGCAGGGTGAGGAACGGAAGGTACTACTGGTGCATAACTATGGCCATGATGGCTGTGGCATTACTTTGAGTTGGGGCACTGCACTGGATGTTGTGGAGCTGGTGAAGAAGAGTCTGCATGAGTAACAACCATATGCAAAACTGTAAATAGACTATAGCAGAACAGTTCTGCTTGTTAGTCTGTAAATTCCTGCCTGTGCAATGACCAAAGAACTATTGCCTTATCAGATGGAGCTAGCCAATGATATAAATACATAATTTTCATAAATATACATCTCATAACATACTATTTACCAATTTAACTCAAATCAAACTACTCTAGTGATTCTATCATTTGTTTGACTGTAATAGCTGTATTAACAGTAGATTCCTCAATGGCTAAGTACCAAAAATGTCATTAATGATAATTTGTAGTTTCAAAGGTGTTTTTCACATTTTTCCATTTATATGTTGCAATCAGTTTTATGAATAAAACATATATTAAATAATTATATTAATCTCTGCAAATGATGCAGACAAAGGACTTTTCTTTGCAGTACATGCTGATGAACCAAAACCAAATGGGTCCAAAACCACATACAACTATAGTACAAATACCATATTAATGAACAAATAAACTCCACGTTGCTGTTTTGCCACACTTTTCAATATGGTAATATATGATTTTAGATGGAATCTGTGTGTATGAAGAGATTCCCACAAGGCTTTTCCACCTGCACTAGAACCACAACGAAAATTGACTTTTAATATTTTTAGTTGGGCCACAGAAGAACCAAGATGAATCCAGATGAAGTTCCATCTGAAGATTCATCTGTGTGGGTTTGTTGGTACATGAAACATGTTTTCTAAAAACTTTGCTGCCACAGCCTGGCTCCGAGGCTATATATTGCCTTTTACTTCCTAAAAACTAACTAGTTTTTCATATTTTATATATATATATATATATATATATATATATATATATATATATATATATATATATATATATATATATATATATATTATATGAAAAACTAGTTCGTTTTTTTTAGCTAGTTGGTGAGAGTCATAATTTATATATTCTATATATATTTGGATCAGTGACAAAAGGCAACCCTGACTGAGTCCATCTCAGTCTTACTTATTGTCTGCCAATGCTAACCAAACCCCTGCTCTGTTTGTACAGGGACTGGATGGTTCATAGCAGTGAGCCCAGTACCCTCTACTCCCGGAGTACCCCACAGGATGGGCATGGTTAAGTGTCTTCTCCAGGTCCTCAAAACACATGTGGACTGGTTGAGCAAACTCCCACGTCCAGTGTTCCATGGCCGGGGCAGAACCTGCCTATCAGATCCTCCTATAGTTGAGGTTTGACCATCAGCCGGACTCTCTTCTCATCAACCCCTGGTGCCTTGCCACCAAGGTGTTTTCTAAGTACCCCGCTGTCCTCACCCTGAGTCCCCACCCCAGCCCCCAACCTCTGCTTCCTCTGTGGAAGATGTGCTGATAGGATTAAGATCCTCAAAGGAGCCAGCAGCTCCCATCCCCACTTTATACAGTGTTTGTTGGGAACTGCTTTCCCCCCTGAGCTGCCTGACAGTTTACCAGAATTTTCTCTTAGCCAACTGAAAGTCAATTTCCATAGCCTCACCAAACACTTCCTACAAGTTTTTGCCTTGACAACAAAAATTGCAGCCTATTTGGCACTTCAATACCAATCACCTGCCTCCACAATCCAACCAGGCTCGATAGGACTTTCTTTAGCTTGACAGCCTCCCTTACCCAAGGTCTGGGGATTGCTGTCACGACAGACACCAACGACTTTACAGCCACAGCTACAATTTGCTGCCTCAACAATGGAGGCACGGAACATGATCCATTCTGACTCAATGTCCCCTGCCTCCCTCAGGACGCAGTCAAAGCTCTGTCAGATGTGGGAGTTGAAGACATTTGCGACAGGTTCTTCTGCCAGCCGTTCCCAGCAGACCACATATTTAGGTCCACTGAGTCTGTCCTTGGTCACCACCTGAGGGGGTGTTCAGTTCACAGCTCAGCTCCTCTCTTCACCCAAGTGTAGAAAACACATGGCTGCAATTTCTATGATACAACTATAAAGTCGATCATGAAACTGCAGCCTAGTGTATCCTGATGTCAGGTGCATTTATGGACTCCCTTGTGTTCAAACATGGTGGCCGTTATGGATAAACCATACCAACCACAGAAATCAAATAACAAACACCACTCGGGTTCAAATCAGAAAGGCCATTCTCAATCACCGTCTGCTTTACAACACTAAGCCTTCACTAGTACTATACATCATAGCAAACCATATATCTGATATATCTGCACTGTTTAGCAAAAAATATTCATTCACTCATTCATTCACACTTTATTATGTTCAGCCATTTCCTCAGTTAGGTTCCTCAAAAAACTGCAGTGCACAGGAACTGCAGTTTGTATTATTTTTGGTAAAATTATCAAACTCAAATGTGGGAGATGTAGACAGCAGCAAAGCAATACAGAAGAAAGAAAAAGAACCAACATTATTTTGAGTAGATGTATAAACGAGTCTTGTAGCCTCCTAGGACCTGGCGTCCACATGTGTGGTGTCCACACAAAGACCTGAAGAACATCATGCAGTTCCTTGAATTTCGAATGGAAGTGACCATGACCTTCTTGGCTCAGCATGCCAATGACAGCTCTGACTTTTCAGAACAAGATGACCCAGATGTGTTAGTCCAAGGGAAAAAAATGCTGCTTTGTTCAGCCACAAAGTAAATGTTTTGCACATCATTGCGACTTCACTATCTTCTATGATATATATATATATATATATATATATATATATATATATATATATATATGAAATATAAAACTAAAGTCCTCATATGTGGACATAATTTTCTCAGAAACTACATCATGTAAAAAGCTAATTCTTTGTTTTTTACACTAACCAGGTGCCAATCAGCCCAAATAGCAAAGAGAAATAAAAAATGCATGCAAGAGTTTGGTCTTAGGAGGTTAAACAATATTTTGAGTGGATGTAAAAATAAGTCATTTAAATGCTCAGAAGTCATTTATTTCATTTTAATGGTTTAATGTCATGTTGTGTAAATGTCTAATGTCTAAGGTGTGAACTATACAGTCTTGTAAATTAGTATTAATTTAAAAGTCTAGTTAATTAGTATGAATTACGTCTAGTTAATCAGTATTAATTAAAACCAGTTAATTAGTATTAATTAAAAGTCCAGTTAATGTGTATGAATTAAAAGTGTAGTTAATGACTAGTCAACAGCTCTTGTAGACCCCCTACATTAGGATAAAGCAGCAGGATCATGTGATATCAGGAGATTAGGCATGTGCATTAATGACAATAAACAAGCAGCAGACAGCTCGCCGGGTAATGCTGACTAATTCATTCCTGATCTTCACTCCTCCGGACTCTTCTAGAAGCTGCTCTGTGTGCAGGTACAGCAGCTCTGGATCCGGTCTGTCCGGGCAGATGGACTCAGTTTGGACACTGAGGTCCCGCTTTGTCTGATATCTAGAACTCGTCTGGAGGACTGAGCGCCGCAGTCTGGTGCACTTCCAGTACCGAAACGCGTCGTGCTTCGTAGAAAATATTCTGTGCAGGATTCACGAGAATGAGCGCAGTGTTTAGAAAAGTAAACGAGTTTCTGTTGTGATTGTTTTGGGATTTATTCGTTTCAAGCTTCAGATTTTAATATTTATTTGTTACTCCTTCCAGGACCTGCAAACGACAGCTTTACTCTCTATTAAGCTTCCAGGACCTCCCTTTGAACGGCGGTGTCAAACTAAATATAGCGAAATTTACAGGCTCGTCTTGTTGCAGATGGGACTGGACAGAGCACTGGGCTTCATTTAAAGCAGTGCAAACATTTTATCCTCTGTTAAGTTTCAGTGAAGGGATCATTGTGCTTTAATAAAGGGACACTGGGAACACTGGAGTTGGTGTATGGGAGTCATGTGGGAGACTGGGGTTTGATTTCCAGTCTGTGATACTAAACTGTGTTACACCAGTCCTTGGGACTCCTAACACCACTCTGACCTCTGTAACATGAGTGACCCTGTAAATCACTCTGGATAAGAGTGTCAGCTAAATGCCATACATGTAAATATGTCCACAGCTGTGCTCAGGACTGAACTTCATCTGTCACCAAATCTGATTGGTACTTATGGTTGAAGAGTGGCACATTATTTGTGACTGGCAAGCTGATTGGCTCTTTTTGTTACAGGGACTTGATCTGTAACCAGAAAGCTGAATGACTGTGTTGAAGGGCGGGACTTAATCTGTAAGCAGCAAGCTGACTGGTTCTATTTGTTAAAGGACAGAATTTGATCTACAAACAGCAAGCTGGTTGGCTCTTGTTTTGATGAAAAGCGTGGAATCTCTATTTTACTGCTATGGATCTGCAAGAGTAAAGAGCCATATATTGCCGACCACTGTCCTCTGTGAAATGTACCTCCTGTTGCTGAGAAATATAGCATTTTATGTTTTATAAGACATAAGTCATATAAGACATGAGTAATGAATTGTAGCTATTAGTGTATCTCAAAACATTTGAATATGAATAAAGCTCATTCATGAACATTTTCATTCAAAACAGTAAATGTCATTTTATATTCATTGCATATAAAGTGACATTTCAAGCTTTTTTTGTTTTACTGTTGATCAGTATGACTTATATTTCAAAATATAACATTTAAACTTTAATAGATTATTAAAACAAAATATATTGAAATATATCACTTTAAATGTAATTAACAAAAATAGTTACATTTTTAATTATCAATTTTTCAAACCTTTTTCACAATATTCTATTTTTTCTAGTAGGTTATACATCACTTACTGTTATCTTTAGTAATGTTTAAGCTGCAGTTTTATTTGCAGTTCACAGACAGAATGGAAAGTGTGATCTTTGAGCCTTCATCAGGTCTTTTTCTGTCCCGATTTAAAAAATTAACTTGTCTGTGTAAAAGGGTTGCCAGTGGTAATATACAGTACAGTGGTAGCCTAACTGTCTTATTCGTTCTCTCAGTGAATGTCTGCAATGAAATCTGTGAAAGTGGCAGTTGTTGGAGCAGGTGTGATCGGACTGTCTGCAGCAGTGCGTCTGTCTGAGACTCTACGGAATTCATCTGTGACCATACTGTCTGAGAAGTTCTCTCCAAACACCACTAGCGATGGAGCTGCTGGAATCCTTCTACCTGAGGTGTTTCCAGGTAGGGAGGATCATTTATTGGTTAAGACAACCAACAGATATACATTATTATTGACAAGTGTTGAGGAGCTTTGGTATTTTTCCAGAGTATGTCTTGTAATGAAGCCTATCTACTGGTCTCTCCTTTACTGACCAACAGACATCCCTCTGGCCCGTCAGCGGCGTTGGTTCAAGGAGACATTTGATCATCTGCTGGGCATTATTGAATCACCAGAAGCCCCAGAAGCAGGAGTGTTTTTGAGCTCAGGGTACTGTATGAACTTGGGAAGAGTGCATGATATGAACATAATTGTGACATAAATAACTGCTTGTGATTTTTAGTCATAATCATGATCAGTACATTTTGTTACAGATTATTGTATTAATTGTTCGTGTCTGATAATTCCTGTTTTCTTTTAAAGATACCACATATTCAAAGAAGTCCCTAGTGAACCAAAACCTTACTGGTCTGATTATGTTTTTGGATTCCGCTTCATGACACATCATGAGATGAGAAGATTCCCCAATCATAAGTTTGGTCAAGCTTTCACTTCAATAAAATGTGAATGTCCCAGATATCTGCCATGGCTGGAGAAAAGGTAAATATTATTGCATGTTATTATAAAAAAAAAAAGCATAACGCAGTACAATGCACTTTAGAATTCCGCCTCACAGTACAGACTGGAATCTTGTTGAGCTTTTCCTGTAGTGGCAATATTATTCTTCAAATTAGCCTTTGATCTTATTGGCCAATCATAAACCTAAACAATATCATAAATCTGTTTATCTTTAATAGGTTAAGAGAAGCTGGTGGTCATATTAAACATGAAAAAGTGACTGATCTTCAGCAACTCATCGGTAGCTATGATGTCATTGTGAACTGCTCAGGTGTTTGGGCCCATCACCTGGTGGGGGACAAGGAAGTCTACCCAGTGCGGGGGCAAATTCTCAAGCTTCGTGCTAACTGGCTGAAGAATTTTATTCGGGATGGAGATGGCAAAACTTACATCTACCCTGGAATTGACTATGTTACTATAGGAGGCCCTCGACAAAAGGATGATTGGAGGCTGGAGGTGGATAAGGGAGACAGTGAGGACACAATGAAGAACTGCAGCCAGTTGGAGCCATCCCTGCAGAAGGCTGTGGTGTTGGAAGAGTGGGTGGGCCTGAGGCCTGGCAGGAGGAATCCTCGTGTAGAAAGGGAGTGGCTGCAGGGTGAGGAACGGAAGGTGTTACTGGTGCATAATTATGGCCATGGTGGCTGTGGCATTACTTTGAGTTGGGGCACTGCACTGGATGTTGTGGAGCTGGTGAAGAAGAGTCTGCATGAGGAACAACCATATGCAAAACTGTGAATGGACTATATTATTTTTTAGTAGTTATTACATTTTCCATAGGTTTTCTTAATTGCAGTTTAACAAGATAAAGAACCATTGTCATTTACAAATAACACAATTTATATACCAATATAGCAAACTACTACAGCCAAGTCTTACTGGTGCATAATATGGCCATGGAGGCTGTGGCATTACAGTAAGCTGGGACTCTGCACTGGATGCACTGGAGGTGGTGAAGAAGGGTCTGCATGAGAAATGACCTCACCCATAACAGTAGTTCTGCACAAAAGTTGACACTGAATGTCTGTAACATCACTACAAAAGGACAGGCTGCATGCTTTCATAAAACAGTTCAACCTGCATAGAAACTGAAGTAGAGAAATAATTTGAATTATTTTAGAATATTGTCACATGAAGTATCATAATATTTTACAGTGATTCATTGAGCACTATATACAAAGTACTACAAAAATGCTACTTACAATACATGTTTAGCTACAGATCAAATTATAATGCCTATTTTATTAGATATGTTAGTAATCTTTGCACTCATTATAAAAGTTTGTATCAAACATGAATCAGTACAAATGATTATAAATAATTATTTTAACTTGCAGTATTAAGTTCATTTTTACTTCTAGAAATATAATAAACTAGGTACAAATAAAAAAATGCATCAGCACTATTTACAAGATAAAAAATACAAATACCTTGAATGTTACTGTCATTGAAAAATAACTGCACTTAAAATGTAAAGAATAAATAATGTGAACGATGTTAACACTGCAGCATTTTGAGCAAGTGCAAATTATTAAATTATTCTTTTTTTTCTTCATTAAAAAAGTTTGTCACTCAAATAAATGAGGTTTTGACGTAATTTTACATTCTCAAGGCAACAAGTCAGGTCTGCCATCTCTAGAGGAGTTTATTAACAAATTCTGCTTGTATGAAGTGTAGTTCATGGATGTTCTTCCCAGTTCTTCAACAATGTTTCATTTGGCTCCTCCTCCTCTTCCCTGCGATGTAGATTGTAATGGTTCCGTGGTGGCCAAGGTTCTGTCCTTAGACCAAATTTCCTCTTTGTGAGGTGGAACTGTGCTTTCACAAAGCTGTAGAAGTCATACTCATACTCCATGCGCTGGTATAGCACTTGCAGGGCCTCCAGGCTTGGTGTCTGCTTGTGCACAGTTCCAGTCATATTCCCTAACTTCCTGTATTCTAAAAGAAACATGGGAAAAACATGCCAGTAAAGCTGGTCAAACGTCACCAAAATGTTTAGGTATCAGTAAATAGACGTTTCACAGTAAATAAACCTTTGCATGTACATATTTTATGTACTTAATAGAAAAGTAACAGTGAAAACAAAACATTGCTTGACAAATTTCAAAAGAAGGCAAGGTGTCCAAAACATTTGATGGGTATTGTTCATAGAATATTTTCTATATTGTCAATTTTACCTGTACTTTTGTAGATGTTGAGGACGTCAGAAAAGAAGTGAGGTAGGAGTCTCTCCAGTAAGAGTAGCACATCCTCTAGTTCTTCCAAAATGCCCACCAGCAGGTAGTGGTCCCTGACATTGTCCTTAGCCTTCTGCAGTGCCCACAAACCTGGTTCCCTATCCAGAACCCCAAAAGAATGATACAGAATAACTGTTTGTAAATGGCTCACAAATGCTTCTGCCTCCTTTCGGCATTATTAACTTTAAGTACATATATTCGGTTTCTAATTCACATGAACACAGCTATGTACCACTGTTAAGCAGAAAACATAAGTGATACGTATAGGAGCCTGTCTCACCTGCATTGAGGATGCTGACCACAGAAATAAGGGATAATATAGAAGAGCCGGGGGTTGGAGCACTCGGGGTAACTTTGCAAGATGCAAGTGTTAATGTCCTGAGAGCAACACAAACACAATATAAGACTGCCAAACAGAAGGTCAATAAATCAGCTGTCAAGAAATAGAATTACTTGAGTGAAACAGGTTTCAGTGAACAGACATGTTTATGTTCTTCCACAAGGGGTCTAAGCACACAAATTCTGGAACTATGGGGGCATTCATATCAGTGAGCTGCTGGCAGGAGACCCACGCCTCTCTACTTCCTGCCCCTAAGCAAAAGCAAATGAAACATGAGCGTTCCATGTCCAGAAATGTACAATATTACATTCACACGAGTGAAGTGTACAGGATTGTGAAAAAGTCAGGACAACCCATGACCTTTAACTTTTTTACACATGCTTAAACATATGGACATTTGATCTTCATTTTAACTATATTGAGGGATGGATAACTTTTTTTTTTAATTGCAAAATGTAATTAAAAGAAATGAAATGCTTGTTCTTGTCCTAATAGCTAGTATTTTCTCCTTTGGCTGAAATAATATCAATTATACCTCTTTGACACCAACAGGAAAGAAAGATGTTCCCACTCCTCCATGTGGAATTCTTTCAGCTATGTGATGATTCAGCAGTCTTAGATTTTCCTCAAGTCCCCTCTGATACAATTTCATTGTGGTTTTTATGACACCAGAGCTCTCCAGGCCCTTCTACAGCAAATCAGCCCCAGATCAGGACATTTCCACGCCCTAATTCACAGTTGGGATGAGGTTCTTGGGCTCAAATGCTGTGTTTGGTTTGCATCGAACATATCTTCTGTTATTGTGCCCAAATATTTCCCAATATGTGCCCAACTTTGGATTCATCTGTCCAAAGCACACTGCTCCAGAAATCCTGGGCTTTGTCCTCCTTTCCTCCTCCTGTGGAAATTAAACATGTACAGTCCCTTTCTGATGGCAGATGCATGCACTTTGACATCATCCATGGTAAAAGCTGGCTTTAGGTCCAGTGATGACCTGGTAATGTTTGCAGTTGTTCTCAATATTATTCACTTGTATATTATTTTCCAGACAGTAGAATGGCTGATTTCTAATAGTTGAGTTTTTTTAATCCCTTTCCAGAATATCATGCATCTAAAACCTTTCTGAAGGCTTCACAGAGGTCTTTGAATCTGCTCATCATGATCACACTCACTTCAGCAATCAAGGGCAAACCAAATTAAGTCAAGAGCAAACACTCTAACGCTATTCTCTACACATAATTTGCAGCTGATGTGGTAATAAATATGGCTATGTCCTAACTTTTTCCTCAGTAGACAATTTCTAATAATTATGTTTAATAAATTGTTTTTAAAACACATTTCCTCTGTTTTATGCATTTAGTTATATCACCTCCGTCCCCCGTTATTGTTCAAATGAATATCAAATGTCTACATTTAAATGTCAAAGGTCTCAATGGGGTGTCCTAAATTTTTCACATGACTGTACATATACATGCAAACCTGGTCACAGATGACTAGGAAAAAACTACCATGAATTGTATTGTAAATAGTTTTTCATCTGGACAAAATGAATTATATGTACACTCCATACTCAAAAAAGGGGAAACCAGGAAACTGAAGTGATGAGCGCTGTTTTTAAGTAGCTGTAAAACTGTCTCACAATGAAGCATCAACAGAGCACCAAACAGAAAAACCAGCAGTGAAGACAGCAGAGCCTTTTCTCATTCTAAAAATAACATTAGTGTACTGCCTAATAAACCCAACATGCTGACTGAGTGGTGAAAGAGGCATTCATGCAAAACTGTAAAACACACACAGGGGAAATTTGGGCAGAATCAATTTATGAACCAGCAAAGCTCTACACTTACAGCACTCCTGCTAGTAGCCAGAGTGGTGGTAATTACACTGTAGCACAGCCAGTGCACTGGAACTAACTATTTCTGACTGGAACCTGAGACCAAACGTACACTTTGGCACTGGCAACAGCTTTCCAAACATAACAAAAACAGTTGTCCTTTCATTAAATCCAAAAATATACCTGCTGAGGGAGGCCCAAAAGGCATTAACTTAAACTTAACCGAAGGTAAAGGTTAAATAATGGGCTGTTCATTGGCTCTCATTTAATAATGAATATGTATATGAATGTACATTCATTGCTCAAGCCATGGAACCACCATTTACATTTACAACAATATTTAATCCCATGGCTATGTCTCTTATGGCAGAAAAACATCAGGTTACTATTCACCAGTAGAAATATGAGGCAACACTGGACCTTGCAGACAACAAAGTCCTCTGTTTCCATTGACCCATATCTCAATCCACAGTCCCAACCTTTCATACTGGCATCTTTTTCTAGGATGAGCTGTTAAGTCTTCTTCGTAATGAGCCAGTGTGGTTTCAGGCTTTCATTCCAATTAGCAAACCAAATAATAGACTAGACAGAAATAAAATTAACACCACCTCCTTGTCTCTATCATTGTCCATATTATTTTTTCATCTCCACTTACTATACAGGAGCACTTTGTAGTTCTATAATTACAGACTGTAATCCAACTGTTTCTCTGCATATTTTGTTAGCCACCTTTTGCCCTGTTTTGCCCCCCACGGGACCACCACAGAGCAGGTATTATGGTGGTGAATCATTCTCAGCAGTGCAGTGACACTGATGGTTGAGAAGCTCATAAAATGCACAATGAGTGTAGAAACAAGTAGCTGGTGTTAATATTACTGCAGATCTGTGTACTAACAAATTGTGTGAGGAGTGAGACCAACCATCCCTCCAATTAAATAAGGGGAATTAAAGTGTGATTCTGTTTGACTAGAAGGAAAATCTGCAGTCACTCCAGCCCAGTCTGTTCTACAACTAATATGGCTTGAACTTAAGACGTAATAAATTTCACTTTCAAAATATAAGCATAACATTGTCAAGGATACCCAAGAGAAAGATTTTCAAAAGTCTCACTAGATATCTCTCATCATGCTTCATTCCTGGAGTGCGGACAACGTGATTCTCTTCTCCCCTCCAGTCCCCAAAGCGTCGGAAAAAGTAATTGGACAGAAAGCGGTTGATTGGATCTCTAATGATATTGATGTACACAGGCTCATCTATTCGGAACCTGTTTGGAGAAGTGGAGATGGAAGATTCTTAACTTCATGTCTGGAGCACACTGACCCATTGTTCTCCAACACTCACCAACAAACTCAAACATTGGGTTGGTTTGCTGAACATGTGAGGCACTGTTGTGAGTGAATGTTCACCCCTATTCACACTGTCTTACAGTGCTCCCTTTCTATTCACAATTTAAACCTTCCTGAGACTGTGTCCTCATTTGGGGACATTAGATTTTAGCTTCGCTGTGGCCTATACATTACTGCATGAACTTGGAACTGGTGTTCTCAAATGAGCACATACTGTGCTGCAGTGTATTGGATTCAGTAGTACTACAGTATTTAAAAAGATGCTATCCATCTTGATAAACTCAAGATGGTAAACCAACTGAGAACTGTAGAATTCTACTGGTATTATATGCTTATTTTAATTTTGTATTGTTAACTTTTAATTTTGTATTTTGTGGGTTATATTGGGTTTTGTGTCATTATCATTAACTATTTATTTGTTTAACAAATAATGTATTCGAGACAGAAAGAAAAGGTGGTTCTTCTTTATTGTTTTTAGGTGCACATGTCCATTTAAGGACACAACACACAACTTGCATGCTGTTTTATTCTTTGCTGTTGCAAAATATCAATTTGGTTACAAGGAACAAAACCTATAATCTTCATACGAGGACATAACCACCCTATCCCCAACAAAAGCAAAACGGAGAAATTAAAAATATACAGTGGCAGCTCATGTCTTAAAAAGCTAGAACTGATCATACTTCAAATGCTTCAGTCTACATTTCTGATCTTTTGTACTTCTACTGTCCTGCAAGATCATTTCAGGTACTGGAATTCAGATTCGCTTCAATTGATGGTAGATCATTCAGTGTTATGGCTCCCAAGCTATGGAACTCACAATCACAAGGCTTTTGACTCTGCCCTTCATTTTCCAAATTTAAACTCTCTTCTCCCAGTACTTACTTTCTCTTTCACCGTCTTAAGTGTTTATTGTCTCCATCTACATTAAAATTATTAATACTATTATTATTCTGGTTATTATTATAACATTATCCTCAGTGAGTACTGGTTAAACTGTTGCTCAGTATGGAACACTATGAATCCAACTGCTAGCATGAGAACGTTGGGAGGTTGTTTGGGAATGCTGAGTCAGTGTGTTGTGGCCAATACAAGCTATAATGTACTGTTACCTGGTGAAATTGAGGAAATGAACATGGCGAGTGTATAGAAATGGCTGAGGAACAGTGCTAATGTTAATCATCAGATCCATCTGCATGTCAAACAAAGAGGAGAAATGAAATGAGTAAACCTTTCATGAGAGATTCAAACGACCAACAATGGCATACATTTGGGACGTGACCTGTTCATGCTTGCTAAGTCTGGTCTTGTTGTGGATGTCTGATGAGATGAGGGTGAACTGGTTTCTTTCTGCAAGAATACGAAGCAGCAGGACAATAGTACGACTTCCACACTTCCCAACTCGATTGTATATAACCTGGCTTGGGAAAGGTAATGCCTACAACAGAAACAAACAGGCCAATTTATTAATGACACCAATTCAACCACCACAGGTTTAATTAATTTTCATGATCGCCACAAAAAGTACATAACATGACTAGTCAATATAAAATAAAATTCTGGATACCTCAGCATGGAAATACTGAACACAACTCCAAAACAAATCTTTAAGTGCAGATTCTCTGGCTATGGAATATCACACTTACTCTGGATGCTAAGGGTCCATGGTCATCCAGAAATGTTGATTTCCCTAAAGATACAGCATAGATGAGACTATAGGATGTGATTTTGTCACAGCATGTTATGAATCAGAAGCACATATGGGTAATATACAACCAGGAGTTAAGTTTAAATCAGGCTTAGTCACGTAAAAAAAAACAAATAGACCTCTCTATTCCAAGCACATTATTTAAAGACAGGAAATGTTGATTAGATGACTTCCTGGCTGTTCTCTACATTGTTCTCAGAGTGTCAGGGCTATAACTACCTCTTTCATGCTGCTGATATACTGAGAAACAAAAGCCTGCTTGATAACTGCCTACTGCTCTGCCTTCTCCAGCACCTCTCTAAACACTCACTGTTTGCTCATGCTAATGGCAGGACACTGTGGCTGCTATAAGTCAAATAATTTACCATACAACTACCAAAATAATGAGGGATATGTTAGGGTTATGTTAATACCCACTGAATTATTTAAGTGGAACTAAAAGTGGCTTGAATGAAACTCAACCAAAGTCTCTGTTTAAGTGCAGCATAATTTAGTACACTTATCATAGCTTTAATAGAGGCTTTCCTTCACTTTTGGGATCATTTATGGTCTAAAATAAAATGAAACCTAAGTAAAATGAGGCTTGAGAAACAGCTGTTCAGTTAGTGTTAGAATAGAAACAAAAAAGCACACGAACGTGAATGGTTAAATGTGGTATAAATCAGCTTCATTTTATAGCTGAATGTTTAAGGGAAGGTTTTCTCATTAGCAACACTGTATTTAAGTATGAGGCAAAGTATGAGGTATGACATATTGAAGTATGAGGTAAGGTATGAAGTATGGGGTATAATGTATTTAAGTATGAGATAAAGTATGAGATATGAAGTGTTTAAGTATGAGGTAAAGTATGATGTTTGATGTATTGAAGAATGAGGTAAAGTATGAAGTATTTAATTATGAGGTTAAGTATGAGGTATGAAGTATTTAAGTATGAGGTAAAAGTATGATGTACTGAAGTATGAGGTAAAGTTTGAAGTATGGGGTACAATGTATTTAAGTATGAGATAAAGTATGAGATATAATGTATTTAAGTATGAGATAAAGTATGAGATATAATGTGTTTAAGTATGAGGTAAAGTATGAGGTTTGATGTATTGAAGAATGAGGTACAGTATGAAGTATTTAAGTATTTAAGTGTGATGTATTATGTATTTAAGTGTGAGGTAAATTATGAGGTATGAAATATTTAAGCATGAGGTAAATACAACTAGTTTCCCACTACTGTCTAAACTGTTCCTGTGTAATTATAAATGTTACAAATGTAACTAGACAACTCCCCTTTCACAAGAATTACCTCAGAATTACTCCAGGTCATCAGAAAATCCTCACTTTAAACAACAATGTTTCAGTTACTAATTATAATATTAATAAAATCCTTTCAGAACAAAACCTGGGTCTTTTTTTTTTTTTTTACTTAGACCTGGATAACCCACCTCTATTCATTATTAAAGTGTCTTAAACCTGCTGTAGGAGAGATCATTTACTGCCAAGTTAAAGTTTTATTGCTTGCTTTTTTATGTAATTAAAACACATTTAAGTTGACAGTTGTTTACACAGATTTCCTCTTGTAGTGAGTAAAAGTACATTTGCTATCTGTAAAACCCAACTGTAGGTCTCTGGCAGGAAAACAAAATCTCTTCCCATCAATTCATTAATAGTTCTATATAAAGTTCCTTATAACCACCTAATAAAAAAAGAATAAACCCTGTACAATAATAAATAAATGTATTATTCATATTCTAAGTCATTCTAGTCATTTCAGTCAAGTAGCCACATTCTTACCGAAGTAATAACGGACATGGAGGAGAAGTTGAGGTGCTCCTCCATTGAACTGCCACAAAACAGAGCCCAAACAAAACAGCAGCAGCGTGGTCAGACACAGTCCAAAGTCCCGGCGAGAGACCCTCAGCAAAACAACGGCCAACCAGTTCCCCCTCCTGTTTTTCCCTCGGATATAAGTCTTATGGCAGGCATTACTTCCAATGTGCTTCGCCATGGTTTCAGTCCACGCAGGGAATGGAGGTGACCCATTCGATCTCAAGAGGGCTACTCCAACTTCTGTCAGGTTTCTGAGAGACCTGTGTGCCTTCTTGAAGCCAAAGTGTCAAATTACAAATGATAGAGCCATTTCTGTAGCACATGTGGACTGCTGGCTACACCTCTTTCACTCCTCTCACTCTTCCAGTCTCAGTATGATGGAGTGCAGTAAGAGTGATTTACATTTAGAAGGGCTTTTGATGTGTGAGACAATAAGGACCACTTGGGTTAGCAAAGCCCCTCATTCTTATTTTTTATTTTTGGAGACAGTTTGGGTAAGAAATACTGAAGCGCTGTGGAAATTCCTGTGCAAAAAAAACAACAACAACAAACCCCCCCCCCCCCCACCCCCCACAAACAGTTGGTTGCCTTAATTTGGCCTTTATTAGCCTGCAAGTTTGTTGACCTTCTTTATTTTGCGGCTGAAAAAACTTTATTGTTCACACACCCACGGGAATTCAAAGGCTGCAGATGTCTTTATACATATCAAAATTGAGAGTGTAAGGGGGGTGAGTATGATCAAGGGCTACATTACTTACAAAATAAATAATCAATTTGACATTTTAACAGTGTGAGGACACATATAGCCATTTTTGAATTGTAAGGACAACGCCAACAGACGAGCAAAATAATGCACAGATCCAACATATAAAGCAACGTGTTTAAAAATGTGTTAAAAAAAATCCAAAGTATACTGTCACTGTCCATTGAAAACCATGTATTTTCATTTTTTTTGTTTTCTCAATGGTTTGAACCCTGTACCTGTTCTGTACATTGTGTAAAAAATAGACTAATGGAAATGATCTAAACAGTAATTACTGTTATTTTACTTTACCTTCCATTTAAAATGAAGAGCATTTTTGCTTTCTCCTGTAAAGTTTTTCTTTGGAGAGCGACAATATTTGTCAAGGCTACATCAATAATTGTTCCTTCAGGAAGAGACTTAATGTCTATCGATCACAATCTTCAGCGCTAACATTTTTAACCCAAGTGAAACTAAAGAACACATTTTAAAACAAATGCAAATTCACAATTCATCACAGAGAGCTCCTATTCTGTATTTACAATTGAAAGGTGACTCATAATTCACAATCCATAACATCCTACTACACAATTAAATTGAGATTAAAGGAATATCTGCATAAATCACTGGCTAAACACAACACTGTTTATTTGTCTGAATGATTTGTAAATTATGTACTTTTAGACACTCACAGTTGTTCAACATTCTAATGTGGAAACATTAAAACTACTTGTTTTCAATGTAAGAAAAAAAAGTTACCAAAAACAATATGAACCTCTGAAGGAAAGAAACCAAGTTCTTCCCTCCCCCTTAGCAAATCTTAATTGGCTTGTGCTTGAAAAACATACAGCTTTTCTTCACAACAGTCTGTGAAGTTACTGTCCTGGGCAAACATTCTACATCAGTCTTTCTGCATTTAAATCCTTCATGACATTCACGTCAGGTGTTGTGATCTAACAATGGTTGAAAGATCTGTGGAATTTGCTGTATGATCCACTCCCAGTTACAGAAGTGGCTGTAACCAACCAGGCATCCAAGCCAGAGACCTGAAGATCCCATCCACTGTGCTCAAAGATTTACAGCTTCACACAGATTTCTGATAAACCTCTCAATGGGATCTATGGAATGAATAAGAAATGTATTTAGACTTTTTGTACACATACACTACAATATTTTTTGTGATTTTGTCACAAAAATAATGTACTTACTGCTATGCGATGCTGTTTATGAAGCTGCTGGACTCTTGTTTCATCCAAAACTGTTGCAATATCACTCAAAGGCTTGGCCAAGTCTTCAGAATACCTCTGGACAAGGGAGAAGGGAACCCCGTAACGGCCATGCTGATAAGAAAAGTGAGATATTTAAATTTCATGCAATTCTCTTATATTATTATTCATTATCTTATATCCATAACAGAGTATTGTAATACTGTCCTGCTATCATAATATAACCCTAATAAAAGAGTGTACTGGAATTGAGACATGGCATAACTATATGTAGTTATGAGCTGAAAGCGTCGGACTTTAATGAGATATCTCTCACTTCAAATATCTCTGTAAATTTATTCTCCTACTACTATCAGCATTTACATCAATAATCAACAGTGACACTGTTTCACTCTTCCATGCCATATGTTATCCTTCAGAGTATAAATCCTTCCTTTCCTTCTCAATACTCAAATTAATATTCGTTTTATCTGTCCAAATTCTTGTTCTCATCTGGGCAAGCTTTTAAAATGGTTTACATCAGTCCAATCTGTTACCAGTGGTTTGTATTTTGAAGTAAACATTAGAATTTTAATTCCTGGATGTGTCTGTTGATTGTAGACTTCACAACAACAAAGTCTTCTTTTGGTTCTTGAGTTGACTAAATATTGTAAAGAGGTTTTATGTTACTAAGTAACATAATTCCACAACTATGAAATGTGTATGTCCTCCAGCTTTATTTGGTGTTGCTGAGCTTGTCTGAACTTAATTTCTTTTTACAAATGTACCACATTACTGATGTGGCTCCCAGAGATACTGCTAGCTGTTTATTTTTTTTTGCTGACTGAATGATGACCTTCAATTACAAACAACATATTAAACAACTCCATATCATTTCTCTCCATAATGTCATGCAATAAAGAGGAAACAGGCCACACCTGGCCCTGAAACCACTGCTCAATTCGTTGTCCTATTATTTAAAGCCTGTAAAAGCAGACTGACTATATAAAAATGGCTAAATGATTAATGTAATATTTGTATTAAACCCCTTGAATGAAAGAATGAGAAAGTCTACACTTCAATCATATTCTGATTGATTGTAATATAGAAGGAAAATTGCTAACTGCCACCTTCCAAATACCTGGACCTGAAAATATAATTACATCTGTGATTTCTTACTCTGATGCTGGTTTCTTACAGATGCTGTTATTTCTAGATATTTATTAATCAATCTATCAAAAAAAAGTAATCATGACATCTTGAAGTGAGATACCTTATCAGAAAAGGGCTCCTCTGTGAGATCAATACCATCCAAGTTCAGTTTCTCCCCTATAAGTGACTCCAAATTGGCAATTTTGCTGTGTTGAGCCTTCTTTCCAAGCCTGTGGTTGAAAGGTTTGCTGGACCAAGGAGCAAAGTCAGGGCTAATGTCCTTACCCTTTGCAAAGGGCAGTGGAAGGGGTTTTGGAGGAACTGGTGGTTTCCTATGATGTGTGCTTAAAGGAGCATTGCCAGCATCTACCTCATCCTCCACTTCTGCTGTGGTGGAATTAACAGAAGGAAAAATAACAGACTTTGTGTGTAGCTCTGCAGGTCTATCTTCTGGAACTTCAGTTTGAGCAAGGCCATGTATCTCAACAGGGCTTTGCCTCTGCACTGCAACATCACAATCCTCTGAATGAGTGGGCCTCAGGTCTTCTGGGTGTGTTGTGTGCTGTAGAAGGTCGTCTAATGAAAGGTAACGTTTCCAAAGCCCTTGAAGACCAGGGAGAACAACCAAGGCATCACAGCTGTGGCTGAGGGGCTTAGATCTGAGCAAGCAGTGGCCCTTACCAAAGCAAATGTCTTTGACGGTGGTTGTTTGAAATGTGAGCAGAAGAGATTGTGGGCTGCGACTGCTAGACCCGCTGGACTGGCTGAAGGGAGGTGTTGGATACTCAGGAGACGGAAGGTGACTGGACTCGAAGCCTGATGAGGACCTGCTTAAATGAGATGCCTTTTTGTCTTTCCCTAAAAAAGAGCCATGTGATATGTGATTTACATGAAACTCTGACACCAGTTACAACCACAGAAAAACATCAATATACAACAAATATTGTCAGCTGGAAGGAACAATGAGTTCTCATTGCAAAT
The DNA here is from genome assembly GCA_034509495.1 of Acestrorhynchus altus. Taxonomy (NCBI): domain Eukaryota; kingdom Metazoa; phylum Chordata; class Actinopteri; order Characiformes; family Acestrorhynchidae; genus Acestrorhynchus; species Acestrorhynchus altus. The sequence continues at coordinate 9,455,940 of CM067513.1, forward strand.
TGATACTTGATATGATATATGGGCATTATGAATCTGGACATGATTGTGAACACATATAATAATAGATCACTGGTAACAGAAATGGAGAGCAAATGCAAAAAGACAGAAATAAAAGAAGGCAATCAAGAGAGTAGATTCATAGAGCAGTTTATTCCACAGGCTCTGTTATAACTGGACACACTGACAAAGCTGGCCTCATGGGAGTTTTCTCATGAGTACATGGTAGTCAATTCCATTAAACATGGATGTTGTACTGTATTGTTGTTTACCTCCAGTTAAAAATAGCAGACATTTATTCTTTAAATCAGAGATGTGTTTTAATACTTCTACAGTTACCATGATCAGAATAATCTTGTTTGACCAAATAGGAGAAGCACAGTGGTATATATCTTTGTAAATATGTCTATTTTAGCTTCTGTACTTTGCATATAACAGAGGTTTTAGGCACATAAGATATTGTGCAACATTATATTATTTTAACTAGAAAAATATACACAAAGAAATCTCAAGAGCACAAGCATGGAAAATGCTCTTCACAAGGGCTACTGACATTCACAAGAGCATGTCATGAGTACTGTCATTTTATAAGACTAAATCCAAGCAAAAAGTAAAGATCTGTGTAATGATATTTTTCAAACTCTTTTTAGGCGAGCACAAAATCTCACGCAGTGATAACAGACAGGACTGAAATGTAGAAGCCATTTCCGTCTCTGTGAGAGCAAAGCCTTGATGAAGGTAGATGGGAGAATGTTCTTGCAAAGAGAGCGAGAGAGATAGAGAATGTACTGGTCCCTGGCGTATTTGGTGGAGAAGGTGACTGACATATCTGAGGATGGACAGTAGACAGGAGATGAGGACTAGCAGCGGAGCGTGAGACAGAGGAGGGACAGTTCAGCCCTCGTGGCAGAGGGAAATAAAATTGGCGAGAGAGAGGACAGAGATGGCGGCGAGATGAACACGGAAAGCCAAGCGCCAGAGAGATCTCGTCACACACTGGCCACACAGTTCAGTTTGTTTGGCTTGACTCTGGAGCATGCAGGCCCTGGCAGACCGCAGAGAAGAGGTGGAGTAGAGCTGGAGAGAGTCACAGGCGAGGAAGGCTGTTATTACCGTTCTCCAGTGTCTCGCTGCTCTCATAGCAGCCCGAATCACGGGGGGAATCTGGGGGGGCTCCACTCTCTGACAGAACCTTCTCTTCAGAACCTTCTGATGATCCTCCATGCTCAGGGTCACTGTTACCTACATAACACACACACGAAAAATGGTCAGACTTGTTGCAAAAGATTGGTTTCTGTTGCTTTTGCACTGAAATTAATATGGTAATGTGAATTCCAGTACCATACTGGAGATTAGACTACAGACATACAGACTTGGACTACACAGACTAAATAAACTAAATTGTGCAAACTGGCATACTGCTATCAATAAAAAGGTGTTATATGGACAAAACTATTGGAACATCTGCTATTCGTTGTTTGTTTCTGAAATCAAGGGTTAAAATCTTAAAATCTCTGTTTGCATCTCTGCTGATACAGGAAGGCTTTCTATTAGATTTTTAAGCATTCCTGTGAGGATGTGGTTGCAGCATTAAGAGCCTTTCCACCATCACCAACCCACCTAATCTCCAATTCCCCAACCCATCTCAAAAGCAGTGGATGGTAACACCATAATTTCAGAGAACATAGTTCCACTGCTCCACAGCTCAATGCTGTATACCCCTCTAGCCCATGCCTGGCATTAAGCATGGGCCCAATAGGTTTATCTGCTCCAAAGAGTTCTATTTTCTTGACTCAACATTTGCACATTTGCGTCAGCAGTGGGTGCAAGTTAAAGCCCACAAGCAAAGGCCAATTAAAGCTCTTCAGGAGAAGTGGGGCACAAAAAGTTAAACACCAGCTGATCAGGTGAACAACAAAATGCTGCTGCAGGTATTCATATACGACTAAAGCTAACCATCGGCATGCTTTGTTGGCATGACACAGAGAGAAGAGCAACAGTATCCAGGAAAACTGGATAATTAAAACAAATCTATATTCTTGTTACAGAACTATTACCATACACAATGTTAAGCTATGCTATGTGTCTGTTGTAAAAGTGACATAAACCAGACAATCACAGCACAACACAACATTTTCCCCCCACAAAAGGAAACTGTATCTTGAAACGTTTATGTGGGCATTCTATGGCACCTTTAATATATAATCTATGTGTTCGGAATGTGTACGTATATCCTTCACTCTTGGCCCACTCACTGTCATATTCCTGCAAAAGCTCCACTGCAGTCAGCAGCACTGCTCTGTGCTGAGGGTCTCTGATGTTCAGCTCATCCAAGTCCTCCTCCTCCAGCAACTTAAATGTGTCCAGATCCTCATAGCCATTAAACAGGAAGGTGGGCATGTGCTCCTAAAGCAGAACCGTACAAGAATATTTTACTAAACCTGAAATAACCACTGATATACAGTAGGAGTAGGAGGAATGTGTCAATAATCCACAGCTTGCTGCTCTATGTGCTGTTCATAAAGATCATTACTTTGAGGTTAATGCGTTCCAGAAGCTCCTCCACAGATGTAGGTTTAGGTGGTCTGCTCTTCCTCCTCTTCCGGACACTGCGTTTAGGCTTCTCCTCTTCCTCACTCAGCACATCTACATAGATGAATTTAAAGGTGCCCACCTTGTTGTTCAGCAAACCCATCCATGTTCCCATGGGTGGCTTACTGATTATGTCTATTAGATCCCCTTTCTGAAACAAAAGAGAACATATAATGTGGGTTAAGTGCATGTTAAAAAACATTCACTAAACATGTCCCAAAAGACATGGAAAGTTTATCATATGGAACAAATAACATTCATTAACGCTCCAACAACAGATACTTGCTTGGTGATTTTATAATTATTTGTATTTTGTTTGGTTTCTTGTACTGCCTATTTGTGTATGCTGACTTATTTTGGAGTGGATTCGTTCTTGTTATTTTTGATATAGCTGGAAAAGGAAAGGTTCCTTTATTAAAATATATTGTAATATAGTGACCTTAAAAAAGTAGGAGAACTTAAGATTGGTCACTCATTTATAGGTATTCAAAGGTATGAGATTTTCAAGGTATGATAGTCTCAGACAACAGCATGGTATATGATATGATATTTCTCAATTCATCTTCTTTTTCTTCTTATTATTATATCACCATCAGTTATCAGTATTATCAGCTACAAAGGAATTAAGATTTTTTTTGGTTGAATTTCCTTCCTAACTACTGTTAAAACATGAAACATTTGGTGGAAGCATATGCAAATACATAAATAAACAAACAAATAAACAAACAAACACATACATACATTCATAAATTTCATTAAAAAACAAACAAAAAATATTTCTCCTTTAACTGACTGATTGACTGACTGGGTTCCAAAACTACAAGATTCTGTTTGAATCATCAGTTTCAATATAATCATATACTGTTGCAACCCTACTCATTTATCATGAGCATCAGCTGTGGGCAACAAAAGACATTACAATCGTAAACAGCACACAGTGAAACCAAATGTATTACCTTGAGTTTGAGGGAGTCTGTGTCATAAGGGCTGGGGATAAAGTCAGTGTGCACGAGGGCTCGGCCACAGAAAGGCCCTCTGTAGGGCAGCTCGTCATCATCACCATCCTCCGATTTCACACTCTCTCTATTACTGGCAGAGGAGTCTGTAGTGCTCACTGTCTGACCACCTGCAAAATAATATGCACACATGGAGTGGAGATTTGCCATGTGACTCAGTGTAATTGTGTAGCCATTTAATCAGTCACACAGAAACACACTTACTCATTGAACTCTGTCCACTCAGTGAGCTCCTCAGGCTCTCGACAGAGCCTCCAGCCTTGAGTTTGGGTTTCTCCAGAGAACCAGTATGTGTGTGGGGGGACTGGGGAGAGCCTGGCGCTCTGCTAGGGCTTGACTGAGTGGAAAACACAGACAGCATTGTTCAGTGTAAATCAGCATTTTAGTGCAGCTGCCTGTAGGGGGCACTCAACATCTACAAATGGGAAGAAAACTGAAAAAGAGTTAAAATTATAATATTGGAGATACATAGTTAGCATTGGTGTATTATGATGTGTAATATATTCTAATTCCAATATATCTTTTTTCACAAAGATTCTGTTTGATCTTGTGTGCAAAAATCTAAATGTGACAATGAAATACTGCTCATCTTCACTCACTATTCATGTAGGTAGTTACACCTACTTCTTAGATGTAGCTAAAAGTATACATGACAATGTACCTGCTTAAAGTAACAATTAGTAGGATAGTTAATGGTGATGATCACAAGACTACACTATCCCTTACCTATTCATTTCATAATTAGTGAGAAACTGCAGAGTGGGTTCACATGCATGCCCTTATTAATATAGAGTCATTACAGGATGCAGCACAGAGAGCTCTGGTATCACACTGTAGAACCTCAAATCATGCACATTTTTAATCCCGATGGTTTATATTTAAGAGAAGCAATGCATCATGAGAGTATATAGCTTTTTGTTGTGCATAATGACATGATACAAATGAACACATATCCTCCTCAGGCAGACCTGCAGTACCTGTTCAGACAGAGCAGAGCTGTATTTCTTGGATATGCGTTTCCTCATGGTCTCCTTCACTGACTTCACCTTCTTCCCCAGAGAGATGCGGGACGGAGTGGGTGACCTCGCTGTCTCTCTCCTGCTGCTGTCTCCGCTTTCACTCTGCACAAAAGACAGTGGGATACTGACTGGAACATCAACCTCAATCCAATGAGCACAAAGATCCCAAAATAAACTAGAAAAGAGCATTTTCTGAAGGAAACACAGAATGGTTGCATTGCTTAAATGCAGTTGCTAGGTTGCTATGTAGTCACTATACTGAAACAAGTGGACTTTTACCAAGTGCTTGCAATGGTGTAGCAAGATGGTTGCTACAGTATCCCCTATTCAATATGGTGAAAAAAATGGTAAACAATCCAGTTGCCACCCAATTCATGTCCCCTGCCTGATTTGCACTGTGCACACACACGTTCAGTGTAAATTGGTCAAGGGTTGCAGATTAAGTAGCCACCATCAAATCGCCTGCTTATGCAAAAACATATAAAGTCTAATGACGTTTTAAGAATTTCCACATACAAACTCAAAAATCCACTACTCTTAACAATGCAAACGAAGTTACACAAACCGTTTACTTTCACTGCATAGTTAACAATTTAAACAATTTCAACATTTTGTTTTCAATTGTTTAAAATATATAAACCATTTTTAAAGCCAATTGCCCCCCCCCCCCTGCTGTTAGTGGTGTTGGTTAGTTCTACTGTGTTCTGATCCACACTGAACAAATATCAGCCCGGCACAGTGTGGGATCAACACACAGCTAGTTAGTGTAACACCAGAGCAGTCTTTAATTCTGCTTCCCCAAGAGGCAGAATTAATTTTACACATTTTACAGCAGCATTTGTTGGATTTGAGTCAGATATGGAAATAAACTACCAGACTAACGGCAATTTTTGTATAGTAATGCACAATGAAATCCAACGAACACAAACTACCAGAACTAAATATATATGCCTTTATAATAGCTCAAAACACAACTGGCATTCTATACTTTTTATTTCATAGTTTTTACAGATTTTTTTAGTACTTACATTTAGGTCACAGCTGTTGTCCCTCATGTATACAGACCGGTTCACAAGGTCAAACCCTCCAAAGCTACAGGCCCTCTGTGAAGCAAATTAAATTAACAAAGCATTAACACATGAATGGACATCTGTTTGCGATAGCAAAGTTTCAGTTTAAGGTGGTGTTTTGTCAGTTGACACTGGTAAGGGTAAAAGGATTTGAGGCCTTCCCTTTGGATGCACAAATTTGGCCGGAATATTAAAGACCGTATCTCCAATACAATAGCTCCTAGTAGCAGTTTCCTTCCTGCTGACCTCCCCCTCTTCCTACACTGCCAGGCTGACCCTTGCATAGGAGAGTGCAAAGCAGCTAGGCACAGCATGAGGATGTGCTGTGACTGCATTATATCACTGCAGCATGCCAGCAGGGCGAAAGAGAAAAGGACATAAGGTGGTGTATTGAAAGCACTCTGTTCTCTGGACATATTGATGGATCAAGGTCTTGGGTCATTAATCAGTCCGGTGACATCTTAGGGGACAAGAAACTTATTTTCTTAGTTTACAGCTAAGACCAAGTCTCTAGATCAAATTGGGTATCAGTCAGCTCTTCAGATACTGCAAAAATCCACAGACCAAGTCTTTTTCCATACAGCCAGGTCAAATCAGATTTTTCTGGTATATCTGATTCAAGAGCAAAATACTCGCTGCATGTTTTCCCAGTCATTTGTGTCATGTTATATAATGTTACAAAATGCTGCACAAAAGTAGATGTACTTCATCGTAAACATGATCAACTGAGTTTTTAAACATTAAAAAAAAGAGTTTTTGTATGTTGTAATTATGACCTTTGACCTTAAAAATGTATTACTGGAGGAGCCTATACGTCTGCTAGGTCACATTATCTAGGTTAGGTTATACAACTACAGTCTAACCATGCTACCATGACTTGGTCCAGAACAGGGTAGCCATATTGATTTTGCATTTGCTATTTGTTAATAAAGCAATGCATCAGTAATTTAAAGCAATATTGTAGTGATAATACTTTAAAATGGTACACACTGACTTGCAATTGGAAAAACAGTGTCTCTGTCATTGCCTCTGGAATGCTGTTACTATGCAACTTTGGGGGAGCTGCATGACACCTCTCATGAGAACTGTTACACAGCACAATCCAAACCACATTTGTGTAAAATCCTGCAATATTACTCTACTACATCAGTCCACGTGATTCTTTCACTTCAGATGCCGGTTCTTTATCTCTCAGCTTGTCAAGTAATACAAGTTTATAGCAGTCCACAAAGGATTGCTCATTGCATGATTTGTACTTACAGCAGTGGAGTAAAAGTAATGTGGCCCAATTGTAGGTGAAGCCCAGTAGCAAAAAATACCATTTCTCAATTAATGCAGTTTTAATTAGAAAATTACTTAAAGTGAATCATTTTATCAACTCAATTATTAGAAAAAAATAACAATTCTAATACTTATTTTATGTAATGTAAATAATTGTAAATGTAATCAGTAGCTTTCAGTAGTAGACTGTACTGTTTGGGGATGTGTATGCACTCACTCCGTGGTAGTTAGAGGGGCTCAGGGCACGTCTCATCTCTCCATCAGTCACAGAGCGAGCCATCCTAGGCTGATCCTCACAGCAGCCCTCTGCCTCGGAGAAAGAGGAGCCGCTGCCCACATCAACCCCTGGGGTAGGTCCACTCGGACCCAAAGGCATTTGGCCCAAACCATGACTGCTGCTGGACTTGCTGAAGGCTTTGAAGAGTTTGTGGCTGCTGTAGGTGTCCAGACTGCTGGAGGAGGGCGAAGTGGTCAGGCTGTCTGAATCTCCATCCACAGACAGCTGCTCTTGCAGAACAGAGGCCAGACCGTCACCCTGGACCACTCGCTTTTGCACCCCGGAATAAAGAGAGGCATTCTCCTCACAAGTGGGAGAGACCTCAGTGCCCACTAAGTCTGAGAGAGAAAATACAAGAGACTTAAAGCAGTGCTTTGTAGAATAATTGAAAAGTGTATACTATTGTGAAAAAGCTGTTTGTTTTTCATAATTTATTTCAAAAAGGTAAACTTTCTTTTTGTTTTACTATTGTTCAGTGTGGCTTACAGCTTATGATAATCAGAAACCCAGTTCCTCAAATTATTAGGGGCTTGATATTAGGATTGCTACAGTTGTAGCCCCTTTCCAGGAGACATCTGTACTTAGTGGCTCTTGATACAGTGACACCAGCTTCAGTCCCCTGCTTGTGAAGTTCATGTATTGACTTTTCTTGACAATCATCTCAAGACTGTGGTCATCCCTGTCACAGGTAATTTGGCCGTGGTACATTGTGGTACATACTATTTTTGGGAGGCAGGAGGAAACTGGTTTACCAGATGGAAACCCATGCGGACACGGGGAGAAAGATACCCTGGCCCCTGGAACTGTGTGACAGACGTACTACCTGCACTGCCACCATGCTATCCACTAAACATTGCGACATGCATAATGAAACCTCAAGTGTCAATGATTATCACATTGCCCCAAAATACAACTATACTACACTAATAACATAGCAGTCTCTCTAGGGTTGTGTGGTGTTTGATACTTTACCTTTTGACACAGGTTTTTTGTTTTCATCTATTCTGATGAGCTTCTTCCTCACACGACGGGTTGAGTTGACCAATTTGTGAAGTCGGCGAAAGGCCAGTGATTCTTCTAGTTCATCGTCTGACTGTTCCCGTGACTGCAAGCCAGCAGGGAGGAAGAACAGCTTGTGTTAATGGACTTAACAGGTTGCCTTTGGACAAGTCATATAAGAGCAAGTTGTGTTTTATTCAGTAATGCTGAATTAAAAAAAAAAAACCTAACAAACATTATTCATGGTATTTTCAGGAAAAGTGTGATCATGTGTAACAAAAATGACACAGAAAAAAAAACCTATTTAATAGCTATGATAAAATGGAACCTTTCAGCATTTACAGTCAAGCGTTTAAATATAGTACTGCCACAACTGTTTAAGCTCAATGTAATTCAGGAAGGGCTTGAAGACTAGTTGAAAAACTGAACCAGCTGTGGAACAATAAAGGCCAAGCAGCACTGAATCTCAGTAACATGGAAGGAGAAAATACTGTGGTAACAAATATGGAAACTACTGGAATAATACATATAACAATGAGAAAATAAAGATTCAAATGATTTACAAGTGTAAGAAACAATCTATTCTGCCATGTCCAGTCAGCGGATGACTATTTATTACAATTATAATAGGAAATCTTCATGGACTAAAATGGCCAATTGCAAACTGTAGAATACTGTACTGTAGTTATTAACATTGTAAATCAAAAGCAGAGACCAAGAAAAAACAGCAAGGCATCATGCTGGTTTTAACGCAGCACAGAAGCTGCTACAATCCATGTTCTCAGCAGTGTGTGTTTTAATAGCTTGGTGTTGGTTTTCTGTGGAAACCCAACGAGACAGACAGACAGTGAGAAAAAAAAAGTAATGGCTTCATCGTGTTTTTGTTTCATATATTTAAGCAGACCACATTTCAACCTCAGGTGCTAACAATGTGTGTCACAGCCACAGTGCATCTATGTTTTAAACATCTACTCAGACAAACATTAGAGGTTGTTTCCCACACAACATTTCTATGGCTTCAGAACAGAACTGAAAATGAAGCACTTTGTAATTATATGTATGAACTGTAAAGCATTAATAGGGTCAGTTTTGGTCATTATACTGCTCTAGTCTTGGTCAAGTTTTCTGTAGATCAGCTTTGAATAGCAGACCAAAATAAACTATAAGCCCATAGTCATCATGTTAACACATTATAGACATGCTAAACACCATAGAATGACACTGTGCACATTTGGGAAGTACTCTACATTCTTGAGCATGGTTCCCCAACAAATCCTGGTTTGTTGACTAGTGTAACTGTCTGAACCTTATCCAAATGGTTAGAGTGAACCGTGCCCAAGCATGGTTCAGTTGGACATTGGCATATCCAATGTGTTCAGTAATCGTGTCATAGCATTGTTTTGTTGAACGTGAAGTGAGTGAATCTTTTGTGTGCTGCACGATTAACAGAACATCGATGTAGTATAATCATGCTCCAGCATGGTACAAGACAACTGTGCCTATTATAAATACAGTCATACCCAGCATATAGTGCCAGGTACAGATGAGGGCCTGATTGTTTATATTGGATGATATTATCTGTAAACTGACCTCAAACAGTGGTTTTATATAACAAGGGTTACCCATTTAGAATAGAAATGTATCTCAGTATCATTGATAAACAAAGATGAACTGCTAAAATAATAAATGTATATGAGAGAATAAAGATAAATAACAATGCTGCTGTGTGCTTTTTGGGATGCAGAACCAACACAGAAAAATAAATCAAAACATTTTTCTGAAGATATAATGCTTATCTGATCATTTTGTCTGTTAATACAGCACTATTTTACAACTGAGTATAAAATTAAAACATGTAATAAATTTGCAACTGTATTCGTTCATCACTATTTATTAGAACTTGTAGCCCCCTAAGATTGGTCTCAGTATTAGTTTTAGAACATAAAGAATATTAAGCCTATTAATTATATTAAGGGTTAAAACCATTTAAAAAAAACATTACATACATAAAAATATAGACAAAGCAATAAATCAATTCAAACCAAGCTTTCTTTTACTTTTATATTAGCAACCCCAAAAAAAATCTACTGCCCACCAAAAAGCACATACTTGGTAATCATAGAATAATGCAGGACACTGCCTTAGCAGGGTCATATTTCTGAGTTGATACATGAAATACAGAAAAAGGCAAAAAAAAGATGAAAGAAAGAGGAACACAGGGAGTCTGTCCTATGGAATCGGTGGAATGAGCCCCACAACTGAGCCCCCTAATCACACCATCCCTGCACAAAAGAGCTGCGGCCTGCAGAACCCAGCTCAGGTCTACATTCAGCCGGCCAAAGTGCCACAATGGGGGGTTAAAGTATTGAAGGCGATGAATAGAGCTTTGCCTGGAGGCCAGGAGGGGGGTGGGACATGGCCCTGGGGTGGACCGATGGGCTTTGGGCTGGGGAGGGTGGGGAGTGCAATGGTTCACATCCAGGACATGGAGGGGGAGTGGCATCAACAAATGCCTAGCAGAGTGGGTGACATTCCTGCTGGGAGCATGCCTGAGACCAGAGGATGTGGTGCAGCCAATAAACAAGTTCATTACAACAAACAAGGATGTAGCACGGCTCATAATACACAGCAGCTATTTACTCCCATCCCTTCTGTGACTCAATACAGTGTAAATGCCTTAATAGTGAGATGGCTCTGTGGAGGAAACAGGAAAAAAGTGCTATAACTCACATTGCAGTTGGAGGACTCGTTCAAATTGGGACTGGAGGGGTCAATCCACTCTGTTGCGTCTGTGTTGCATGACTGTCTGCTTTGGGTCTCATACTCTTTCAGCTGGAGGCAGAATATTTTTGGATATTAAATAATACACAATAGCCAATAATAATAATAATAATAAGTGTTTATATATATATATATATATATATATATATATATATATATATATATATATATATATATATATATATATATAAACACTTCAGGCAGGAAATCCTGTTTGGGTAAGGGGAGATGACCCATTTGTTGGACAAACAGAAGTTCAGATGGGGAAAACTTTAATGGACTTCATCACCAAAAGCAGGAATAAAAGCAGTATAAATAAATAAGTAGTGTTGCCATTTCTGGACTTTGCAGAGTGATCAGACAAAGCCCTGCCCTTAGAGAGAGGGCAGGATCAGCAACTCACCCGAGCCAAGGCCTCCTCTACAGTGATCATCTTCTCTTTCACCATCATCATCAGCTGAATCCGCTCCTCATCACTCATTGTGATCTCACTGGCAACAAAGCCCAGGTCTTCACCTGCAGACATGGTTCCATTGGTGTTATATATTTGGGAAAACAGAGAACTAAATGGCTGCAGATTGTGTTGTGATATGACAGGCACACCTTTTGACACTTGACGCATTAGGCCTTTCTGTGTCTTGCGGAAATTTTGCCAGAAGGATTTATTTTTCTTTCTGGAGTCCCATCTCCCTGTAATGGGAATGAAACACAAGATTCTAGGCTGACAGAACACAGTGATTTAAAGGAAAATAACAGTATTATTCAACCTGATCTCCAGCATCTGTATTGTATAGTCGATTGCCATCAAAGTTCTCACTTAAACTAGTGGACAGCTGTTTCAACACTGCTTGTGACATTTCTCTCTTAGAAAAAGTTCAGGGAAATAAATTCATTAATTATAGGTCCAAAAAAAAAAAAATCCAAGAGGGTAAGAATATAAAATGTTAAGATGATTTTATTCTATGTAATTTGCCACATTTATATTGGTTTATTCACTGTGAAATATTTTAAAAGCCTAAAAATCGAAATAATAATAATAATAATAAAAATATACAGACTATATGACTGCAGACACAACATACAGATTACAGTGGAAAAACACAGGAGAACTCCTTTGCAATCAATGCAAGACAGTTGCCTTTGCTACCATCTTATTTATTAATCTATAATAATTACTAAGCTTATTTAACAAATACATCTATATAATATTTTTTCATGTCACATGCAACAGATCAAAGATTTAACGCCCCCCCCCAACACACACAAACAGAAGACATACCTCCAGACCCATCTTCAGAACTTGACTTGTGCATCGACAGCCTAGAAACAAAAGAGTCAGCATAAAAGCTCAGCTCTCAGTACAACAGCCACCACACTCCGAGCACCACTCTCACCTGCTTTCCCACATTATTTTCTTCATATTGTTAGGAATTATCCAAACATAACCATCAGTGTCCTTCCATATCTCCATAGATCAGCAGCTCACAGTGTCCATAATGTCGGCAGACCAGCACACCAGTGACCGATCTCTCTCGGTGGAGATTAGGGGCAGGCTACCGGCTCCTGGGCCAAACACACCTCACCATAGTTCACACCAACAATGGGGGCTTTTCACATGATGTTTCTCTTTTGGTGCAACAGTAGTGCTCACATGGCCTGTGCATTCCTCTGTCCATCTGTCTCTCACTCCCTCTTTCAGCACACTCATTGCTGATGTTAGCCATCAATGGTTTGTGCGGCAATGTGGTCTACATCTCCATGTATTAGAAAACTATTATTTTAATTACTTATCTGCTACTAGAGCTGAGTACTGGCAATAATCTCATGACACAATATGCATCATGATACAGGGATCACAATCTGATATACTGTGATATATTGCATTACTGTTAGGTGATTTTTTTTTTTTTTATTCTCTAAGCCAGTTATGTTGGATGTTTTGACAGTTCCACATATCTATTCACATATTCATGTCTATACCTACACCACTCTAAAATTACTTAATTTGAAATTGGAACATAGAAATGTACATATTTGTACAAATTTGACCATGTTTTAATCAAAAATTTACTTTATGCCTGTACTTTTTGACTTTTTGCTTGTATAAAACAGCTTAAACTGTCAGTCATTTAGATCATTACTTTTTTGTATTTATTAGAATAACAAAGTTATTGCGGTATTCACATTACTTGACAGTAGTCCAAATTAAGTAAAAAAACAAAACAAAACAAACAAAAAAAAACTATTTGCTACTTTGGCAACAATGGCAATTTCTGCTGGAGACTTTTAGCTTTAAGAAAAAGGACTGTATTTATCCTATTGCAGGTAAGGAATGAAAACAGTCATGAAGTTACCAGAGGTGCACCATGGATAATTGTTGGCCTAGCACAGTGGGTAACACCACAGTATACCCCATAATAGACTAGGGTTCAATTCCCAGTCTGGCAATCACACCACATAGCACCAAGTCCAAGTCTCTTAAACACACAATTGTCCATCTGTGTAAGACATTCTGGATTACAGTGTCAGCGAAATGCCATGAGTACAGCTAAAGCATCTAACCACTGATGATTTTGGCCATTTTCTAAAACAATCACTAAGAAACATGATAGCACTGGTATTGCATGTCTACTTACGTCACTTTATTCATATCATAAACTGTAAATTGGATTGACCAAACTAAAAAACAATCATCAGTTGAGTCATTTAAATATTAACCAATTCTGATCTTGGTCAGTTCCCTAGTGATTGCATACACGTATGCTACACTCACATGCTTAGTGACTCATCACACATCATACTCCTCATCCCTCTCACCTTCCACATATTCAATCATAGGAAGGATGTAGACAGGAGGAAAAGAAATGGGTCACCAGGAAACACATGAGGCATCACCTCCAGCCCCCATGACCAGATACCAGCACTGTTTGTCACAGTGAATCTCCAGGAACACAAAATACCCCAAAAAGCAGGCAACAAAACAATACAGAAGAAAGCATCACTTTCTTATTGGAAACGCAGTTAAAAATGCAACATCAGCAGTTAGTTATTCACAGCGTGCATGCACACACACACAAATTTATAATAGGTATATAAAGATAACTACCTTCTCTCTACCTCCAGAGGGGACACAGCACCAATCAGCCCCAGTGACTCCTTAAAAGAAGTGACCAATTAAAAGTGATGTTGACTCTTATCATTAAAAGTTACATAAAATGAAGAAATGAGAGTGCCATTGAAATGTGAAGCTTCAGGATTTCTCAAAACGCCCACCTGGATTTCTGAGCGCAGCTGAAGAGACGTGGACGTTGATTCAGCCTTTTTCTGAGAAAGAGACAGGGGTGAAGAAATAATAACAAAACATAAACCACAAGGGTTCTCGTTTTCCACTTCTCTGTGAACAAGAGGAATGTTGTCAAGTCAAGATATTTTGCACTGTGACTTCAGCAACCAAGTGAAACAAAAAAGTAAAAAAACATGTTTCTACCGTTTCGGCCTCCTGAGACACTTTGCGCTTTCGAAGTTCTTCCATCCTCTCACACACGTCACTGTAAGAGGTGCTGTAGTATTCGGAGTACTCCTTGGCCAGGTCCTCAATGTTTCCCAGAGAGCCATCCTATAAGCAAAACCACATACCAGTATGTGAGATTTAAGAGGGGATGGACCATTTAGATTCAATATTCAAGTTTTTTTTTTTTGCCCCAATTTCACCCCAAATTTGGAAGTGCCAATTCTCCCCCTATGACATATGATGCTCCTGACACTAGGTGGGTGAAAACAAGTGCATTCTTCTTCCAATACACAAAAGTCAGCCACGAGCCCTTTTTCGAACTGCAACCATTGTGTTATTTTTGGGCAGCCAACATGCTCAGAGCCATCAGGAAGCAGCGCCATCTACCCACCCAGAGTGTTTTGCTCGGCCAATTTTGATCTCTCAGACTTCTGCTGCTGATGGCAAGCAGCATGACCCAGGAAGATTAAAGAGTTTTATCATATGTAAACAGGCAGTTAGACTGTACAAGGACTTACTTTGCTTGTTCTCTCTCTAATAGTCTCAAACTATTAGATGTAAAACACTGAACATAAAATCTATACATATAAATTAAAGACTTTAAACATAATCTAGAGACAAAAGATATATAAGTACATAGACTACATGCATATATGAGAGGTACAGATAAATAGATCATTAAAGACTAGGGCTCCACAGTATTGGGAAAAAAAGACATTGTCATATATATGTTTCTGTGATATTTAAAAATACAGGAATTTCATGATGGATGAACCAGTGGAGTCAAAGGTACCTTAACAGATTTTAAGACTAAAAGAAAAGTAAGAGCATTGTTGAAATTATTAACTATAAATGACAAGCATTTCACATAAACATGACCATTAATCATGGAGAAGCCTTGAAATGCATTCTCCAAGTGAAGTCCTGATCTCCCTTTTCTTTGACCTGACTCTTCAGCACCACTTGACCTCAACTTGACTGAGACAAAGAGAGCTAACGTATGACGCAGCTGCAGCCAAGAGGGACTGTGACTAAATCAACTCGAACAAAGCAGTGAAGGGAGGAGGCAGTGGTGTAGATAAGCCACAAAAACTAGCACAACTCTGCAATCTTTACTGATAGAAGTGTGACTTCCAGCTATTGTTTACGACAGAGAGAGGTGATCTTTGTTTTGTGGTCACAAAAAAAGACAACAGCCATGAATCATTTCAGTATTTGCAAACTTATCCCCCAAAATGCCACTCAATTATTTATGATCATCCTGACAATTCGGAGAGCTGCAATATACGCCACTTACAAATAATTCATAACTAAAGAATACTAAAGTATTCAGGTCACACACTATGATGTCCTGAATAGTTTCTCAGCAAACATGCTTTTTACAGAATAGCTATTCAGTGGGTAGTCATATGTGCCTCAAAATAAAGTGGTCATAAAGTGTCCATTTGTGTAAAATGCAAATGTGTGTGCCAAGGAAAAAAAAAATATATATATAATTTTTTGGAAAGTTATGTTGGAAAGTTATTTTGTAACCACTAATTTGTAGTAAGCCACTACAAAGTATCAAATTATACCAAGGTACACTTAATATATACTGGGTATATACTGGTAATTTGTTATTTTTGCCACTCTTCTAATACAGTTTAGGTACATTAGTCTGTGATGAAAATAACATATGACCAGTATACATAAAGTGTACCTTTAAATATAGTATAGTATAATTTTAGTTAGATTTTAGTAGTGCTTTACTAGAAATTACTGGTTTCAAAATAAGAAATTAAGTTCATAAAAGCACAATTGAAATTATATTTTATTGAGAAACCATGTGGGAATGATTAGGCTTATCAGGGAAAATGAGAATTATACTCATGTCATAATATTTGTGAATAAAAATATATACTGATGTTTAAGAGAATGCTGGGCATTGTTATAAAATGACAGAAATGCACATTATTGTTTTACAACAGCAGTGCTAAAATGAGTATATTGCTACCCAAAAACCTCATATCTCAAGTTTTGCTGTTTTCACTGTTGAATGGACTTTTCAAAATTACTTTGAAAGAAATCTTAGATTTAAGGAGGTGGAAAAAAATTAACTTTCATTTGAAGGCAAAGTTGCCAGGGTTTTGCGTGACAACCACAGTATATTAACAGTTCTTCTAAATCAAGAAGGGTTGACTGACAGGCAAACATCCCTGCAACTTCACCCACCACACAGACTAGTTCCAATTTTATATTACATTAATTTTTACCATGGAAAAGCTAAGACTGTTTTCCAAACCAATGGAATAGCAGACAGTTAAAGTATTCACTGATGACCATGAAAAAGAATTCCCTTCAAACACCACAAACATATTCAGACTTACCAATATGCTCATCAAATGTACCCACATACTGGACAAATTACCAGCTGCACCGGCATCCAGATGCAAAACCTCATCATTGCTGGCGCCGTCTCTCTCCATACTACACAAAACGAACCAATGGTTGTGTACAGATCCTGCAGTATTCTTGAGGTTGCTCAAAATTAAAAGCCATTCAAATTATATGACTCAGTACATCTCCATTCTGGTGTAAGAAAGTGTGCCAGAAGCTCTTAATCGTGCTGAAACTTTGTAGCAAATCCTCATTAAGGCACACTGCTCATCCATTTCAATGAGCAGCAGCTTCCTACATACAGGGATTTCCATAGGAAACACTACAGGCAGCTGCTCTGTGCAGTCCTCTGCTGTCCAACACACGCCATGGCTTCATTTCATCACTCGCATCCAACACCTCCAGTTATGCTAGAATATCTCCATACACATAAAAGGTAAATATCAAGGTCATTCTAGTGATGAACTTCACTGTTAGACATTCAATCCTATTATTTTGACACAAACAATCTGTCTGGGTCACTGCAGACAGAAACAGCACCTGCAAGGTTTATTGCTCTCTCAGACACAGAATGGCTTATTGGGGTTGATTAATATTCTGCTGAGAAGGCAGAGCAGTGGCGAAAGAAGTGGCGTTTCAAAGCCAGAGCTGGCTTAGCCTTAGTAGCATGATGCGCACATCAATGGCCCTCTCAGAGTGCTCCATTCAACACAGCCTGCACCCTTACGATTCACAAAGATAGCCATATAATCTAAGAACAAACATTAGCCAAGAAAATAGACCTCAGTTATTACATGAATATCTACATACACATGCATGGTAATAAAAAATAGTTGTGCAAATAGTTGCATCCAGAATGAAGTGTGGGATTGCAAAGCTATTCAGAAATTAGTTAAAGGTTATCAGGAACAATAAATGATTAAAATAGGAGTAAAATAATAAAGAACTATAGCTAATAGTGTGAGCATGCCATATTTGGATGAGATCAGTTATGAGAGAATGCAAGTGAGTGCAGGATACAAGCACAGTGTTAATATGAAAGTCCATGCAGGAAAGGTCTGGAAATACAACAGGCCATGGTATCAATATCTTCAAAGCCAGCTCTTGAGACAACAGCAGTATGCAAATGAGTATTGTCCTTTTGGTTCAGTGCACTGAAGTGTGCGTTCGGAAAAGTTATAGCCACTGGTCCTCATTATCATAATGTTGAGCTGTCAATATGCCTGTAATGACCAAAATTGCATGTCACACCATGACATCAGACCTTCTAGGCATGAAATGCAACAACAAACCATAGACCATAGTACTGACCATAGTTCCTCCACCCAAGGATTCAGTGACACCATAACAGTCTGGCAGAACATCATTCCAGTGAATTGCAATAAGTCGATTGGTTGCAGACAACACCCCACCTCAGATGATTGTGGGAGGCAATTCAATTTCCTCAAAAGTGAATAGGTCATAGGTGGCCAATCGAGTGTCCACATTCCCCTGATTAAACCCTTATGTATTTTTGTCTCTCATGTCAAAGCAATTATTTAGTTTGATATATAAATGTTGTGTTGTTCACTTTAAAGACAGAATTGTTGATGCTTGTGCATCACCATTCAGTCAGATATTTTGGTGAAAGTTCATCAGGAATGGGAGAAAAGGATAGACAGCATGTTGAACACATTCTGTAAACCTAATAGATTTTTCATAACACGAGAACAAGTTAACAAAGTACACTGTTTTGAAGCACGATTTGAAGTTTAATGCCTCAAAAGTTGAAAATCTGATTTTAAATCCAAGATGTTGGCATTCAAGATGGCTTCCATGTTGTTGACATTGCATTATAAGTTTACCAATTCCACCTATTTATTAGTACATATGTGGTTTGAGATGCAGCCTTGGAGCTAGTGTGAAAGGTTTGACAAGGCATGACATTCTGGAGAAGTTTAGCTTACAGATGCTTATATACTGCTTGTGGTCAATGTCAATGGTGCTACATTAAAAACAAAAACATATCGGCAAATAATGTCATTAAATAGCCAAACTAAATTCTAGAATAAATAATGTGAAATTGATATCTTTGAAAGGCTCATTGTGGTTTGGGTTTTTGTGATTTGAGAGCAGCCAACATCTCACAAAATGTTCTCATCACACTGGTGTCAGGCTGTTCAGGCAGGATGAAACTTACATGTGTCCCTGGTGTGATACTCTCTTTCACAGGAACTTCTTTGTGATTAAATTTCTGTTTTTCTCCCTCCTCCTCTGAGAAAATTACAAGCACATTTCTGTTTTACCAGGTGTGTGTCACCTCATATTGACACCATATTTAGTCTCCAGGAGTATGTACAGTATCTGATATCATTTGGTAGATATGAGGCACTTTCTGAAACATTAATATAAATATTCAGAATTGTGAAATGAACACAAACATGCAAAACACATCAGCCCCTCTTGATGGCAATGGTCAAAACCCAATCTATATCATGACGCCTTTGAACATCAAGTGGAAGACAGGACTCTTGTCTGTCCTGGTGGTGGAATAAACTTCCCCTGGGTGTCTAAACAGCTAATTACTTGCTGTCTTCTAAAGAAGCCTGAAGACCATCTCTTTCAAAAGCATTTAACAAAGTAAAAGCTTACAATTATGCTTGTGTGAAAAAGTGTAAAATGTTGAACATTGGCTATTGAGGTCTCCATTCTGACATTTGTATGTGGCATCTAAGCTTGAGGTATGAATAAGGGCATCTGCCAACTGCCATAAATGTAAATGTAAATGCATCAGATGTTCCA
Organism: Acestrorhynchus altus; assembly: GCA_034509495.1. Classification (NCBI taxonomy): domain Eukaryota; kingdom Metazoa; phylum Chordata; class Actinopteri; order Characiformes; family Acestrorhynchidae; genus Acestrorhynchus; species Acestrorhynchus altus. The sequence goes on from CM067513.1 coordinate 9,475,640, forward strand.
TATATGTCTGCTAGCAGAGTGTGACAGTCTGAAGGGATCTAGGTGTTCTGGAGGAAAGACAAAATTTGACTGGATAATTCCAGACAGACAATGCAATATGCTATATTGGACATCAGGTGAAGGATCTGACAGGAAAGGGTAAATGAGAACTTGGTCAACAGTCACCAGATTTAAATCCTACTGAGAACATGGGGCTTTATCCTGGCAAATAAACAAACTTTTAAATGTTTATTAGTTATTATGACCAAAATCATCTGAGTAGTTTTGATTGTCAGAATGTGTCCCATTCATACAGCACCATGTTCATTATTTTCATACATTATCCAACAGACAAAAAAATGAGATTGAGTGCAGAGTAGAAGGAAAACTCTTGTTTAGTAAGAGGAGTAAAGATGTGTGCCTCAAGAAGGCAATGGAAAAAAAGAAAGACTAAATATGTCATGCTAAAAATGGCTGCGACAGGCATGCATATTTCTTTTCAGAGCAAATGCTGTAATTTAATACAGGAAGATGCTGAGAGAATCCAAAGGCATGGAGTAGATGTCTTTCTTCATGAAGTCCTTATGAGACGTTTCCTTCATTCCTCTCTGAAAGCATGCGAATTCCTCTGCTTGGAGAGGCACAGGGGTCTCGTGGTGCTGTGCTCTGTGACTAGCTCAACTGTCCTCTAAATGGGAACCATTCATTTGTTAAGTGACATGCCCTTGAGTCAAAGCTGCACGAAATCTGGCTTCCTTTCATCAGTTAAGAAAGGCAGTAATGGCAAAATGAAAAGCACTGTACTGGGTCCGGCCACACGGAGCTGCCCAACACAGACGCCCTGTAATAAACACTCTATTATGGACTGATCACATGATTGTTTCACAGTCTCCAATGTGTAGCTCTTTCTTTCACATGTAAACAGCGTTTCAGTGGTGGAGAGAACTGCCCTGTCAACAGGAGCATACTTCAGAACAGTATGGGTGCAGCTGCAAGGGTTAAAATGCCCCAACGAAGACCATACTGTACATGTATGTAAAGTATAAAGGACATGTGTAAAGGCCTCAGTGCTTGAATTTTGAAGATTATGTGTGAAGATTAAAATTAAAACACTCCAAAGCTATCCAAATGAGTTTGGATAATTTTCATACACCAGTTTTGGCATAATGATGCATATGCATAATGATTTTAAACCAGGTGAGCTGGTGATGGAATTGAACACATCCACATGCTGGCATCCGGGAGAAATCTCTAAGTAAGTTTTTTTTTATACTATCACAAAGTGGTACTTTTTTTTACTGAATTTGTTTGCCTGCATCTTGTCTAATATTATAAAAATATTTAAACTCCTGTCTCTGATCAATAAGCCATACTTCAGTGTTAAAACTCCAGATCCCATCAGAACTGATGCACAGAAATACATTAATGAGGAAGAGGACTTTCTCATTCTGAAGAAAGTAGTTGAGATCTAGTGAGCTAGTTTGAAGAACAAAGCTTGGTTCCAGATTTCTCCAGGACGCCCCCAGCCAGCATCTTTATGTGTACAATTCCCTCACCAGCACACCAGCACACCTCGTTTAACATCACTAAGCACTGACTTACTAGATTCACATAAGGACAGCATTGGAGATGGGTTAATGAACACAGTGATGGAAAACCATGACATACTGTAGGAATGGTATTTTTTGTTTATTTTTATATTAATGTTTCACTGCCCACTGAAATTTTCATTCTCATTTACATAGGGTGTCTAAAACATTTGCACAGTGTGTGTGTGTGTGTGTGTGTGTGTGTGTGTGTGTGTGTGAATATTCAACTGTGAATAAAAGCTTGTAAATAGTAAACAATTTTTTAAAAAGTACTTTTAAAAGAGTGACCGACAACTTGGAATTTTGTTTATTACTCCTTTTTTAATAGTCCAACTGAATCTCTATCTTTGTTTGTATGTCTATCTTTCTAGTTAAACAATTTATCTTCGTGGTAATGGTCTATCTGTCTGTCTGTCTGTCTATATCAAAGATAATCAGGCCCTCATGGTATTTTTTGCAGATGAAGAGTAATCCGCAAAGTGCATGATTTGCTGGCAGAAATGAGGAAACCCTGTCACATTAGCCTGGACAATGAGGAGTAAATTGAGCATGGCAGAGGCGTGAGAGGCTGAGCAGTCCTGCCTGAGCGAGCAGCTCATTTATCTCCCCTCTGTAGAACAGCAGGGGTGACCCCTCACCCACCTCACCTCTCTGTCCCACAGGAGCCCCCTCTCTGGTTTCTCATCAGCTGATAGAGGTGATTAAGCAAGCACGGCTAGGTTGCCCTCAGGAGAGTGGCCGTGGAGAAGCTGTAACTGCAGTTTCCTCCCTTCCACAGAGTGTAAGCATGCAGCAGTGTGAAGGTGGTGATTTTGGACAGAAAAAAATTATTCCTTCAAATTCATTAAGCACTCAAGATCTTCTGTTTATGACACTACTATGGATGACAGCAGAATTGTTTATTATACCAATCACTTAATTAAACTATATTGTCTTCTGCTGTGTAAATAATGGTTCCAATATTCCATACATTCCAATATTTTTCCCCAAATCATACTGAAATACTGATCTAAGTCAAATCATGGTGAAATCAAACACTTTAAAGATCTATCACACACAGCCCCTTCAGAAAACAGTGGTCACACCACATTCATGCTCATCATGTTCTCTAGCAGAGGGGGCAGGGTCACTGATTGGAATGGCCCTCATTCACTGATGAGGTGTCAGACTACCTCTACACGATTTCTCTCCATCTCAAAGCACATTCCATGAAGATAACCTCTGATGAACACACCAACTGTGAAAATGGTTTTGTAGTAATGCCTATATTTGAAACATTTCTAGAGCTTAAGTTGTAGATATGTTTTGTAGTATATTGTCTTTGTCAGTACAGGGGAAATGTTGTTCTCGGAATGTCTTGATCAGTTTTTTTTGGTGCATGAGTATACAGAAGAGCTGCTCTGTCACTGTTCTTCAGTTTTCTGAGAAAAAATGCATGCTGGAGGAGCAACAATTTGTGACTGAGCTTCCAAAGTTATACAGGACAAAGCCCATTCCATATGTTATCCCCTAGACGTCAGCACTCATCAGCAGTCAGCTATTCAACTCCCCTTTAGGCCAAAAGAATTTCAATATGTGCTTTTAATGAATCACTACTTAAGAACTACTTTTACTCTTCAGCAAAGAAGATATTTGAACAGGAGTTGAATTAACTGAAAATTCACTCAAAACCACCCAAACTGACTGGGTGAGTTACTTTAAGTTGCCATTTTATCTACATGATGCCTCAAGCACATTGGATTTCCTATTGTTTCGAGGAGAGCCATGCAGAGAGGCTATCATCTTTCGATGAGCACAGACCCATCTCACACACTCGGCCAATCCTTGTCCTGCTGAGTGTGAATCAGTGTGAATACAGGCAGATAACTCTCATCCAGACAGTCCTCATTATTAAAGAGCACACATATCACAGCGGGGGAGCGCTGTTTCACACCCACACCCACACATACACTTCCCCTGTGTGACTTCCAGCTCTGTCACACAGGGAACACATCCTCTGTATCACTTCCAGTGGTTCATCTTTATTCCCCAGAGCCTAAAAGAACAGCACATGTCCGCAGACAAATCAAATACATTTTATTTCCGTCTCGAGGCAAATGATTCAGGCGAGGAATCCTCAGGGTGGAATTCCAGCCATCACAGCTGATTAGATGGAATGAATGAAGACTAAGGAGAGATCTTAAACTTTATATTTCAGGATCTCCAATTCCATACAGAGAAGAAATCCACATTCAACTGCCTGCAGGAAACAGACCTCTTGAAAAATCTATGCCAAAGGACCTCCTTAATTAAGTACATATGTCCTCGTCAGTTTTCTGTCTTTCTCTTAAGGCAACACCCAGCTCATGTCCTTGTAGTGTTCAAACCAGCACAACTTTTTTCATTTGATCATTTTAACCCCTTAAAATGCAGGAGCTCTTTGGGTGAGCCATACCTCTACATTATATTACATTATATTATAATATTATAGTAGTTTAAGAGCAGTTAAATAATTTGCTATAAGTGGAACATGGGATATTCAACACCAAGAACAAATCTTAATGTAGACTAAATGGGATTTTTTTTTTAAATGGTTAATCATCACTGACACTGTATTTAAGAATAGCCTTTATTGAAGTACTGAACCCAGCCAAGAAGCCTTAAGCTTATAACTGAGCAAAACTCCTGCACTTTAAGGGGTTAAGCAAGAAAGATGCCACGGAAGCACTGATTGGACCGGAAATTTAAAATTATTCTTATACTTCCTCAAGTCAGCACACCGCGAATCCCACTGCTGAATCACATCAGCATTCCACAACTATGGGATGTGTTAACAAAACTACAAGCCACGAGAACCAAGGACCTCTTGTCACCCAAACAAGCGTAAAAACAAACATTTCTCCTAAAGCACTTTTGGAAACAAATTAATGAAAACTGACAGAAAACTTTCCAGACATAATAAGAATTCTATGTTATTACTCGGTCCAGAGACCACAATCCAAAACACACCGAAGAAACTTGCATCCTTTAAATAAGTGAAAAATTGCAAAAAAAAAAAAAAAAAAAAAAAAAAACATTTCCCACCCCTGAAAGATATACTACAAAACATCTTCAAAATTAACAAAATAAAAACAAAACAAAACAAAAAAAAAACAAAAAAAAAAAAACACCTACATTGCCCAGCACTGACAAAGAGAACACACCACAAAACACATCCTGCTGAATACTCTGCATCTTGAAGAATGTGTTTTGTAGAATGTTGTCTTTGTCAGTCCTGGGAAACGTAGTTTCTGAATCTTCTTAGCTTGATTGGTACTTCACTTCAGAAGAACATAAAAGTTAGTCAACAAGCTCCACTCACCACTGCTAGAGCTGCTCTGTCATGGTGCCACTGTTTGAATCCTGTTTGAAACTTTGCCTCAGCTCTCTCGGAGAACAATGCTTGCTGGAGGAGAGCGGGGTGGGGTGGAGGTAGGTGGGGGGAGTGCCCCTCACAAATTAATCATGCAGGCAGCTGGCCAGCGGTGGGAAGCAGATGAAGCTAGACAGACTCCAGGGTGGAGCGTGGTCTCTCTCTCTCTCTCTCTCTCTCTCTCTCTCTCTCTCCCCCTCTCTCTCTATAGCACACAGCTCAGCTCAAACTAGCTGACTGGAAGCATATGCCACAACCGCACTTTAATAAACTTCCGCTGACTTTCATTCCAAATGTGCAGGAGTGGGAAGGATGACTAGGAGCATGAGGAGGGCGGAGATAAGATTACCCTGACAAAAGCAGAAAGGACTTTTTTTGAATCGATGACAAAGTTACATCTTACTTTACTTGATGCGTTACATCATCCAATTGCGGCTGACTGTTATAAACAAAATAAAGAAATACTTAAAGAATCCAAGGGGAGAGAAACATTAGGTTTAAAAATATTATACACAAAGAATTTTCAAATTCACAAATTGAATTTTCCTTGAACACTACCCAATTTTACTCAATTAAAACATGTACTGCATCTCAAATGTCTGTAATAAATCAGGGTTTTAAATATAAAATGTAATTACATATTTGTAAAACAAAATTACTTTAGTATGGATCAATTGTAGATCATAAAACAAATATGGTGGAAGTTCAAAAAAAAAAGAATCGGTGGCTGACATCGCATGTATCAGAGGAAGCATTTACTTGTCTTCACTCAAAGTGGTTCTCTACCAGGTGAAAGTTCTTAAAATACAAGGAAACATCTTGTACAAGGTGTGTTCAAATAATATCCCACCATAATGTTTTGTAATTTGCGTAAACAAAAAGCAAATTAAGCTAGGTAGCAGTGGTTGGTGCATGTAGGCAATCTTATTGCGTAAATTAAATGCGTAATTTTTCCCTTCCTGCAGAAGCACCAGAGGTAGACCATCACCAATCACCGGCAGACCATCGAAGAATGAGGAAGTGTAAGTAAGTGCTGTTAGATTTTCATTTTTGACAAAATGACAAAATGAGTTTTTGAAAACTTGAACTACAAAACAGCATAAATTTTGTGTCAAGCTTGACAATTCCCACGTGGAAAGGAGCCGCAAATGGCTGTGCGCAATGGGGCAATTGGCAGCTCCATCACAAACACACTTGCCCATTCTCCACATTTGATATGAGAGTTTCCTTGCCAAAAAACACCTTGCTTTTCTCTAAGCTGAAAATGCCCCTAAAAAAGATCAGATTTCAGTGCAGAGAAGACATCATGTGGCTGTGGGCCATCTCACAGTGCTGCTTCCAACAGTGGCAGAATCATTGGGAGAAGTGTGTGGCAGCCCAAAGGGACTACTTTGAAATAGATTAGTGTAAGACTGTTGTAACTTAATACAAGTATTTCTCTATGAATAAATTATTTAACACACCTCGTACATGGATATTTTTAGATATGGATATGATACATTTTTACACAAATATCAATTCACCCATCTATCTTCTTTCCCCAATTCTTCCAAATCAGGGCCACTGTGCATCTGACACTGACCCAGTGTGACCCTGACCATTGAGTGCAAGGCAGAAACACCCCTTGGACAGGGTGTCGCACACTTGAGCTCATATACTTGAATTTGTGGAGCAATTTAGCATAGCCAACTCACCCACCATGTGTTTTTTGGAGGTAGGAAGAACCCAGAGTATCCAGAGGAGCTCTATACAGACATAGGAAGAACTATGACACTGCGACACTAGATGGCAGCAGAATGCAAGTCAAATTACCTACACTCTCAAAGTCAATGAGGGATGTGATTGGTTAAAGTGATCTGGATGCAATCACTTTAAAAAGACCCCTTCCTCAACAGAGACAGGTTACTGACAATATTTTCTACCCAATTACAGATCTGATATGACCAGTTAAATTCCAGTTTGCTGTCACTGCTAACTGGCACTGTGCCACAGCCTGGGAGAAGCTTGTTTTCCGCTTCATTGTTGTTTGTTTCCACTAAGGCTGCATCATCCTACACATAATCTGAATGTAAGATTAAAACTACTCTGAGCCATCTTACATATCCACAAATGCATATATGATCTAAAGCTGACCTCATTTTGCAGCACTGCCCCTCAGGGAGGTAGGCTTAGATTAACAGAGAAGTCCTGACTGCTTTTAGTCGTGACCCAACCACTGTTTTAAAGGCGTGACAACAAATGCAGATAAGAGCAAATAGAAACAAGTAGGTTGCAGGGAGTGTGTGCATGTGTGTTTGTGTGGTGGGGACATACCAGAAGGCACACCAGTGCTAGAAAGGGCATTTTTCTGCACCAGTGCACCGCACTAGCTCTTACCTTGGCCCACTCACTAACTCTCTTCTTCTGCCTTAATCCTTACCTTGGCACATTTTAACTTTACCTGGCAGCAAACTGAGCTCTCGAATTTCACATGCTCTTCAAGACAGAAATGAATGTCAGACACAGTTGTGTGCAAATGTTTGGGCACCCCTAGTTGTTGATTTTCTATGTGGAAATTAGAAGACCTCTATAGAAACATTTAGAGAAGAATTTCTATTTAGGTATTGAATTTAACAAATATACTGTATATAGGAACACATAAAATGTGCCACAATCATTGTTCCAATCAGACTTTTTCCTTTATCTGTTAATTTAATTGGATAAACAGTAATTATGCATTAATATGTGCAATATCTACATATTATTATGCAGAAATATGTTCTACATAGAGGATGTGTAATTTTACACATCTTACATCTTTCTTACTTGAAAAGTTCACCAAACCATTTGAAACAGGTTTGTCCAAACTTTCCCACATTAATTTCTTGTAAGCATCATCCATGTCATGTAAAAATTTGAATCTCCAATTTTGTTGTTTTTCTCTTCTTCGCATAATGTAAACCTGGTAGTTTTATAGATTATATCAGAATTTCATGATGAATAAGCCAAAATCCAAAATGACAATGTAAAATGTTTTACATTAACTTCCATTGAAAATCAATTATTTCTTCTCCTGTAAATTTGACATTTTGAAAACAGACGATTTCTGCATGATATAAATAATATGCTGTTTAAAGTGCAGTTTTCCTCCCCTGCTGCATATGGAAGGACATAAAAAGAATCAAGTAATGCACTTAGGCTTTTTTTTATTATTTAAGTCAAGCACGAAGCTAGTAATGTCATGTCCTTGATGGCTTTCAATTCTAATGAAGACCAATGTTTCCAGACAGTCAAGGGTATGCTTTTAATCATACTTGAAAAAGCTTTTTATGATGTAGCAAGACCCCCCAGTCCCTTGCACAATAATCCTACAGGCTTTGTTAAAACATATAACTCAGAGAACCCTGACTGTTAAGACTTGTATGGCCCACTATATTGTACATGTACAATATTATTAAAATACGACAAACATATGGAAAGGCTTTATTTATTATAACAAAGCATGACAAATGAGCAAATCCCTGTAGGTCACTAGTGTCACACATGATTTTGTAGAGGACTATCTGTCCTATGGACAATCAGTAAAGTGTTTCTCTTGAGGTGACATCACATTCTAGCTAAAATGGAAAGACAGAATGACTTCTTTGAATTCATTTAAATATTTAGCAATGCATAGGGCACAAGAATGAGTGGAACCCTGAAATGCATTAGAAACAAAAACAAACAACGAACAACCACCAACAATTACCACCAAAAACTACAAAATAACAACCAGCAACAACCACCTACAAACACAACTAGCAACTACCATCAACTAAAATCCACCACCAACCAGCAACTAACAACCAGCAAATAGCAACAACTAACCACCACTAACAACCACCACCACCAACGACAACCAAAATGCACTCCCTGGCGACTCATCAGTAAATGAATGTTTAATAAATTAATTATTTTGCTTTTATTTATACTCCATATTTGAAAAGTATATGTAGTACAACATATTAAAGTTTACATACATAAACAGTCAGGGGTTTGTTCCTCACCAATTTATTATATATTATAGCCACCTTCCCCACCTGAACCACCTAACTACTACCTTAGTCCTTAACTGGCTGAATGGAGTTAAATGGATTTGGATTGGAGTTAAACCCTGCAGGAAGGTCATTCTCCAAAAGGGGTATCAAATAATGATTTACAGGCTTTGAGGATCAGGCAGTAAGTCAGAATATAAGTCAGTCTGATGTTTGATTCTTTGTCTTAATGCCAAGATAGGCAAACCTCGTCCAGGAATGCCAGCCTCCTGCATAGTTTTGTTCTTTTCCTGCTTAAGCACACCTGATTCATCACACCTGTTAATTGTCAGGTTTAGTAGATCTGTCAGGGTAGGGAAATCAGTTAACCATGCAGATAACTGGCACTCCAGGACTAGGGTTGCCTACCTCTGTCAAGTCAAGTCAAAAGTGAGCTGAAGTGGTCAGATAATGGATGGCATCTTTTCTCCATGTAGTGCCTGTATCTGTCTGCTTTGAACACTGTGTACAAAATCTCTTTCAGTTTTATAATGCTAGCTATACTACTGATACTGTTTAAAGACAAATAATTGATTATCTTCTCAACTTGAAGTATCATGCGCTTTTATGAACGTTTTCCAATCTCTCTATACTTTAGAGTCTATTTGACTCTAAGGCCAAACAGTGTGCTTAAAGTTATGGTGACTAAGTCTTATTTGTGTAAATGACCACTTCTAATTGGTTGGTCCTTAATTGTGCCTGTAGAGAAGCATTTCCAAAAGACTAGGACTCTATAAAGATAAACATTAACCTACAGACACAATACTTCATGCCAGGTGGGACTAGGACCCACTACTGAGCTAGAAACCAGTACTGAGCAGTGGAACTGTGTCTTTGGAATGACGGTGCTCCATCCGGTACTTCTTAGGATGAGCTGGGGATTTCCGAATGAGGTGGGGTGATAATCAAACATCCTGACTTTACTAAGTTCGTCACTGAGTGCACTTAAATAATCTGAGCAATGTTTCAACATCTAGTAGAATGTAGACAGTAGACAGTTACTCCAACATAAACTCTTAAATCATTGATTCAGAAGAAACAAAGAACATGCAGAAGTCCCATCTGCATGTCCCATCTACTTTTGGGGCTTTTTCTCTTTTTCCTTTCTTTTTTTAACATGATAAGGGCCCTTCAAAATCTATAAAGCTTTGTGATTGAGTTTTTGAAGCTGTGATCCTTGTAAACTGACCACAGAGAAGAGAGAACAGAATTGTGGATAACAGCAACAAATAGCTGTGCTAGTTTTGTGCAAGTGGTGCATTTTGAACCATAGGTGACCTTGCAAACAGTACAGAGGCCTCCAAGTGCCCTAACTAGTTCATCTAGACAGTGAGGTGAATTCTGACAGGTCCCTGGAGAGAAGTGAGATTAAACCAAAGGACGTTTTTGTGTGGAACTGTCATAAACACACACACTCGCACTTGCTGACACACTGCCCCACAGAGAAAAGGTCTGACGCAGAGTGAATCACATGAATTATTCCATCTCTTCCATTTCATCTTTCTCATGGACCACCACCAGTACTCCTTTTCTTCCTTATGTATGTGAATTCAGTGCCAAGAATGATTCAAACGGAGGCCTAAAATTGGAACCATCTGAGGTAAAGACACATTATAAATGCATGGTATAATATCACTTTAAAGTGGGAAACACCCATGCATATGGAATAAGGCTATTGTTAGTCATCTGCCATGGTTCTAGTCACACTATCTACTGTTGAGTTGCGTTTCTAAGACTGAGAATGGAGCACAAAGTGGTGAACCATAAGCAAGAACCCTGTAGCAACATCATCAATTTGTAATGGCTTATGATTTCTTCAAGAAACACCACAGGCTTACTTCAGACCAACTGAAACACATTTCAGACTTTAAATGAAAACAGACCCTTAATAAGTTAATGGTGTTTGAACCATTATATCTGAAGGTCAGAAGTACAAAATGCTCAGGCACAACACAGATCTCTCTCCTCTGCTGAAATGAAAAAGAAAGAGTGTCATTCTCAGCCACAGTGGTGAATATTTCATTCAGAGGAGCAGGAATCATGTCATCTGCCTGTGTGTCCACTTAATTACCCACAGCTGAGTGGTTGGCCATCCCAAGAGAGGCTCATGGTCATCAGCCACATGCTGAAGCTTCATGGCTAGCAGCAAACACATACTGCCCCCCTCTCTCCATAGCTGCTGTCAATCACGCTGAACACACAGTGACCTTGCTGACCTGGTGAAATGGCAGCAGTTTAAGCCTCCTACATACTGAATTCTCCTCCGGGAGGAGGTAAAGAAACAGATTCATCATGCTAGTCTTGATTAACATTTAACCACTTCCAAATCACTCTACAAAGCAAGGTGCAGCCTCTATGTCTGTTATTCTAGCCCTGATCTTAAGGTTTTAGGGGGTAAAAGTTAGCCTAGTGTTAGGTTACCTAACACCAAAGCTCTTAAATTCAATTCTGTTTGTTTTAATGTTATGTATTGCAACTCATTAAATTATTAATGTCATTACATAAATTATATTCAATAGTAAAGCAAAAATGATTGTAATCTCTGAATGCTGTTTTTTCCAGAGCAACAACAGTCAAAATATGAAAGAAAGAAAGAAAGAAGGCAAGAAAGAAGGCAAGAAAGAAGGCAAGAAAGAAGGCAAGAAAGAAGGCAAGAAAGAAAGCAAGAAAGCATTAATCAATCAATCAGCTACTCCTTTAAGGTAAAAATGCTACAGAAAGTAGCTTTAAGGGCAAAGAAAGAACAGATCATTTCAAACACTTCAAAAATAGTTGCTAATCATTAGTGTAGAACATATGAACATCTGGACAATTCATTCTGCATGCCAGTACCTTCATCTACTTCAGATGGGACAAACTTTGGGAGACCGCCAAAGCTCAAATGCCTCAGTGACATGATCTATGATAGGATCATGAAACTTCAAAATTAAGACCCTGTATGAGAAATGGGGCCCTGTTTACTCAGTGCAACTTGATATATTTAGACAGTTGTGCCATTCACCCAATATGATCACAGATCTTGAGATCAAACTGAATTAGCCCCTCACCGCCTCGAGCTCGTCAAGCCCAAAACTGACACAAATCCTTTCTTCTGAAAACAGGGCTGAAAGATTTAGACTAGTGTAAGTGACTGAAACTAAGCAGCAGTTCCTTTGTATGTGAGGAGGAGCTTTGCTGCAGGAGCAGGTGTCAGGCTTGATCTCTTCTGTAATTATGAGCTGTGGCAGGGTGATTATATGTACATCATTGTAGGCCTCTTCAAATAAGAATTGTGCTGATTATCAGTCCTAATTAATGAATGTCCTGGTGTAAAACCTCCAGCCAGTGCTTTGTGTTACAGGCTCTACACTGAGTAATGAGCACTTCATCAGTGTCTTGCTTTGTCAAATTGCAAAAACTGTGTGAAAATGAATAACACCCCTCATAATTACAGTGATGGAGCGCCATTCTGTAAAACAATTAAAAATCTGTCATGGGACTGCAGGTTGAAGTAGTGCTATGTGGTATCCAGCAAGACCGTGAAGCATGAAAGATTTTGCCATTGTTGTCAGATACAGTAATTATATTGGCTGAGCACAACAATAAATGAGAGTTCATGTTAGGCTGCCACTGTAACTGCATAGTTCTGAACCTTAGAGAAACACTCCATTGATTTATAACAATCACCAACAACATTGTATCATGTATTCAATAACCACAGACAATTCTGATGCATTTCCCTAAAGGGTGATTCTAGGCTGCTGTTTAAGCTGGGACACACAGACAGATTTAAGGTGGGCAAAACTCAGCCTATCTGCTTGCCAGTCAAGGGGCAGATGACCAAATGACCAAATACTCTAACCAAAGGTGTCAAACCCATCACTATTAAAAGCTTTTTTTGTTTGCTTTGGACACTTCTTTGGACAATGTTTTCCCAAATTCAAGGAATTTACTGCAGCATTCTTTCCAAACCCAAACTCACGTATCTCACTGTTAATGAAACGATGAAAAAAAGTGGATTAAAAATGTACACTGACATGGGCAATATTTCTTGAGCTACACATACAGAAGCAACATGCCGTACGTCTCAGGAATGGAGTAGTAGAAGTTCCTAATTGCATTGTGTGATAATCCCATACAGCAGTTCCTGTAGATTTTGTGCTAGGGGTGCAGTGTTCACCGTGCTTCAAATAGCATCCCACAAATGTTAAATCAGGGACAGGTCTGGCGATGCAGCTGGCCATAGTATAGTATGTGTCCTCAAGGCAAGCTCTTGAGAAGGCAGCAGTACATGGACAGGCATTGTCCTGTTATAATAATGCACCAGAGTGTGAAGAAAAGGTAGGGCAACCAGTTGAAAGACCTCATTAATATAACATTGTGCTGTCAAAATGCCTATAATAAAGACCAAACATGATCTGGCATAAAAAAAATTCTGGACGTGACACGGGACAAATCATTGACCTTTGTGCTGACCGTGGTGCCTCCATCAAGTCATAAACAAGACAGGGTTCAACTATTTTTGACAATGGGTATATTTAATTATTTCTGCCACTAGGGTTACTTTTCTTCTCTTCCACTACAAGCAGAAATGGAGCTTTCAACTTCTTCTGCCAGTGAGTTTGACATCAGGCTAGTCCTGACACTATATGTTTAACAGAAGTCAATAGCTATTCTATTGAGCGTCTTTTGAGTCAAGTGTAACAAAATGTGTAACTGATCATAAAATACAGGTGGGCCGCACAGAGGCTAAAAATGAATGGAAATAGAGCTCATTATTGTTTTAGATTTGTTACGAACAATTCAGTCAGCACTTAGGGCATTCTCATTTCAGCATGTCTACACAGGCAAATCTCAGGCATGTGTCATTTTTGTGTTAAACCTCAGTCTCTGCTCCCCTGCCCCAGTCTGCAAATTCTCACCATTGTTGGGCTGGGGAAATGCTGGTTCAAAAAAAGGAAAAAAAAAAAAAGAAAAAAGAAAAAAGGGCCTCTTAGTCTCACGGTGGTTTTGGGGCCTCATGGGGCCCGCTCTTAATCTGTCTGCGGCTCCATAAGCCGTCTTAACTCCCCACTTGCTGTTCTGATGCAAAAACGGCCTTGGGTCCTCTGGACTCGTGTTTTACAACACAGTCCTTCACACATGGCTTTACACTTTCTCTTTCTGTTCCACAACAGCTTACGTTCAAGTATTCAACCCTGCCCCCTGTCTGCTTCTGTTCTTAGACAGTATCTGATTCACTTCTCCATGCTCTTTAGCTGCACACAGTTCATAAGGCTGGGTGAGTCTATAAAGAGAAATGCGCCCTCAGAAAAGAGATCTGGGAGTTCCATATGGTTTATAATAATTTCACTCTTTTAAAAGCCAATTTCACACACACTGCCCAAAAATAATTGTGTAAAGCAGGTATATTAGCAGAAGTGTGAATTCTTGTTTTTCTGCAGTGGAGTGTAATTGAATTACCGTACAGACTCTAGGGGGAGTCCAAGAGCAAAAATACCAGTGTTTGAATAATGAGTTTACTTTAGAATATTTAAAATATTCCATGTTCCAATAGAACATCACCACACAGTCTCCTCACACTGATCCATTTGTGACCAGTAGTAGTCCTACCTATGACCCACCCTACCATGGGTGCATACTCTAGAAAAGTACATTTTTCAATTTCTCCCTAGTGTTTTTTCTTTTGTCTTGTTAGTTACCCAGATAACATGTCATTCATTCATTCATTCATTCATTCAATCGATTTTTCCTGGTCAGGATTGCAGTGAGTCTAGAGCCTACTTGAAAACAATGAGCACAGAGTGCCTGTCTATCAGAGGGTGAGATTTTATAGGGTAGTAAAATGCTATGTATAGGCTACAGTTGTAGAATATGTATACTGTTTGCCCACAAGAGCCTAATGAACCTAATTAGAAATGTGGATTTAGGTTCCCTGGGGCCTTATGCCTGAGCCAGTCCTCAGAATGTGGAAATAAAACCACTTGAACCCTATGGCTAATATTCAGTCATTAATATGAAGTCTTACTATGAATTATTCAATAATGACTATGAAACTAAAGTGCAATTCTGTAAAATGTAGTTCTGAGCAAGAAGAACAGAAGTACGGATTCAGATAAGGGCACCAAGGGTTTGAAGGATTAAGCATTAAATATTATGATCACGTCATACAATATCACACAAAAGTGGCAAAACAAAAAAAAAACACAGATCCGGAAAGAGCAACAATATAATCAGTCATGAAATCTTCCTCAGATACACAGCTATTTCATTAAAATTCCATGAACGTTTCCCTGGAAACATGCCAGAAAACATTCCTAAAACATTCTACAGGCTTTCTACATGTGACTAAATGATTTAATTTTCACAACTATAATTCATCACTGAAGGCATCCTGAAAACATTCCACACATGTGGGTTAAAACACATTAGTAGGGGACAAACGCACCATGATGGACCATAATGAGGCAGCACCGTGCTGCTCCGATTGAATATGCTTCATGAATCATGAAACAGATTGATTCTTCCATCAATACACGGCCACCCATTCCTTCCCATGCGGGCAATTTACAATCGGCTGCCCAAGTGTCAGGTTTAAACAGCCAGTAGAGCCCAGCTCACAGCCAAGTCAATACGAACTCATCCACCCACGCTGTATGCTGCTTTAAACTTACCCACCAGAGCAGCAACCACAGCTCAAACAGACTGAAGAGCTGCTGACACAGGACCCTGCCTCACAACTGCACATTCTCTCACAAGAGAGATGATGGTATATCACTTATTACACACTGCTTTACAGGGGGTATAGCAGGGTACACTGACAGCATGATATCAAATATAATTCATCTTAATCACCTCATGATAAAAAATATTACATTAGTGAATTATGCAGCAGGTCTTCAGCAGGAGGAATATGAGCAGAAAAGAAATGGCAAATTAAAAATGGAATCATTGGAGTCATGAATTATCTATTTCCACTTAGCCTCTCCTGCCTGGTGTGCACAGATTAAGTGGACGGATATGAGCGCTAAAATTAAAGTGATTACAGGGATTTCCGAAGAGGTGAGGTGCTTTTAATAGGAGACATCCAACTTCCATTTGCTGTTTTTGCTACTGTGTCTCAAGACTGATTCATGTAAATGAACTCTGCTCTGATAGGCTGCCCACTATTGTACTTTGTACATTTTTATGATACACATATTTTGTCATATGACATATTTAAAAGACTTTTTCTATTCAGGGGATCCCAGTATCACAGGTTTGAAAGGCCAGGTCATGTTATGTGATAGGGGGAGATTGGGGTACCCAGTGTGTTTGGGTAATTGGCACTTCCAAATGCTATTCAAAACTATCCCCTATTTGGTACAGTGAGTTTCATTCAGAATTTGCCAACTTTATCAAACAGGACTAAAAGAAACTTTAGATTAGATCATGTTTTTTAAGCACTGACAAGATCCACAGTATGCTCAGAGAAGTAAATTGTGCATGAGAATATCAACATTTATCAATATGACGACACATTTATCCAGATACCCCTAGCTGAATCTTCAATTAGCACGGATCACTATGAATGAGGAGGGCTAAATAGATGTAGCTTGAAATGTTATTCAAGAGATTGGGGACAAAGGGTTGTGGGTACAATACCCTAGCCTGTTAAGGGTATCAAGGGCATCAAAACCATAACCCAGGGTATGAAGGACGACAGAAGCAGCTTAGTTGATGTGGGTTTCAAACCCACAACCCTTTGATCAATAACTCGGCACTCTAACCACTGAGCCACCACTGGCCCCATTTTTTATCTTCTTTTGAGCAGAGAAGCTCTCCTTTACACTGAGAGAATATTAGATTATGAAAGGAACATGCAACCCCCTACAAACATACCCCCTAGTATGCATTAGGATATCAATGAGGAGAAAATTGTTTGTGATGTATTGATCTTGTTATAGTCTCCAAGTTTAAGCAGAAAAAAACACTCATTATTTTTGAGTGTGTTTATTAAAAGCTGGTTGCCTCAAGGCAAAATTGTACCATTATGGAGAAATTGATTTTTTGTGTAGTATATTTTAAGATCATTTTTTTTTATTTTCATTGGTTAGTATTTAAGTTCCACTCCAATGACTCATAACCATTTTGTTTTGTTTTGTGTGACAACATGGAACATATGGACTAGGAAGTAAAATGCATGTTATAAACTGTCACTTTTTTGCTTTTAACAAAAAAATGTTATAATTTAACAATGTTATGACATGAATGGATCCCTTCACCTGATACATCAAAACCGTACACAGACATATTTAAAACAGCTGCTGCTGACTGTGTGCTGAATCACACTGCTGAAAGACAAATGAGCTCTTGCACCCTGAAACATGGAGCCTGTCAGTGGTGAGTGCTTGTAGTAGTGCTCTACTTGCTCAGTCTTTTCTATAATGAGTCCCTCCGTCTGCGCATCCTACCAACTCTGAGAGCACTCTGACTCTGGGAGCATCAGAGTCGAGGCAGATTGATATCTCAATTACCCCACCACAGACCCTTCATCTGCTCAGCTCTTACATCTCTATTACATTTCTATCAAACCTTTGTGTATCTGCTCGGTCCACCTTCCTTTCCATTTCTGTTTTCCTGACATAGGTTTCAGACCAGCTATTCAACACAAACACAGTTTTCAGTTCAAATTAATGTATGGTAATGTCACAAGCCTAAGCTTGTCGATTAGAAATCTTCACTCATTGAAAAAATGCAGCTGTGAGGACGGTGACGCCACATCCCACACAAAACACAGACATAACATGAAACAGATGAGTAAAGAGGTTGTAGAGTGTTCAATTAAACACAGGCTTAACAGTCACTCTGCCGCTCACAGATCAATCCCCTGCTGACCTAGGACAGAAAATTAGTCTTCAACTGTATTGGGTCATCATGGATAGTCAAAATCAAACCAGGCCAAAGACAAGAGAATTCTCAGCCTTACAGTCTGCCAGCCAGGCTCCCTGTGGTGAGTGCTTAATAACATGCCTCCAAGCCAGATTTCTTCAGTTTTCATCATATAAAGGCATACCTCCACTGTAAACTCCACTTGAAATAACTGTTAATGCTGAACCAGAGGGATTCCAAGACTAAGCCCAAACAAAGGCTATGAAAAGGGTCTTGAACAGAAAACCCTTGGCATTATTCTCTATTTGGATTTAGTTCACTTGTTCAGGGCTGTTTTGCACACCTCTTATTTTCTTGGTACCCTAGAATGGAAACCCGTATTTACCTTCTCATAGCAGACAAATGAACGTTTCTTACATGGAACTGGCATATGATGAACCTCAAAACAAATCTCTTCACTGGAAAGAAAACCCAGGGTACCTAACAAAGCTGTAAATTGGATCACGTTGAAATTACATAACTCATTAGATTTACTGTCAAAAATTGTACATAAACTACGCCCACTCTGCAAAAGCCCTGTTAGCCTTAGTCAAAACTGGCAATGCAGTTAAATGCAAGGTTACATTGAAACTGAAACTCTTATTCATCAAGTTGTGGTATCCATGGAAAAGTAACTCAAACTCCACAAACAAGGAAGCTAAAACTAGGAAAGTGAGTGTGTATTTGTGCTAGACTTTTCTGTTGGCTTTTACCATCTCTTCTTTCAATGTCCACTCCCCCAAAAACAAAAAATGAAATACTACAAGGTAGTCTAAAAAGTGAGATGGGGCCTAGTATGGCTCAGTGGACCAAGGCAAATGGATTGCAAGTTTAAATCCTTGGTCTCCATCAGCAGCCATAGCCCAAGAGACCACAAATTGCCATGCTCTAAATGGGCAGATTCCATTCTCTCCACTTCACTGATGCAGCTAGGCACATTGGCTGCACAGTGGTGCTCCATTGGCAGCAGTTTGAAAAGAGGCAGGGGCTGACATCACACATCGGAGGAGGCATGTGCTTATATATATACGGAGCACCCGTATAAAACACTGAGCTGGAATGTAATGATACATTCAGTCCATGATTCACTTTTGAGTTCTCAAGATATTTTGACCAAAGTTTGAATTAATACAAATTATGTTTTCTGTTGCTGCAAATGTACCAATGCGACTAATGCTGGAAAGAGGTTGGCACATAGCGTGAATGTATTGGATTGGGTTGCTGATCAATGTGGTTTGCTTGCAAAATTTGATTAATCAATGCAATTACATAATTAATAGAATTCCTGTTTTTCACACTGCATTGTTGCATAGTGAAGACAGTGTGATTACACTGTAATAGTGCTTTGATGTAATGTTACACACATTTCCCTCAGAGCTTAAGTAGTTTCAAGTAGTGTCAGACAGTGTCCAGCTACCTTTTGGTAGGGCTTGGCTTTAGAACTTGCAATGATGGGTTCATTTGAAATCTTGGGTTGATTGGTGGTACCAAACCAGAGTTCTCACAGTTAACACAGATCAAAGCTCAAAAGCAAGAAAACTCAAAGCACACCACTCTATCCTAAGTGCCCTGTATTCAAGCCCAAACTGTGTAAGGCAAACTGTGTAAGGGTCAGATTGGATTAGTTGGGCAGCTTATCCATTAAAACTCTTGAAACAGATGCTCCCTTTCAAGCCAAACAGTCTGAGAGAGAAAGTGAAAACACAAGACGAGAACATCACAGTCACAAATAAAGTGACAATTATTGCAAATCTTAAATCTGAAACTGATCACATCTTTGAATAGAACAAATATGAGACGTTTGATATGATTGCCCTATTTGAGATGGATTCGTTTTGCTTGAGGAGGCACAGAAATTTAATTGATTATCAAAGAGATCAATGATTTTAATCTACAACATTTCACCAGTGTCACAGTAATAATTCCAGAGAGAATTATCTTCTGTAATTGGCTGAACTCAGAGCCCCCAGTAACAACAGTGCTGTACAAGTTGACTTTGTGGTAATGAAATACGAAGACTGCCAATGGGCACAGCAATACACTGTGTTTTTTGTTATCAAGTGTGTCCCCTGTCATGTATCGCCAATGAGAACTGAGCTATGATGTTTCAATCAGGACTGTAATAATCTTGGGAAATTGCTCAGATACTTGATGACCATAAGAATCAACCAATTGAATCTTGACAAA
Source organism: Acestrorhynchus altus (assembly GCA_034509495.1). Taxonomy (NCBI): domain Eukaryota; kingdom Metazoa; phylum Chordata; class Actinopteri; order Characiformes; family Acestrorhynchidae; genus Acestrorhynchus; species Acestrorhynchus altus. The sequence continues at coordinate 9,495,727 of CM067513.1, forward strand.
TTACACACCCAACACTAATTACTAATATGTGTTCCTGGAAAGAAACCAATAAGGCCAGAGGTCCACTGACAGCCCTCATTTAAAGAGCTCAGGTGTGGTCCAAGAACAAATAGGGGAAAAAGCACTGTCTGTCAGATGATAATATAGAGCATGTTGTACTTGTGCCATAGAGTCCTGAGGGGGAATTAGACGACGAGAACAAAAATCAAGCTCTAGCCCAGTGATCACAGCACTGGAAAGATGGTGAGGCCACAGCTGTGTAATTATAACTTTTCCACCAGGATGCTCCCACTGATTAGCAATCAAACGAAAAAGCGTTCGCAATCGCTCTGCACAGAAAACAAGTGAAAACAAAAACAAGAAAAAGCTGATGGCTTTGTAGTGGTCATTCATCATTCTGGCATGGCTGTCACTGCCAGCATTTGGGGGGAATCTTGAGGTTCTCAAAGTATCCAAGTGCAACCGCACAAGCAAGCATGATCCCAGAACATGTCCTACCTCTAACATCCAATAATAGAAAAAAAGCACTGGTACATTGCTTTAGTGTACTGCTAGGCAAATGCTAAGCACAGCATCAATAATCACAGACAGAAATGTGGATGATTGAGACACTCATCTAGAAAAATATCTGCACGACTGTGTTCAGCTATGCAGAGGATTAAGATTAGTGCAATTAATTTGGCCCAACATCCTCCCTTCACCCTACCAACATAAAGACCTGCTGCAATAAAGGATTAACTGCCCAGTGAATAATAAACCAAGGCTGTGCTTCTGGGTGAGTCTAGCATGCTTTTTAACAGGGCACAGGGGAGTCATTTGACCTTGAGTGTTAACGTGAATATCCTGCCTTTAGGGTTCCTGTACCACCACTCTGCCTGTTAAGTGCTCTCTGGTCTGTGATGGAGGTCCTCAGGAGAGAGATAGCGAATGACGGCAACCGTCTAATGCTAAAACAGAGACTGTATCTCCTCACAGCTTTTCCATCTCATTTGACGTTTGTCTGGGAGACATAAAATGCCCTCTCAAAATGAGATGTCAAAACCCGAGGTGCATATATGAACATCAAAGGTTCTTCATGCTTTATCATCCAAAGCAAAGCATGCAGGTAAACAACATTGGTCTCAATTCATGAGCTTGAGTTTTTTTGGAACCAACTATAAGTAAGTAAAAAAACAAAATGATTTGATATGAAACAATAAAAGAACTTTGTGGACACAAACAGTAACATGCAAAAGTATTACTACTGCTGTTGGTCTCATTTTGTAATTACAAATGATGACTGGGTGCCCTACTGGTACTCATTAGGGCTGCGCAATATATCAATATTTATATCGGTATCAGGATATAAACAGAGTTTTATATATTAATGATTGTTTTAATGTATTGAAATATATGGTGTTTTTACAAGCCAAATTTCTTAGTTAACTGTGTGCTTAGATGATTGTGATTTTTGCTAAGTAGAACGAAGGTACAGAAAAAAGTTTCTGCAAAATTGAAACTGAACATTATTTAGAAAATTTAAAAATATAATGCTTTTATAAAAAAACATAAGGCAGAGGTTCTTGAGTTCAGCCATAATTGGTTTATTCTCTCTGGGTAGGTAGGACTGCCATCCCTCTTCACACATCAATCAGAGCAATGCTAGCCAATGCAGGTCTCTGTTAACTGACATGATACATTAGCAATCTCAGTAAGCATTCTCCCCCGGATGTGTTGAGCTGTCCAATAACATTCCACTAACTTTCATCCTCAGAGTTGGTACCACTGTGTGATGGGGAGAGTGTGCATCGAACTAGACATCAGGTGCTATCAGCTGCTCTCATCAACCTAGATAATGTATGCAATATACAAAAAACAGTAATCTCAAACACCTGCCTAATATTGTGTAGGTCCATCAAACATCTCCAACCTGTCCACCTTGGGATTCCACAAGTCCTCTGAAGTACCAAGACATTAGTAGTAGATCCATTTAGCCATGTAAGCTGTGCAATGGGGCCTCCATGTACATCAACGTAACTTAAGACATTGTTGCACCAGTTGTCCCTTCTTGGAGCACATTTGGTAAGTACTGACCACTACATTCTGGGAACACCCCACAAGGCCTGCCTGATGTTTTGAAGATGTTCTGACCAGTCATTTAACCATCATAATTTACCTCTTGCCAAAGTGTCTTAGCTTCTTACCCTTGCCCATTTCCTGCTTCAACACATCAACTTCAAGAACATACTGTTCATTTGCTGCCTAATATATCCATCCCTTGAGAGGTGTCATTGTAACCATTGTAGAACAAGCTGGCAGTGGTTCTAATGTTATGGCTAATCAGTGTATTCAATAAAGTACATCAGTAGTCAGCGTAATTATTGACTTGGTGAAAGCATGAACAGAATGCACGGAGACAGAAATTAAATGTCACTTAATCAGACTTACTGCCAGCTGAGCTCATCTACAGTCTGTCTCTTTGTATAGTCACAACTGATGCGGAGTGATGGACATGAAATAACGTTTTCTAAATATAAGAGAATCTTATGAGGGAAAATGTAACCACAGTTCAGCTCACCAGAGCCAAGAGTTACATTGTAGATCAGACCCCTAACAGCAACTCTTCTCAGGCAAACAACTCATGCTCTATAAAAGATGCATGTTTTGAAGATGATATTATTCTCTTTGAGGCCTGGAGCCTTGAATGCATGCACATGACTGAGTTACGCTTTCCTTATTCAGAGCTATAGTCAAGGCCTTCATACAAGCCCTTCACTCACAGTAATAAGCAAAACAAGGTGTGAGAATTGTATGAAAGACACTAGCACAGTCTTAAAGGTCTTGCTGAGTTGCTGATTTTTCCTATTCAATCAAATTCCACAAGGCCAGGCGACTTGCCAGCAGAGGCAGAGAACTATCTGTGTGTTGACAGGTTTTCCACAGAAAAATCACCCAACAAAACAAGAATGCAGCACTGTGGTTGGGTTTTGTGGCTGTGTCTTGATATTATTTAGGGAAAGGAAAAGATAATCCGCAGGCAATTTTTAAAAACCAAGGAAGAACCACACAATTGTGGTTGAGGGTGATGCGTCTTTCCTCAATCTTGATCTCATGATAAAGGAATTCCTAAGAAGGGTTTCAGCATCTCATTTGAATTCACTTTTCTCAACAGCATAAAATGTACACTTCTTCCTCAAGCACACAAAGATTCGCATAATGATTACATGCATGCAATTCAGCATGATGTTTCCTTGCCACAGTCATCCTTTGGCTTGCCAACCAGGGGCTTTAAGTCGTTTCCTTTGTTCATGTGTCGTTAACCTTTTGATTTTTGATTTCTCTAAAGCTGCTCTGTGATATTTGTGAATAGCACTGGGGAACTGTGAGACGCACTCTGTACATGTACACTGGGAACAGTGCATGTCTGCTATAAAAATAAAGGTGCTAAAAATATATATTTGGAGCGATGCCATAGACATACATCACCGTAAAAACATGGTTCTTCATGAAAGAAAAAAATGTTCTTCAATTGCATCATTCAATGTGTTCTATCTTCAAACATGACAGAACAGTAACCTTCAAAATAGCATCCTGAAGCAGAGGAAAATGGTCTGGGAAGATTCCAGGAATTACAGTGTCAAGAAAGAGTCCAACTATATCAGAAAATAAAAGGCATTTCCAAAGCAGAAGCTTATCTTCCACTGCCATTTCCTTTGGCCAGTGATAGAACAAATTATAAGCAATCATGGTGGACTTTCTACTTAGTCAGCTACCATAACCTCACATCAATGTTTCAATCACCAGCAGTACATAACAGACAGCAATACAAAAGAAACAGACAAAGAGAGAAATAAGCAGAGAGAAAGGGATTGAAGAACTGCAAAAATAATTACATAAAAATACAGAACAGCACACAGTCACAAATAAACAGTAAAGAAAGAAGGGAGGAAGGAAAAAAGAAAGGAAAGGAAAAAAAGAGATAAAAAAAGAAGTGTACAAGAGAAAAAATATAGAGAAGCATAAATAAATAAAAAAGACAAATGTGATGGAAAAAAACAAACATGAAAAAAGACAAAGAAAGATAAAGAAGAAAAGACATGGAAAGATAGAATACATGAATAAAAAAAGTTAATACAGTCGGAAACTATTCTTATTGGTAAAAAAAAAAAAAAAAAAAAAAAAAAAAGCCTGTAGTGAAGAAACTTGAAAATGGTTTCAAGACTGGAAAATCTGCTTCTCAGGGTTTCTAGTGAAGTGAAGACATGATCGGCTTCTCACGATTGCGGAGTGTCTGCAGTCTCTCAGTACAGCTGCAAGTTTGTTTTCTTACTGCTGAGCTGTACAGTGAGAGGAGCCGACAGCGAGTGGGACAGAATGAGGGCAGGGCATTATGTGCTCACGCTCATAAAGACAAATTGGAGAGAGTGACAGAGATGAAGGCTTCAGAACACTACAGCACACCAGAGGCTTCTGAGGGAGGAGAAGAGTGTGACCAAACTGAAAACACCACAATTACCCTCAGCGGGGATTCAGTGGGGAGCCGAACATGCTGTATAAACAACACTCAGCTCTCACAACTCAGGTTTCAAGGACAAAAGCAGACTTTTAAACTATGTTATATATCCCTCTCTGACACTTTTATTCTAGTGTCCAAGTCAGATTGTGCTCAAGATTTACTTCCCAAATATAGTTTAACATGCATATTTTGGTACTGGAGTGGAAACACAAGAGCACATCAGTATTTATACCTTATAGACTAACTCGGAGTATGGACTCCTCAGCATAAATTCAATCTGAATAATAAATGTCAGTCAGGAATGCTTTACCTTCTCATTTTTCTAATGAATGCAGAGCAGACGCAGGTCACTGGAATTAAGATATAACAGATTATCATGAATATTTAACACAGTGAATATGGGCCACTGGGAGGACTATGCCTGTGGATGTATACACACTCATCGTGGCATGAGATGATGCAAGAACAAGCAGAAAAACAGGATGAAAGCTTATCTGCTCAATACTGTCCTTCTCCTGTAGTATGAAACAAACAAAAAAGTACCATGTTGGCAAGCCTTACTATAAGGATTTGTGATTGTGTTTAAACGGCAGTAATACATTTACTACAAAGACAAAAATTCATCAAATTTGTTCAATTCACTGAATTGGAAACGCTAAGCATGACTGGATTTGAGCAGAGATCACTGAGCACATAAACATATACAGTTCTATTTAAAATCAATGTCAACATTTATAAACGAAACCCTGAAATTAACCTTGGATCAAACATCAGCAAAGCTGTTCTATTCTTGAGAGTACATTGAGAGGGAAAAAAAAGAGAATTGTAACTTTCACAGCAGACAGAGTTTTAACAGTGTAGAGAAAGTGTAAGGCTTGTCACTTTACTAAAATGTGTGTGACTAATAGAAATGCAGCAAAGTGTAAAAAAAAAACATCCATCTCTAACAACATTGCAGTGCTTTAGCTGAACATAAAGGTCTACATTACCATCAATATCTTGAAGAACAGGACTAAATATCAGTGTCATGCAGAAAAGTGGGCTGTTAAGCAGTTGAGTGAGTGCAGGTCTAGGAAAACATACACAATTATACAACAAATTAATAAACAGACTAAACCAAATTACACTACTCACATAATTACCATGTATAATTAACAGCAGGGAAATCAGCTAATAATCAGTAAGAAAGTAATAAACTAATCCTAAATATTTGCAAAGCAAACAGATGCACATACATTGTGCATTATTGTGTTAAATGTCAAAGCCTGTCGATGGTCAGTTGCCCTCAGCAGTGGGAAGCGCTTTAAAGAAAGGAAAATGCACCACAAATAAGTTCAGTAAATGCAAGTCTGTGGCACAGCAAGTATGACTGGGCCAAAATGTCTAAATGCAAGGCAGCTTGACAAATGCTGGTGATTTTGGCAAGTGCAGGACAAATAATGGCAGGATTAAAAAAAGAAACAAAAAAGACAGACCTCTAACAAAGTAACTAAAAATACAATGTATCTGCTGTTGAGTGAAATATACAGACACAGACTGCCTGTCATGCATCTGAAGAAGAAATAACAAAACAGTGCTGGGAGATAATGTTAGAGAAATCCTGCCATTTATGAATTTTTGTAGCTTTTAAAAAAGTAAAAGAGATGGTAAGGATTCCTTAAGCTACTACACTTAAGTTTATGTTTAAAACAAAGGTTATGGTTAGGTTTAGGTGTAGATTAAGGTGTAGGTCAAGGATGGGCAACATGGCTCTCTTTTACTGCCCTCTTGCATCTCCACAGCACAATTAATAATAAAATTCAGCAAATTACAGCTTCCACAATTCTCAACAAAACAAGAGCCTATCAGCTTGCTGATAAAGTCCTGCCTTTCACCAATCAGCTTTCTGGTTATGCCTTGATGTGAAGATCTGCATAACAGTTATGAGAATAAACAGGAAAAAAAATCTTTTTTTCTTTGTGAGCCAAACGATAAACAAATCAGAAGGTTTTATCAGATTTTATATGCAACTCAGTTCAGTACAGTCCTCAAACGTCAGTAATGTGTGCAGCGTGGCAGTGAAAGAAGAGCAAAGGTGCAAAGGTGGTTCAGTGTGGAAAGGAAGCGGTTTGTTAATCCTGTGCTGTTTTAGAGATTCAGCTCTGACAGGAATTAAAAGTTGTAGTTTCAGTTTGAATCTCTTAACACATTTTGTGGCACACAACTTGGCATTATTCTACAAAAATGGTGTTCCATCACTTTAAGGTAACTTAAACTATAAATGGTTCTAAATACTAGAAACTGCTAACTGCAACATTTTGCACTGTAGATTGTGAGCAAATTGGCTCTTTTTAAAATCCATGTTGCTGACCACTGGTGGAGGTTAGGGTCAGGTTAAAATGTAGATTAAGTAATCAAATTACATTTTTGTACTTTTTGCTTAGTTAGAGTAACACTGAGTTTGGCTAGAAAACCCTCAGTTGTAAGGTGACTAAGCAGATGGTCATGTTTCCTCAGAACTTAACTATGTCATACATGGTGAAATAAAATGACCAATGTGACCACGTTCAATAGGACACCAGGTAGTGAACTGTTTATACAATTTGGCAGTTGATATTTATATTAAGTTTAAACAGAAAAAATATAGGCTTGAGTCTTTCTAGTTTGATATTTCCAAGGTTTGGTTTGAGTCTAACTTCAGTACAATGTTGGCTATTGAGTGTTTACTGGATAGTGGGTGTAAAACAAACAAAGCAAAAAAAACAAAGAAAGAAAAAAACAAAACCAAATTACAAATAGAATTATTTTTATTTTCTCCCATCATTACTGTTATTATCCAATATATGCACCAACTCTAATCCACTTCACTGTTTACTGTATCAACATGATGAACTTTTGTTTTGTAGGACACTCTCCCTTTCCTGTATGTAATTCACAGTACCTGCACTTAGGAAGCCCTGTAAGAGTGATTGTCTGCTAGTGATGGAACAGGAGAGAGAGTGTGAAAAGGTTTCCGTGGGTGACTCATCACAGCCTGCAGGCAGCATTTGCATCAAAGCTGGGCTAATTCCAGCAGCATTGCGTGTGCTTCTAACAAACTCATCTGCAGCCATTTAGTCCAGTGCCCCAGGCTGTCCGCCAAGCAGGTCACCTCCTCAACCCAGAGGTACAAAGGTGAGCTCAGAGCAGTAGAGATTCACGCAGCTGTGCATCCTGCTAGGAGAAAGCAGAGTCAGCCGGGAGCAGCAGCAGGGTCACTGTCTGGATGCATGTGTGTGCGTATGCGTGTGTGCTCTGGGCACTGGCAGCCCTGCTGAGGCCGACCAGGTCAACCCTTCCCCCCGCTGCTGTCGCCACCGCTTCCCCTCTGTTACTGAGCTAATGACTGGCCACAATGCAGTAGACCGAAAGGCCAGTGACTCTGGTTCACAAAAACAGAAGGGGGGGAAAATAATAAATCATTCTGCAGTCAGACATGCTAATCGAGATAGTTAGCTTGCTGGGAAATTGCTTTACCCACTTTATACCGTATATAAGGCTATAAATATTTGAATTACGGTGAAATGCTGGATTTCCACTTATGATGTATGGCAGCCACCCTCTGGACCTCAAAGTGGTAACATGATCATCTCTGTATCAGTGCTTAATACGCTGGGTTTAGAGGTTAGGACAGATTTAAAGCGCTTGGGCAGCATTAGACAGATTATGATGATATTGAGAGGAAAACTGACACTGGCTCGGGCTCTAAAAATGACAGTGTGCATACTGAGGGTTTCTAAAACCATGTGTGCTAACTGAAAGGCATAACTTACAACATCAAAAAAATACTTGAAAAATGCTGTACTTGTGAAAAGTCTTCAAAGCACAGAACTGTTATTCTTAATATAATGAATCTTACAGATATTCGGCAATCAAAATTTGTTATCAATTACTGTCAAGCCAATTCCGACTCCTGTCGACCGACTCCTGTGGATATTCCTCCGAAATGTCTTCATAGTCTTCTTTTTGGGTCTTCACCTATTTGAATGGTTCATTCTTCCTTGAATTCTATCCATCCATCTTGTAGCTGGTTGTCTATTTCTTCTTTTACCTTCAAATTGTTCAAGCATGATCTTTTCCAGGTTCTTCTCATAATGTGTCCAAAGTAAGATAGTTTCAGCCTGATCATCTAAGCTTCTAGTGAGAGGTTAGGCTTGATTTGGTCCAGGATCCATTTGTTTGTCTTCTTTGCTGTCCAGGGAACTCTCAGAAGTCTTTGTCAACAGCAAAGTTCAAAAGGTGTCTACATTTCTCCCGTCTTGCTTGTTTTTTTTTTTTGTCCAGCATTCGCAACCATACAGAATCAGAGAGAAAACCATTTTCTGAATAATTGTGATCTTTGTTTTTAAAGACAAATCTTTACATTTGAAAATAATTTCAAAATCATTCATCCAAGTACTGTCAAGGTCAATTTGTGTCAAGTTTCTTGAGTGCTGGGTCATTTGTTGTTAATAACTAAACCAAGTAGGCAAAAGCTGTCCCTCATCTCCACATCATCTCCATCAAGGGTAAAGCTGGCACTGTAGTCTTCTTCATGTTGAGCTGAAGTCCCTTCTTTTCACTCTGTTGTTTAACCTTTTTCATAAAGGCCTTCAGGTCTTTCAGACTTCCCACTATGAGTGTTGTGTCATATGCATATTGAAAGTTATTGATGTTTCTTCCACCAATTCTGAATCTTCGGTCATCTTCCTCCAGTCACTATATGTTCGCCATACTGGTTGAACAGGTATGGTGATAGTATGCAGCCTTGTCTCATTTGCCAGTAACAAACCATTCTGTTTGTACATTTTCCGTCCTGACTCTGACTTGTTGAACAGTGTTGAGATTCTGCATTAGAATAATGAGATGCTCTGGTATTCCCATTTTCCTGAGTATGTTCCATAATTTCATGTGGTCCATGCAGTCATCTACCACAATATATTGCTGTTTATTAAATCAGATATTAGAACAGCTGATGGATCTAAAGACAGAGAACAACACAGCTAACACGGCAATCAGGGATTGTAGTAAACTAAGTAACCTAATTATTAAAATTAAAACTGTGTATTTAAGAGTATTTTCTTATATCCCAGAATGAGGCCTAGTGTTATGTGTCATAAAACACTTCAACCTACTCATGCATACAGGACAAGGATTTACTTTTTAGAAGCAACTTATGAGAAGAGTGAGTAAAAATAGGAGTAAGCACACAAATATACTGTGGCTTCAATAATTGTGCAGGAGTGCACATTTTTCCACATTAATAGAAAACTGTTTTCCAAATTTGCACTACTATGCTCAGTCACACACACACAGACACACACAAAACATGAAATGCAATGAGCCTACCTACAGACTACTGCAAATGTAATAACTGCTTACAGAAGGGCTATTATTAACTGAACAATCAAGTCAATAAAACACGAAGGTTCAGTTAAACACTGCTCATTACAGGGACCATCATGCCTTCTTTTGAGATTTGAATTTACTTGCCAGTTAAAAAAGAATGGTTTTGCCTTAAAAATGATTTGACAGTTTTAGTTAAATAGTAGCTAATTTTTCATGATATCTGTTAAGAAGCTTCGTGGAACTGAATGCAAGAACTTTCATAATTATGAACACTCATGGTTTTTTGTATGTAAGCATATACAGAAGCCCTATGGAAAGCTATATGGAAGTTTCTGCAGGGCTTTATTATATTTCACATTTAAATTAATGGCATACAATGGATTTCACATTTCAACACACAAACTGGACGAAAAAATTACTAATAAATATAACACAGGCTAACCCAAGTGCATTTTCATCTGCTGACTTGGAATGAAGGTGTCAAAATGTAAAATCTGTTTAATTGCCTTGAATACAACCAGGTACTTTGGAAACTTTGATTTTGAACTGGTGATTTAGTGACATTTTATCCAATTAAAGATGATCAATTACACTCTTTGTAATGAAACATGCTCTTTAAACACTGGTGAAAAATGCACCATGTATCTCAATAACAATAGATCATGACTGATTGTAATAAATATTGTCCTACTGCCCACCCCCTACTCTAGGGTGGAGATTTCTGAGAACACGTTTCAGTGTTTTTATGCGAAAGGGCAAACAGACTTTTAATTTGTTCTTACAATCACTGACTGGGTTAACTTCATTACTCTGTGACAGAACATACTGCATTACCTGAGAGTTGATTAAGAAGGTTAGCTTTGAACAACACATTGGGAATACAAACAGAACTACACACATTTAGGTCTATATTTTTGCTTTTATGCATTTTCAGGAAGTCTGTTTCTTTGTGAGGAAATAGGTCACAACATGCATTTGCATTTTAAAGATGTGTTATGTGCTTATGCAGACAGAAAGCTACTCAGAATCTACCAGAGTCCCCCTTAGCTGGGGCCTTAGCAATGTAAGGAAATATTTCCGATATTTGCTTAACAGTTGAAAACCAGGAAGAAACACATTATACACTTTGATGAGGATCATAAATATTGGCATTACAAAAAAGCAGTGTATGAAAACTGTTCTATGCCGCAACCATACTAATGCCAAAAACAAAGCCCAGTTTTTTTTTTCTGCAAGGTCACAAATATTCACACCTTATGCTGTGATGCCTTCAATATGAGTTTAAAACAAATTGTGGCCAAACATTTGACAAACAGCATATGCGTAGAAAGGCCAGTCCTTCATAATCTGAGCTAGCTGCTTGATGTCGATGTTATCTGACATATCAGATCCCAGTTCATGCCTGAGCCAGACAGAGGATTCACTCTAATGACTGTTTAATTTGTGCTGACGTGAGATGACCTCCCTCAGGGGCTGAGTGGTGTCTTAACCGCTGATAAGCTTTCATTTATCACCAATTAAAGCAGCTCCATGCCAGTGTCGCCCTGCGCTACACATGCCTGTCACTACGTCAACAAGCATGGGCGGCCCAGCAGCTGCCCATCAGAAGCCAGCAGCGGGACGCAGATAAGGAAATACTCACTCTAAATTTCATGAAGCTTCAAAATGATGGATGAGCTACAATTTCACATTCAGGTTTAAGATCATATCCTGGGGACAGATGGGAGGTGTGACAATGGTGTGACAAAAAGGTGGGGAGTCCAGAGGATCGGGGGGACAACGAACAATGTCATACATGTAAATTCAGCTGCTCCCTTGGGGAGAGAGAAGCAGCGCTGTCAATTAGAGCATCAATAATTAAAATAGTTGTAGGTCCCATTAGCGGGGATGTATTTCCATGAATAGTTAATGATCCTTGCAGGCACTTTATGTGACACACCAAGAGTAGGTCTCAGTGACAAAAAAAGCCTCATCAAGTCCCCAGAAGAATGCTCCTCAGATACAAAAGAAACAAGAAACATACAACGCCATGTATGGAGATCACAAAAGTCTCAAGACAGGCATTCCAAACTATTTTCCAACCTTGACTTACTTAAAGCAGTATTATGCTGATCATGGGCTCTCCCTAAAAGTTGGAAAGTATATCACAGTATGTGCTTTAAGCCACCCCTCAAAAAACATGCATTACACATGCTTTTATGGACAAGCTGAGAGATACAGAACCGTCATTGAAAGTGAAAGAAACTGAGGTGGCAATATTGCTAGGTTTCATACATTATACTTTTCTCACAAGCATTGTCATGCTTGCTTGTGTAACAGGTTTAAAAAACATAGCAGTGTGCAGAACCTGGAGCAGCAACTACTAAGGTGCTATTCACGCTTTTGTCAAACAGTGGAACATCACAGTGATTCAGAAGAAGTTATTTTAAATAATATTCAAAAGGTAAAATGCTGCTAAAGGTAAAAAAAAAATCCCTTCTAACTGCCATCCCAGTGCATTGTTTCCAACAGCAAGGCTGTGACACACTTTAAGCACTCCACTGCTTAAAGTGTGTCTGTGTGTGTGTATATATATATATATATACATATACACATATATATACACACACACACACACACACACACACACACACACACACACACACACACACACACACACACACACACACACACACACAGTACTGCCACAACTTATCAAGAATGTCCAAACCAACAGCCATTAAGGGACCTTAAAGAACCTAAAACTTTCCTACAAATCAGTGGAAGCCTTTAAAGCTCAGTACAGTATCATCACATTTCCATGTTAAACCTAGAAACTAATTCCTAACTGTCATGCACAGTAGTGGTCATTCTCTGTGCTCTGAAGGCCAAGTTATCCATTAGTATTAGCAGTGATACTTGATGAGCGGAGACATACTAAATCTCATATTTCCTTGCTTTTTATTTCTAGATTGATTAAACCAGATGTTTGTAACTCTGTAGTTGAGACAACGTCAGCAGAGTGTATTTAGTTAACCAGAGACTATACAGACACCAGCTCATGCTATCCTTCAGAGTGGTGGGGTCAAGTGATGTCAGTACACACACACACACACACACACACACACACACACACACACACACACACACACACACAACACACACACACACACACACACACCACACACACACACACACACACACACACACACACACACACACACACACGAGATTAGGCTTTACTTTATTGACGCCATGTTGAATGTTGATAGTCAAAACTGGGTCGTTCCATCTGTAGCCAACAGTGTGTCCAGACACCCATCTGCTGTCCCTGCTGAGGACAGGCCTCCCACACAGTCTGCACTAACAGGATGGGTGGAGATGCAGGTCTAATGTTCGGATGCACTTGGGTGGGGGACGGTGCAGTTAATGGGAACAAATAAAAGGGAAATGCACAATGGAAGCATTATTCTGTGCTTTTGTCACTGTATGCTAGTGTGCTGATGAGATAAGCTACTGAGCAGCACTTGACTTACACCAACCTAGAAGTGATAGTAATACTTCATTCTGGTGGATGTCTTCTGAGATAGGTTGAAAATAACATTGAATGTGCCCAAATTAGACTTAAAAAATAAAAATAAACAGATATTAAAAAGACTCTTCACTTCTCCAATTGATCCTGAATCTTACAAAACATGGAAAAACACTTTATTCCCATCCCTCAGTCCCATGGCTGAAGACCTGCTCCTCATGTGAAATGGATTACAACTTTTCAAAGAGAAAAGAGGATTCCACAGAACTCCACATCTTATCCATTGTCAGCGCATTCAAAAGCTGCTGGAGAAAACTTTAAGCTGGTATCAAAAGGCAACTTAAAATAGAAGCTTTTCCTTTTTGAATTCTAATTTAGGACCATGAAGCCTTAATGATCATTTGTAATCTATTAATGGGTCCTATGCAAAAGAGCTGTGATTTATATCAAAGCAAATGCAGAAGCCATCTCTTGTAGAATTTTAAGTTAGCCATAACAAAAAATACAAAATAACAGAGGCTTCCTACATTTATAAATAAAACATTAACATTTTAATTCATATTATTTATAATTAGCACTCTAATGAATCACTGCCAAATGAAAAAGTACCTAATTTCTTGCACTTTCTGTGAATAACTCTATAAGCATGTGGGAACAGATGCCGGTCAGGGTGTAGGCTGACCCATGTTTGGGTTGAGACTGCATGGCTGGGCAGCTTGCCAGCTGGACGACGGGATTAAGACCCCTCTGGCCAAGCGGCCCTCACTAATCCCTTCCTCGACTTCACTGCGTTATACAACACTGCTGAGACAACTGCTACACCATCAGGCCCGTGCTTTCCACCTCGACAGCCACATTTTCCCCCCCATGCTCATTTCAGGCATCTGAGAAACATTAGAACTTACAATTTCCACCATTGAGACACTTGACCTGAATCTGTCTAGAAGTAATATAAGCGAGAAAAAAATTGTCAAAATATTAAAATAACTTTTTGTTATGAGCCAGGTGCAAATATGCTACAATTCTCTTAATGGTACAAAGGTTTTTATATAGAGGGTATACATATATAAAGGGTCTACATCTGACTCTGTCCTTGCTTTACTGTTGTTCTTAAGTCTACATTTATGCAAATAGTTTATGTAAAAAAAAACCAACAAAAAAAAACAAAAAACAACCTCCATTCAGCCCACAGAAACAGGGAAACATGAAACCTATGTGTTGAGTCATTGCCATGTATTTAGCACCATTCAAATAGAAGATAAATGTAAAACACGTACATAACATACCAATAAAATATGAGCTGTTTGTATAGGGAATGTAAGGAAATCCATGCATCCCCTCACACACTTTCCTTTGCTTCTTTCTGCTTTAGCAGCTGCCTGTTTTTCTCCAGGATTACCAGCTCGCCGTGCTGTATTTGCATTTGTTTACCTCTCTGAACGGTAATACACCCACAACGCTAAAATCAGAATGCAAATCCAAATTGATATGAAGCGCAACAAATTGGATATCCGTGCAGAACACTGAGGAGGGGTGGGCCAGTGTGAGCATGTCTGAACTAGGCTATTTAAAAAAAAAGCTTGAGATGTAATGAATCACTTGTCCATCACACATCAAATGAAATCTTCCTCAAAAGGTCAACAAATTCAAGGATCACCGTTGGCTCAGTTGGCTCAGTGCAGTTGAGCCAAAGTTCATACTAGAGCCTTGAGTGAAGTTTCTTTTGTCCTGTGTTGCAGATAACTCTCAAATTAATCTAGTGATTACACCCGGAGGGGGAACATTCCAATAATAGAATAAAAATAGGTTATCGTTCAGAAACGTCTCTGAAACTATGAAAAGTTCTCATGAATAGCTGTGTAAGATTAAATCAAAACAAACCCTCCCTTTTGCTGTCCCAGATTCTGCCTTTGTCATTTATAATACATCTACATAAGCAATGATTGAGCCTGCATGATGATCACACTGTGTAAACAACAAACACAAATAAAGACTACTGCACTGATGAATCCATCAGTACACTGAAACAGAAGCAGCATGAACTGCACTGAGGTGTTGGTTACTGGCACTGATTTAATGTTTGAGGCTAATTTAAATGTTAAAACTCCAAGGCCCATGGTGCCTGTAAAGGAATGAATGCTTCACCCTGAAATGCTAATGTCACCAACAACAAATAAAGGCGAGCTGAATCTAGTTGGATTCATTTGCATAATCCTAACAGATTCCTATCAACTCGCATTAATTACCAACAATGTTAGATAGCATTGAGGCTGCATTTAAAAGGCAAACAAAAAGAAGCAAGATGAACAGTGAAATATGGAAATATTCATCTGAATTACTGGGTAAACGTTCCCCATCTGATGACCTAATTCTGAAAAGAAAACATGATACAGCAGTCCATTCTTCCAACCTGCTGGACAACCTGCAGGCCTGCTGGACAAAGGTGTGCTCCTTCAGAGTCAGTCCACAATACACAAACAATAGGCCTTGTTTCATTCCAGTGTGGTGGAAGCCAAGTCTGTTCCATTTGGGCTCAATACTGACCGTCAGCGCATCTGCAGCCAGCACCATGCATGGGTATGGATGGCCATACATTATTCAGCTGCTGCCTAAATGGCCTCAGCTTCTCAAACACACAGTGTAGTGATGGGGGGAAGGGGGCCATGTAGCAGAGAGAGAAAATCCCACTACTGTCACACGAGCTGATGAAAAATCAAGCAATAGGTCATGCGTCTCATCTACATCCATAATTGTGTCAGGGCTGTGGAACAACATCTGGAGCATTTGCACAAGTCTCCAAGCATCATTATAGCTTCATTAGAAAGCCTGAAATTGAAATGGGCATAGAGCTGGGTGGTGGAGGTGGCAGATGATTAAAATGACATGCTAACTTAAAGGCTGATTGCGCACCAATTAGGTTGGGATGATCTTCTAGAGCTACGGAGAATTACTCAGAGAGTGTCTTGTGCGTGCTTGCTTTGTAAAAGGCATGCATTGCTTTTATCAAAACAGAAACACTTTCAGCAGGGGACACTTCAAGGGTTTTCCAAAATACTTCAGATGGGGAAACAGCTGAGTCCCCAAAGGTATTAATTGGTCCCAGATGGCACAGCTAAAGGATATGGCAGCCTGTAATGAATTGGGGTTCAGGTGGGAGAATATGTCCACAGGACAACTATTAGATGTGTACTCCAGAAACGTGGCCTTTATGGAAGAGAGGCAAGTTGAAAGCCAATTTTGAAAATAAGCCAAAACAAATACCATTTGCAGTTTTCCACAAGCCATGTAAGTAACAGCAAACATGTGGAATAAAGTGTGTAGTGGAATAGAGTGTTTGGTCAGGTGAGGCCAAAGTTGAACTTTTGGTCTAAAGTCAAAACACCATATGTGGTGGAAAACTACCACCACCATGAAACATGTTAGAGGCAGCATCATGCTCTGAGGATGCTTTCCTTTAGCAGGGACAGGAAAGCTGGTCAGAGTTGATTGGGAGATGGATGGAACTAAATACAGGACAATCCTGAAGACAACCCTTTTAGAGGCTATAAAAGACTTGAGATTCCAGCAGAGCACAACAACCTTAAACATACAGCCAGACCTACAATGGAAAGGTGTTTGAATGGCCTGGACCCAAATCCCATTGAGATTTGCATTCCTTCAGTGCAAGAGGATTGGACTGATCAGATATTGACTTCTTTTTTTGAGTGCAAGTTTTAGTTTTCCCAGTTGTACCTCCTCCCTGTTTCTTCTTACCTTTGGATAAGGTCTGTGTCAGATCGAGTCAGTTTATACGGCTATAGAGTGTATGCTTGCCTGCACACTGAATGCCATGGCTGAGAAGGCAGAGAACAGCTGCTGTCGATCAGATGGTGAAGCAGGCCCAAGGATCTGTGTATGCCGTAGCATGGAAATGCAACACAAGCTGTGACATGTGATCGCAGCAACACAAGGTGTTTAAAGAAAGTAAGAACAGACCCTCTGACAGATTTAGGGATGTAGCAACCAGATGAGATGAAAAGAAATAGGGTCTGAAGAAAAGTGTCTGACATTTTCAGCCTCACAAAAAGAGCTACTGTTCTTGGGCGTTTGTCAGAATTGCTTTATACGCTTGTTTTATATGCAAGGCGAAATCAAACAAATGCACTCGCTGCTCTTGAAACTGCAGGCCACATTCTTGCTACTGTCTGCAAGCCTCCCGAATCTGTGCCACAAAGAGGAAGGATCAATCTTTAATGGTGCTGGGGTGTATGGGAGCAACTCCAGTCACCCAAGACTGCTCAACAGGCAAAGCCCTGGAGCCATTCATCTCAATTCACTGCAACACTGCCAGACATTCCTCTTATACGACGCTGACCACAGACTATAAATCCTGTCAACATTAGAGTGTACGCGGACTTCTATGTAAACATGGCCAATTTAGGATATGGGCAGTGGAAGCAGGGAAACGACATCTGAGGTGAGACAAAGTGCAGGAACAGAACAGACACCAGCTGCTTCTCTCAGTGCAAAACCATCAGCACTAATTAAATGTTTTCACATCTAAGTGATCACATGTGGCTGAGCTGCTTTAAATTAAATTAAACCTTATACTGCACCCAAGGAGCAAAGAGAAATCTTTCTGAGTCATCCAATAGCCTCTCATCCACTCTGCAATGACAAGCAGAGAATTCTCTGCATTCTGTTCCATATGGAATCAAAGGGCATATGGCAGCTCTGAGAGCGAGGAATGCGTATGCCTCTCGTCATATGGAACACTGAAAGGACAGGAGTATGAGCGTAATATTCTGCTCCCTAAAGAGACAGGAAGAAAGAGTGTGGAATGTGCTAAATGGAAGGGGGGGGGTTAGAAATATAGTTAGAAATTAGAATCTGACTGAGCTGCTGTAAGTAAAATTAAACTTTGTACTGCACCCAGGGAGTAAAGAGAAATCAACTGCTTCTGAAATAGCAATAATGGTTATAAACATGCTTTTGCTTACTTGCACTGGTCGTTGCAATGGAAGGCAGTTACTAGACTGATCACTAGGGTAAAACATTTTTTCTCAATTGGTCCCACTAGGTAGCTGGTTAGTGGTTACTATGGTGTTGGAAAGTAGTTCTTAGGGAGTTGCTATGATCTCAGGTGGTTTCTGTGGGACTGGTACAGAAAGGGTAGGTAAACGCTAGGGTGTTTCTACGTGGTTGCTGTGGTGTTTCCAGGTGGTTGCTATGGCATCCCAGGTGGTTGAGTATATTTGCATCTTCATGACATAATAACCTTTACATTCCTTCCCTTTACATTATTCCTTCCATTCCTGAACTCCCTTACAGTCAAGAAGTGTAACTAGCACCTTGAGCCACCTCTAAAGGACACACTGTATACATATTTTTCTGGACAAGCTGAGAGCTAAAGACCAATCACTGAAAGTGAACGAAGCATGGACTGACTTGATATTGTAACATTACAGGATTTTATACAAATATGTCTCAGGTTAGGTACTTTCTAAGGTGTGTCTAGGGTTGCTGTGGTGTTGCCAGGTTAATATGGTATCCCATGTGGTTGCAATGATGTTGCTAAGTGGCTGCTGTGATGTTGAGAAAAGATTGCTATGGCAGTTGCTATGGTGTCTCAGATGGTTACTAGTGTGTTGCAAAATGGTTACTGTTGTGGCTCATGGGGTTGGATGGGTGCATTTGTATCGTTGTGACATTCTGTAAAATATGAATTGCTATGTGGAAACTATGTTTATCAAACTATTTAATCAAAGTATTTTGAGGTCTCACAAATTGTGAGATGAGCATAAAAATAAGAAAAAGAGAGATTTGTTTATGAAATATAAAAAATATAGATAACAATACATTTGCACACTGTTATGCAAGGATCTTTCCAATGGTACAAAAAAGCTAATAAAATCCCACACACAAAGATACTGGCCAGCACTTCTTGATTTTTCCCCAATCACGGTGCATACCTACAATTTTCTCTGCAGTACTTCAAGCACAGCACACACACATCCTGACCCCTGACTGCCTGATCATGTAGCTACTTCTTGCATGCCTTTGGGGGACAGCTGTGGATGGTGTCAGGGTGAAAGCGGGCCAAATGAGGATGAGGAAAGCCCATCTCTGGCTACACATCTGTGCACTCCAACAGCTGGGAAATGAATGAGACATGTGACGAAGACATCATGCATTCACAAGCACACATTTTCTTAACTAAAACAGCCCTGTGTTCTTGCTGTAAATGGCCAGAATGTGACAGCAGTGTGCCAGTGATAAGGGCTGGTATGGCAGCCACTCTGCAAAAGAGGAACCCTGGGCCACTGTCCTTATGGGATTAGTGACTGAAGCCTCACATAATAAACCATGTTCTTAGAATAGTAGAAATTAGGTTGGACAGGCCTGATGTGGTGTAGGCTGTCTGTGTTATCACTGTTCCACATGGTCAGATTCTTCAAAAGACTTGACAGTGGTCCAAATACAATGAAATTACAAAAATAATAAATAAAATAGCCTGAATGTCCATTATGTATGTATCAGTATTATCATTTCTCAGGACTTTTATTCTGACATTTGAACACTGTTAGTTTTTTCTTTACAACCCAAAATCTGGGACAGAGACGTCACTAGCCCTGCCACCTTTCAATGAACAGTTAAGAGTCTGCATGCAGGTTGAGCATGTACAGGGGGACAGACCAGTAAACATGGAGCAAGGCTCCTTTGGAATGTACACTGGGATTTAATTCAATCTGAAATTAGTGGATTTAGTTTTACAAGCTGAATTACTCACTGATAATCACAAAATGATTAGACTGCAATGGTTAGATACAGTAATTTGTTGTGTCTCGTGTATGATATGAAATTGCAGATCTTGAGTTGTATGAGTTAAAAAGACATGACAGACAGTTTATACCCATTCATCTTAGGAAGGTAAATGTTGGTGCCAATGTAAAAAGATTGAATTTCAAGTAATTTTGGAGACCATGGAGCATGAAATGGAGCATGCAAAGAACAACTGCCAGATTCACATTATGCCAAAGGTAGCCGGAGTGGTAATTATGGATTGCAGAAAAATTTGCTCTATTTGCATTGCTGCCTGCAATGTGACCCTTGCTTCCCATTAACAGCACTGTTAAGAAAAGCAGAGTTGCCAAATTTCTCTAAAACGCTGAGAAACTGAGAGGGGAAAAAAAGGAGTAAGCATGACATTGATGGGACACGGTCACATCCTACACACTCAGCAGAAGGTTCTAATGAAAGTTTATCGCTGGCCTGCAGCCCAGTATACGACACCAGACATCACCAGAGCATCACACAGACAGCCCATGCCTGAGGTTTAAGCTGCTGCAGAGGCCGGTATCCGTGTCATGTTACATCTGACACATTTTCCCCTTCCCAACCGTCACCCTGCATTACTACAGCACGATACAGGCAAATATCACATGACTCTGTTAGACAACACGGAAGATTAGCAGCTGAGAAAGACAGGCATAATCTTCAATGTGTTCATATTAAAGAAAAAAAGTTTGGTCACACAGCGAACACGGAAGAAAACAAAGCTCTATTTCTGTTGGTTCCTGACTTCAATTTGCTAGCTTTGAACAGCTGTTTCTGCTGGAGAAGGCAAGGATTTAGGACAGTAGCTATTTACAGCAGTGAACCTGTTATTACAGTTTTTCATTTACAAATCAAATGTGATTTGAATTGGAATAAAGCTCTGAACTGTTGATGTTCCAGATGGCTTCATGTGATTTTTCCATTTCTTTTTGTAAGTGCCAATTACCCAACCTCGTTAGGACTCTCCCCCTGTAGGACTTTATACAAATATGACATATCTATGGTTAAAATACTTGCTAAAGTGTGTGAAGGTGGTTGCTGTGGCGTTGTCATCAGGAGGTTGCTATGGTATCCCAGGTGATTGCTATCATGTTGCTAAGTGGTTGCTGTAATGCCAAGGTGTGATTGCTATGGCACTGCTCGTTGACTGCTAGGCAGTTGCTATCGTGTCACGGGTGGTTGCGAAATGGTTACTGTGGTAGCCCATTTGGTTAGTTAATTATATTTGTTTCATTGTGATGAAGGGTGCACAGAGCTTTTCCACTCAATTCCTTCTTACTACATTCCATAAAATATCAGTCGTTATGTGGAAACTATGTGGAGATAAGCCCAAATTGGATCAGTGTTGATATCTCAAGAACTGTGCGCAGAGAAAACAGAA
The DNA here is from genome assembly GCA_034509495.1 of Acestrorhynchus altus. Classification (NCBI taxonomy): domain Eukaryota; kingdom Metazoa; phylum Chordata; class Actinopteri; order Characiformes; family Acestrorhynchidae; genus Acestrorhynchus; species Acestrorhynchus altus. The sequence continues at coordinate 9,517,276 of CM067513.1, forward strand.
GAAGAATATGAAATCAGATGATTAAAGCTTAATAGCTGCACACTGATCATACAATGGTAAAAAACAACTGTTAAATTTTACGAAATATAGAGGAGTTGGAAAATGGTGACAAAATTATAGCAGCCATATATTAAAACATTCCTTGCTCTTGGTCTACCCCTACAGTCAGGACGTGTAATTCACCCCTTGAACCACCCCTTTAGGACACACTGTACACATACAGTCAAGTCCACAAGCATGTGTACATAGTGCAGCTAGCAGCAATCTAAGCACAGAAAAGCAACAATAAATATACTATTCTCACATTTTCGAGTAGTGGACAATCACAATGATTTTAACTGTGTTAGTTTAAGATAAAAAATACTGTATAATGTTTATTTAAAGGACAGTACATAAACACAAACACCACAAAATAGATTTCACTGTAAAAAAAAAAAAAAAGAAAAAAGAAAAATGTATATACAGAATGAAAAGGTCCAACTGCACTCAAAATACCATCATGTTTAAAAACACAAAAACACTCAAACCTAACCTTTTAGACAAAAGCAACTAAATGCACCACATCAGTCAGACCTTAATAGCAATCTCCCTGATCATGAATCATGTCCCACACATCTGAGGCGCCGGCTCCCAGGTGTGCTCTCTTCAATGCTGTAATATTGATCAAAGACCTTGATGCATTCTCAGACCTTTCTGCTTTTGCATACAGCTCACTGATCATGGTATATGTGAATGAGACGAAAAGGTCAGGCAGGAATAGGAGGACAGTACAGCTTGTAAACAAGAGTAATTGACTGCGTGACACACTCCTGTGATCTAGCCTGAAGTCCAGCACATGGCACTCATGTCAGCATCATTACCTTCACAGAAGCCTTATAAACACACTGGACCCAACTAAACACTGCAACACACTATTAAACTGCAGGTCATATTAATGAATGCTGGTTTATAGTGCACAAGAGGGAGCGTTCCACTGCTTCTCCCCACTGCCTTATACATGAATCTACCATTTGCTTTTTATGACCACCCCCCCCAACACACACACACACACACACACACACACACACACACACACACACACACACACACACACACACACACACACACACACACACACACACACACACTTCCACTGCTGTTCAGACCAGACCGGAATGTGTAATTCACTGCAGACTGAGGGAGATCAAGGGGAACAATGTCTTTAGAGAATGCAATAACAACAATTCATCACCAAATCAGTGGATACTAGCACTTGACATGATTTCATCCATAATGGTGGCAGATTGAAAAGATTATGCCTCAAGCTGTTGTAGACTAGATAGGTTGCTAGATAAATGTGTTGTTTTATGACATCACTATATTAATTAATTTAATATGGGATGTTTTTACAGCTTGGTTTCCAAAAAAGGGCTGTGGGTTTGAGGTTAATATGAGTGATAAAAATGTTTGCATATCACGCAAAACAGTTTTTCCCTCAAAAATGGAGAACTAATGTCTAATGTGTCAACACTATGATCAGAGTCTGAGATATCAAAATTGGCCATGCTCTCTCTTGGTGGGTATATTGTGTGATGCTGACCAGCATAGGTCAGTTAGCTGTTGCTTTTCCAGTGGGGACCTGGTGCTTTAGTGTGAGCATGTAGGCTGGCCAGCAATGATGTCTAAAGAAGCGGTGGATGGTTTCCCATGTATCAGAGGACGTCTACTACTTGTCTTCACCCTCCTAGTGTCAGGTGCATTGTATGTGATAGGTGTAGAAAATTGGGGGCAAAAAAGATGAACAATACAGACCCCATTAACACCAGGTCATTTGATGTCACTAGTATCTGGATTGTATACTGTTGCATTTGCACTTGCCAGTCAAATGCTTCACAGGTTATTTGGACTGAAATCCAAATGAAGAAGGCCATTGTGCATTTCTTTAACATTGTGCATTTCTATAACATGCCCAAATTTTTTTTATGCGTCTTAGGTGTGTTTATCTGTGTGTAAGAAATATGTCTGTTAAGGCCAGGCCACATACAAATGGAAATATGAAGTGCTCAGGTGTAAACGGGGTCACAGTTTTCCATGATCTGGGCCCTTTAACACAGAGTGTCACAAAAATCAATGATCTTGTCATACGCCAGAAAGCACATAAACCAATACTGGGTCAATATTATTTGATCTTTTCACAAGGCTGTCATTGGTTGATGACACAGATGCGACATCAACAGATCACGCGTGATAAATGACAAGCAGCTTAGCCACACATCAGATTATGGACGGGGTTTCTGCCAGCATTGTCTGTGTCTCATTTTACAGGGCATCTCATTATTAAGCATTAGAAAGACAGCTCAGTGCACACAAAGAAACTGGTAACAGTCACAGTAAAATCAGCTTCATATCAGGGATAGACCAACAAGAGAATTGTGGACCCATATCCCATATTTTTCCATATACATATCTGCCAGTGCAGAAACATCAAGATTAATAAACCATAGAAATTTAGACTAAATCTACCTGAATCAGCATATTAGAGAAAGACCATTTATTTCTATGTGGTTAAAATGCAGTCAAATTAATATCATACACAGCTATCCAGCCTTTGCCATGTGGAAACATTCTGCTACACTAGCGTAAAAAGAATACAGAATCAGTCTCAAATATCTAGATTTAACGTCTGGTTTTAACCACTTTGTTTAAGCAATTATCTACTGACAATTATCACTCATTGCTAATTTGAAAGAAGAACCAGAAGGTTAAAATAGGTTAAATACAAACCCCAAAAACTGGCACATGCCTTGACATTGTCATAAATTTCACCTACCTAAAACCTTTGTTCCCTTTGCTACACATGCTTCTGTTCACAAAGTCAACACTGTGAGAGCAGTAAGAACATCATTCATCTAATTTTGCTTCTTGTTGCTTTATTTCTCTCACAACAAAAACAGATTTTGTTTAAACCATATATATTTTCACAGGGTGAAAAACATATTTACTAGCCCATTTACAACCCTAAGTCACCACTTACCACTAGCTTACACTGTAAAACACTGTCAGACTGAGTGTGATCAGAAGTTTAATAGGACAATTCTGCATTCTTTAATGAAATGAACAGCTTCACATCCACCTCAGCAAAGCGTACATCACCCAAAGACACACCATCTGCAAGCAGTCTGAGCTGTCTCAGCCTTCACCCTGTGAGACTTCCGCTTTAATTTCTGCATGTTACACAGAAGCTGCTTACTGGGAGCAAACGAAATGGCTTGGAAAGCTGTTTCTAATAAACATTGGGTGCTAAAATACAATGATCGATTCTCCCCTGCTCTAAGCATGACAGTAATGGCTTCCCTCTGCCAAATTCTAAACACATGGAAGCATATAATGCAACCTGCCCACTCCAATGTGAGATTAAATTTAGTTAAATATTCAAATTACAGTTCTGTTGTGGATAGTTTCATACTTAATGTTCACTGATCATTTCAGCAACAATACGATATGGGCTTAAAATGAAAAAACGCATTAAAATAAAAGCAATGAATAGCAATAGCACCTCTAATCACATGTGTTTCAGATAGAGCAGACTGATAAGGGCCTCTTGGCAGATGACACACTCCATAAATTCCATAAATCCTCTGCATTATGTATGAGTGTGAACCATCTCATATACTGAAACTCAACAATTTACCACAGGCTGTTATGCAAAATGCAACAATAGGCTGCAAATGACACCTTAGTCAATGGTAAACATGTAGTAACAATATAATTTCATTTTTAATATTTTTGAAATATGATTATACTTCACAGACTGTAGAATTATAGATATGCTGGGATGTGACAAAATCTCCCCATAGACCCCTAGAATTTATGATCAGCTAGCAGCACTACTACTGTTTATGCCTTTTAAAATCACATCTTGAAAGACAATGTAAATATATACAGCATACTGCTAAATGCGTGACAAAACTTCCTGATTAAAATGGCCCGTGACAAATCTGCAACATTCAAAACATGACAAAAGTATGTCCATAAAAGCAAGAGCCAAACACAGCACTGGAGCATAAATAAATGAAAACAGAACCTGTAGGCATGCAGTGCTCCAGTGGCCTAAATGTGTTTATCCCCCCAGCATGCTGAAGGCCTTGGACTCCAGCAGAATTTCTGCTCTGTTGGAAGGCTCTTTCTGTTGATACAGCCCACATAACACTACTTAAAAATAGCTCTGGTCAGGAATAGAGTTAAAGAACACAGCCAAGGTTAGTGCGGCATGGCTGTAAGGCAGCAGTCAAGGCCTTTATCTGACCCCTGCCGCCTGAGGGAGGAGCTGGAAGGCTAGCCATTTTGAGAAGATACAGGCTTGACAGGTGGTGGGGGCATGGACTGGGTGTGGGAGATGAACAAGAGGAACATGAAGGGCAAACACTTGACATACAGTGAACCTCATTAACCCATATCACCAACCACAACATGCCCTGAGCATTCATACGTTCACACCAGCCATGTGCTGAGTAGGGGGTGGGTGAAATGGCTACCACAATACTCCACAATATTTAGACAGGTTTTATGACTCTCAAAATGCATCATGATGGGGGCAGTGATTTTGACACAGAAAGTGATGGATGGTGGACCCTGTTGGTCAGTGTTCTTCTACTGCATATCCACAAGATCCTCAAGACTCAAGTGCACTGTTCATCACAAACACAAATCATCATATTCCACATAATCTCTAATTGTTTCCTGCTAAACATTATATATATATATATATATATATATATATACTGTTAAAAAACACCATACAGACAAGACCAGTGACTACTTTTTATTTTCCTTTTTTTGCAGTGAGTGTAATATAGATTACCCTCATCATAGTTGCACCCAAAAGAAAGTGTCGGACTGTAAGGAAATTTGACCAGGAATAATAAATTATGAAAAATTTAGACTGACATAGCTAATATTTATTAAGCTACACATACAGAAATAGCGTCTCTCCATATGACATTATGGGTATAATTTAACATGGGAAAACCATTTTTCTACACAGATACTGGCAATACATCACCTTGCACTACACACTACCTAACCTACTCATGCGCTTTCACAGATAGACAAGAGTGTTTTCCTTCCTTTGTCAAGTCCTAATGACATATTTACTGCACAAGCTTTGTGGTCTGCTCATTCCCAGAGGCACCACAAATTAGGGCCCTCCATAGTGCTTTCAGGTCCTTGAAGAGCCAAGCACAGGAACGCCTTCCTTTTCAAGTCTTTCAGGCCCAATTAGGAAGCCCTGTGACTAGCATGCGGCTGTGATGTGGCAGCAAGCTCGGCCATTCTTCTGCACTGATTGAAATTCATTGCACAGTGTCTGAGCTCCAGGACCTGCTTGAGCATTGTTCACAGACAGAAAGGCTACAGGACTTTATAGAAGGTGCAGAGGGAAGCAGGGAAAGGAGATGACTAGAAGGAGACAATTGGAAGTGTTCAATAGTAACAGCAGGACGGGGAGTTTTTTCATTTTTGAAGTACAGAGACACTGCAAATGTGGCTATGAAAGAGGGATCACAAACAGCATCATGTATTTTCTCGGTTTCTTTTAAAGTCTTTCAAATATAAGTTCAGCCAGTATTGAGCATCTGAGCATGCTCTTTAACCCTTTTATGTATTTGTTCAAAGGGCAATTCTCATCCTGGAGATATACTTCAGTAATCTTTCAGAGCAATGCTTCAAACATAAAACATAGCCTCTAAAACCAGTCATAACATCAAATTGTTACTGACTGAGGAATCGCCAAATGAGTAACTAGTCATTGGATTTGTTGGATTCACATAGTGGTAAAATAAAAACTGGTTCACTAATACAATTTAAACCATTGTTTCCAATTTATTCAGAAGAAATAACCCATAAGTTAATTCCTGACAAGTGCATATACCAATAAGATCAAAATATGTATATAATGTTAAAATGCATTCACAATTTTCACACGCTATTTTGGTTTGTTTGTATGTTATTAACATTATTATACAGAAGCTCCCATTGTGCTGTTTTGCCAAATGCACATGAACCAGCTTACAATGAACATAAACAAGAAGCCAGAAAACATGTCACTGAAGCTTGCTGCTTTTCCATTAAAAAGAGATTAACGGACAGAAATTCAATTGTTCTATTCCTCTCTCTCCCATCGCCAATTGATTGGAGGAATTCCAAGGAAATCCCAATATACTCAAATTGACTGGCTAAAGTCCTAAATTACCTAGGCGTTACTCGCAAGGGGATGAAATTGGGAGTTTTTGGACCGGCCGATGACAGGTGCCACATACGCCAAGTTTTCTGGTTGAGGTTAGGCTAAGAGTAAGGGTTAGATTTAGGATACACTGCTTGCTTTGTAATATTCTTTAGTGAAAGCATTTCATTCCTGCATGTCTGGGTTGCTGCAGCAATTTGTGCATATGATTGTAATTCAACTTATTTATTGTACAGTTTGTACACATTGTACAGTTTCTCAAATAGCATTTTAGTCATATATGTACGAATTACTCTTGACACTAGCCTGCATATACTGCACAGAAGCACTGCAAATCCTTTGACTGCGACAGATACTGAGATGGGCTTTAACAATCTATTTTCATGAGGATGAATAAACAGTTTTGACATTCTGACAGTGCCACCACAACCCCTCCGCACGCACACACACACACGCACGCACACACACACACACACACACACACACACACACACACACACACACACACACACACACACACACACACACACACACACACACACACACACCACACACACACACACACACCACACACACACACACACACACACACACACACACACACACACACACACACACACACACACACACACACACACACGGCTCATCCTACTCCAAGCTTATTTTCTCAGAATTCCATGTACTGGGCTAAGCAGTCCAAAACAATTCCGGCTTTGAGGCCCAAATGCCCAGATTAATCTCTTGAGTAGCCTTTGCTGGGTAGCCATCTAATGCTGTAGACAACATCTCAGCTCTAAGCACCCCCAGCCCCTTCAGTCCTCTCTGGTCTTTTATTTATATGGATCAGCAGTGCAAGTCTCTCCTAAGTACAGCCTGCATTATGTTCCTTCAGTGGCTGAAAATGAGATGCAAAGCAAACAGGCTCATTCACCCTGCCTGTATGATATTTAACCTCATGGATACGTCATATTCCCATACATCTCCTGAGATGTGAACATTTATTGGCTTTTAATTCATACCACATTCAAACAAGCCATGATTTGATTAATCTGCCATTTGAAAAATGCTTGCATGTACATGCCTTTCATAGTCATCATTAATATTCATCACTGATGCATTTCATAAACAGAATAATTAGCAGTAATTAATTCAAATTTACACAATTGTATGCAAAGTTTAGTGCATTTTTAGTTTTGAACTGGAGCTACAAGTTAATAACTGAAGACTACACATCTGAATCACACACTTGCCTCAAACAAGGCTCATCACAGCCCCTGTGTCATAGAATAGCGGGACTCTATCCTATGACACATTAAATTTATATTCTCTCTCTCGGGACTTGAAGTTTACAAGTTTGACATTTTAGCTATAGTCAAACCCTATTTGTGCCACATAGAACCCTTTTCAAAGAAGTTCTATATGGAACCTTCTACAGCCCATTCTCAATCAAATTGACAAACCATTTCAAGATACAAAGAGCCCTTAACTCTTATAAAGGGTTCTGTGAGTACTCATAGTTCTGTTTTCTTTACTGAGGAACCAGTAGTCTCATTTGTGTGCAGATTTCAGTTTTTTATGTGCCAACAAAGAAATGCAATGGTGTATATGATGAAACCAATGAAACCAAACCAACTAATGATGAGCCTTGAAGACAATCAACAGAATTGGACTGAACAAAAAGGACAAATGAGTTAAGGATGTGAGAATATGGGTTTTCCTTCAGTGGAGAGGTGTTGAAGTTGGGGGGGGGGGGTTTGGGGCTGAAGAGGCCAGGTGGCTGGCTGAGGGGTCTTGTGTTGTGGAGGTGTGAGACAGGCCCGTCTGCTTGCCAGACGGACCAAATTTACCCGGTCTGAGCTTCCAGTGGGGAAACTGATTGGAGGAGATGTGTATACAGGTCCCTTACTGTGAGAATTGAAAGGTTTTGACATTTGCAGGCCTGAACACTGCTTTTCGGCCAATTTTGTTCCAGTGCACTGAGGACAGCTGCGATGAGAACAGTCCATTCAATCTCACAATCTCAATCTCAAAAGTCCACTTTCAGATAAGCTAGACTGGGTAGAAATCCACAGTCCTAATCCCACCCATCCCCAGCAAAAGTGCCCAGAGCTCCTGTACAGCAGAACAATCTGCCAGCCCACAGGCTAAATAATACAGAGACCCTCAGGCATTTGTGTTGTCATGGTTACATGGTTTAACCAGCAAGAGGAGAGCACATGAGAAGGGTAAGACATGTGAGAGCACATCCCCCATAAGAACAGTCACACATTTTATACAACATGACCAGCAATGTCAAGACAGAGGGTTTAATAATCTTAATAATCTGGTGCTGCAATGTTAACTGTACATTACAGTGCTTTAATATTCTCTAGAGATACATATGAAGTTCATAACAGCTATTCTAGAGATATTGTTCTAAAGACCAAATATCATTTAGATCCACAGGCAGTGAATTAGGGATGCACAATATATCATTTCAGCATTGTTATCATAATGTGCACATATGCAATAGTCACATCAGTGAGCAATGTAAAACGCATATATTCTTTAAATGATTTGTGCTGCTTGATAAGGAAAATTCACATTATTTTCAAATTAATTACATATCTACCAGTAGCAGTTTGTCTGCCCAGAATAACTCATTTTCCTCTAATATGGGACACACAATGTGTTTAATTAATATCATCATTGACAGTTCTGATTAAATATATAGGGTACAGTGAACTCTCTTTTTAATTCCAAAATTCCAATTTGGTGTTGAAAATTTTTATATGTTGCTTTTAGGTTTATGGTTTTCCTCAAATGAAACACGTCATCAAATATGGTGGAAAATACAGGGCCCTAAACCTAGTGATAAATCTTTAAATATCGCAAAACAAAACAAAAAATATTCAGCCAATGCACTTGGAGGAAAGCGGCAGGTCCCCAGCTCCAATACAACAGCTAACATAAGTGTGCTCGCATGACAAAGTTGCATATTTTAATCACAGCAGTTACTGAATAATTTATAGATTCTATATTTAACATGTAATAATAGCTAAAATAGTTTAATAATTATATGCTATATAATTAAATAGGTTTTTCTGTTTTTGTATTAAAGTCAATACATCTTTATTCTGAATTTGCAAAAAAATTACAAATTGGTGCAGCTTACCAACTCGGGCTGAGGCTGCAGGGATGAAAAGGTGTGAGAAATGAGTGTTTGACAAAACAGATTCTTTTTCTCCTTCACGCCTCTGCCACACTGATGTGACAGAACTGGCTGCAAATGTGAGTGGAAGGTGTTAGAGTACACACGTCGACCGCGGCCCTGTCCTTCACACTAGGGGCAAGGTTAAAACATTAAAGAGCACTTTCAGTCTGTCTGTACAATTTCACTACAGCATTTCCTTTACATCAAAAGCTACTGCAGTGCAATGGAGTGACATCAATGAGTGGTTGCTAATTGCTTGGTCAGCACTCATCAAAGGCAGCTAAGGTTATAAATCCTTGTGACTCAGGAGTGCCACAGTAGCAACTTAGTGTAAAAGTACTTTCTCTTTCTGATATTAGAGCCAACAGTGTGTGATACGGGTAAAACAGAATGCTGGATTTTGGTGTGTACATGCTCTCTAAAGTACAGTGTCCAGTGAAAAACAGCAGCAAATTCTATCAGAGAAGGAGGGAGAAGCAGTAGGGGTGTAAGAGAATGTCTATATATCCCAAATTGTCATGGTTTGACGCATGTAGTTAGACAGAGAACACACCTCAAAGACTGAGGAACCTTAAGCTATAATTGTTCAGGCTGACTCGCATCTGACTATGGTGAGTATAAATGACACACAGAAGCTAGAAGACTTGCCTGCTTCCAAATTATAAAAGGTCTTTCATTTGGCAGGGTTGGGCTAAAACTAGTAGAACAAACTAAAACACTCCTAATTTATACTTATGTTGAACTATAACATAAAAGATTGTATTCCACATTACTCCACATTACTGTCCATAATTACAGACTGTAGTCCATCTGTTTCTCTGCATACTTTGTTAGCTTCCTTTCACATTGTTCTACAATGATCAGGACCCCGCAGGACCACCACAGAGCAGGTATTATGTGGGTTGTGGGTCATTCTCAGCACTACAGTGACTCTGAGGCAGTTGTGTTGTGATGGCACCCATCGCACTGGTATAGGTGGATCAGACAGCCGTGCTGCTTGAATGTTTAAACCCTTCAGCGTCACTGCCGCATTTAGAACAGCCCACCGACCAGAAATAACCAGCCAAGTGTATCCTGTGGGTAGTGTCCCATTACCACAGAAAAAGGACTAGAGAATGACAAACACAAACTTTTCAGCAACCGATTAACTTCTGTCTTTACATCTACAAGGTGGAGCAACTAGGTTTAATAGAGGGGACACTCTGGCTGCTGCGTCTGATCCACTCATTCCAGCAGAGCATACAGCAACATACCACCACCATGTCAGAGTCATTTTTGTCATCTTCTGTGGTGGCCAGTGGGGTCCTGATCATTGAGTGAAAAGAGGCAGATAATGTATGCAAAGAAACAGATGGAATAAAGACTTATTACAGAACAACAAAGTATACCTGTATGGTAAGAGGAGCTGAGTAAAGAAACAAGGGGGTGTTAATGTTATGAATGATGGGTGTAATCATGTGAAATGTTACTACTGCTTGATTTAGAACTTAAGTCAAAATATATGTTTTGCATTATATAATGCAACCAGTGTTTCACCATTTTCATGCAGTTTTTCAGCTGTCTAAAACTACTGATGATGATGATCAGAGAAGCACAATGTGAAAATTATCATGACAATGATAAGACTTCGTCACATCTCCAACTCCTAGTTGGAGTTCTACAACAAAATGGAACTGGAGTCAGGAACTGCATGAAAGGAGCTTTAAATCTCAGCACACAGTATGCAGTTACAAAGACTGAGGCAGCTGTCAGTGAGAAGCTGAGGGTGTGCAAAGCCTATTCAGCTTTGTTCCAGCCCCACACTGCTCGGAGAGGAGTAGAGCAGGTCGGCTGTCTCCAGAAGAGTTGCAAGAGAAACCTGATTGTTTGTGCTCAAAACTCCTGGTACAGTGCGGACGGTGCAGCAGCCCATTGTTTTGACGGCAGCAGCAGGAATTTGTCACATCAGGGGTTTTGTATGACAAGACACTTCCCCGGAGCCTCGCCTCGAAGTGACAAAGGCAAATATTTACATGTGAATTCGGCGGAAAAGCGCATTACGGGCATTGTGCTGGCTTGTCATCTCTGCTGAATGCGCACAGTGTCTCATATGCTTAACGTCAAGTGCAAAAATCACACCGGCTTGAGGAAAGCAAGCTCTTGACATGAACTCAAGAGAGAGCGAGAGAGCATCACGTGTTTCAGTATGCACTCAGTTTCTTTAACTGGTTTAAAATGTTAATTTAACTGGTTGCACCATCTAAGAGCAACAAAATTCAAGTTGAATTAAAATTGTTTTAAAACATTTTAAACACCCGGGGTTTAGCCCAAATGTCCTGAACCATGATCGCCTATGAATATTTATTTGATTTAATTAACTTGGTATTCAGATTAACCAGTTGGGCCTACACAGTCTGAACAGTCTTTAGAATATCAGCTCAAAAACATTGGAGCATGTTGAAATCACAATTATCATCTTTCTTTGAAAAATGATCTAGACTAGTGGTGTAACAATACACAGAAGTCCCTTTTTTGTTCCATATTTAGAGGTCATCCATTCAGTATTAATCTTAAACTTATACAATATATTTTAATATACTCCATTAAAAAAAACAGCTAAAAGGAATCAATGGACTGCAATGCATGACTGCAATGGAGTCATGCCAGACTATCATGGAGTCACTCAGAATTGCACTAGGTCATCTTCAATGATGAGGGCCATTTTTGTCTTGGCAGAGACAACCAACGAATCTGTGTGTGGAGGCAACAGGGTTAGCGTCAAGATCAATGTTTTGTTATCACCTGTAACCTTTCATTACAAGCACTTTGAAAGCCCAACATTATGTTAATGAGGTCCTGCAACCAGTGGCCATACCTTTTCTGAACGCACACTCTGGTGCGCTATTCCAGCAGGACAATGCGAGTCCGCATATTGCTGCTGTCTGTTACTCTGCCATGGACAGTCACATTGTCAGAAGTGTTCCCAATTGAAAATGTGTGGGACGCTATTGGACGCACCATCAACATTCAACCCCTACTGAAAAATCTGCAAAAAATTTGTGACAATATTCAAGCTGTATGGGATGGATTATCACAGGAATTAGGAACCTCTACAACTCCATTCTGAAATGTCTGGCATGTTGCCACCATACTGAGAGACACTAATTTTGTATGTGCAGATCAATAAATATTGCCCAAATCGGTCTAAAGTTTTACACATTTATTGTTCCTGGTCACTTTCATCTTACTTCTGAATATCACTTCAAATCCAACACTTCCTTATGGGTTCCAATATTTGTATGTGTATATTAATTATGAATTTCTATTTAAATATGAATGTTAGACATCATTAAAATATGTTTTGTTTAGATGTGTCCTATATTGTTTTGAGATTAACACTACAAAGCACCCTTTCCATCATTAGTTTCACTGGAGTGCTACTGCGAAATAACCAGTCACTGCAGACAAAGAGGATTACATCTGACATGACTCCAGTAGCAGGGAGCTCACAAAATGAAGCCAAATTTGAGGTTTACACAGGCACGCACTTTAACCACAGTTGCACGCACAAAATTTCCAGTTCCTTCCAGTTCTTTGAAATGATTGGACAAAATTGCATGGGCTAGAAAATACTGAAAGGATTATTTGCACAAACTGATACTTAAAGAAACTCATCAAGGAACATCTGTGACTGGTCAGGATCCTCACAGCACGCAAACCATTCTGTGATTAATCAGAGGCTCATTGTATACGGTAGCTTTCTGCTATATCAGCATTGTACCGGACATCTGCGATGAAGATTACTTAACAATATATGTCATAGCTCTTCAGTCGAGTTTGATTGCTTCTTATATGTCCTGGGAGGCTGTGCTTGTCAGTGTACATAGCTGTGATGCATGGTAAAGGCCTGCCATTGTGAGTGGATTTGGCATGAGCTTAGCTTTAGAGTTCATTACTCCAGAGATGATTTTGTGTTGGGTGATGTGGGCCACGTCCTAGCACTGGCCTTTGTGGCAGTCTGCCAGCTCACCTTCAGTGGTTACTTCATGATGGAGGGACCTGTCAACACTAAGGAGATAATTAGCAGTTTTCACAGTCTCACATATTCCCTGTGACACTCTGTGAGCACCGAAAAGCTGCACCGTCCAACAAATAACAGCATACACAGGATCACTTCACGAGCGAGGCATAAATTACTAAATGAATGCATGTTGTCATTTCCCTGCACACTTGTTTTTTTGCCCACATGGCAAGTCCCCCATCAACACTTATGAAGATTCTTTTTTAATAGAAGTCACAATTTATTAAATGTGAGAAAAAATGCCCATGTCCTCATTTTACTTTCCCAGACCATGAAATTCTTTCATGTATAAGTTATATGAAGTCAGTGTTTTGGAGGATTATTTCAGGCCTGGTCTGGTCACATGAGCCTAGTGTTTAAAAGCATCTTCAGCACAGGCAGCAGCATTTGGGTGGACAGCTGTGTTTGTCCCTGTAAAGCATTTGTATTCATGAGATATAAATCCTTTACACACACACACACACACACACACACACACACACACACACACACACACACACACACACACACACCAATATGCCCAACCAAATTAGACTTTATTTCCTGTATATTTTAATGCATGATTAATTTATCTGCTTCATCATTTTTGTCCTGTACAGAATTTCGAAACTCAGTCATACAGCCATGAGGAACACCTCAGTAAATAAAGGAGTTTAGACTCTGCAAGGCAGTGCTATTAAATGGTGAAACATAACAAAATAACTCAAATTATAATAACCTATTGCTGAAATAGAGGTGTTTTACTGGCAGGAGATCTGCACACTTCTTTGTTTTTAAATATTAAACACACTATTAAACAGCAATATTAAGAGAATTCACTACTAAACTCAATAAATTCAGAATCCAGAATGTCTCATTTTGGATGTAAAATAGTGATTTTACTTAGTGTTAATTAGCTGCACATATGATCTAAACTGTGTACTATTACACTGCATTCCAAATTATTATGCAAATTATATTTTTCTCAGATTATCCTAAATGATCATTGGAATTGACAGTCTGTATAATTTGATCAACAGTTTATAAATCAAATTTTATTGAACAAACCTCCCAATAATAGTATTTTTTCAAAAATACTTGAATTTGAATTAATAATTGAATTTGCAGCATTAAGAGGTCACATTTACTGAAACCAAAAGCATATTCAATCAAAAACATCTGAACAGGTCAAATTACATGTTAACATATGACCTGTTCTTTGAAATCACCTTCACAATTCTTGCATCCATTGAACTTGTGAGCTTTGGGGCAGTTTCTGCTTGAATTTCTTTGCAGGATGTCAGAATAGCCTCCCAGAGCTGCTGTTTAGATGTGAACCTCCATCATAGACCTTTTGATTGAGGATACTCCAAAAGTTTCAATAGGGTTGAGGTAAGGGGAGAAAGGCAACCATCCCCTACTCCATTTATCTGGACCATCCAGGGTTGCACAGCACTCATCAGTAAACAAGACTGGTTGAAAATGAGTTGTCATGTATGTCTGGGCCCACGGCAACCGTTTGTGCTTGTGGACATTGGTTACGGATGTCCAAATAATTGGGTTATGAACAACAGCAAGCCTCTGAACGAGCCTGTATGTGCTCTGAATCTCTTTACAATAAGATGATCATGCATGTTTTTGTGAAATATCTATTGTTTTTCATACCTTTCTCCAAGATTTTCAGCAGCAGAGATATTGCTTGAAACCTTTGGCCTGCTTAATAAACTACTTAAAAAGGATGTTCCACATTTCCTTTAATTGGGCTCACCTTGCAAACTAATTATCACTGGTGGATGTTGATGCTGAAGTTGATTTCAGTGGTCCAAAGAGCCCTGAGAAACAATACCATCCATGAGTTTAATTGAAAAAAAATATGACACTTAAATCCAATTTGAATAATAATTTGGATCAGTATGGGCAGGGGACTTGGATTGGATTATGGACAAAATAACTTGATTGGTACATCCCTACTTATAATCATATATGTAATAACAAGTGAAAATATATTTTCTTATTTATTCACCTTCACATGCTACACTGAAAGGCATAACCTGTTTAGTCTGGAGATTTTGCATTGCTCAACATCACACAATTCTTCTGAAATAGTAACTAAAATAAAATACCTGTAATTCCTAAACAGATAATGCATGTTTTTGATTAGCACTTTAATTAAAACTAAAGTTCTACATTTCTTTTCAGATCCACTCAGGCAGGGATAGTCAAATTCAGCCAAATTCAGAAAAAACAGGTCATTGTCCAAATACATAAAGACCCAACCGTAAGTCTTTCCAAGCAATA
This sequence comes from Acestrorhynchus altus, assembly GCA_034509495.1. Taxonomy (NCBI): domain Eukaryota; kingdom Metazoa; phylum Chordata; class Actinopteri; order Characiformes; family Acestrorhynchidae; genus Acestrorhynchus; species Acestrorhynchus altus. The sequence goes on from CM067513.1 coordinate 9,533,026, forward strand.
CATTAAAAACAAAACCCTTCTTATATTCTTGACCCAAAATTGTACTGTTACTGACCACTGTTATCTACCACATTTCCATGGATTAAAGGCAGGAAAGATATGAATGACTGTTAAACTGAAACAGTTTATTAGTTAACAAGTGACTACCTGAATTTGTTTGTGTGTAGATATGCAAAGTTCACAGAACCAACAAGACATAAAATTAAAGGCTCTGGTTGTTGAAGCCCATAATCAGGAAACAACATTCCTCCAAGTTAAGAAAATAACAGATCAGAGTCACATATTGTGTATTTTGCTCATTCTAATTTCTAGCTACAAAAAACAAACACAATCATTGGGTTCTGAAAGGAACCTTTGATGCTTTCAGGCATGCATAAAATAAATTGACTAAAACACGGTGACTGCGCTCAGGATAAACAATGGAAAGCACTGCCAGTATAAATAAGACTTTACTTTACAAGCCATACAATGCTGAACCAGCTCCAAATAGTGGACATGCATTTCCCTTTTAAAACCAACATGCACTCTCATTTGTATTACAGATATAGGTATACTATGGGCCAAATGTGATCTAGCAATGTATGACTGATGATATTCGGAGATGATTAGTTCAACATGAAGAGGAGGGGGAAAGTAATTTTTACTGGAGGTTCTCTGTGATTTAGTCCCTTCTGAATGTGGAATGTCAGTCATTTTTACAGCTTGCAAGTTCCTGTGTCAGTATTAGTCCTGTGTGAATTGACATGTGGGTAAATATTACCTCGTATCTTGTATAAAAGGAATGGGCAAAATTAGTTTCATCATGCATGGATCAAATATCTTGGCTCATTCAGTTTGTGATACACATTCATACCAACTGTGAACACAGCTAAAATTGCAGACATTATTGCACTTGGAGGGACACTAAGTTACTCATGAGAGGGCATAAATGCTGGTTCATACCTAGTGTGAACACTGACACAGCACAGCCACATGGAGTAAAGCGTACTTCTTGGGTTATAAGAATATCACCCTCTTATCAGTGGTCAATCTTTTGGCAGTGTGTAAATTTACCATGATATGTTTATCGCATGCAAATTAGTCATACATTTCTGCAATAAAATTATGTTTACCCCAGGTAAAACTAATCCTGTCCAAATAGGGCTAAGAAAACATAAATGTTACTTTTTTCCTCCATAAAGCCCAGTAATTTCAATAGCAACACTAACTGCAAATGTACTAATTTACTGACCATTACAATAAAAACAAGCTAATTTCAAATACTGTGCCATTTCTGATGTTCAAATCTATGGGAAAGTTATTACAGATCAATGCTTGACTAATTGTATTAAAGGTTAAGGTGGTGAATATCCTGAGAGTTGTGTCTGAAGCAGCTGTGCAAACTGACCCATGACTGAACTTCTTAGCAGATTATCTGATTGGAACTGAACTCTAAAGTGCAGCCTAATTTATGCTCAGTGCTATCTAATTTATTCAGTTACATTGTTTCTATCAGTGAAGCAGTTTAAACTCCCATTGCCAGTTAGATATTAACTTAGAAGGCCAGTTAACATTAACAGTTTATAACATTAGGGACTCAGAAATGACTATCTACTGTAGTATGTAGAGATGCACTATGATATGGGGATTTTATCAGTTTGGGAAGATGACTGCTTAAAGAAACTACCAGTATCACAGAGATGTATAGATTTGAATGACTTCAATTTGATATTTGGTGATTTATTTATTGTGCTCCAAAAGAGTAGAATGCAGGGATGGATGACATACATGGATATTGCAATATATTGATGTTCAAAAATATATATTGCTATATTACACAAAACAGAAATTTTCATGACATTAAATAAATAATGTCCATTGTGTATCCAAGGCTGGATTAAAAAATTTGTCAGTTATGTTTCGATACAATCTTAATTTTCCTTAAAAACCCAACAGCTACCTGAAACTGTCTGATCAGAAATTGTGTGAAATACATAGTGGTGTGAAGAGAAGCACATTTTGACTCAATACTACACATACTCTGTTGTACCATTTCTTTCAACAGAGCTCCTCCCAAAGGAGTGCAGACCATGTAAAAAAGCCGTCTGTAAGCCACAAACTCAGACAAGCTGTCAGAGCCTTTCAGAAAACACGTTTATGACAGCTCGGTGAGAGTCTAAATGTGCTCTCCTCCTCTTCTGCCAAGCTGTTCTTTGGCCAAAGCTGACAGAGGAACAGATTCATTCAGATTTAAGGACAACCCAAAACACCGCATTAGGTCAAAATGTTTAGTGGTTTGTCCTTAAAAGACTCACTGTAAACCACTTTCTTAAATGCTTTGGTCCCCCTGCCGTGCAAAGACCTGTGAAAATCAGAAAACCAAAGGTTCCAGACAAATTCAAATCAATCTGCCTCCCCAAGTTCAAGCAAAAATAAAAGGTCAGCTGTGAGTCACAAAGTGGCTCTCCTGCACTTTGCAGTTTGTAGAGTCTGAATCTTTCATGAACATTATACAGCATTGAGTGTGCACAAGTTATTTCCATTTTAGAACATGCTCTCGACAGTAAGAGTATGGAGAAGCTTTACCCAGCTTTCTTTCAGCTATAGGCGAACATGGTGAATATTTATAATAAACATCATTCTGTGCCTAACTACCAGATTCTGATGAGAATCTGGTAGGAATTCTCTAGAAATCCTCTAAAATATTGTACATTTTCAACATAATTAAACATGATGTATAACTTGGCGATACAAAAGTACCACAAACTAGAAGATTCAAATATTGTTATACTGTAAACAAGGTTATATTTATGCGTTAGCATACAGACAGACCAGCATATGCGTAAAATCTGAGTAAAAGACAAGTTTACTTTTTATTCAAACAGAACAGAAGGATCTGAAGAGCCTACCGTCCTGCTACCTAGAGGGTTCAAACAAAACACAAAAACGAACTAGTCTGCTACGAATCTTTGCATGTAAACTATTAATTAAAAATGGATGTTTTTGAGAGTCAACAAGTATTGCAAAACATAAAACTAAGTGTATTGATTTTTTTCCACCCCCATCGACCCCACTGCTGTGGAACTCCCATGAATGCATTAGGGGTGCAGCAGCATACTGGTAAAAATACCGGTAAAAGCATAATAAAAAGCATTAATACAAAATAGTTTAAAAGAGCTCCACCTCGCATCACACCTTGTTGATTAAATTAATATACTTTCTCTTAACATTTCTTTAGGGGAACAGATAATAATAATAATAATAATAATAATAATAATAATAATAATAATAATAATAATAATAATAATAATAATAATAAAATACTATATTCTGTGACACTTTTTTATGAAACACTTGATATTGTCAAAATGTTATACTGTTGCAAACCTAAAATGTCACACTGGAAACCTGAAAGCTAACTATATAAGAGACATATAATAAAAAAATATCATGTACAGTTTGCTTGTTTTATACAATGTAATTTTCATATTATATAGTAATATTTTAAATGTACACTGCATTGATATACAATGTATAAACAGCACATATTCCGTTTTTGAGGTCTGTGTGACACAGAAGGGAAAAAAAAAAAAAAAAAAAAAATCACATTAGACTGATGCACTAAGTGCAAAAGCTGGGACAATATCCCAACTGTAAACCAACACCAATAAACTGCACTCTATGATTTATCAGACTCACCACACAGACAGCCTAGACAGCTCCAAAATCACTGTTTACAGAACACCCTCAACAGGAATCCATGGCTTACAAATTCAACAAACACATATTAGGACTACTGAGGGTATACAAAGGAACATTTGGAAAATGCGTCCTAGGTTAGGTTAGAATATACATGCCTTTTAATATTTGTCACTGTGTGGGTCATTTTCTAGAGGGAGACAATTGTTAGAGATTTTGCCAGAACTTTTATTTACATATACACTGAAAAAAAACCCAGAATAAATAACTGCTCTCAACCAGAGTGTTGGAAAGTTATCTTGACAGCCAAGAAAGCTGTTTAATTCTACTTTATATTACATCAAACCTCTAAATGAAGTGCTTGTAAAGTCCAGTAGAAGTCCATCAGAATAGTTGTCTTTCTTATATCCTCAAAAGTCACCACGGCTAAAAAATCTAGACGACATCTCATTATGTTACGCTATCTGTTTAACGTCTTTAAACATCTCTGTGCACACCCGAATAGATCAACAAGAGATCTTCTAGATCAACCTGACTTCTCTTCAAAATATAACCTATGGTTAGTGGTCAAATTCAAGCATGTTAAGCTGTCCAATAGCATTGTGTAAAGAGATCACATCACCTCTAGCAAGTGCTAAGCGTCAATCCTCTAGCTTGGCATTTTCTGAGAATTTACACCAAGCTAGCAGGTGAGATGGAAAAACTGTCAAATTCACATATCCACTTAGAAAGAAATAATTGAAATAGAAATAGAAAACCTAAACCAATAATCAAAACAATTGTGAAATATTATATGCTATAGACATCCTCCCTGAACAAAAAAATATGGTTTTAATAAAGCAGAAAGGTCCACTAAACAGATCTTGCTTGCTCCCCCCACAGACACTCCTTCTCTCCGCCACATGCTAGTTCCTTAAACAGAAGATGTGAGGAGCTATAAACGAGTCATTTGCCTTGACACACACTTCAGATTTACTAAAGTATTTTGAAGAGAGGATGATGCGTCACTAGTTGAGCTTTGTATTCAATGGCCTATGATTAATGCAGGTTAGGACAATCCCCTTCTTTTACCACTAAAACAGGAGGATCCAGAATGAGAGATGAGCATTTAGAGTCAAGTGTCAATCTCAAGTGTTATTCAAACCAACCAACATCGTCTTCTTCAGAATAGAAAGCCTATTAAACATGCTCATACATTTGTGCATTAATGAATCAGGTCAGGTTACCAAAACATAGCAAAGTAATGTGTGTAAATGTGCCGCTGGATTAGGCATCCAAGTTTATCCTGTGTTGTGCAGACTAGTGTTAAAATGTGAAGCCTTAAACTACAAAAGCTGATGAAAAAGAACAGAATCAGTGAAGCAGATAAAGCAGTAGAGACATGGGCCACTCTTAACAAATGCAAATAGAGATGATAATGAGGACTGATGAGTTTTGGGTGTCTTTGGCATCCCATGTGAAGTTTAAGTGGCTCTCTGGGCCGCGCTCAAGCCCCAATGAAGCCATTCACAACCATCTGTCACCAGAGACTAGTCACTCTGATAAATGCACTGATAAGAAGCCCAGAGGAGGTGCAGCTCAGTCTGCAAACAAAAGCACGGGACGAGTCCATTGACAGTTTGGCGCTACAGTATGACAAACCATCAGCGAGGTGCAGGCTGCTACAGGTTGATATCATGGATTTAAATGGCAATGGTTTATTCAGCTTATTCACTAATGTGATGAATTTAGGTTGATTGTAAATTGGTCCTTAGGCCCTGAGATAAAAGCATAACTGTGTTATGTCTGGTTGTAGTGATAATAGAGCCACATAATTGCTTTAGGCATACATCAGGGGGCCATAATATAGCCCAAAACATTTCAACACATTTGCAGCTCTTCTTCAATTATTCATATTATTTCAGGACAAATTTGTACAATTAACAAGTCCCCAAATAGTGTAGCTGTTTACTTACATTTTTCATGGCCTAAAAAATACTTCTGTCCATTAAGACCCCAAATTCCATTGTGATTTCTGTGCTCTAAATCTATCTACTGTCAGTAGTAAATGTGCTTAATGGATTATTGTCTTTGTCCTCTAGGATATTGATTAGGGTTGAACCAATGCTGCCTCCCAAAGCCTCAGAGTCCACTAATGAATAATGGGCTCAATTTAGGCCGTCTAATACCTTCAATCGACAACTAGACCATTAATCTTGTCCAGTCCAGGCCTTTGTAAATGCATGTAGCAACATGTGGTTAAGACACACAGATGACTGACACAATGAAAAAGGTATTAAAAAGAGATTCATAGGTTAAATAAGTGTGTGTGTGTGTGTGTGTGTGTGTGTGTGTGTGTGTGTGTGTGTCACTGCTCCACTGTACAGGTAAAAGAGCCTGATCTCTTGTAACTGCTTTGACCATTGGACATTAAGGCCAGTGATTTTTTTTTTATTCACAACACTACTGATTGAAGATATCAGTTATTTGTTAGTTATAGTAGGTGTGTATGACCATGGAAATCAACCAAACTGTGCAAAAAAAACAGCCCTCCAGTACCCTAATTGAATGCCTGGTCTTAGACCACTGGTTCTCAAATAGGTCTTCGGGGTCCCTTGTCTAGTTTGTGTTTATTCTCTAACCCAACTTCAGGAATGTTGGGACATTGGAGCAAAAATCCAGACACTGATGACCCCTTTGAGAAACACCAGGTTACACAAAAATGTGACCTACGCTTTTAATAAGACGTATGACAGTCTACTTGTTCTACTCAGGCCATTGCAACAGGATGTAAGCCTAAAAGTCCATTACATTCGATTTATACCGAGCTTACTAATTCAACCACAGGTAGCCACATGAAGGAGCCAGTATTAATTATTTATCTGAAATGATCAGGTGTGAGCCACTACAGAAGACAAAAACATGAGCTTGTACACACCTTAGAGGAGTAGGGGGGCTTGCTCAGGTCGATCCCATCCTTGACAAGCTTGTCCCGGATCAGAATCTTGAGTTTGAGTTTAGGGTAAGTAACTGGATCCACAGGATGCTCATGCAATAGGTTATTATTGGACAGTCCCAAGTCTGGGCTTAGTCCTTTTCTGTCCCATGCAGAAGTGACCCATGCCTTTGAGTCCTTGACTTCAGGTTCACTCACTTGAGAGGAGTGCACTACACTGGAGGCACCTGGAAGAGGTTCCAAGGTGAAGTAATGGCCCGGGGCCACTTTCCTGTCCTCCTCTCGCAGCCTCCGGACGGCACGGAGAACCTTCTGCCTGTGATGAGGGGTGAAGACACCGATGGCATCCAGGTCAGGGTCCCCTATCTGCTTGCACACCTCCAAGTCGTCGTAGCCGTTATCCACAAACGCCTCAACATACTGGCAGAGCTGGAGGGTCTTCAACCACTCGTAGACAATAGTGGGACCGGTGCTCATTCTTTCACCATTAGCTACAGTCCAGGCATCAGTGGGGCTTCTGCATTCTCCTCCTCAACCTCTGTTCTACTGGCTGCAGTGCAGAACAAACCTCATCCCTGCAGGTCCATCTTTGGGAGGGCAGTGTGTGTTTCCAAAACAGAAAGCAGTGAGTTTGGCACTTCAGAATCAAAACACACACACACTGACAACGTGCACAACTGATACATTGTATGTCTTAGTTTTGTAAACTTGAGACACAATCTTCCGCTACAGTTCAAACTTCAGAAATAAAGTCTTGGTCTAATCGTGTGTTAAGAAAGCAACCAACCTCTTAATTTCCCCCCAGCAATGTGCAAGTTACCCGCCTCGTCTCTTCCAAAACCTCCTGCAGAAAGTCTGATCAGCCCTTCAGCTCTCTAGTGTTTGTAAAGTGGGAGTGAACGGGTGGCTCCGCAGACTGCGTTTCTCATCAGTTTCTCTGTGCTTTTCTCCATCCTGGTGCCTCCACGGCAGCTCCCAACACGTCCGGAACCTGTTTTCCTCTTCTCTCCAGAAGAAACAATCAGCCTAGCTGCGTACTCCTGCACACCCGTCGCTAAATTGAAATTCCCCCCACTCCGTGTTGGGCTCATCAAGCTCATTGCTAGATAAACCTGCGTTATCGCCTCGTGTTTTCCGCGCACCCTGGCGCCACCTGCAGGCTACCTGGGGGATCGCAGGCGCTTTTGGATTCGATACTATCCTTTAGAACCCTAGGCCATTTGTGTGTTTTCGTGGTTTGACGTGCTTTATTCGCCAACAAATAGAAGACTATTTATGGGAAAGAATCACACATGGCAGGTATTGTTGTTTTCAGGGGGTCCTACTCAAATTTGTGTTCATTAGAGATGTAAAAATGAACAGAATTTAAATAGTTGTATGAATTTGGAACAAAAAAGGCTTTTTGCCTATATAGGAATCATGTTGGAATTTGATCGTCCAGTTTTTTGTTTTGAAAATGCAAGTTTTGATGAGTTAATTATAATGATTCGACTGACACTGATTTTTATTAAAAAAAGTTCTTCAAAATACTCAAAAGTGGTCCAAATATAATAATAAAAAACAAGCTAAATGTTGTCATTTTTTTGTTATTTTTATAGGTATTGGTATTATTCCAGCTCAGGACTTTTATTATGAGATGGGTGCAAAAAAGAGGGCAAACGGTCCTCTCCTTCTCATTTTCCTCTATAACCCAAATCTGGGTCAGTGATGTCATTAACACTGTCACCTTGCTGATCAGTTGAAGTCTGCATGCAGGTTGAGTATGTACACATGGACAGAGCAGTACACTTGCACTGGAAGGCACCTCTGGAATTGAATTCAGTCTGAACAAGTGGTGGAATAATTACCATAGTCACATACAAACAAACTAATACAATTTAGCTGGAAAAGTCCCATTTCTTTCTCTGTATAAATTAATTGTTAAAGTCATTTTGAGTGGTTTGGAGGGAAATGCTTTATTACTACATGTGGGTTTTCACATTGGTGAAACCTGGGCTGGGTGGGTTCCAGGTGGGCATGGGCTCTAAACGGGATTATACATGTTACACAGTCTAACTTAATCTCAAATAAGTCCCATCTAGGACCCCATGTTCAGTGTACAACTCAGATGTGGCCCATCATTGACCCTGGTTGGCATCCATGTGTGGAGGCAACATGGAACCTGAGGACCAAACTTTATAGTTCCCTTTTGGGCTAACCATATGGGCTCCACATGAAAGGAGTCTAGATGTTCACAACAGCCATTTCATTTACTATGAAAAATACCCATTTACATGTGTCTTTTTGTAAGCTGATGAACAGCTAAGGGATGATTATATAATGGCTATATACATGGTCACAAAGCCACTCTACAGCATGTTACAGCAACTTTAACACTGATGTACTGTACCTAAGCCTCAGTGCTGCTACACACCTCATAACACTTTTTGTTGATTTTTAGTGTTCAGCTCCTCACACTGACTTGGCACACTTATGCATATTCAATATTGTATACTTAAAATTCCCCACAATTAAATTAATAATTTAATTAAAATAGGTAAACCATTTTATATTCATTACAGATAGAGTGAAATATCCCAGGCTTTTTTGTTTAACTTGTATAACTTGATCAGTATAGCTTATTTCTCAAGCATATAAGAAACCCAGTTTCTCAGATTATTAGAATATTTAAACAATGTAAATTCTCTTGGTATAGTTTAGCACACATAACCAACTATTATGAGGAAGACTGCTGACCTAACAGTTGTCAAAAAGACAAACACCGTCTTCAAAGACAGAAAGACATGTCAATGTTGGCTCTTCTTAGAGTTCTACATCAAAATATACAATGGAAATTTGACTGGAAGGGGGAATGTGTCAGAAAACACAAGAAAAAAGGGATGACCATGACCATAAGAGGATTGTCAAGAAAAGCTGAGTCAAGAAAATGAGACAGCTTCACAAGCAGACTAACGGGAGGCTGGTGTCAAAGCATTAAGAGCCAACATACACAGATGTCTCAAAGAAAAGAGCAACAACTGCAACCTCAATCAATAAGGAGAAAAAGAACTGGACTTGTTCAGTGTTCTAAACTACTCAAAATGTAAACTGTGCATTTCATTTGACTTCATTAAAGTCCAGAGGAAGAGCAGAGAGGCACAGAATTCAAGGTTTTCCAGTGTGAAGCATCCATCTTCAGTCTGTGATTGTTTAGGGTGCTGTGTCATCTAATGGTGTTAGTCCACAGTCCAGAGCCAAGACAGCATCTACCAGGATTTTTATTTTTGAGCCCTTACGCTTCTATTTGCTGCAAATTTTCCATCTATTAATGATATTTAACATTAGGTGTAATAAAATGACAATTTATCTTTATTTAAAATAAAATCATGAAAGAAAATGTATGTTCTAAGATTCACTAGAAGCCCCTCTCATGCACCACCATGATAAACTGTCTTTTTACCAAAAATGTAATCAATTTTTTCATTTTCAGATTTATATTTTTACTTCAAATATTTCAAGCTCCATATTTAGGTACTCTACATTTCTGTCCTGTATATTTAGTACAAACAGTACATTTTAGTTCTACCCTGCTGTTGAACAACATAACACAGCAAAGCACGCTGAATATTTTTTTGGTTTCTAAATGAATCCTCCAAGTCAATATATGTCACTATATGTGGCTTGCTCACTAGGGGATCTGTCATCTATACTTTGTTTCTGTTTTAACCTTTCTTATTTATTTATTTTATTTCTGTGAAGTTGCTCTGTGCACTTTAGTTGTGAAGAATGCTATAAAAATAAATTGATAGATTTTTTTTGATTGATTGAATATTCCATAAGAAACTTTAGTGACCCCCCCCCCATCTTTTTTAATTTTCTGAAATTTCAGCTTTAATTTCAAATGATACTCTTAAAAACATTTTCTTTCAAACAGTATACAGAAACGTTAAGTTCATAAGAAACTTTAGAACAGTTTTAACAAGTGTTGAGGCCATGTAAACACATCAAATATGAATATTTTAACTTTCAAACATTATTTTGCCTGGAGATGACATGAAATAACTATATAGGAAAGACTATTCTTTTACAGTGGTACCTTAACAATGTTGCAGTGGGGACAACAGTGACACCTTGTGGCTGAAGCAGTTATCAAAAACTCACTGAACAAAAGAAATCTTTGAGACAATTAAAACCATTAGCAATTTTGCTTTACATTTATTTTTCCATTGCACATTTAGGTTTATCAACATGTTTCCTAAATTGTAGGTGGCAGCATATTAAGACAAACATCAATGTGAAACTTTGCTTAATAAAACTGTACAATAACTTGGCTATAATGAGAAAAATGACAGAAAAGAGACCCACCCAGAAAACATAACAGTAAGGGCTTTAATCTGTGTTGGCTAGGTATGCTCACGCTGAACAATTCAAACCATAACAATGTGGATGAAATAAATATGCTCCTTCTTGCCCTAGTGGGGAAATCAAAGGATACATGATTTTGTTCTTGTTAAACATTATTGTGGCAGATTCCAAAATTAGACTCTTCCTATAAAGGGTATATATAATGGACGTTTCAAGTTTGTAAACACTAAATTTCATGCTGCCTGTTTTGTGCAAGAAACGTGTAGGACACACAGTATACAGGGATGGCCAGAGACACTTCCTCAGACTGCAGTAGCTCCTCCTTCAACTCATAACCAAAATGTAGGCTAACCGTCCAAGGTGTTTCAATGTCATATTTGATTTACTGAGAATATATACAACTAATTCATCATCATAAAATGCACCATTCTCTCTTTAAATAATATACTAAAAGTATTCTTTTGTAAATATCTGAAATTAAAAGTATATATATATATATATATATATATATATATATATATATATATATATATATATATATATTCCAAATATATAAATATAATATCATTAAACCGACAATGAAGACAGATCTGAGAGTAAAAGACACTCCTGAAGCTTGCCATCAGCACACTTCCACATCTAGCATTCTCTTTTTTTGGTCCTTCTGAAAGAAACAAATGCCAAAAAATAGTTACAATACAAACTACAAAAATATCAATAAAATGACTTCCATGTCATTATAATACAAAACATATAGTGCAAAACCACACAATTGCTTATACAAAAAAGAATAATATGAAGCACAGTAGCATAATTCATTTTCAGTTCGGTCAACGTTGAAAATTCTCTATTTTCGTAGGTATTTACACAAACATCACGGCAAGCAAAGGAGTGGCTCACTGCATTTCTAGGGAGGTCCTGACACCAGTTTCTCAGTTACAGCAGAACAGTAAAACAGCAGGTCAAACCCTCACATTCTGGACATGAGAATGACAATCGAAACTCTTTGGTGTCGGGCAAGAACATAGCAACCATCCCCAGCCCTTCGACCATGCCACCTCTCTCAAATTTGTCTTCAGAAGTACAGCTATTTACAACATTTGGCAGCAGTTCGAGAAAAGAAAGTAAAAGCCTTGTTCTTCATTTGTAAATAAAGAACAAAATATGCTCCTAAATGAACAGAAGTAGCAGCAATTTCTTGCACCCCACACAGACAAAAAGACGTATGGCATTTCCATAACCATGAGTGACCATACACATACTCCTGCATATATGTACGTTCACAGATATATACGTGTAGGTTGAGGTTGGCATATTTGCATGATAAGCAAAAGGCAAAAGAGAAGTCCCCCCCTCCCCCGTACAGACTGAGAAAGCTGACCAAGAGCATGGAGTTGCATTGAACACTTAGTGGCGCTTGGTCACTTCCACTGCAATGACAAACACACAGATGGCTATAGTCCTCCAGACAAGACATGCATTTTTCCAAAGAAAAAAACTCTGGGGAAAAATGGACATGAACATAAAAGATAAATACATTTATATGTCCTTTCTTCCAGAGAAAAGATGGAGCTTGGACTGCAGTAAAGAGCCTGGACTGTACTGCAGTCTAACAGTAGGGCTGACCTTTTTTTGGAGCTGGCCAGAGACACACTCTATGGGACCGCTTGGCCCAGAATAGAGAAGCTGAAGCATCATGAGAAAACTGGAACGTTCTTCAGTTTACCAACTGGCAAACACTTCCCTGGAAGTTAACATGTCTAGTATATCCACCTTCACAAGGCACATACCGTCATGCCTTACTCTTCAAACATCTTGAGTCTCTTCACAAGGATAAGAATAGTACAACATGCTCCAGATTTTAGATACATTTCTCCAGTGTATGATATGCAGCCATTCTGAAATGTTCAAATATTCAGAAAATGAGTAAATCATGCTCAGTTCATTTACTTTAAGATTGGTTTGGATATATATAATCTACCTGTAACAGTAACAGGCTAGGAGTGTAAGTGTGAGAGGTCTTGGCATTGAGTGGACTTTTGGAATTAAATCAGTGTAAGATAAATGTCTTTTCACTGACACTAACTGTAACTAGAGTGATCGTATGATATGTGGCAAATACAGCACATTACCAGCCCTTTAGAGATTAATTTAATGACACTTCATCACATTTCTTTAATACATTCTGTCCTTCAGTCCATGCCTAGCTAAAACAAAAAAAAAGAAAAGAAGCAAAATGCTAAGTCACTGGACATGCTATTTATTCTTGCCCAAGTGAATGATTATCAGTAGCATTACACCTGGCAATGCTGCAGACATTTTCTGTACTCCTCAGTTGTACTTTCAACAAATGTATACAAATATTCACCATGATCCTTTTGCTTTTTTTTTGTAAGTAGAATGGCAGTGAAAAATGACAGCATAGGTGATGAGTGAGTTGCAGGGGCAGCATTGGTGTTGAGTCTCCTCTCCTGTAACTAAAAAGAACATCTTTGCGGTAGCAGAGGGGAGCCTAACTTCTCAGACACTGCCAAGAGATACGGAAAGTCTGGCTTTCCCCTTTCCCTCCATACCTTCTTCCATCCTGGGCCTCCCTACTACCCCTTCTACCTCAGCCTGAGTCTGTGACTGAAGTAACAGCGTGGTGTTGTACTGGGCAAGGACGGCAGACGCAGGAGAAAGAAGGGGAAGAGAAGTGACATATCTGCTGCCTTGAGGCAAAGGCCCCTTGACTCCTTGCAAGGCCATCAGAGCTGATACCACTTCTTGTCCTTGTACTTCAGCATCACCTGAGGGAATATGGTGTTAGAGCAGTTACTGATCATGATCATTAGAGACTTAATCTTCATTCAGTTTTTCTCCAATCTCATTCATATCTGTTTGATAAGTGTTGATGAAATACTTTCAATGGTGCTTGAAAGTTTGTGAACCCTACATCATGTTCTATTTTTCTACATATATTTGACCTAAAACATTGGATTTTCACACAAAGCATAAGGATAAGAAAATCACATTGGGTGATATTAATGTTCATTAGTCGATATCATTAGGAAAACACCAAACAATGGTGTGCATGGCAAGGTTGCATGGAAACATCTGCTCAACAAAAGGACATTGCTGCCCGTCTGGATGAGCCAGAAGGCTACTGGGGTCAATGTTTTGTTCACAATTGAGGACAAAATAGATCTTATTGGTTTAAATAAGAATACTTATTTTTAGAGAAAGGAAAACACCGCATTCCAGGATAAAAACCCTTCTGTGAAACAAGCTGGATCTTAACCAGGAACAATGAATTCTGAATTTTACAAGCAAATTTTAAAGGAAAATTAAAGACATCCATTCATAAGCTGAATCTCAGGAGAATGTGGGTGATGCACCAAAACAATGACCCTAAGCACAAAAGTCATTCTACCAAGGAGCTAAATTTCCTCCAAGCCAATGTGCCTAATTTGGCTAACTAATTAACAGTTACTGGCAATGTTTAGCTGCAGTTATTGCTACACAAGGGGGTCCCAAATACTAAAAGCAAACACATTTTTTGCTACTCACAGATATTTGATATTGGACCATTTTCCTAAATTTTGTCTCATTTGTTTGATTAGGTCCTCCTCATCAACTTTTAGGTCAGATTTATGCAGAAACAGAAACATCTTTTGCAGGGTCAATACTTTGCCTGCTCTTGGCTATATGTTTGTCATGGAAACGATACAAAGTGCAGAATGCTTTCAAGTGTTTCAAATTTCATATGCTATACTGTTTCTATTGTACTACTATTCTAGTGTGCTGGCTGGCTGGCTGCAGTGGACTCACATCATGTGCATGCTTCGAAAACGAGTCTGCACTGGCCATCATGGCTGCTGTCCTCTCCTCCAGCTCGCCGAGTTTCTGCCCTCTCTCATCCAGAGCTATTCGAGCACGCGCCAGCTCCCCCACCACTCCTGACGCTGCCCCCTTCATGCCCTCCATACTGCCTGGACCTGGGATGTGCTGGGCCAGGCTGCGTGATGCCTTACCTGCTGCCAACTCACCGACTGTGATTGCAAAGCCAAGGACAAACAAAGGGGAGGGATGACAATGTGGAACTGACGCACTGCAGCATTGGACAGTAAGATATTTTAAGCCATTCATGCTAATTGAACTTAAGTTGTGTGTGATTCTGATACTCACAGAGATCTTCTCTATCCAGGGACTGGGCCCCACCTCCAAAAAGACCCTTAAAGAAGCCTCTATTAGGAGCCTCCGGAGTCTCTACTGGAGTGAACAACTCTCCCAGCATCTCCTGCAGACATCAACAGCAATTATTAGGTATTTAAAGGCACGAATCCAACAAATATATTGTCTTATATAAAGTACATTTCAATTGGAGTAACCCAGCACTGAATATTCTGACACGTCCATTGTTAACAGAACCTGTTAGAACTGCCCAGCTAATTATCAAGTTTTTCATGAAGTAGACATATTAGGGCAAGGCCAAGACTAGAAAGCAATGCCCCATAGTAATCACAGCAGTGTGTGTGGGTCTGTCTGACCTGCAAGTTGTCACATGTCTCCTGACTGTAGGTCAGTCTTTGGATCTCTGTAGGAGAGGTAAGATACAGAGCCTGGCCCAAGTTTGAGAAGCAGAAAGTTCTGGCTATTCGCATGTCCGTCAGGGGCAGGTAGTTCACATCCAGCAGTGGCCGCAAACTGGGCAAACTATAGAGAATAAAGACACCTGCATTTTACAATGACAATATGACAATTTCACATTTATGCCCTGAAACAATGAAGGTAAAGGTTCAATGCATAGCCAACTGATTTACCTTAGAGTCATGATGTGTCCATTGGCACAAAAGCAAGCGATGCACATGCCAGCAGGCATGGTCACCACATCTGCCCTCAGCACAAATGAGTTCTCTGTGATGTTGTGTTCAAAGACACAGTTCTGTGAGGGCAGAGCCACCACTTTGGCCTGTTTCTCAGAGCAGACCACAGCATAGTGACTATCCTGGTTTTCCTGAGAGGACGGTGGCGAGGCGGGCCGGCGCCTTTTTGTCCGCTCCCGCTCCTCCTCAGGGGCATTGGGGTCATACCAGCATTCAAAAGCAGGAGGCTGGAAAGAGCCAGTAGAATCCAACAAAGCCAATCGCAGGACACCTCCTTTCAGTCGAACCACTGAACCTGGGGAGGACAGATATTTGGTTCTTTCATTTTACAGTGAAACTACAAATGATAAAATGTTACAGCCACAAGCCCCTGCATGATTAAACAGGTTTGATTAAGCTTCAAACCCTGTGTGACAAACTATGATCTACAAAAATGGAAAAGGCATGGAAAAAAAAAATAAGAAAGTGGAAATAAACCAGTGGAAGAGGTGCAGGTGTAATGAATGCAGGTAATGAATGCAGAGTAGGAGTCTTTCTTAAAGAAAAAGGTATGTTCACCAGAATTCTTGCCCGGTTGGAAGGTGATAAAATACTTATTTCCGTACCAAATATCAAGTTCTGTTTCTCTATTTTATCAAATACTTATTTTCCGCAATAAAATGCAAATGAATTATTTAAAAATCATACAATGTGATTTTCTGGATTTTATTTTAAAATCTGTCTCTGTTGAAGTGTACCTTCAATAAAAATTACAGACCTGTCCATTCTTTGTAGGTGGGAAAACTTGCAAAATTGGCAGTGTATCAAATACTAACTTTCCTCATATATGTGTGTGTGTGTGTGTGTGTGTGTGTGTGTGTGTGTGTGTGTGTGTGTGTGTGTGTGTGTGTGTGTGTGTGTATATGTGTGTGTGTGTGTGTGTGTGTGTGTGTGTGTGCGTGCAAGACTTTTGAAAAAGAATTTTGCTGCTAAAGAAGCAATATACCAAGTTATCAATTACGGTTTTATATAAACTGAAGTAATTAATCTACAGAACATTTTCCTTATTGTCCACCACATTCTAGCATTAAGCACTGTTTTATTTTTATTTAACCCTGATTTCCCCCCAGTTTGGAACTGCCAATTACCCAACCCCATTAAGTTTTCCAAAGATTTGTGGATTTCATGTACAACAAGCAGACCTACAAGTCCTCTTACCACAGAAAGAGATGCCTACAGTCTGCTGCATCCTCTGCTCTGGGGTGGAGGGCACACTGAGGGAAATGGCTAGCATAGTGCCCAGGGAGGTGCCCACCCACAGGCTGGTGACTGCCGCAGCTTCACTCTTTCTGGACAAGCAGTCACAGAAATGCAAAGAAGAGATGACCTCACGTGACTCTTTGTCAATACTTGTCACACTGGAGCTGCGCGAGCGGCTGAAGGAGTTATCTCTGGCATCTGCAGGTGGGGTGGCAAAACAGACAAAAACAGAAAGACATGAGGAAAATGAGTTTACTATAAAGTATGATGTGAAAATTTCAGGGGAACCTGAAATTGAAGGAGAAAAGAATATTCAGAGCAATTAAGTCAGTTGGTTATTTGTGAATATATGCTTTGTGTGCAGTTGTTGAGGGGTCACATGAAGTTACAACAACAGCAGACAAACATGGATCACTGCTTTAAATTAAAGATCAAATGTACAAATGTAGTGAACTGCACACAAAACATGAGAGCAAGTTAGCATCCAAATATCCCACAAGCAGCCAAGTATACATTCAGCCAATGAGCTACTGAAACACTACATCCTTTTGTTACTCATCTTATTTAGCTTCAGAAGAAATATGTTTAAATTAGTTTTAGGTTAAGGTAGTCTTACTGTAACAAAGTGCACGCAGATGTTCAAAGCCTGAGCCAAATAAAGCAAAGATGTCCATAACTCCACTAACAGAGTAAGTAGTAGAGTATCAAGTACAGCACTTCCTCAAATCTTCTTGCAGGTTTCAAATTCAGCCCAAAGCTGTGTAATAAAATACTATAAAATTCTATCCAATTTATCTTTCTATAAATCTCTATATATTATTTAACAAAACCTTGTTTTAAAAAATATAAATTTCATAGTATTTATGGTTGACAAACTGAATGGTTGAGAACGACATATATAATAGTCCCAAAATGTAGATGTAGGGCTGGGCAATATGACTATGAAACTCATATTTTGATATGCTTAAGAGAAATGGCAATATGTGATGTGAAAACCTTAAAGTATAATGTTAAAGTATCTGTATTTAATTAAAAACACAGAAACATTGTAATTAACAGTTATTAAAGTTATTTAAATATACAGCATGCTGTGTCAAGTTGAACATGACTGTACCTCTGGAAACCAAACCATTTCCACACAAAGGACATTTTTTAGTTTATATATTTTATATTTCTGTTGTATATATTGTAACATAGTTCTCATCACAACTCTGAATAACTTGATTTAGAATGAAAAGCAGAATTCCTGTTGAAAATTGGTGAACCAGTCTTATTCCACTGGACAAGAATTTAGTTTGTTTCTTAAAGTAAGCTAAATTATCTGCATTGTCATAGTGTTTAAAACAACCTACATTATATGCCACTGTAATAAGGTACATGCACTAGATAAACTGACTTAAGGAAAAACTAAATGAGAAACAAGATTAATTTGTTTTCATTCTCTGCAATTTTGTTCCAAGTGTTCAAAGTGTACTGTGGGTGTGAGATTAAGGTATGTCAAGCTTTAAATAAATGGAACAGACAATAAAACTAATGTTGCTGACTATGCATGGCATTTGGCATGGTGTTTTAACTGTTCTTTTAAATCTATAATCTGGAATTATTGGCCCTGGAAGTAGCTGGAAAATTCATGTTAAAAGTTAAAGTTTCAAAGAACAAATTCAAGTTAATGAGCATATATCAGGCCCACACAGCAGATTCCAGAGGAGAAAAAAAGTTAGTACAACCAGCCCAGGTGAGCCCATGAAAGGCCAGATCAGGGCCACTCACTGGATTTGGACACAAACTGAGTCTTGTGGATAGTTCTTGCTTTTCTTCTGGACACTGCCTCACCATCACGCTGAGGTTTCTGACTAGGGAGAGAATACTGCCGCCGTACAGTCCCTTCCACACACAGTGCAATCAATCAATGCCGTTGATCTTACATACACAAAGGCACAGGCTAACTCCAAGCCTCGCTCACTCCTATTTATTCAACACTGTAGCCACTTTGAAATCCAAACTGAGGCTGATGTGGGGAAAAATAATGTAACAATAAAATCAGGAAATAGGTTGACTTGCTGAACTACTAATCTTACTTTAGGCTCTATTTGTAACATTGATGATGTTTTTATAGTTTAATGTACTTTTATTCGCCTTTAAATTAGAAAAATATTTATAGGAGATCCTGGGCTACTTCAATGTCTTCATGAATAAAATCTAGTTATTTGTATGGATTTGACCATATGACCAAATATTTACTTGAGCCTACAATTTTTGGGACTAAAAAAAAAAAATAAAAAAAATAAATAAATAATCTAGAGTGATTTTATGCTGAAAATGCAATCAATTTGAGGAGTTTTTTTTTGTAATCATTAGATAGCCATTAGATAGTATAATAAGTTCTTCTTAAGACTTGACAGTGTCAAAAAAAAAAAAAAAAACCCCAACCTAAATATCCATTGTTATTTTTGTTATTTATGGATGTGTCAGTTTCAGCCCTTCTCTGGACCTTTATTCTGAAATTTGAACATTGTGTAATAAAAAAAACGAGAGTTAACAGCCCCTTCCTTCCTCTGTAACCCAATATCTAGGTCAATGAAATCATTAGCCTGCCATCTCTCACTGATCAGTCTGCATGCAGATCGAGCATGTACACATGATCAGAGTAGTAAACATACAATGGAAGACTCTTCATGTTTAAACTGGGATTTAAAAGAGTGAATTTTATGTTTTCAGAGCTGGATAATTTACTAATAATTCATTACAATGATGAGCCAGGGTTCAAGAGGATATGTGTTGCTATTTATGTTTTTTGTATCATGTCTACATGTTACTTGAAATCCTAGAAAATAGCATGTAACCGCCTGCAAAGTGAAGATTTCAGGTTCCAAAAAAGTTAAAATAAACTACATGATTATGACTTGGCATGTAAAAGATTTTCAACTATGCATAAGAGTTATTCAGTTTACTGGCAGGAAATGAACACAAAATTAAGGTCAGCTGGATTCTGAAAAATCAGTAACAAATATTTATAATCACACAGAGGAATGCATTTCAAAAAGGTTTTTTTATTCAAAACAGGGTAAGTAGGTTTTCTAATAAGTTCTAATAAGCTATATTTGAGCCAGCAGGTACATCACCAGATGGCGATGAGGAAGCAGTTCCTACCTGAGATATCTTCTCCTTAATGAATGATATGGTAACATATGTATAATTTATAAACAGGTCTGAAGAGAAATATTTTTGCAATGTACCTGGAACTAGCTGACATCTGCTACAATAATTTATTTAAATCTTATTCGTGAAAAAGCCACACTTTTTCCAAGACTCTCTTGAGTTACAATTAAATAATCCTTACAGTATTTTAAAGAATGGAGGCTGCAGCTAAGTTGGTACTGTGATTGAGTTCTCACATGACTACACATGCGGTAGTATGTTTTTAAAGGGTAAGTACATTAACACAGTTTGGAACTAAAGTATTAAGGGAAGAAAAAAAATACACAATATTACCGATATAGAAAAGATTATGCCAATCAGAGGTTCTGAATACTGATTTTCCTATTTGCCTAGTATTTCTACCATGTTCATAACTTCTTAATGAAATACACATTTTTCAACTGACCCCACACTTTGAATATTCCCTGTTTGTGCAATCTTATTCCAGAACTTCATCACCTCAGCTTCACTTTGGAGTCAACATAGCTTTCGAATTATCCAACACACATTGTTAAACTGTATCTCCAATGTCAGCTTGACAGAAGAAGTGAAACAAATAAGTAATCAAGATCAAGTAAATTTGGAACATTTCTCATACTTCTTACAGAAAGACTCAAATGATGTTTAAAAAAAAAAAAAAGTCAGAAATGGAGATCCAAGCATGTTGCATGATAAAGACAATTTGTATTTTCAGAGTACAAACCAGTTTCTTCACAGGAACTACACCTACTCAGCCTACCTAGAAACAAAGAGGGAGCAAAGTTCACGCTTACCATCTTGTTTCAGATCAGCAGCCATGCTAAATTTCCGTGACATCTTTGCTGTAAAAAAAACACATGATAGTTCTCAACAAGAGTACATTACTTAGAAGGAACGTAATCTCTGGTTAGATTGAGAAAGCGAGAAAGCTAGTCATTCTGTCTCTTCCTCCATTTAGCTTGAGAGAAAAAGTTGTTTGAGAAATAGCCTGAAACAGGGTGGGTATTATGATTCAAAGTCAAGCAATTACAGCCAGCCATGAACTTTGTTGTAGCTCTAGAGAAACTTACAGTTGTTGTTACTAGATTTGTTCACGCTTAAATTTGAACATGCAGGGATTAATAGATGTGAGGACCAGCACCACTGAAGCAGAACACCAGATGATTCATTAGACTATAAAAACCAGAATTGCTACATTTTCCACTGATTGACAGATTCCAAAAATTGTGCTGAGAAATATATATGAAAGCTAACAGCCTTGCATACAGGTTACCCTTGCAATATATCACCAGGTCGTGCACAGAGCCTGTAAAGTTAAACAATGTTAAACACAGAAAACAGGAATCATGAGCCTTTAAAGAAAAGGTGGAGAAAGAAGAGTTAGTAAAAGATTATCATTTTGAACTGTCCATTAGTAAATAAAGTGAGCTACAACAGAGAAGCCATTAAAACCCAAAGCCTTGGGCTTACTGACATGAATTACCATTATCGTGGTTTTAGCAGACATTTAAACTACAGCCTTCAGTTCTGATTACGTCATTCAGAAGACAGTAAAAAACATATCAAGCTGTTCACAGTTGGATGTGGTCTTAAATCATTCAAATCTTTTCTTGTGTACTATTCTGTTTAGGGTAATTACCTACTCATTGCACCACAGAGCATTGAATAGCACAAATGCCTTGTTAGTTAGCATCTCAGAGTAAAATGCTGATGCATTAGTCCAAAGAAAGTTATTATAATCATACAGATAGACAAACAAACAAACAAAAAACTCATACAGTACCAAAGTCATTGGCAACACTCTTTGATATCAGCTTGCTTTTGGACTTCACTGGAAAATGTTTTAAAAAGAACATGTCAATGTTCATGTAATTAAGTACAATACAAATCAATTTTAAACTTGGGTAATGTTAGTAAAAATGCCAGTACCATACCCCTTTCAAGAAACTTTTGTTTGTTTTCATCATCTGAATGGCAAGGTGAACCAGAACCTATGTTGCAACAACAGATTCCATAATTACGTGGTGGTCCTTCCTGTTATGCATTCATACATAGTAAGAGTATATGTGGTTTAGTTCTGCACTGCCAGTAGTTAACTGGGTGTGACAGTATGCGCATATGGTCATGCAGTAATGCATACACAAAATATGTGGTACAGAGTATTCTGTGAACAAATTTCACAACTGCAAGTTCTAATGGGAAACTGCTGTAAACTGTTGAAAAGGGAGGTTTGGATGTAATTAGTAATTGTAGATTTATTAGTATCGTATGTATGTTAAAGGTAGTTTTGGTGTCTCTTCTGGCAAAAGTATTTCACATTTCTGTCCTTTTATCAATTTAATTAACTCATGAAATCATGGAGGTCAGAAGAGTATGAGGTGCCGTTTCAGCACTGTTCGACTGTTGTAGGATATGTGCATGAAAACACAAAGTTCAATAAAAAAAATATGTAGTTCTAAAATTGTAACTTTATATGAGAAGGCAAAAATATTCATACCTTTGAGTTAATGGGGAAAAAAAGTAATTAAAAGTAATTTTAGAGCATTTCCATTGGTCTGTTTATCCAGGACAGAGCAGCTACAAGAGAAAACTGAAAAACAGATGGAGTCACACTTCCGGAGTGCGTTGGCTCCCCATCAAATGTATCAGAGGACACATGTGCTTGTCTTCACCCTCCTAGTGTTGGGAGTATCAAATGTGAATGTGATTGTGTGTGCGTGCGTATGCGTAGGGGATTATTATCTAACAACAAACTCGGGATTAGTCTTAAGAATGTACCCAATTGATAAGGAAAAGGAAAATAGTTAATAGAAAAGGAAAACAGATAATAGTTACCTGATGTAGGTGACTTACACCGGTCGTCTGAGCCTATAGCTCCATCATTGATGTCACAGAGACCTAGTGAAAACAATCAATGAGTTAGAGAACTTATGATACACAAGTACACATTATGTACAAGAGTCATGTGTTGAGACGAACACTTAAAATGATGTGAAATCAAATCAAATGCTAGCCTAAAACAGAGAAAACAGAAAGAAGACAGCAGACAAAAGTTAGAAAGAAAGAGATGCTGGAGGATGTCAGATGACTTACTGAGATAAGAAGAGCGTAGTTTTTTCACAGATTCAGAATAAAAGTTAGAGAGGCCGGACATGCAAGACTTCGTATGCAGATTGTCTTTACAAAACCACAGAGAGAGATCAACAATGCAAGGGTGAGACAAAACAACCACAGGAAATCAAAAGGACAGTTAAAACATCCTAGAACACCCACAGCCTAAAGACTGAATTCAGAATTGTTTTACTATGCCACACACAGGAATACTTTTCAATGAATAACACTTAAAACTCCTGACTCTGAGGTGAACATGAGGTACAGTCATGAATTCAGTCCCAGATTACTGTGGCTTCCAAGGGTTTTGAACTGTGTACAGCAAGAAGAACATGGAAAACAGAAAGCTTGGACATGACTTGAAAAAAGAAACAGAAAAAAAGAAGACATCACTTGAACATTACAACAAAAAAGGGTGAAGATAATGACTTCACATACACTGTCTTTCAAAAGTTTGGAATCTCTCGTTCATATATATGATAGCTATGTATGCATTTCCTGGTGCTGTACATTTAAATTCCCAAATTAAAAAGAAATGCATTAGTAATGTTTTGCTGTCAGTCTTGTAGATGGAAAACAAGACTGACGTGTCACATCATAGTACTAGGTGTGTAGCGGTCACTGCAGTCTCTGCATCTACCTTACTTTTAGCATTTTTTATTGATAAATCATCCCCTTGTAACTGTAAGGATCTATCTGCATTCTGAGCAGCTGAGATATTGAACCTTAAAGTTAAAGTAAATGGACATTTCTTTAAAATGTTTTCTAGATAAATAGTCTAAAATGCATACAACTTAGACATCACAATGTTAATGTCCCAGAATAAGAATATGTAAACAAATACATTTTAAAATTTTGTCTATATCATTTTACCCCCAATGTTCTCCCAGCAGATTTAGAAGTACCAATTCCCCAACCCCATTATCACTCTCCGCATCACATGAGATGCTACCAACACTAGGAGGGTGAGGATGAACACATGCTTCCTCTGATATATGTGATGTTAGCCACTGCCTCTATTTGAACTGCCGCCATTTGCATCCTAACAACACAGCTAAAGAGCTCTGAGGAAAGTGCCAGGTCCCCAGCTTTGACACCTGTACCGACCAGCATCACATTAAGTGTGATGTGAGGAGAGTGCGCCATCTACCCACCCAGAGAGGGAGAGTAGCCAAATTTCGCCCTCCCTCTGACTCCGGCTGCCGATGGCAAGCAGCATGACCCCGCACAAACCTGTGATCTGCTGAGCCACTTGGAGCCAATTAATACATTTTGATAAAAATGTCAGATAGAATCTGATAGTTCCAAGGGGATGAAATTCCCTTATACGGTACCCTTATTTGGCCACTGATTTTCAGAATAACTATAAATATTCTTCCTATTTTTGTCCTGTTAAAGATATAAAGATGTAAGATATTGTAAAAAAACGGGAATGGTCCAATTATAAATACTACTTTGTAATTTACATGGTAACTTATTTTCAAAGTATATAACTTCTGAGACTTTAGACTTTCATGATGCCAACTTTTAATTTAAAATGCTTTTTATACCTAGTTTATAATACTGAATTCTACATTGTACAATTATTTGTTATTAATGACAATGATTCCCAGACTATTAATATGATAAGTGATTCCAAACATTTTACAAGAGTGTATGCTCAGAAATCCTATATCTGATTTGGTTTACTATGTGATTATTAGAAGAAAACATGCAATCAGCTTTATCTTCACCTCCAGAAGGCTGCCTTGCTTTGCGGGGTGAGCGTGGTTGTCTCTGATGTGGATCAGAGGAGCCATACAGCTCTGCTGTGCCCACATTGAGCAGCAGGGTCTTCTGAAGGTAGTCCACAACTGCCAGCCCATTACTATTACCAAAAGCCACTCTGCAGCACAACAGAGGCAGTTAGCACAGATTAAAATGGAGAACCGTAAACTGTTAATATGTGCAAAATGTTCCATTCTGTGTAGGCTTACAGGCCATATGCAGAGTTGACAGCCAGGCTAGTGATCTGCTGTGGCGGCTCCCCACTGACCCACACCAGCTGAATGACCAGTTCCACCTGGTAGCCTGGAGACTGTTTCAATGGTGTGTTCCTAACTCTGAAGTGTAAACAAGCAGCCATATATTGAAATCAAACCACATATTACAGAACAGAATATCAGGAACTAAACTGAATGGTTCCCACAGGTAAGCTTCATGGTAGAGGCATCACTTCTTTAGAATTCATATGTATAAATTCAATTTATACAGCATACTAAATATTGTTTATAGCCATTTGTTCATTCATTCATCTTATGAGGAATGAATTTTACGTGTTTTGGCTGACCAGCTTGTGGTAAAGAGCAAACTGTGTCAATCTGATTTTTCTGATTACAGTACTGATTTAAAGCAGTGGTTCCCCAACCATAGTCCTGGAGGACAACCCATCCTGTCCTTTTAAGTGTGCAACTAAACATTTTGGTCTAGACATAGCTAAACAGGCTAATCCGCTAATTAACAAGCCCGTACCACGTTGAAGATTGTGTTAGAGCAATAAATAAATAAATAAATAATAAATTAAAAAAAAAAAAAAAAAAAAAAAAAAAAAAAAAAAAGAACAACTAAAATGTGACAGGCACAGAGCCTTCCAGGACCATGATTGATAACCACTATTGTAAGATAAGCTTCTCACATACCTGAGGCAGGGCACATTATCCCGCAGGCCATCAGACGAGTTGTTGCTGCTGGTAGATGGGTGTGTTTGTGGGGCACTGGACTGAGGACTGGACGAAGCTCCTGGTGTGGACACAGCTGAAGCCTGTTCCCCTCCAGCATCTGGAGAGTCCACTTCATTCAGCTCAGACTGCATACGTACTTCCAACAGCTAGATGCACATAGTTAATACATAAATGAATATAATGCATAGTAATAGTTAAAAATAACGAAGCCAACTGTAATGTGTTTTCTGAAGGCTTGTAGAAAAACTTAATGAAGTTAAAAGGGGCCAATAATCTGGTTGCCGTGTGAACTCTGAGTCATACCTGAACCTCCTCTGTGGTGATTTCCTGTTTGCTGAACCGGTAAACAAGAACATGAGCAGAGACTCCAGCCACACACAGCACACGGCTCTCGGGGCACCAGGAAAGGCTCTGAATAGCAAAAGGGTCTTCTTCCACTATATCAGTGCTAGGCTTCTCTTCCTTATTGCGAGCTTTCTCAAATACTTTTGCAGTTTTCAACTTGTACAGCACCTGCAACATTACTAGATCACAAAGAGGCACCATCATATTTCCATTATAGTATTTCCACAAACATCTTTAATTCATCAATGTGGCAACTTGGAATTTTGACCATTTGGTCAAAATTAAGTTAAAAAATTAAGTAAGAGCTACTCACATGCAGAAGCATCCCAAAACTTGACTGATCCATCAGCATGTCTGCAGTTCACAAAAACCATTGACAAATAAGGTCATTGACACACAATAAGTCAATAAACAATTTATTGCACAATCCATGTATATAATGTAATATAAGAAATATTTGATGACATGAATGCTTACGGGAGGTTGGGAGAGAGGGCGAGAGAGAGAGAGATGAGAAAGTGGCTCACCCTGTGATAATGATTTCTGGGTAGCTCTGTGTGCCCTGACCCCAGTTTCCACCACTTATCGGCCATTCCTGAAATTCAAAGTGTAAATATGTTTACTAAAATAAGACTAAAATATCAAAACATGCATGCACACATGTTTAGAGCACAACGTGGGTTCTGAAACTTTTGCCCAGTTGTGTACACATTTTACGCAGCAACATGTTAATCAAAAGAACACATTTGTCTTACTAGTTTACAAATCAATCAACCACAACATTATGACCACCTCCTTGTTTCTACACTCACTGTTCATTTTTATCAGCTTCACTTACCACACAGGAGCACTTTGTAGTTCTATAATTAGACTGCTGTCCATTTGTTTCTCTGTATATGTTTTAATGGTCAGAACCCTAAAGGACCACCACAGAGCAGGTATTATGTGGGTGGAGGATCATTCTCAACACTGCTGTGACACTGACACGGTCATGTGTTAGCGTGTCTTGCACTGGTATGAAAGGATCACACGCAGCAGTGGCACACATCTCTACCATGTCAGTGTCATTGCAGCTGCATGCGCAACAAGAACATAAGAACAACATCTTCAACTCCCCAACTTCCCAACTTGGTATTGGATGGCGCACCATCATTCCAGAGAACACACAGCTCCATAGCGCAATGCTGGGGTGGCGTTATACTCCTCTAGCCCACCCCTGGCACTTGGCATAGAGGCAGGAGATTCATGTTTATCTGCTCCAGAGAGTCCTATTCTATTGGCAATACCTGTCTACACGGACTAAACAAGCTGTGTGTGAATTTGCACATCTGTGTCAGCAATAGCTGCAACTTAAAGTAGCTGACGGTAGCTGCACAGAACGGTATACAATATTCCTTTTTAAAATAGCCAGATGCAGACAGAATTACCTTCTTACTGTAGCCTTGTCTTTTCTGTCTGGAGCCAACAGAGTAAAGTGCAGGGATGAGTTCAGCAGGGCAGTCAGCAAAGTACTCGCAGCAGGTCACAGGGGATTCATGGATGGTCAGAGGATATGGATTCTCAAAGCTAGGGTACCTGCACAGAAAGAATTGAATGTAATCATTAAGTCAGAAAAAGGAAACTTAGCAGGGCTACAAATAACAACTATTTACATAATTGATTAGTCAGTCCATTATGCCTTCGATTAAACAATAAATCAGAAAAAGACTTAGCACAACAAGAACAAGATCAGTTGCCAACTATTTTTATTATTAATGTTATCGATTATGTCAGTTAGCTATTGCAGCCCTAAATCTTACTGTGATTTGGGGTATTCTTGGGTATTAACTTACCCAGGCTGAGCAAGGTCAATAACTACTAAATCCTTCTCCAGCAGGACTACAACAGCATAGGGCTCCTGGTAATCTGGGAAAAGATGGAGATAACAGTTGCTTTACTTAGTTTCAACCACTTCCAACATAACATCTTCAAATAAGATAAAACCATAGTTGGCGTTACAAACTGACACCACAAGCATTTCTCTAGCCTACCGTTTGGATAAGGAGTTTCACACAGTGCTAAGAAATCCACAATGGGGTAGTCCATCTCTAGCACTGCGGTGCTCTTTCCATGCATCACAGTCAGACAGGCCCTGCGGCCCACTGTATCATATGAAAGACCTCCAGACAGTATCATGAAAGGGTCTCTAAACAAAACAGGAAGAAAATAAGCTTACCACAAGGAGAGACAACAGGAAGTGAGAATCACTGATGGGGCATGACAATACTGAACACATCAGAGCAGACACAGTTCTGTGAATCTGCATAGCAGGGTGTAACGAATTGTGAATTGTCAGCCAATAATTCAATCCGATTCAAGACTGCGTACACAATTTGATATTTTGATCAGTCCTCTCCAGTCCTTGCATTGTTTATTAACAATGTTGTCAGGAAGAGGTCAAAAGAAGGAGTGCATGAACAGGCCATACCAGCTACTGATCATCTGCTGACTGTTTACAAATGGTTTTCAAATAGTGTAGCTTCACCAGATATCATAGATAGGATAGGCAATGGGGGATTAATGCCAAGACAGCACTCACAATTTTACTGATAGAAGCAGTTTCAACAGATACAGTCATGGGGGCTCAGATAGTTGCTTTAAGTCCAGTAGTTGAAAGTAACTCTCAAATGGATTGACTGACGATGTTCTTTTATTGTAGAAACTAAACAAGAGTTGGTGTCTATGATGGTAAACTGTTAATAGACTACTGACTGTAAAGAGACTGAAATCAAAGTTCAATAAAGTCAAAGTTAAAAGAAAAAAAATGCTGCTCTGCACGATGCATTGGTACATTTTTACAATACACAATCAGGGCTGGACTGGCAACTTGATTTAGCAATGGAACTTTTGTAAAGACTGGCCCACTCTCTCAACAACTCACCCATAGCAAACCACCGCAATTTTTTACAAAGACCTCACAATAGCCAGTCAATCCTTGGGAGAGTCACAGTTTTTGCATTGCAAATTTGTTTAATTCCCAGGGTTTAGTAATTAGTGATTACTGCGAGTGTGCTATTTTGAAGGAACAATATATGATTAAAAAGTTAGATTGATATTGGAAACATTTATTCAGCTACACAAACAGAAGTAGTGTTACTCAGTATGGGGTCAGGCTAACACAACATTCCAAATGTCTCTGCATGAAGTTGCAGAGGTTCCTAACGGTGTCCTGCAATAAACCATCCCATGAATCTTGAATATTCTTAAGTAATCATATGGAACTGCACCCCACACCATGACAACAGGTCTTTTGGACATGTGATGGGTGAAAACAACCATTCATCTTGGTGCTGACCATAGTGGCTCCACACATTGGCTCCACCAAGACAAAAATGGGGCTCGTCACTAAAAGACATTATATTGTCAGGTATTGCGATAAGGCCCACCCTTGCTAACATCACATGCCATCAATTGATTCCTTCTGAGCACAATTGATTTTGACAAGGAGTTTAAAATGAAAAATGCCCTTTATATATGTTTGTATTCTGTTTAATGGACAAAAATATTTGTATAGTAGCAATTACTTCACCTCAAAACAATAAGAATATAATAATCTAGAGTATTTAATATGTATATCATATAACAAGAAAGTAGCCAAATGAATTGGGAAACATAAACTGAACAAATGCACCACTGATTGCCACTTACCCTGCCCTGGCCGTTTTGTATTCCACTTTTAGAATGGGCTTGCACGGTTCAGGCTTTTTGCCATCCTTTGGCTGCTTACCTGAAAGAAAAGGCCAGGCATTAACCAGACAGTTCACTCATTTCTAATCTATTCAATTTAATTTGAGGATTGTTAACTGGTCCCTCTTGAGTTCAAATAGAATCAAGCCGAGTTAAACATGCTGGGCAACTTTGAAGCACTGGGAAGCACTAGGCCTAACTGGAGCACATTGATTTGTGTTTGAGCAGGAGCTTACCATGTGGTGTAATGATCTGTGCAGGCTTGGCAGGGGATCGTACATTCCATGTGGTAAGTGTACCATCTGAGTGACTGCACACAAACTGTTTCCCCTCATGGTGCCAGGCCACAGAGTGGATTGCCTACAGGCCAAACAAAGGATGAGTAATCAAACACAACATCTAGGACAGTCAAAAACATA
This sequence comes from Acestrorhynchus altus, assembly GCA_034509495.1. Lineage (NCBI taxonomy): Eukaryota > Metazoa > Chordata > Actinopteri > Characiformes > Acestrorhynchidae > Acestrorhynchus > Acestrorhynchus altus. Next base: position 9,563,585 of record CM067513.1, read on the forward strand.
GCCTTGCATATTGTGGCTTCTTATGGAAAAGGGGAAAAAAAGGATAAAAACCTCTTAGCAAAATGTACCATCTTGCAATAGACAATGTAAATTTGTCAGCAGACACAGCAAATAGTTACATGACAAATGTTCTTGGATAACAATATGATGGAATTAGACAAATTGCATATTATTGATCATCAGCTTGTGGTTCCTTGGGCTATTCCTGAAGCTTTGGAGGGGGAGGAAAAAAAAAAACAAAAAAAAAAAAAAAAAAAAAAACGCCAAAAACCGTACATCTCTAAGACTACGGCTACATGTGACAATGCTTACAGACTTAAGTTCTCTGACATATTGTAATGCTCTTTAAGGAGACAGACTTAGAACAGTGGTTGTCAGTAAAATAATATTAGGAGTTTGACAACACAGTGCATAGAATCTCTTGCTTTCCTGATTTATCTAATGATGGACTTTAAAAACAGCCTAGAAAGCAAATGTAGGGAAAGCACTCAAATGTGGGATGCAATGATCCTAACACCATCTTCACAGTAGAGGAACTCTTTGGATCCTCTATTTGAACCAAAAAAATGCTGCCATTTTAAGTAGCTCACAAAACTCCTCTATTCTGTCCATGTTTAGAAGAACATCTTCTTTAAATCACTTATGTATCTATTCTGTCAACATGTTTATAATTAACAAACTCCGGAAAAAGCTAATTTAATTGTAAAAATTGTAAATTATGAAAGTATCTACCAATTATATTTTTCTCTCTCTCATGTCCTGAGCTGCCACTGCTGCCTGACCGATGTTGGTTAAAGCCTGTTTGTGGTTGGGTGCTACGCCTGTTTGCAGCCCTCTGCCCTAATATTTGCTCAAACCTGTGTAACCTTTTGTATTTCCTTCCCTTCTGTTTTCTTTCAATCACCTTCTCATGTATTGAGATGTACTGTCCTGCCTGATCTGATGTTACACAACCCAACTTCCCACTAACCCACTGCGATGCTGTCCTCCTCACATTGGTTCACTTACACCACAATACAGACTACATTGCTGACACAACTATGTAACCTGCAAGCCCTTTCACATCAACACTGAGCTTATATCCTACTCTCTCGCACTTCACATTAGCTATATTTCTTTGTTCTTTTACTCTTTCTGTCCAGTCCTCTTTGTTTCCTATTATTTTGTTGTGTTATTTGTTTTTGCAAATTCTGTATCAACCAGAAGAGAATGGGTCCCCCCCCATTGTGTATTGGTTCCCCTCAATGTTTCTTCCTCCCAATTGGAGGAGTTGGAGATTTTCCTTGTTACAATCATCAACTTTGATTTGACCAACACTTACAGTTTTGTAATGCTGTGCTACTGTAACTGTATTTTCCTGAAATACTAATTGGTTTTCTAAGCTGGTGTATAACTTGGTTTTTATTCATTTAATTAGGTTTGTTTAAATTATCTGCAGGGCCTGCATTACATTATACATTGTTCCCTGCCAAAAAGTATACATTTGAAGATTTTTATAATGGTAACTAGGGAATTGAAAAGGGACAGATATGGCCCAGAACATGGATATGAGTGGACTATTTCACACAAAAGACTGTGTGTGACTATGTCACACAAAAGACAGAACAAATAAAGGAAAAGCAAAGAAAAGAGCAAATATGTGAAGTAAGCCAAAAAAGGTGTGTGGTGTAAAATACCAGGACTGGCTTGAAGCTCAATCTATTTAGTCAAAATGGCACACTGCTGGAAAGGAATTAAATCAATTTCACCTCATCTAATGAACCAAAGTAGGAGTTTAGGGTAAATCTTAAGAAAGAAATTAGGCTTATTTTGGACTATAAAATATGGAGCAGAAATATAAGGATCAGTGTCTGGAAAAAAAAATTTCCTCAAACTTTAGCAACAGGAGAAGTAAGCAATCTGTCAACTTTGGATAAAATAAGTTTAAGAAAGTCAAAAAGAGAGATAAAGGTTTTTGCATGACAGCTATAAACCATTACAAGAGCAAACTTAATCTGTTCCTGGGAATCAAACCCTAAAATTGAAAACTCAAAGCATAAACAAAGGGTTTACCTCATCATAACTGTATCGGTAGTCAGCTTTCTTTGATTTCAGGTCCCACAACACGACAAAACCACATTCAAAACCAATCAAAAGCTACAAAAGATATAAAGGAAGACACTTTAATTACATTAACTACATTATCATTACACTGTCTATTATGATCATTGTATCCACTAATAAGATAAAAGTATATCAATACTTTGGACCTCTTACCTTCCCCTCATCCATAGGGTTATCACTGATGTGTACCACAGGTCCAGGGTGGGTCTTTGAAGAGCTAAAACATAAAAACAAACAACAAGGAACATTCATTGTGGAATCATTTAAAGATAAAAGAGTGATAAGAGATTTAGAGATAAAAGAGTGACATATTTAGTACAGGCTCAGATCACCTCATGCATATATCAGAACAACATTTATCTACCTCACTGTGCTTGGAAAGTAATTTAATTACAACCACTGGAATGCAAAATATATCATCTCCATAGCAACAGCAGGAACAGCAACAGCAACATGAGGATGGACACCAGAGAGACTCCATCCTGGTGGAATGACCACAGTGGTGCATAACTACTGCCTTCAACTCAATCACCCTCATTACTACAACAATGAACAGTTCAAAATCTTAATGTTCAAAAGGTTTTCACATTTGAAGAGTAATATGCAATCAAACAGCTCAAAGCTGGCCTAATCGTGCCTTTTTTGTCTAGCACACGTACTTGTCCATGTTTTGACACTTCACATTTGTGTTAACATGCTTCTTCAGTTTTGCAATTTGAACTTTCTTGCTTTGGAGCTGAGTTCATAGATGTCTGCTTGGAAAAGAACAAAATCAAATGTGTGTGCGCATTCTTTTAACTTCTTCCTTGTTTCTATGACAACTCATCTGGAGGCCTACATCTCTGAAACTGTGATGAGTGTAGTTGGGCAAAGATAGCCAGAGCAAATGATTATCAGTCAGCATCAAACCACTGGAAACACCCAGACACTGCTTATGACAGACTTCGCAAGCCATTAACTTGTGACATGTTACTTAATATATGTGCACACGTGATAACATGAAAAGTGTCGACATTAAGCAGTCAAGAGTCAAAGAGGCAAAGAATGCATGCACAGCAAACTTCCCAGTGCTGAATTAACACCTACGGGCTTTATATAAGTCTAGCTAGACACAAACGAACACAAGAGTTTGACACTGTGGGTGTTACTTTAACACTGCAGGGAATGTGCGCGTACATGTTCGAATGAAAGGAAGATATTTCTGGCATCAGTGGAGGTTTCATTAGCAGATACACAGGGCATCATAGCCATGTAAGGGCAGAGTTAAGCAGACTCACAGTTCAATGGCTTTGTTCCACATGATGACATAGCCTGAGAGAGTGAAGGACTCCACATTGACAATATGAATGTTCCCCCTTTCTGTACCAATGTACAGCCACTTACTTTGGAAGGGCAGATGGCAAAATGTAATCCTGACAAAATACAAAGAGCAGAAGAGGAGTCACATCATTATAAATGAATGTTTTAAATTAAACAAATGTCCCATTGCACTTTGAATGTCCTGAAGTCACGATAAATTTGTAGATTCAAGAGGCACAGAGGTTACAGAAAAAAATCCAAAGTGATATAAAATACAGTCAAATCTGGCAGCATGAATTAGTCATCATCTGCCTCTACAGACGGCTCCAACTCAATGAACCTGAATAAATCAAATGATATCATAGCAGACTTACACCATGGTTGCCATGGTGTAATATGGGTTCAGGGGACATCAGGGCCAGGCAAGTCCCAAGACTCTTAATGGCAGTTGGAAGCAGTCTATTACTTCTGAGCTTTCAGAAATCCAATGATTCAACAGGTAATTTAGAACTGATGTCATGGTCAAGCCATAAGCTAATTTTGGAATCAGATGCAATGTTTAAGACAAGTAAAATTGTGGCAGAAGATATTTTTCAATTTACATTTTTTATGAACAGCATCACAATCATGTGCAGTGGACATTCTTACCTCTCTCTGCTGAATTTGAGGGAGTGTAGAACTGCTGGAATCTTTTGTCTCAAATTCCATAAATGAATGCTGTCATCAGCTAAAGCACTCACCAGCGCCCCCTGAGAAACAGACCAGACACTTAGTCAAGGTGGGTGAACATCCAATCCATCCTGAACGTTCATCAAAGTGATACTGTGATCAAAAAGGATCCCTATTCATCCCTATTAGTATTGTGCTATATAGGGATGGACTATTTAGTTAACTAAGTAGGGGAAGAAATTCAGATACTTCCTCATCAGCTATTCGAATCAGCACTGGTCACATAAACACATGAGTGTCTGAGCCGCCTTTTATGCTCCATACACACAAAATGAATTCTGAATTTAAGCTAATAAAACTCTGTGCTGTTCATGGAATTATCCTTGATTATGTTCTTTTAAACATAAGACTCACATTAATGAACTAACATTACTTGAAAAAATATCTGAACTTCACAGCCTCCAGTAGCTCGTAACCATCACTGGCTTAGTGGCTAGTTATATGAGCAAACACAATCATTCGTTTCACAGTGTTGCTTAGTAATAAGATTCACAATTGCATTCTGGTCCATATTCAGCTCCTATAGTGAGCTACAATGTTCACTATGAATTTCCATTGAAGCCGATTATAGTGTCCTCAAAATCACATGCGAATTGCACTTTCCGATTCGGACACTCAGGAAAGGCTGATGCTCATTAGTGCCCTAAAACATAAATAGGGGTTTATTTTGGTCACAGACAGTCTTTTCAAATTTTAAATATACTAAAATACACCATTTCCACCCCTTCTAATGAATGCATTCAGCTGCTTTAAATTGAACGGATTCCTGACAGATGTGCAAATGCCTAGTCCCTGTACAGAAGCCAAAAGAATATCACTTTCTGGAGAAGATAAATATCAACCTGTTGGCACCATGCCTAACCCCAGGCTAGAGGGGTATATAAAGCCCCCCAGCAGAACTATGCTGCTCCTGCTAATACTTTTGGGATGAGTTGGTGATGAGGTGGTGATCATCCAACAATCTGACCTGAATAATGTTCTTGTAGCTGAATGCAAATCCTCACAGTAATGCTCTAAAATCTAGTAGAAAGATTTCCTGGGGCAACAGACGAAGTTAATCGAATACCCTTGATTTTAAAAGAAATAATGAATAAGCAAGTGTCCTGAAATCCCATAAAACCTGGGAAAAACTAGTACTGTGGATAAACTAGTAAGCAGAAGAAGAATCTCTGCTCACACAGAATGAAGCTACCAGGGAACCTTAACTACATGGATGCTGGACTAGCTGATAAACAGCAGAGCTTAGAAGACTCACCTCATTGATGAGAAACTGCAGCTGGATGACAGCCGAGTCGGTCTCATGCTGGCAATAACACTCCACTCCTGCACGGCCAAAGCTGCCAATGTCAAGGTTAACTCAGTGGAACGCTGAAGAACATTAACATTTCATCATTTTCATGTTTCAAATATAATAACTGAATATAATGGTACTTAATTGCCTTGTGATTTTATATGAATTATTTGCCAACAAAATACAATCCCCATCGGTCCGGCAGTAGGGGGAGTCTGGCCCCAGAGGGCTATGAATAACATTAACAAGGATATCACTCATTGACTTCGCTAAAAGGATTACATTGAGCCTCTGTGCACAGGCTTAAGCCATGTCAGTGTGTGCAGCAGTACTATGGAACGCTACACTAGAAATGTTCTCAAACACTGCCACTCTACAGGCACACTGCCCACACACAAACTGCCATTCATATTCAAATGAATAGGAATGCATACAGCAGTCTCCATGCACTGCCCTGTGACCAAAGGCATCTGAAAACATGGAAAATAGACACAGTACAGTGGGTGCATAGTTAGGCTAATGTAGACTTATACGCAAACCAAATGGGGTGTGTTATGAATACACTCAGATCCTAGATCATCATTATTTCTACTGAGCCTCTCTCATTCACAAAGATGCTTTACCACCATATAGAAAACATAATATATGCAGCAACTTAACAACAAAAGAGACAATACAGGACACAGACAGCTCCCTAATGAAGAGAGATGTCAACTAGGACTGGACAAAAAATATGTATGTATGTTTATATATATATATATATATATATATATATATATATATATATATTTTATTTTTTTTTTAAGCTATTTATATATTTTAGCTGAATAGAGATATAATACGATATATGATGTGAAAATATGAGCAAAACTGATTACACCAGGAAAGAGACTTCAGCAAAAATCTGAAAAATAAATATATAAAAATAAAAGGAACAGCAGAAACCTCACCCGTTTCAAAACCCATTTTCCTCCACACTACAGACAAATGTCCATGTCCTGCTAATCACCTTACAGCAAAGCACCACCCTAGTACCAGGATGAGGAAAGCCCCTCACAAAAGCTTTTTAAAGGCACTCACATTCACGTTCCCCACCACATTCTTTAAAAGAACTGTTTAATCACAATGGCCAAAAACAGTGACCAAGAGCCTTTGTTATTTTAGGAAACCAGGACCAGTGCTCATTAGATAGATCAGGGCTGAAATAGTTCACACCATAAACAGGAAACATCAGCGACTCAAAACAATGCATGGTTAGCTCTTGATTGCTAAAATGAAGAGGAGATTTTCAGTGGCTTGACTCTTTAGTGGTTCCATACGTGCTCATGCTGAACTTGAAGTTATAGTAAATTAACCACAAATATTATAATTACTACATAGATTAAACTTTTTCTTTGCTATAACAAACACTATCTTTTTTCTATACCATTGGAAAGCATCATCTGACCTGTGATTTTTTTTTTTTTTAAATGGTGATTGGATCAACAGAAGCAACAAAAGAAATTCTCCCTGACTTGCATTAAAGTTTCTTCCTTTCTATAGAAAGTTAACAGTGCAATTATTTAAGGTTTCATTACAACAGTGATAATACAAACAACAAATAAAACAAAAACATTGCATTAATAACATTCAGCTTAAAGTTATCAATGTTTTACAATATTTGCAAGCATCAGTCGCCATTTTTATTAGATAAACATCCCATAGTCATGCAACCAACATACAGCATCCCAAAAGGACTAAATGCTCCTAGCACAAAGTGAAAGTGCTCACGCAAACACCTTTTTTGGTGTATTTTAAGTTGTTTTCACATATGTGCACTGATCAGCCATAGAGTTATGACCACCTCCTTGTTTATAAACTCACTGTCCCTATTGTCAGCTCCTGTTACCATACAGAAGCACTTTATAGTTAAAAATTATAGACTGTAGTCCATCTGTTTCTCTGCTAAGCCTCCTTTTTCCCTGATCTTCAATAGTCAGGACCCCATAAGACCATCACAGAGCATATATTATGTGGGTGGTGGGTAACTCAGCACTGCAGTGACACTGATGCGACACTGACACTGGTATGAGCAGATCACTTAAAGCAGTGCTGCTAGAGTGTTTAAACCCTGTGTCCTCTTACTGTCCACTCCGTTAGACAAACCTGCTTAGTTGGTGCACCTTGTAGATGTAAAGACAGAAGCTCATTTATATCTGCACAGTTTATGTTGTCTCATCATACGGCTGGATATTTCTGGTTGTTGCACTATTTGCAGTCCAGAACTTACAATGAGGTTTTCAACACTCTAGCAGCCCTGATGTGTCTGATACAGACAGGTATCTTTCAGAACAGTACCGTTTTTGGTATCACTGCAGGTTTAGTATAAGTATCCATATGCATCTTGAGCTAAAAGAAGACAATGTGTATAGAGCATCTCTGTTAAACAGATCGAAATAACAAACAGCACAGAGTCAGTCTGTACTGGGAGAGGAAACACATTCACTGGTAAGAAACTCACTTTGCTGACTAGGCAGTCAAACACTTCAGAACATGAGAAAAAAAGATACAGAGATCAGGACTTGGATGTTTGTATTTCCCATTCAGATTTGGACCTGCATTTGGTTTTGGTAATAATTCACTTGGTAGATGAGGATTCATCATGATTAAATTTATGCAACAATATCTGGCACATGGATGAATAGAAGCCTGCTCTTTGCTCCCCCTCCCATATCTCCTTCGTTCAGAGGATCTGAAGAAGAAACAGGCATGCTTCTTTTACACAGTAGGGTTAGCTTCACCATGCTTGGCACTTTAGACTAAATAAATAACAGTGGGCCATTATAAATAAAGAGCAGCGGACCATGACTGCATTATTTATTCATAACTCCATGCATCAGCAGGAGTGGCAGCAGACAGGCTTCGGCTCTGCCCTCTCTTTCCCTCACCCTCTCCCCCTCCCTCACCCTCTCTATCTGACTCCCTCTCTACCTGCCTCTCTCTCCCTCCCCTTCTCCCTCTCTCTCCCTCCCCTTCTCCCTCTGCAGTTCTGCCTGGATCAGAGCCCAGTGTCAGTCAGCAGGGTCAGTCCATGACCACAAGCACCTCGCGGTACAGCACTGTTACTGAAACGCACAAGAGACCACTGTCGACTGGACACCACAGTTCAGGACAAAACTGTGAAGCAGTGAAACTGTGTGCTCTGGAATTGATGGTGCTCCATTCAGTACTTCTGAGATGAGCTGGGAAAGAGATGTGTTGGAGATCATCCAACATCCTGACCTCACAAATGCTAAAATTCTAATTCTCACAGCAATGCTGAATTCAAAAAGAAAGCCTTCCTTGGACAATAAAGACATTTACTCCAACAAAAGCAGGAGAAAATCTAATACACTTGATTTCAGAAAAAACAATGAGCAGGTGTCCCAATAGTGTTTGTTGTATTATTGATGCATGCTGTAATATGAATGTATATGGACTACATGGAATCATATTATGATGGCTGATTGTTGTATATGGATTAGATTGCCACCCATCACTATGTATAATATGAAAATACTTGGCATGTCTGATAGTTTCCCCTCATAATTTTGAAATACTAGATGTCTAAATTATTTTGCTGCACTGCAGTGTTTCTGACATAAGACTTTTGAACAGGGAAGGCTGCTGAAATCTCAAGCTTAACCTGGACAAACTCTTAATCTCTCTTCAGATAATTCTACAACCTCCCCCTCTCCTCGTCCCATGTAGGCATATGTATCAAATAGGTATCATATGATTCTACTGTTCCAATAGGTGACTCATGTTAAACAGCAAATGCTTCCGGTAAAAAAACAAACAGTCTTGCAATCTGATATGGGTGCTGTCATATACGGCACACTAATAAAGCGGACCTCAAGTGCATGAGCGGCTTCGGTATAAAAGACCTGGCTGTCAACGTTCACTGCCACTGCTGCCATCTGTTCTCACTAACTCAGTGCCGTCAACAAGGTAAGTAAACTAGCTCTCAATAGACAAAGCTGTGAGAAGACAAGGATACTGACAGAGACAGTCAGAAGTGAGGCAGATAGAAAAAGGTAGAAACATACATTGAAAGGAAGAAAAAAAAAAGTGTGTTTCAGGGAAAAAAAAAAAAAAATTTCACAGAACATTTCTGATGCAACCTTTATCTCATTACATAACACTTAATTAGCAAAACTACTAGGGGAGTAACCAATCACAAAAACAGGGTCACAGATTTTGAATACTTAGTAGTGCTTTTGAATGAGTACTCAAATATCTCAATAGCAAACTACAATTTCAAGATTGTGGACTCCTACTGGGTCATAAAAACCAGCTAGAACAATTAGCTTGCCTGTTATTTCAATTTGTCACCTGAATGCCATTCAGCAGTAAAAACTTATTTAAACATCAGTGTGTAACAACCTCATTGTAAAATTAAACATGGAAAGATCTATCAGCTATGTACTGGTACTGACTGATTTTCAGCCCTATTATGTGATTGGATATTGGATCATAATTTAGCCTAATCGTGAGAGCTGATCAGATCATACTGCATGATCCATATTTTATTGCTGCAATCTCAGAGAGACCACAGGACTCTGCAATTCCTCAGCCAAATGCAAGATGGCAATCTGAACCTCGAGTACAGTTTTGACCGTTGTTGATTCCAAAAAGCAGATTTCAAGGAAACATACAAGTACATTTCATGTTGAGAGATAGCACATTAGAGAAGCCCTGTGCAATGATGTATTACAAAGTGATGCCTAGAAAAGCTCATATGGCATCCAGTGCCACTCACAACTGCTGATCAGCTGATAATGGTGAAAGACAAACAGCTATTGCCACCGGCCCCAAAATCAATAATCAGCCCATCTCTATGTTAAATAAAAAATTCAAAATCATTTTGATGCTTCAGAGAATGGCATCTCTGTTATTGCCATTCTGAGCTCAGCAGACTACTACACTATGTATCCTTGGTGAAGGGGGAACAAGACCTCTTGTGAGAACAGGATAACGCTGTATATCCTGTTCGGTTTTTGTAAAATCCTGCAATATTACTCTTCCCCTCTCGGTACACATCTGTGTTTCACTTCAGATGTCAGCTCTGTATCTGCTTGTGAACAAATGCATGTCTATAGGTGTCCATGAGGGGGTACCCAACAAGCAAATACTATTTACAGCAGTAGTTTAAAAATGACTTACACTCCAAAAACTACAGGGAGAGTTTTTTGCATATAATTAAGCAACTGACATGTTTCCAGAGTTTATTATTGAGTTTATAACAGCTTATAGTTTGCCTGTGGAATTCAAACAATGAATCATATTAATACCAACATAATGAACAAATGATTTCCTCCATCCATTGTCTTATCTGCTTCTTCCTAGGGTTGCAATGGGTCCAAAACCTACCTGGAATTACTTGGCACAAGCCAGGTATACTCTCAGACAAAGCAAAAAACCACCACTGGGTACCACCAGAGAGGTTACAGCTGAGAAGTATGGTTGTAGACTGGTTAAAATATTGTGCTCTCATGATGTTCAACATGTTCATGTGTAAAGTGCTGCCCTTCAACAAATAAAGAGCCAATCAGCTTGTTGGTTATGCAGTGTGCCCCTCCCACAAATATTGTAGCCAGGAACAAGTCTGTTTTTTGTGCATGGCCTCACCTCATTCATAGACATAGGTGGTGGTTTTGGAATATGGATGCAGAATATGGATGAACACTTTACACAACACTACAAGTGAATGTCTGCCCCGAGCTAGTGCACTAACTGCAAAACTCATCAAACACAATACCTCTACTAACCACTGCATAAGGTTACATATTAATCGGTGTTACAATTATGAGAGACACAGATGACTTTTTGACTAGTCCAAGACACACGCTGGGAATGTACATGAATGAATACAGTCATAAAATCCAATAAACACCAATCATCTTCAATTCAGGTGAGTATTTCACCTCTTCATATCAAAGCCTCAGTGACAAGTTTAAAAAAGGAACTAACCTATCTCATGCTAGCACACCCAAACCCTAATGACTGACAAGTCGTGTAGTGAAAATAAAGAACATAAAGCTACTGAGTGAGAAGCTGGTGCTTGCTCACACTTGCCCTGTCTACACAGGCCTATTACTGCTGCTCACAGTGATGGAGTGGAGCAAGGATCTGCTCAAACAAGATTAACAACAGTGTAATCAAACAGGCACTGGATGCCTTAAACAAACTCAGGTTGAGTCTCAAATAGCTGATATTAATCTAGCTTAAGAGCAAACACAGTGCACATCTTACTCAGAGTAGAGATGACAGTGGAAGGCATGCACAGATCAGCACGGTGCGGCAAACACTGGCTGTGTCTGGAAATAGGAAGAGGACTTGATACCTTGATGCCTACACTGTCTCAGAAGGCAGTTTGATTCTGAAGGTTTCTGTAACAGCTCACTGCTAAACATGAGTGTTTACCTACATCATTAGCCATAAACATTTTCACCCAATAGCATAGAAGGCTAGATTACTAACCTTTGATTCAGACATGACTTGTTGCCTTCCTGCCTTAGACTACTGTATAAGTAGGCAGCATTTCTTTGTTTCAGACTGTTCAGTGTTGATTTTCATATTTAGAAATTACATAATCATTTCTATCAAATGTCAACAGTGTTAACAATAATGTTAACAATGTTAAACTAATTTTCAGTTCAATGAAAAGGCAAATGTACAACTCCCCAAGTTTAAATAAGCATATCAAACATTTTTTTTCACTAGCACAGGTTAGGACCTCACTGTTGTAAAAATAAACACCTGTAAATACTTTACCAATCACAGCTAGGGATGGGGCAGTTTAAACAGTGATTATGAATTCCTCAGGCATGTTAATTCAGTAAAAGCCAAGCTATGAAAAGGCAGCTTATAAATGTCACTGTGTCTGAGCAAACAAGGGAAGTAGGAGATTTAGACCCCTTGAGTTTAAGCCAAAACGCAGAACTGTGGAATGTTCTGACACAAAAAACATCACATGGACATGCATCCTCTCATGATACTGGTCAAATGTTTCTTACAGATTCCTCCAAACTCTTAAGCAAGATGACAAAAAGGTTGCAGACATGATGAAAGAGAAACACTTCCTCATTTGGTAAACCACAGTGGTCTGTGGTGCTACACTGCATGAGTTGCATGCTATATGATCACTAGATCCAATTTCACGTCAAAAACATCACAAGATCACCGAATGTCAAATGAATCAGTCACTTTGAAGGTTCACTGCCTTCAATTACAAACTGTGTGAAAGTGTTCCAATTCCACAAAAACCTGGGACTTTACTTACTTTCCAAAAAACTGACTAACCAAGTGTGAACCCTTCCACTATATACAAAGCCAGTGTTTAAACCGCTGCAATTTACACTCAAAGCAAATTGTGATATTTTGTCATGTGTAAAAGAAAGATTAGAAGGAACAATGAGAATGTCTGTTAATGGATTGTCAAACACACAAATCTGTCATATACCTTAATCTTCTTAACAAGTTAATATTGATCATTAGAAGCACAAGACGGGCAGAAATCCTCTAAACAACAAAAAGGACATCATTCATCTTCTCGTAACCTTTACAAATTCAAGGACAAAATAAAAGACAGGATCATAAACATCACATTAGTTGTGTAACATTAGATTACAAGTTTATATCCAATAAGAATTTTGTTCTGTTTACAGTATGTCAACTGGGCAGTGGATGCAGTTCCCAATGCTGAGAGGAATGAGGCAAATCAATACAGCCTGTCTTTGATAAATGGACCAATCGGCTGAATGACAGCAAGTCCATCAGCACCCCCAAGCACATTAGCACATCCAGGCAACGGCTGTGCTTCTGAACGCATCACTCCTAAACAAATGACACTGCCACTGAAGCAAGTCAGGCAGGTGGGTGGCCTCTGAGCTCCCACAAGAATAACCACCACATTCACATATCAAAGCTTTCTTTTTATAAGCATACAGTCGCCATTAGACAGTTTTCATTGTTATGAGAACTAACAATGTTATAAAAGTGTCAAGTATAAATAAAAGTAAATGTGTTTCTTATCTTAGATTTTAACAATACAAATCAGCACCATAGATGAACTAAAAATACAAAAAGGGATGCAAATATTCAAGCTATACAAATGCCATCAACCAACACTGTGGGTACCTTTTGTCTGGAATTGCCCTACACATCTCCAATGCATGTGTATGACGGAATAAAGGTGACTAGGCCATTTGACTGTGCACACAGAGAGAAATGAGATCCTAGAAGAGCTTGGCTGTGCATGTCACATGGTCTAGCAGACGCACCCAGCAGGACCAGTGATGATTGCAGCACGTGTGAGGTGGCGTTCTGGCAGAGAGAGAGCAGAAGCGATGATGAAGCCGGCTCTGCAGCATATGGCAACATAGCTGCTCATGCCACAGCACAGATATCATTAATGAGAGCAACTCTTCCAGGAATTCGCAGTCAGCTGCGAAGAAACATGCCAGTGAAACCACACTCCAAAAAGGCAACTGACAAGACGAGAGAGAGAGAGAGAGAGAGAGAGAGAGCGAGAGAGAATGCTGTCTTATCTAGAGTCCTGGCTTTAATGTTCCCCATAATCATGGGTGAATGCCCAGAATGCTAAGAATCCTGAAAGAACACTGCCTAGTTATATTAGTCAAATAAAAGACACTCAGAGCATCTTTAAGCTTACTGTCTAAATTGTTATTTTCGTACAAGCCCACATTCCTAAAAATTATCCTAGTAATGTCACACAAGAAACTTTTATTCCCTAATTAACTTGATTTAATGTTTAATATTTTGATAAATTGGAAAATGTGAGAAACCCAGTTAAATGTTTATAGAATGTGTGGTTCTATACTGTACTTCAATACAGTATAAAAAAACTGAATGCTTGAAACATTGTAAAAGGACAGTACTCCTCTGAGCATCTTTTTCACTGACCATACGGGAACCACTGTCAATGATCCAAACTACACATCTTAGTGCATCCAATCAGAGTAGAGTAAACAGAAAAGGGTTGGGGCTTATGCTATATGCACTCACTTGCATAACTGAGCTTTTTAAGTTTTAGAATAGAAAGGGATGAAAATTTGTGGGGCTTATTTTCTTTGAAGACTGGCAAAATCAAACAAAAAAGTATAAGCACAACTTCACTGCACATTCAAGCAAAGCATCATTCAGGTACCTTTTTTTTTTCATTCCATAAAACCCCCTGCCTGGAATCTGAGTCTAGTTTGCTTCAGATAATTAAGTGATATTTCAGCATGTAAACATTTGTCTACATGACTAGAGAACCGGGCCCTTAACATCTTTATAAGCATGATATACAATATATATACAACCTACTGGGGAGAGAAGAGAAAGGATACAGTCTTAGTGCTCCACTCTGTGTCCCAATGGCCAGTATTTTTTGCACAGGGTCAAAAGCCATGGCAGAGGGTTGGTAGGGGAAGCCATGTCGCACTGTCTGTAAAACAAAATGGAAGTTGCATTAAATCATGTGTCCATTTGTCATCAACAGTAAGGGCAATCTCAAAAAACAATAACTCTCAACAGACAAGTACGGGCATTCATTCAATACATTGATTGCATAAAAAGGGTCACAAATATCTTGGGTACAGTCTTTCTGTTGGTGTAACATCATGCACTGTCAGAATGATTTCACAGTTAGTTCTGCTAACTAATTTCTACATAACTGAGCTCACTGACATTGACAATGAGCAATAACACCACTGAAATTTATATCCATCAACGTTTGGACCAGTCAAAGTATCAGTGTTAGAGGACCCAATGACTAATAGATACAACATAGAGGCAATCTCTGCCTTCTGAACAGGTCTGAACAACCATTCTGGTACCCAATATGACATTTGCCTTTAAAGGTGAATGGTATGCTGTGCTACATTTGTGCACCCAGGACTAGTTCAGAAAATGGAGAGATACCAGTTGAATACAATGGTTGCTGAGAGGTCACATGGCTAAGCTTAGACTCACAAGAAGACTTCCAAGAGGGCAGCTGATCAACCACACAAAAGAAGAATGTTTAAAGAACATAAAATACTTTTTCATATGTAAGACCAGACAGGCACCACAAGTACATGAAAATGTCGGAGGTAAAAATAATAATTCATTTTTACACGACATCTCTTTAGTTGTGAACAGAATTTATTATTATTGTTATTGTCATCATTATTCTTATTTATAATCATCATCATCATCATCATCCTGTCAATATGATTGATAGCTTTCCTCCAGAATGTCCCCTCTTCTGTTTGGGTCTTGGATCTGAATGGTTGGTTCATTATTCCTTGAACTGTATCCATCCATCCTGTAGCTGGTCATCCTCTTCCTCTTATACCTCCAACTCTTCCAAGCATAATCTTTTCCAGGGAATTGGTTATTCTCATGTGTCCAAAGTAACAGAGCATCAGCCTGACCATCTGGGCTTCTAGTGAGGTTAAGCTTGATTTGGTTCAGGACCCATTTGTTTGGATAAAAACCATTGTCTGGATAAATCTTTGTAAAGACAGATCTTTTCAAGCTCCTTCATCCTTTGTTGTTAACAACTGAACTGAGTAGGCAAAAGCTGTCCATCTCCTCATCTTCTCATCTTCTCCATCAATGGTAAAGCTGGCACTGTTTGTCGTCAAAACCTTAGTCTTCTTCATATTGAGCTGAAGTCCCAGCTTTTCACTCTGTTCTTTAACCCTTTTCACAAAGGCCTTCAGGCGTTCCAGACTTCACATGATGAGTGTTGTGAACAGAATTTTATGCAGTCCCATTTGTTTTTTGCTTAATTCAGAAAGTAGCATGTTGAGCTAAAATAATCCTTCACAAGGGCTTACAATATGTCCCTCAATGTCTTCAAACGCAGACTGAAGACTCATCTGTTTCAGGAGTACTTAACTCCATAAAGACTTTTGTTTCAACACGGTCTAAATGTGTGGAATCTCTAGATTCCAGCCTTATCTACTAGCTAAGGATGTTCTAAGTAAACAGCAAAGCACTTTTGTAAGTTGCTCTGGATAAGGGCGTCTGCTAAATGCCACATATGTAAATGTAAATGTTATAAGAAAGTAGATGACATTAGATGCAGTTAAGGATTTGGGTTTTTTTTTTCTCTCTGAGATTGTTTTCCTAGCTTTTCATTCATTTCAATTCACGGTTTCTGGCTGCAAAATAAAACTGCTGTTGGATAAAAATAAAGCTGTTGGAGGAATGTACTTTTTGTAATCTTTGAAACACCATAACCCACTTTAGGACACTTATTTGAATGTGCTAAAAAAAAGTGCATCAAAGCTACCCATGTTAAAATATTACATCAAAATATTTCATTTCCCTTTAATGTCCTGACTAACTAAATAAGAATAGACTGATCAATAAAACCATTAACAGTTCTAGAGATTATATGGTATTTAAGTTCTGAGACATCACTAATAGAATAAAATAATTCTAATAATAAATAAAAGGTTAGCTTGTTCATTGACATTATAGGGATGGACAGCTGCTGTAATAAAGGATAACAGATCTAAAAGGAGTCTAAATAGTCTAAAAAGGGTCTAAAATACTCTATCGAGGGTCTAAAAGAGTCTAAAAAGGGTCTATAACGATCTATTAAAAGCAGCCCACCAGCAGAGCCAGTGGTGACAACGCGCCAGCTGTCTAACTTCCTACATATCTGCCCCTTTACTTCATTTTATTAAGACACAGAAGAAGATAACCTGAACTTTGCCGTGTTAGTGACTTCACTAACCAGCATTATCTGTGGGCTCACATGACAGCAGTCGCTGACTCGATGTACGTCAGCTGATTATTCTATCTGTTCAGCTACAGACTGCTGAATAACCTGCTCAACTGAATCCGGTATTCCGTTTATAATATATACAGGAACCATGTTGTTGTCTGCATTTTCCAAAGACATTCTTCCGATTTACTTAACGATATAAGGCGACTCCATTCCAGTACGTGAATGATCCTCTCCGGACTTTGGCTCTGACCGTCTGCGCTGGCCAGCTACAGCAGAGTGTAGGGAGCCGAACAGGACCTCGGAACGAAATCCCGGAGCGGATCCGTTCCCGTCCTGGACCTGGATCACCCGTCTATAATACAGACAGTCCTGAGGCGTTCGCTCTCCGAACAAACACAGCAAACCGACCGTTAAACAGCTCCAGTAACGGCTCGGGCTGAACAGGCTGGTAGCTAGACAAGTTACAAAGGCATTTTGAAGTTGCGACTTGGGCGACACGGTGCTGTTAGAGCCGCGGGGCAGAAACGGGGCGAATCACAGCTCGGCGGAAGCTGCTGGAGGGCTGGCTAACAGGCTGCTAGCATGCGGGACCGAAAGGGAGACTGACATGAGCGAAGCCAGGCTGACCACCACGGAGCGAACACCAAACAGAGCGAAAAGCCCACCTTGCAGAGCTGGAAATGTTCCGACTGCAGACTCTCCTGAATGGTGTCGTTTTCTCTGCTCCCCGACGGAGGCGACGCGGACGACGACGAGGAGGAAGCCGCAGTCAAGCCGTCCAGCACCTTTCTGATATTAAACTTCTTCATGCTTCCTCCTACAACCTTCAGCAGCAGAGGGAATCGCGACACAGACGGAGGAGAAGGCGGGCAGCTCCTTCAGCTTGCGTTCCCTCGTCCGTCTCACATGTCAGGCTGTGTAGTTTAGCCGTCTGCCGAGCCCGAACTTAACATACTGCAGCGCACAGGCTACGAGCGTTAGCAGAGAGCGGTCGTGTTCCATTCGCAGCGTCGCACTGACACGGCCGCTCCGGCCGGATTCCTGCTCTTCTAGTCCCTCCCTTCGCTCCACCAGCACGCGCGGTTAGTCCGGTCCACACCCGTATTCAGGCAAGCCCCGCCCCCCGCGTTACCATTGGCCGAGGAGCCGCTCGCTCACTCAGCCCACAGAGCGACGCCTTCCAGCGCCTCAGAACTTACTGCTGCTTCAGAGCCGGAGCCGCACTCACGGGCTGCGTCCCAATACGCACACTACCACTATACTTACTGTGATAAAATACACGCTCATACACGCCCAGTAGTAGTGCACTCATTAGTAAAGTGTAAATAATTTTGCACCGACAGTTTTGTATACATGTAAATAACAGTACAGACTCAGTGAGCCCCTCCTGGACTTTCATTTGTACTGTACTGACCTGTATAATCCATTATTTGCTCTGTAACTCAGTAGCTAGTTCTATCTATCTATCTATCTATCTATCTATCTATCTATCTATCTATCTATCTATCTATCTATCTATCTATCTATCCACACACACACACACACACACACACACACACAGTGGGACGATGTGCACCTTTACCTAGAAATTATCTTTTTCACAATATTCTAATTTTTTGAGATGCACTAGTATGTTTGTATGTGGTTTTACCCTCCAAAGTAGCAAAACATAATTAATTTTAAAATCCAAATCGAGAATCTAAAAATAATCATACATTTAGTGCAGCTTAAATAAACCTAAATCTAAACACACATTGGCACAATTCTTAAATAAACCTAAATAAACACACACTGGCACAGTTCCATAGAATTGTATTTAATTTTGTCTTTGTTTCAGTAAGATGAGGTGTTATACAACCAAGACGTGTGTACATTAACGCAGTCAGTCTTAAACTGGAGGGGCGCTGGATTTGCTGTAAGTATGAACTATTAGCCAATCCCGCAGCAGAGGAGGCGGGCTATGTCTGAAAATGGGTGGGGAAACTTTCCGACGCCCCCAACACAGAGAAATGCAACGTCAAGGAGTGACCCGGATGTGCGTGGTTGCCGCACACTGATTCCAGTTCAGCGTTGTGCGTTAAATGATGGTTTATACCTTCAGAGTTCAGATCCTTTCATATTGTTTTAAAACCATGTGTTTTGACAAAGGATATGCTAACTGTTCTCTGTTCTAAACTCCATTCACGCTATAAATGGAGAAAATCTGCTTATTTTATATACATATTTCAATGAAAACAGTATATAGAGTATACATGTTATATTATTGTCATTCATAAGCATCATTAGATATATTTCTTTACACCGATTTAATAAACAAAATTAATAGACTGCTGGTTCTCTAGTCTGCTCTTATTATGTCACCTTGCTTTGTGTTTCCCTTGTTAGTGAATCAGGAGTGCCTGTGAGAACAGCACAGTCATCCCCACTGGAACTATAGTTTTGTGGCACTCTGGGGGGCTTGGTAATGCATCTGTCTCCAGGGTCTCCTCTAATTACATAATTGAGGCTTGCATTCAATGTGCAACACTATACCTGCTTTATGACTTTGTCTCCAAGGACAGGCAAAGTGTCCAAGAACAGTCTAGTTCAGATCAGACATTTAGCTTCATTTCTGTCATTTTGGATGAACTGAAGATTTAGAGTTATGAAGAAATGAGTGTGTAGATGCTATGGAGTGTGTAGTCATTTCTCAACTCCTTACTGAGCTGTTTGAATAGGCCCGTGATATTGTTTAAACAGCAGGCAGGGCAGCAGCCCTACTTTCTTCTCCTGCACACCTGACTGCCTCTTAAGTGATCCTTAGCAGAAACTCATCTCCCCTGAATTCAAATAAAGAAATGTCTGTCATGTACATTGTACGTGCATCTGAAAGTGTATGCTAAATTTAGAAAAAAAGTACATTAGAGGCAGTGCAGTTTTCAAAGTTTAACACAGACCATGCTGTCCTAATTTTGATTTGATGTTCGAACTATGTTGATTTATCAAAATAGTTTTGTAAGTCACAGTTGTGTTTGAGACATAGACTTAAGGAGCAGGTAAATGCACACAAAATGTTTACTAATCTAGAGTTACATTTTAACACCTCTGCACCTCTGAAAGTGCTGGGAGAAAGGAAAGTACAGGGCAGGGTTCCCAGAGGACCAGGGCTGAGAAAAACTGTTCTAATCTATGTTGTCTGACACTGTATATTTTACCACTAGATGAAGCCACACTCATTTTAAGGGGTGAGCAGCACACACACACGTGTGTGTGTGTGGGTGTGTGTGTGGTAGGTTACCTTTTTAAATTAAATTACATTTATTTGACAAGTATAATAAATGAAATATTAGTTCTAATATAGTAGAAATAATAATAGGAAATGTTTATCATTGTTTTTTATTTGTGTATTTTGTCATAATATTATTATAATAATATTTAGTGTTTAATAATAATTAGTGGGTTTAGTCTACTCTACCCATCCCTGAAAATGAGTGTGGCTCCATCTAGTGGTGAAATATACACAGTGCCAGGCAACATAGATTAGCCCTGGTCCTGAGGGCATCCTGTCCGGCACATTTACTGCTTTCCTTTCTCCCAAAACTTTCATAGGTGTTAAAGTATTTTTTTTCTACACATGTACTACAGAGTTTTCTAACACCTTCTGGATGTTAACAGGATGGAGAGACTGCTCAGGAGTTTATCAATCAGCCACTCTGACACAGAAAGATAAGAGTATGCATGGTTTATTTCTGTTTATCTGAACACATGCGACATGGGGCAGAATTAGTGTGCACACAGGCACATACAGATGCACCCTCTCTCTCTCCCTCTCACCCATTCAGCATCCGCCCTGCATGCAACCAGCAACAACAAAGGGGAACCCCAAAAATGAAGTATGTGCAGTAAAATAAATTTAATAAAGCTTTGGGAAAATCATTCCAAATTTAACTGATCAATACATGTAGAATGAAATAAAATAAAGTAAAAATGGAAAGGAAAAAAATATTCCTTCTACACTGACATTAATGTGCCTCTGTGTGTGTGTGTGTGTGTGTGTGTGTGTGTGTGTGTGTGTGTGTGTGTGTGTGTGTGTGTGTGTGTGTGTGTGTGATGAAGCATACATTTTTATACTACTACTATTACTATTACTACTACTACTACTACTACTACTACTACTACTAATAATAATAATAATAATAATAATAATAATAATAATAATAATACATTTTTTAGCTGGATAAAAATACATAAACAGAGCTCCATCTATTTTTTTATTGTTTAACTTTCTTTATTGAAACGTGTCTGAGATTTAACTTCAAACAAGAGCTGTAATGCTTCAATGGCTTTATTTTTAAATACTCATTTGATATTTTGGAACTGATTTACTATCCTAAATTTAGGAAAGCAGAAGGTGCACACCAGATTTCATGTATATTTCAATAATAAAATGTTTATCACATTTTACTGTCTAAAATTACTTGGTATAAAGGTATCTGGATGGGCTACATCATTTTCAAAGATCTATCTAATATAGATTTAATATAGCAGTATTCTGCTAACATCAGAACATGTTCTTCATCCTGTTCCTGTCTCTTTTCTTCTCCACTGCATCCTTTTCTCCTTCCTGCTCCTGTCTTCCTCAGGCTCCACATGCCTGCAGCATCATCATCCGCTTCTTTGGGAGAGCCATCTGCTCTACCACATGGGGCCACCACTATGTCTCACTGGACACAGGGAGGGACTGGTCATACACAACCTTCTCTCACTGTGGCCATGTTTCACTGAGACTCTACAGCTCTGGGGCTTCTGTACTCAATAAAATGACAAGGATATAGACATGGCCATGTCAGGACAACACTGCCCTCAGACTGAAAGGTTATATAGCTAATAGTTAGGATAAACATGCAGTACCATGGACAGCAATGATGTGAAATGTGATAAAGCATATAGTTGTTAGGATAATATGATTTTTTGAGAATGAAAAGGTAATGCAATATTGCCAATGAAGGGAACAGTGCCAATTAGAAAAAACTACCTGATCAAATTATAGTCTAGAGTTGCCAGTATAGTCTGTTACCTACACAAGCTAAGCCTAAAGGGTTCTTTGACTCACAATGACTTTTTTCTTTTTTCTTTTTTTTTTTGGTGCTATATACAACAATTTACAAATTCCTTTAACAAGACCAAGAACCATTGAGCATTGGATGGATAAGTTGTTCTATATACAAAATCATTGCCTTTATAGAGTTACAGGCTGCTGTTTGTAGACATTGTTTTGAGAAATACATTCAATTCGAGACCTTTTGCAACCCTAATGGTTACTAATTTTAGCTGGATTCTATGCACTTTCATGCATTCAAACAATTGTTAATCATTTTCACATCTTTTCACATCTTTTTAAATCTTGCTCCTCTGTCATGTATATCATAGCAATGCACAGTACATTGCTTTTCTTTGGTCATCAGTTTTGTAATATTTTATTGATACCCCTTCACTGCCTCTGTCTGTTTCTAGCACACTAAACTGTGCTAATAAATATTCTGTTTATCTGCTCTGTTATGATCTGAAAAAGGAAGCCTAGTCAAATCAAATTTTGTTGTATAGCACATTTGGGTTTTGTCACAAAGCAGCTTCAGTGAAATCCAAAATAAGTAAAAGATCAACACATGAAACATAAAGGCATACCCCCCCATGGTGCAAACCAAAAGATGACAGTGGAAAAACTCTGTCAGAGCTGGAGGAAGAACCCAGAATCGGAGCCAAAGGAGACATTGAATCACCACGTCTGCTGTTATGCTCAGGTGTCCTGAAGAAATAATGATAGTTCAATGGTGGTCATAATAGTAATATTAATAATAGTAAATGTAGGCACATATACAGTATAGATAGACAGAGAGATGGGCACCTGCGAGAGACACACAGAGAGTGATGCAGGCAGATGTATAAATGCATGTTTGATTGCCTGTCTGTTTGTGTCTGTATGTGTGCCTACCTGTGTGTGTCTTTCTATCTGTCTGACTCTGTGTCTGTCTGTCTGTATGGCTACCTGCCTGTCTGTGTGTCTGGCTATGTTTTGTTTGTCTATCTCAGTATGTGTCTGTGTCTCTGTCTGTCTGCCCATCTGCCTGTCTATCTGCCTGTCTGCCTTTGTGTCTGTTGATGTGTCGGCCTGTCTGGTTGTGTCTATGTGTCTCTCTGTCTGTATTTCTTTTTCTTTCTCTCTCTGCCTATGCCTCACTGCATGTCTGGTTGTTTGTCTCTCTATCTGACTTTGTGTGTCTGTTTATGTCTGCCTACCTGCATGTCATTGAGTCTGTGTGTCTGACTGTGAATCTGCCAACCTCTGTTTGTTTATATGTCTGCCTATCTGTCTGTATGTCTGTGTGGTTCCCTGTCTGTCCATTTGACTATTTATGTTTCTGTTTTTTGTCTGTCTGTCTATGTCTCTCTCTCTACCTTTGTGCTTGTCTATATCTCTGACTGCTTTTCTGTCTGTGTGTCTGTCTTTCTATCAATGTCTACATGTTCTGTCTTTCTCTGTGTATGCCTGACTATGTCTATGTGTCTTCTTTTTTCTGTCTGTCTATGTGTCTCTCTGCTTGTCTGTCTGTATGTCTACATGTGGCTCCCTTTCTGTTAATCTTCCTATTCCAACTCTGAGGCAGTTTTTGCTTGCCACTGTCACCCTATATATTTATTATATTATATTTACTATATATATGACTTTTGGTTTTCAGTGGCCCCATCTGGCTATCCTTATGACAAATGTCTGAGGGTGCAGTCCCCAAGAGTGTTTTTTATTAGCACCCAACTGTAAATAATTATATACAACTGTAAATAATTATATACATACCATATATATATATATTGTATATGCTCAGACATCAAGTCCAGTTTGCAGAGTTTTATATATTGGTCAGTGAGCAGAATCATTTGGGAAGTACACAAGTATGACCAGTATTTGATCAACATTTCATAATCCTGTAAGGAGCAGCATTTGAGACAAGTTGAGTTTGGGCGTGACATCATTATCAGCCACAAGAGGGCGCCAATCAGCAGCTTAAATTCTGGCTCTGAGACAATAAGACTGATCAGTGATTTAGAGCTGCATGGAAAATACAAATGAAAATATTTTATAAAACTATTTTACTGACCAACACAGTGAGTGAAACCTATGAGCAGTCATGTGATTGAACTGAAAGAACGCATTTGACCACTGGCTGGTTAGAGAGTCAGATTCCTTTTTTGTATGTCATATTTCCAAAAGTATCGTGAAAGCATCAATAAAAAGGCAACAAAATAAAAATTGTTCACAATTTATATAGATTTGTGTGAGCAAGCTAGTGGCAAAAAAAACTCCCTCAGAATGAGAAGAAGGAACCCATTCTCCTCAGGCTGAAACCAGATTTGTTAGTGTGTGCTGCTCTGGTACAAGTGGATCAGACACAGCGGTGCAACTGGAGTGTTTAAACACTGTGTCCACTCTATTAGACACTCCTACCTAAATGCTACACCTTGTAGATGTAAAGTCAGAGACAGAAGCTCATCTGTTTCTGCAGTTTGTATTGGTCATCCTCTAGTCCTTCATTGGTGCTCACAGGACGCTGCCCACAGGACGATGTTCATTGGATATTTCAATTTGGTGGATTATTATTATTCTCAGTCCAGCAGTGACTCTGAGGAATTTAAACACTTCAGATGTATTGGTGTTTCATCCACTCATACCAGTGCAACAAACACTAATACACCATCACCATGTCAGTGTTACTGCAGTCACTGCACCACCAGCCACCTGCTCTGTGGTGGTCCTAATTATTGAAAATCAGGGTGAAAGGAGGCTAACCACGTATGCAGAGAAACAGATACTCAACAGGCTGTAATTAAAGAACTACAACTACAATCTCTCTCTCTCTCTCTCTCTCTCTCTCTCTCTCTCTCTCTCTCTCTCTCTCTCTCAATCTCTCTCTCTCTCTACAATTCACTACAATTCAAACATTTGGAACGATTTGATCAAAATATTGTGAACTACACTCTTAAAAGGTTATCCAGTGGTTCTTTAATAATGGCAAACAAGTCAAAAAACATTTGAATGTGTTAAATTGTTTTGTCTGGTAAAGGGTTTCTTCACATTGATGCAAAACCTTCTGTAGATGTTTCTACTATTGTTACGAATCAAAATACCCTTTCTGCTTAGCTGTTAACATGTGATTTATTACAGCTTCCTACACTCTCAGGACAAAATGGTTCTTTCAGAAAAAGTGTTCTTTTATGCATGACCATCACATATGTCCATCATATTAAAGCTCCATTTAAACAAACAGTCAATCATTTATGCGATCAAATGGTTATTTGAATCGTTCGGAGAACACTGTCTATGAAACATTTGTCTACAGAACATCAGAAACACTTTAGACACAGATCTGCAAACAAACAGCTTTTATATCAAATTTCTTATGGTGGTCTCATATACCCGTTATTGAGCTTCAGCAAAGTGTAACTGATGTCTTTTATCCTATTCCATGATTTGAACGCCCATGTGTTTCAACAGCACAAAATAGAACTTCTTTGTAAATCTACACATTGAACAGATGGCATCCCCCGTGTACTCCCTCATATCAAGCACTGTGTATAGGTGTGTATACACTCACAGCAGGACAGGTGGATGGGTATGCTGTGTCTCTCACTGACAATCTCTCTGCTAGTGTTGAAGGGACTCTCTTCACACAGCAGGTCGTCCAGGACAACTCCTATCCACCACACTGTGGACAGCTAGGTGTGATAGGAACTGCAGAGGGAAAACTCAGGAGGACAGTACTACAACATTCCTTTAGAGAAAAACTGAGAAGTAAGTGAGCATGAGGACATTCTGAACTGAAGTATGAGTGCATTTAACCATTTAGATGCTCAGTAAAACTGTCTGAACATGGATTAGTGAAAAGAACTCAGTCAAGTAGCTTCATTTTTGAATGTATTGTTTTTATTGAAAGACTTATGGAATCAAATTTGGGACATTAATATTTTGAGTGTGTAACCACATGTTCCAAATATTGTGAAAGCTTGCAGTTGTAAATCACCATTTGAGTGCATGTAAAAAATGAATGCACATATCAGAGTAAACTGTGTAAACTTGAACAAGTTCAAGTCTGTGAATGTGGAATAAAGATTTGAGGCTGTAGAAATATATTGTGCATGTGTGGAAAAAGTGAGATACAGACACAAATTTCCAACTGAACACTAAAGTTACAAGCTACAAAACACAAAACACACACAATTTTTGACCCTGGCCATTTCTCATTGTGTAATCTTGTGTTCTTGCATCCTCATGCACATTTCGAGCAGAGTTTGGAAAACTACAGCTGGACAAAACAAGTTGAGTAGAGTTCAGGGGTACTCTTTGGCAGTGTACTATTTTGGAGTTTATTCAGTTTGAGGAACATGATTCAGCTCTCCTGGTGTTGACTATTTGAATGGAGAGTTGAGAGGGCTATTTTCTTTCACACATATTTCATGCATTAAATTAATATATTATTCAAATTTTGTCTGGTTAGGTGTGTATTAACACATTTCTACAAAATAGGGTTGCACATTTTTGTGGTCACTAACATGACATGACGTGTATTTATCTAGTTATTTTCTAGCTAGGTATTTAGATAGCGTCTAGTATATTATCCTACAGATTTGGTTAAAATGACAGCTTACACAGTGGGTTTGTGTGTGTGTGTGTGTGTGTGTGTGTGTGTGTGTGTGTGTGTGTGTGTGTGTGTGTGTGTGTGTGTGTGTGTGTGTGTGTTTAAATAAATTGGTTGACATATGATTGTGTCAACTGTTAAAAATAGTTACCTAGCTAGCTATCAACACACAATTGACTTGAATAATCTAGGCAGGTTGACACTTCACTATCAGGTGGACACCACACTGATAAAAGTAAAACATATAGGAACAAAGAAATATGTGAAACTGGAAGAACCCACCTACTCTGACTCTATCAATTATTTTCCATGACAACAGTGGAACTGTTTTTTTGTGTGTAGAACTTCTGTTAATCCATTATTCTATAGTAGAGTACAACTACTGTGATAAAATACATACAGAATGAACAGCATATATACTCAATTAGAGGGTATCACAATGTTCTCTTTTAAAGTGCTGTATATCTTATATCCATAGAAGAGGACCTGTGTCTGATCTACATAGCTAAATCTTGCTCTTACAGTTTTATGGGTGTTTAGGGGAAACCAACAGAACATCTTTACTAAGAGAAATGGCAGGGTTATGAAGCTCCAATAAAACAACAGCATGTTTAACCTTATTTAACCCATGTTGTCATCTGATGTAATGATGTGCTGCCCAAGTTGCATTTCCATATTCAAGAACACATTTTCTAAGAACAGTTACAATTCTCTGACTACAATACAATACAGTGCTCTTGTTGCTTCCTGAAACCCAAATAGTTGGTTGATGACTTGCTGATGAGAATGAGCAGAAATACCCAGTAGTCATTGTCAAAGGCAGAAGACCCACAGAAGTGTTATGGTAGCATAATGGCATTTTAAATAAATGGTTCACTTGGCTCTGCGTTTAAAAAATGAGTTGAGAAATAGGTTGTAAAGTAGTCAAATCTTAGTTCTCAATCTCAATAGTCTTGTGTTCTTACAGGTTTATTCTTGCAAGGTAAATTGTCAAAAATGTTCTTCTCAAAAACAGGGAAAGTTTTGTGAATATTATTTCACAAGTTTAAAACATTAATGACCCTAATTTAATCTCATACAATTCCCTTTCAGCTGACCTCTGGGCATGGATTCAACTTCTGTTCTCGGGCCTCTGAGGAACATCCAGATGTTGCCATAATCTGAAGTAAATGTTGAATGATGACAAAATCAAATCCACCTTGATTTTCCCCCCATTGTGCTTCAATAGAAAACAGGAAAACCTGTAAATGAGGGAAATTGTTTATAAATGGGATAAAGCAGGAGAGAGAGACTAGAATAAGTGTTATGTAGAACAGATCCCCAGACACACAGCAAGGACACTGGAAAGTAAAACTACAGGACAGTGTAGAACAGATGGGGAAGTAAAAATATCTTCCCACGATACACACCATGTCAGCAAAACACAGCCTCAAGGTGTCGCTTTCATGGATAAACACATGAGCATGCTATAAGACCACCTCAGTGCTCTATAATAGACAGATTAGAGAGCAAATTAGACTGCCAGCTAAAATACTCCTAAAGGCAACATTTGGCTTGAACACACTGTGCTATTAGAAATGATGATTTGCCTTAATGAGCATCAAACAAACCATGAGGATCTTCACAGTGTGATCAGTGATGTGCTTGCCTAATGCTAAGAAAGCATTCGCTTCTGCACGGTCATTAACTAAATGTCCCAGAAACCATGAACACATTCGAGGGTTTTACAATCCCCATTAATAAAATAACCCAATTAACTCTCAGTGGGATTAGTTTAAAAATGGCAGGTTTGAGTCATGGCAGAGATGAATCAGTATCTATGGATATTTTGAATCCAGAAATACAGACATTTATCTGCACTATTTCAATACTAAAGGCATAATTTGCACCATCATTCATTTAGAACAACAGCCTAGACATAGAGCAAAGCAGTGAGATAAGAAGAATTTCTTTTCTGTCCTGGCACCCAGGTGGGCAAACATATTTCCCCTGGGTTTCTGAACAGCTGAGCCCCTTTACTGTCCTCAAATAAAATCTGAAGACCCAGCTCTTTGAAATACACTGGAAAGAACACAGCAATCTTGCACACTGAGTAATCTTGCAGAGTTGTAAACCCTAATGCTAAAATTCATTGGTGCAACTAAATACAACACGTGTAAAAATATTCAACTGTAGTGTTTCATTCTTTCTGGTCCATGAAACTGGTAATGATTGATTTAGAAGAGCACTGATTTAGGAGAGAAGGCAGAGTTAAGCTCTTTTCTTGGTTTCATTTGGTTAGTTATTAGGTTTTAATGTTTATTTTTGTATAAAAAATATAACGTATATTTATTTATTTGACAGATTGCTATTATTTAAATAACATTAAAAATGGTATTTTGTATTAGGATTTCCCAGGGGGTATTTTACAGCTTTGGATTTCTTGTTGTTGATTAACTTAATCCCAAAGTCAAACCTATCCAATTGCAAAGAGCTGAGAAACTTTCCTTCTGGACAATCTTCCATTTTGTATTAATTAAGGCAACTGGAAATCAAATTTATGCTTAGCATAGGAGACTTCAGTTAAATTGTCCTCCCATTAAAACATGATAGCACAGACTGTAATATTAGGCTGGAATGATGATGATAGTCCTGAAATAAAAAAAGATTGTTTAACCTTCATCATAAACCTGGCAGTTAACCTCTAAATGAAAGCAGGAAGTGAATAGCATGGTATTTTGCAGTTTTAAAAACACCAGATTGATCTGGTTCTACTTCCCTGCCTTGGTATCTGTTTACTACTGTGGCTAATTCAAAATTGGATTTAACATAAGACTACAAAACATATCAGAATGACCATATATTTCATCTATTAAAGCAAGCGGCCAAAAATTAGATAGTTCAGCCTGATTACAGAACAGCTTTAACATGAAATACCTCAAAACGGCACTTAAAAACAGTCAGCCCATTAGCCCTGAGTAATTGAACTGATGTTGTCATTTAAACTAACTCTAACAACATTAATAACAACAGATTGGAAGATAATTGACGCTTTACAACTGGCATTATTTTTGTTTTGAATGGAAAGTTGCATCCTGTTCCATGCCAAATCCTGGGGAAATAGAGCCAAATAGAGACACGGATATACATTCAATGCTTTAGAGATGTTGGGGCAGATCTCTCTCTCTCTCGCTCTCTCTCTCTCTCTCTCTCTCTCTCTCTCTCTCTTTCTGTCTCTCTCATTATACTCCTCTGGTAGTACACTCTGCTCTCAGTGCCAGAGAAGTCTTATTTTTACACCCATCTACACACCCAAACAGAAGGTACATAATTCTTTTAAGGGCCTCTAGAGGATCATGTTATATGGTGTGCATGGTTAGAAACAATCATCTCACATTCACTACAACAAGCTTTCCTGAGAAAATCCCAGAGGAACACGTAGCAGACTGAAAACTATCCTTCAGGAGACGCCAAATTGGCCTGGAGCACAGTAGAACGATACAGTGTTGGCCAGGACTGATCCAAACTCTTTAATCCAATGTAGTTCATTCAATATAGCACAGGTCTCCAGAGGCAGCAACAGTATGTTGCAATTCCAAACCCTTCCTGAAGAAAACAGCCTAGAACTAGGTCAAGCTGGTAGCTATTGTCTATGTATAAGCACAATCAAGTAGTGCATGTGGCACATTGTCAGCAGATTCAGCACAATTCTCAAGGCTTATCAAGTCATGCATACCTTTTCCCTCTGTTTTGTATAGGAGCATGATTTTGCTTTTGGGAAGTTTTGAATAGAACATCATTACAGAACATATTTTATAACTATGATAATAGTTCTAATAGTGCTAAAGGTGTTTAAGGCAGCAATAGCAGCATATTAAAACACTGCCAATGAACTCCTGCCATGCTGATTTGTTAATTAGCCTGTGAGCTTCTGGCAGATTAACAAGGGAAATAAGAAAAATCACCAGGGAGGTGTTTATTAGAATCTCGGCATGTCACCCCACACCCAAGGCATTGTCATGACATCAGATAAATATCACTGATATCACTTACTGAAGAATTTAACACACATTAACCTGAGAAAAAAGAGTGAGGCAGATTATTTATTGTCAAATCTACACAAGTGAAAGTCTTCAATAAAAGTAAAAGTTTTTGTGAATGTTTAATTTGGTTTATAGAGCCCAGGCTCATCATAATAATATGATAATCCAATGTAATATAATGTAATATAACAAGTATTTGTTTTATATGTTGATCAAGTGCACAATCTATTCATTATAGAATCTTATTTTAAAGCTATCATAGATTAGTGTAGGTTGTAAAGACCTGCAGCACCTAAGATGCTAAGATAGTTAGGATGAATTCAGAAGACCCCTTTGCTTGTTTTTGAGTCTGTTGGATATATGTAGATTCAGCTGGACAAGGTATTTATGATCATTTTGAAGCATTAAAAGCAATGTGTTACAGCAATATAATAATATGATTATTTATACCATTTAAATATTATAGTTGGCACGTCCCACTTTTGCCACCACAATAAATCTGCTCTTTAGAGGCATGGACTCCACAGGATGTATTTGGAAGTATATGACACCAGGCTGTTAGTTGTGAGCTGAGGCATATATTAGCATCAGTGAGCGTTAGGTGCCTATGGCCCTGTTTGTACACTGGTTATCCTTCATTAGAGAATGTTTGGTTGGTACTGACCACTGCATATCATCAGACTTGCCTACATTTTGGAGATGTTCTGAACCAGTTGTCACAATCTGGTTCTTGTCAAAGTGATTCTTACATTTGCCTAATTTTTCCTACTTCTAACATGTCAACCTTGCTGCCAAATATATCTAATTGATTATCATTAAGTACAGATTCTACTGTACTTATTGATAATCAATGTTAAACTGCTCACCTGTCAGTATTAATAAAGTTATGACTGATCAGTGTATGTTCACATACTGTATTTTGACAGATTTCCATTATTAAACAAATCTATAACTTCCAGACTTGTGTAATTAACAGCGGGACATGCATCATTAAAAAATGAAAGCAAGTGCAATATGAACAGTTGGTAATCTTATGTGAATGTGATCTTAAGTTATTTTCATGCCTTATTAAGTCATGACCACAACTTATTTTTGATTTAAGTGGGATGTCATCTGTGGGGCTCCATAAATACAGTGTTTTCGTGTGAATTTTTACTTTAAACTGACTGACTGATGCAGTGCTTCAGATTGATTTATTTAGTAACCTATTTGCCACACATACTGTTTTTGGGACTCTGAAATGGTTCTAAGGAGCCAAAAAAAAACCCCCAAAAAAATAACCATTTCTGCAGAATTACGTAACTAAGAAACAAAGTATTTAAGAGTGTTATATGATATTCTGAATTCCTTACAGTGGTCATGGTTATATCTATTTTATTTACTACCCAGAATGACCTGTTAGATACCACATTTTAAATTGTTTTCTCTGGGGATTACAGTCATGTGAAAGAAATAGGATGCCAGATTAAATATTTAGTTCTTTATTAATAAATAATGCCCTGATGTTTTTAGACAACACACCTCCCATGAAATACTCTGATGGTAGATGCTGCACTTTCACATCATTGTTAGCAAGAGCTAACTGTAAATCCTGTTATGACATTTTAGGATTGTTGGAGAGTTCTTTACACATCTTATGGTCTGCTCTTGGGCTGAACCTACTAGGACAGCCTGACCTGACTATGTTGGCAGTTGTTTTAAATGTTCTCCACTTGTAAATTATTTTCCAAACACTAAGATGGCTAATTTCTAATCTTTTCAAATCCCTTCCCAGCCTCACACCATTCATTTCAACAATTAAGAGCAAATCAAACTAATATATAAGGTTTATATAGCCTCCTCCAAAGTCATCTTTAACCATGGTCTGATGTGATAAACCTGATTCTAATTTAAGGCTTTTTAAGTAGTAATAAATGTTGGGGTGTCCTAACCTTTCCTGCATTTCTAATAATTACATTTTACAAATTATTTTCAGTTTTATTTGTTTAGTTATATTACCTCCATTGTAATGGTGAGGGTAATATATCTAAGTCATATCTAAGTTTAAATTAATAATAATAATTAGTTTTTAACAGATCTGATTATTAATAGTCCTTTTGAGTTTACACAATATTGCTAAAATATTTGTCTAAAATTAACATCAGTTATACATTTTAGTTATCAGTCCCAATAGTGCCAATTATCATTGGTCAAAAATAATTTTGTTGGGATTGGACAGAAATGTAAAAATATTAGCTCTTCTCTGAAAACTGAAAGATTTTGTGTTTCTGAAAGCCTGTTTCTCTGTGCCAGTTGTTGATTTGTGTGATACATACTTGTAAATGTATCACAGTCCTCTGCAACAATTTAAACCATGGTGGCAGCACCAAAAACTCAGGTGCTTTGCTGCTGCTGATGTTTAGTTTGATAACTGTTGGCTATTTTTCTTAGATGGCTTATCACATCAGGAGATGTAAGGTCAAATCTAATCCAATCACCTCTGCATACACCTTAAACCATTCAATAAAAACCTTTCTCCCTGCACAATTTCTCTGGTAAACAGGGCACCTTTGAGCGCCCTTTGGCCCTGGTCATATTTATTTAAATTTCAGATAAACATTTCAGAGTTGATTTTAACTCCCAGAGTTAAATGGTGTTCAGTGTTGGAGTTATTTGACAGAGTTGATCAGGTCAGAGTTAATCCAGCACTTTTAAACTGTGCAAAAAACTTGTGAACCACTCAAATATGGGAATTTCGTTTGCATAATTTTTGAGAGTGGGGCACTACATTTGCACTCTCCTCTGATTGGGCAGCTTTAGACTGATGGTTAGAGAACCAGCCGTGTCTCAACTGGCAGGGGATGGCTGGGAATGGATAGGATAGGATAGGATAGAACTTTATTGATCCTGTTGGAGGGTTCCCTCAAGGAAATTAAGGATCAGCGGAGAGCACGAACACAGTGCCCCACTATCAGAAATTATGCAGTCAAGATTCCCACATTTGAGGAATTAGCAAAGGTCAGCACGACCAAAGTGCAATGGCTGAGCCTAACCTTGGGCAAACCACATTCAGGATCATGGTATCACCCCTGCCAGGTAAGTATGGGCAGAGACAAGAGCAAAACAAGACACTCATGCTAGAAGCACATGGCAAACAAACCAGGGCTGGATATGTGACAGTAGGCCCCTCCCCGACATGCAAATCTTGGGCGCGTAAACCAAACCTCCCTGGAGCTGGTGAAGGAGAGGGACCAGCAAAGGAACAAGAACAGGACTAGACAGGACTAGAACAGGAGAAATGACAGGACTAGGCACAGGAACAGGAACACTTGGACTGGAACTGACACATACACAGTGACAGGAACCGGGACAACCAAATCAAATATGGGAGCAGGGACAGGAACATGGGCTCAAGCAGAGCGCACAGCACGGGCGCAACTCGGTTGGGTGACTCTGCTGAGGCCACTGCCGCTGCTAAGGTCTGAGGAGGACAGGGTTGGACAGTCCTGTGCACATAGCTCAGGAACTGCCACACATCAGATATGTCCTTCAGTCCAGATCCCCCATCAGCAGCACGCCTCCCTTCTCACCCAGTCTGGCTCCAGGCTGGCAGAGCCAACCCACAGCGCCACCCCCAAAACTCTCCCCAATGGTTAAGGGGCAGTCTACCAGTGAAGGGGCAACCCGAGCATGCCACTTATGGTGCCTCCTCTGGCCGCATGTCATGACTGTGTCCTGCTGATTCCATGAGTCCCCAGAAAATGGCTCGCGGCAGATCGCCAGATGGCTGCTGGCAAACCTGTAATCCCCTATCGGTTAGTGATTCTATCTGTCAGGAACGGTGAACTGAACAGACGTAGGAGGAAGCAGAAGTATACAGCTGGGAATGGGCAGAGACATGACCAAAACAAGACACGTGCTAGAAGCACATGGGAAACAAACCAGGACTGGATGCTTGACAATTTTGAAAGTGTTGCTTTAACTCTGAAGAGTGTGGAGCTATACAAATCCTGAAAAAGTGTTGAAATCAACTCTATGGGAGTTAACTCAACACTGGACTTTTATAAAATCTAAATTAAATTCCAAAGTTAATTTATCTTTAATGAAATCCTCAGGTTAATTTAACATTTAAAAGTGAAACTAAAATATTTAAATAAACCTTATAATTATAATAATTTTTGGTATAAACATCCACTTCACTCTGAAACTGTACAGGAAACCTGATTATTCAAATGCAATGCAACATTGCATTTAAATTAGAAATGATTTTTTCTAAAACAGAGAATAATCAGGTCAAAGGACATTTGGGCTTGTTAGAATCCCAGGGGAACACACAGAGGGCATATGCCCTTTTACAGATTGAGATATAATGTGCAGGTATGTGTCACATATCCTCATTCATTAAAAGGTATTTCACGTTAACTGATTAACTCATCAGATCTTAATTATTTATCATGATCTGATATCTACTGTAGCTATGTAAAATTAATTTTAAGGCCTATGGCATGTACAAAACACAAATTAGACAAGAGTGAATCCTGCCTTATGACCTTCTGAAGTATGAATCAGATATAAAGAAATATTCTGCAAATTCATGAAAAAGAATATGTTAGAGTGAACATATTTGAACATCCTTAATTCACTTTACAATACAATTATTTAAAATAGTTCTAAGAAAACACTTAGAATAAATATGGTGGGTGTTGTAATGGACACACACAGTGCTGAAGACAGACACTTTGGGTCTAGTGCTAATACCTTAAAGTCTGTAAAATCTATAAAATATAGAACACAATGATCAAATTTCTTTTATATTTGTGATGAAATCATATACAAATCATATATGATTCCTATAATTACCATGATAGCAGAACATATTATCACAATTATTTAAAAAAATCAAAAGAACTAATTAATTTTATTTTATTTTCAATGACCAGTATACCTAATATATCTCAATCTCACCAATGTCTTTCTGGCTCAGTCAATGACCTTCATACAAAATCCCACTCTGAATATTAATTATTTTTTACATTACAACTGACAAAATCTTTTTTTTCCAACAGCTGAACCTCTAACCACCAAAAATGTTTCATAAATGTTCCTGGTGTCGATCCACCTGCCATTTTCCCATAAGTGACAGCATGTGAAGATAAATGATTGTATTCTGTTTCTATTTTTCACTCTTAAAAGCACAAGATCCTTGAGGAACCTTTGGCAGTTCTCAATTTGAAAATGTGGAAAAGCCTCTTAAGGTGCTTCAAGGAACCTTCAATAAAATTACAAGGTTCCTTGGAGGTTCTTCCAAGCACCTTAAAGTGTTCATCCACAGTTTAAAATTGAAGAACCTCTAAGTTCCTCAGTGATCTTTTACATTTTACTATTTGCATAATCAAGACATGTTTTAGTTTCTAAACCGTTTTTTCACTAATGAAAAACAGTAAAATGGTGAATTTGTAAGCCTGAAGTCCAGGGGTGTCTGTAGTAGTTTAGTTGGGGTGTTGTAACGTAAACAATGCAGTTTGTTTTACCACTAAACAGGAGCAGTACTACGTTGTTCACTGGGAGAGTGTAATAGAAGAAATGCATGTTAAAGCATGAGTTTCTGCTGCTGCTGTTACTAACCTGTTACTTTAAGAAAAGGATTTCAGTGAAAACTGTGGAAACGATGCAAAAACAACCATGAAAACATGGTTACAAAAACATAGAGTATTTAATTTATCATAACTAATAAAACACTCTTAAATGTGTTCAAACTAATTTTAACTATTTGCAGAAATACAAAGTTTATCATAACTTAATACAGTACATCTACATCTTAATAGGCAGCAAAAGTTAATGACAGTGGGGACAGTCTGTACTATCATATAGTTGGATTTATGGGTTATAAACTAACTTCCAAAGCTTGACTTTGCCAACCCATAAATAACTGTATAGTACACACTGTACAGTAGCATAACAGTTCATTGTTACAGCTAAGCTATGAAGTCTAGCCTATTGAAAGCTGCTGAGATTATGAGAATATTGCACAGAAACAGAAAATAATTTACTATTACACACCCATAATAATAATTAAATATCTGTCTAAATTTTACCCAAATACAAGACAATATTCTGCATTCACTTAACACTTTAACCATCATGAGTACAACTTAAATGGTCATAACTCACATGTTATTTCTGTCTATGTTCTAAAACACCAGACATGCAGCTGACGCTGAATATTACCATATATTTTTGATTTATGCTACATTCTGGAGAAACTGCCGTCGGTGGCCCTGCTGAGCAGAAGTGCTTCCTTAAATACTATAATACTCTAATATACTGTTTGTAGAGCAAATCACACATAACAGTCAAACACCCAACAGCAAATAACCTCTGTGATGAAACAGATGCTTATGACACACAAAAAAGTAACAATGCAAACAACGTTTGGTGAAAGTTTGAGTTCAATACCGAGATTATGACCATTTAAATCTACTTTAAATCTAAAAATGAAAACATAATTTAAATGACAATTAAAAATAACAATAAATAAGTTGGAACATCCAAGTTAATCTGTACAGGACAGTCATTATATTGTAAACATGTATGTTTGACAAATGAGGACGTTATAACACTGACCTTGGCACTTAAACATGATCTGTTTTTGCTACATTTTAACAGGCATCTGCTCTATAAATATAGTTCAACTTTATACATATAGTATATAGTTTATTTATACCTACATAATTGATTATGTGGATGTTAAAATATTTAAACAAGAAAGTCTGTGCTGCCTTAAGATATGATGGCAACATATCTAATACTGGTACATTTCCTTATTGCAGTTTTAATACTGAACTTAAAAAGGTTCAATTAACAGTAGAAATCACATTCACAAATTCTACTATCTAGAGTTTCATGGGCAATGCTTGAAACCTCATTTACAGCTACAATGGTGCATATTCATGAAATTCTTTTTGATAAATCAAATCCAACATGAAAGGTGTAAAATCAGTGTGCCCAGTGGAGTAATTAAATGCTGAAAAAAATCCATTTTCTTCCAAATTTCAAGTTTCAGTGTGCTTAAGCTTTGAATTCTCTTTTCCATTTAAATATATTTGAAGTGAACAAAAATGCAATACAAAAACTTCTCTGTAGGATGGATTTTTTTGCAAAGATTTTTGGCAATTTTTTCGCAATCCAAAGACATGAGGAATGATACTAGGATGCGATTTTCTCCTTTTGTTTTAAGAAAGCTCCTTCACAGCGTAGAAGAGCTTTGTTTGTAGTCTCTGAGGATAACAGATGCATATGTTACGCTGGGTGGGGTGCACAGGATGGATTCAGACACGGGTGAGTTGGGGATGTGGTTTCGAGAGCCAAAAGGGTCCCGGAAAGGTGAGGGTGGCATTAGAGCTATTGAATCCTCCATGGCTAGCTTGATCTGCACCAGCTCCTCATCATCGTGGATCTGTGCATTGTCGTACATGTAGCCATGGAGGAGACCAAACTGCTCATTCTCCATTTCCATCTCCATTTCCATCTCCTCCTCCAGTGGGGAGATAGGTTCCTTAGAGTAAGTGCCCAACTGCATGAGCAGGGGTGAGGGCTGGGTTTGCAGGATGAGAGGCTGATATGGAGGCCTGAACCCACTGTCCGGCTCAGGCAAGCTAATGATGTCGTCCAGGTCGGTCACACTGGAGCTGAACTGGCTCGTCACCTCCTGGAGGCGGTTTGCAATAACACACTGCTGAGGCTGCGGCTCAGTTTTATAAAACTCCTGCTCCACAGCCACTTCTTTCTTGGGGTCGCAGACAGGCGACTGCCTGTGAGCAATCAGAGCAGGGCTGACTGGGGGGTTGTATCTGAGCGGCTCCCCCTCATCCTCCTCAGCTACATTGTACAGAGTCTTGGTGCTCAGGTCTGAAAACTCCAGGCCTGAGTTATTGTAGGTATTAGTTAGAGGTTTGATGACAGCCGTCTGATTGGAGCCGGCCTCCTGTTTCTTCACATGCACAGACAGTCTGTGCCACATGTGTTCTCCTTTCGGAGGATGTCTTGAACCTGGTTCAGACCATGACACAGACTTTCCATTAGAACTATGAACGAAATAAAGATGGCTGTTATTTCACAGGAACCGAGAAAGGTGAACACAAGAACAACATTTCTGGTTCATGTAAAAAATACTGCTGTTCAATTAACTCTGAATGTATGAACAAATATTTGCTAAATATTTGTTTTCTGATATTATATCATATCATACTGAAGCATATATTTCATTACACATAGTTCTAGTTCAGCAATGATTTATGTAATTGGTGATTAAGCAGCTATATAGCAGCATATATGGAGCAGAGCCTCTCTCAGCCCTGTTGCCGAGACACCCCTGGGTGCGGGGCTTTTAATTGCCGCCGACCTGCTAAATAAGAGGAGTCTGCAGAAGCTGTTAATTGAAGACTGCTCTGGAAATGGCATGACCTGGAGGTCTGG
The DNA here is from genome assembly GCA_034509495.1 of Acestrorhynchus altus. NCBI lineage: Eukaryota > Metazoa > Chordata > Actinopteri > Characiformes > Acestrorhynchidae > Acestrorhynchus > Acestrorhynchus altus. Next base: position 9,602,903 of record CM067513.1, read on the forward strand.
AGTGAAGCATGAATTAAGATATTGGGCCCATGGGTGCCAGTACTCATGCAACAGGATGGAGAGAGGCTATCCTGCTGCCACTGAGCTGCCACTGACTTACTTTGCATTTCCCGGTGCGTTCTTTTTGCGTTTGAACATGTTGAGCAGGCTGTTGCTCCTGCAGGCAATCTTGCCATCGCCCACGTGCATGCGCACCACATCAGAGGTGGTGAAAGCGCTGCGCACGTTGCGTTCTGGCTTAGCGATGATGATGTACATCTTGGGCGTGAACATGCAGCCCAGAGCCACAGTGACGCTCAGGCTAACCGAGAAGGAGGTGGTGATGATTTTGTAGTTGGAGCCGAAGTATATGGGCACAAAGGCCAGCCAGATGATGCAGGTGGTGTACATGGTGAAGGCGATGTATTTGGCTTCGTTGAAGTTGGCTGGTACATTGCGGGTTTTGAAGGCGTAGTAGGTGCAGCTGAGGATGAGCAGGCCGTTGTAGCCTAGCGGAGCCACCATGCCCATGTTGCTGGTATTGCAGATCAGGAAAACTTCCCTGATGCTGGGATAGGACTTTATGGGCTCTGGTGGCTCCAGGATGATGAGAGTGATCTCCAGGGTGAGCTGCACACTGATGAGGATGAAGGCGATGACAACTTGAGCCCAGGCGCTCATGAAGCGTGGCTTTCGTGTGCAGATTTTCTTCTTGCTGCCCGCCAGGATGCGGGCAATGCGGTTGGTTTTTGTGACCAAAGCTGAGTAGCACATGGAGGCTGAGAGGCCCACAAGCAGGCGTTGCAGATAGCAAGAGGCCAATGAGGGACGGGCTATGAGGGTGAAGGGGCAGATGTATCCCAGGAAGATGCCGGCCAGTATGATGTAGCAGAGCTCTCGACTGGAAGACTTGACCACAGGTGTGTCTCTGTACAGGATGAAGACGAAGGTGACAAAACTGGTCACCAGGATGCCCAGGCAGGAGAAGACCACTGCCACAATGGATTCAGGGTGACTCCACTCCAGATAGCGCAGGGGAATGGGTTCACAGCCTGTGAACACAAGGTCAAACAAAATGTCAAAGAGTCTGTTTTCTCAGTTAGACATGTTTTATTACTCTGTGGTTTTGGGTAATTAGACAATCCAAACTAGTGCACTAAAAAGATAGTGCCTTAATGATGTTTATAAAAGAAAAAAGCAATTTTGATGCTAGTAAAATTGGGTCAACATGTTTATTTAAATGCTTCATTTTTGTAAAAGAAAGCTTGCAATCTACATTCAATCTGCATTTTTACTCTTTTAGTGCACATATAAAGTGTTAGAGTATAGAAATAACATGACGTTTGTAATTTAGTACATGAACTGTGCCATTAAAAATGTATTTCAGTAAATATATAATTAAACTCCAAGGGGACACCTTTAGGAATTTGAATATTTACAGTTATAATTTATAAATGCAAAACATGGCCAAAAATGGCAATGGCATTTTCCTTGTTTTTTTCTCTTTCTGCTGTAATATTGGCCACCTAAGTATGACCAGCTCTCTGATGCACCAAGTGTTAAAGTAGGTTTCCAGTTCAACTAAAAATAAACAGACTCTCCACTAAGGGACCGGCCGAAAGACAGAGCCAGGCCAGTGGAAGGAGAGGAAACTGCGGCAAGAGAGAGAATACAGCTTCAGCACACACTCTCTAAAGTTGCAGGATTTCACAAAAAAAGCCATTCACAATTCACTTTGATAAATTTGTTTATGGTTCTCTAAAAAAAATATTTTGGTCACGATGTTTGCATATTCACATTGGATAATATATTGTATTTACCTATTTTGTGGCCCTTATGCTGACCTGTTTCTATTCTAATTTGTATATTAAATAAAATCACAAATAAGTATATAAATGCACTGGGTGGTTACCCAAGGTAGAGTTGGAATATGGAAAATGTATTTTACATGGTGGTTCAACACATGACACATAAACACACACAGCCAGGAGTGTTGCTTTGACATTGAACATCAGTGGAGACCTTTGAAAACAGGCCAAAGAAGTAGGAAGTGAAGTAGGTCTCTCATAAGTGCATTGCGAGAGCAATCTGTAAAAATGATAAATGGCCTTCAGGTATAACAGGAAACCTTTTAAAAATAGGACAAAGCAGCCTTCTCAAAAGTCACAAATACAAGGCTTTGCCTGGAATTTGGGATGAGTTATCTTTTGCATGGAATTAGGAATGAAGTGCAAATGGTTGCAGATTTTTCTTCCATTACATCATTTTACTGGTCAGACTCATTATGTTTCCACCGTCTTGAAGAACCCATTAAATATTCATTGAAGAACTCCTTTTTAAGTAAGACAGATTGGTATAGTGAACATAGCAAATGATTGTGTACATTTTATTTACATCATCATTAACTCAAACTAATATACTACACAGTAGACTGACATTGCCCTTAAGCATGAATGCTGCAGAGAATGACAAAGATTCTTCACCTTGTAGCTCTTCATCAGGCCACCAGCCCAGCTCACATGCCTTGCAGGTGAACTCATCCTGGACGTACTCATTATCCTTACAGGCAGTGCAGATCCAGCAGCAGCTCACTTCTCCTTTTCTGATCACCTGGAGGGACACATTAAATTAATAAAACACACCTGTTAACTCGACTGTAGCACAGCAGAAGCACAGTTATTGTCTGCATTAACACACTGATAAACACACACACACACACACACACACACACACACACACACACATATATATATATATATATATTAGCAGACAGTAAATCTGGTGTTAGGACTTCTTTACATTGAAAAATGAATCATATTAAAATGTTTATTCATTAGACAGACGAGTTCTGTAATTTTGTCAGACTGGCTGATATTGGTCAATGACTGATTTTTGCTCACACAGTTCCACAATTGCTTACACTACCATTAAAATATTAAGGACATCTTGTGTCACTCCACTCCACATGCCTTATTTTACCAGTATCACAATTTGCATCTACTTGACCAGTATGATATTTAGGTAGTATCCTCACGTATCAACAGTCAAAAAACTTGTCTGGTGCTTAAAAGTTTGTAAACCCTTTAGATGTTTCTGCATCAATTTGACCTAAATATATTACACTTGGTCATTAATTTATTGGAGTAAATGATCCAATATCATTCACTGACATTCTGTCAGTATAAACATATGTAAACCTTTACCGGATAATAAAGATAAACTCCTTTTAATATCCTTGATTTGAGAAGAAATAGTGAATGCTGTGAATCATGTTTTGCTATATGTGGGCCAGAATGGCTTCATTGTGGAACATTGAATTCTGAATTATACAAGCAAATTCTTAAGGAAAATGTCAGGACATCTGTCCATGATCTGTACCGTATGACACTTAGGTTGTTATAATAAATGTCAGCCATACCTTGATCTCCCCTTTAGAACAGGGTTCACTGCAGACAGATCGGACCATCTCACTCCTGTTCATCTGGATCATATAATCATCAATGCTCAGCACACCCTCATGCCAGGAGCCCACATTAATGTAGTCATACACACCAGGCTCCACAAACTGCAGGTTCATTATATCATATCTGAAAGAGCAGAACAAAGTGATGCATTTCTTTCAAAAGGAAAGGTCCATGGTGCAGTTTTTCAGCCTGCCAGAAATCAAACCAAACCAAAATTATATTATGCAAGAAAGACATAGAAGGACGAGAATTTCCCTTCTCCTGTGAAGTTACAACTGGAGATTTTATTCTGACACTAATTTAATAAAATATCAAAGTACTTTTCACTTATGGTTCACTACAGCAAATGGAGTAGTCCCCTTAAAAGCATTATTTCATTGTTGTCATTTAGTGGCATTTAGTTAGTTAGAATAGATAAATATGTAAGTTAAAATATATGTACATATAAAAAAGGAAATCATGAGCACAAAAAATCTTTTTCACCATTTCACTCATCATAGTGCACTAAATCTAGATAACGAGGGCTCCTTATGCTGTCCCTGTATATGTGATATATTGTTATGTCATTCTTTACAGTAAGGATATCATCATACTGCCCAGCCTTGTATTGAGTTACTTTTGTTTTTATAAATACTTAAATAACACTGACCTGCCAGGTGAATCTCCATTCTCGTCAAACCACACATCTTCCCCAGACACTCCACTGAAGGAGGTCCTGAGGAGGAAATCAAGCAGTTTGCTGCCATCAATAGGGTCCATGGCTTCGCACAAGCCCACATAGCCAGGACAAAGATGCTGGTGCATATCATGAAGGCCATGAGCCATAGCATAGATGGCATTAATGACGAAACCCATCTTACTGTCTTGCACATAGTTGTCCTCCAGACTCTCGTATCCTGCCAATACAGTTAAACCAGGCAGACAGAAAATTATTATTTCTGATCCATGTTTCAGGTGTAGAATTTGGTCTATTTCATAATTTTGGAAGCACACTTTTTTTGACAATTTCAGGGTTTTAATCAATGTTATTAGCTTAATTAGCATAAACCAGTGCATAAAGCATCAATATAGCCACACAATTCAGCAATGGTAAAATTACACTGCAGTTTCAGACACAGTGTATTGCAGAGTAAAGGAAATGATAGGGTGTCCAAAGACCCACGATTATTACAAACCTACAGGCAACACAGCGACACGGTGTTCTTTTCTTTCTGTGGGAACATAATTCAAAGGACAGCTCTAAAACAGTGTCAAAGCACTGCTTGTTGCCATGGAGAGGCAAACCATTTCCTCAATTCCGCTCAGAATTTAATTAGTAATGGACATTATTATTATTAATTGAACAAGGAAATTAATAATTTACAGACTTTATCATTCTTGCTCTCTCACATGAATCCGGATCTAGCACAGGACTGTTGTAAAATCCCTGAAACATTAAAGGGAACAAGTGAAAATTCAAGTGAACAGAGAATGTCCAAGGACACCCTATCAGCTTGTGATCTAGTGATCTTTACTAAGCCAGCAGGAAGCAGTGTCAGGCACTATACAGTAGCTGATGGTTTTGCAGTCAAGGAATAAATAAAGACTAAAATATTCTAAGTATGCTTTATCCCAATATAATGTAGTTTTGACTTTCTTCTTTGTCCTCTGCTCATATTTAAGTAGGTTTCAGCTAGCAGTATGTGATAGAACAACCTAAGACATGCTTGTGAAAAACACTGCCTTTGTCTTGGCTTAAAAAAGCCCATCAATACATTACAATTTATTGGAGGACCTTATGAGGGGGAAGCAGAGTATGGAGCTTCTTTGCATATTTGCTATATAAGCTACAGGCCTGACAATGACTTCATGACATAGTGAAACTTTCAACTGAGTAATCAGAGATGGTTAAAGTTATATTATGGTGGTTGTACCATAAGTAGGCCTGTGTCTTTCCAAACTTTCCAGTTTTGTGGGTTAGAAACAAAGCTACCTTGCCAGTAACAACCTGGCAGAAATCCAGCTATTATGTTAAAACTTATAATAACTTAAGAAAAACAAAAACAGCTCTGAAACATTAGTCACTGAAGTTGCTATTTTGACATTCTTGTGTAATGACATGCAGAGAAAGAAAGCGGGTATTGTGACCATTTGAGGGTCTGTAGAAATATGATACTGTGTCTGATTTATTGCCTTGTACACTGAGAAGTGCCAAAAGTTATGTTATAACTAGGTGTTATTTGGAGTGTTGCCATAGAAGACCCACTGTTGTTTTTTTTTTAAACCTTTCAGTGGTTGATTCTTGAGATAATGATGGCTGTAAAGGAGAAGTACAGTACTGTGGAAAAGCCTTAGGCACCTGGAAATTATTTAAAACCATTTGGATGACGCTGTTATCCAAAGTGATGTACAATTAAATCTCAATGACATAGTGTGGTGGGCTTGTCTGGCTGGGGATCATAACCCCGTTCTGCCACAGCGAAGGCAGTGTTGTTACACACTGTACTATACCAACGACTAGCTATGTGGACAATAAAAGGCTCTTTCTCAGTATGCATTCAAGTGTGCTCTTGCATCCACTTGTTTGTGTCTGATGTCATCTTCTACTGCCCAAGTTGCATTCCGATAATCAAGAACACATGAATTAAGAGTGTCCTTGTTCCACCCCAAAAACTGAGGATGCATCAGTTGGTGACTTATCAATGAGAATGAATGGAAATACCCAGCACCATTACGTGCTTACATAAGGGCAGAAGATGCTTGTTAGACCCACAATTATACATTTTTAAGTTCTGGTATTTTAAATTAATGGTGTGAATGGTTTTGCTTTTAAAATAAGCCAAGAAATGGGTAGTAAAGCTGTCAAATCTTAGTTCATTTAAAAACAAACAGCAATTGTAAGCTAAGCTGATACATAACAAATCCCAATAGTCCTGCATCCTTGTGCTCTTACAAGTTTGTTCTTGTAAGATAAATTGATAATAATATTCTTTGCATTCTTGGTATATAGTTAATAATTAATAATAATTAATAATCTCATGTATTATAAGTATCACTAATGCTCCACTGTTTCACGATAATTACAAATAATACTGTGTTTCTTTAGGAATGTCTAGAAGTATTTAAAACATTTTTAATTCCAAAATTATTTTGCAAACACACATGCTTACTGGTCAGATCAATATTTATTTAAATTAATTAAAAATGTTCAGGTCCTTAAGACTTTTTGACAGTATTGCAAAAACATTTTGTATGTTTCAAATCCATTTATTTGACTAGAACCAGGCCAAAAAGACCTTATTTATTAAAATGTGCCAATATATATTTGTTTTTATTCTTCACAGTATCATATCAACACACCTCTGTGGAAACTTTAAAAAAGTGAAGAGGTTTAGCATTATTTATTGAGACTAAAAGCATTCAAACCCAATGTGTTCAAACTAAAGCCTAGAATGTAGGCCTCATTCTATTCACAAGCAACCAAAGGTGCATGGTGGCCCAAAATGTCCCCTGAGTGGAACATGCAGCAAAGCCAGTTGGCATGTGACAGAGAAATTGAAATGTTATTGGGATCTAAAATCATATACAGAGTGGCCACTGTTCATTACTGCAGTCCATAAAATATCCCAATAACTTTATATATATTAGAGGTCTACCGATACACAGTATATGTTCCATCTTGAGCTATGTTATTAATATTATGATGATAAGCATCGACAGTCAACAATAATGACAGGCACATACTTGCACACCTTAATGACCATGATGATAAAATGATTTAAAGATAAAGTACATGATTGTGTGATATCAGTTGACCTCTATCTATATTGCTGAAGGTGCCTCCAAGCTATCCATTCAGAAATATTTACTTACCATCTTGTAGCTCTAGACAGAAAAATAATAGAGGTAACAGAACAGCACACTTTGACTATTTCTCTGTTTTTGCATTTGGAAAAGGTATTTGTTACTTTGCTTTAAGGTCCTATCCTTCAGGGAAGGTTTATCATTAAAAGTGCATGGTTTACAGTACTATGCTAAAGTCAGAGAACACCCTTTATTTAGGGTTTTCCAGACAAAATTACCTTTAAGTACAAGTTATTCAGTTTTGATCCACAACAACTATAATAATAAGATTAGTCTTTAAATTTTTTGCTTCTGACGGTCCAAGCCCAATCATATTCAATAAAGTTGAGGTCTGAGCTCTAGAGTTGTACCTCAAACAGAAAATGAGGTATAATATAATACAGAAACTTCTGACAAGTATGTTCAGTTACACTCAGTACTTGACCTTTACCAATAAAAGATTAGGCTCTTCATAAAGCTTCTCAGCAGATGGAAGCATGAAGTGCTCTAAAATCTCCTGGAAGATGTTGTGTTGACTTAATAAGAACTTGATAAAACACAGTGGACAAACATCAGCAGATGACATGGTATCTTTAACAATCACAGACTGCGGAAACTTCACACTGGACTTATCTTCTGGCTTCTCCACTCTTCCTCCAGATTTTAGCTTGAGATGAGACTCTAATATTCTTGATTTCCAAATTAAATGCAAAACATACGTAGAAATAAGGACTTTTGAGCACTGAGTAACAATCCTTTTCTTTTTCACCTTAGCTCAGGTAAGACTTATGTCATCTTTGGTTCAGGAGTGGCATAATGTTTGGAATGTGGCAGGATTGCTGGTCTATAGCCAAACTGATCATCCAGCATCTTTAAATGTTTTATCATGCTGCAACTTTGAAAACTTATTTTGCTTTTGCAAGTACATTATCATATATATAAGCCCTTGTAAATATTTTATGAGAAATTAATAACTTGTACTTAATGGCTATTTTACTTAAGTAAATATAAGGTGGTCTCTGCTTTTTGTGCAGTGTGATCTGTGATGTACAGAAGATGGAGAAAATGGGGGGGGTTGATGTTGGAGTAGATGTTGATCTCTTGTCAGTAGAAAAAAAGAGAATGAAATCTATGATTTTGGCAGAGAGCTTATACAAAGTGATGGAAAACAATCAGCTACATACATACATAAAATACATGTGAAAGAATGACAAAATCAGTGGAATCAGTTGCATGCTTCTCTATATTTACGTTTGTCTTCAGTATGTCTTCTGCTCATTAGTTTGGTTTACATTCTGCAAAGCTCAAACAGAAACGTAAATATATTACGCATTTGGCGAGATTGCAGATGGAAAAACAATATTGGTGACTTTGAAAACACTCTTGTCGAGCATTGTGGTAGATAATCTAATGTTTAAGCTAATGTTGGTGAGCATAAATTAACAGTGTAACCAAAAAAAAAAAAAAAAAGTCTTACAAAACAAAAACAATTTACCTAGGTCACCTTTTCAGTCAGCAGAGGAAATGTTAAAAAAGACAGAAAGAGCAAAGAAGAACAAACCTTGTAATGAAAACATTTATGAAATATTTTCTCTCCATGACCACACACTCATAAAAATAAAGATACCATAAAGGGTTCATTTAATCAGTACCATAGAGGAACTATTTTTGGTTACAAAAACCCCACTGAAACCTGAATGGGGAACCAAAAGTGGTTCATCTCTGACATTTCTGACCCTTTTGGCTCCCTTTAATTATTTTTAAGAGTGCACCATTACTTTTAGTGCTGTCTTCTGTTCACTGCAGTAGAAACACATTACCGCACCAGCATGGCTCCTGACTGGGCTCACCTGAGCAGTTCTTCTTATAGTTGATGTTTTCCTGAGGGTGCCCTGGGAGGCGGCACTGGAAGCGATGTTGCCAGAATTCAGCAAACCATGGGTTCCTTGTGTTTGTGTCAAGACGCAGCTTCAGGAAGTAGTCATCAAAAGATGTGACCTCCTCAGACTGAAGCTTCATGGTAATGCCTCCTACAGCTTCCTGTTCATAGCCCTCCACCACCTCATCTCTGTCTGCCCAACCATCACTAAAGGAAGCAGGTCAAACAGAGTCTAATTAGTCTAAATTATAGTTAGCTTCCTTTTCAGACTTTTACCTGCTTGGATGTCTGAGCAACACGAGCAACAACACTGATACCCTTGAGTGAATTGACCTAGTTTAGCACAAGCTTATGAACAAATTCAGCACACACTTCTATCCCTTCTTTTGAAGCCACACAGTGTACCTGAGAACACCCATTCTCAGATCTTTTAAGGCACAAGGCTATGGATTATTAAAAGAAATTGGCTTTGGAGAAGTGTCAAGTTCAGCAGTATTGTTTTAAATGAAGGAAGGAAAAAAAGCAAAGTAATATTTTACACAGTAGCATAACTAATGGGCCAAAATAATTGGGGTAAAGAGAAAAAAATAAATGCTCTCAAGTGAATGAAAATGTACAATCTAATTTGCTAGTTTACACACTATTGTTTTGTTGATCCACCCCCTATAATGTTATCTAAATGTTACCAGAGAACCTATTTGAATTGTCATATTGAGCTGTCAGATATGCCATTGGACATCTGTGGTAAATTCAGTTGATTAGACATAATATATAATATTTCTCACTTTGTCATTGTGGGGTATTGTGTGAGTAAATTATTAATTGAATACATTTTGAAATAAGGCAATAACATAACAGAGCTCCTGCTCTGTTTGTACTGGGACTAGATAGCCTACAGTAGCAGGCCCAGTACCCCGTACTCCTGGAGCACCCCCACACCCCCACAACCCCAAACTCTCATGCCCCCTCAAGGACCCTCACAAGGGTAAAAAGCTGGTCCAGTGTTCCACGGCCAGGATGGAACCCGCATTGTTCCTCATGTATCTGATGTTCAACCATTAGCTGGACTCTCTGCTCCAGTACTTATAGTTGGAGCACACCATCCAGTCCCCCTTCTTAAAAGAGGAATGTATGTAATATTTGCTAGACAATTTGAATTTAGTTAAAATGACATACCAAAAACATTTTACTCTAAATATTAAAAATGTTTGAAATACACCAAAAAAGTAAACCTGAAGAACAGTATCATTCACAATGGACTTCCACTATTTTTGTAACATTTTCATTCAAAAAAGGTTGTATTCTTTTGTATCTGGTTGAGAAATGTTTTTGTGAAGAGGGACTGATGCCTGGAACAAAAAAATATATTGTAGTTAATCAACAAAAAACACTGGATCAAAGAAAGCCCTCAAGAATTTGTAAAATCAATTCCATATTTGATATTGAATTTTGTCAAGAATTGATACTAACATCAAATGCTTATCATTCTAATACACTGCAAGAGAATACTCTTCAGAGAACCTTTCTTTTCAATATTCAACATGACTCAACTTCTACATGCATCTACTTTCTTAACAATATAAGTGTTTTTCAGTAGAAGTAAAATAATTTCCTTCTTGTACTCTATAGAGGCACTTTACTAGTTGACCTCACTAGTATATAAGATCTATAGGATCTATAGTGATCATAGGTGGAAAGTTCCTGAATTGGTTTAGGAGTGATAGTGAGGAAGTAGTGTTTCTGTGGCTACTCTGTGCCACTAGAGCCATCTGTCTGCCCAGCATCCTCTCTGCAATCAATGCCAAGAATGGCCTATTCTTAGGTGCCAGTTTATAGAATGCAAGCAACATTTCACCTCATGCACGAGATGCATATTATGTTCCCACTAATTACAAGTTTAAAGCATTATGAATTCATGAAAGCAGGGAGTCGGCATCAAAATATGTTGACTCAGAAACAGTAGACGATGTAGACCAAGAAAAATCATGTCAGATTGTAGAAGAGTCCTCCAGACATAGCTGATATTCACATTCTTACACACCAACCTATCCATTACCTGATGAACTGGAACTGGTTTCTATGTTATACACTATGTTCCAAATTAAACTCATGAATGTATTGAGTTAATGAGGAAGGTTTCTGACAGGCAAATTCATTGGATTAAGAGAGCAGCTGCTAAAATGCCATTACACAGAAGCAGATATTTGAAGCTGGTTTTGCCTCTGGAATCCCACGAACATCAAGGTATAGGATCCCCCAGAGGCTTGCTCTTCTGTATAAACCAACTATTCAGCCAGCCCTAACTAATTAACATGAAGACTAATTTTCAAATAGTCTGATTATTGTTGAGTACCATGCAACCTTGCATGGTTCAGATGGATGGAGCAATGGATGGTTGGTGGATGGCTACCATGTCCGTACAAAACGTCAGCAAGGAGGTGGTGCAGTCATATTTTGCACCATAATCACAGGGAGGGAGTAGGCTGACCCCTTTAGAGGTCCCTGAAGATGTGAAAATGACCTTGGCAACGTATATAAAAAGAGAGAAACTCATGGTGTAGCCACCAAATTTCTCTGACCTCAACCATATTGAGAACCTTTGGAGTATCCTCAAGAAAAAGATCTATGAGGGATTTGGGAGGCTATTCTGACACCCTGCAAAGAAATTTAAGCAGAAACTGAACAAGTGCAATGGATGCAAGAATTGTGAAGGTGGTTTAAAAGAAGGGGTCCTATGTTAACATGTAACTTGGCCTGTTAAGATTTTTTTTATTGAAATAGCTTTTGATTTCAGTATATGTGACCTCTTAATGCTGCAAATTCAACAAATGACCTTTTTCAGTTCTTAACAACCTATAAAATGTTTTGAAACTCCATTGTGCATCATATATTTTTTAAAATAATGTTGTTAATACTGGGAGGTTTGTTAAAAAAATTATTTATTACTTTATCATTTATTTAACAGTCGATGACTTGAAAATTATACTGATTGTCATTTGCAATTGATTTTTTAACAATGACTGTAACTTTATATCTTCAAACTCTTTTTACGTTGACTTTCATTAAATAAAATGTGTCTGTAAAGTTTTTTTTAATTAAAATATATATATAAATATATAGAAAAAAAAATCTTTATTCTAACTGGCTAACTCATTCCATATTTCAATTCATTCAAAAAGTAGTTCAGGATGAATCACTATTTATATCATCATTGTGAAAAGAAGTGAATTAAATGGTAATGTTGAATTACCATGAACGCAACTACATTGGCTTTCCTGACATCAGAAAAACCAGTGAATACAAAACTTATGCCATGAACAGCTGTGGCCTGGTGGTTAGGGAGCCAGCCTTGAAGGTTGCTGGTTCAAATCCCTGAACTGGCAGGACATGACTGAAGTGCCCTTGAGCAAGGCACTGAACTACCCAGCTGCTCACAGGGCACTACGGATAGGACTGCCCACCACTCTGGGCATGTGTGCTCACTGCTCCCTGGTGTGTAAATTCACTAGTCTGTATGTGTGTATCACTGTGTGTGTGGATGGGTAAAATGCAGAGGTCTAATTCCTGTGCGTGGATAACACCTTGGGTCAAATGACTATAATTAGACTAATTATATAATATATAGCCTGTAATTGATTGAATATTGTGTTTTCAGTTTTTATTATATGAGACCTTTAACATGAATGTTTTCTTCTGTGGGTTTTGCCTGATTGATGATTGATTTATAAATAATTTATAAGTTTTTTATAATAATTTATAAGTAAATATTAATTTTTACTCTACAGTCACTTTGTTAGCTACTCTTCCTAACTCACTGTGACAGGTACTGTTTTCTGTAAGTTATTGCAAAGCTTTAGCTTAGCCTCTTTGAAAACATTCTCCTTGACCCAGAATAGAACAGCCTTGGCCAATTGATGCTCTCTTTTTCAGTCCGCAGAGACTCCACTGGCGGTAAAAGAGAAAAAAGAATACTTTGTCTCAACAAGAGAGGGTAGTATGCTCATCAGTGAGACAAGTCTGTCAAAGAACAATATTCCATTCCTTTCAGTAGCTCAAACATGTGAAGCCATCTGCATCACTGCACTGTAATTTCTCTCTCTAGCTGTCTGTAACTAAAGAAGGATCAAGACTGAAACTGGCATATCTACAAGAGCACAACTTTTAACTGTGACACCATAAAAAGAGGGACAACTACATCTTCAGGTTCCATTCCCTTGTCCAACCGACAGTTTATTGCCTTCCATGAGCATTTTTCATTATGATCTAACACAGTAAGACAGCTCACTGTGAATGGATTATGCATGAGAGTGTTTTTAAAAGGATGTTGAAATGTTCTCTCTGACCTCAGGAGATAGAGATGATTGTATTCCATCTTGAGTACTGACTTAAGCAGTACCAATGAACTCTTGAACAATCTGTATTACAAGAATCTTTATAAAACAAGAAAGAATAAGGACATTAAATGATTAATGAACCAAACCTTTTTACATTTTCAAATTGTTAAAAGTGAAATTATCTTACTGCACAGCCAGTTGCTTGTATTTGTTTTTATCCACCCAGAAACAGCACAGCCAATTGTACTCACTTGGACTCTTGCTGCCAATGTCAAGTAGCAAGATCTGGGATTCAAATCAGCAACCCTAGGATCATAGTGCTATTGCATTAGACCTCTGAGCCACTCTCACATGTAGATATGCACTTAATGGACAACAATACTGTTACACGTGTTCATTCATTGTTTCTTCCAAAATCTAGGTTATTTCAAAATGAATTCTCCCACTTTCTCCCCCATGACCTGAGCTGCCCCTGCTGCCTGGCTGATATTAGTCCATGCCCACTCATGATGCCTTATCCTGATGGATCTACCTACATTCCTACTCATCCCACTCCACTGCCAGCTTTGAATGTTTAACCTGCATCAACTTCTATATTAACACTGAGTTTATATCCTGCTCACACTTCCATTCTCACATAATTCTTCACCCATTTACATTACATCTACTGCTATCTACACTTCTCTATTCTTTTAAAACTTTTTATGCCTTATATCTGTGCTATTCGGTGTAGGCCAGAGGAGGACGGGTTCCTCTCTTGAGCCTTGGTTCCTCTTAAGGTTTCTTCCTCCTAGCCTGAGGGAGTTGTTCCTTGCCACTGTTGCCTGCTGGCTTGCTCAATTGAGGCTTGGACCTGGATTTCTGTAAAGTTGCTTTGTGATAACTCTATTGTTGTAAAAAGTGCTATACAAATAATTTTTGACAGACAGACAGACAGACAGAGAGATAGATAGATAGATAGATAGATAGATAGATAGATAGATAGATAGATAGATAGATAGATAGATAGATAGATAGATAGATAGATAGATAGATAGATAGATAGATAGATGTAAATGTGGTAAATAATACATGTACTGCTAGTGGAGAGAAATGACAGTCACCTTCCAATAAGGAGGAATTCTCCGGCCACACCCAATCGTCTCATAGCCATAAGTAGGCCACGCACCGTCATGCCCTCACAGAAACACACCACCACACGGGCTTTAGGCAGACGTTCCCTCAGCTTCCTCAGTAGCCTGTCAAAGTGCTTTTCTCCAGCATTGCTGTATATCTTGTCAGAATGGGCAATGCACAGTCCCTCTTGAGATGCCAGCTCCTTAAAGGCCTCCATGCCGCTCTCACCATAGTTTCCTACAAGAAATAAAAACAGCAGACTCTGCATCATAGGGTCCACAAACATTATATACAATATATTTTACATACTACTCAATATACAATAAATCACATTTACATTCAGTTTAATGTTTGATGTTGGCAGATTCAACTCAAATGTAGTACTGATTGAAAGTTTAGAATCCACATTCAGAACAAGGTGTGAATAAGTGTGATTGATTATTTAGAAATAAGTAATGTCCAGCAACGTTGTGACTTTCATTGCTCATTTAACTCCAACAAACTACCCAGAGAGCAGGTGCCTTCACATCTTCACATTCCATTTTTCATTTCTTATTGTCTTCATTCTAACAGATACTAATGTTCATTTAAGCTTATATATATATATATATATATATATATATATATATATATATATATATATATGTATATAGATAGATAGATAGATAGATAGATAGATATAGATATATATGACAAAGACATGATTTTGCTCTTATCTTTGCTATAAAGAGTAGACTTTTTATCTAAAATTGCTTTCTATATAGTACATTTCTGATAAACCCAGGCATTACATTCTTTACCTAGTACAATCAGCATTTATGATCATCACAGTGAAATATGAATGAAAGCTACAATATTTTAAACATTGTGTGAAAACATTTTGTACAGCACCAAGGAGGTCTAGAGAAATCTATTATTATAGGTCATCCTAATGCAGTCATTAAAAAGAGACCCCTCTCTGGGCAGTCCTGACAGATTGATGCATTAGCTGCAAAATTGTACCTCTATGTAGGACAATTTTCCAATAACACAAAGTGTCTCAAATCAGTTTGTTCGGTTCCTTTTGAACATAAATTGTCTGTTCTGCTGTGTGTCTTACAATCAGTTAAATAAAAAACACAGCTCTTTACAAGGATATGCACTTACAAGCCATTTATTAACTTATGCAGTACCTGGGGTAACTACAATGGGTTCAGTTGGATAATTGGACATCCAAACTGACAGTAGTATCATCTGTCAATTTTAGTTTACACTACAATATTGTAAATTTCAAATTGACAATTACACACAAACAACAAAATCTACATTCCCAATCATTTATGCCATAAAGCAGAGAAGCAAAACTGGAGCACTGAATTTGAATCAACACAATAGTTCTGCATTTTGATAGTAATTGTGTTGATTTAATATGGCAGATATCATTTACACAGTTCTATCAAGAAAATTCAAGACATGACTCTTTCCAGTGAAGTGATTTTGATGTATGATCAGACAGACAAACTATTGCTTAACTCACCTTCAGTGTGAACAGCTGAAACATAAGTCCAGTTATAACGTTTAACAATGTCCAAGAGGGCCCTGGCTTGAAGAGTGTCTGAAGGCACAACCCTGAGAAAGTATTTATAGAGGGTTTTATCACTAAGATCAATGCTAGTGGCAGAGTAGGCAATTTGGGGGATGTTAAAGAGTTGCAACAGGTTTTGAACCTGGATGGCCACTGAACTGGAGCCAGGCCCAATCACACCTGCAATGGGTTTCTTAGTGGCAGGTGGCTGGCTGGATGGAGTTCCATCAATGCACCACTTTGAGCCCTCCTTCTCATCACGGATCGAAATGAGCGAGTCCCTTATGAACTCAATGCTTTGCTCCAGAGCCACTGAAGAGTGCCAGCAGGAGTCCCTGATCTCACAGCCCAGGGTGATGTTGGGTAGAAGGTTGGGATCTGAGTTGATTCTGTCCAGTGTGTGGAACATCGCCTCCACCCTTTGAATACCATACTGCTCTCTGATCTCTCCGCACGTTCTCTCTGCCACGTTCTCTGCTGACGGCTGATGATGGACAGAAAACAGGGCTCCAATAATTATATCACCGTCCATTCGAGCCACTGAACGAGATGCAGCTCTGGGCACCACTGACCTCTCATAAATGTTACTGGCTGATGCAGAAAGCAAGAACAGTGACAGGAATAAGGCAGTCTTTAAATGCATTCTCAGCATACTCCACATGGTCTTAAATGCTTGGGTGGCTGAATCCTATCTGCAGGCAAGCCTGCTGGTGAGAAAAAGTGATAGAGGCATCTGTTGAATCCACGTACAACGCATCAACCATTGCCATCTTAGAAATTAAGGTAATGATCATCATGTTTCCTGTAAACAAGGAGAGCAGCCAATTATGGAACAGAAAAAGAAACTTTTCATTCATGCCTAAATTCTCAGTCTGAATTCTGAGCTGCACATTTTGTTATTCCAGCTGTTTTCAGCTTACAAAAGGCTTAATAATGACGTCACGGATGAATCAGGAGTGTTTAAGCAGGCAAAAATGTGATGTGAATATATTCCTTAAAACAACAACAACAAGTAACATATAGGTTTAATGAGTAAGGTAAAAATATTTGAATAAGTGGATCAGCACCATGGACAGCATTCAGCTCTCAAAAACTGACTACTTGGAAATATCCTTTCCTGTGTCCAAACGGACTGACTTTGCATTATCCACTTCTTCTAACATGAAATATTGCCTGAACACCTGAGCAGGCTGAGTTGCGTAAATCCATTGTTCCGGCGAAATAAGCAACATTCAGGTGCAGATAAATATCAGGCGCTGCCAGTGCCCGTTCTGTCGTCATTTTCACTGAACGCTCGCTGCTCCGAAATGATGAGCGCTACACACAGATGTCGATCGCCTTACCTAAGAAGGAGATTAAGTCATCTCGTCTCGCCTTCTCAAACCTTTCCGTCCCCAAACCCGACTCACTCTTCACTGCGCTGCCCCCCTCCTGTCCCTCTCATCACTGCATCTGAAAACGGGTCACATCAGCCGCAGTGAGTCCCACTGAAACACACTGAGAGCCCGTGCAAATCTTTACTGTGGTAAACCAAAACAAACAAACAAATAAACAACCCAATACAGAAGAATGCAACCTGTTACATATGCTTTGAATTCTTAATTCAGCACATCAGTATCAGAGCTGTGCAGTTCGTCAGCAGTAAGGACACGAGCGTGCAGCGATATGAAACAAGCACGGGACAACATTTACTCAAATTACCGGGCACTGTCCTCCTTGCAGAAACAGAATCAATATCAAGAAATCACTTTCTTTCGGCTCCACAGCCTCTACTGTGGTCCAATTCCATCCTGCAATCCGCCATGTTTAAAGTACAGGAAGTGGTGTGTTTATGGCCCCAAAACAAAGAGCGGGTCACTTCGCGCTGCGGCCAATAGATGTCGCCGCAGGCCAATTTATACTGCGCCTCATAACCGCGCGTCGCTTAATTTATTGGGTCAACTCAATATATTTGTTTCTGTTTGTTTCATATATTATATATTATATTTTGTATGTATATATATATATATATATATATATATATATATATATATATATATATATATATATACATACAACATATAATATATAATATATGAAACAAACAGAAACAAATATATTGAGTTGACCCAATAAATTAAGCGACGCGCGGTTATGAGGCGCAGTATAAATTGGCCTGCGGCGACATCTATTGGCCGCAGCGCGAAGTGACCCGCTCTTTGTTTTGGGGCCATAAACACACCACTTCCTGTACTTTAAACATGGCGGATTGCAGGATGGAATTGGACCACAGTAGAGGCTGTGGAGCCGAAAGAAAGTGATTTCTTGATATTGATTCTGTTTCTGCAAGGAGGACAGTGCCCGGTAATTTGAGTAAATGTTGTCCCGTGCTTGTTTCATATCGCTGCACGCTCGTGTCCTTACTGCTGACGAACTGCACAGCTCTGATACTGATGTGCCTAGTGTTTTAACCCACATTCAGTTCAGACGCCTAGAGAAACGACCATGCACCAAACTGAGTGTGTATGTAAACGTAGTCGTGTAAATGTAATGTGTGTTCACACGGAATTATGACGTGTGTCTTGTAGCGCATCACGTTAATCTGAGAACCTTAATCTGAGGTCGTAACGTTAATCTGAGTGAGGTATTTTAAGTTGACTACAAACAGTGACTCTTAAAGTTCAGGGAGAACAGCTGTGTTAAAGCTGTAAATATAACTAAGGCCAAAAGGGTCAGATCTGGAGTGACTCTGTTGTTTACAGGTGTCTCCAGGCAGATGAGAGTTGATGTTTCAATGGTGAAACTGAATGTCAGAACTAAGTTTATCACTGTAGTACATTTCATTGTAATTACTCAAGGTCTTGACATGATTAAGGGGTTTTAAAATCTATTAGTGGTTTAGAGCTTGTTACCATGAAGTGGTCAGATCTATAAATATTATGTTGTTTGCAGGCATTTTTTAAAGCTTCAGTTTAAAAATGACATTTGGCCTCATCTCTCTAGGCTTCCACCATGAGCAGCAGAAGGAAACGCGCACCACCTGTCCGCATGGATGAAGAAGCCAAGAAGAAGCTGAACTGGAACATGCATGAGGACCGGCGTAATGAGGATGAACTTGAGTGCGAGGAGATTTTCTCTCAGCCATCTGCCAGCTTTCAGCCAAACCTGCTCCAGAAGCCCAGCCCAGATGTGGATGGAGATTTTCTCTCATCACCTGCAAAGAAACAGGATAGACCAGAGTGCTCCTCTCAGGACTTGTCCACAGACATCACTGAACTTAATGTTGTGCCCGTGTCTACTCTGGAGCTGGGTTGGAAAGCACTGATTGGAGAATTTAACCTGTATCCAAAGTTTCCCACTGAGCTTGCAGATGTTACTTTTTGCCTGCAGCAAACTGGCGATGGACTGTCACTAAATATACCCAGTCCAGCTCTAAATGAGTCCCTGAACTGTCCTGCTGAATGTTTCTTTGGTGGTGTTTCACTGGAGGATTTGGACTGGCTGCAAAAGAGGAAGGTGATACAGCTGTGCCACTTGACTGGAGATGAAGCAGTAAAGGTATCTGTAGCATGTTTGATATAGCTGTGGAACTATATATGTGGAACTAATATATAACTATATAAACAGTGTCCTGAAAAATAATTATTTATATAGTTTTCTCCAGATCACTTACCCCATACCCCATGCTTGTGTTTTTGGCACTGTACTCCTACATATGGTCACTGCTGAAATGGATAGAAGTATAGCAAAATCTCAAGCTTCAAAATGGTTGTTCACACTTGTTTTAACTATATGTTGATAGTTTGTCCATTTTTATGGATACTGGGAACTTTTATAGATGGTATGTCATTTTCAGTTAGGATAATTTAGGTTTGCTATTAACAAGATCTTTTGGGGTTCACTTGTACCCAACTACTGTACCCATCTTTTCAGTTATTGATAATTACACAATACATTCACAATAAACTGTATTGTCAATTATCAATTATTTATATACTCATTGTCAGAAAAATAGTTGCACCCTGAAGGAATTGTAAGATTACAATGCTATGCAGAAGAAAGATAAAAGTTACCAGGAAAAATAACTGTAAATTTAAATAAATAAAAATCTAAAATGGAAAAAAAAGTTTTTGCAAACCTACCCACCAAATTTCATTCATGTGGGTTGATTTCTTCTGAGTGCAACTATTTTGATAAGTGTAATTGAACATATATTTGATTTTCTTAGAGACTTTTACAGTAACAACACAAAACACGTGAAAGCATTATGTGTGTAATATGTATGATTCTGGTTCAGCTAAAGATTTTTCTTTTGGAGTCTGGATTGGGACGGCCAGAATTTCTCAGTGAAGGAAATGGACGAATAAGAAGAGCAAATCAGCTCCTGCAGAAATTAATGGAATTGTTCTATGACTTCATTATCCCTGGTAAACTTTACTTCCAGTTCACATTCATCACATTCACATGGTATCTAATTTACAGTCTGTGTATTAATTTATGCACTAGTGTTAGAGAAGACTGTTTCAGATGAAAAAAATGTCACCTTTTTCCATGGCAGAGATCATGGAGAATGAAGAGGAAGAGTGTGACACAGATCTGGAGAGGCAGAACGTGGAGGAGCTCTACGATTGTGTCAGGCACCTCCACCAGAGAGAACAGCAGGACCAGAGTTTTGATGTGCAGCATCCAGCGCTGCTTCCAGTGCTGCGGCCTTACCAGAGCCAGGCTGTCAACTGGATGCTGAGGAGAGAGAGGTACAAGACTGAAGCCTCTCAAGGTAGAGTTGTCCCACCTGTCTCTCAGCTTCATATTTTTAGAATGTATAAACATTTCTTGACAGAGTTAGGTTCAAGGTTCAATTAAATTGTATACTGTGGGTCTTTTATCATCAGAACAAATGCTACATTTCCTTTGGAGGGAGGTGGTTACAATATGTGGAAAGAAGCTGTTTTATAACCCTTACACTGGCTGGTAAGAAAATGATAATGAATGTGTTATAAAGCATTTTGGCTTATTGATGTCAGATACTGATATCTTTTATTCTCTAACAATGACAATATAGAAATACATTAATTTGGCAGTCTAATTATTTTTTTTGGTATTAACACTGTCCTGTTTTTTTTAACCTACACAGTCTGATCCGGGAGTTTCCTCTTGCTGGAGTGGACTGGCCTGGAGGAATACTTGCTGATGAGATGGGGCTCGGCAAGACTGTAGAAGTGCTGGCTTTGATTCTGTGCAATACACGTGAAGGCTTGAAGCAGGGTGCTCTCACTTTACCTGTGGTGTGTAGACTGCAGTATGGGGCAAAATTCAAATTTTTATTATGCAGTAACATTTAATATGCACGTTTCCTCATATTTTAGTTCACACTGTAATGGGATTGGTACAGAGTAATAAATACATTTAAAAGAACAAAATTGAACAGTAAATAAATGGGACATAAATGGGCAGTCTGAGAGAGCAAAATTGGCCATGTTCTCTGTGGGTTGGTAGATGGTGCTTTCTCCCATCATCACATTCAGCACAATGGTGGTTGGCACAGGCGTCTGTTTTGCTCAGAGTACGTTGGAAGCACATCAATGATGAGCATCGTTTGTGATGGGGGTCCTAATGGGCTTGGATAATAGGCACTTCTAATACCCAAATAAATTAGGGTAAAATTATTTTTAAAAGATGGAAATTAGCATAATTTTGAAAAGGTCTCCTGATTGAAGTGTCTGGTCTCTTATATGCTTTTGTGTTCTTAAGGGGAAATCAGTGAATTACTACATTCCTCCGCCACCATTAGAATGTCAAAGGATTAAGCACTGTGAGGTGAAGCCAAGAGAGAAAATCAACTACCCTGGTGAGGGATGCCTTACTGCTATCTGCTATTTTACTAATACTGAATAAATAATATGCACGTCTTGATCTGCTAATGAGTCCTTAGCATTTTAGGGGTTAATACTACAACTGTGTGCCTGTTCTTGTTCTTTACAGCTGTCCGTGTAATGCTTCTGACTGCCATTAAGGAAATGAAGGTTGGGAAGGGTGCATCAGTCAATGCTATTTTCACATACCTCCGGAGTATGTACAAGTATGACCCTCTGAAGAACCGTAGCCATATTAAGAAGGCGCTGACGAAGCTCATTGCCGAAGGATTAGTTGAACAGATCAAAGGCCGGGGATTAGCTGGGTCATTCAAGCTGGGAAAAAATTATAAAGAAAAAAAGAAGAAATCTGTCTCCCCTGTACGTATTTGAGTCAACTTTTATTATTCCAACAATTTCTTGCAGCAGATTTCCTTTCAAAATAATCTGAAATTTTGTTGGTGCATGTGCACTCAATTATTCATTTTTTTGTAGATATATTAATATTTAGAAGTGTAATTACAGATGAGCATGTTCCTTTTAACTGATATTTTAGCTTTTAAATGTGGTGTAATGTAATTTTAGTGTAATCAGATCAATTAGATTTAAAAGGATTATGATCATAATAATAGTGTAGAATTAAGCTGTTCAAATAAAGTTTCAACTATATTTATTTGTTTAATTTTAGCAAAAATCACCTGGAGAGGCAGCTTGCAGGAGAACACCTCGTCGGTCTGCTGGCCAGGAGAGAGAGGCAGTAATGAACTCCTGCAGCACGGCATCTGACTCCGAGGACACGCTAAACAGCATGGATCCTCCTCATCTCACAGAAGAACCAAAACATGAGCCTGGACATTTATCAATGCAAGAGACGCTCACTGAGAAACCCAGCATGGACACTATCTCAGAGAACTGTCAATCCCATGCTGCTCTAGCTGATAATGAGAAAGAGACAGCAGAGTGTCCTGTAACTAATGCTATGCCAGAGCCAATGGAGGATGATGCAAGTCTCCAGTCAGAGAATCCTAAATCCAAAGTTGTCCAAAGTTCTCAGTCAGACCCTCCACCCCCTACCATAGCCTCTGTGGTCCCATTCAACACACCTGATTACCGCTTTGAGTGTATATGTGGAGAACTGGGCCTGGTGGACTATAAGGCTCGTGTACAGTGTATGAACTGTCTTCTATGGCAGCATGCTGAGTGTGTGAACTATAAGGAGGAGAACCTGGAGACTACACCATTCTACTGCCCACACTGCCTGGTGGCCATGACACCTGTGCCCACTGGTGCCACTCTCATCATTTCCCCCAGTTCCATCTGTCATCAGTGGGTAGAGGAGATCAACCGCCACATTCGCTCTGCCTCTCTCAGAGTACTGGTGAGCTCCACTGCTTAAAGCCACCTCGGTTTTTAACATAGAGGCCCAAATCCAGTCCTGGAGGTCCAGGGTACAACACAGTAATTTAACTTCCCTGTAATATCCCTGTTCTAACACACCAGTAAACATGGCTGTTAAAAGTTTCACTGAATCAAGCGAGTTTGAGTAGTTAATCAAACCACAAACATTATGTAATAACTGTCCATAACTCCCCTCCAACAGTATTGGAACAGTGAGGCCAGTCCCTTTATTTGTGCAGTAGACTGAAAAAAACTTTTGGGTTTGACATTAAAAGATGAATATGAGACAAAAGATCAATATTTTTTCATCTGGATCTGATACACAGTTCAGAAAATAGCACGTTTTGTAAGAACCAACACAAATTTATTGTGGGCAAAAGTATTGGAACAGATAAACTTAAAATAGATTAAATTGATTAATATTTAGTCAATAATAGATTAAGACTTAATATTTAGTTGTGTTCCTCTTCAGGCTTTTGTTTGTTTTGGGGGGTGACTCCCTTCAGTATTCTCTTTAACAGGTAAAATGCAGCTCTATAGGGTTTAAGTCAGAGGTTAAGTTATTAAAACTGTTTTGTTGTTTATTATAATAAACTTTTGTTTTTGTTTGTTTTTGTTTTATTTAAAAAAAGGTTAAAATATAAGAATAGGAAAAACAATGTGGCATTAACTGTCATCACAACATATGCAGGAAGTTTATAGAGATTATATTGTTTACTGTATCTCTGCAATGAGCAGAGAATTTAATTCACAATTACTGCATTTAAATGGATAGACTTGCTGTACATATGTGGCTCTATGCTGCTGCTGTGATTGGCTCAGTTCTTTAGTAGTCAGCATCATACATGAAAGGGATCAGCTGTCCCATCTCCCCTGTCCTCTCCTTGACTATTCCACCTTCTTCCGGGGTAGGAGAGGAGGAGTAGCAAAAGTTTCTGGATGCAGCTATAATGTTTCTGTTGCTGCCAGCACGGCATCATCATCTTTTCTTTCTAAAAAATTTAGGTTAATCTTTGACTCACCAGTCCATAAAAAATGTTTCTGTACTTTTTGGCAAATTCCAGCTTGGGTTTCCTGTTTTTCTTGATAATTAGTAGTTTGCAGAAGCCTCTGTACTTTCTGTGAACAGTAGACCTTCCCTCCTGCCCTCTGGTGTTGCTGGTATCACTACCAGTGGTTTTAGGGTCTTTCTTTATAGCATTTACAAGGTTTCTGTAATCAACTGCTGTTGTTTTCTTTGGTCTAGCTGTTCATAACAGGACACAATTGGCAACAAAACACACTTGTCAGTCACATACTACAATGCTTTTGCTCACAAGAAAAATTGATAGGTTCAGACAAAAGGTGCTATCTTCTGAACTGTGTATTGGATTCAGATGTAAATACCTGGAAATAAAAGTAAAATCCAAATGTTTTCAGTCTACAGCAAAAATAAAGGGATTGGCCTCACTGTTCCAGTACTTTTAGAGGGGAGTGTATACATACAATACAGTTCAATTTACCCCACTGTGTTTGTCTCTCAGGTGTATCAGGGTGTTAAGAGGCATGGTTTTATCCAACCCCATGTTCTGGCTGAACAGGATGTGGTGATCACAACTTACGATGTGCTGCGTACTGAACTGAACTACGTGGACCTCCCTCACAGCAACAGCAAAGACGGACGTCGCTTCCGCAACCAGAAGCGATATATGGCTGTGCCCAGTCCACTTGTGGCTGTGGAGTGGTGGCGTGTCTGTCTGGATGAGGCTCAGATGGTGGAGTGCACGACAGCCAAGGTGACCTGGCTTAATATATCTTGAAATATTTCTCATCATACAGTGGAGCGGAAGGAGATTTAGTTTAATTGAGAGGTGTCAGAACATCTTATGATCCAGAATTGATTCATGCTCTCTCTTCTTATTAGGCTGCAGAGATGGCTTTGAGACTCACATCCATTAATCGCTGGTGTGTAAGTGGAACTCCGGTACAGAGAGGTCTAGAAGGTGAGCTGCACATCAGAGGGCTAATTATGCTGATGGATTGAAATATTTGTGTCTGAACTGAGCTTTCATATCAGTAACTGATGTTTTACTACCCTGCAGATTTGTATGGCCTTGTACTATTTCTTGGAGTTGACCCATACTGGGTGAAATACTGGTGGGACCAGCTGCTCTATAGACCATACAGGCGTGGAAACACAGGGCCACTATACAGTGTTATTGGCCAGTTGCTATGGAGATCTGCCAAAAAAGATGTCATTGATCAGGTTTGTTGTCTGCACTCTTCATATATTGAACCTCTGAATAGTCTTTTGCCATTAGCCAGGGTCACTGGTTTTATATAATTGGTGCATGTGATCATACTGTGCATTTTCAGTTTATTCCCCCCAAAACATTCAGGTAAACTTCTTTATGGGTCAGTTTCCTGGACTTTGTCTTTTCTTTAGAATGTTTTTCTTTTAGAATGTTTTTGCTGATTACAGATCCAGATTCCCCCTCAAACAGAAGAAATCCATTGGCTCAACTTTTCTCCAGTGGAAGGGCACTTTTACCACCGCCAGCATGAGGTCTGCTCCCAGGATGCTCTGGTCAAATTAAGAAAGATCTCGGACTGGTCACTGAAGTTGGGCAGCCTGGATAGACGTACGGTCACCACCATCCTGTACCCACTCCTGCGCTTACGTCAGGCATGCTGCCACCCTCAGGCCGTCAGAGGAGAGTTCCTGCCCTTCCAAAAGAGGTAAGGAACAGGATGGTTGTCAAGTAACTGAAAACAGAAACATTTGAGTAATTGATATATACTATTAGTGACATTTTGTTCTTGGCTTTTCATGGTACATGCAATTCCAATTACATTATAATTACTTTCATTGACTTTCACTTTTAATTATTTGTTCTTACATAATTAAGTAGATATTATTTACCCAATTATATTGTAAATTATATGCTGACAACTTGTTTCAATATAAATAAAATTACTAAGACAAGCAGAACATTTGTATTGATTTTACTTTCCAACAATAGACTTATTCAAACAAAATTTGGATTTGTTTGAATGAGCTACTGTCAATATTTATACCAGATTTAACAAGAATCAGCGGGTATACACCTTTGGGGACCTCAGAGTATTATTAGTATGGGCAAGAGTAATACTTTTTATGCTTGTACTTGTTTTTTGTCTTTTTATCCCTTCTATGTTACTCAGTACAATGACAATGGAGGAGCTGCTCAAGTCTCTGCAGAAAAAGTGTCGTGTTGAGTGTGAGGAGGCTCACAGGCAGCTAGTGTGTGCTCTCAATGGTCTGGCAGGAATCCACATAATCAGAGGTACCATATATTAAACCATATATTAAATGACACTTTACCACTCTGCCCGCTCTGTAAATACGGAACTGTTCAAAATGGTTGAAGGTGCTCATTCATGACCCTTATAGGTGAGTTTGTGGAGGCAGCAGAGATGTACAGAGAAGTTCTTCGATCTTCAGAGGAACACAAAGACCGCCTTAAAACAGACTCTCTGCAGGTACAGCTCTGTTCCCTACATCCAATCTTCACAGTTATTGAGTTTAAATGAAATTAAGCCATTGCCATATTTGTGATATTTCATCATTTTAAATGTAGAGACTTCATGCTACGCACAATTTGATGGAGCTGCTAAATGCAAAGCATTCTGGTATACCCCCTACTCTACGAGATGATCACCTGAAGGAGGAGGTTAGTTTAGTAATTTTTTGTTTCAAATATTTTTTAATGAAAATGAAATAATTGCATTTAACACAGGCTTGTGCGCAAACCTCATCAACTACAAAAAACGTCTGACAGCTGTGCTTGCCAACAAGGGATTCGCCACCAAGTATTAGGTGTTGTTTGCCAGAGGGATCAAATACTTACTTCTCTCTGCAAAATGCAATAATGCATAATTTATACAATGTGGTTTTCTGAATTTTATTTTTGATCTCTCACAGTTAAAATTAACCTACCCTTAAAATTATGTTCATGTCTTTTTCAGTGAGCAAACTTACAAAATCAGCAGGGGATCAAATAATTATTTCCTTCACTGCAGCTCCAGGGGCTACAGTGGGATTATGGGTTTGATTTCCGCTTGGGAATGCACATGGTAGGAATGGAATTGGCCATGATAAATTGCCCTGTAGGTGTGACGGTGTGGTACCCTGCAATGGACTGGCCAGGGGGTATCCCTGCGCCCTATTACTCCAGGTGGGCTCTGGATCAACCATGACGCTATTCATGAAGAAGCGAATAAGATAATGACTGACTGACATGCTTGGAACATGCTTAGCTAAGTCTACCCCACACCATTGTTCCAGTATCATTTTTGTGTGCACTGTGGAGGACAACTAGAGGGATGTTTATTGGGTAGAAGAGGTAGGCCTAAATAGAAAAGATAAAAGCATAAAAGGTTGCAGAGAGTTTTTTTTCTTGTAGAAACATTCCAGTGGAGAGGCTATGGGGGCAGAATTAATGAGCAACAATACTAATTCAAATTTCAGAATGTGTTCATCCATTGATGTGTTCTTTAAATTAGACAGAGCAGTTGAAACAACACTACATGACCAAGGTCAGTTCTGAAGTGTCGGAGGCTCAGCAAAACCTACTGCCTGTTCTTCAGAACATCAGAGAACTAAAGCGCAAGGTAGGATCTCTGAGAACCTCACAATGATCTGCTTCAAGATAAATAAATTAACACACAAGTGGCTGAGTCTGTGTTGTTTTAGGTAAATTTGCGCTCCCCCTGGTGGCTGGATGTCATCCAGCAGGCCATTCAGTACTCCATGGATGATGACTTGGTCAGTCGCATCCAGAATGAGCTCACTTGCAGCTACAAACAGCAAGCCAGCAAACTCTCAATGGCAGACAAGTAGGTGATGTAGATGACATTGTTAAGGATTCTATTAAGATCTCAATTCAGTTGAACACAGACTTTTTGCGAAGAGTTAGTCCTGTCTTTTTCAAGGTTTCGGGATGCTAGAGGTCTCCAGTTTTTACTCAGTACTCAGATGGACGATCTCATGAAATCTCAGAAAACTGTCCAGGATGCTGTGAAAAAGCTAGAAGCTCAGCCTTCTCAGGAAATTATTGAAGAAGCGACCATTTGCCACTTGAGGCCTGTCCGACTTCCGCTTAACAAGTAAGACAGTAAGACAGTTTTAAAACTGAATCTAGTACAGTGCTTAGTGTATTAAAATGACTGTTTCTGCTTCACTCCATAGCTGTGTGTTTTGCAAAGCTGATGAACTCTTTACAGACTATGAGTCAAAACTATTCTCTCACACGTAAGTAAAATGGAAAATATTATGTGTAAATGTTAGTTGTGTGCCGTTATAGGAATAATGATCTGATGTACATATCTGTTGATTGTGATACCGACTAATACTGGATTAGCATTACAGAGCATTATAACTTATTTTCCTGCATAAATGTGGCACATTTAACAAAAAGAGCTTTGCATTTTTTGCTTTGCATAAGCATTCTACTCTTCTAGATTACACTAAATACAGCTTCAAATTTTCATCTGAAATATCAGCCAAATCTGTCTCATTTAAGCTGATTCTAGTATCATTGTGCATCGCTATTGAAAAACACGAACATGAGCCTTTGTAAGAATCCTCTCTACATCACTGACAGTGTTAAAGGCCAGACAGCCATCTTTGAGGAGATGATTGAGGATGAAGATGGGCTAGTAGACGACAGACTGCCTACTACCAGCCGTGGCCTTTGGGCAGCCAGCGAAACAGAGCGTACCCTGAAAGCCATCTTTTCCTTTTCTAAGATTCGCCGCATGGATTCTGAACTTATAGAAGAGGGCAACACTTTCATGGAACTGTTTGAGTCCTGGAAAAAGGAGTACAAGGTCTGTAACTATACTTAATTATGTAATCATTTGAGTGAATTGTACTTGCATCTGTGTCAACTTAATGTAGCTGAATACAGTCATTGGAACAGGCACAAACATTTGGACATATAGTCCTGGGTACAATGGGACAGAAATTAGGGTATAATAAATAATATAATAAATAATAAAAGAAATCACACATTTTATACAATTTTCTTTCAGCTGTTGCATGAGTACTGGATGACACTGAGGGATCGTGTGTCAGCTATAGATGAGCTTGGCATGGCTACAGAAAGACTGCGTGTGCGTCTCCCTGATGAGCCCAAACCTAAAGTACTACACATCATAGAACCACATGAGGTGAGCAGAAAATTACCTGTGCAATATTACTCATTATATTGTGACTGTATACTTGTATACTATACTATACTATACACATGTGTCTGTGGTTATCCATTTGTTTGAGTTTAGGTGGAACAGAACAGAGTGAAGCTGTTGAATGACAGGGCTGTGGCAAAATCCCAGCTTCAGAAGAAGCTTGGACAATTACTCTATCTCAACAATCTGGAGAAGGTAAGGAGTTATGTGTAATTATGTACTACGCTTGTGTGTGTATCATACTTATGCTGTTTTTTAACCATTTCACAAATGGGCTTGTTTGAAAATACAGGGTAGTGGACTGTCGTTCATGTATTGCCAGACCAGTACATGTTAAAGCATAATACTTGTACTGCAGGATTACAATTTCCATTTTACTTCATTTATTTAAAACACACACACACACACACACCCGTTATTGGCCCGTTATTGCCATATCACTAGGTGAACACTTGAACATCAGTGGAAACATGAATAACTCTTAAACAATTACATAAAAACCCACAGACACACACAGGCAATTCAATAGTTTCTATCAGTCTGAAAGGACAATAAAATCGTTGGGGGAGGGGAAATTAGGAACCGGTGCACCGGTTCATGTTGTCATAATTCGGGCATGAAAGGGTTAATTCAACTCAAACAGGGTAAGAAGAAATCAATAATACATACAGGTAATATAAACAAAATTGACCATGATAATATGATGGAGGTCCTTGAGTTCTGGTAAGTGCCCTTTTGTTTTCTGCTGAATACATTTATGCAGTCTGGTTCTAGACTTTTTGGGAGTGAGTGTTGACTATTATATATGTTACTAAAATCATTATGTTTGGGGGACTTCTTGACCAGAGGACGATGCTGATCTCTTCAATAAATATTGTTTCAGTCTCAGGATAAATCCACAGGAGGTCTGAATCCAGAGCCATGTCCCATTTGTGCACGTGCCCTTGGTCAGGAGGTAAGATGAAATTCATGTACAAACTATCCAGGTCGACAAGTTACTTTTTCTGTGGATGTATTCGAAAACGGTCACTGTTGTGTGAGTGAATGTGTGTATGTGTTTTGCAGTGGGCCGTGCTCACCTGTGGACATTGCTTCTGCAATGAGTGTATTTCCATCATTGTGGAGCAGTACAGTGTTGGAAATCGAAAGAGAGCTATAAAATGTGCCATCTGCAGGCAGACCACATCCCACACTGAAATTTCCTACGTTTTCACCACCCAGGCTGCAGACCAGGGGCAGGAAATTCCTGTCAAAGTCAGTGCATTCACACAGGAAACACTTAAATTTGTCATGTCTGCTTTATATTTTGCCTTTATTGTTTGTTTGTGAAACATGAGTTTCATTCCTGAAAAAGAACAATGAGATGAAGGTTTCAGACATGTAGTTTAATTTCTCTGATCTCTTACTGCAGGGAAGCCACTCCACTAAAGTAGAAGCTATAGTGCGAGCCCTAAAGAAAATCCAGATGACTGACCCAGGAGCCAAGTCACTTGTGTTCTCCACGGTAACACTTGGTTTTTAGGTACTTTATGAGATTATGAGCAGTGATATTACTGTATGTTTACATTTATTTTATATCACTTCCAGTGGCAGGGAGTTCTGGACATCATTGCAAAAGCACTTTTTGATAACAACATGGAGTTTGCACAGATCAATGGCATTCATAAATTTCAGGTTTGTTAAACTGTTACACTGTGCTTTATTTTGTTCCATTCAAAATAAAAACATGGACACCACTATGACTTTTATCTCGCTTATTTGAAGGCAAAGACTGAAGTGTCAGATCATACAAATCCTACAACAACATCTACAACTTGCATTTTAATACATTTTGATTTCCTCTTTAGGAGAACTTGAGTTCATTCAAATACGAAGAAAAGATCAACATCCTGCTATTGCCTTTGCACACAGGCTCAAATGGCCTGAACATCATTGAGGCAACACACGTGCTGCTGGTGGAGCCTATCCTCAACCCAGCTCATGAGCTGCAGGCTATCGGCAGAGTGCACCGAATTGGGCAAACAAAGTGAGCCCCTTGCTAAGAATTTGTGGAGCAATAGGAATTAGATACATTAGCTGACTACACTCTTTAAAATGGTTCATAGTAAATGCAAGTATACTGTTTAGAACCATAGCAGTTTAGTAACACTGTTTGGATGCTCTTTGTTCTTCTCCTGGTTCTTTGCATTGGTGGAAAACCTTTTCTGGATGGTCATACCTAAAATTATGGGCAACCATGCATACCTACTGTATAAAACTGCACACTTGCATATATTAATGAACACAGAAGTATTATATGTGCAGAGTATATCAGAATCAGAAACACTTTTTTAATCACAGAGGGAAATTGCCTTTTGTGACATTAAGGGATGTTGGGTATTTTCAAGAATCTGCTTTTAATTTCCTATAAATGTCTTCTTTTTCTAGACCTACTTTTGTGCACCGGTTCCTAATTAAATCCACTATCGAGGAACGCATGCAGGCCATGCTGAAAACAGCTGAAAAAAGGTAAGGAGGTGCTGCAGTAGCAGAGAAGGACTTCATGAGCTGCTTTATAATAATGCTGTTACTGAACTACATTTATTGTCAAAGAAATAGTTGCAGTAGTGGAAGTGCCGGACTGCAGTGCTATTCAGAAGGAAGATAAAGGTTACGAGGAACAATAAATGATCAAACATTTAGACTTATATGGGAAATATTTATTGAGCTACACATACGGAAGTAATGTCTCACAGTATGGTGTCATATATGCAGCATGCCAGACATGTCGGAATGGAAAAGCACCCCCCCAAAAGAGGAGTTGTACAGTCTGATGGTGTGACAAAAGAGTTTTTAAGTCTATTGGTCCTGCACATGGGAAGGAGCAGAGGGTGACTGACATTGTCCATAATGTCCTCTTCTCTGCCACTGACACCAGAGAGTCCAGCTTTGTGCCAACCACAGAGCCAGCCCACCTCAACAATTTGTCCCGCCTGTATGTGTTCTTCTTGGATATTCTGCCCCCCAGCACACCACAGTGTAGAACAGGAGTGAGGCTTGACAACAAAATCATTTATCTTTAATTATCCTATAATCAGTTGTTTCTTGTCTTCCTCCAGTCATGGTGCTACAGCTATGAAACACTCTGAAGCCTCAGTGTTCACAGTGGCTGACCTGGCTGAGCTTTTTACAGAGGATACCGACACTCTGGAGTGACTCTCAGTAAACTCTACTACACAGTTTGGCCAGTGAACATCAGGTCTGCGAAGGACAAATGAAGGAAAGGGGACCACTACAAAACAAACCAGCACACAAGCTTGCCATTCCACCCTACTACTTTGCTTTGCATTTTGTATGGTAATTAATTATGGTAACTCCTGTAGTTAATTTATCATCTTTGCTTTTGTCCTCCTCATGCTGTTGTGCTGAAATAATTTTGCCTAACATGAGATCAGCTGCTGTTCAGCTATAAATTTCATCCTGGAGACACAGATTTCTTGGGTACTGAGCAATGAGCATCATTGCAAACTCTGCCAAGAAGGTGCTTACAACAGAAGTAGGCCTTAAGTATTTTTAAAAGCTTAGACCACAGCTAGTATTTCTTGTTCAATCACTTCAGAAACAGTACTCTGTGTTTTTATGAAAACATATTTAAAATGGATTCACCATGTGGTTATTTGTTGTGGTAAAATCTATTTGGTATTACTTGGAACAGCTGTTATACAACCACTGGAAAATTAAAATATCTGTAAACATACTAGTAAATCTTGCACTGTCTGGGATGTGTGTTGTTTTTTTTTCTGATTGGAAAGGTTTGGAAATCTAGGACCAATCACATTCCATTTAATTATTTTCCAAAATTTTGGGATTTTCCTTACTATCATAACATGTGACTGACAGTCAGTGTAAATTATCTGATACTTTTTCTTCTAGTTTAAATTATGAGCTAAATATTTGCAATTTCACATTTCCAGATTATATTTCCACTAAATCTCAAAGAGGTATGGAGATGCCATCAATTATTGAAATTAGAAAAACAATTTTATCTACAGTTAGACCTAAAAAACACATTTTACTTATATTTGTCCATAATTTGTCTTTCTGCTGAATCAAAAAGTCATGTATTTTGATATAAAGTTGTAAAATGTAAATGTTCAATAAGAAAAACATTGGTCTGTCCAGCACTTGTCTTTGCTTAGACATCTGAGAAGAGGTGGTGTTGAACAAATAATGCACATGTTTTAGCTGTTGTATGGCAAACACATTATTCATATGACTATAGAACATTTGTTATAAAGTAAAAACAAAACTGCTGTCTCTTTTTGGATCACATAAATAATATTTTGGATGTATCTGACATTAGAATATAGGAATGTATGAAGTACCTGCTGTAAAGACACCATCTACTCCTTCATAAAGAATCAGGTGAAAATATTGTTGTCATTTAACATGGTTATCAACTGAATTCTGATTTCTTGTTTAAGCAGCAGATGGTGAAGTGTTGTGAATTACACTGCCTTTTCTGTAGCAGAATGGGGTTTGATTACCTGGCAGGACCACCACACCATGCTACACCAGTAAGAGTCCTTGGGCAAGACTCCTAACCCTACATTCAGGTACCTGTGTAACCTGATTCCAGTGCAAGTCATTCTGCATAACAGTGTAAACCAAATGCTATACATGGAAATGGAATTAGGACGGGATTATCTCCTGAATTTCCTTTAAAGAAATTCAAACTAGACTCAAAGCGGATTAATACATTTCACTGCATAGCAATGACTTTCAGTACTAAGTGAATCATTTTTAAATTAATCAGGTTAATTGTTTTCTACAACTAAAATCATTAAGCATTATTCAGGAGATAAAATACACCTGAATATACACAGAGATCTGATTAATATAATGTATTAGTGGTTCTGACATTTGTGTGTAGAGGACTGTAGTGAAATAATGTCACTTTGTGATTCATGAAGTCCAGAAGTGCAGTCCAGAATCTGTTTGTTTTCACTCTGACTGGATTACTGGAATCTCCACATTCTCTCTGTCCACATTATTTTACAGTCAGACACCAGCTCCTCAGCCAGTGTGTTGGTGAACTGCCCTTGACACAATGGTAGGACTTCTTTTCATGCAAGTGATTGGAGTTCCCGAAACAGTAAAGTTTTATCTGTGGCCTTTAAAAAAGGTACAGACAAAAGGGTCGTTCAAAACAGGATTACCACCCTGCAACTACCCATTCCCTTTGCATGATAAACAGACTCCTTATTGGCCCATGTATTGGGACGTTGTTGTAAGGTGTCTACTAAGTGGGCTGCCTGTAGTATTTTTACTCTTATTACCCAAATCTACTCTGCCTGTGTTACCTTGGACTCCCTCCAGCTTGCCCTATTCATGTGTGGAATCTCATTGTTGGTGTGGACATCATTCACGGTGGTGTTTTAAGGCCTGAGGGAGGCTCCTACTTCATTAGAGCTGTGTTTCGAGGACTGGGGTGAGTGCTAGCACGACGTCTGGGGCTGGCAGCCAGTCGGGGTGAATAGTGGAGAAGATTCACAGATTTGAAGGAAACAGCCAAAGAGGATCTTAAGAGCAAAGTTTCAGCCTTTTAAGAAGCCAGAGCGGATGAAGCCTTTGAAGATGCCACCTGCCCTGCTGGCACTGACTTGGTGTCTACTCACACTGTGGACAGTTTCCGCAGCTGTATTTCTGGAGGAGGGTGAGTCTGTTTATTGCCAGTTGAAACCCAATCACTTAAGGGCTTGTACTAGATATCTTACTAATAATGCCTTTGTTATCTGTAAATTAATGGAAGTCTAAGATCAATCACAGATTGATCATGACGGTCTGCCATTAAAAATTCTGTTTGGTTCTAGGATTTGTGGAGAAATCTGGCACTTAAAATTGGATTTGTTTTTGCATATTGTTGCTTTAATGTGATTTATTTACATATTTCTTTACCAAGGATCAGTTTCTCTACTTTTATAATGATGAGACTATTTTAAAGCTTATGGGATGTCTAAGAAACAGATTGCTAATTAACAAAAAAACGAGTAATAAACTCACAGAGTAGCAAATATATGACCTGCGACAATAGTTAAATTATATGAATAAATTATTTCATTTTTGCCATATTTTTGTCTTCTCAATGATGACTCAATTTTCAGTTTTCTTTCAGCAAGAAAACAGATTTAGAACTGATTTCCCCTCAATTTTTAGCTAAGAAATTCTGGATTTCTAGTTTTCCACAAATAATTATTGGGTGAATTTATATCAATCTATATTAATCATGTCTATTCTCTTTATGTTTGTTAGACTGTTGTAATCTCACTGAGAGAGTTTCATTGTTACAAAAGAATAAACAGTAAGCAAATAAAGAGCAGTAGTTAGACAAAGATATGCATTATACAAAATACAAAATATAGCATATACTATATAAATACATAAAGAACAATAAAGAAACTATACAAATTTACAGTTTACACATGTAGTTGTATGGATATTTGTGAACAGGTAATGATTAGATATGCACAGAATTGTAGATATTGACCAGAACTTGTGTATGTATTGCTTTTGTACCATCCTGTTGGGAGCAAATATTGCACATTATTAGAGGTAGGATAAGATATAGGTTCATGTGGTGTGTTTGTGATAGGGTGCACTATGATGTGTGGGGTGTGATGAGTGAGATGTGGTTCCATATTTTGATTATGAGAGAGTGTCTCTGCTTGGGGAGGTTTTGATTGTGAAGCAGTGGGAACAAAGGAGCTGCGGTATCATTATGTATCATTTTTGTCTGTTCTTCTGTGTGTGATCTTAATACTGTATGTAACCATCTTGCCAAGTCCCTCCCCCTTGTTAACTGTGTAAAATATAATCATAATAAATAGTAAACAAATAATAAACAGGTAACTACAAAAATAATGTCAGAATTATTGTATATATATGCTCTATTTCTGAGTCTTTAATTTTAATAAGGTTTATTAAAATGTGCTGTACTATATATACTAACAACCAGGTAACATAATGTTTCTTCCTATTATCCCACAGAGCTCAATGAAACAGTCATTTGTACCAATGACCAGATGCAAGTTATCATTCCCAGTGCTTTCTTTCTCAGCAAGGAACCTCCTGTTTATGTATGTTTGTATTATTTCAAACAAGCTAAAAATCAATGAATAAATGGTATCGTTTATAAACATATTGTTTGATTGCATCATATGAATCTGGAAGTTTTTGTACACGGTGTTAAAA
Organism: Acestrorhynchus altus; assembly: GCA_034509495.1. Classification (NCBI taxonomy): domain Eukaryota; kingdom Metazoa; phylum Chordata; class Actinopteri; order Characiformes; family Acestrorhynchidae; genus Acestrorhynchus; species Acestrorhynchus altus. The sequence continues at coordinate 9,639,730 of CM067513.1, forward strand.
TTTCATGCTGAACAAAAATAGCTTGGATTTTTGTTTAACATTGTCTTACAATGAAAGTAAAGAAGATTTTAAGAGCTTTTAGCTTTACCACACTGAAAAGCAATCACCTTATTGGGAAACTGGCGTATTTTGTGCAGCACTAATATTGGCTCTCTATTCAGATTTGGGATTTGCACCTTAATGATCCAGACTGCCGTGGCGTTGAGATTGAGAATGACTACATCTTCAGTATCAAGACTAATCTTACAGATTGTGGCACCATTATGGTAAGCCTGGCAACCATTGATTCTGCAGCATACATTTAATAATATTGTTTCTTTGTTTATTAATCGTTAATATATGTTCTGTTCATGTCATCAACCCACTTTGGCAATTCTGTGACAAATAACATGATCTATTGGAGTGAATAATACAGAAACCAGTTCAAAATGAAATGCATCTACACTGATTGATGATTATGTGCATCACAAATACTAATCTGGGGTCTTATGTGCCTGGGGATAATTGTTTTATAATATGCAGAGAGGCACAGGCAGAAAGGGAATGAGCAAGTGTTGCCTCTTTCCCTCCAAATTGGATAGCCTGAGCACTTTCAGAGCTTGGAGGGGAGGGCTTCTAGCTACGCTGCTTTAAATTACCTTGATTTATATGGAAATGATGACGGTGTTTTCAACAGTAGTGAATAGGCTAACCATAATTCAGTGTCTGAGTTTGTAGTCTTTCTTTTATTCAGCCCTGCAGCCCATCTCATACAGTCGTAACGTTACCCAGAGGACAAGTTTTACTCTGGCAGGGTATAAATCTGTACTTGAGACCATGAGTATCATTGAGAGGCTCACTCAGAATGCACAGAGGCATTTCTTGTAAAGCCAGCAAAAGGTTAACACAGCTTTGTCGGGGTGAAAACTCCTCCCTGTAGTTTTTGAAGGTTTTTTATACTGCTGTTGAAAGTAGGGCTATGTTGGATTAGAAATTGTTTTCAACTGACTACAAAAGTAGGTTTACACTCTTAAAAATAAAGGCACTACAATGGTCCCCTCTAAAGGAACCACTTTTGATTTCTTAAAAAAACATTTTTGTAAAGCTGGTGTTAAGAACCTTTTAAAGCCCTAATAAACCTTGAATGACTTTGCTCAAAGAACCTGTTGTAGAAGCTTTGTTTTTAATATTGTTGTTAATGGAATCAGCAATTCCATTGCATACTACATGCAACTGCATACTTCATACCATTTCTATTCAAAACACATGCAGCACATTCAAAAACACATGATCTACTCATACAAATGTACTTCATTCAGCCTGATCAGTTTCAAAGCATTACTTGCTTTGTCTCATTCAGTAAACAGATTTGCAGTGCCAGTCCAGCTACCTCAGGCATTAACCTCACTGTCTGGAATACACACTGCGCCTGTGTGGTTTGGGGATTGTCTTTATGGAACTGTTTACTGATGCACAATAAAGCCTGTCTGGATGGGGCGGAGAGCAGTTTGTCTCTTTCAAGAGCAAAAAAGGCTTTCAAATAGTTCCTCTGCTATTCCATTCATTGCCTCATCGAGTGTTTGGTCTGGTTTTTAACAGGCTGGGGTGTTAATCACATTTTAACATGAAAAATTACTGCATGTCTCTCAAGAGTGTTAAGTCTTTTTACTTTTTACTCTTTACTTGCATTTTCACCCTTCAGGCATCTGATGACACTCACATCATGTTCACCAATTCCATCCGTAATAATGAAACAGAAGTGATCACAAGAAGCTATGTGAACATCACGTTTGGCTGTCGATATCCCGTAAACTACATGGTCCAACAGCCCAATGGAGAAAACATGATCAGAGTGGATGTCCGGTGAGATTCTGCTGGGAATTCTATCACCAGTTCATTACAGACTCAATTGTGCCAACTGAGCTGTCTTTTTAGTTTGAGTTTCATTGTGTGAGCACGACATGTGTATAATAATGGCTTTAATTATCACTATTTGTCCGAACATAAATGGGACTGTGCCTCAGACTAATTATTTGTTTTGATGTTTAACAATAGGGGTAACCAATGGTAACTAAAGTGCACCCTGAGGTTTATCTGAAGTGTCTGCTACGATATTCATTGAGAGTGCCCTTGAGCCTCTTTCTGAAGGTCTTTTAACAATCTCTGCCCTGCAGGACAATCACTTTGAACACAGAGGATGGAAATTTCTCGGTGTCCATGCTGCTCTATAAAGATGAGGATTTTGAGGACAAATGGACCACTGTCCCCTCGCTGACACTTGAGGACAACATCTATGTGAAAGTTTACATGGTTTGTCTAAAGCATATTAGATGGCATGTCCTGTATTGTAAGCTATTATGAACCTTAAGAAAGGCTATCATCAGTGTCATTTGCATGTGATAGCAATTGACCCCCACAGTTGAGTTTTTTTTAAAGAGCCCATATTCCACGTTTCTTAAATGTTATTAGTTTTTCCTGATGTGCACTAATGATATTCAAATGGGTTTATGCATTAAATATGTTTATATATTTATGCATTAAATATTACATTTATTTTTAACTTGGCCATTTTCCAAAGTTTCTTTATCTACTGAAGTTAGGGAAATAATTAAAGCCACAGACTACCAGATCAATTTATGAGCCAAAACAAAATTGTTTCCTGTAGATAAGGTTTAATTCATCCAATACTTACACATCTCACACGATCTGGGGGCAAATCTGTGACTCCACCTGTGCCTTATCAGACCACTGGCACACATTCTTGTTTACTCTCACCCTCCTTGTACTTCTGCTGACTGCTTGAGACAGTGTTTGCCCAATAGGTTGCTCCATTGTGGGTATCTGTCTGTTACTGACTAGCTCTTCTGGACTTTTCCCATGTAGATACCAGCTAATCTTATGCTCCGAGTGGAGAGATGCTGGGCCACACCTAACAATGATCCATATAGCAACATCCAATACACTTTCATCAAGGACAGGTTTGTGTGCATAGATGTTCATCTTGTGTAAATACACCTCTGAAACTATTATTATATTATTATTAAGGTATTATGTGGGTGGTGGGTCATTCTTAGCACTACAGCAACCACAGCAGTGTTGCCGGAGTGTTTAAACCCCTTCGGTGTCACTGTATCTTGTGAGCACTGTTGAAAGACTAAAGGATAACCAATGTAAACTGTGCAGAAACACAAGCTTCTGCCTCAAGCAATGAGTGTCTAAATGAGTGTACAGTGAGTGGACTTGGTGTTTAAACACTCCACATTTTAACACCACCCACATAATACCTGATCACTGGTGAACCTATAGGGTCCTGACCATTGAAGAACAATGTGAAATGGGACTAACAAAGTATGCAGAGAAACAGATGGACTACAGTCTGTAATTATAAAACTACAAAGTACTCCTGTATGATTAGAAGAGCTGATAAAATGAACATTGAATCTAGAAACAAGGAAGTCAGAATCATATGGTTGATCTGTGTATTAAAGCAGTAAATGGCACAGCAGCATGTAATTGTACTATTAATGCTTCTTTTTCTGTGGAATTTGCATATTTACAGATTACTGCATACTTCATTTTTATATACTTGTTTATCCCTTTTCACATCTAAATGAATATGAAATTCCTTGCTGTTCATTGGTCTAGATATAGTGTTTTCATGCTTTGCATTTGTTACAGTTGTCACCTAAAGGGATGATGTTGACACACTGAACAGTTGCTAAGTGAGCTGATGACAAAATGACTTATACAACCTGTGTTCATGTGACCCCACTCTTGGGCAGTGCACATTTCAGAACGACAGCTGTGCTCACCCATGACAACACAGACATATTTCTCTCCTTTCAGCAACAGCATAGCAGTATAATATGCTGTAATTGCTGTGGACCAAGATAAGTAATTAACTATTTAGACAAACCTGCATATATTGTGAACTAATACATGGTGTAGAACATCGTGTGGGCAAAAATATTGGAACACCTGCTCAACACCTGCTTGCATTCAACAGCAAGATCAGTTAGTTAGTGGGGTCAGGATCTATGTCAGATAACATTTTGAGAAATTAAATTGTGCTTTTGCCACCTAAAACAACCAATTGTTGGAGCCTTCAGTAAAATAACCTTGCTGTATTAAACCTAAAGACCATACCACCTTTTATATTCATGATGACAGTGTTTCTGACTCTGATTAGCTGTCCGGTACTGGAAAATGATCAGACGCTGGCTGTGATGAAGAATGGACGAGGCCCGGAAGCTCTGTTCCGGATCCAGATGTTTAAGTTTGTGGGCAGCTCCTATAAGGACGTTTTTCTTCACTGCAATGTCCAGATTTGTCACAGCACAGCAGGAGTCTGCCAACCGGTGAGATCCCTCTACAGCTCTCATACTGATAAACATTCCATAATCACAAATACTACTAGTACACTTTCTGACATAAGTAAACAAACATTAGAATTAAGTACAGACAAATGGTACTTATGTGAAAGTATTAGTAATGTGTACACAGAAAAAGTGGAAACCAAAAGTATGGAGTCAAAAATGTTTATATACATATAAACAAAGTGTAAAAAATGAAAATGCTTTAAGGAATAGATATTTTCTTTGATTAGTTACTCTGCAGTAATATTCTTCATGTTACAGACACTTGGAAAACTGGGAAATTTCATTGTACACTGATATGACTTTTTTATAATTAGAAGTATATATAAAGGCCTCCTTCATATTTACACATTTATATACTTTTCTCTGTTTTACTTATTTTGCGTCTTCATTAATCCTTCAACAAATTACAGAACTGCTCAGGTGAAGAAGCACCAGGACGGACACGGAGAGATGCTACTTTATCGCACACAGTGTCTTATGGACCAATAAGAAGACTCCAGTTGAACTCTGATCATACCAGTCTAAGTAAGTGTTAGTTTTAGCAGTTACATCAAATATTCTGTGTATGAGCATGTGATTTGAGCAGCCTGTCAATACCTTTCCCTCGTGTGAAATACTGGATTTGTCTCTGTACGGATCTACTCCAGATGCAGGCATGCCCCCAGTTGAAACCTTTGTTCTGGCAAGCCTATTGGTTGTCTTGATGCTCATCACTGGTGTGTTTGGGAGGCTGTGGCACAAAAGCAGACGGTCCTATCCCACTCAAGAGGCTCAGCTCACCCTGTCCAACATCCACCACATCTCAGAGGTGGCCAATTAAGCTTAAATCCACAAGAAAATTTCCTCTATCAATATTGTGTACAGGAAACATCTGATAAACTATAGTGAGTTATTTTAAAGAACTAGGGATCTGATAGGAGTTAGATGTCACACTGGGAAAATGTTTAAATGTGTTTTTAAATGTGTGTACTGTACTTTTTATGATTCTTTGATGTATTATTTGTGATTGTTGATTGTAAAAACACATGGTTGAGAATATTTAAAATAAAATATCTTTCATGTGACTCTACATGACTGAGCTGTTTATTTGTTCACTGGGTTTCTAACAGCCTACAATTATGTAATGCAGGAAAAGATAAGTAATGATATGGTCTGCATTTAACCTTTAGAACCCTAGGCTAATTTTAACAGATATTTTGGACATTTTTGGTGAGCTTTTATTTGCCAGATGTGTGTTTTTACAGAAACACACATCCCAGATATTGTTATTTTCAGGAGAGGATATCCTAGATACTCAGATTTGTCTTCTGTGATATTTGTCTGTAAGTTACTCCGATATTTATGTTGCCTCAAAAATGGCATGTAACTGCCCACAAAATGCAGACCTTGGGTTCTAAGAGACCCAAAAAAATTTTTTTTTTCCACTTATAAACTACATTTACTCAAATCACCCCTTAATGCAAACATAGCTGAAAAGTAAAAAGCCTGTGTCACTCATATTCATTTAAGCTTTATAAATCCACTACAAAGCTAATAAAGTCAGCCATAGCCTGGTGGTTAGGGAACCAGCCTTGTACCTTGAAGGTTACTGGTTTGATTCCCTGAACTGGCAGGACTCCCCAGCTGCTCCCTGGATGCAGTAGACAGGGCATATTTGCTCACTGCCCCACATTGTGTGTTTATGGTCTGGATGGGTTAAATGTGAAGGACAATGTTTGTTTAGGTCTTTACATTTTAGAAACAGACTTAGATGTTCAAAATATGAATTTGATTCTAGACCAGGCCTATGTACTGGTCTAGAAATTCACCTCCGTATAACTGCATAGACTCCACAGGTCATTCTCTGGGACTTTAAGCCTAGTCTGATACTAACTTACTTTACAAAAAGATATTTTGTAGTTGTAAACATTTAATTTCAGACCTGGTCAGAATTTTGGAGGGTCATTTCACCTGCCTTTGATGCTGTGCTGTAGATATATTGGCAGAAGTCTAGTTATTGTAGTTGTTCTAGTTATTTAGAGGCAGAGTCTCACCATGGGCTCGGTCTGAACATGTCAAATCTCCGCCCCTGTAATGCATATTCAGGCCTGATGAAACGGCGTGTCAGTACTCAGTCAGTACATCAACACAAGCCGGCTGTTTAGTAAAGTGGGTCAATATCACTAATAACTTTTATGTGTAGGTCTGTGAACAGGAACAGAGTCTGAAAACCCATCCGGACTGCCACGGTGAGTACGACTGAGATCCATCTGCCTAACCCTGTGTTTACATCCAACACCCAAACTTGTCCTCTGGAGAAGCGGCGAATCCAGTTCCAGAGTACGATCCGGGATATGGCTCCGACCGTTGTGCCGGCTCAGCTGCAGCAGCGCCGCCCCGCAGCTGGAACAATACCGCGGGCTGGAATTCTCACCTCGCGGATCGGGTCGGCCTTCTTTAGTCCTGTAGCGTGATTAACCTTGTCCCTACAGCTCCAGAACCGGTAACATAAGTACCAGCAGCTTACAGGGTTAACTGTCAGGCTGTCTAATGAGTGGAAAACCATCAAACCTCTGTAATTCTCCTTTAATCATCCGGGGAAGCTTCTCTGCACTAAACTTAGGTCTGCTCTTTGTCCGATAGCCTAGCCACCTGGCTAGCTAAAAACACAGGGTTTAATTGCCTTTACTGTCAGTGTCACTTTGTCGTGTTGTCGCATTTAGTCTTAAAACTGATATTTTACTTTTCTGCTTAATGTTTATGGGCAGTGGCTCCGGAAAAACGAGGGTGCACCGATAGATAACCCACATAGGCAGCCATTAGCACGCGGCTAGCTAACGTGGGCGAAACTGCTTAGTCAGATTTAATTCACCTGCCAAAAAGATCCGTTTAACCAGAAGAAAACCCCAAACCCGTGATTCAGGGATGTGTGTGCCACCCGGCTCGACTTTAGATAAGCCACCTGCTCGCTGAATGTTGTGAAATGTCACTGGTGGCACACAAATTGCTTTCGAAATCAACACAGGGTAACAAGGTGTGTTTTCATCTGCGGTGAGTTTCGCAATGTTTATGCCCTGCTGAGATCATGTGTGGTCTGTTGAAAGACTCCCTGGAATTCACAAATAACAAAGTCGGCTTAATGAAGTGCAAACTCGTGGAACCATGGACTCAGGTCTGGAACAACAGACAATAATAAAGTGTGTTTTGTTATGTTGTCTGCTCATTTGTCAGCCCATGTTTTGGCATGAATGACTTTTCAAAGTATCTTCTCAGAGGGGCTTTACTTATTCCTACTTCATGAAAAGCTGTAATTGCTTTTCAGTAACAGATTGTTCAGAAATGAAGAGTCACGTTTCCACTTGACCTTCCGCTTGTGGTAGAAGCAGCAGCAGCGTGACCATGCAACTTAAGAGGTGTTGTGAAATGAAATGATATGATATACAGCATGGACACTCAGTAAGCACACTGTAACCTGCTCCAAATATTTATTGGTCAGAAGGAGCTTTATACACACATAATAAAGTTAGAGGGTTTGAACCAACCTGAGAATTTCAGGACAAGACTGGATAACGTCCCTTGTAGTTCTCTTTCTGAGTAAACGTTTACTCTTTCCTCTCATTCTACAGGTGGATCCTGTGGCATCACCTACCTGAAATAAGTCTGCTTAAAGTTACTATTTGTAATGGAGGAGCTACATGTCCATTGCCAGAACTGTGTGAACAGAAGATGCATGGTGAGGCCAGAGACTGGCATTTCCTGTGACCTCATGGGCTGTCCACTTGTGTGTGGGGCAGTTTTCCACTCGTGTAAAGTGGGAGAACACCGTTTACTGTGCCCTTATGAAAGAGTGCCTTGTCTAAACAGTGGTTTTGGATGCCCCTTTGCCATTGCCAGAATAAAAATGGCACAACACTTGGGAATATGCCCTGCCAGTGTTGTGTGCTGCACCATGGAATGGAACCGATGGCCTGTGAGCTATGCTGATCGTGAGTCGTATGAGAATTTAAGTAAAGAAGTCTATGATGTAGAACAACTAGATATGGCTTTGGCCCTACAGGATCAGCGCATGCTGCTTGAGTCTCTCAAAGTTACAACCACTGTAACAAAAACAATAGATGAGAACAATGAGGAAAATGAAAAGATGAACTCTACCATCCAGGATGCAGAAATGACAAATGGGCTCATTGAAATGGACGGGGAGTCATACAGTGAACTTTATAAGGCTTCAGTAGAGACAAGCAGAAACTTGGCAGCTGCTTTGGACATTCTAAGCAGTGCAAACAAGGGTATTGACTTGATCATGGAAAACCTCAGTGGTGTCAAATCAGATAGAAACGGAGACTGTCACAGTAAACTTAAAGAGGATCACTGTTCAGTGGAATGTAAGACTGTGGAAATGAAGGAAAGTGACACTGACTCGATGTGTGAGCTGGGAGCTGTTGGTGGTGTAGACTGTGCTTTTCCTGCAGTCTATGAAGGAGAGTGGATGGAGCAAAATGAATTTGATTTGTGTTCTGATGACGAAGAGGAGATAACGGGTGGAAGCGCAATCAATGGTTTGCCCCAGTGTAATGGATTTAATGATCTAAAAAATGATCTTGAGCAGGTTAATCATGAAATGCATGTGGAAAGAGGAAGGATTAATGGTCCCTCCAACACTAGTCCAGAGGTGCCTTATCATTCCATGCCTGTTGTACCAGAAGAGCCCGAAATAGCTCGTCCACCACAGTTACCGCTACCTCTCCAAATACCTCTACCAGATTTGGTACAGAACAATGTTTTGCAACAACTTCCTGTTGAAATTGAGGACCGCTGGCTGGAGCGCAAGTTGCAGAATCTTCAAGTGCTCCGGGGTATGAGTGTGTTTACATTCAATGGAAGGAGGACTCTTCTGTCCAATCCTTATTTGCTTCGAGCTAAGATGGAAGATAAGGCGGTGGACACATCTGACCTAGAGGTTGCTGACGATCCAATAGGTCTTCATGGCATTGACCTCATCACTGCTGCTTTGCTCTTCTGCCTTGGAGATTCACCAGGGGGCAGGGGCATTTCCGACAGCCGGTTTGTAGATGGTTATCGAATTGACTTTGGCACGCAGACCTTTTCCTTTCCCTCCGCTATACTGGCCACCAGCACCATGGTGGGTGATATTGCTTCAGCCTCTGCTTGCGACCATGCCAGTCCACAGCTTTCCAACCCCAGTCCCTTCCACACCCTCAGACTGGATCTGGTTCTGGAGTGTGTGGCACGGTACCAGACCAAGCAGCGATCTATGTTCACTTTTGTTTGTGGACAACTGTTTCGCAGGGATGAGTTTTCCTCCCATTTTAAAAATGTCCATGGAGACATCCATGCTGGCCTTAATGGCTGGATGGAACAGAGGTGCCCTTTAGCATTCTATGGCTGTACGTATTCCCAGAGAAGGTTCTGCCCTTCTGTGCAGGGCTCTAAAATCATCCATGACCGATTTTTGGGGTCATTTGGAGTGCAGTCTGGCTTAGCTGCACGTCCAGGTGAGCCCCTCTCTCGAAGTACCTGCCAATATGGCTCTCACTGTGATCACCTCAGTAGCTTACCATTTGAGCTACTGCAGCATGTTGCAAGCTTTCTGGATGGTTTCAGTCTCTGCCAGCTGTCTCGAGTTTCGCGTACCATGAGGGATGTCTGTGCTAGTCTGCTACAATCACGGGGAATGGTGGTCTTGCTTTGGGCAAAGACAAGATGTCCTGATGGATCCTCCTCTTGGCAAATTCAAGATAAGGCAAGTTATTATTTGTAGCATAAAATGGGTAATAGGTACATTTCTTTGAGTTCTTGAACAAAGTCTTGAACTGCTGTCATGTTTTGCTTTAGGTCTGGAGATTCAGTACAGCCTTTGGAACAGTGAACGAATGGAAATTTGCCAACATTTCCAGCATGGCTGACCACCTTAAGACGTGCAAGTTCAACACAGTGGCTCGCAGAGAGGAGGCCATTCCTTTGCCTTGCATGTGTTACACAAGAGAGCTTACTAAAGAAGGACGTTCACTGCGCTCAGTGCTCAAACCAGTGTTGTAGGGAGAGTTTAAATGCAATATAAACATGCTGCTCTAGACGTTTTCAGTTTCTGACTTAATAGACAAACACCATTTAATACTTTAGTTGTTCTGGTAAATACCCTTTGATTTGGTCATTACTGTTTATTCAAAACAAGGTGGAGCCTTAATATCATGACACACTTGACTTCCCACTTAGCATGTTTTTTTTTTCTCTCAAATGAAAATGAAATGAAAACATGCAGGTTTATTACTATATATATTAGTGAACATCTCTTGCACCAAAACATATTGTCATATATTAAAGTGTCATTGCTCTGAAGCATGCACTCTTAAGCCAGAAAGAGTAGTCAAATGGTGATGACCAAAAATGAGGTTATCTTGCTTAACATTCTGTATAGAATGTGAAACTGTTACCATTTGTCTTTGGCTTTGTTTCAAATTTTGTGATTACAGTTAATCACAAGGCTGTATGTTGTATTTTTTTCCCAGTTAAACAAGCAGGGCTTCTTGATAGCATTTTAGCACAAAGATAATTCTTAAATGGTAGAGCAAGCGTTACACTGAGCACTCTCTACCAGTTAAGATTATCTTAAAACTAAGACAGCTGTTTTGGTTTGAATATACGATATGTAGCACTTTACTTTAAACTTTTGAAGTTTACTTTTCACAAACTGACATTGAACCGAAACTGAACTGTTACTGAAATGTCTTGATGCTAACCTGGCACTGTACCGTTGTTCTTTTTTATTGTTTTTAAACGATGCTCCTCTGCTGCTGTAGCTGTAAAATCCATTTTTTGCACTCTTACAGATTTTGCTTTTGGATCTTTTCCTGCTTGACAAACCTACTGCTCATGTCTTGTCTTGATGAAATGAGCCATACATGAAATCCTGCAGGACAGGTGTGGACTCCTGGTGTTCAGATAGCAGCATGCTTATTTGTTGGACAAGTCACTTCACAATATTTTCTACAGCTGTGCATGACACATTTCCAGAAGTATCTTGTATTCCTCTCAGGGTTCTAAAGATAAATTAAGAATGGACATTTCTGTCTACAGAAGGAAACTTGATGAACTCTTAATTGTAATGTTTGTGGTGTTGACAATGTTTCAGAGAAGAAGGTAAGAAGGGGTTTACAGTTACTGATTTTTTTTTCTTGTTTTTTACATTTTGGTATGAGAAACATTTTGATTGTTGAATCTGTTTATAAGTTTGAGGACACTAATTACAGCCCTAGAATATATGAAATTGTGCATTATTTTTGGAAAACAATGTTCATAAATTTACTCATCAGTGTGCAGAGTTTCAGTTTAACATGGAAATGCATGTTGGAGAGTTTAAACATAGTCTTGCATTGGTTTCAGATGAATTGTGTAATTCAATAAGTTTGAGTGACTATCTGGAGATTTGCATGCATTCTTACCTATAATTGTTACCATTTATAACATTCTGAATATTGAATATTTTTGATAAGGATAAATTAGTATTTTCTGTTCTTTTGTACCAGAGGATTTAGCATTAATGTATTGTGATGAAACACCAGCAAAATGACTTTATGGAAATCAGCTTGATTCTCTTTCCTGATGCATGGGATGCCTAATGTTGAAAACATTACAGAGTAAGCAAAATGTAAAGATTTTCATCCTGTTTACCCTTAAATGGTTGTGTTGTGTATATCATTTAATGCATTTTGGCTACATTTATTTAATAAATGATCCACCGGTTAAATTGTTAAAAGCTTTCCTATTGTGAAGGAAGTTAATCACTTTTACATGGAAGCAACAGAATAAGTGAAATAATATCTGGAATCAACAACGGCCATCTGATCCAAATTAAGCTTAAGCCTAGAGTAAAGAGAATTTTCAATGATGATTCACTGGCACTGCAATTTAGTCCAAGACTTAGTCCATGCCCTGGAAACTGGCTATTTTGTGCGGACACTGCAGCACTAAAATGAGAAGTTCTTAAGCATTGTTTCTTATCCACCACAAGGTGGTAGCAGTATTTTTGATGTGTCAATACACATGATAATCTACATCTCTGGATGATATATGGTCCTGTTCCTGTACAGAGTCCTCAGTTATACTTTCTGTAGAGAATCTCCATTCAGAATTCTGTGTAATCCAGAAATAGGCTGAATCTGTCTGGAGAACTGACCCACAGAGTTCTGTCCTGATCATGTATGCTGGATTTAGCCAGTCAGTTAATTACCAAGCCATGTGGGAGGTGAAGCAGGACTGTTAAAACCGGGGAGACACTAAGCAGGCTAATGCAGTGCGGTGTGCTTCAAGGACTACTGTTAAACCCCTACAATACAGAGGAATGTTTGGCTTCATATATATAAAACACTTAATATGATAGCAGTTCTAGAGATCCGTTTGTAGGTGAAACTTTTTTAAGAGAAGTAATGTTTAAATTTACAGCGTTTACCTTGTCAAATATCGCAAAGTCATTTTAAGGGTAATTATTCTAGCTGTTATTACAGCTCAACCATAAGATTTAATGCTGTAGTTAATTATATAGAATAATTGCTGTTATATTAATACATCTCTCAATTATGATAATAAGCCAACTCCAATTACAAACAGGCTCTGTTTTAAGGAAAGCTCAAGTAGAAATTATTTCAAGGTCCAGAATGTTCTACATCTTGATGTTTCGCATTTTAATGATAGTTTTCTGAATCACCTTAGCTAGGAGGCTTCAAAAAGAGGGAAGATATAAGAGGCTGATAAATCTTCTGGACAGACCCACAGGATGGGAGATGGATGGTGAGGCCTGACACGTTCATCTGCTTTGGTGAATCTCACTGAAATTAGCTTCTTGAACATGGTGTCAGACACAGCTGCAGTCCCACAACTGTGGCTCTGAATTCTGCACATCTCCCAACCTGGCTCTCAAAACTTGAGAAATGTTTACTTTCAAATTCACTAAATCTGAAGTCTTTTTTTTATTAATAATTTTATCCCAATTTTACCCTCTCCAATTTGGAAGTGCCAATTACCCAACCCCCTTACGGTTCTCCCCCTATCACATGATAGGCAGCCAACATGTTTTTTAGACAAAAAAATGAAGTTCACTATCTACTCACCCAGGCAAAGCATGGCCAATTTTGCTCTCTTATACTCCAGCTGGTGATGGCAAACAGTATGATTCAAACCTGCAATCCCTGGTCATGCAAAATCTCCCAATTTATATTAGGTGGAAACTGACACACATGCTTACTCAAGTCTAAACCTGTCAACAGTTTCTACACTACCCTGTACACTGACACTTTTCTTAAAAAATGGCCATACATTATAAATAAAGCGTGTATTCATATAAGTCTGTATCCACAATACAAAATAGTGTAGAGAACATAATCAATAAAGCTACAAATGAAAGAAATTTGCTGACATCATAACAGTTATTTTCAAACACAGAAAGCAATGTGCATACAGATGAGACTGTGCTGACATCACATAGCATTGTCTGCTTCATAGCCAATACAAGCTCAAACTAAGCAACAGAATATTTTCCTAATTGGTGAGACCCATCATCACTACTAGCCTAAGTACCTGCAGTATAATTTGATTTTATCGTATTAAGGGAAAAAAAAAGTGTAAATGAGGTCAGGATGTTGGATGATCACCCAACCTCATTAACAACCCCCATCTCATCCCAAAATTATTGGATGGAACACCATCATTCCAAGGAAGACAGCTCCATGGTTATTTCCCATAAACGACCTGACAATGATTGCCACCCTTAACAAAGTCTTGGAAATATATTTGACCCATTAATGTCATTTTTACAGTAGTTTATAAAGTGGATCAAAGTATCCAGGAACCTTTAGTTTGTAATTCATCACTTCCTGTGTCCCTGGTGTATAAATATGGCATTCCACAGAGGCCTTTTCTCTTACTCACTCTTATACATGGGAAAAAGAAGAGAATACACTATTCAAGTAAGGCAGATGTGTCAACATTCATAAATCAGGCAATTGCTACCAGAAAATAGCCACTCACCTGCAGATGCCTTTATGTACAGTCAGAGCAATCATCAAAAAGTTCAAAACATCTGGAACTGTGAAAAACAAGCCTGGAAGAGGATGCAAGTGTATCTTGCCACCATGCACAGTGAGAAGGATGGTAACAGAAGTAAAAAGTTCTCCAATACCCACTGTAAGAGAATTGAATCAAATGGTAGCATCTTGCATATGAGGTCTCCCAAACAACCATCAGGCACTATCTACAGACCAACAAGCTGTTTGGGAGGCATACATGGATACCAAGATAGAGCCAAGAGCTTTTTGGCAACAAACACTCTTAGTGGGTCTGACGTAACACCAAGGATGAGTACACAGAAAAAGACCTCATGCCCACTGTTAAGTATGGGGGAGGATCAGTGATGCTGTAGGCCTGTTTCTCCTCCAAAGGGCCTGGGAAACTTGTAAGAATACATGGGATGAACTCTTTGAAATATCAGGACATTTTGAATCAGAATCTGGTGGCCCCTGCCTGAAAGCTGAAGATGGGTCATCTCTGGGTCTTTCAGCAAGAACATGTGGCCAAATCTACTCAAAAATCGTTCACAAGGCACAAAGTCAAGCTCCTCTCATGGCCATCTCAGTCCCCAGACCTCAACCCAATAGAAAACCTGTGGGGTGAACTGAAGAGAAGAGTGCATAGGAGAAGACCCAGGACTGTGGACGATTTAGAGAGGTTGTGCAAAGATGAATGGTAGAAGATACCTCTTTCTGTATTCTGCTATCTTGTGAAGAGTTATAGGAGAAGATTCAGTGCTGTCTTGTTGGCAAAAGGAGGTTGTACAAAGTACTAACACCAGGGGTGCCAATAATTGTCGGACACATGATTTCACCCAAAAGATTTATTTCTTAATGTGTGATTTTTTTTCTCCCCCCACCAAATAAAAGCTCTTGAATTAAAGCTTACATATATATTAAAAGTTATTTAAAAATTTGAAAATTCTTAACCAGGGGTGCCAATAATTATGGCATATATGTAATAGGTTCCTATTTATCAGCTCCAGAGAGCCATATTCTATTTGCAGTACTTCTCTACAGGGTCCAGACAAGCTGCATGTATCTGTGTCAGCAATGGGTGCAACTGAATGTAGCTAAATGCAGTAGCTGATAGAACTGCAGATACAGTAATAGACGGGTGTAGGATCTTCATGCCTACCTTAACATCTGTCTGCAAAAATAATTCCTAACTCTCTCCATATTTACTTCCTCGGTCTTCTCTGATTAGCACAATGTTTAACATTTACTTAATTGTTATTTCCAATTGATTTAATCTCACAGTTACCATGCTATTTTACCTTTACCTCTTTAACTTGCTGTTTCTGCATTATTTCTCATTTACTCTTATCATGGTTACTACCCCAGACAACATCCCCTCGTGGGGCCTGTATTACCCCAACTGGGATCCAGAACGTTTTGTCCTTGGGTTCCATGTTGGTCCCACATATGAATGCCTACCAGGGTCCCTGGTTGGGACCAGGAGTGGTTAAACATGGGGGTCCTATGGGTTGAACACTGAACATGGGTCCTAGTGATGATGCTATTTCACTCTTACTTCAGTAGCTTGTATTTGTAGTGTGTTTCACATTCACCTCATTTTTGTTTCTCACAGGTTTTTCATATTTAGCTACCTCAGATGGCTGTTTGACTGTATTTTCTCACAGTTTGCTCATTATTTCACATTTACTACATTCTCTAGCAGTTAACTCACTTCACATTAAGTCATTTTCTTGCTTTTAGCACACTTCACATTTACGTCATCTTGTTGTTAACTCGCTTCAAATTCATGTTAGCTTGTGGTTAGCATACTTCACATTTACCTTAGTATCTTCTGATTAGCAGTTTATTTCATATTTACTTAATTATCTCTCAGTAAGAAAGCCCCACATTTACCTCATTATCTTGTGGTTATCTCAAGATTAGTGTGCTTCACATTTCTCTCCTTATCTGATTCAAGCTTAAGGGGTCTTTTTTTCTCTTTGATGGACACTGATAAATCATTGTTTTCTGTTTTGCCATCACCCAAACAAATGTATCCTCCAAACAGCCGTGCCAAGGAGTAATCAAATGCAACATGGCACTGCCTGACAACATTTATCTGCTGAATGATGAGGGCTTCTTAAGTACTAGCTTCAATGCAGCAAAGATTTAAAGTGCCCTTTAGGACTTCTTATTCGGGGAGAAACTTTGGTGAATTGCTATGGCTTACTTTGGAAACATTGATATGTGTTAAAATTGTTTTATGGTAATTTAATCCTTGTCGTATACTTTCTGACAATGGATATTGGCACTGGTTGTACAGCAAATACTGACAGGATGTGTATGAGCTAGGGTCATGTACCGTTAGGGTACATTACTTTCTTGTAAGAGATTACTTGTGAATGTGGAAGATTAGGACAGCCTTTCATCTTACTCACTCAGTAGTCTTAATGGACGTGAAATAAATTAAGAAAATTCTCATTCCTCAGCAATGTGAATGAGAGGCTGCCACAAGTCACAGGCAAAATTAAATGATCAAATCACAGCTGCTGGTATGAGCATTAACGGACTGAAGGAAACAAAAATATACTTGTATAATGAGTGAAAGCTCATTTGCGTCAGATTCTCAGGTGTTGAGTTCACAGATGAAATCTGGCAATGAAGAAAATTGTGCCTTTAATTCAGATTTGACCACAAAGTAACACAAACGTTTTGAGCTCTAACTGTAACATAGTAAACACATCCATTACACAGACTATTATAATAAAAATCTAATAGCAATTTTCTTGGATTATGCTGTATTATCAAGCTTGACAAATGGTTTCATCAATGATGCCTAAGGCAACATTTTAGCTACTTTAAGGAAAAAGAGATAAATGCATAACACCTCTGATGGAACATCTGCCACATCAATGGATTGGAAAAAATGTATTGACTATCATCTTCATATCGCATGTTAGGAGTAATGTAGAACTTCAAATCAAAATACCCTAAATCTCTGCCTCTGGTTCATTAAAAAAATATAAATGCAGTTTAAAAAAGCCACTTTTCAGTAATATTCAGCAGTACTGCCACATCTCTACATATTACTCTCACAGTGGTATACATTTAGAAAAAGTCACATGAACAATTTCAAATCAAAATGAAATTAACAGGAATTAAAATGATTTCAATAAAATATTCTTCATTTAAAACAAGAAAAAATACAAATTCTCAAAATGTTTTGGTCCAATTCATCACCAGACCTATCCCCGATTACAAATTTGCAGGATGTTAATGTACGTGCTATCAACACTTCACCCCCAGTACAAAATCTGCAGGAACTGACTGAGAATATTGAAGGACTTTCACTGGACACCATTAGGAATCACTACAACTCCATTCTGAGACACCTGGCATGTTGTGTTGTACCCGATGCCATACTGAGAGACACATTTTCTGTATGTAGCTCAATAAATATTGCCCATATCAGTCTAAATATTTTAATCATTTATTGTTCCTGGTAACTGGCATATTCATTCCGAATACACTCCCCTTCAAACGTATTGGAATAGTGAGGCCAATCACTTTAACTTTGCTTTAGACTAAAATTTCAAAATGGGTGGGTTCAGACAAATCTTCTGAACTATATTAAATCCAGATGTAAAGACCTGTAAATAAAACCTGAAATGTTGTTCTTTTGCTTGGCATTTCCTAATCAGAAATTTCTGCTCCTAATAAGAGATCAACCAGCGAAGCTAATTCTTCACAGCAATTTCCATCGAGAAACACAGTAATCATTAAACTGTGCAGTTTATATTGCTCTCAGTAAACAGGCCCATATTTGTAGCAGTTACTATTTAGGGCATTTTATTTTATTTAAGGCTATTTCCATTCTCTTTGATGAAGAGTATTGGGTTTGATTAAAATAAGATAAATAGTAGAGAACATGAACATTTATATAACATTTTTGTATAAGTGCTGTTTATTTTTCATTATCACCTCAATTAAATGTTTTAGTTTAATGATTTTCTGATGTGTTGACTTTTTTAATGGAGTAAATAGGTTAAGCTTTGGGATTTCTGGGTAAACATTTTGATTATCAGAGGTATTACAGAGTAACAGGTTCCTCTGGAGAGTAGATTGTGTGGGGTCTAACATAAGACACTATCCTGTGAGGGATATTATAATTGGAGTGCATTAGCATGAACATTTACAAAGCCTTCCAATTTCATTGGAAAAATGTTTCAAGAATATAAAGTCAGCTCTTCCAAATTCACCAAAAAATTAGTATTTTCTCCAAGAATATACACTCATCAAAAAAAAATGTTGCGCCCAGAAAGGAATAACCCGATTGCAATGCATGTCTTCAGTGGTGTTGTGGCAGACTGTCATGGAGTTGCTCAGAATGTTCAGAGGTCCTCACTCTTTGTAGGCACCATGGTCAGTGACAAAATAAAAGGTTTGTTGTGCACCACATGGTCTGTTATTCAATTTCATATGATGCCAGGTTCATTCTTCATTATAGGCACTTTGACAGCCCAGTGTTACATTAATAAAGTCCTGAATGCACACTCTAGTGCTCAATTCCTGCATACAATTATCTGCATACTGCTGCCATCTCACAAGACTTGAAGACACAGATGGTATGGCATAACCAGTCACATCTCCAGACCTGTCCCCAACTTAAAATGTTTGAGATGCTGTTGGACATGCTATCCACACTCCACCCCTACCACAAAATCTGAAAAATTCCAGCTGCATGGGATGGAATATCACTGGACACCATTAGAAACCTCTGCAACTCCATGCCAAGACACCTTGCATGTTAATTTGTACCCAACACCATACTGAGAGACACTACTTCTGTATGTGTAGCTCAATAGAAATTTGCCCATATCAATCTAATCTAATAATTTTTTGATTACATTTACCTGGTAAACTTTATCTACCTTCTGAATAGGATTGCAATCCAGCACTTCCTTCTGAGTGCAATTGTTGTTGTTTTTTTTAGATGAAGAGTATAGTATGACAGTATGCATTCATTCCAGCAAGTCAACCCAACTTGGCTACCAATTACCTCATTACTTTTAGTGGCTTTAAATATGTGTTGGCTATCATCCGCTGAGAAGGTCCAGGAGAAATGAAGACAGGTTTGCTCATAAATAGCTGTAGGGAACTTCCCACGTGGGACAAGAAGGCGACAGCATTGATGAAAGTTCTGCCAACACTTTTACAGAATTATCTTACATTACATTCACAAAAACAAAATTCCAAGAAAGAAGTGTCATGTAGAGACACAGATGATGTGTATGCCTCTTGCAATGTAAATGTAGTAGATGTTAATCCACTGAAGTAATTTATACTGCAGATGTTTTAAAGGCCACATATAAGCACATTTTCTTTACACTGTTGGATGGAATAATTGTCCTTCAGCTACATACACATTTCAGCATTGGCTTTCAGGTACAACAACACAAAGAACCAGGCACATAAAGAAAAACAGGCATAACAAGGACAAGATCAGAAAATGTAAGAGGAAAATTATTTAGTTGTAACTATACGCTTAGTTATCAAACTATTTAATGTACCCTTATTCAGAAAGATCCAATGCATATGCTCTATATGTCCAAATATTTGTTTACACCACTTCCAATGAAGTAAATTTTTTTTGTTATTGTTTTAAAGCCTTCTGTCCACAATTGGCCACATGGTCATTCTTGCAAGCAAAAAGAAGGATAGACCTGCGTATAGCAAGCTATCAGGAGGCCGTGACCAGCTACCTGCTTGTTTCTTCCTTGTGAGAGGTCACACAGGTGGACAGTGCCTGTTTCTGCTTATCCAGTGTTTGGGAACTGCTCTGCTGGACACCTTTTGACCCCCAAGTTGATTTGGGCTTCTCTTGACTGTGTTCTTCACTTCTGTAGGCAGAATTGACTTTCAAATAAAAATGACAAAATTGTAACACACAGGCTTTATTTATTGCTTATTTTGGAAATATTGAATCAGCTAAAACACAAAGATGGCTTCAGGCTCACTGCCAACAGTTTTCAACGATGGTCAAGCTTAAATTAAAGTAAAATTAAGTAAAGCTGTTGTTGCCAACAGACTATGTTCTTGCCAACTCAAAGCAAGGGGATTTAATTAAGCCCCCAAACAGATAAAAGCTTGCAAACAAACACACATCCAAACAGGCAGCATTAGGTTACTGTGTGCTCAGAGATTTCTTGGTTCAAGTGTTTGGTGTAGATAGCTGTTGTAAACACAGCTAAATTTTAGGTAACAGCATTTAAAGAACCCATCTGTCTCAACAATGTATCAGAAAAGAATAGGCATGTATCTTTGACAGTCATTCATATGACAGGTGCCCATATCATGTACACAGAAAGAAGGTAGATTTATCTTGTTTGGCAGGGAGAGGTTAGTAATTCAATTTGTGTTTAGGGGCAGACAATCCTAAAGTACACAGTGAGAGACAGACTGACATGCTGTCATTGACCACAAGCAGAACTGACAAGGAATGACTCACTTTCTTGTTGCTATGCTAGAGTTGTTATTTTAGTCTAGCTTTAACTGGACCATGAAACACAATAAGAAAAACAGACCTAAACTCAGAATTCATTAGTGCATTTAACATATAAAAAGGTAAATGTAACCCACTACAGATAGGGGCAAAAGAAAACTGCAACTTTACAAAGGTAAAAAGGTTCATCTTCCACCTTGACATATTTAAAATTTTAAGATTGATATAGTTGTATTAGCAGCTTTCATACATATATTGATACAGGGCTTCAGAGTAAGTAAACAATCTACACCAGCATTTTTCACCAGCACAGAAATAATAAAAATAAAATTGTATTTTTTGATTCATGATTGATTGACAGCCCTATTATTATTCTAATTATTATTATAATTGGATGTCTAAGGTTTGTATACATAAAATATAACCATAACACACTGTGTACAATATAATTTTGTTTCAAAATGAATTAAATGTTTTTGTAAAATTAGACGGGAGCTAAATGTGCTTTAACAAAATGTCTTTTGAAGTAAAACTCTTGCATATTACTGATGCAATACGTTCATATCAGTATTTCTCAACCTTGGTCCTGGAGGCACACTGTACATTTTAACTTTACCACACCCCATGCAAATCTGAAGGACTTGTTAATGGGCTGAATAGTTGGATCAGGTGTGGTAGGAGTGCAGAAAACTCAACTATGCAGGGTAGGTGTGCCTCAAAGACCAGGGTTGAGAAACACTGCCTTAGATCATACTATTGACTAATGAATGATATTTTGCAGAATAACTTTTGAAAATATCCTTTCCAAAACTAAAAATGCTGTGCACCTATGGACATATAGTTGGAAACAGCTTTGTTATTAGTTTCATTTTTCCATAGCTGTCACAGCTGAGCTTATAAGATGAACAAGAAAGATGTCAGGGAAATTCCCCAAAAAGGGAAGAAAATTTATGTTACAATGCAGAGTGATTTACATTATAACCTTCTTACAGGCACTCCACGTGCAGACTTCAGACTCAGCAACACAAATTAAAAAAGGCATTGGTAATTAAAATACACTCTGTTCTAGTGGATATCCTGATAGAAATCCATTAATTCATTATAAGAGCTTAAGAGTCTCTTATAAGAGCATTTACAGTTGGTTCTTCTACCTTCTCAAGTACTCCATTATTCATTGTTTATTTGGTACTAAATGTTAGGATGGAGAATGGAGGAGATAATAAATAGCTAGTGGTGTAAATACTCACTCATAGTGCTCTGGGCACATGCTCAGGAGTGTGACTGGGCTGCAGGAGAAGTCAACAGAGCAGGAAAACATCATTAGGTTAAAGTCAGGCAATTGGTATGAAGGAAAATAGAGAAGGCTTATAAGCCAAGGTAACAAATATATTTATTGACCCATTCCACCCAGTGTACACAGAGCTGTGTTTTTAACAAGGGGCCCTGCCACCTTATAAAAAGGTGAAGGCTAAAATAGAATATGGTGAGAAAATAGCTGAATGATGACAGCATAGGAATAGAGTGTAGTGTAGAGAGAGCAGGTGGTGTATTTGCCAATTTAAAACATCTGAGCAAGTGATGAATGTCCTGTCCTTTCATTTGCCTGCAGATGTCACTAAGGGTAGATCAGAGATTGCTTTTGTAATTAAATACCAAGCAATAAGAGGGGGGCACAATTCAAAACCAAATCTAAATCAGTACAGGTCAGTACACTCTGAGATGAGTGGTTCTATCTAACCTTATAGGACAAATCAATGACTGTAGAACATGAATGCCTTCTGTTCTATAGAAATAATGTCAAGATTTTCCATCGTGATGTACATTAGAGACAAGAGTCAGATCAGAGTTGCATACTCATTTAGTTGACCTGCCATTTACATTTTTCCCCTGGATGCCCAGTGTGTTACATTTCAATAGTAACAGAGCAGTTTGTGTATTTTATCACAAAAACATTTCCATCAAATGACAGTCCTGGAGCTAATCTCTGTTTGCCACTGAGATGAAATGAAGATACTATGCACTAATTTACCTCTTACAACCTGAATCTGCACTTTGTGGACAGTAACATGTAATTTTCTAGGCTTTGTATTCTGGATTAGACATCAGAGAAAGTATGCACATATCATAAAAAACAAGCTACCATATCATTATCAGCAAGAAATCCAGCTCAGAAAAAAGCTAAAACTCATTCATTTCCAAATGAATTAAATCCCAGTTTAAATGCCAGAGGAGCCTTCCAGTGCACATTTACTTCTCTGTCCACCTCAAAAAACTGATGAAGTCAATGACCCATATATTGGGTTGCAGAGGAAAATGAGAAGGGATGGACTGTTTGTTCTTTGGCCTTGCTCACACAGTGTTTGAATTTCAAAATAAAAGTGCAGACAAAGGATAATACACATACATACAAAAATTCAGTTCAAAAACACTTTGGATGATCAATTTTGATCAACAGGATATAAAGTGCTTTGATCAAAAGTTAAATTCAAATTCATACAAATATCTACATTTTGTTAATATTAACAACATTTTATAACATTTACTACAATTGAAGCAGGCTAACTAACTAACTAACAATAGCAAAGAACTCTTTG
Organism: Acestrorhynchus altus; assembly: GCA_034509495.1. Taxonomy (NCBI): domain Eukaryota; kingdom Metazoa; phylum Chordata; class Actinopteri; order Characiformes; family Acestrorhynchidae; genus Acestrorhynchus; species Acestrorhynchus altus. The sequence continues at coordinate 9,663,200 of CM067513.1, forward strand.
TCTGTTAATGCAACCAACGGCACAACGATATGTAAAACAATAGTATGATTAATTAGCCAGCTGCATGACAGATCACACCTACTCCATGTACTGCCTGTTCCAGCAAAGGTTTCACTTCATTCCTAATTGTAATCCTGCATTCTTATGATACAGCAGAATGATGTTTTAAAAACTGATTTTGAAGGAAAATAAAAATGTCCAAGTATTAGCACAGGGAAAACTGAGTTTAGAGGAGAAACATGAGACTGAAAATGAACTGTTTTGCCATTGAAACATATGGGGACGGGCAGAGCTACACATTATACTGCAACCAGCCAATATGTTCTTCCTATAGTCATTGGGACAAATTATTAGTCGAATGCATTTCTTGCATGCAACAATTGTTTACCCTTACAGAGGCAATCGTCTTAACCTTTAGAACCCTAGGCCAATTTTGGGGGATGTTTTCATAGTCTGATGTAAATTTCCCCAGCTGTTCCAATCTGAGAATTGGGATTGAAGGTCTGGTGCTTGTCAGTCAAAATGTCCCAGTGTTGGATCATGTTTTCTGATCCAGTTAGACACAGACAGCCTTGAGCTGCTATACTAGATTGTGGAAGTGTCAATGTTGTGTTCTGCTTGGACATGAAGCACAAAGTTTGTAACAGATTGGACTAAAATGGAGACAAGATGAAAAGACTTGTATTCTTACAATTCTTACATGACAGGGTTGATGCAATCATTAAAGAAAAGAAACATTTCTAACAGCTTAGAGGTTGTACTATTTTTAGTATTTGTAATTTTTATTAGTATCTATGTAGATATATATAGAACCATTTTCAGATGTAAAATCATTGTTGTTAATACTCACAAATCTAGATCACTTTCTAGAATGGCCTGCACTGGCAGGTATCCAAGGCGTGGATGTTTGGTGAAGTACTTCTTTGACCGAAACTTGTTCTTCAGCACTTTGGTGAAGTCACGCACATCTTCCCCAGAGGTTGTCTGAAACAATAGTGTCGGGGGACGCACTGCAGTGTGATACTGAACTGCCTCTGCTGGTCTTACAGCCCTGAAATTGTATTCTTTACTCTTTTAACCTTGCTGATATTTTGGTCTAAAATGATATATTGTAGTAATTTAGAAAAACACAGAAAAGCTAATGATGAAAGTTAGTTATGACCAAAGGCCTTACAGATAAAATTGCACAAACAGTTAAGACGTTTCAGGGTAGGACACGACAAGGGAAAAACGCTTCATAATTAAATGATTATTTATTTTTGTGATAAGATTAACATGATGTGTACTTTCATTTCACTTTCATTGTACACTAATATCTACTGGTTTTGAAAGTGGCTGTGGGCATAGGTCACTTGGTAATTTATTGCACCTGTCTCTACATGCAATCTGCTGTTTTGTACAAAAGAAATATGATGCCTTGGTTTTTCATATTACTATAATATACCAACTTTGCAGCATATTACTGCCAAACCCGCAAACCTCCTCTCTTACTCGTTTTAGCATTATGCATACAGACATGCATACAGTGAAATAATATATACACTGATCAGCCATAATATTAACACTTCCAATTGTTTTTACACTGATTGTCAATGGTATTGGCTCCACTTATACAGACACTTATATATTTGTATTTCTATAATTGAAGACTGTAGTCCATCTGCAATGACACTGACACAGTCCACCAACCAGAAGTATCTAGCCAACAGCGTCCTGTGGGCAGCATCCTATGAGCACTGATGATGGACTATAGGATGAACACCTTTCCAGCAACCAAAGTGCTTCTTTCTCTCACTTTACAACTACAAGGTGAACCAAATAAGTAGGAGTGTCTAATAACTTAGATAGTTAGTGGACACTTTGATTAAACAATCCAGCATCACTGCTGTGTCTGATCAACTTGTATCAGCACAACAGACACCAACACACCACCACCATATCCAGCACCCTCCATAATTATTGGCACCCCTGGTTAAGAAGTGTTTTTTGGCTTCTAATAGATTAATAATAATAAAAAAAATAAAATAAACAATAAAAAAATACAATGCAAAAAAAGAGAAAAATCTAAGCTTTAATTCAAGTGCCTTTATTTGGTGCGGGAAAAAAATCATATTAAGAAATAAATCTTTTGAATGAAATCATGTGAGAAACATTCATTCATTCATTAATTTTCTGAACCGCATGAAGGACATGGCTCGGTACACCCACTGTTGCTTAAAATAAAGCATTTTTAGAACGTTTTTTTCACTGAATCAAACTGAATCACTCGCCGTTCTGTTCGACTCTTCGATCTGAATCTTGATTCAGGTTCACGCATGCGCATTGTAGCTCGGCACGTCATCCAGGCTGGATTAAAATGGAGCGTTTTTTAGAAAGTCGAATTGGAAGTGGGGACGCAAAACGGCCGCGTCCAGGAACATCAGAACAGAAAAAATAGTGATGGCAAATTGAGGCTTTCTGAAGCACTGAGGACTTTTTCCTACTGTATCGAAAATAGATTCATTACTCAGAGCTTCATGACACAGTGGACATTAGCTGCATTTCATGGCCAAATCCTGAAAGTGCTTTTTGTATTTAGTGGACGTATTTAGTAACTGTTCCAGTGCATTAACATGACATTTGAGGTTTAAATAAAAAAACTGATAAAACAAATGGCAGAATACTTTGATGTCTGGATAATTTAATGTAATATATTAAAAGACATTACACCATAATATATTTTGAATGAATATATAATACACTCAGAATGTATCTTGATAAGGCACACTGGAGAAACCACACTTATAATCTGTCAGTCTGTCTGCCTTTCTCACTCTCTCTCTCGATCTATCTATCTGTATCTTTATATCTGTGTCTCACTCTCTATCTCTCTACCTCTCTATCTCTATCTCTCTGTGTATCTATATCTCCGCTAACAACCCTGAAAGTGCACGCCAGTTTTTGCTGCTTTTGAATCGTTCCCTAAAGCAGTCACGTGATTGTGTGCCAAAATGAAGCTTCGGACGTCATTGGTCATGTGATCAATGTAGAAGGTGGGGGTTGCAAAATTTACTGGAGCCTAAAAGGGGGTCACACAGTGAAAAAGGTTAAGAACCTCTGATTTAGAGTGTTTGTTGCCGAAAAGCTCTTGGCTCTATCTTGGTATCTGTGCATGCCTCCCAAACAGCTTGTTGATGTGTAGATACCGCCTGATGGTTGTTTGGGAGACCTCATAACCCCAAGATGCTACCATTTGATTCAATTCTCTTACAGTGAGATTTGGTGAACTTTTTACTTCTGTTACCATCCTTCTCACTGTGCGTGGTGGAAAGATACATGGAAGTCCTCTTCCAGGCTTGTTTGTCACAGTTCCAGATGTTTTGAACTTTTTGATGATTGCTCTGACTGTATATAAGGGCATCTGCAGGTGAGTGGCTATTTTCTGGTAGCCATTGCCTGATTTATGAAGGTCAACACACATCTGCCTCACTTGAGTAGTGTGTTGAATAGTGAGTCTCTTGTCTTTCCCATGTTTAAGAGTGAATAAGAGAAAAGGCCTCTGTGGAATGCCATATTTATATCCCAGGGAAACAAGAAGTGATGAATTACTAAATAAAGGTTACTAGATACTTTGATCCACTTTATGAACTACAGTAGAAATGACATGACAATTTTCACTTGAGTTGAAGGTTGCTTTTTTCTAAAAAAATTCAGAGTGAGATTATGATTCTGCAATAAAATATTTATTTTAAGGCTTTTAACACATTTTAACTAGGGATTCCAATAATTATGTAGGGCGCTGTCATTGTCATTCCAATGGTGAAAATGATCCACCACCCACATAATACCTGCTGTGTTGGTTGTGTAGGGTCCTGAACATTGAAGAACAAGGTAAAAGGATTCTACAGGTTCCAACGGTAGGAATAGAATAGAATAGAATAAAATAGAATAGAATAGAATAGAACTTTATGGACTACAGTCTGTATTTATAGGACTACAAATTTATGGTTGATTGGTGTAAATTAGATGATTGATATAAGAACATATTTACCTTTTAGCAAATACCGAATGGCTATAAAACAAGGCACTACATGTGCTTATGTAAGAGAGTAGCAGAAATATAGGATGCTTACTGGGGTGCAGTATTCAACCATGGGATAATTTAGCTTGTGACCCTTGCTGGTTCTTCCACAGAAAAAACACCTCTGACACACGTTGTAGTTAAAATGTTTCAGACTGCGATACCTAAAGAATAAACACATTTATCATTTTTTTCAATGCTGCTCTCCTATCTATATATGTATGACAGTGGTATTGATAAAATATATAACAGATCATACAGTTACTATTAGTCATATGATATAATCGCTTCTATGCTCTATATATAAAATATGATCTCTATGCTTTCATTTACCTAAAGCCCACCATGGGACTTTCTTTACAGATGTTGCATTTGGCCTGATGTATGGCAGTCTCTGCTGCAACCACTCTGTGTAGCACTGGTAACCATACCATTGACTGAGGCTCCAGGTGCATCCATTCTACAAACTGGTCCAGCTCAATCGCTTCCATATTGCCCACCTGGAACAAAGCAGAGACAGATGTCACCAATTAATAAATGACAGTAGTGACACGAAGATGAAGAGAATAGAAATTCTGAAGCAATTTTAAAATGTTATACATTAAACTATCTATGGTATGTTTTTCACCAATCCAAATAACCCTTTAATCAGACAAAATATCACTTAAGTATCATGAGTTGTCATGGTTCTATTAGAACCACTGGCTTTATATATGAACTCCTGAAGAACCAGTTTTAAGAGTACAAGTGGAACAGAGCAAAGGTTGATTTTAAATATTTTAAATATTTAAACATGTATATTCATTTCATTTTTTAAATCAAAGCATTTTTTGTACAAATAAAAGGTTTATGAATGGCTTATTTGCTATATGAAGTTACAATGCTAGTAAAGGAAATCTACATTTCCATAAAGCTTGTCAGCTGATGGAAGCATGATCTCCTCATAAATCTCCTGGTAGATGCTGCATTGACTCAGGACTTCATAAAACACAGCGGACTAACCCCAGCAGACAACATGGCACCGTAAAACATCACACTGTGGAAACTCCACACAAGACTTCAGACACCTTGGACTCCATGACCCTCCAATTCCTCCAAATTCTAGGAGCTTGACTTGAGACTAAGACTCTTCATTTGCAAATGAAATGCAAAATTTACTAAATTGACTAAAAAGCAAAAGTAAAATGGTCGTAAATATGTTGCTTTATATTTGAACTAAAGTACAGGAAGTTTTTCACAATAATCTTTTAGTACATGTCTTAAAGTTTGTAGACACAGGTTTTTGATTGTGCTCCATTACTCCCTAGAACACAAGTCCACTGCTCCACAGCCCAGAGCTGGGGGCTTTGTACTCCACCAGTCAATTACTGGTCACAGAAACTGTAGGTTCATGTGCAGCTTCTCCAGACTCTCTCATTCTACAGGTTCTAAGAAAGCTGTAAACTATGTCACCATCAAACTGACAAAGAGAAAATTGTGTGATTAAAGGGGAAAATATTCCAAAAGCAGTTTTTAGTGGGGCACTTCAGCTCCATCAGTTCATATTCATCTATTATGAAAGTGCTTTTACTTTCATAATAGGAGAGTATAATATATTTGGTATATTTTTGGTAATGTGGCCAAAAGGAGCAATAGTGGTCATGCTAGTCCTTTCCTGTGGCACTGGGCCTGTTACCACATTTATGAATTCATTAGAGCAGGCCAGTAAGGAGCAGGGCTATCAACACCACCTCTTTCATTACATGGAACATTAAATAAAATGGGTCTTCAATATGACAGACACAGTAAAGGGAGTAAAGGGAGATGACTTTCAGTGGAGGCGGAAAGAATTGACAAGATTTAGAAATCCATTATATCTGTAGATGCATTTGATATCATAAGCATTCCATCATGATGCTTTACAGGCACATATGTGCATAAATCAAATTGATTCACTTCAGTCTTTTCACAGCTTATAACAACAGAGATAAGCAAGAAATTTTGTTGAATGTTTTCATCAGAAATGCAGATGTTATTTAATGTCCTTTAGTACATGAATCACTGTCCACAGTTACATTTTAGTCTGCACTAAATGGCAACCCTAAGAGCAATTATCATAATTTCCCTCATATTTATACAAAAAGAAAATACAAATGATAATGACAAACTCTTCTAGCTAAACAAACAAACCTACGCACTCACACAAGGAAAGATACGCCTGTAAGCATTTTTCAAAATAATTTTATGAGTGTGTGGAAATGTAGTGGAGAGCAGTGTATCTCTTCAGTGTAGACAAAGTACACACTAAATATTGTGCGTTTATCTAAGTGAAAAGCCAGACACACGCTAGTAGTGTTAATCATGGGTTATTAGAACTGAAAGCATATATCACATTTACAATTTTTGAACCAAATATGAAAATAGCAAATTCAGTATTTTCTTTTTTTATTACATGAATCATAATTAAAATGAACATTTTTATATTTTTATAATTAATAAGAGCATTAGTGAGGTCAGGATGCTGGATGATCACCACCCCCAACTCCCAAACTCATCAGAACACAATTCCACTGTTCCACAGATCAATGCTGGGGAGCTTTATACACCTCTAACCCACACCTAACACTAAGCATGATGCCAATAGGCTCATGTGTGCTCCAAGGAGTCCTACTCTATTGGCACTGTTTCTCTAAAGGGAACCTTTGAACTATAAGGTTCTATCTGTATTCTGAGCAGTTTTAAGATGTTGAGCTTTTATAGTGACATTGACCTACAGTGGTATGAAAAAGTTTGGGCACCCCTGCTTAAAATGTTAATGTGAAACATTATGCAAGTTAAAGATCCCCAAAAGGCATACAGATAAGATAGAAAACACTTTTCAACTCTCACATTGTTCAACACTTTTAAACAACACTAGTGTATTATTTTGGTTTTGTGAAAAAGATTGAAAAAATAGAGTAACTTGGCAAAAGTCTAACTTTGACTGATGTCCCAAACCTTAATTAAATTATGAAACTGCTTAGGATTATGAAACCTTTGCATACCATTGTCAATACGAGTCTAAAATACACACAACTTAGACAATGCACATCCAAGTAGATCTTCAGTAAATATCCTTAATAGTATTATGCGTTCACATGAGGCACCACTAAAGCAGTACTCTTATTTCAGTATAAATTCTCAGTAATTTTATCATCCCTGCAAAATAGCTTACTATGGCTTATTTTATAATAGTTCATCCAATGGATCCAAATTTTGAACATATTTACATGTTTTAACAAACAAAACTGGTATTTTCGGCAGCCCTAGTTGAACTGAGTCACGGTGATGGTGTTAGACTCACATGCTGAAAGCAGCTGCGGACGCTGGGCTCCATGTTGCTCCCCCCGAAAGCAGCAGCCTCCCCAAGCTGGTGAGGGATCTGCATGGTGTTGTGCAGTAGTAGGGCTAGCTGCCTTGGGTTACACACTCCTGCAGAGCCAGCCACCTGACTGAACAGGTCTGAAGAGAGCAAGTATCAGGACTGTATATTTGACTGTAATCACAGACCATTACTTCTGAGGCCATGTGTCAAGAATCTCTTGCCTTCAGAGCAATCTTAATAACCTGAATGTGAAACACTACTCTTAGAGTAGTGACATACTTACATTTGTACTTATCCTCAAGGTGTCCTTTTGAAAGGGAAAGCAACCCAATCTTCATGCTCAGGGCTTGAACCTTTCCACTTCTACCCCTAAATATCACACAGAAAACAGAGGGGTACTGACTGAAAATCTGATCTTAATCTACAGTCACTAAGGTAGAAAAAGGCACGTAAAAACCTCATATGAAATCATAGGAAATTCTCACTAGGGCCAAATCAAACAGAATTCTTTGAGAATTAAGAACATTTCCATATTTTAATATGTATAAGAGTTGTAATAGAAACCATGAGCTCATCGTCACAAATTTTCTGGTAATACAATTTGTCTTTAAGCAATAGCTCAGAAAAAAAATACCTAATTAACTAAATGTTCCCCTTTCCTACAGGTACTATTCAGAGTAACATACATAGGGCTGATTAAAAAGATTAATGAATACATTGCATAGTTTGTTTCAGTTTTAAGAAAAAGCAAGACTGCAAATTATCACACACAATCTTTTTTGTTAAAAAAAATAAAAAATAAACATTAATTAATTAATTAATTAAATGAATATTTAACTTTATTTTTGGGAGGGTGACAGAAATGTGTAGTGTGGTGTGCATGGCAAACTGGCTACAAGAAGCATTTTTATTTTATTATATATTGATGATTTTTAAATTAGAATCTCTTATTTAAATGAGTCATACTTTAAGGGACATAATTAGCCTCAAACACAACAAAACATTCCTAGTTAAAAGAAAAGTTACTGCAGTGCAGCTCATGGCTCAAATTTTTTTATCAGATTAATCATGTGCAATAACATTCATTTTGAAAGCAAATTACATCTTTACAACCCAAAACTATCTCTTAAATCATAATAGATAATGCCTCATTAAATGTTTCAGACAGCTGGTTTCCATCACCAAAACTATGACTCTGAACTGTAATGTACTGTAAAATGTAAATGAACTGTAAATTATTTTGTTTACATTTTAATAATTACATTGCTTATTCCACTTCATATTCTGTATAGAATACAGAATACATGTTTAGAAATAGAAATTTTTCTCTATTAACTATACAGACCACATTTGAGGTTGATGCAGACACAAGGTACCATTAATAACATAGAGTTAAATAAGTGTGAACTACATAGAGGTGAGTTTTTTCCCCTCACAAAATACCAAAAAAGTAAACCATTTATCATTCAGAATTAGTCAAAAAGTATTTTTGTCTTCTAGTTGTCCTAACCAAAAGAAAGCATTCAAATATCACATCATATTGTGTCAAATGTAAACAGCTTCTGTAAGCTGATTTGTTTTTAATGAGCAGTATAAACAGCTTTTTCTAAATCAAAAACTATGTCTCCTTAATATCACTGTAGTTGCTCAAACACAACAATGAGGTGAGCTGGAAAGACAAAGCTGAAATTAATGTAAATCTCCTACTGTTTAAATGTTCAGAAATAAAGTCCGTAATCTCACAGTAAGTCTCCTCTTGAGTTGAACACATTATGAGAAGATCAGTTCACTAAAATAATACAAATAGACTTGGAACAGCTGAAAATAAAAGAGGAAGGGCAACAGCAAGATGGATGTGTTCAAACAGAGGAATAATGAATGAGCTAATAATAAACCTGGGGTTACAAATAGAGGACAAGGTGTTCTGGAGAAACACTGTTGATATGATTTTTTTACTATGCAAATATTTCTGTTTAAAAATAACATGTTTGTTCAACAACAAAAGGTAAAACTGTTTGTGTAAACTGAGCTGAACTAATTTAATTTGCAAATATTTAGTCCTTTATAATCTTTTTAAAGTCCTTTTACAGCCTTTTTATTGAATTACTGAACAAGTCCTGTTCATACTGAAAGAAAAAAATATGAAGTCTTGAAAGACATTAAATCAAGTCAAGAAAGAGGTTTAATGTCTGATTTTTGTCTATTGCTACTCCTAAGCAATTTCGGGAGAAAATAAACATTGACAAAGTTAATAACCAAATAAAACAAAGTCAGTTCAAATTTCACTCCTTAACAAAATTCCTCTGAAAGGATTTCTGGCCAGTCCCTTGCCCTTCCAATAGAATCACATATTGAACTTCACTTGATCTAACAGGAATGGAATAGAAGAACTTGTTTTAAAAAAGAGTATAAAACAGGTGACAAATCTTGGTTGATGAATGACTTTTGGGGTAAGGGGGAAACAAATTAGATTTGTAAAACTAATCAACATTTTAAAGCCTTCATCAAAACCACATACACACCTGTCATAGACATTTAGAAGCCAGTTGAGACACAAGTCCACACAAAGAGGGATATTGATCAGATCTGGATAGACCTGCTGAAGTTCAGAGTAGACTGTGAATAAACAGGTTATGATGCCTGGAACCTCCAAAAGCTGTCCATTGTGAGAGAGCTGATGTTGGTCAAAGACATGCTGTGCAGTGGCCAACTCCAAAAGGTCCACTGAAAGACACAGACGGTATTCATTTACGATTTCATCTTCACTCATTCTTCGCCCCACAAGGGACACGTCTTTAATGAAATCCATTCAGTGCATATTAATGGAAAGCAGCAGAGCATAACTCATTCGTTGGCATGTAATGAAAGTTCCAAACTCAAAGGCTGGGGAAAAAATTACACTAATTTCCTATCTGGACTCATCAGATTTCCAACCAATTATATGTTCCATCAGCTCCTTCCCAGCCCGTAAGGTCCATTACAACAAACATTTGCCTCCCAACCCACTTGACAGAACACCATTTCAGTACAGCTTGTGCTACACTAATGTTGTCATTAGTTGCGTTTTGGCCCCAAAGCACTTTATACCCCTGCTGTGACTGGGAGATTTAGTACTTAAAAGCTGGGTTCAATAAAGGCCACCAAATATGCTCAGAAAAATGGCCTATGAAGACTGCTTGGCTGAAACTGTCATCAACTACATTAATCACTCTATTGTGTATTAAACACCCTCCTGGGATTGATATTGAGATAAATAATTAGAAGCAAAAAGATGTAGAAATAGGTGAGGAGGCACTCACAACACAAGGCTTTCTGCACTCTGCGGCTCTTCATAGCCATACGGTAGGCAGAGAAGCATACATGCCCCAGATCAGCTGCAAAAAAATATTGGACCAACAGCTTTAAGCATCATTTGAATAAATCCTATGAATTGCAAACTAATCCTTGTTACCATCAGCCAACAATTTCAAAACATCTTAAAAAATTAAAAGGAATTACCCATTTTCACCCCACAGTTTGCAACTTCTCAAACTCTCTGCTCTTATGAGTCACCTTCAGAAATGATGAGATGCTAGAACTCACCCATTGACTGAAATAGCTGTGTCATTTGTGGATGATCCCATGACGTTGTCTGCCACTCGTGACTAAACGTTAGTAGCAAATCCAGGGCCAGAAATAATGCAGTATGTTAGCAATGGTGGAACAAGCATTGATTACACACTGACACTATGAATATAGAGTAGGAAATAGAGTATAGAGGTTAGGATTTTACTCACTTGATGTAGTAAGGAACACTGTTATGAAATACTGCCCTCTGCCATGGGGACTGAACAGAAACTGTTGAGTAGACATGAACTCCTTCATATCTAATTTATTTATCAATACTAGTGTTTGGCAACCAATTCAGCACTGAAACACAATACTTTTAAATTAGCTAGATGAATTCTGTATTGATAAAAAGAGATTGTGATTAGTTTTACAGACTTAAGTCTAGACTTAACTCACTGGTGATTTAACATAGTGATTTAGACCATAATACTAATACTAATAATAAAACTACTCCAAGCCATGAAACTATCCTATGGTGCATTTTAGAAAATATGGTTGGACAATAATGGAAAAAACATTGCAATATTTTGCTGTTCTACTAGAAATATTGCAAAATTGAATAAATACATAGATTTACCAGATTTGATCCAACATGTCATGATATTAATAACACACTCTGGTTTTCCATTATTGGAGTAAAATAAATGATACTGGACACATATAATCTGCTTCTGGTAGATATGTGATGGAAATGAGATCAGCACAATTTTTGTATCACTTTTGTATCAAGCAGTGAAACTTTCAAAAATGTTTTAAATATCTTAATTTTACATTGCATGTCTTGCGAAGTGACTTGTGTATTTATGCATAATGAATGCTGATGATTATGATGCGATATATGTAAAGTGTTTATAATGTTTGCCATTTTAATAGAGGTTATTGAGATAAACTTTGTATCCGTATCTGTATAATTCTGGAATCATCACAACCCCAGCACATACCATGGTTAATAGGAAAAGAATGAAAACAGCCTGAACAACAACTGGATCTAATAAATGATCATGTTTCTGAACCCACTTTACCAGATAAGAAGTCTTGGGTGAGTGGTCTGTTATCATCTTGAGCATCTAGGAGCTGCCTGTGCTGATTCATCATTGCCCCCTGTGAAGAATTAATAAAAGGTAACAGGCTCTATCTCGGTGCTTTTAAGCTCTGACTGTGCAGCATAACAAAGGGAAAGACATCTTAAATTCTGGGTGATGGTGCAGTGATTGAAAGTTGGAAATGGACAACCACACAGGGGACACAGCATCAACTAGGATTTCTGAGAAACAACAATGCTTTGAAGGTTCTTTCATCTAAGTAGAGTGTAAAGGGCAGAACACATAACAACGTGTGTCAGAGATGAAGGAACAGCCTCAGGTGTTATAGCCTGAAATGTGAAACACCAGACACAATTATCATGCAGACCATCTCCACTGCAATAGACCTACTGCACTTATCACTGGCTCTGGTAGACATGTAGTGTTCATTTTCTTTTTTGATTGTTTTAACAGTTCTGTGATGAAATTCCAAGATGCTCTGGAAATTGCACTCTGATAATTGAAGTTTTTTTATATATTGTTTTTAAAATTTAACAGAGTTGTTTTTGCTTGAGTGAAGAACAATCCATGGATGCTACTCTGAAAGGGGTAGCTTAATTATCAATGTCCTCTAGTAGCCCAGATCAATGGAGAAGGTCAATATTGTGGTCCAGTGGATCCCCAAAAGACTGTGACAGTCACACACTCAACAAATCCAGGACAAGGACACAAACTACAAATGAAACAAGGTGAGATGGGAGTGCTATTACTTTAACTTTAAAAAAATAATCAATTCTGCCCTACCAGAAATGAAATATGAACACAATGAAAAGGTCAAGTAGTTGTACTAGAATGTATGGCTGATTTAATATCCATGCAACCCCTGTTCAAATCTGATTCACTGCACTGTGTACAAGCAAAATTATTTTACATGACATTTCATGGGCACCATCCACTGCTGACATGGCATTTAGACATTTGATTTTCTACTAGACCTACCTTGACCTTTCATATTTTCAGCATCTTTCAGCTTTGAGTGATAGAGCCCTGATGAGTCTCACCTCTGAGATGATCATTTGTGTAGCGGGACTGTGAGGTGGTGCCGATGAGACCGGAGCCAGCTGAATGTCAGGGGGTGGAACCAAACTGACACTGACATCTGTCGCACTCATATGGAGTTCTACTGCTCCATCAATAAAGCTCTGGTAAACAAACAGATATTTTATTCACAGACACAAGTCTCTGAAGACACCTCCATGTACTATACATATAAATGGTTCTCAATCCTAACCAAGCACTGTTTGAGTAGGATCTGGCAGATCTGGGACTACATAATCTGTGGAGATAGAAATGATGCAACCGTCTTGTGCTCTTAAATTCAGTTTGCATCCCGTATATAACCTATACCCTACAGGTAACAGCATTCTTTGTAATTTACATATGTATGCTCATAATCCTGGAAGTTTCACAGCTTATTCAGAACCAAATCCATACTGTTATAGGGCCCATCTCTAGATATGCAGTCATGTGGAGAGACCTGTGTGTGTGTGTGTGTGTGTGTGTGTGTGTGTGTGTATATATATATATATATATATATATATTAAGGTATGCTGGCATTTCCCCATTTAGCTGAAATACCCTCAATTACATGTTTACTATAACCATCTACCAGTCTCTGACATCAGCAGCCTCCATACAGAATTCTTGCAGCTGTGGGATGTTTTAGTTTCATATTTTAGACAGGTGGTCTCACTTTTCCCTCAAGCCCCCTCTGGTACAATAAAGAATTCAGTGGATTCTATGATGGAGAGTTCTCCAGGCCCTGCTGCAGCAAAGCAGCCCCAAACTATAACTCTCTCCATATTTCACAGTTGGTATGGGACTCTTGTTCTCAAATGCTGTGTATGGTTTGTGCCAAACATGTCTCCTGTTACTGCCCAAATAATTCAACCTTAGATTAATCTGTCCAAAACACATTGTTCCAGATGACATTTTCAGATTGTCTGAGACTTCTTTACACATCTTGCAGTCTGCTCCTTATCTGAACTTGATAAGACAAAATAAAATAATGATATAATTTTAGACATTCTAAGTTTAAAATACATTTAATTATATAAAAATATTAAGGTTTTCATGAGGTGATCTATTTTTTTCATGTGACTGTAAGTCAAACTGTAAGATGGTCATTGATCTTTGGGGCTGTGGATACTTTAGGGCCAAACTATATTAGAAAACCTAGTACAGACAGTAGAAACTCCAATGAAAGCAGGAAAAACTATTATTTAATATCCTTGGTTTCAGAAGAAAAAAATTCCTATTTAATAAATTAACCTGTCTGTTCTATGCTATTAATTCATATGCAACGTTGTAGAAGAAGAAAATCTAGGTTTTTGGCTTGTTCACCATAAAATATCACTCACAGTGGTCTTCTCGATACCATCCAGTTCAGAGTTGACTAGAGTGTGACCATCTGAGTGCCACCCTTGCCCAAAGATCTCCATCTCTGTCAAGCCCAACTCCTCTTGATGTATGGAGTCCTGTAGGTCCTGGAGCTTCTCCAAAGCCCAGCTGACCTGCTGCTGCCAACTGGCTGCATGAGCACAGAATTGTTCCCAATGCTGCTGGACCTCAAGGGCTTGATCCTGCATGACTCGGGCCAGGCATAAACTCCTCTCTGGTCCAGCACAACCTGAGTATTGATTAGAGAAGAAGAGATAACCCATACCAGTGTATCATAAAGAAGAAATAATCTGTGATGTTGAAAACCCATAAAGCAGGACGATCTCTGTCAAACTAATACTTGAATTAAGGTAATGTTCCTTTCCTCTTTTATCTGATCTCTCTTTTCTCCTTTCACATTTTTCTTCATTTATACTGATGTATCACCAGTGCAATCTCTAGAGCTAAATTACACAGACTGAACCTCCTGCCTATCGCAAGCGATTTGTGGCAAGAAGCATAATAAAACTAATCTCATCCCGACTGCGTTTCCCTGATCAACCTTTGACTCATCACAAAGACTGGAATATACTCACTGCCTGTCACAAGTATGGGGACACTTTGCCTTTAAATTAAATGTTTTAATTGTCTCTTTTGGTCAGGGATGTTTGCTTTTGAAATGGCCCACACAAGTTCACCAGGTCCACCAGGATTTTTCCTGCTTCTCCCATAACTGCCTTGGAACATGCACAGAACCATCAATTTACACTTTGTCAAAATGTTTTAACAATACTTAAATACATTGACTCCTTTTGATGGTCATACTTGTATGATTCTACAGCTGAAACTTAGAATCAAGTTCTACAACTACAAACAGGTCAGAAATTCAAGACCTCAAAGCTCAAAAATAACAATTTTCACAAATTCAAAGTGTGAAAGGACAATAGAAAGAGATGGTCATGAATTTCATTTTAATCAATCTTTTCCGGAGGCAACCTTATATGACACTGCTCTACAGGCCAGAACCTGCCTGTGTGCTGCATAATAATCGGATCTATTCTGTGGTAGTGGTTATAAATCCAGCTGAGATTTACACCTATCCCTTTCATCACTTCATCACTCTGGGCCCTATCAGCTTTACTGTCTCCATTGCCATAAAAGTGATATATATTTATATATATATATTTCAACTCCCAACGATGCCATTGACTTGCAGTAAGAGATGAATCCAGGAAAGGAAGTGTAGTATAAAAGACAGTAAGTGGCAGATGAAAGCCAGTGATTTACTTTAGAAGGATAAAAGCTATGTTTTTCACCTGACAAAATATGAAAGGTTGACAGCTATTAAGTTGGTATTCCAGTTGCTGAGTGACAGATGAAATGGTGAAATTATAAAAGAACACAGAGCAGAAAGCCTTTCTCCAATTGTAGAAGAAAGAATCTGAGGAGATTCTGCAGGTAAGGGAGTATCTTCTGACCTGCTGCTGTTTCCGTGTTGACTTCACACAGAGCATCCGCAGGCTTCAGTGCCAGAGACAGGCGCAGCTGCTTCAGAATGTGATCTAAATCCTGCCTTCGACTGGTTAACTCACTCTGCAGAGCCTGTGTTACACAACAGATGATTTAATCAGACCGTACTAGAACATAGGCACCATTACACCATCACACCCTCTACTGAATAGCTGAATTAGCCATGTTTGCCCAAATACATCTTAGAACACTCTCTCTACCATTTAATATGGTCTTAATAAAGTTCTTTTTGAATTTGGGGCCTTTTTTATTATTTTAAAAAGGAAAAAAGAACCATAGGCCAATTTTGTGTAATGTTCTCATAGTCTGACATACTTTTATTTGCCTACTTTCATTTATACTCCTATAAAAAATATTTATTGGAGACAGTCACATGTTTGATGTTATATTCAGAAGATCCTAGACAACTCAAATGTGTCTTCATCATGATGTAAAAATTAACAGAATTTAAATATTTGTATGAATTTGACCATGTTTTTATAAAACATTCACTTGCACTCCTTTGGCATTTAAACTGGCATTTAATTCAGTTGGAAACAAGTGAATTTTAGCGGTTTCCAAGCTGGATTAGTCACTGATGATTCATTATCAACAATGATGTGTTATGTTTTAGATAGGGTAAGTCATGTAGTTTGTTATGTGCATCATATCGGTAGATGTGTGTATGCAGAAACTTGGATCAGCTGAAAGTCACCTTCAGGCTCTGTGTCTTATAAGCAGGGTGTAAACATTTAATTTAATGAGTTAACTGTCAATATTAGGAAATATTCTTGTATCATTTCCTGTGTGTTCTCCACTGATAATGCCAGATGGCCAATAATATCACAGTTCAACATGGCTATTTTTAACCTTTAGTTTTATTACACTAAATCACTTCATAAAGATGGCTGAGTGGCTGCAAGCTGGGACCGCAGATGTGACTGAACTGAAAATCTGATGGCCAGTTTTGGGATAATATTAAAGCAATTCATTAAGACAACAGAGCTAAATGAGATTCTTGCTTCATGGTGGCATCAGTGTTACACATTGCCAGTGAAATCATTGTGAGAAATAACTCAGAATTGTTTAAAGCATGCTGTGGATAGTGCTGTTGCCTCACAGCAAGAAGGACCTGGGTTCGATCCCCAGTTGGGGCTACCTGGGAAATTTCTGCGTGGAGTTTGTATGTTCTCCCCATGTCCACGTGGGTTTCCTCCGGGTACTCCGGTTTCCCTCACAGTCCAAAGACATGTGTGGTAGGTGAATTGGTGACTCTAAAGTGGCCATGAATGTGTGTGTGTGTGAGCCCTATGATGGAGTAGCGCCCTGTCAAGGGTTGTTTCCTCCCTGCCGGCTGGGCACCTATTCCTTATTCAGGAATAAGCAGTATATAAAATGGATGGATGTTTAAAGCACAACACCTGACAGTAACTGAACACAGGTAGACCTTCTGCAATACGGCTTTATCTTTGTTTGTTTGTCTATTAAGGGGGGTATTGAGGGGAGCAATGCAAGAGATAAAGCTAGCAGGACACGCAAATATCGATCTACTTTCTGAATAGTTTTGATCTGAGAAACTTCATCATCAACCTAACATGAGGTAAATAAAACCACATAAAACAAGAAATAGAAGAATGATATCTGGGACCCAAACACTTTACCTACTGAAAATTAAGTTTTAAGCCAAAGTGAAGAATTTGATTAAAGTGATCATAGATCAAGGAGTATGGATAAGGTCTAGTATACTTGTACATTTTAAGTCATGAGGTTAAGCTGTCACATATATTATAATCTTTAAAAATAAAGTGAAATTTGTGTTGTTCCAGTATTTATTTTGGCACTGTGGGCAGGTTTTGAGGAAACTGAGATCTCCATAAATTTGACAGCACACAGAAAAATGAATTGCTCAAAAATCTCCTGCTCGACGCTGTGTGGACTCTGGACTTGATAAAACACAGTGGACCAACACCAGCAGATGACATGGCACTTTAACCATCACAGACTGTGGAAACATCACATTGGACTTCTTCCTTGGATTCTGTGCTTCTTCACTCTACCTACAGGCTCTTGGAGCTTGAGTTGAGAATTCCAAATGAAATGTAAAATGCACTTTAATCTGAAAAGAGGACTTTGGAGCACTGACCTCCTTAGCCCAGGTAAGATGCTTCATCTCTAGTTCAGGAGGGGCTTGACATTAGGAATGCTGCAGCTGTAGCCCCTTTCCTGGAGACGTCCATGTGTGCTGAATTGATGCACTGACACCAGCCTCAGTCCACTCCTTGTGAAGATCTCCCAAGTTCCTGAATTAACTTTTCTTGACAATCCTCTCAAAGCTGTGGTCATGCCTATTACTTGTGCACCTATTCCCACCACATTTTACCCTTCCAGTCAAATTTCCATTATGTTGCTTTGAAACAGCCAGCAATGACCTCATGTGGCTTTCACTTCTTGTGGATTCATACCGATTTATACTGTACTTGAACTGTAATTTAAAAAGTAAAACCCAACAAATGCATTTTATATTACATTTATGCTTACATTACATGTAATGAATATAATAAATGTAACAGTTAACTTTTTTTAATTCAATTATGCACATAAATGATTTTTTGTTTGTTCAAAAATATTCTATTTTTTTAGTTGCACTAGTCCAGTGTATCAATAGCTTCGCTGGTGAAAATATAATGTAACTGACCATACAGTATCTGTGTTGCTGCAACAAATTATTGATGTCCTCTCCAATGGGAAATTGTCTGGTCAGCTCTTCATCCTTCATCTTCACCCAGAACCATAGTTCCTCCAGTAGAGCTATTATTCCTGCCCATCTTTCACCAGGAAGCTCCACATGCTCCCTTATGGATTCACATCTCATGAAGCTGTAAAATGCCCAGAGCTGCATTAACTTGTAAACATTTAAAAACAAGTAAATAGCAACATATGGAGGCAAAAAGTACTTAAAGTAAATAATGGCATAATAATGGCAAGTCACAAATCCCACACCCAGTAGTGCAGTATTTTAAACTGAAAACTGGGAATTGTATGTAGACTACAAAATAGAGTCATTCATTTTAATGGGAACATTGCTAGTGTTCTCTAAATCTGGTTAAACCTATTATCCAACAGTTACTATAAAAAGTACATCTGTGGATGGAGTGTGAAAGTTTAATTTCAATTGAGACTGAGATGCAGCAGGCTTAGACATATGTATTCACAGTACCTTTTGGGAAAGCCAGTATTCTGACCGCTTTGTTCCATATTCTCATCCTCATGGCCTACTGCCTTGACACCCTGTGCTTGGTCCCTGGACCCCTCTCTGCAGGGATCACTGTGGGCATCAATTTCTGCCTGAATGTCCTGAAGAGAGATTACAGAAAGAGCAATGAGCTGAATCTAAAATAACATGAATTCATAGGAGCTCGGTGGTCTGTGATTATGTGGCAATGACTAGGACTGAAGCAAAAGCACACAGTCTGAATAACTGACTGATGAAAATGTTAGAAGCAAAAAAGGCAGAGAAGTTCATTTAACAGAGATGGAAATTTCAACTTTTTATTCAACCATGCAACATAAATGTATGAATGACTGGCTTCCTGTGTGCTCAGTATAATAGTTACGCTAAGATATCTATGTCTTATACTTTGGTTTCCTTCCTATAGAGCAATTTATTATAATACAAAGCAAAGATTCTAATTTCTTTAAACTCTGTCCCACTGCTGAAATGGAAACACCAGGGATTTTTATCATGGTTCATTGCCTTGATTTAAGGAAACTGAAACAGTGCTAGAGGTCCACAGAGTCAAAAGTCTTTCTTAATTTTAAATCAGAAAGGTCTGGTTGGACTTTTATTCTCCTGTTTAAACTTCTAAGAAGTAAAATGAGTATGAGAAACAACTCAACATTACCCAAGTGAGGCAGCAGGCATTAAAAAATGAAATTCTTATGAGATGTGGGACAGTAGTATTATGTATGGTATTCCTATTCTTTTGTTCAGTGTCATTCTGAACAGCCTCACTGTAGCTGCCACAATATCCATTTACAACAAAAGAGCCCTGACAGAATCAAACCTCATTTTATATGCCTGATTTATAGCATCACGTTCTCAGTAACATCTCAGACCTTTTCTATCAGCACTGACTCATTAGTTTGTTGGAAAAACGGCTTTTCTCGCTCTTATCATTCACAATGGATTATAGGGTATGAGACAATGATATACAGCCTCAGTAGAAGCTTTTCACACACACACACACACACACACACACACACACACACACACACACACACACACACACACACACACACACACACTAGATGTCTGGGGGGAAGAGGAAGACTATTTTTCAGCCACACAAGCTCAACCACAGACAAACCATACCGTCTGTGCTCTATAATAGCTGGGTCCATTAAACTGCCAATAAAATCTTCCATTCATTGACAAGAGTATAGGGACAGTGCACTTAGTGCCGTGAGTGAGGCTAATTTACCTGTGCTAGAATATGCACAATTTTATATAACAAATAACCAAGAGATAAGAAGAATGCATTTAACACCATGCTGTTAAAATTCCCTTTCTCGTCCTTGACGTCCATCTTAATTGTCCGGTTGCAATTTTCATATGTTACTAAAAGTAAACACAACACCACTCTTGAACACAATTAATCTTAGCTTCTCAGATCTTATAATCATGACAAATTACAAGCAATGGTGTGGCTTCAGCTTATTGTAAATCTATGACAGTAATTACAATCTTGTTGTTGCTGGAGGGCTAAATCATTAGAAGCCTGTTACAAGCATAATTAAGGTTATGAAATTAAAACTCTGTCATTGCTTCCAAACATGCATTCACTGAGAACTACTGTAGGCACAGTATTCTTGGGGCGTAACCCAATATGAAATAAAGTTAGAACTTGATGTTCCAAGGCTTACATTGCTTAATTGTTTTTAAATTGGTGTCTTGCGTGGGCATTAATCAGCAGTCCCAAACATCATTCTAAACACCGAACAGGAGAAAGTAAACAGTGGAAGGTAATTAAAAACATGCAGTTCACAATTTCTATTTTCAAGAGGACATACTAGACAATCACCAGGTTTTGCATTTTACTTAATGTAGAAGTCAAGAGTCAAATAAGTGTGCTCAGCTATGACTTTTAATTGAACTGCAGTAGCCAGTAGCATTTCTTTATGACATGTAATAGCTACTATGTTTAAGAAAATCTGCATAATTACATGCAAATGTAAAAAAAAGTATATAAACAAAGTTATTTTTATTCAGAACTGTTGATGTGTGGGCTCCAAGTGGCTCAGCAGTCTAAATAAAATCGCAGGTTCGAATCCCAGGTCATTCTGCTTGCCAGTGGTAGTTGGGAGTCTGAGAAAGCAGTGAGTAGATGGCGCTCTCTACCCATCACACCCAGTGTGATATTGACCAGAATAGGTGTCTGTTAGCTAATGTATCGGAGCTGGGGACCCAGTGCTTTTCCTCCAAGTGTGTTGGCTGTCCAACAATGATGCAATGACAGCATTTCAAAAAGAGGTAGTGCTAGGTTTCACATGCGTCCTCACCCTCCTACTGTCATAGGGTGATAGAGCCCTAAAGGGGTTGGGTAACTTCTGGGGGAGGTTAAACTAGGAAAAAATAATTTAAAAAGAACTGTTGATGTGTGCTTATCAGAACCAGAAGTTGAAGATGTCATGGCCTAAAAAATGTACAAAATATACAAAATAGTTGTTAATACACTGTATGAAGCCTAAGAAGGTGTTTTATGATAGTTGTGAGATAAGGGTTTGGCATAAAACATATGGTGAAGAGCATGCAGAGAGTTACATGACAAAATATAGCCTAAAGACTTCAGATCTTTTAGCACTGTTCTAATTATTTAACAAACCCACCAACTGCTGCTGTGCAAAACAAAGCTCATGAACAGTAGTGGGCTTCAACTGTTAGACATGCTGTATTATTACACTGATTTAAAAGAAAAATAAGCACTTAGCAATCTAAATAGTACTCTGAATTCAATCACACACTCTCAAACAGAATCTAGAACAGAATCATCGCCAGGAGGTTTTAATACATTTAGGGCCCCTGTCAGTAATGAGCCCTTCACTCTAGATTGCTCCTATGATGCTCCTCATTCAACACCAGATGCTACACGCACATGTTGCATGTGGGAAATAGTTTGGGTGACAGGTTAAGTTAATACTACATACAAAAGTCTTTATTATCTGTATATTGCTTAAATAAACTTTATTTAGACTAAATTTAAGCACAGTTTTTTAATAAATATAAACAGTTCCAACAATACATCCAACAATAAAAACTATCAAATGTAAAATGCTATCTTGACTGTTGCTAGCTAAAAACCCATTTTACTACAGTGATTCTAGATTGACAAAGGGCCATTGCTATTTATTAGTTGTTAAAGAGGAGGAGGAGGAGATTGGGATCCATGTGGGTCTTCAATTGTGAACTGTTTCTCCATAGAAACTGTTGGAATGCCGCATGTGGCACACAAAAAATATAATCGTGACCAAATATTTTGAAAATGGCTCAAACTTTGTCTTCTGCCTTTGTCTGCTGCCTCAGTTCTTTTAGAACCTTTTGTCAGGTGGTATGTAGAAGTAAATTATAAGCATTATGTGCATTTTTTTACTTTTTACTGACCAATACATCCAGTTTAGGGAAAGACTTCATATTTACAGTGTTGACTCTTCTTCTTTAAGACTTCTGCAATTCAACTCGGCATGCTGGATGTTCATTTCTGGGCAACCCATTTTGGCCTAATAAGTGATTAGAGTCAATCAGAGTTTTGGGTTTTTGTTTGTCTTTGCTCTTTTTAAGGACTGACCTTAGTTTTTCAATGTGACTGAGATCTAGGGTTGGCTATTGACCCAAAATTCCAAAGTTTTGTTCACGAAGCCACTTGATTACAACTTTTGCCTTTGTGACATGGTGCTCCATCGTGCTGGAAAAACATTGTCTCCAAATTGTTCTTGGATCATTCTGAGAAGTTACTATTGAAGTATGTTTTGTTTCCAGTCCACATTCATGACAGCATACTTAGGCAAACCCATTTTAAGCAAACCCAATCCCCTGCATTAAAAGCAACCCCACACATGAATGGTCTCAGGATGCTCCACTGTTGGCATGTCTGCACACTCATTTTTCCAGATGTCACAAACAGTCTGAAGGGGGGGAATTTTTTACCCCAGTCCTCTGCAGTCCAATCCCTAAACTTTCTGCAGAATATCAGTCTGTCCTTGATGTTTATCATGACATTAAGTTTAACAACAGCACACAATTCATGAATTATTATTTGCACATCAATTGCAACTGACAAATGCTGAGGGATACATAGTCAGCAATGATTATGCAAGGTAGTAAGAGTAATTTATTACTGAAATCCAAAAAAAACAACATACATACAGGCTTCATGTCCATTTAACCAGTCGAAACTTTTTCCAAGTTTTAGTGACAATTTTCTGCTTTTTTATAAAGGTAGATGTTGAAATGCTGGTAATGATGGCTGATGGGTTCAGAGAAGAATGACTTTCCTAGCTGGCACACTCCCGTTCCAGAGAGTAATGGAAGTTCAGAGTCAACATCCACACTGACTGACAGCCTCACTAAAACAATCTGATGGGGATTTACACACATACGCAGTGTTAAAAGAAGGAACTCTGTTTTGTTTTGTTCCACTCTGTAGACTTGCCTCTCTTCACCTGATTAAGAAATAAATTACACTGTTCCATGTCATCAATACCTCCAGCACCACAACAGAGCTCCTAAAGTAAATTGCTCCCTCACTGGCTTAAATAAAACAATGATTTGCAGCACAGCAGCTCTTTGCTAATTGTTTGTTGTTCTCTACCGTTGCAATTTCTCTACAGGCTTGAACATTTCATGTCAAGGGACTTCCCTCCTCAAAAGGTACATGTAAAATGAAATACATTGAAACCATACTACTGTCAACAGCCATATTACGTAAAATATTAAGTACAATTTTTTATCTCATTAATTTCCAAACTCATTTTCAAACTCAAGATGCAGCTCTATGAAACTGATAAGAGTTTGGATTGCTACTGTAATCACGATCAAAGGCGTTCAAAGTGAAATTAATTTTATTTGCACAATACATTCTAGTAGCAATGTAATGTGAATGAATCATGTTTATAATTAAGCCACTACAAATTTTCCAAAAATGGAATGCCTTTGTGTTACAGGCTTAAAACTCACACCCTGAGTTAGTAGGAAGGTAGTCATTAATTCTGGAATTACCATTACTCCCACTGGCGTATGGTACCAGGGTATGCACATTACTACTTTTCAACACTTCTATGTAGTCTAGAACTAGAATAAATTGGAACAGAATAAAAGCAGTGTGAGGAAAACTCAAATCTGATTTCTCAGATCCACATATGTGAATTTGGTAGCTGAAATATTTATCCCTTCAGAAATGAAGTCATTCTTTCCCTCTAATATTGTAATCACTTACATATCATCACTACATTCATTAAAGTATCCTGTTTTATGAAAATGGATTGGAGAGCAGGAGAAGAACATAAATAATACTGATCATGTTGTTTGTTTTGTTTATTTAAAATATTTTTAGTGCCAGTAAATTTTACATCATGCAGTTACATTGCATAGCAATGCCAAGTTTAATTTTATTAAGTTTATGATTTATTTAAATATTGGAAAAATAACTGAGCATTAACTATTTTATTATTTTAATAACAACTGGTTTAACTAGATATCATCTGAAGTCTTCTTCATCATCAGTATATCTTATTCTTACCATTCTTACCATTAGGTCAATAATAAAAGCCTAAAAAGAGACAATCTGCTCTTAAACACACAATATAAACCCAAAATACTGTGCAGGGACCACTGTACTGTAGGAATGTGGTCTGAAGGAACCCTCCCAAGGGATCAATAAAGTTCTATTCTATTCTATTCTATTCTATTCTATTCTATTCTATTCTATTCTAAACAGTCTTCAAAAAAATATATAACACAAATAAGGCTGTCATACCTTACAGAGTTTCTGATATCTTGGTGATGCAAAAGCAACCCTCTGGACTCTGTGCAGAAAGAACATCACTTTCTGTAGCGAGGACCTCACCATTGCCATTATCCTCTGGCTGCTGGACCTCTGAAAGCTCCTCAGGATTCTCATCCTACAGACAGAAGAGCCACCTGTTTCCCCACTGTGTGTAGTGAGCATGTAATCCGCAAAAGTCTCTCCACTAGTCAACTTCCAGGCTTCTGAACAGTGAGCCTCTTGATCTGAAGGTCATAGGTGAGTGTAAGAGGTGGAAAAGAGGTTGAATCCTACCGCAGCACAGAGACAAACTGAGAAATCCAACTCAGCAGCAGTGTTGAGCCAAGGGTGCAGCAGATTATTAAAAAATGAATGGAATATCATTAGCACAAGAACAGCAATGATGCCTCCACAGTGCAACAGTCGGTTCCCTTGTCAGCTAGAATCCTTGCTTGAGGATGAAATGTGAATGAGGAAAAGAAAGGGAGGGGTGAGGAAAGCACATGGCAAGCCACTCCAGACATCCAGCCTACGAGAAACGTGTCCTCAACTTACCCTTTATGTTTAGTAGAGTTTTGTGGAAATAGAGTTTTCCTTATAGCACTGGTTGGAGACACTTAATGATAAAAGACAAGCACACATTATTAACTTATAAACGTCCCTCTAGAGAGACAAAGAAAAATCACTGTTTCTTTAAATGTACGTGGTTGTAATACAGTAGAGGACAGCAAAATGTGTACACATATTATGCTATTATTCTATTTTGGATAATGTACAAAAACCATACATTTGACTGTTCACCTTCTGTTCTTTGTCTCTAAGGTACTTAATATAAATTACCATAGTGTATTGGAATAACGTGTCCCAGATCATTTCAACTCTGTCTATGTTTGGAAGAAACTGTCAACTTACAGCTGTCTGTGTCTCTAAATGCCCATGAACTGCATATGTTATTATACTATTTAGACAACTATGAGATTTTTTAAAGGACATGCACACATGTCAGATGTACGAAAGTGTTGACATGTTATATTTCTCTTTAGACTACGACATTAGTTCTCATTAGTTCTCATTTGACTGTCCAATAAGTGACACATATTAAAGACATTTAGACGCTTTTCTTTTTGACGCTTTTAAAAAGAAAGCCTGACATCTAGTGGCAGAACAATGCAGCACCGCGTAAACAGCCATACACACTGAATGTGTCGCCTACACGCTGTGAAATCAATTATTACCTCAGCAGAGTGAAAAAAAGAGGCATACAGACCAATATTTTACTGAATCGTGTTGTATGAACTCATGCCATGCGAGAGTAACGTGAGCGTGAACTAGAGATTTGTATGTACTTTTGAAGTCAGTTAATTAACTCATGTTAGGGTTGATGTTTATAGCTAAGCCGAAATTTCCGACCCCCTTTGTTTTCTCATCAATTCTCACGTGAAAGATGATGAAAAAGGTCCAGAAAGTAAAAGTCCACCCCAGGTTAGCTTGTTCCTGAATGTCAAGCAGTTGGTTTGATGGTGTTGTTGCCCAGCCAACATACTCATTAGGGTTTCACATGGGTTTCATGAGAGTGCATCCTGGGCTGGTTGCAGGTGGGCATGGTCTCTGTGATAGGGTTTGTACATGTTATTGGAACTCATGGACTTCTCAAATAGGCCCCATCGTTACAGCCCAACTTAATCTCACATTAGTCCCATCTAGCCCCCAGAATTCTGTTGGCAACCCAGATTGGGCCCATTTTTAACCCTATCTGGTCCAATCATTAACACTTGTGGTCATCGATATGTGGTGCCAACATGGAACCCAAGGCCCAAATTTTCTGGTTCCCAGCTGGCTTTAGGCTTTTCTATCCTTTCAGAATTTCTAGCTGTATGTTTACACCACCGTGTTTATGTTGCCTACAAGTCTCAGAAGTGAGCTTCAGCCTTCTAAACATTCTTGTGATCTTTATGAAGTGGCTAGATTGCTCATCCGTTTGCTTGGACTCCCTGAGGAAATGATGGAGTAGCACCGTGGTGTGTGCTGATGAAGCCTACATGGCTTTTCAGAAGGGAAATTTAATCCTTAAACTTGGCGAGTCTGTGTCCAAATATTCTCAATTGAAGTATATTTACATATAGATTTAAAACATGTAGTTTATTACCAGGAGTGGGGTTTGAACCCACAAGGACATACATCCATTAGACTTTCAGTCCAACATCTTAACCACTCAGCCATCCTGGTTTTTGCATTAGGCTGAGAAAACTGTAGGTAATGGGCTTATGAATATCAACAGCTCTTTCATTTCATCAAATTGTTGACGAGGACACATAAGGATAAAATAATTGAAAATGTTTATTTTGAAGTTAAACAATAACGTGACATGTACAAATTCTGCAGTAGTTTTTAATAGTTGAAAACAGAACAAAACTCCAGGTTTCCATTACAGTTCAAAGCAACTTGCGGCAAAAAACATTTACAACAGGACTGAAACCAGATGCATTTTCATTTTATTTTTTTATTTTTTTAAATCATAGTGTATCAAAGATAAAATGGAAATGGGTTAATACTATACTTGTTAGGGACAACAAAACTGATCAGATGTCATGCAAAATTGAATCAGCACTGCTATGACTCTCCATTAGCTGTATGTCATGAGCTTCAGGAAGCTTCAAAGCATGGTTGGCTCTAGAACAAAAATTTTACTTGGACCTGAATGTTTCTATTTTAAATAACCTAGAAATACTACAAATTAAGTTAAGGTCCAAAGGGGCTGAAAACCATGTTACAAAACATGAATTTTATGACAGTACTGAAAATTCATGACAGTACTCAAACATACCTGCTGTTTCTGTTGTATACTTTAATCATATTTAAGTCTCCATGAGTACATAAATAAGTACACATTTGTTTTCAGAGTGGACACTGTCAGGTTTTCCTATCAGTGTGCTCAGTGTAGGCTCACTTTATCCTTTAGTCCGCATACTACCTAAATATTGCTGATGGCACAATTCATTATGTAACAAGGCACTGCCATATTATAACCTACAGATCTTTTCAGAAGTGTACTTCATCTTTAGTGTACCAGGTGAAACGCTAAACAACCTCTTTTAAACCAATTAAAACACACATCATATTACCAGGAGTGGGGTTTGAACCCACGAGGACATACGTCCATTGGATCTTAAGTCCAACGCCTTAACCACTCGGCCATCCTGGTTTACGAAAACACTCGCTGAGAATGTTGGTAGACTTACATATTTTCTTTTGGGCGATATAGAAACATTATAATAATCTCCCAAAATAAAACATGTGACTATATATATGTTTTTTTACCTAGTAAAAAACTCACAGGTTCAAAAACACACATTCACTCACTCATTATCAGTCAGGAAATAAGGATGAAGATAAGCAAGCCCAGGCGGAGGCTACAGCACGACGAAAGACACCACCTGCACGTGGTTCTTCGTGCATGGCTGCCTTGGCCATCGTGCGTTCCTGATCTGCCAGCTGTTCTTTATGTATATAAATGACCATAAAGTTACTCTGTTGGTAAAAGATGCTTAAACAATACGTTCGCCTGTTAACCTGTCTGTTGTGGAAAGATTCCATAGGAACAGTGAACATCCTACACGCTTTTATGAACATCTTCAGTTCTACAGTGTTTGACACATCAGAGTAAATGAAAACTGTTGAATTGATCATACCTGTGAAGGGAGATGTATATTGGATTAATTTAGTGATAATCATTTGTGTGTTTAAAAATATGATGAACAGCCTTGTTAGCCTTTTTTCCTGCTAGGTATGGCTGACCCTAGAATGAGAAGTTCATTCATAATAAATAAGTTTATTGTTCAATAAAATGTTTAACATGTGCCCAATGATACTGAGAAACATTTGTGCAATTAATGTTAGAGTTAAGACTGTATAAAGTGTAACAGACTTTGCCCAGCATTTTAAAATTGGATCCATGGTGATACTAAATATGATACGGATTTTAAAAGAGATACTTTAATCATCTTATCATTATTATTACTTAAAATGATGTTTTAAATCAATAGCCAAAATATATAGCTAATAAACCTCTGTAGCACAATGTGTCACTAAATATGGGATTGGTTTTAAAGATGCATGTTTAGTTAGTCAGGTAATAGTTGTGGCAATTCACAATCTTGGACTTTTAGAGCAGGACTAAACTTAACCAGGGTCTAGGTAACTGATAACATATTTTATGAAAACAAGGACAACTACAAAATGTATCATTCGTTACTTCATTTATTCATGTATTGTACAGGAAACAGAGTAGCTGAGTCATATGATGATGACCGAAAGATACATTTTTAAATGATCTATAATGGTTTAATTATTTGAAGTAATTCATTTTCTGCAGCAAAACAGCAACCCCTTAGTTATTGCTTGTGGTTTTGCTAAATAATCACTGCAAATTTACACCATTTGTATTATTTAGACTAATTCTCAAACTATACAGTGACTGAACCCATAATAATTGTGGAATGTCCATATTTTCTTGTTTGGACAGAAACCTGTCATTATGGCTAATGAGGTGGTGGCTTTAACAGGACAGTCTCTCTCCTACCAATTCTGATGATGGTCAAAGATGAACAGAAAGAAAAAAAGACATGAAAGTCCCTGAGTGGGTCGTGGCTACTGGAGGACAAGTGAAATTATGTAATGGACCCTTTTATTTTTGGTCCTGAATCTTTGCAAGACATGCACAATTTTGGCAGGGGTGCTTGGCAAATTAGGTATACCTATCCGCTGTAAACTGAATATTTAAAGATGTGAAACTTTTGTGAAAATAAAGTTTAAATAAGAAAAAAAACATTCATGAATTTCTACCTGGAATTGATCTATAAACCATATGTTTAATGTGCACGCAAGTTTTCAAATCCTTCACAGGTTGCTTGCAACAAGATAATAATGCCACATTATGTGTTTCATAAATATAGAGCGAAGGTTTCAGTAGAATATGTAGTTATTTAATACATTGAATTAATTCACCACCTCAAATGTAAATAAAACAATACAACTTTTGAAAACATAAAGTTGGTGGACTCTAAGTGGTATATTTAATAAAATACGCCAGGCCCCAGCTCTGATATAATGCCGATGCAGACCAGCATCACACCAAGTGAAGGGAGAGATCACCATCTACCCACCGAGAGAGGGAGAGCAGGCTAATTTTGCTCTCCCTCTAACTCTGGCTGCCAATGGCAAGCAGCATGACCCAGGATTCGAACGTAAAGTTGGTGGACATTAATGGTATATTTAATTGAATAAAAAATAATAAGTCTAATTTGTAAAGATAATTATTCAGTGGCATAAGTATGCTTATTTTAAGCTTTATGAACTGTAAACTGCTTTAATTTCCATAGGGCGCAAGAGAGCCTCCCAGTCTTGTGCCGTATAATAGACCTTTAAACTTAACACAATGGATTATGAAAACAACAGACAATGACCAGATGCACACAGAAAAGGTGACAGTGAAATAATGGATCTCATCTCAAAAGTATCTGGTCAGGGAATAATTTGGGGACAAGTAAAATATTACTTGTGCTGTATGGAGAATTTTGACCATGTGTTGATTTCAGAAAATCTTGTAAACATTACAACCTGCTCACCAAATCCTTGTTTGAAAGTTGCAATGAATTTCATGTCCTATTACGAAGGTAAATCTCTGCAGTATGAGAAATAACTGTATATGGAATTAACACTATGCATGTGCAAATTTCATTTATTTACATATTTACATACCACATGAAAAAGAAAGGACAGTTCTGTTTCACATTATATGGGGCCTTCAATGCCCAATAATTAGGCTGCGACTGAACCCAAAAGAAAAGTGAGGTATTTTCAGTGTTTCTATTAATGTTATCTAGTTCAATATCTCTATAACTTTCTTGCAGTGGAGTACAAATATTATCTGTCTCAACAACCACTATAGGATTTCAGTAACCACTGTTGATGCAACACTAAGTTGTTCTTCTTTCTACCATCAGTTAAATAAAGGAACCTGGAACAGAGAAGCTCAAAATGCCAGTGCAAAAAATAACTATCAACATGAGACACTTAAACCATTAAAAGGATATTAATAAAATTTTATTAAATTAATGACAATGACATATTAATGACA
The DNA here is from genome assembly GCA_034509495.1 of Acestrorhynchus altus. NCBI lineage: Eukaryota > Metazoa > Chordata > Actinopteri > Characiformes > Acestrorhynchidae > Acestrorhynchus > Acestrorhynchus altus. The sequence continues at coordinate 9,694,356 of CM067513.1, forward strand.
GGCATTATTATTTATTAGCTGTTCTTTGTGCCCACTTGACATAACATTTTTCTTATGTCCAGACACAGCATCATTTAAATACTTTAAAACACTGCTGCATTATGCATTACGGCAGTTCATCAGAATTGTTCTAAACAGGCACAATAAGAATAATGTTCATTAACATACATACAGCAGAAACAGCAATAAAAAATATCAAAATAATGTGTGTCGCTGCTCTTGTGGTTAACAAAACCCTGGGTTTGATCACACCTACTGAGGCCTCTAATCTACAACAGCCTCTGTATGCCAAGCATGAGGAAGCATTCAAAATGTACAAAGAAAGAGGTGAAAAAGGTGAAAATGTGCAGGCCTCAAAATCACACAACCCTTCTGCAATAACAGTGGTCTGCTGCTTTGCACAAGAATGCTCAACTGCACAGTTAACTTTACTGTTCTTTAAAGCCACTATGCCCTCTGTAAACAGGCCTGTTGTTGTGAAATGCATGACTTTGCAAGGGCGAGGTATGAGAAGGCACTGATGCATATTATCACTTATTGCAACACGGAAAGCAGCAGCAGAAGAGCTGTCTGCAAGGGTTTTTCTTCTTATATTTCACAGCCTTCTTTATCTCAGTGGTAGCTCTGGCTACATATTCCTGTGTTGCGTAAACGCTGGCCTCAATGTTGTCCACCATAGCCCCTTGCTCCTCTACCAGCAGAGCCAGCTGGAAAAAGAGATCACGAATGTCTCGTATGCGGCTTTCCAGTTCCAGAAGCTCCTTGTGGCGGTTCTCGATCTCATTGAGCGCTGATCGGATCGCTCGACCGTCTGTGACAAGGTCATCAGAGAATACATTCCACTTCCCAGTCTCAATCATTTCTTCAATCTGGTCCCCAGTCACTTCCTTGCCCATAATCTCTGCCTGTCTCTTGATTCGCATCTTGCAGTTTTCTCTCAGCTCCATCTCAGCTTCATTGTACTCAGACATGGCCTCATGGAAGGCCCCGGTTAGAGAGATGTACTGGGAGCGCGCTATGCGCACCAACGCAGATTGAGCACCATGTTTTTCCTCCAGCTCTTTGCACAGTGTGTCCATCTGCTGAAGTTTTGCATATAGCTTCTCTGCTTCCACTTTGATATTGCGTGCAATAGCATTAGAGTCACGTTTGATGCTGCTGAGGCGTCGCACAGAGGTGAGAAATCGAGTGTTCTGCTTGCCCAGCCTCTTCACCTCCATCCGGAGGTGGGCTATTTTTTTGTGCATTGACTGGGCCTCCTTGAACACATCGTCCATGTAAGCCTCACTTTCAAAGACCACTGCATCCTGCTCCAGTTCGCCATTGTCTATGTTGTCTCCATTTTCTGTGGTGAGTGGCACCTCTTGGGAGACTTTAGATTTGACTTCATTAAGGTCACACAGCCTGTCCTTCATTTCTCCTACAAGATAAGAACACAGTTATTGTACAGGGATTGGACCACAAAATATTATGCCACAGGGTACAGCTATCATTACACAATCACCTGATTGCCTTCATGAGAGCTTGTCATAGTTATTTAAACTGACCACGATCATTAGATTTCATAGTCATATTAATTTGCAGGGCAACATTGTTTGTTAATTTAAAACAATGTAATTTATTAATTGAGACATATGGTTGTTACAGAAACAACAGTTCAGACAACAGATTACATGGCCATGGATTGACAGTCTGCCGTCCAAGAAATGGACATCAACGCCTTCAAGTTCAAATAAACTGGCTGCTATGGACAATGAAAATGCCTTCTGAAGGAATGTTTTACAGTAAGATGTGTCAAACATCAAGTTGTTTGCCCACAATGAAGAGACGTGTAGAGCAAAGATTGACTGAATAAAAAGAAGGACCGCTTCAGAATTCTTCAGCATAACCTCAAACCATCACCTAGAATAGTGGTTCTCAAAATTTTGTTATGTATAAATATCACAGATTTCAATCTATATCAGTCATTACCTTGGGATGCTTGTCATACCACCAGTGGTACATGTACCACAGTTTGGGAACCACTGATCTAGACTTTTAAAACCTGGACACAATCAAGAGTTTCAATCAAACAATGATCCCAAACACACCTTCCCTAAATTCTGACTTCATCCCTATTGAACATATGTAATCTGTCAAAGTCTGTAAAAAGTCAAAGCAGTGGCAGAAAACCAAATAATTTAAATTGAAATAAACAAAGAATGTCAATCAAACCTCAAACCAGAACTCCAGAACCCTGTTGATTACTAGTGCACCTTGCAAAGGGACGTTTAACCAAATCCTGGGCGTACACTATGTATATTTTATATTATGTATGTATATATCTGACTGTATATTACTTTGATAAAAAAAACACCATTCTATTCTATCAAACATGTAGACCATATGTAAAAAAAACTATTGGGAAACCTGCTCAATCAATGTTTCTCCCAGAAAGTAAACATCTCAGAGAAATAACTAAAAGCCCAATATTCCAACTTCCAACCACAACTGTATACATACAATAAATACATACAAATGTACCCAATTCTAACAACATAGTTGCAGGATATAAAATAAAATAATAATGCCAATAGACCTACACACGTTCTATATTTTATGTATACTTTCTTATAAGATAAAAGAAATGCTTTGACTTGAGACATTCTGTAGAACTGTAAACATAAGTGTACACATAGACCCACTGTGCTTGCATACATGGGAATTTTTCTGTACATGTGTATGAAGTGAAACACACACATACACTAGTGAATTCACACACTAGGGGGCAGTGAGCACATGTGCCCGGAGCTGTAGGCAGTCCTATCCACTTGGCCTGGGGAGCAACTGGAGATTTAAGTGCCTTCCTCAAGGGCACTTGTCATGTCTTGCCAATTCAGAGAATTGAACCTGCAACCTTCCAGCCGTGGCACGGCTGCCCCAAAATGTACCTCTTCGTGCCAGTTCAACAATTTATCAGCTAGAAAGCCAGATGGACAGTCTGCCAATCAGGTTGGTTTAGAGTCAAAAATGAGAATGTCTCAGTGATGGTTCATCTCAGCCAACACCTCCCAGATTACAATTCATCTATGGCCCAAATGTGGCCTTCATCTGAGCTGTACGTGGCCTAGATGTATCTGGGTTCATGATCTTGCCAGGCCTACACAGGGTTTGCTGAAAACCCCCAGATCATGTTATATCTTACCAATGTTGAGAGTGGAGTTCACATGATCTTGTGACTTCTGAGATGAGATCATGGGCTTCTTGATATGACTCTTGTGTAGGGTTTTAAAACCATGCCTTTGGGTTACAGTTATTACTTGTATTTTCCGAGTAATGGAACTCATGCATTCATGATGCTTACTTCCTAGACCATGTATAACCAAATACAGAAGCTGGGTGGGGACTTCCCTTTAATGTCATCTTTATTTAGTAATCAGGACATGGCCAGTGTAATATGTAATATGGTTTCATCTTAATTTTAATCTAAAGCACACATTTATAAATGAATACTGATGGATCATAGAATGTAATCATGGAATTGTGAAATCTGATTGGTTAAAAAAGAGGGCAACTACATGATCATACTGTAGATCAAATATGTTTCTGTACAACGATGGTTAATGTACAATTAGACACATAGTTCATATTCATGCTCCTAGAGCACATGTACCCTGTAAGAGTGAAGGGGCTCCACATCAAGCAGTCATAATGTCTCAGCTTACTGCAGGTCAACACTTCACCAAACCTCACAGCTCTGGTGATTTCCTTCACCACAGACCAACCATTAAAGCTTTCACATCAAACTCTTAAAAGTGAAATGAAAAGTGTGACAACTTATAATAAAGAAACACAATATACAAGCACAGCCTACCTTATTTCATGATCTGTGGGCAGGAAAGTGGTTATTTAAGAGACAACTCAAGGCTTTTTCACTTGTTCTTCGTTCCTACTTCTAACATCGTTGCAGGAAACAGCAGTTGATGACTGGTGGGAGTTTCCGAAAACAGCAGCAGCAGCAGCGGTCGACTGCGTTGCTCAGCCTCTCTGAGCAGCGTCTGCTCAGCACTGAGGGAACAGGGGCCTGCACGCCTAAAAATACACAGCTGAACGAAAAACACAACGAGTTTCAGATATTAACGAACCAAGGGCACCAAAAACGTAAAAGACCTGGGGAAAATAAAAATACTGCGTGATTTGCCTGTCCACACTTGGTTGCCAAATCATGCCTACAAAAGCACGCCTACTCGACCGAGCCCTACCTCTAAACTGTAAAAGGCACCTGCTGAACGCAAACGCAATTGGTTAAGAGAATAACCAATTAAAAGAAGCAATGGGCGGAGCATTCTGCTCCTCAGAGATAAACATGTGAATTAAAGTGGATGAAAGTACAATGTGCAGTTCAGCTTGAGAGGGTTTTTAGAAATATTTTTAAATGGTGATTTCTCCATTCTCTTGGAGATGAGATGATATTTCAGAAAACTAGATAGATGAGACCAAAATATAATTTTTTGGTTTCAACTGCATTCACCATGTTTAGAAGAAGAAGAAGAAGAAGAAGAAGAAGAAGAAGAATGTATACAACCTTAAGAACACCATCCCAAACATGAAGCATGAGGGTGGAAACATCATACTTTGGAGGTCCTTTTCATGGACATGAATGGGGCTGTGTTTCACAAGATTTTGTCCAACAACGTCCTTCCCTCAGTAAGAGCATTGAAGATTGCTTGGCTAGGTTTTCCAGCATTACAATGACCCGAAACAAACAGCAAAAGCAACTAAGTGGTTCTGTAAGAAGCATTTCAAGGTCCTAGAGTGTCCAGACCTATACCTAAAGTTCTGAAACTTCAAGGTTCAGACCTATACCCAATGAAACTCAGTGTCACCCAGCGACAGCCCCAAAATTTTAATGATCCAGAGAATTTATGGAGGAGTGGAACAAAATCCCTGCTGCAGTGTGTGGAAACTTGGTCAAGAACTACAGGACACAGCTGACCTCTGTAATTGCAAACAAAGGTTTTGCTACCAAATGTTCTGTTTTTATATTATTTCAAAATTTTTTTTCATGCAATAAAATGGACATTAATACATATTAATAAATACATTAATAAATACGTGTGATTTTCTGGATTTTGTTTAGATTCTGTCTCTCACAGTTGACATGCACCTGTAATAAAAAAATTACAGACCTCTCCATTCTTTGTAGGTGAGTAAACCTGCAAAATTGGCAGTGAATCAAATTCTTATTTTCCCCACTATATGTAGAGTTAACCTACAGTGTTTAGGCAGTTTCTTAATTTATTAACAGGCTGAAAAGTGTGATCAGTATAATTTACTAAGCCTGTAGTTGTTTGCTAGGAATGTCTGTGAGGAGAGAGCACTCAGGATTTTGGGTGTGGTTCTCCTCCAAGACTTTCATAACAATTTTCAGATTGGATGTCAATGAATAGTTGCAAAGGGAAGTTTGGTATCCTTTGTAGAAGTGAAAGAGACAATGGGATTTGTACATGCGGATAATTGTGTGACACACTGAAAGGCTGCTGCATTGGAAAGCACAAAGGGGAATCGGTGTGAAGTTACAAGAGTTGAAAAACACTTTTGGCCAAAGTATGACATTCGTTACAAAGAGTTTGGAAAACTGATCTTTTTCTGAAGCAAATGAACAGCTCCACTTAAATTGAGCAGTTCTACTTACATTGGACAAATTTGTTGTTCTGTGTGCTACAGTTTGTCCCATTGAAAGTATAAGGTTTCATGTGTATTCTGGGCAGTTTTGAGAACTTGAGCTTTAAAGTCTGTATGGCTACAGTATGACTATGGAGATAGAACCTGTTTATATATAATGTTAGAAGAAGTTGCTCAGAATGTGAAAATGTGAATTACTCTATTTGATGTCAAATATAACTTAATTTTATAGAGTGTACAATTTCATATAGTTTAAAATCTAGCAGCCTATGTACCTGATTGTGATTATGCAATCTCCTGTATTGCAGGTTATAGTTCCTGACAGGATACAGACATATAGAACCTGACAGTCCTGAAAAGCTCACATAACCCAGGCCTTAGCAACTCCAATGATTTTGTTTACATGTTATTCAAAAATAGGTTACTGGTCTTCGGCTTACTGAGAAATTAAGTTGTTAAAAGTTGCCACACACTGATTTGATGCAGGTCCCAGCCTGTAAGTGAATATTTGTATTGGCATATAGCCACCTCAAACAATGAAATAGGAAACTCCCTATTTATGCTTTCCCCACCTGGTGGCAGCAGAGCAAAGAAAGGATTTTAATTCACTGCCTGTCCAAAAGTTTGAAGACATGTCCCAACATCCAACATTTTTTTAGGGGGCTATTGATTAGGGGTATTCCTGCCTTGTGTCCAGTGACTTTGTGTAGGCCCTGGACCCACCGTGACCCTGGTCTGGATGCTTTTGGACATTAAATATAGTGTCATTTTCACTGTTTTCTTTAAACGAGTTTTTGTTTTGTGCTGTGTTTGTGTACATCACTAAATAAAGCTATGAAATGTTTATTTAGGGTTGATTTAGGATGTTGAATATTGAATGTTGAATGGCTGTAATGATCAGCCATTCAGGCAGCTGGTATGATGCATCCTTCCTCCAAAGGTCAGAATGTCATTGTACAGCAGATTCTTGGCTTGTGTGTTTGCTGTTTACCTAAGTTATACTACAGTCGAAGTAATCCCTCAAGCAGCTGAGTGTACAGTCATTTTTATATCATATCATTGATATGTGCTTATTTATCTTTAGCTTTAGCTTTTTTAATTTTTTCATTTTTTTCTTTTGCAGTACTTTCTTGTTGATACCATAAAGTGATTTGGCAGAAGATTGTCACATGTGTCAATAAGATATCACATGCAGAAAATAATGACATTATGTAATGTAATCCAGATCGGTTTAGTTCAGCTGCAGTCAGATGATAGTGATTCAAAATGTTTACTCTGGAGAAAATAAGTGCACTAATTTGCACTAAGTGCACAATATGCTTCCTGCAGCAGAATGGCCTGTGCAACAGTGTTGACTGTATGTACAAAAATAGACCTTTTTTTAGTTTATTTGATTAGGACAGTGTTTTCCTCCACACATATTTCACATGCAGCATTTAAAAACATTTCAAAGATAATGAGATTTTGTTTTTTATTTAATTTCTGCTGGACTGTTTGTTGTAAACAATATGAAGGGCAGCTGAAATGTTCCAACAGAGTGAGAAAGCGTAATATTATAAATGACTATATCTTTGTGAATATAAGCACACATTTACTTAATTTAAAGTCAATTAACTTAAACGTTGCATTCCTGTATGATTCATAATGTCACTGTATGGAACATATTGAGACATCTGCTCATTCAGTGTATATTCTGAAGTCAAGGGTATTAAAATGATTCATCCTGTTTTTGTTGTGTGTTTGGAGGGAATGTGAGAATTTGATTCATCATCATTCATTGTTGTGAAGTTAGGATGTTCAGCTGTTCCACAGCTCAGTGCTGGGGGCTTGATGCACCTCTAGACCACATCTGGCATTAGGTATTAGGCATGGTGCCGATAGGTCCATGTTTATCTGCTCTAGAGAGTCATATTCTTTTGCCAATACTTATTTACAGTGATACACACAATGTTTGTGTGAGCAATGGCTGCAACTGAATGCATTCATTAGAAGGGATTTCAACAAACATTTGGTCATATAATGTGTAATGGCTGGTATTATCCTCAAAACCATCTTGATTATGTAACCATGCAACATGGGAAAAACAATATTAACCAATAATTAGTTTTACTTCCCCCTCCCATACTTTCAGATCAGTTTTATTTATATAACAGGTTTTACAACAGTTACACAGACGCTTTACTGAAATACAGGCCCAGAACCCTAGATCAAGCCAAGGATGAAAGAGACATGAAAATGCCAACTTGGGTCTGCTTCAGCCAAGATCAACTAAGACTCAAAAAAGAGACTCAGTACTGCCATACACTAAGTTCCAGCAGATAAATCCTGCTCCCAAAACACAAGTATTATAATACACTATTCATTTAAGACAATATAGACCTAGTTTCTCATTAGGTGCACATAGACAGGGATCTGTAATGAACTAAACGCTCAGTGTAGTTGTGCATAAGTGAGATTATCTCAGTCCTTACATAAGATTATTAAACCACAGACTCCCATTTTCATAATCTAAAATGACACTTTGCAACTTTTACTGTATTAGGTATAATGCTATTAATGTTAATACATTAACACGTGATAAATCTTACCAAGTTTTGTATTAGTGGTTTTATTTATTGATGTCAGCACTTGTGGCATCTCAGATGGTCAGCAAGATAACACTACTGCTGAGTTCTCTCTCTCTCTCTCTCTCTCTCTCTCTCTCTCTCTCTCTCTCTTTCTCTCTCTCATGCACACACACACACACACACACACACACACACACACACACACACACACACACACACACACACATACAGCTGTTTGTTTAGCATTTTCTCTGTCATTTTCAATGCTAAAGCTCTGAAATTTTACTCAACTAATTAATATTTTAACGAGTTTACTAACTTATTGACAAATAATGTCACTTCACATTCATTTATCTCGCTCCCAAAAATCCAGGCAAATATTAGCATTTCAAAATTTTAACAATATTCTCAAAATATTGTGACTCACATGTTTAAATTGTTAATTGATTGACACCATTAATTATGTAGCTAGCTATTAATATTGTATAAGTAAGCCCATTTTCCCAGTAAACCAGTCGAGGGCTGGTAAAACAAATCAAAACAAAGCAGCCTTTCAACATATAGAGGGGAGGAAAATTCCTGGAAGTTACATTGTTGCACTTTCCTATCTATCTGTTATGGTAAGCCTTTATTATATTAGTTTGTTGGGGCAATTGCTCATTCATTCTTACTTCATTACTGAATTAGTCCCTGACTGCCATGGTTCTAGAGAACAGGGATAATGAGTAATGAACAACTGCATGCAAACACAGTGTTTAATACTAGTACTAGTACAGTCTAAGTACTTCAGATAAGTGGCCATATTACATATTGTATGTAGTAATAGATTAGCTTCTTTAGCTATTCTGGCTATATTTTATTTAAAAAAGGATGTGAACAAGTGACATTTTCATAAGGTTGAAATTTTGGCTAATTTAGAATGCAAACTTCAAACATAATAAAGACATAAATCACATTTCTTACATATATGCAGTGTTTGGGGCTTATATTAAGGGTTTGTTATTAAGGAATAATAAAGTTTTTTGTTTTGTTAGAAATGAATGCCTTTCCCAAGAACAACCTGAGACTGAACAGATAAGCTAATAAGGGAAATTACATTTCACAGTTTCCACTCTAAACACATACCCATCGTAAGGGTTTGTGGCTGACTGTAACTTGTGACAGAGGATGAAGAAGGATGAAGGCCAGTGGCAGTTCAGTGTGTCTTAACAAACTGCACAGTTAGGAAATGTGTAGGGTTTATTTATTTATATATTTATTTTTAATTATTATTTCTTTATTTTACTGTTTGGTTTAATAAGAAGTATATTTAGTGTTCAGTTTTATTAGGTCTTTCTATTCATCATGTGGATATCCATCCAATTTCCAATGTGTTGATCTGTTCCAAGAAAACAGTTGATGTAACAAATTAAATATGAAGCAGAAACTGTTTGCAAAAAACAACATTCAAACAAATAACACAACTTATGTAAAATAAATTTTATATGAAACTGGAAAAGGGAATAAATAACATTTTAGATCATAACAAACATACTGAAAGCTCATTTGTTAATGTGTTTGTGTGAAACATGAAAAATTCAGATTATGCATAATTGTGAAATTGTCTAGAACCGCCACTGATGAAGACATGACAAACGTGGCAGCATGTCTCTTGTATTGATGAAATATTACAAAAAGCATCCAAAAATTAGTTACATCATTCCAAAAAATCCAAAGATCTGAACCATGTGAATGGCTGTGATTACCATTTGAAATCTTGCTAATGTGGTCGGTCCATCTGCTTTGGTCAAACATGCTCAAACCTAGCAACAAATAGGTTGATCAAACAGTTGATTCAGTTAGTGTTGCACCGAGACAACATGGATGTTATGTAAGGTTTGAGTTCTTGAAAAAATGTTCCCTCTTAACTATCTGACTAGATTTGTACTTTGTTTATTCCACCATGTCCTGGTTGCTCCATACTATGAATCAAATTGCCCCAAAACATTTTGGAATAATTGTAAAATAAATCATTTAACATTCACTATCTGTTGCATGTTAAGATGTTTCATCTTCCTATAAAGGTGACAGTTTTGAGATACAAGGTCTTTGCTGGAACTTTAGGAAAAAGGGAAGACAACATAAAAAAAAGAAACAAGAAAAACAAGAAACAATAAAAATATATAACAAAATAAACAACAACAAATTTGACCTTAATAGAATTATTATTCATATTTTTATTATGTATTCCACTCATTTCCAGCTGCAGACTTAAGTGATGATGAGTGTTTTTAGGGAACTTTAATTAAATAAGAACGGCCATGGAACACAAAGAGGTCAACAGAGAAAAAATATTGACTTAATTTCCTCTGTTATTGCATATTGTCACTGTTTGATGAAAAACATCTCCAAACTTGAGACTTAGAGCAAAAATACTCTTAACTTTGAATGAAGGTTATTGTAAAATAGTAATTAAAATCATTTTGGAGCATTCATTATGAAATTCTGAAACAATATAAAGAAAAAATGTTAGATTCACATTATTTAGAAAACTAAAATTGGACAAAAATGGAGATGAAAGTGGAGGTTTTCAATGGGCAGCAACAATATGTTTCATATTCTCATTCAAAATGTTCACTACCTTCTATGTTCTTATGTTGTATGTATTTTTATTGCAGAATAGCATGCTGCTTATTCAGATATTTTAGACTTTAAATGGCAGGAAAGGTTTCATTTAACCCCATAGGCTGAATAGTTTTTATTATACCCAAACGTTTCTACAGTTACACTAAGTTATACCAGTGCAGAAAAAATAGGGACCATTCCAGGGACCAATTAGAGAGTTTAAGTGGGTAAGCAATGTTTAGATTGAACAGTAATCAAACTTAGATTATAACTAAACTTAATTTAGTTAATTGGTTTTAATTGGTGGGAAATTGCATGGGGTCAGTATTGGACACATCTTTGTACCTTAGTAAATGCAATGTATTCTGTAACCTGTATTTTGTCTTTAATCATGTGGTCAGTGACAAACAAGCGAAGGAGCCTTCTGAAGTAACCTGTAAAAGAAAACTGCTGTATTTCCATGCTGAGGTAGTTGTGGTCATAGCTGTGTGCAGCGCTTTGTACTGTGTGTAATGTATGGAAACAAACATCAGCTGTTTTTGGTTAGCCAAGCTGTGAGCTGTGACTTAAATTAACTGATCTCATTAACTAAGCATGGGAGACAGCACAGCACAGCACAGCACAGCACAGCAACACTACTGATTCAGCCACTTTTATTGGATTAACATTTATGTTTGTCATGTGTTTTAAAATGTCTCTTCACCCCAGTGCTGACTTCATCTTTTCCTCTATCAAAAAGAAAAAAGCTTCAGTTCATTAACAAAACTGATATGCATATACCTGCTACTTTGTTTGGTGAATTTAGACTCTCATAAATGAAGGTGCTTTATGAAAGTGTCTTCCATGAAGAACTTTATAACAGAGATGTGTCAGTATGAAGAACCTTTACAAGGATAGATTCCATCTTTATTGGGTTCTTCTCAAAGTACAAAGCTCGTCACTGGGACTGTTTGTCCCCCTGTTTGTCACCCTATTAAGGGACAATAAAGTACATTTCAGTGAAAATCCTTTTCTCTTGCCATGCTTTGGTACCAATTCTATTCTAAGGTTTTATTATGTACCATTGTGCTTTTGAGGATACATTTATGGAAGATGTACCTCTGAGAATAAAACAGTACCTATATTGTACTGTCATTTAGTGTGTATTGTAAGCATAATTGTACCATTTGTGGCACCCTCCTTTTTAGTGACTTCAGCTGCATTTGGTTGCTCTCACTGGTGACACACTCAGTTTGCAAATGCACATGTAAACTGTTTTTTTGAGGTTTCTGTTTTACAGAAATCTGTGTCCAAGCCTCAACTGAGCAAGCCAGCGGGCAACATTGGCGAGGAAAAAACTCCCTCAGCCTTTTGCACACCCAGAAAAAGCATGGCCAATTTTGCTCTCTCAGACTTCGGCTGCTGATGGCAAGCAGGATGACCAGGGATTCAAACCTGCTATCCGCATAGTGCTAGTGCAATAGACAGATGAGCACTCAGAGCTTGCAACCTGTTTAATCATCACTAACTGCTACTTATAGAATAAAATGTTCTGGAGGAGCCATGCTTTGGTCCAGAGTCATAAATTCCAGTGCCAAGCATCAGCTAGAGAGATATAAACCTGGGTATAAAGAGCACATTTCCACAGTTTACTCTGGAGTGATTCCTCCAAAAACATTTGGGATGCATTAGAGTAGAATTTATGATCCAGTACTAATCATTAGACATCAGTGTCTGACCTAACTAGTGCTATAAACTGACTGTGAAATACTTCTATGATATGTCATATACTAGTGTTACATTCAGTGAGTGCACATTTGCACTTTATGTAGTCTTGTGTATTGTGACTTTTGTACAATGCACCATAATCCTGGACTTCACTGTGTCCTTGGGTGTATCATTGAAACAACAGGAAATGTCTCTTGAACCCAGACCCTCGTGGTGGAATATTGCAGAATTCTCACATTAATATTTATAATTATAACAGAAAGCCTCCTATGAAAAGTAGAATTATTGGTCAGCTGTTACTATTATTGCAAACTGGAAAAACTTTTTTATTAAACTTCATTTCGTTTCACAGCTGGACCACCTGGTCCTTCATTCTCATATATGAGACACAATGTTCCTGTCACCATGTTACATTTGCAGAGGGTTATCATATATTTACAAAGCACACATGTTCCATTGTTTTCTTGTGAAATAGGGGTTATGAATGTGACCTGACCCATGTGTCAAGGTTTTCATTGTCCCCCAGGGTGAGTGGTGGCCTTGGGTTCTAACTCAGATCTTATGTGCTGGAGTTAGGGCATACATCATTTTATGACTTTACCTTAAACACTGATGTGATTTGTTTCCTGCTAGATTAGGATATGTGTCAATAGGCCCCCCAGCAGACTCAGCAGAGGGCATAGCTCCAGTCTGTCCATAGCCCAGCTGTTGTCTAACACTTGACATGCAGCAGATTTAAAATTACATTGTCCACTTAAAAAGCTGATGTGACATAATGTGTGATTAAATTTGTTTGTATACTCAGCTGGATTGATACATTACTAAGCTAAATGTAGATTCTCTTCCAATACCTGAGATACAAACTACTCACAAGTAAGCATTTTATTTGTAGTTATATTTTATTAAACAGTACTTCTGTTCTGCCATTTTTAAGCCTTCATCTTAAAGGGGTAAGACTTTCTCAAGCAAGTGATGTCTTCAACACGAATATTGAATTATCAGAGTCCTTAAAGGATGAGGAACATAAGAGAATCATTAGAGGCCATTTTGTGGGAAGTTGTTTACCACGCTCGTGATGCTCGGTTCACATGTCCTTGTTTAATCTTGAAATTTCATTATATTGAAGTCTGTTTCTATCCAAAATAACATTTGACCAGTCACTTGATCTCAATTCACTCTCTGTCCAGTCTATCGTTGCTTTCTTCTTTTAAAAAAGTTTGCTTGTGCATACCAAAGTTCACCGTCAGGATTTTTAGCCCTTGCAATACTCATTCTTCCCAATGAGCGAGAGACCTCCAACCAATGTTGACCCTCAGTGTGAGGGCAGGCAAAGGGGGCACCCATAATAGGACTAATTTCCCCACAGTTGAATTGAATATGCAGTCTGCTCTCACAAAGCCATTACATAACGTGTTCACAACAACTGTGTGAATTCTTCACCCTTTTTACCCCAAGTGTACAGCTGAAGAGAGTGTACAGGTAAAGAGAGTATGCAACTGAGAATTCACAAATAAATGCAGAAACAATGTAAAGATGGATTATTTAACAAATCAGCTCCTCTGTTCTATATATAAAGATCTTGTGTTTTAATACAATTTGACATTGGCAACATTTTTAAATACATCGAGGGTGCACAAAATGTCAACAATGACATTATGAAAACAACTCTTCCTTAAATGTATTACACAAATATTATGAGTGCAGAATAATAGTTTCAAAAACTACACTTCTACCCTAATATTAAAAAATATTTGTTTTTTCTGAAAATGTGATAGCAGTTATGTGAGTACTATCATATACAAAAGGACAACAACAGATTAAACAAATTAAAAGTTTTGTATACATTGACAATAATAGCCTCCTGTATGTAGAAGTCAAGAGTCCTAGACTTTCAACTCAGCACCCAGGTGTCTAGTGGAAGAGTGGATAGACAGAGAATCTAATGTGAAGTGGGTCCATGTCATCTGCTGGTGTTGTTCCACTGTCAAGTCCAGAGTCAATGCAACATCTAACAGGAGATTTAGCGTGCTTTGTGCTTCTCGCTGCTCACAAGCTTGTTTTGTTAACATAACTCAAAGAGCCATTTGGACATTTAAATTGTTCTTAGCTTAAAGGGTTCTGTAGATGATTGAAGATGTTTACAACACCAAAATGTGTTAAGGACTGTTTTTCATAAATATATAGAGCTCTTTTTGTTTATAGGTGTTATTTAGCCTTACAAATGCTTCCCTGCAGTAAAGTCTTTCCCGGTATGTTTTGAGTGAGTGAAGAATATTTAAGCAAAGACAATACCTCAAACCGTGACCAGAAAAAAAAAAACCTTGCACCTGACGTGGAAGCGTTTAGACTGAAATAATTGTAATTTAGAGTTTTTGCATAGCATAAAACCATTAACTTAATTTAAGTCACCTTTACATGGATCTGGGCCTAGTCCTGAACAAAAACTAAAGCTATTGGAAACTACTTAATCACACAATTAAGTAGTGGTTTACAAAGGAGTGATATCAGATGATGTCAGAGTATCACAGTGAGGTCCATCACTGCTGTCACATCATAGAAGACTGGTGGTTATGATGAGGCCCTCTTCTAGTTCAAATCCTGGATTATTTTGGAATGAAATGATATTCAGAATGTAGATAAAGTTTGCCAGGAACAGTAAATGATTAAATGTTTAGACTGACAGTATTTATTGAGCTACACATACAGAAGTAGTGTTGGTCAGTATGGCCTTGGGCTGTCATGTTTGCTAACCCAACATACCAGATGTCTCAACATGGAGTTGTAGAGGTTCCTAAAGGTGCTGTGATAATCCATCCAATGCTGCTTGAATGTCCTCACTGTGTTCCTGCAGATTTTGTGGTAGGGGTGGAGTGTTCATACAGTGTGTCCAATAGCATCCTACACATTTTCAAACAGGGATAGGTCTGGCGACGTAACTGTTGGAGTAGTGCAAAGATTGATTTGTTGGTCATCTCCACCGAGACAAAAGCGAGATTTGTGACTGAAGATGGCCTGCTGACATTCTGAGTGACTCTGTGACAGCCTGGCACAACACAAGTGCAGGCTTTGGCGGCAAAGAGGTAGTGTACTGGCAGTCGATGTATAGGTCTGGTGCATATGGTCCTGCATCATGCAGTCATCTGTCAATGATGTTGCCACTAACAGGATGACTCATGGATATATAAATAATCATTGTCATGACCAAATTGTAGAGCTCCAAAGGATGATGTTATGTTCGTGCTTGGTGTTTGGTTGAATATACTGAGCTGCCATAACATTAGTACCACCTAGTGCCACCACAACAGATCTAAGAATTTGACTGCATAAGACCTCTGAAGGAGCCCATTAGACTGTTAATCATTATCCACTGCCTACCAGAAAGTCCAAGACCTGCCTGATGTTTTGGAAATGTTCTGACTGCTGGCTTTTTAACCTTCACCATTTGGTCCTCATGAAAGTGCCTCTGCTCCTTATGCTGGTCCATTTTACTACTTCAAGAAGTGTCTGTTCACTTGCTGCCTCAAATACCCAACTCTTGTCATATTCCAGTGTAGATGAATATCTCATGGTGCTACTGTTATGGCTGGTGTATGTTTAATATGGAGCAGAGTTGTGCAGTCTCCTCAGGCTCATGGCTTCTCCAGAACATCTCACTCACAGAGGATCATACAGCACTGGATGCTTTCGTGTAGGTTAACTGCAGTCACTAATTAGAAGGCCTGTCCGGACCGGCCAGGCCCACACCGGGATCAGCTCCTCCGAAGTCATGTCGGGACGGACCCTCGTCCCCCCCGGTGATGAGGCGGGACACTGGTCTGGGCATGTGATAGCGAGGGGAGGATGGTTTGTAAAAAAAAAAAAAAAAAAAAAAAACCGCGTGCAGTGAGCCCGCTGCACCAATCGGAGGTCCGACCGCGCTGGAGGAGGCGAAATACCCTGCACTGACCACTGGATAGTCCTTCCAGCCGAGATCGCGCGGAGCTCGCCTCGAGGGGCTCAGGGGGGCTGGAGATGGGGGCGTTAAGCTCAGCGCAGCGGGACAGCAAGCGGGACGAGAGCACGGTCAGCGAGCCCAGCGCGGGACAGGACCAAGCCCAGGAGGACAGTGCTGAGGAGAAGGTAAAGGACGACAGGAGGCAGGAGGCAGGAGGCAGGAGGACGGGCTGGGGTCCAGTGGATCTCCTGACCGCAGCTGTTGGCAGGGAAGCGTTACTGTGGGAAAAGAACTTAGTGGGCTTTTCTGCTGCTGCAGCCACTGCAGAGGATGGAGCTGCGATGATGCCAGAGAGAACAGAACAGAACAGAACAGAACAGAACAGAACAGGATAGAATAGAATAGAATAGAATAGAATAGAATAGAATAGAATAGAATAGAACAAAATAGAATAGAATAGAACAAAATAGAATACAAGGTCTTCAAGTTAAGGCATTAAAGAATAATACTTTTAAAATGATTGCTATTATTTAAGGATGAACTCAAGCCTCTTCTTGAGTTGCTTCCCTCTAAAGCAGAATCTTAACCAACCTTATAGCACACCCACATACACTAATGCCGTTCTTATTTCAACACTAAAAACATGCCTACGTAATTATGTTCTAAGCTTTATCTCCTCCCTGACATATTGAACACAACCCCAAATGTGCTCCTAATGCACCCAGTAATGCAGTGTTATATATCTGGAAGTTGTCTCCCAAAGGAAATCTAGAATTTCCTCTAGCTGCACCCCCATATAGCAGTTGCATTGATTTTCCATGTTAAACATGATGGAGTCAGCCACACCGGAACAAGAAGAGTGATGACTCTCTCAGCCCTTAGAGGCAACCTGTTCCAAATTTATCATCTCATTTCTTTAGCTGCTGGAATTACTGCACTGCCTAAGCATGTTCATAAGGCTTCGTCCTCCTGTTCCTCGGAGGAATCACCATTAATCATGTATGTGATTAGTTAAGCATGTGAAACTTTAATGAATAAATAAAGAAAATAATAATTACTACATGTGACTGTAAAGTGAATTCCCTTTGCATTATCTTATAAGTCTATAAATCTATAATCTGAAAAATAGAACTTTTTTTTTTTACAGAGGACCAGAAAGGCAGAGAAAGACAAGCCAGTTGAGTTCAATTGCAGACTGTCAACTTGAATATAAACGCAATAATGAAGAAATTTCACATATACTGAAATTCATTTTACAGTGACCAAACCAGAATTTACAGTGAACAAACATGAAACCATTATAAGCAACTTCAGTAACTATGTTCATTTTTACCCACCTATACTCCAGTAACAGCACCTGTATGTTTCTGGGAGTTACCCATTGGAACACTACCACACTTAAAAATTAAGGTACTACAAAAAGTCCTTAGAGACGTTGCCCTAGAAGAACCATTTTGGTTTCATAAAGAGCCATAAAAGGTCTTTGGGTACTAAGAAATTGGTAAACAATCTTGACACTGACTTCTATTTTAAAGGGTTCTTCACTGACTTCTATTTTAATGTCTTTACAAATTGTTGTTCAATTCTTTATGGAACCAAAAATGCATCTCCTGTGGTATTGCTCAAAGAACCCTTTGTAGTGCCTTTATTTTTAGCCTCGTTTTGGTTCACAAAATGGACGCTGTTCCATCACTCCAGAGAACAGTTTCACCTCTCCCTGACCTAAATCTAGAGAGCTTTAACCCCTTCTAGCACTGGATATGATGACTGTTACAGAGCACCCAATTCTATTGCCAATATTGTTCTATGGAAGCTATTCAAATTATGTGTTTGCAATTGTACAGCTCTGAAGTGCACTTTAATGTATCAGAACACAGGACATATTACATAGTATCTTTGTTTACTTTTTGTAGACCAAGTAGGTCTCCTGTGCAATGCATGTGCACAATGAGCCATCATAACTATGAAGTTTTGAGTTTGGTAGCAATAATCTACAGTCAAGTAATGAACCCAATGTCCTTACTGTTTTCCATTTTTATGACAATCTAAATGAAAAAATGGCTTAAATAGCTTACTTTTAATTTGAATCCTTAACAAGTTTTACAATTTTTAGTTGCTACAGAAGAATGGAGAAATATCAAGTCTAAATGTGAAGACAGAAAGCCAGATTGAAGAGTTAAACATCCCAGATGAAGACAGACTCCATGAAGATGGTATGTTCATCACAATCCTTTTCCTTGGAAAAAAAATATTTTTATAGTATTTCAAGTGGATGTTTGTATATACTAGTACATCTCATACCCTTAAATTATTTGTACATATGATAAGATATATAAGATGTTCTGGCACTATGGGCATGTGCTACATCCTGCTGGAAAAGGAAAACCTGCCTTGACTATGGACTTGATAAGACGAACACCAGATGACATTCCACTCTAAACCACTACAGACTATAGGTTTAAGACATCTTGCATTTTTTGCTTCTCCACTCTATCAGACTCTAGGAGCTTGAGTTGAGACTCTAGAGCAACAATCCCATTGTTTTTCTCATTTATCTCCCAAAGGAACTTGCTTCTGTTGTCTCTAGTTCAGGATTGATTGATTTTAAGGAGGAAGTTGTTCTAAGCCCTTTTCTAGAGATTTGTGACAACTTGATTTGTGATGCATTAGTATCAGCTTCACTCTACTCCTTGTGAAGCTCTCCAACATTCTTGAAATTACTTTTCTTGACCATTCCTTCAAGACTGTGGTCATCCCATTTGCTTGTGCACCTTTTCCCCTTCCAGATACATTTCCATGAATAAGCATTGATACAGTACTCTGAGAACAGCCAGCAATGACCTTCTTTGGGTTACATTCTTTGTGGAAGGTGTTCATGATGATATTTTGGATAACGCAGTTTTCTTTATGATTGTGGTTGCATGTACTGAACTAGATGCAAATCAAACTCAAAATGAAATAATTTAATAATGTTAAAAAAAATGGAGATATAGGATAAGATATAAGCCAGTGAAAAAATGTAAAATAAGTCCATCCATCCATCCATCCATCCATCCATCCATCCATCCATCCATCCATCCATCCATCCATCGAATATAAAAAAAAGTTTATCCTTTTGAATTAAAAAAATTTTCAATGTTTTTTTTCTAATTCCCTTAGATACATTAGTATATACCACAGCTCTCAAACGTTCAACTGATGATTCATATAATTTCAGCTGGATCTGGATTTGTGACACTAAAAGATGATGGCACTGACACAACTGAGGATCTTCAAGAAGGCGACACCTCTCAAACAAACACTGAAGACTTGGCTAAAGAGACATCAAATGCAGATGGAGTAAATGAGGATGATGAGGTTGGAAGAAAAAATGGTGGCATTGAAGTTGGCTTCAAAAAAATGTTTAGATTTGTTGGATTTAAGTTCACTCTGAAAAAAGACAAGGTTGACAAAACTGATGCAGATGACCCAACAACAAATGAGCAGAACAAAAAAGATGCAATTTCTTCAGAGGACTCTAGGGACACCACAGAAGACTGTCCTGTCAGCACAAATGAGCAGGATGCAGATGCAGAAGAGATGCAGAAGGACATTATAAAGTGTGATATACAAGTTGGATCTAAGGATAGTGACGTATCTGCTGACACAAACCCTGATATGGAAAGCAGTAGAATCTCAGAGATAACAGAACACAATGAAGTTTCTCCTGATAAAGAACAGATGGAGGAGAGCCCGCAAAGCCCAGAGTCTGAGGAACTCATGTCACCAATTAAGAGATTCTTCACACGGGGAGTTTTTGCCAGCTTGAGAAAAAACAAAAAAGAGGAGGAGGCACTGAAAGAGAATAAGGAGGAAGATCTCATGAGAACTGAAGAGGACAGTGGAAAACTAAGTGCTAATGCACAAGAAGATAGTTCATGTATATGCCTTAACATCTCTAATATTCCCCCTGAAGAAGATCAGTCAGGTGCAGAAGATGAGTTGAAGCCAGCAGCTGAGAGACAGCCAACAAATTTTCAAGAACAAGATAAAGTACAAGCAAGTCCACTCATAAGGCTGTTCAGGAAGCTTTCCACAAGAAGACAGAGAGATACAAAACCTGCTGAAACAAGTTTGACTGAGCCTGGTGAAAATGTCAATGAAAAGCTTCAATCCTCATCAGAATTAGTCATGGTTCAGAATGAGGAAGAGGAAGAAGTAAAGATGAAAGAGCCAAAACCTGCTGATGAAGATGAGATCACAGATTTTAGCCCTGATGATTCAAAAAAGAAGTCAGACTCAACTGTTTCCTGGGAATCTCTGATATGCCTTGGTTCTACCAAGAAAAGGGCCAGAAAAACGTCTGACACTGAAGATGCAATGCAAGACAAAAGTGAAGAACCCAGAAAACCAACTGAATCACCACTTGGAAGCTCCACTGAAGGCGATTATGAGCATCTTACATCCTCCAATGAACAAGCTGGGAGTCCAGCAGGGGAAGAAAGTGGATCAACCTGGAAATCTCTTAAAAAATTTGTTACTCCAAAAAGGAAAGCCAGAATGGAAGAAAGTGTTTCATCTGAGCAGATACCTTCAGACACTGAGACTGCCAAAGATGAATCATCATGTTCTATAAAGAAACTAATCCCAGGGCGTAAAAAGAGAAGATCTGATAATCAGCAAGAACACCCCTCATTTGATGATGGAGGCAAAGGTGAGGGAACAGACAATGAAGATGATGAAACACCAGCAGTTGTTCCACTATCTGAATATGAAATTATTGAACCTGAAAGTTTGAAAGAAATTACAGATGGAAAAGATCTTGAGGAAGAAATTCAACCCTTGATTGAAGAGGACAAACCCAAGGAAACAAAATCCTCAGTGAAAACTTCACCTGATGTGAGGCCTTCCACTGTGCCATTGCCTTCAGATTATATTGAGGATTTGACAGAATTCATAAGCAAATATCAGCAACTTAGTGACATTCCAGAAGAAGGAATTATTGAGGAAAGTGTTGTAACGCCAGTATCCTCTGCTGAATGGACAACTCAAGATGACACCTTAGCTGAAGACATTGTAGAACTGACAGCTGATGCAGTCACTGCCCCTGAACCTGTATCTGAGCAGTTAAATGGAGACGAAACTACTGAAATGGTATCAGCAGTCTCCCAGCTAACAGAGTCCCCTAAAACATCTGGAAATGTAACACCAGTATCACCTGAGTATGATCTAAGAGATGCAGATGTAATCATTCAGGAAGCTGTTGAAACCAGCTACATGACTCCGAATGTTATGTCAATCATTACTAAAGATAATGACCCAGAGGCTCTGGCAGTGTCAGTTTCTCCATGTATTATAGAGTCAACTGTAACTGCTGAAACAAAAATTTTAATAGCCCATGAAAAAGCAGAGGCTACATTCATCTGTACAGGCCTTGTTTCTCAAGAAATTGGAGATTTTGAAGAGGTTCTTCCTTCACCCATAGTTGAAGGAATATCTGAGATCACTGTAGCTTTACCCACAGAACTTGTTTCTGAGGAGATGAAAGAAGTATCAGAGTTAGCTGGACTTGCAACAGATGATTCATATGAAGTTGAAGTCAAAGAAATAAAAACTGAGATACATGATGCAGATTTCCCTGATGATTCTAAGATACATCTGGCTCAAACCAAAAAAGAGATGGAACAAACCTTTCAAACCGATGCTTATGTGATGAAAGAAAGCAGGCAGAGTGAAGTTCCTCTAGCAGCACAAGGGGATGAAGTAAAAGAATATTCAACAGATGTATTAAATGACAATCAAGAGGTTGCACCAGTTCAGATGGCAGTTATCAGTGAAATACAAGATGAAATTCAGCTGCTTGATGAGCAAGTTATTGCAAAGAATACGACTGATGTTCCTGAGATTGAGGGTCCATTGGAGATGACTTTAGAGGAACCTGTGCATGAACAGCCAGCCCTCTACACTGAGATAACTGTTGAAGGTGAAAAAGAGAACAGGCTTCCAGATGTTACATTTTCAACTACAGGTATAGAGCAGATTGCTTTAACTGAAGAAGTCGCTCAATCGATTGAACAAAATGGCATAGTCTCAGTGATTGAGACTATAGATGAAGCCTCAAAAACTACAGAGGACGTTGTTCAAGTCACTCTAGCTGAAGTAGTTGAAAATTTAACACAAAATGTTGTGGTGTGTGGGCCAGAGATTGCAACAGATGAAGCCAAAGAAGCTATGGAAGAAAAGATTGGAGTTCTGGCATCGGCTGTAGAATGTCCAGAAACCACAGAAGCAATTAATAAAGTAAGCTCAGTCTCAGATTCTATCATGGTGGGGGCAGTATTAGACTTAGGAGATCAGTTCCAGATGGAAAATGTTGCTTCAATACATTATTTGGATAATCATGAAATACGGGTGGAAGTGAAAGGAACTGAGATTGGAACAGCAAAGGCAAGTGTTGATACAGAACTTGATGTTGCCACCTCAGAAGATGTGGCAAATCTCTATGAAAAAGTAGAAGAAATCAGAGAAGATGGCTCAGCACAACAGCAGGTTGAACTCACACCTGCAGAACAGAGTTTTTCTGAGCAGATTATTCCTCTTTATGTTAAAAAGGAAACTCTCTTGGAACATGTATCTGAACCACTATGTGAGGGAAATGAACTGAAGGTTTCTCTTTCAGCAGTTACCACTGATGAATGCAATGAATTGGAACAACCGCAACACGTATCAGAGATTGCTAGTACAGAATATGTAGATGTAAACATAACTTCTGTTGAAGATCACAAACCAAACCAAAGCACAGGTGATGAAGTACACATAGTGCCTCTTAGGGAAATCTCTGACATAACAACACTCCACAAGGAACCTGCAGAGGAGTGTCAAGCATTAACGATGGACAAAACTGAAGGAATACGAACAGAAAGTCAAAAGGTTGAATTAAGTGTAGGTGCACATAATACAGAGATATTTCCAGAGTCTGTAGAAGAATCAGTGATGACAGAGACTAAAAAAATATGTACAGATGCTGATGTTTCTGGTACGCTTTCAGAAAAGCAAATAAAGGAACTAACACCACCACCTGAAATTAGTTTAGAGCCTCAAGTAGCAGGGTCTCAAATTGACAGAGCGCTCCAACTACAAGTAGACTCTTTTCCCACAAAACCAGAAGAGAACCTAAGAAGAGAATTAAGTCTCCAACTTTGTGACGAAGATAAGCAAGTAGCTGAAGATACTATGAAAGTGACTAAAACAGAAGTAGCTGTCAAATATGTTGAAGAAACAAAACAATCTGAAGAAACTGTGTCTACAAATGAGTTGTCTAAACTAAATGGTAGGGAATTGGGAATTTCTGAGCAAATACTGGCAGCAATGCAGCATTCAGAAGCAACATTAGATGAAGGCAGAGTAACAGTGACTACAACGGAGATCATGAAATTTGAAGCCCCATTAGTCATTAACCAGGATCCAGAAGCTTTGGTCACATCTGCAACTGAAGCAAATGAGCTTCAAGTGGAGGAAACAAAACCTCTGCAAGAATCTCCTGAAGTTGTAAGTGAACAGAAGGCTGAAATTAGAGCAGCTTCTGAAACTGCAAATGTGATACAACAGGAAGTAGTAACTGCAATGAAGGTAAATGAAGAGTCAGCTGAGCAGGTATCAGAACCACAAAAGGTCACTGAAAATAAATCTGAAACTCTAACAGTTAAACATCCTGAAGTACAGGAACAAATAATGAGTGAAGATAAAACAGAGGCTCTACAGGTGACTGAGCCAAAGATAGAAATACATGCTGTAACAGAGGTTAAATTAGAAACAGAACTTGCAGTAGAATCATCAGTAGTCACATCAGGGATAACAGATCTTAAAGTGGAAACTCCAGTGGTAACATCAGAGGTAATACAGCTTGAAGTAGAAACACCAGTGGAGATGTCAGGGGAAACAAAGCCTGATGTAGAAACACTAGAGGTGACCTCAGTGATATCAAAGACTGAAAAAGAAAACCTAATGATGTCGTCAGCAGTAGCACAGCTTGCAGTAGAAACACCAGTAGTAACATCAGTGGTAACTGAGCCTGAAGTAGAAACACCTGTAATTACATCAGTGGTAACAATTCCTAAAATAGGACAACCAGTGGTGACATCAGTGGCAACACAGCTTGAAGTAGAAACACCAGTGGTGATGTCAGTGGTAACAGAGCCTGAAATAGAAAGACCAGAGGTGAAAACAGTGGTAACAGAGCATAAAGTAGGACCACCAGTTTTGACATCAGTGGTAACAGAGCCTGAAGTAGAAAGACCAGTGGTGACATCTGTGGTAATAGAGACTAAAGCTGAAACACCAGTTGTAACAGAGCCTGAAGTAGAAACACAAGTGGTAACAGAGCCAGAAGTAGAAACACCAGTAGTAACATCAGTGGTAACTGAGCCTGAAGTAGAAACACCTGTAATTACATCAGTGGTAACAATTCCTAAAATAGGACAACCAGTGGTGACGTCAGTGGTAACACAGCTTGAAGTAGAAACACCAGTGGTGATGTCAGTGGTAACAGAGCCTGAAATAGAAAGACCAGAGGTGACAACAGTGGTAACAGAGCATAAAGTAGGACCAGCAGTTTTGACATCAGTGGTAACAGAGCCTGAAGTAGAAAGACCAGTGGTGACATCTGTGGTAACAGAGACTAAAGCCGAAACACCAGTGGTAACAGAGCCAGAAGTAGAAAGACCAGAGGTGACATCTGTGGTAACTGAGCCTAAAGCTGAAACACCAGTGGTAACAGAGCCAGAAGTAGAAACACCAGTGGTGACATCTGTGGTAATAGAACTTGAAGCAGAAACACCAATGGTGACAGCAGAGCATAAAATAGAAACACCATTGATGGCAGTGGTTACAGAACTTGAAGCAGAAACACCAATGGTGACATCAGAGCATAAAGTAGAAACACCAGTGATGACATCAGTGGTTACAGTACTTGAAGTAGAAAAACCAGTGGTAACATCAATGGTAATGGAGCATAAAGTAGAAACACCAGTGATGACATCAGTGGTAACAGAACTCGAAGTAGAAACACCAATGGTAACATCAGTGGTAACAGAGCATGAGGTAGAAACACCAGTGGTGACATCAGTGGTAACAGAACTTGAAGTAGAAACACCAGTGGTTACATCAGTGGTAACAGAACTTGAAGTAGAAATACCAGTGGTGAGGCCTGTAGCAACTAATCGGGACACAAATACCACTACTATGCCATCAGTGATAAAAGACACAGACGTGCAGCTACTGTTGACAGTCAAAGAAGCCCACCCTGCAGTGGTACCAGAAATGCAAACAGTGACAGTGCTACCTGAGCTACAAATACCAGCATCAAAAGAAATAGTAACTGTGGTTAAAGAAAAAGATGCACAAGTCAAGACCCCCACTGCTGTTCAGTTTACACAGCCAATATTTGAATTACCTCCAGCAGCAGAAGATGTCATACAATCAGCTGTCTCTACACTGGAAGAATTACCAGCAGTAGCACCAGTACATATAACGGAAACTATGGTGCAGACATGTGTGGAAAAGAAGCTTGATGCACAAAGCCCTGATGACAAACTGGGGTCTTTAGTTTTGACATCAACAGTCAATGAGCCACCAGTGATCACAATGGTAGAAACACCTGTAGTGATCCAAACAATTCAAACAGCAGAAGCTGTTCTTTTGGAATCTTCAGATGCAGCTGATATTAATACACCAGAAATTGCAACACATGAAGTAGCAGATATAAAAGTGGAACTAAAAACACCAGCTGTGAAATCGGTGACAACAAACCATCAAGTGACACCAATGAAAATAGAAGAGGCATCAATATTAACATCAGTTGCTGAAGAACCAGCAACAGATTCTACTACAAACCCAACAATAGTAGCTCCAGTAGTCCAAACACCAACATTGGTTGAAACACCAACAATTGTTTCACCAGCTGAAAATCCAACTGTTATCCAGATACCAGAGGTTGTTCCAGGAGTTCAGACAGTTGGTATGGGAGTAAAGGAAGCAGAAATACCAGCAATGGCACCAGAAATACAGGAAAGACACAAGGAGGCATCACATGCAGTTATAGTTGAAGTTAAAGAATCTCTGAAGGAGGCAATGAACGTAACAGACACAAGCAAACAGGTTAAACGGATCGATGAACGCACAGAGGAAACAAAGAGTCTCGAAACAGTCAGCAAAGGACCAAAAGAGGTTGCTGCGCCCATGCCAAAGCCAGCTGAACCTTTACCAGATGTGGAAGATGATGTATGGGAGGATGCCGTAGATGACATTAGAGATGAGCGCTCCATCACCATAGCAGGTGCTGAATCGTAAGGGACCACCAAATAAAATATGACCTGTAAGTGGCTAAACTACATTGTGGATGCTTTAATACAGTTTAGTCACAATTACCTTTTAATTATTTGCTTCTTTCTTTCACAGGTTGGATAGGCATCGTTTTCCAAATGAATTTGTCATTCCAGAGACTAGTCTTCAGTCTCTGAAAACAGCAGTATAAGTACTAATTTGTAAGGTTATGTGCAAATGGCTCTCAACATAAAAAGCTGCCCAAGCCCTAGAGGAGCAATGCAAGGCCAAAGTCTATCAAGTGTGGCAAAGCATGTGTTCAAGTAAAAAAGCACTGCTTGACTGGCAGAAAAGACTCATTATAACAAGCTCTTTAAACAAAATAATCTTGCAAAACATTTTTTTAATACTGTAATATGATTCTGTACTTTTATTTACACCCATGAATTTATTTATATTAAGAAAGAGTAACTATGCATTAGAATTTGTCCAAATATTGTTTTATGTTTAATTAAAAAAGACAAAATGTCTTTTGCCCAAGGGTGTCCAAACTTTCTCATACAATATGAAGTAATTTATCTGGCAGTATGCATTTAAAAACACTAACAATGGAATAAATACAATTAAATAAAACAAAAATAGTATGAATTGATTTGTGTTAACCATTTCCAATACTCTCACCAAGGAAGCCCTGTATGTACAGCTACCTTTATATTTTCAATAGATAACTACCTATCTAGTTTATCTAATCAGAACTTCATTAAAGTAAATTGGGTGAGCTGATGGTGGAACTCAACAAATCCAGAGTCCGGAGTTCACAGAGAAGACCGCAAACTTGTAGTCATCTTCCTGTATCTAATATATCAATAAATTTACTGACAATTTTTAATGTTATGTTTATTTGTATTTATTCAAACATAAAATTTAAAAAAAAAAACACTCAAAAAAACATTACTCAGATGTTAAGTTTTAACCAGATTTGTGTGACTGTCTTCCACAGTCTGATGCAAAACTTTTAGCACCCCTGGTCAAAAGACACATTTTGTTGATTTTGTAAGTGGAATTAAATGAACTCTAAAAGAAACAAATTTCTTGCACATTTTACAGCACAATTCCTATTCATTTGTTAAAATTAAAAATACACATGATATATATAATTTGTCATTTTAACTTTTATGTAATTTATAAAATTAAGCAAATAAACAGTAATTCTGCTTTAGAATGTGCAGAAGTGTGTTCTCTGCATACGTAGTGTATTTAAATTAGAAAATGAATAACCTTTTCTGGACCGGGGTGCCTAAACTTTTGCAACAGACTGCATATATCTATATAGAGGTCTTTGTTTCCCCTTACCTTCAAACCACAACCAATATATGGTTATGTGGTATCTAATACCACCATTTATTTATTTAAAATGAAGTTAAAAGTTAAATGTATCTAGAGCTATGATATACCTCTCGGGAAACAGTTCCTCTGCAATAGCAATGTCTGGAGTTGCCATGGCTTGCTTTACAAGTACCTTGCAGATTAAATCCAGAAACATTTTGCAAATTCTCTGTTTACATTTCATAAGTATACAGTAATTTCGTTACTGAGAATCATATATCCTGATTTTCTACATTCTAAATGTTTGCAATATTAAGTTGCCAAAACATTCATCATGCACATATACTAGTGTATCAAAAAATAAAAAATCATGAAAAGTGGATGTGTTCATAATTTCATTTCATATTTTATATTACATGTAAAGTACATTGAAATATTAAGCCTTTTTGTTTTACTTTATCAGTGTTAGTTTTGATCACTGATATTACATCAAAAAGAGAAATCCAGAATCACAAATTACATTTATTTTCAAGTTTTAATAAATGAACATTAAAACAAAAAGGCTTGAAAAGTAACATTTAATGTAACATACAAGAGTTAACCTTTTTGATTTAAATTATGAACAAAATGTTTTCACAATATTCTATTTTATTGCGATGCACTAGCACAGTTTACCTTACAGCCTACACATCTCCATTACAACATGTTGCAAAGTTTGCTTGAGGTTCACATTAAGTCACCATAGTACGAGAATGTGTGCATTAAATCAAATTTATACCCTTTTTGTTTATGATCAGGGAAACAACTTATTAAAAGCAGTTAAAAGCAGAAATGTAAAGCCTGACATTACTTATACATGTTACACACATTCCACTTCTTAGAAGTTTGAATGTGCCTGTTTGGACAGTATTTTAAAAAACATTTTAGGTGCATTAATAAGTATCCAGTTTAATTCAGCCAAGTCTGTAGACACGAAAATATCAGTACAAATAATTAATCCGGGCACACTGTGTTAACAAGTACCCACATATAAAAATTCACCTGATTCGGTTTTCAATTCATTTCCAAACTTTTTACAAATTAATACAAATAATTATTTTCAATTTATTTAAATAAAAAATACTTTTTATTAAACTGAGTTTACTAATGGATACAGATACATCTATTAAAGTAATGAAAAAGTTTCCTTCTACATATCACTTAAATAAATAAATTAATTGGGTGCAGTTTCCAGTTTCCTTATTAGCAAACAGGGAAAACTGATTCTCTGAACTCATAAATCATAAAATGTCTGGTGTACTTGGTGAAATTTTCCTGGTATAGAGAAATGCTGGCATTAGTATTATATTGCAGACAGAAGATGGTAGCTAGTACATTAGCATAATTTATATAATGGTAGAAAGTAGGTGGCATTCTTTCCATTTTCTGACTCCAAAATGTAAAAAAACTAGATTCAGAAAATAAGATTAAAAACTAATACTACAACATTAACTTCTGCTCACCGGAGCAATATTCCAGCTAAGCTTCTTCAGTGGATATGGTCACTGTGTTTGAGACTGATTCTTCAGTTACTGAACTGCCACTTGTTTGTTCACCTGATGCCTCTTGCGCAGGGGTCACCAGCACCTGAGTTTGACACTGATGTTTGAGCACCTCAGAAGGGCTGCAAAATGGCAATGCACAAATGCTACATTTGTAACGTCTGCTTGAAGACAAGAAAAGTGCTTCTACTTGACTGTTGTCTTCTCCACCACACAGCACCATGCTCTGCTTATTCACCATTGTGTATGACTCTGCACCTTGAATCAGGCACACATGTCTAGAAGCTTGACTAGCTCTGCAAAAGCTTTTCCCACAGGCACTACATTTGTATGGCTTGCCTGTGTGGATATACATGTGCTCTCGCCAGTGGCTTTTCTGGATGAACTTGCGGCCACAAGTTGGACATTCAAACTTCCGCCGCTTCACCTCACGTTCCAGGGCTTCTAGGTTGTCTATATCAGCAATATCTGAAGGAGGTGGAGTGTTTTCCCTCCTCATCTGTAGCTCAGTGTCACTTACATCATCACTGTCAATACGCAGGACCTCATCTTCCCCATCTTGACCGTCTAATTCCATAGCACAGCCATCTACCACAGATGACGTATGATGTTCAAAGGACTGGTTGGCATGGAGAAGGAGATGTTCCTTCAAATGACATCTCTGATTGAAACGACTCCCACAGTGACTGCAAACATAATGTTTCCTAAAGTTGGAATTTCTTCTCATAATACCAGATGTGATATATTGGATTGTGGTGGAAGCTGGGATCTCACTGGGGTACTCCTGACTGTGAGCATTTACAGCGTTAGCTTTTGTTTCTGCAACTTCCGAAAAGCTTTGGGTCGATGTCTCACTACTGCTCTCAGGGCAGGTGTGGCGTTTGCATGTTGCATTCCTGCTGGGCAAACCACATGATTGATCGGAGATCTGAATCCCATACAGAGAGTTTGTTAAAGGAACGCATTGTGACTCAGGATTAATAAGAAGGCTTGCCTCTTGTAAAAGAGGATATGCATGCAGGAATTTCACTCCCTGCTCCAAGTGATGAGGATCAATCATTTGTGTGGTCAGTTGTCCTGTGTACATTAAGTTAAGCAGATAGCTGAAGATTTCTGGTTGTATATCCGAAGGCTTCAGGCGAACACAATCACTGAAAAACAGAAGTTGAGTTAACTTGATAAATTGAGAAGCAACAACCTTACTTTTAATACCAGTCACATGTACTACAATTAATCTTTTTAACCCAACAACAGCAGATGGCAAAACTGTACAACTAAATATTAAACTGATAAATATTTGGGTTAAAGTACCTGTCTTGGTGAACAAACAGCATGCGAAAATAGTCTGAAAAGGCTGCAAGGACAGCCTTATGAGCTTTAAAATAAACATCCCCAATAGCCACTGTGCAGTCACAAAGGAAACCATACTCCCGCTGAGCATTCAGCTGCTGCAGAAGAACAAGACCATGGTGCGCCAACTCCATTCTTCAACCTATGCAACTACAAAACAGATATCATCATGCATATGAAACAGTGTTCCCTAAAACAAACAAGTTTTACTGGTACTAAGAAATGTTTAAATAGCATCAAGATTTAACATTACTCCTAATATTGGTCCTCACTCATAGAGAGACAGAACTTTTATTTATCCACGGTTTTCAAAAGGATACATAGAACAATACAAGCTTTGAAATTACCCCAAACAGTGTAATTACAGTGTAAAAGCTGTAATCCATTTTTTAACCCACTACCTGGTTGTATCAATGTATCACTGCCAACCCTTGCCCCATGTGTGTACAATTTTATTTTGCCATGTCCATCCCTCCTACCTGGGTAGGTTGAAATGAATGAGGGAGGACCCCAGGAAGAATTAAGTACACAAAACAAAACCCCCAAACCTCCCACCCCCTGGTGAACAAAACAAAGGAAGGTGGTGCCCTGTGCATACTTTCAAACTCATTCCTGCCCAAAAGAAATGTGCAAGGTATGCATTAGTGTCAGGTTCCCCATCAATGGCTGGTTCAAATATCTCATTTCAGGGTCTTGTTCGATTCCCCTCTCCCTTTGCCTATCAAATGGAGGAAATTTCAAGGAATTCCTAACAAACAAACAAACAAACAAACAAACAAAGGGATCTAGGCGTTACTCCCAAGTGGCCAAAATTAGAAACTTTTTGGACTGGGCCATGACGGGTTACATTACATTACATTACTATACTCATCACTCTCTAAAACACAAAATTAACTAAACAATTAACATAAATACTACTAGAAATTACAGTAAAAACTCAGTTTTTACTTTAAACAAAAGATCAAATATAATGTGTGCAGCCATGGATCAAAATATCCTGATTATTCCAGCAAAAAACAGGACTGAGAACTGAATGTTCTGAGTCTGTTGTGTGATGAACTGTCAGCAAGTAATCCAGCTCTGAATAAAGCTAAAACCCACACGTGTCTAACTGAATTAAATCCCAGTTTAAATGTCAAAGGAGCTTCCAGTGCGCATTTACTGCTCTGTCCATGTGCACATGCTCAACCTGCATACAGACTCTGACTGATCAGGGAGAGGGGCGGGGCTAATGAGGTCAGATATAGAGCCCAGCATTGGGTTACAGAAGAAATCTCAAATGAAGACAAATTTGACTGGACTAGGATCTCCTGAAAAGAACGATATCTGACATGTGTGACTTTCTCCTTTTTTTTAAACCATGAAAACATCCCACACAACTGGCTTGGGTTTCTGCAGGTTAAGAACACATGTGGTGAAAGCTAAACCAGTCAAACACCTGGAGAAGTCAGGTTATCTCCAGAAGGCAACGTATGAGATGTCTGTTTTTGGTTAAGTATGTGGGTCCCAGTTGTAAATCACAATACAAAGAAAGGCTGTAGCCAGTCCTGCTTTATTTAGATGCTTACATTGTAGCACACATGTCGGGGCATGTTTTAAAGATTGTTTTGGGAGACTACAGAACCAGTAACACCACCGTTAAAGCGCCCTGTCAGACTAACTAACTTTAAAGCTGCAGTCTCGGAGTTAAAGCGCAGGTTAGCTGGATTAGTTCAGATAGTCTGAACAAAATGAGCTTCAGGCGCAGCGAGGAGTAAGTTCAGACCTCTAATGGTGCTCCACATGACTTCATCTTCAGAGGTCTAAAGCAATAAGGCTGAGGGGCGTTCAGGGGAACTAAACACGCAGAACCGGTTTAAAACTGAAGGGAGTCTTGCAACCGTTAACCGGAATTAACGGGCTCGAGCTGACTCCCTTCGTTCATCGCTTTAATTTGCTTATAGCTCACTAAAAGACGATTTCGGACTACACTTACTGTGCTCCTCCAGTCTCCTTTTTCAGACAGACCTTACTCTTCACACAACGGCAGAAATTCTCCCGCGGATGTTGTCGCTGTTTCCGGAGTCCTACTTTGAATCACATGATTCAAAGACTCGAATAGCCGACTCGCGAGCGAATCGGTTCTTTTGAACAGGTTATTTTAATGAACCCGATGCTAAACGAATCTTTCTCTACTTAAGCAAAGTTGTTACTCCTGTGGTTTCGAACAGAGGTGGGTATTTCAGTTCCAGCGAGTCAGAATCTGTCCCAGAATTTAGTCTCAATAACACTGCGGCGGATTTTGACTCGTTGGGCCTGGACTCACTACTGTAAGCAGTTCTGTAGGCAACTCTGCCTCTGAAATAAACGCTATTGTCTTAGACAAGATCCACTGAAAATAGCCTCAGCTCCTCATAACTGTACACGTGGATGCACTGCATGAAAACCTGCATTTCTCAGCTTCTATCCAATCATTTCTTTACTGCACGCAAACAAGAACAGTGTGACACAAAGAGGCACATCTTCAATTCCATTATGTAGCTTTAATACTCATGTTCAGTAGATAACTTGGCATTCCTGACAGTTTTCCCAAAAAGTACTTAGCTAGTCAGCTGGTCAACAATTTTCTGAGAATCCAACTTCATATTAAAGAAATTACTTAAAAAATCTCATAGTGAATTGCACAAACACGTTTCTAAAGCTCCACCTACTGGTTATTTTAAGTGGTTATTCTCTGAACTAGCTGCATTTCTTCGGCTTCCTAACGTACGCATTCTTCGCGCTTTTACGCATTCCGCGGACTTTTACGCATTCGGTGCGTTTTTACGCATTCTGTGCGCTTTTACGCATTTTGCGCGCTTTTACGCAGTCGGTGCGTTTTTACGCATTCTGTGGGCTTTTACGCATTTTGCGCACTTTTACGCATTTTGCGCACTTTTACGCATCTTGCGCGTTTTTACGCATTCTGCGCACTTTTACGCATTCTGTGCGCTTTTACGCATTCGGTGCGTTTTTACGCATTCTGCGCACTTTTACGCATTCTGCGCGCTTTTGCGCATTCGGTGCGTTTTTACGCATTCTGTGCGCTTTTACGCATTCTGCGCGCTTTTGCGCATCGGGTGCGTTTTTACGCATTCTGTGCGCTTGTACGCATTCTGCGCGCTTTTACGCATTCTGTGCGCTTTAACGCAATGTGTGTTTTACGCATTGTGTGCGCTTTAACGCAATGTGAGTTTTACGCATTCTGCGCGCTTTTATGCATTCTGTGAGTTTTACGCATTCTGTGCGCTTTTACGCATTGTGTACACCTCTGCGCATTCGGTGCGTTATGCATTATGCCCACTTTTACGCATTTTGTGTGCTTTTGCGCATTCTGTGCGGTTTTATGCATTTTGTGTGCTTTTGCGCATTCTGTGCTTTTTCACGCATTTTGTGTGCTTTTGCGCGTTTCGTGCGGGTTTCCGAGCGGTTTTCGTGCGTGCTTTTGCGCGTTTCGTGCGGTTTTACGCAATTTGTGCACATTTGCGCATTCCATGCGGTTTTACGCATTTTGTGCACCTTTGCGCGTTTTGTGAGGTTTTACGCATTTTGTGTGCTTTTGCGCATTCTGTGCGGTTTTACGCACTTTGTGTGCTTTTGGGCATTCTGTGCTTTTTTACGCATTTTGTGTGCTTTTGCGCATTCCATGCGGTTTTACGCATTTTGTGCACCATTGCGCATTCCGTGCGGTTTTACGCATTTTGTGTGCTTTTGCGCATTCTGAGCGCTTTTACGCATTTTGTGCACCTTTGCGCCTTCCGTGCGCTTTAATGCATTATGTGAAGCATTTGCGCATTATTTGCTTTTTTACCCATGAACACAGAAGTACATTAATGATAAATGGGTTTTTCGTAACGTTGATAAATGTGTCTATACACTGTAACAGGGTCCTGTATTATAAGCTCTCCTAACGGTGGCAGATTTAACATTTCTAAAACACTATAATCGATTTATACAAACATAATTTTCATTTCATCAGTGTCACGGAAAAAGCTCCAAAACAGCAACTTTATAGAAGAAACAAGTTTTCTGTAAAAACTAGTTTAAGTAAATGTAAAACGTTTTGTAGCATTTTTGTTGGTTCATTCACAATTCACATTCACATTACGTCTAACCGTGGAAAACTAAACAGATACGGTTTGGATTTGAGGAAACCAACGAAGCAGCACCAAAACATCACCAAATTCTCAGGCGCTAAAATGTATCACCTAACATTTAGCTCACATTTTGTCTAAACATTGTGGGACACGTTTAAAGACAGTTCTTCACAACTGTTTCTCTTTGAGGGCCTCCAATTTGCTCTCGCCATTACTTGTGCAGCAGCTTCTTGCAGAAACAGTTCTGTGTCCTGTGTTGATTTGTTCTTCTTAACAACAAATTCAGTGTTCAAGGAAAATCTTCTCTGATTTATGAATGATCATGATTACTCATTATTGCTGACTAATAAAAAAGAATGCAATTTTAAGTGAAGCTGTTTGTTTCTTGATAGGAGGAAAAAACATCCCTTTATTAATTTACATTTAATGTTAAGGTTTTAGTACATTCAGCTTTTTAAACATTAAGCATTTTACATTGTTCTGTACATGGTTGTCCTTCCACTGACTGCAAATGACAGTTCTTCAAGATTCATCTAAATGAACTTTCTCATGAAAACAACAAACACTACACATTTTACATCAGACAAACAATGATAGGACAATTTAAAAGACTCGCTACAGCACATCAACATTAAAAAACATTTTTCATCCTTCCTTTCGAAGGTTTAGCTGGTTTTATCCAGATGATTATCCTCT
Organism: Acestrorhynchus altus; assembly: GCA_034509495.1. Lineage (NCBI taxonomy): Eukaryota > Metazoa > Chordata > Actinopteri > Characiformes > Acestrorhynchidae > Acestrorhynchus > Acestrorhynchus altus. The sequence goes on from CM067513.1 coordinate 9,730,159, forward strand.
CCCATAACTGGTGCATTTTCTCCCATTTCTTTAGAAGATCACCCGAGCCAATTCAAACATTACCTTCAGACAGAAAAAAAAAATAAAGAAGAAAATGTATTTTACATTTGTTATTTCTCTGACTGAATAAGCTCATACCATGCACTTTCTACATGTTCTTACCTTTCCTCAGAAGTCAGCATTACAATGCATAATTATTATTTGACTATTAATCAGTAATTCAACAAGGAATAATCTTGATTTCAGAATCAGAATCTCTTTATTTCACCAAGTATGTTACACATACAAGGAATTTTTCTTGGTGAGAGCAACACATGTATGACATGTAACAAGTACACAGACTATTTACAAACATTAAGAATTTTGCCTTCCACTTTGGTAAGACGTTGAGCTCTGGTTGAACTAATGAATGACAAATTACCATAAACGGCAATCCATGCTTGGTAAAATTGTACTCAGTTAACAATATGTGGCTCAGAAAGCAGAACACATTATCTGACCTCTATAGTGATGAGGATTACAATCATCCACTCCAGCCGGAGACTGTGCTTTTCTCCAAGATGATTTCTCATGAGATCTGTCAGTTCAGTGCAGTGCTGCAGCTTCTCGTTCACAACCTATATAACAGCACAAGTGTAACATTTCCTGGCAGGCAAAATAAAGCTGATGAACAATAATGAATTTAGAAAAAAACAAGATATAGCTACAGTAATAACTGCATGCAAAATTATTTGATTTGATTAATCTACAAATGTGATTATAACTCTTAAATAACCAACAAATCAACTATTAAATAATAAAGCCAAATCATTTGGTTATGAGTTGATAAAATATAAAGTTGATTTAAGATGAGTATTAGTTGTTGCACCCCTACAGGATACAAACAAAAGACTTCATTACCTTGACCCTGCGGTTGATATTAAGAAACTGACAGGTTTTGTCATACAAATGCTCAAGTTCCTCTCGGTCCCAGTAAAAGTCAGGTGTGATAAGTAGATCAGAACTGAGGTTTATGCAGTATCTGTAAAAATACAAAATTAAAATGTAAAATATACACTACATCTCATAATCTCATTACTTATTCTATTGATGGTTTCTCACCTCAGAGCAAAGAGTTCTCCAATTTTCTGCAAAACCTCTGCCCTGGAGAGTTTAACTGTTTTTCCAGATTTCAGTGTCTGTTGGGAGAGTATATAACAGTCTTGGGACAACTCACGATATTTAAAGATATTTAGAACAATGTTATTTTAATATACAGATCTGCATTCTAAAAAAATATCCTAGCTCATATTGTTTGTTTAAAGTATATTTAATAGAAGCTGACACACTCAGATTTAAAAAAGTGGAGGCTACCTCAGGAATTGACTGAATAGATTCAACAAAGTTATCCAGAGAGATCTCCCATATTGCCAACTTAACTGCAATAAAAATATGAAAGTAAGGCCAATGTTAAGGAAAGATGAAGAATCGCAGAAATAGGAAAGGATATCCAGCCCACCTGACAGAGACAGAGCATTAGAAAATGCAAATTTCTCCAAAAGTTCTTGTTCGAACTCCATCTCACTATTAAATATGAAATTCCCTCTGTGTAGCTTTGAATTCCCCCTAAACACACCAACAATAAACAATTCATTAATTTAGACTAAAGAAGTTACTTGAGCTAAAATATACAATAACATACATCCATGTCTATCTACATATTGGCAAATGAGTCACGTTATGACATACTCTCCTACTGTGTAATTGATCTCTTCATTTTCCCAGTGAACCAAGGCCACTTCATATGGCTGAATCTCATGTTGCTCCAAAATTCTCAACACTTTCTTCATCTGTAAATCAATAGAGTAGGGATATTTTAAAGCTGTTTAAAGTAATACATTTTAAAGTAACATTTCTATAATTTCAAATTTAATTCACAGTTATGAATGAGCATTTGAGATATTTTTAGAAGTAAGGATGTTTAGTCTAAACTACAATAAAAAGACAACACATTTTTACTCACATCTTTCTCAGTGACATTCCAAAAAACCACTGAGCCCTCTCTATGGGGGAAAAATGATTTAGTGTGTGCATTTCTCAAATGCAGTCAGTGGCATAAAAAATCCATGAGAAAATAAGCTTTTGAGTTACCTGAAAAAAAACATCATAGCATTGTCGTCTGGTTTTGACGTCATCTCTGATCCAATCACCAACACATTTGAGGCATCTAAAATGCAATGCATAATGTAAAAACTTCATAGTGGCATTTTATAATTTCAGGATGGAAAAAAATCCCAAGGGATTTTTCTGAATTTCTGAGTTTGAAATATGAATTTGAATTTAGAGAGTAAATTAAATACCATTATCCTGGTTATTGCATACATTCAAACTGAACAGCATATCAGTCAATATTAACAACCTTTCACACCATTAATTCGGTTATATTCCCAGCAAGTGTTAAAGCAGAAGGTGAAGGACATAATGTGCCAGTTCCACTAACCTCTGGGAAGGTCTCTTATTTCAAAAAAGCCATTGGCTATTAGATCATGGCAGAGAGTAGGCAGGTGGTACTGATCCGCAGTAGCATAGGCAATACACTGCATCATATCCTGTAAAACAGCAACACACTTTGTCACTTCAACTAGACTTACATGAAAGTTAAACTAAACCGAAAAAATATTGGGACACCTGCTCTTTTTTTTTGTTTTTTTGTTTGTTTGTTTGTTTTTTCACAAAATCAAAAAAGTTTATTAATCAAAAAAGTTTATTAATCAAAAAAATCTTTATTTGTATAGCACTTTTCAGACCAAATTAATTTGGGGTTCAAAGTGCTACACAGGTGATTGACAGATCAAAGAATTACAACTGAAATGGTAAGAAACCACTGAATTAAAGAAACCATTAAAACCAAACCATTATATGCAATAAGAATTAGAAATTAAAATGAAACTATGGGTTAAATAAAAATAGAAATTGTATCAGAGTGGAATAAAAAGCAAGACTGATCAGTAATAATACAGAATTAATAAAATACTATAAAATGTTTATAAAAGACTACACAAAAGTCAGACTAAAAAAGCAGGTTTTTAATTTGCTTTTAAATATGTCTCTCAGTAACTGTTTCAGCTGTCCATGTGAGGCTTTCTATCTTTTGCCGCACTGCTGTGAGGAATTGACTGCATTCTGCAAGAGAGTTAGTGAGGTCAATGGTGGGCGATAAACACCCCACCTTGTTCCAAAAGTGTTGGAGCACCATCATTCCAAAGAACTGCTCCACAACACAATGCTTCCATCCATGATTATGTTACAGATGGTACAATACTCCGTTACAGGGATCTAGACAAGCTGTGTGTGTGCACATCTGTGTCTACAATGGGGCACCTTTAAGTAGCTGAATGCATTCATGTGAAGGTGTAAGAATTAAATTAGTTAGATGTTATGAACCAGAACTTGCCTCTTCTGGGGCAGGCAGGTTGGCTCTTGATGGCTGCTTTGTCCTTGGTCCCTTTAATGCTCTTTTGGCAGGTATGCTTCCTTGCTTCAGCACAGATTTAGTAGCTGTTGAGGTTGACTGCAGTCTCACGTGTGTAGGCCACGTTCTGGGAAACACCCTTAAGAAACGTGGTTTAGTGTAAAACATATGAGGTCCTTTAAGTGCTTCTCTTTGCAGTTCTGAAAACCACCAAGGACGGGGTGCAATGGTATGACCGCCCTTTGGGTTTGTATGAGGGCTATGTGCCAAGGGATTTGGTGGAAAGCCCTTGATCCTGGAGCAAGTGCCATTTTCTACCCTTTCTGCTATTCCTGGAAGGAAGCTGGAAAAGGGCTGCTGCAGTCTCCACCTCAGCAGTGCTGAGAAAGACCTGGCCTGCATAACTAGCCGCCTGTGTAAACAATAAACACCATCAATTCATGAATCATTCATAAGGAGGCTTAAAGCAGATTATATGCAGAATACTACATGAATTGACTTTTGGGTCTGGAATTTCTTATCCTTGACCTTGACAAATAGCCAGCAGTGAGTTAAGCCTGCTGACTACCTGTCAAACTCCAGACTCTAAAGATCACAAACTGGTAAACTGAATGTCTGATAAACTGACAGATGAACAGTTTCATGTCTTTACTGATGACCCCTGGCAGACAGCACTGAGCAGAATAAACAGAAGTGTGGACACTGCTCCTCTGTAAGACAGCTAGACTAAACAGCCACAACCTGAACTAACAGTTCACTACATACCAAGAGTCCTCCTGCAGCAGACACTACAGCAGATAAGCATGCTGAAGCTACCGGCCTTCTAAACACACATGTACACACTACGACCACTTCGTAAAGCTGGACGCGGTGGGCATGTGTGACTCGTGTTCGTGACGTCACCTATTACGCTGCAGGTCGCGCTCGCGTCGCGTCTGCGTAATCTGCCGTCCAGCGGCACGCGCAGGCGAGGCACGCTCTTTAACCCTCCACCATTTAACATACTCTATTTTAATTCCAGATGATTTTACTTTCTTTCCCGGGTGTATGTGAACTGTAAACGGACTCCTGAACATATTTATCAAATAAGAGACGCAGGATGTCTTCCGGGTTTGTCGGCCACTAGATGGCGCTCCCGAGCGAGTCCAAATTCAACGAGTTAATACGAGCAAAACCACAAATTATACGTTTGCGCCATTTCATTTCTTCAACCCAGAGCCATATCAAATGTTTCAGCACTGCAGACGTAATTTTAAAGCATCCCAACCTCAGTTATAAGACTCAGTTATGGCGATCACGTCACTGACCTGCGCTCAGTAGCAGCATCTCTATCGCCCCAGACCGTTCGCTGCAGAGAAAACGAAGAAATATAAGTAATTATTCTTTGCTTTTTAGTGAAACGCAACACTTCGCTTTACAAAATTAAAGAAAATCTCGTGCAAGTGGGTGGACTCTGTTTTTATTTTGGGATTTTAGCCGTTTAGCTCCGTTCTACCCCATTCACTGAAGACTCGTTCGCTGGCTCCCTCTGGCGGTCTTTTTCGGTAAAACCAGGCTCTCTATAAACCGGCTCTGCTTGAAACCCTACAACCAAATTCAGATTCACAAGTAGGTTTTAGGGACGCCCAATTTCTTACTTATTTTACTGGAACAGAGCTTCAAAATAATTTTCAGCTTGCGTAATGTATCCTGGATGTAAATAAAAAAGCAGATTCTAGTTTCCCCTATTATTTAGCGAATTGTTATGGCAACAGAGACGCTTTTTGTTTTTCTAATGAAAAAAAAGCATAGTCTTTCCTGCAATATTAACTCTAATATACACCAGTGCCCCCTATCGGCGGACTTAATCGGTGTGTTGCTTAGAAACGAAGTCAAGCGAAACACTCGTTCTGCAATGCTAACGACATTAACATGCAGGGGGACTTTATAAACATTTAGGTAAGAAATTACAATCAAAATAAACCTCACACTCACTTTAACTTCAGAATGAAAAAGTCAGAGTTCAGCTGTCTGTTTGTTGGAGCTAATTCTGTATTAGACTATTTAGTTTTATTCTTGATCTTCTGTTAGAAAGACAAACATGTTATGAACACAGTCTGTAATATGAATCTCAAACCACTATGATGACCTGATTCACCTTTCAACAATTTAATCAACTGTGGGACAGAATTCACAGTTCATTCCTCTACAATTCACATCTTTGAAAAGTGCTTTAGGTCATTTATGTATTACATTTTCTATATATTAAATTAATATATAACATATTTTATATATAACATTCATATATTATATTTTCCATATATTAAACGATTATATAACAAAATTATGAATTTTCACGTATTCATGCAAGTTACAGACAGTCTGACTGAATATAGCTGGACATTATTTCTCTTTCTATTACTTTGTAATGACACTTTGTTTATACATAAACATAACAGGACAGGATCACTGTGCTCCACCTGGTCTTTCATTATTATAATATTAATGTTAATATTCATAATGGCACATTATTTGCTTTGTAGCTCAGAAGTTTACTGTGTTTACTGTATCTGTCATTCATCCATGATATGTCTGTCTGCCTGTTTAGTCAGAAAAAATGGATGGAATGGATGATTCAGTAATGCAGCAGCACTTGGTTCACTACAAACAAGCCACAGAGTCTGCACGAGTGGAGCTAGCAGCTCTCCACACCAAATATCAAAGCCTCCAGACTCAGGTTATTGTCATATTTTCATTAAAAAGAAAACATATATATTTGATAGAAAACTCTTTGAACAGATCTTTAGGCAGTGTTTATATTTCACAGCTTCTGGATGCTCGATCAAAAATTGCATCTCAGGAGGCTTTGGTGCAGGACCTGAGAGAGGCGATTGACAAGCACAAGGAGACTGAAGCCAGACAGTCATCTCTGATCAGTTCCCTCAGGGAGCGCATCCACAACACAGAACAAGAGATGGGCTCCATCACCTCCTCCAAAAGCATTATGGACATGAAAGTACAGGCCCTTACTAAGAAGAATGAAGAAATGTCAGAGAGATTATTACAGATGGAGATCCAGGCTGAGTAAATATTGCTTATTCACCTTCCTTGATAAATCATATCAAAATAAATGCAACAGCTCACAGAGAAAATTGGAAATAATGATTTTTTTTGTAGAGAGTATCTTAGCAAATGGAGCAAGACAAAGGAAGAGGCAAGTGATTTCCAGAGGAGGAGTGAGGGGTTTGTGTCTAGACTGGCCAGCAAACTCCGCATTGATTTAGCCAGGGGTGATGAACCCATGGAGACTATCATCTCTATGGTGAGTTCATGATGTTTGCTTTCAACATAAACACTTTATACACCAATCAGCCATAATATTATGACTTTATTTCTACAACTTGTATACATTTTAGTAAACTCCACTTACAGGAGCATAATCTATCTGTTTCTTCGCATACTTTTTTATCCTCCTTTTTCCCCCGATCTTCAATGTTCAGGACCCCACAGAACCACCACAAAGCAGGTATTATGTGAGTGTTGGGTCATTCACAGCACTGCAGTGACACTCACATGATGGTGGTGTGTTAGCCAACAGTGTCCTGTGGGCAGTGTCCTGTGAGCAGTGTCCTGTGAGCACTGATGAAGGCCCGGAGGATGAACAACATGAACTGTACAGAAACAGATGAGCTTCTGTCTCTGACTTTACATCTACAAGGTGGAGCAACTAGGCAAGAGTGTCTAATAGAGTAGACAGTGAGTGGACACAGTGCACCAGCAGCACTGCTGTAGACACATCAACACACCACTACCATGTCAGTGTCACTGCAGTGCTGAGAGTGACCCAACACCCAAAGAATACCTGCTTTGTGGGGGTCCTGACTTTTGAAGAGCAGGGTCAAAGGAAGCTAACAAAGTATGCAGATGGACTATAGTCTGTAATTATAGAACGACAAAGTGATCCTGCATGGTAAGGTAAGTATACTAAAACGTGTACAGTGTAAAAAAGTATAATGTTATGGTTGATCGGTGTATTTTCCCTGTCACTAAACATACTGTGTTCATAGGTGGACCAGTGCTATAAGGAGAGAGATGGGGAGAAGGCTCAGATAAGTGCACTAGAGGAGAGAGTGAAATCTCTTGAGTTGGAGTGTAAGGCGAGTAAGGAGAATCATGAGGTGGAGTGTAAGGCTAGCAGGGAGACGGTGAGAAGACTACTGGCTGAAGTGGACAATGAACAGAAAATCGCATCCACCCGTGCAAGTGCTCTGAGTTCAGTCAGACAGGTATAGTCCCATCTTCTGACATACAACCCTTTATTGAACAGACTTGCAAGACACTTATCATCAAAAAATAGTTGCACCCAGAAACAATCAACCTATTGCAATGCATCACTGCAATGGTGTTGTGCCAGACTGTCATGGAGACATTCAGAATGTCAGTGGATCATCTTCAGTGTCAAGTCCCGTTTTTGTTTAGGTTGAGATGACCAACAAGTCAGTGTGTGGAGGCACCGTGGCCAGCACCAAAATTAATGTTTTGTTGTCACAAGGAACATTTTTCAGAAGGCCTGGTCATAGTGAGGGGTGTAATTTTGTGTGACACCATATCACTCTTGATCTTCATAATAGGCATTTTGTAACCCCAATGTTACATTCATGAGGTTTTGCAAGGCCCTATACTTTCTGAACGCACATTGTAGTGTGGTGTTCCAAAAGGACAACGGTTCTATGCATACTGCTGCCATCGCAAGAGCTTGCCTTGAAGACACAGATACCATTCCATGGCCAGTCACAACGGCAGACCTATTGCTGATTAAAAATATGTAGGATGTTATTGGATGCACTTTCAACACTCCATACCTACCACAAAAAATTCAGAATAATCAAAATGCATGGGGTGGATTATCACAGAAACACTATTAGGAGTCTCTACAACTCCATCTTGCATGTTTCCAAAATCATACTGAAAGACACTACTTCTGTATGTGTAGCTGAAAAAATATTGCCCATAACAGTCTAAATTTTAATTATTTCATATTCTTCATAAACTTTGTCTTCCTTTTTAGCACTGCAATCCAACACTTCCTTCTTGGTGCAAATATTATGTTTCCTATATTGTTTTGATGATTTGATTTATTATAATCGGTCCTCATATTCTATAATTAATGAAGTTTTCAGCTTGATCATCATGCAGCTGTTTTTCTGTTCTGCATTTTGTGATTCTCAGGAACTTGAATGTGTGCTCCTGAAGAATCAGAATTTGGAACAGGAGAATCAGAGCCTAAGGAATAAGCTGCAGGAAAGTGAGCTTGCCCTTACAGCTGCTAAAGATCATTCTGACAGATATGAAAAGCGTTCGGAGGATCTTGAGGACAAGCTGCTCAGAAGCCAAAATGAAGCTCAGGCATCAAGCAACTACAAGGAGGCCTTTATGAAAGAAGTGTGTACTCTGCTTGGGGTTCAGCCTTCAGCTCCTCAGCCTAAAGAAGAGCACATTCTGGAAAAGCTCAGAGAAATCTGTAAAAGAGAGAAAAGCAGCACTGTGGTACTGTATTATTTATAACAAATGTTCACCATTTGAAATGATTTAGCACCTTTCCGAGAATTAAGATCACAGACCAATGAATATGTCTAATTAATATTACAATAAACATGGAAAATTCTCAGGAAATACTGTAAATATACACAGATCAGCCATAATGTTGTTTCTACACTCACTATCCATTTTATTAGCTATTTATCATACATGTGCACTTTATAGTTCTACAATTACAGACCATCACTCATCTGTTCCTCTGCATACTTTTTAGCCTCCTTTCACCCTGTACTTCAATGGTCAATACCCCACATGACCACCACAGAGCGAGTATTATGTGGGTGATGGGTCACTTTCAGCACTGTGGTGACACTGACATGGTAGTGGTGTGTTAGTGTGGGTTGTGCTGGTAAGAGTGGATCAGACACAGCAGTGCTGCTGGAGTTTTTAAACCCCTCAGTGTCATTACTGCACTGATAACAGTCCACCAACCAGACATATCAGTCAATGGCATCCTGTGTACACTAATGAAAGACTAGAGGATGACCAACACAAACTGTGAGGAAACAGATGATCTTCAGTCACTGACTACATCTATAAGTCAAATCACCAATATTCTATGTCAGTGCAGATCTGAGAATGATACACCACCAAAATAATACCTACTGTGTGGTGGTCCTGCAGGGTCCTGACCCTTGAAGAACAGGAGGAACGGAGGCTAACAAAGTATGCAGAGAAACAAATGGACTGCAATCTGTAATTGTAGAACTACAAAGTGCTCCTGCATGGTAAACTGAGCTGATAATAATGAACAGTGTGTGTGTAGAAATAAGGAGGTGCACATAATTTTATTTCTGTATGTCGTATAATAATTTGTGCTGCAGTCTGCAACTGAGCTGGAGGCCAGGCTAGCAGAGGTGTCACGTGAGTTTGCCAAACAGAAAGAGCTGCAGAGAGCAGCAGAGCTGAGGGAGCAGAAGAATCAGTGCAGAAGTCATGAACTCGAGGCAGAACTTCTCACTGCAAGAGTCAACAAGGATGGGCTGAGTGAGGAAAAACAGCAGGTAAGCTCACATACGTGAAATCATTCTACACCCCATCTTCATGCTTAAGACGTTCCTCGTTCACTTAAAACTGTGGGTTAATATTTTTAGATTTTGAGTGAATATTTCAAAGAAAAAAAATGTTTATTCATTTGAACATTAAATATCTTGTCTTTGTAGTGTATTCAATTGAATATGGGTTGAAAGTATTTGCATTTATTGTATTCTGTTTTTATTTGTTTTATACAATATACCAACTTCACTGGAATTGTGGTTGTACTTTTGTAGTTCATTTAAATAATATTTGAAGCAAAGCTTCTACTTTTACTTTTAAGAAGCAACAATATGGGCCCCCCCATATGATTGCAATATGATTGCTCCCCCTCTAAAAAAGTATGAGTACATATGCATCCCTGGCTCCATTTCTCAGGCACCTTCCTTCATAGCATGTCCATTTTCTCTCATACAGTACTTGATGTTTCTGGAGCAGCTTTCTGAGAAAATGAAGATTGATCAAGTAGCCTCTGAGCTGGGCTTTGACATGAGACTTGAAGCCATACTGGCACGTGCAGAACAACTGACCAAACAAGAGGGGACTGCTTTAGTGGAAAATAAAACACTCGTCTACAGTCTTCAGAAAAAGGTTTTGTGTTTTGGCTGGTAAAACAACAGAGCTATTAGAGTCATGCTGGTGTGTATGACTACCTGAACTTTATTCCAGTCACTAAATGTGTACACACAAACAAGCAGTGTTATTCTGGTGCAGGTGAAGCAGCAGAAGGAGAGGTTGGACAGTAAGGACCTGCACATGGAGCTGTTGAGGAGGAAGGTAACCCAGCTGGATGAGGAGAAGAGGAGTCGCTCGGCTCTAGCTGTGGAGCGGGAGGATGTTACGCTGACCAACAGGAAACTGCAAAAGAAGGTGGAGAAGCTTCAAGCTGAGCTTAGTGTTGTGCGTTTCTCCAACACTGAGCTGAAGGCCCAGCTAGCAGACACCAACGAGCTTAAGGTAGAGGGGAGGAGAGCACTGGCACACAGACCATCCAGCGGCAGAGTGATTTAACTGTGAGATCAGTTAATATGATTACTTGATTCAAATGTGAACAGCTTTTCCACATGAATTAAACACATTACACAAATATTTTGTCTTTCAGTTTACATACGTTTGGCAGTGGTTGACTACTTGTAATACATTTCATATATAGAACTTATATACACATTATGTACAAATATTATTAAGATAATCCTTTAACAGTCCCATAGTGAGGAATTTCAGTGTTACAGCAGCAAAGGGATAGCAAGGCTACTCAGTAGAAAAATAGATAAATAAAGTGTACAGTATATATAATATAAACATAATAAAACTATGAAGAATGTTACTGCAGCTAATTGCATATTAACTTATTGTTCATAGGCAAATGGAAAAGTATTGAACATTGTTATGCTACAATGAGAAAACTCATTGTCACTGTGTGTGTCAGTGGTCTGCTGGGAGCAGTGCTGGTTGTAGAGTCTAACAGCAGCAGGGAGGAAGGACCTGCAATACTGCTCCTTCACACACTGGAGTGAAGCAGCCTGTCACTAAAGGAGCTGCCCAGTTCTGCAAGAGAATCCAGAATAGATGCCTGCATGGCTAACATCCTCTTTTCTCCCACCATCTGCACTGAAATAAAAAACTGTCAAATTGAAGGTCAATTAATTTAGTGCCAAAAGTTTTAAACAAAGTCATTAAATATGCAAACAAAATTGTAATCAAAAGGCAAAAAAGTATGTTGTGAATGCAAAACACACATCACAATACTTATTTTTAGAGATATTTTTTTTGCCTGCTGCTGTTTACTTGAAACAGTTACTCCACCATATTTGGAAGAACGCTTTTCCATCTGCCAAGGTTTCAGGGTACATCAGTCAAAAAAACAGGTGATCAATGGACATTCAAGATGAATGTCTTCTTCTAATACCCACCCACCTGTGCAAACTGTGCAAAGACTCAAACAAAACTTCAGCAAAATCCACAAAAAAAAAAAAAAAAAAAAAAAAAAAAAAATTATATATATATATATATGTATATATATATATTATTTTTTTTACATTTTTATATCTTAAAACTTTGCTTGGATAATTTATTTTGTGTAAAACATTTGGCACAAAATTAAATCATATGTAAACATAAAAAGCTCATAATTGCTGAGGCTCTGCTGTGTGTTTGGTGCAACAAGATCAGAGTGATGGAACAGAAGCAGGCCATTGAAGAGCAGAGTAAAACCTTGGGCACACTGGAGAAGAACAAGGCCAAAGTGGAGAAAAGACTTAGCACAGTGAAGACAGCGCTAGAGAACCAGGAGCTCAGAGCCAGGGATGAGCTGCATCAAGCTCAGAGGCTGCTCCACAGCCAGGCTAACACCATGGCAGAGATCGCCCACAGGGAGAAAAAGGTACAGTTAAACTAAATTTTATTACATTACACACACAGCGAGAACTGCATGTGATTTCAGCATCATTCGGGTGTATATACATATCTGACTTCATTAAAAAATTAAAAAACATTCTTAACATAAACCACTCACCTTGTTGTGCATTCCAGCTGCTGGACTTCTGTACTGTGGTGTCTCAGATGTTGGGAGTAGACATGCCAGCCACTCTCCCAAGCAGTGAAGCCATTAAAAGGCTGGAGGTTCTGATTCACTCATCCCATCACCATTTTCCCCTGGCCTGTCACTGTGCAACACTTCACCATCAGCATCTCACGGGTCTGTCCTGCCCCAGCCTTGGAGCAGCCTCTCTAGGACCTGATGTCCAGGCCCTGCTACCTCCACCTGATACAGATATACCCTGAGGGGCACCTGACCCTCTGAGAAAATATCTAGTGATTGGGGCATAAATAACTGCAGGGTATGTGATGGGATTCATAGATTGAGAAGAGGTGGAGCAATGCAATGAATGTTTTGATGTCTGGAAAACAGGTTGTGTGGAAAGCTGTTAATGATAGAGATGTTAATGTTTGGCACAAAGCAGTGATTGCAGTTGGGTGTGCCAAAGATCACAGTGTAGTGAAGTAGCTGATTTTGCAGGTGTATCAAAGCATACAGTGTGGGTCTGCCTGAAGTGGCCAAAATCCTATTATACAGAAAATTCCTATCTGAATTGTGGCTGAAAGATGGAACTGATGGATAAGGACCGCCGGTGTGTTTCTTGGGTTGTGAATGAAAATCACTTTGCTTCCAGGCAAGAACACGCTAAAGGTATCTGCATACTGTGAACATATCAATGACTTCCTTCACACTATGGTCATTGGCAGACCAAAACGCACGTCTGTTAAAATGGCTCTGTGACCAATTTCCCATACAAGATATTCACTACACTGTACAACCTTTTCCCAATCTATAAATCCCTTCACACTCCCTGCAGGTATATATAGACTGGTCATCCTTGTGCAACACCATCTCCAGGAACCTTAAGTTACTACCACCTAGTTTGTTGAGATCTCAGGTTTTACATGTGCAATGTGAGTCAAGGTCATTTCTGTCTTGTACGATTATCTGAATAAAAGGTTTCTGGATTTATAGGATTGGTATCAATGATTTTATACACTTTCATTGATTATTTTTAAACTCACAGCAAATAACGAAACTCATCAATGTCACTTAAATTTTAATTTTTGTTTGTATACTGTCATTATTATTACAAAAAATACCACTAAGCACATTATGTATATACTTTCTGTGTCTTCAATGCAAAGGTTTCTTAGGCCTTAGCAAACTGTACAAGGAAAATCATATCAGTGCTTTGTCATACAATACTGTATATTCATAACATATAAGTTGATTAATACAGCAAGTTAGTTAAAATTAAGATCAATCTTCAACAATGACAAATCTTATAAATCAAATACAACTTTAAAAGCAAAAGGTTACAACATGCCAAAAATACATATAAAAAATAATTGCAATATATAGTTCTTTAAATGTTATTTTACATGTTTTTATAAGTCATTTGTTATAAGCAATTCCACACTATATTCTTTGCAATAAACCAAATGATGAATACTTTCCATGATACAAAAAAAGAAAAACAAAATCAGGCATGGTGACATGACATGACGGGTACCAATTTCCAGTTAAGATCCAGAGTTATCCAGTTAAAAATACCTTGGTAAATATCTTTCTCTTTTTTATTTTACAATCGGAAGAACTTCATTAGTACCATTAAAACAGCCTACCTGTTTTACAGTGTGTAACTTACAAACACCTGTCTTACAGTGTATTAGGCTTCAGTGCAATGAGCTTCTTCATCACATCTACTTGAGACGTGGACAGACTTAGCAGCTAGCTATACAAGGACACAATAGTAATAACAATAATTAACTTTGGCTGCTAATGTAGTGGTGCAAGTTAGTGGTCCAATCAGAGTAACATTGATTGAGGACCGTGTCATTCAAACCCAGGCTCATATTGGAGGAGGCCCATTGGTGTAGCTGAGCATAGGGTGGAATGAGCGAGCAAAATTGTTGGACTGGGCACAATTGTAGTCCTCCTCAGACATAGGCACCAGGCAGGCCAAGGCCACCAGCAGAAGCAGCATCAGGAGCTGCACAGGCAGTGAGGCCCAAAGGACTCGTTGGAGGAATGTTCTGCACCAGGAGCGTGGCTCTTTATCCTCAGAACGGGAGGAAACGGATCCAGCGACGCTGGGAGACCTGCTTGCACAAGGGACATGACAGATCAGACAGCACACTCAAATACATCAGTGTGTAAGAGGGGCTACCTGCACTGAATAAAGTAACACATTGTACTTACTTGATTCAGATATGTATGAACGCATGCACACATTAATAATCTAGACTATTACTGGTGTGAATTATGGGAAATTTCTTTTCTAAATCTTGGTTTTATGCCACATTCCTGTCAGGCTAGGATTGCACCAGACTCAGATAGTTCCTATCCAATTTAATCCACTCTTCCACAAACTGGGTGCACTTATTTTGGTGGTTACCCTATCCATAGCAGCCCAACTGGAAGTTTCCAGGTTCTCATAATCGCCAACCCATCCCTGGTTCAGAGTGCATAATCTTACAGCTGCTGAGTGGGAGTGTTGTGTTGTGCTTGGCTGTAAATCATGGAAGAGTGGATTAAAACAGATATGATCTCAAGAGACAGCTGTAATCCTTACCTCACAGGATTGACATGTGGCTAGATGCATGTGTAATTAACACTATTGTGTTTTAGAGATTTCACATTTGAATCAAGTAAATACATTACTTTTTATAGTGTGTTGCTTTCTCAATTAGCATCTTTTTAAGGTTTAGATGTGTTTCAGATTCCAGACATTAGTTACTATGTTTATTAATTTTGTTCATACTTGCCTGATTAAATATTAAGTCCATGCACCCTCAGGCAGAATTCTTTACTGCCTTTTTGTCTAAACAAGTTCACTGTGGTTACTTTTTAAGTTGAAACTATAGCTGGTTAAGCCTGACACAGACAGAGTTAGCTTGGAAAAAGGCAAGCCTTTGCTAGCATTAAGAAGTGATGGGACCACCTTAAAAGTGTTCCTCTTTCACATTGTGCCAATTTATTTCAGAGCTGTTACAATGCATGCGAAGAGGAGACAGTGCTGCCCAGCAGTGGCTCCAGTGAAGTAGCTGAAGTGCCATATGTTGTTCCACTGCAAGAAGTTGATCTAATCATGAAACCTGCTCATTATTTAGTTAAACTACTAAATGAAAGCATAGCAAGATTAATATGTATTGGAAAATGATTTGCATTTTTATGTTTTAAAGTTTAAATCAATATAGGCTACATGAATATGACTGCATTTTGGCACTCAACCAAATGCAACACTTGAGGACAACATTCCTCACATGCCCCTTTCATTGAGCCTTTTTTACCACACTATGAGGACTGTTCACCACTAAGGTATGCTTGAACCAAACATGCCCTTCTACACTCCACAAATGGAGACTTTAGAGGAGCAAACCACAGATGGCAGATTGGAGGGGGGAGAAGATGGTGGATTAGTTATTGAAAAGATGTGACACACAAGAAAGTGAGGAAGAGAGAGCAAGATCAACTGCTGGCAAGATGTTGTTCATTGCAGACGCTTGCTGGCTATGCAGATGAAAGAGTTGCTCAGCAGCAAGTAGCCAATGTTATTACTATTTTTTCCAGCCACAAAGTATATGCAGAAAAAAATGCTTACAAAACCTCATTCAGTGCTTTTCTCTGGTGCATGGCCTCCCATTCATAATATCTGTCTAAAACCCTAGCCTAAGTGTCTAGAATCACAGAAGATGATGGAATCCAATGACATGAGCCATGGTCTAGGTATGCTCTATCACTGGCCTTTGAGTTGATAGAAGTGATGTGACTGAACCAGGGGCTTTCATCAGTGGCATGGCACATAGCCAAACTTGGGATCAACCCAGACTCAGTGATGCCAGCATCTAGCTAGGTCATGGGTTGAGTTCCATTATCTTCCAAGTGTTCTAGAAACCAGTAGACAGGTACCTGCGGTGTGGATTGCTCACAGACGGTCCAGGCTGTGACAGACTACTTTTGCCCCGTGGCTGTTTGCAATGAACAGGGGGGTAAAAGAAAGAAAGAATGTTTCAGTCCAGGCAAATAAAGACAAAGCTACCGATGAAAGAAACCCAAAAAGAAGACCGGCAACAAAATCGAAAGAGAGGGTGACAGGAAGTCTATGGAGATAAAGAACCTGGTTCTTCAGTGTAAACTGTGGCAGAAAACCTGCCTGAATTTTAGATCAATTCATTTTGAACTTGGATAAAACTTAGCACAACACATTCTGATCAGATTTCATCAGCTTAAGTAGAAAAAAACGATAGAACCAGTATTCTTTGGACAGTTACAAGTGTAGGAGTCTAGAGGGACCATGAATAGAAGGATAAATGTGTTGAGACTGAACAAAGAACATGGGAGTGAGGTTCAGATCAGATGGGTCCATTTAGAGAGGTGTAAAATGGAAGTGAATCAACTGAAGGCAGGTGAACACAAAAATAGGAATCAAATGTCAAAAGCTGAACTGGTTTTAGCTCTAAAATCAGGAGGGCATGCGGGATGGGCACGTAGACTGGTCTGAATCTGGAGCACTGAGCAAATATACTGAGGTGTCAAGCGTGCCTGTAGGCCAGGTTCAAGGGACAACAGGGGCAAAAGTGAAAATCTCCTTAACGTGACAAAACACTTCCATCCTTGCAGAGCTCAACAGAATATCTGGATGACGTTACCGATCGTTGGCGACTTGGAGTGCTCCGTCCAGACACAGGACTCAATGAACCAGACGTGTCCAGTTCATCGGCAGATGACCAAGATGACAAATCCTGAAGAGTAATCAGAAAACAATATGTTTAATTTAGAACAAGACATTATATAACCATCCCTTAAACTCCCTAGAATAATCTAACCTTGAACAAATAATCTAACGCCAACTAAATGCACTGACCTGCTGACTGCTGGTGATGTCTAGGGTTTTCTCCAGCTCTCTGATGTCACGCGTCACCTCTTTCAGCAGCAGCTTAAGTCGGTTCCCAATAACATGTACCTTCTCCTTGGCCTCCAAGCAGTCACTGCCCTCTGAGTGGACCAACAGCTGCAAGGACATGTCCTGCAAAGAAGCCACCTTCAACTGGGAGTCAAGCAGCTCCCGGCGGATTTGCTGGAAACACAAATCAGTAACAAATAATCCACATTAGGTGTTTCAAGTTGTTCTCAGTTATAGTGAGAAGAACATACATATGGCACTCAAAAATAGATGAACCAAAGAAACACATACCGAGAGGGTTTTGTGATGCTCATGCAGGGTGTCGCTGTCCTGACCATGATCAATGGGTACAATTTCATTCCTCCTTCGGTCAATATTTTCCAGCCACAGCAGAAGACCATGACTCATTTCATGGAAGTCCTGCAGGATAAATGTGCTTAGAATCGACTGTCAACAAAATGTTCATGATGTAATGTCTGTTATTGTAAGAATTGTAAACTATGTAGGAAAATGAACATAAAACACTATATCTCCAAATGTTTGGACATCCCATCCAATTAATACATTCAGCTGACACAGATGTGCAAATGCACACACAGCTTGTCTAGTCCCTGTAGAGAAGTACTGCCAATAGAATAGGACTCTCTAGAGCAAATAAACATGAAGCTATCGGCACCGTGCCAAACCTGGGTAGAGGAGAATAAATGTTAGGATTCTAGCAGCTTCTAGAGTTTTGTATATACTGGAGACGGTTAAGTGAAGAAGTAGGAAGGCCATAGAAAAGAGAGATGCAGTAGTCAAGATGTGAAAAAATAAAAAAGGTAACCACCATTTTCGCATTAGAATCAAACGGAAAAGGGCGACAACAAGCAATGTTGCGAAGATGAAATAAAAAAAAAAAGAAAAAAAGTGGGCCAAGGATTGAACTTCATGAAACACAATGTACTACAGTTGCAGTAGAGGATTTATGTGGACCATCTGAGATAAACTGTCATCTGTTAGAGAGATATGATTGGGACCAGACTAACACTATACCTATGACATCGAGTGATGACAGTCTGGAAATAAGTATGTCATGACTTAGTGTGAAATGCAGCTGTAAGATCTAGGGCCCTAATCTGACCAGCATCTGATGATAAGGTCATTAGTAACTCTTAGATTCACTGCTGTGCAGATTGCAAAAACCTAACTGAAAAGGTTCATTTGACTCTCAAAGAAAGTTCAAAGCCATGAGGCTGCAACACGCTCCATTACTTTAGAAAAGAAAGGAAGATTGGAGATAGGATTTAGACCAGGTTTCTTAAGAACAGGTGTAACAACAGTTATTTTAAATGAGGTGGGACCGAGAGTAAAACACAGGTTAATTAAATGAGCAATAGGTGTAGAACTGCGAGATAAACATGATTTAAGGAGCATGGTGGGTGCAAGATGAAAAAAATAGACTTAGTGATCAAAAAAATCACCTGTCAAAAAAACAGAGACAGCAGTCAGTGTTGTGACAAGTCATTAATTGGGGTTGGTGTGAAACAGTTGTGGAAGGGAAATGCTGATAGACACTGTCAAATTTGTCCTGGCAAAGGGATGTGGAAAATGGAGTGGTTGAGCACAGTGAAAAAAGGAGTTAATTTATGATGTTGAATGGGGATTTGGGTCATGACCTCCCACTTGTAATGTTAAGAGTAGAAAGATGCTTGTGTAGCGTTTAGATCATCCTTTTACTTAGCAAGATGTTCGAAAGTGAAAGATGAATAGTAAGGCCAGTGTATCTTTAATACACTTGATTTCAGAAGAAACGATGACTGAGCAGGTGTTCCAACACTTGTCCATATACATCTTCAGACAGAATTTTAAAAGCTATTTAAGATGCCTTCAGAATTAAATACTTCTGTTCTTCTTAATACTCATGAAGTTTTTTGTTGTGACTGATTACCAAACTATGAGTCAACAGCATCTCATACACTTACCTGGCACTGCATTAATGCGTCTTGGAGAGAGTGCCTCCATTCATCCAGAGAACTGGTTAGCCGCTCCCACCGGTTATTCATCTCTTTCATGCGGCCCTGCAGTTCCTGAGACTCATCACTGTCTGACTGCACAAACTCAGAACTGCACAGGTTTATGGACAGCACTATTGCCTTCCGCTTATCGACAGCCTTTTGCAGCTCCTGGAGAGTAAAGCAAGACTCAGTTATTGACATCACTGGAACCATATCACCTTTTCCTAACATGCTTAAACTATTACTTTGCCAGATAAATGGTTTCCATCAGAGCAGTCTGACATTGCTAACCTTGAGCTTCTTGATACGCAACTCGATGGTCTGTATGTCTGTGCTGACGTCCAGCGTCCGCTGTTGCTCCAGCTCTGCCTCAGCCTGATTGAGCCAGCTCCATATGCTGTTCAGGTCTGAGTTAAACTGCTGCCACTGCTGCAAATTCTGCTTCATGCGCAGCTCTTTGCTGAGAGCCTGAGCCTGCAGCAGCTCCCACCGCTCAATCACACCTGCATAAGCAGAGAGAGGAACAGATTATACCATAGACCACAAACCAGAAACAAAAGTAAAATGTGTTACAACAGAAACACCGATCAACCATAACATTATGACCTTGCTTAATTTGTTCTTTCTACATTTACTGTCCATTTTATCAGCTCCCCTTACCATAAGGAAGCACCTTGTAGAACTTAAAAAAAAAAAAAAAAAAAAAAAAAAGTTGCTTATTATTTATCATTCATTATATTAAATAATCTCTCAAATATTTAAATATAAATACCTGTAAGCAGTTAAATCCCTTCTCATCTCACCTTCTCATTATTTTCGTCAAGTTTTACAATGTAACATGTTGGGAGTACATGCTCAATATATTAGTTCTATTTGATTATTAATCATGTGCCTTTACTGTGCAACTAATACAGGACAATGAAATTCTTTATGCATAAAGCCCATAGAGTAGGGAGGGTTAAGGTCCTTGCTCAAGACCAAACAGTGGCAGCTTAATGAACTCATGATCCTGTGATACACAACCCAGCTCAGTAACCAGTGAGCCACCACTGCCCATAATACTGTAATTTATTCTTTATTAGATATGGAAAAATGCCTCATTACAATGAATGTATAATGACCAATAATTACATTTGTAAATGAAGGAATTTTCATTTTTCTGATAAAACATGGTAAAGATTTGTATACACACACCTGTTGTCTGCGTTTCTGAGTTGTTGGGGTTCGCAAACCCTGCCATCTTTCCTTCAGCCTCTTTCAGCTCAAAGCCTACCCTCCTCACTGTGTCGATACTGCCACGACACTCCCCAAGCAACCGCATCTGCACAGACAAAAATTTAGGTACAGGAACCTCTGCTAGGCCAATTCCAAGTATCCATGTAGTGTTATAGTAGTTTAATGATTTGAGAACCTGCTATCTTAAGATCCTATGCTTTTCTCAGACTTCTAAAGCACTCACATAGCCCATGTAGGAGGCATCAAGCTCAGGACCAGTAGGTGTACGGCTGCGGATTATGTTCTCAGTCTGCTGCAGGTGGAAGCGGCTGGTGTCCAAGGCTTTGGACAGCTGCCGGAAGTGAGTCTCCAGAGAGGCTGTTTCACCTGCACACAGGCAAAATAGTTATCATCTGAGTCTTTAGAGTATCTAATTTGGCACTGGGATGGTAAGAGACAACTGTAGTCTCTATCGATCCTTTCAACATCACTGTATATCACTTTCATTGCTGCATTGTCATGCTTTGTGAATTACATGGAGGAGATGCCTAATCTCCAACTGAAGTCACAAAAATGTTTGTGGGTATTATTTACAACAGTGTACAACTGTAGCAAACCTTGCTTTTAGAAATCTTTGGAGAAAATTCAGTATTTAGATGTTTAGTTGCCTGAATGTTCATAAATCTTAAGCTACTTCAGTTGCAAGTTATTGTTGATAATACCCAAATATTAGGAAGTGTCCAACAAGATACAAAAAGCAAAAATATTCTAATTGAACTAAAGACACACCAGTGACGCTAAAGCAAAATATAGACAACTCAGTTTAAGAATTAGTATATTCTGTTAACACACTACAGCACTACATGCAGTAGACAGAAATCTGTAAAGCAACCCCCGAACAAAAGAAGGAAAGGAGGTTAGAAACTGCTGCAGCTAATGGCAGTAACTGTGTTCTGTGCCACGACTGGGTTGGTGAGTAGAAACTGAAAATAATCCCAAGCAGCAGGCTTTGAGTGAATATATCATTTAAATGGGGGTTATGTGCCCCAGCATTACGGCATGCTGTGGCTACCAGTGCCTACCAGATGTGGACCTCAGTGTTTGCTCTGTTAGTTTAACATATGCCTCTGGGCTCTCTGGGATCTCTACATCTGTAAAGAAACATACATTGCATACAGTATTGGTTTGGCAGTATGTCTTAAAATGTTAATTTTAAGTTGCCTTGTGGGAAATTGTTGCTTTCCTCATATACACATTTTCACAGACCTAAACAATTGAACTCTACAGTATTGGCATTTCTAGTCTAATTAGGCTTGGGGTGAACACTGGCTTTGCCACTGTCCCTAACTTCAGCTACCTGGAATCCCTACTTATGAATG
The DNA here is from genome assembly GCA_034509495.1 of Acestrorhynchus altus. NCBI lineage: Eukaryota > Metazoa > Chordata > Actinopteri > Characiformes > Acestrorhynchidae > Acestrorhynchus > Acestrorhynchus altus. The sequence continues at coordinate 9,752,261 of CM067513.1, forward strand.
AACCAACTATTAGTCCATTTAATCAAAGCACAACCTCAAGACCTGGATTCAACATCCTCGTTCATAAACCTGTGTGATATTAACTGCACACTGAAGGAGATGCACTGACCGGAGAGTGCAGACCCTGAGCCACGGAGGTAAGCTCCATCCTCTCCCTCTTCTCCTTGCTCTGATGCTAGAGCCCTGCTAGCGCTCTCCAGGCCACGGCTCAGATCGTAGTCATGGTCCCACTCCAGAGGGATGGAGTCCACGCTGGCTGGGGTGTCCCGACCTGAACGTTCTGTCCGCAGTGGTGCAGCCAGAGAGGCAGAGCGGCTGGAGGAAGGCAGTGGAGAGAGCAGACCATCGCCCAGACGCTCACTCCATGGAAGGCTTGACACGTCTGCCGGCTCATCTAAATCAAACTCCCTGTCCGAGTAGGAAATGTCATGCTCATCGTCCATTAGCTGTGAATACAAACAGGATATCATTGTTAAAGTTATGATTCAAGCTACAATGAAAATTATGGCCTGACCAATATTAAAATGCTGTCATGAATACTAATTTTACAGCGCTAAATTAATAAGCTAATAACCGATAACACTGCCAAAAGTTGGTTGTCAGATATGCTACATGGACAGAAGTATTGGGACAGTTGCTCATTCACTGTTTCTTACGAATTAAAGGGTATTACAAAGTGGTTATCCTGCTTTTGTTGGAGTAACTTTCTTTACTGTCCAGGGAAGACAATCTAATTGATTTAGGACCGATTTTATTGGTTTCTTTATCTAATTACAGATATCTGGAGTTGTCATTTCTAAGTGATTTGCGATTGCTATACATGAATTAAGAAAACAACAAAACAGCTGGTCCATAGTCACAAACACTGACAGTACCGGTAGGCGGATGAGTTTCTTATAGTAGCGTTCCACTCGTCCAAACACCTCCTGGCAGTAGCGCTGCAGCTCCTCAAGCTCCTCCTCAATGACAGTAGCATCCAGAGGCTCACTCTTCTCTATTAGGGCCTCTCCCTGGTGGAAGATGTGTTCAATTTTGGCTGTGTTCAGAGAGATCTCCTGTTGGAATGCCTGTACAGGTGAAAATAAACACAGTGTAGGTAAATCAAAGAAACAGGTGTGCAAAAAGCAGTGTTTCTCAAACTCAGTGCTTTCAGAGTAGTAGGGTGTGTGTTTAATCAGGGACCTATAAAATGTATAGAGTAGAGGACATCAGGACCGGGTTTGATAAACACTGGCATAAGGCAGTGTAAAAATGACTGTTTGCTGTTGATGATGACTAGAAGGAGGCTCACCTTAAGTTGCTTGATTTTGGCTTGGACATCACACTCAGAGAAGTGCTCAATGTTAGTCAGCTGGAGATCCATCTCAGTCAGCCAGACCAGTATACTGTCTCGGGCTGTTTCAAACTCCTCTCTTTGGCTAATAAAGTGCTACAAAGAAAATAGGAAACAGAAATTAAACACACATTGGCCTTGGTGTAACTAAAAGACATTATTATAAAAAGAGATTTCAAAAGTAAAATATAATATAATTCCGCTGTATTATATATCATTATAGAAAATATAATAATCACAACAATAATAAGTGTGACAAAAATCACACTTATAATAAGATCACTGGCATAATACTGATTAATCAAATATTTTCATAATTTATCACATATAACAAACTACAAGTCCAATAAAAAAAAAAACCCCAAAAAAAAACAAACAAACCAGTATTTCAAAATGAAATAAGGGTATTATACAAGAGTTTTTGGAGCTTAGTACGGGTATGGTGCCAAAAGGTCAGGTTTAGCTAGTGTGTGTGTGTGTGTGTGTGTGTGTGTGTGTGTGTCTCTCTGAGTCAACAATAGGTGAAACTTAAAGTGAATGCATTTCTTCAAAGGGGTGTCCAGGAACATTTGGACACAGTGTACCTTGAGGCGACGGAGGATAGAAGACACTCTTCTCTGCAGGTTATCCCAGCGTTGGTTTCCGTCGTGGGCCATCTCTCTTAGACGGCAGGCTGCATCAGTGCGATTCTCACGTGCCAACCGTCTGTACTGCTTATTGATCAGCTCCAGCTGGGTCAGACTCTCATGTACCTGTCGCTGGAAAGCCTGTGAAAAAGAAAGGGGTTCTTCTGTTAAACCCACATTTCTTAAAGATTTTATGTTGAACTAGTCTAGGTTGAACAGGAGCACAGCAGAAGAACTGTGATGTTCAGATTAAAGCTGGTATGAGCCACACCTCAAACTTCTTCAGCTCTTCCTTGGCCACTGTGTACAGCACACCAGAGGAGTTTGGCAAAGCAGCTGTCCTCTCTGACATTGTCAACCACTCCTCAAAGCGAGAGAAGTCATCCAGAAACTTTTGCCAGAGCCGCCACGTTTCCTCAATCCTACGAAGACGACATTGGACAAAGAAAGAAACTACATGAAATTATGGTGGCCTGGGATGAGTTGAACATTTCTGAATGGACAATGAGCCCTGTTTCATGTAACATGTAAATGTATATTAAGTGAACTTGCATGTCTAATAATGCATTAATTCATAATTTAATTTAAAAAGGTAAACTCATGTTATATTCATAACATTCAAAGTGACAAATGACTTTTGTTTTTACGATGACAAATTTGAAATGAAATATTCCAATAATTTGAGAATGTGAGATCTGATTTTCATGAGCTATAAGCTATACTTAACAGTAGCTGTCACTTCACAATGGATAAAAATGTGACCAAATATTTAGAATTTATTTTTGAATGAAATTATGAACATTCTTTTTTTTTTTTTAATGTAATATTTTGAGGACAGTTCTGACAAAGTAAATAAGTAAATATTTAATAATATGCATTCATGTCCATCAAAATGTCTAGATGGCTAGACTCTCTTTAAATATTACATAGTACAATGTACAAGAACATTAAAAAGCAGAAATGGCTGCTTTTAGTCTTGGCATTAAGGTGTTAATTAAGCAGAACCGTACTGAAATCCTTAATAGTATAATTTGTTGAGAATTCTTAGGTCCAGTGGTCATACTTGAGCCTTCTTTCCATTGACATGGCACAGATGCTTCTCCAGCGGCGGTCCAGGGTTCGTGTGGCCTGCTGGATAGAGTCACATTCTGCATCTGTGGCACAGGCATCACAGTCGTGCAGCAGCACCTCACACAGGTTCAGGACAGAGGCCACACCGGTGCTGTGTTTCTCTATGTCCCTCTGAAGCTCCTAAACACGAAACACACACAGAATCAACGTCTTTCCAGGATCTACTCAAATGTGTGCGCCATTGAACCCACATATGGTTTATTCAATGGGTTTATTCAAAGACAGTGGAGTCTGAAGGTAGTGAACTTGTATCTTGGGGAAAAATGCTATTTTTCCTGACATATATATAAAGAGGACATGTGTATATGTACCTGTTGAAGGTCCAGTTTCCTTTGAATCTCCTGAAAGTCACAGGTGTCGTAGACAATAGGCCGGGAGAGCTCAGTCTCAATGTGGGCAAGCCAGGAGCGCAAGCTGCTCATGTTCTTATCCAGCTGCTGCACAGCCACCAGTGTCTCTCTGAGCTTCTTTGCCCTAAAGATACACAAGGGTATTAAACTTAGACACACCATCACCCAGCACCATTGGAAGAGCTTAACTTTCAGAAGAACCACCAGTGAAATCAAAGGCATGTTTTAATTTGATATTTTTGAAAGTGGAAAAAAATCCTTTTGTCAGTGGTATAGCAATGCTGTGGTGGTCATGTGGGGTTCTGACCATTGAAGAAAAGGGAGAAATGAAGCTAACAGGAGGACTACAGTCAGTAATTATAGAACTACAAAGTCCTCCTATATGGTAAGTGGAGCTGATAAAATGGACAGTGAGTGTAGAAACAGTTGATTTTCATAAAGTGCCTGGTTAGTGTATGTAATAACATTTATTTAATGTCAATTTAACATTCAACATTCAGGTCAACTATTCTTCACATATTGGTTTCTGTGAAATAGCTGTGTTAATACTTCTTCATACTGTCTGTCTGAAGAGGCCAATTAGTCCCAAACAAAACCATACCCACACACTAAATGCTAACAAAAATCAGTAAGAGAGGGTCTGTCTGCGGCTTGTCCTTACCTTGCACTGATGAGGTCGAGGAGATGCTGCCAGCGTTCGCTGACTTTGCTGAGTTTGTGCTCAATCTCAGAAGCTTTGCTCTCATGGCTAGCTCTGACCAAACGCTCCCCCATTTGCTGCAGCTGTTGCTTGTCCTCCTGTGCCACTGCTAGCTCTTCTTGATAGTCCTGAAGAGAAACACACAAAGATACACAGAGGTCAACACTGTCAGCAAGCTAGGACTGAGCCAATGAACACAACTGGTCTCATAAAGTGACAGCATATAACAGATAGTGCCAGATAATGGTAATATCTTATTTACTTGGTATGAATTTTCATTGTTTTACAGAAACTCTGCTTTTTTGCTGCAGAGAAATTGCTGCTATTTCTCATGAACAAGACAGAGATTCATTCCTCTTACCTTTCTGAGCTTTTCAATCATCTCCTCGATGCTGATGTCACCATTCTGGGAGACTTTGCTCTCCATGTGAGTGAGCCACTCACATAGCTCTTTATACTTCTCATTAAAGATGGCCCACTCATTGAGCTTCTCACTCACCTGCTGCCTGCGCAGAGACAGCTGCACACAAACACAAAACAAAGGCATGATCCATAAGATGTACAATCGGTACCCAAATAAACCCACGCATGTTTAATTGACGTTATTTCTCCACTACTGTAGAATATACAAACCTGTAATCAAGCCAAAAAGTAGTTGTGTAGTGGATTAAAAACAGGTCTGAGACATTACCTGCTCCTACAGCTGTTGGTTTGATATGAGAAGCCTGCACACATCCTGTGGTCTACAGACTCAAGCACCGGATGCCACACAAGCAAACTGACAGGAAGGTCTGCTCTGCTTTGCATACTAGTTTCAGTCTCTGAACTAATTCCTCTCATTTAAGACATCACTGTCAGACATATTTAACATTTTGATATAAAGTTGCTCTTTTTCATTGTTACAATTTCATGATGAATGGACTAATAGAAATCCTCTGAAATGACTTTGAATAAATTTTTACATTGACTTCTACTGAAAGTTTTTTTAGGTTCTCCTGCAAAACTGCCATTTTTGCAAGATTTTCATGTGAGAGTGCAGTTATTTAAACACTGGACATTCCTTTTCTTAACATATTTTTTTAAGTTAGCGTTCAATACAGTCTAGTCCCAACCATAAACTCAAATCAAACAAGGTGCAACAGCACCACCAACTGACCACCTGCCACTAAATCCAACCTATTATTTTCACATTTAAATAAAATGCATTTTATTTTTATCTGTTGTGCCTCTTTAAAATCTAGACCTACACATACATGCTTGCTTAACTTTCACAACATACTGTTTCTCACATTGCCTCTTACACAACAAAGGAACGTTTGTAATATACCTGGTGGCAGATCTCCTCCCACTGGCGATGCAGCAGTTCAATCCGTTCCTGCAGCACACACAGATCCTCGGGACTAATATAGCTGGAGAGAGATTCTCTCAGCACAGTCAGATGGGCTAGGTCCTCTGTCCAGCCATCAAATGTGCCCTCTAGATCCTATATTAAAAAGAATAACAGATATATTGTGAGTGTTTAAATCAATATATTACACATATCAATTTTGTAAAGTTGCAAATATCTGCAAAGAAACATTTTTGTGTTGTGGTCAACTGTTAAATGCAGAACATTTAATGCATTATTATAACTACTATGCTGTGTTATATTATTAACTGTATGTGAAACAAAGGATAGAGAATATTGTAAAAATACATCAGTGTTTCTCAACCCAGGACCTGGAGACACCCCATGCCGTGCATATTTTTGTAGCTTCCCTGCTTAATTGCACCCCCTGCAACTTTGAAAGGGATTATAAAATGTGCTGATTAGTTAAATCAGATGTGCTATGAGCAGGGAAAGCTCTAAAATATGTAGGGCAGGGGTGCCTCCAGGATCAGGCTTGACAACCTCTGCTCTACATTAACATCCCTATCTGATTCATAACTTGCATACTCGCAACATAATTAGCTACATAATCTTAAGACACATATCCATAATTTCATGTAACTCAAAACCCAATGAATGAAAGGTATTGGGTTAAAAATAAACACTCAATCAATAATAATGGCTGAAAAATACATTGCAATATGAAGGAGTATTCAGAGAATGAAGAATGAGCACACAGGCAGATTTGTCAATGTCAATGTGTATTACCTTGCATCGCATCTGTTCAGCCTGTAGTTCCTCATGTTGATCTGGCAGAGGCTGAGAGAGCTGCCGCTTAAAAGCCCGCAGTTTCTCCAGAGACCCACCAATTCCTTCTTCACATCTTTCCCAATCCTAAACATAAAGAGTCCATTGCAGTACAGCCACTATCCTTTTTGCCTTATAACCTTATGACAAATTACACACTCTGACCTACACTATTCAGTGTTGTCATTGTGTTTATAGTGTCAAGCGATCATTACAAACATGATTAAACACTGCTACTACCATGCCACAGTGCAATAACATGAGAATAGTGTTATAACATAATAGAACTGTACTCTGAGTAGAACAGCCAGCTCTCGCTTCTGCTCCTCAATGCAGATGTTAGCATGTCTCCAACGTTCTTGAATGCTGAGCAGCTGCTCCTGGAGTGATGCCTCAGCTCGGCTATCTGCAGAGAGCAGCAGCTGCCTCCCAGCCTCCACTGTCAGGATGTAACTACCCTGCTGCCTCTGCAGCACCTTCTCCTTCAGCTAAAAAGAAAATGAACAGTCAGCAGATGGCGCTAAATCGAGCTATGAAAAGATTCACTAATGTGAAATGTTTTATTTATGTGAATCACCTCATGCATCTCACTTGTGACTAACTTCATGTCTAAAAATGTCCTTGTTAAACAGTGAAATGACACTCAACAGTAACTGTACTGTGATAGCAACTGCAACCCAGATAGCATACATATGTGCCCAACATCTGCCGGCTCACTGTCACTGCTGGTAACCTACATGTGAGCCAAAAATGGGCACATTTGGACCCCACATATCAAAGCATTTCTGGACCACTTCTGGCACAGATGTGGCAATGCTGCTCACTGAAAAACAAAAAATATGGCACACACATGGCCCTAATATGGTGCATATGTGGCCCACATCTTGCAACTTTGTGCGGTCCACTCCACTGCTAACAGTCCATGCAGCAAGTGGGCCAAAATGTTGTTGCTATCTGTGAATAATATATGATTTAACTTACTTGGACAGCATCTAGCATGGCTCGGGCCTGTTGCAGCAGTACAGGTGCTCTAGGATGTAAGGCCTCAGTCTGGTGAGAAACCTCTGCAAGCCATTTTCGCAGTTTCTCCACCATATCTCGATAGCGCTGCCACTGGCGGATCAGGCTGTCTATGATGCCCCTCCTCTGCTGAGCCCGCCGTACGACCCCCTGCCACTGGTTACTCAGCAAGGCCAACTTCAGCTTGAACTCATCTCTGTAGAGGACATATGCAACTCTTAAAATATGTGACTTCTCAACTTTCAGTGGAAGTCCATGTTAAAGGATTTTATTGTGTTTACATGTTAAAGTCATTTTGAAGCATGTTTTTTGGTCCATTCATTATGAAGTTTGGACACAAGGTAAAGAACAACGTTCAGATTATTGTATAAGTTATACCACAAAAGTGAAAATTGGAGTTGTAATGTGTTTGTGTGACAGCAATGACAATTAAAAAAAAATAATCACCTGTCATCCACTTGGCCTTGCTCAAGCATGCGCTGTCCATCACTGATGATAGAGTGCAAGATCTGCTGTCTGCTGAACATCTCTGCCTGGAACAACTACATTACAAAATATATGCAAAATCAAATATGCAATAAAATATATACATTAAATAATAGATTAATGTACAGTCCTAGTTGTCAGGTTATTGTTATTAGACAATGGATATTATGTTACTGACGTAGCAAGCATGTAGACTTACTTCATGGGCTCTTTGCTGCTCCATCAAACTCTGGAAGTTTCCAGAAATCTCCACAGCCAGCTTCTCCTCCGTTTGCACTAGGAACTCCATCCACGTCTCACACTTTTCCAGAAATGTCTGCTGCTGCAGCAGGGTAGCCTGCAGCTTACTGAAGAAGAAAAAAGCATCTATAAACAAATGTTTTTAAGAATGGTTATGAAGCTAAACTACACATAGGCTTTTGGAAGGTATTGGCACCATCTAAACATGCAACCTTGCAACTTAAAAATACTAAATTACAAAATTCAACAGAGGTCAAACCTGAATCTCTCAGTGGTTTGGGCTGATGTGGTGGCCCAGATCCTATTCAGGTTCTGCATGCGTTTGATCTCAGAATCATTGAGGGGCAGTCTGTATCCCAGTTCATTCAGGCGTTCCAGGTCTGGAGCCATGCTGCTAAACTTCAGCATCTGCCTCTGCACAACAAAGAGCACAAGAAAAATGTTTTAAACTGCCTTACCGCTGCAGAAATAATGGACATAGATTTTAGAAAGTTTAAATCAAATTGAATATTGTGATTTCTATCTAGGTTCTCAATTATTAAGGCTGCTCTACATTACCTTCAATTCTTCCATGCGGTCCTGGATGATTGAAAGGTCAGAGGAACCATTGGGATCCTGACCCTTCAGAGCCTCTTCAGCCTCAACTATCCATCGACCCAGAGTGTCCAGCTGCTCATTAAAGGTCTCATAGTCCTGCACTCCAGCCTGAGTAATGAAATACACCAACAGATTTTTGCAACACATATATTTATAGCCTTTTTCTACTACTATCCTAAACCTTAGCGAACTGACCTGGAGAGCAGCCTGTTGTCGGCTGATGGCCTGCTCCATGGAACTGAGGCGCTGGGAAAGAGACAGGTGGTCAGACTGGATGGAGGCTGCAGCTGAGGTGTCCACTTGCTGTTTGAGCTGTTCGCCCAACTCCAACAGGACATGCAGAGATGCCTGCACTGGAGCCTTTGATCGCAACAATTCCTGATGGGAGCGAAGTATAGGTTTGTTGTTAAGATAAGTTATCACTTAGAGGATTCAACTCTTACTTGTTTCTCACAGATAGCTCATATAAAAAAGCTAGAGAAAATACAGATTTATGGCATTTGACCAATAACATATTTGGGTTAGATATTTTATTATGATTTTAATTGATGAGAAGTTTTTGTTTTCAGTTGCTCGTGTCTTGTTTACTGGGGAAAAAAAAATAATTTTGACATTTTTTGGAGATAATTATTCCGAGCACAAATGAGCTATTGTTATTCAGGGCAAGTTGACATTAGCTTTGTAGCTAGAAAAAACAGAAGCACTGTGTCTCTTACACTACAATCCTGAATCCAGGTGGACACTTCCTCCTCTGAGATGTCTTTCCGGCTGGCTGTCTTCAGCAGCTGCTCTGCTCTCTCCTCCAGGCTCTGGATACTGCTATTGCCCTGCTCAAACAAGTCCTTATAGCTCTGCCACAGTTGCAGCAGAGCCTTACTGCTCTTCAGACGCTCTGCTATCTCTTCTAACAGGCTGTTCCACCTAAATCACACAAATCACACAAGCTGTCTCATAGTCTCTGTGTATTTGCTTTGAGAATACGACTATCTGGCTAATTTTCAGTTTCCTACCTGGCATTGACATCCTTGAGAGCATTATTGAGGGAGTCTGACACAGATGGATGGCACTCTTCTAGTAGCTGATGTGTGACTGCTCCAAATTTTCGCAGACTGCTCTCCTGCTTGTCCAGCTGTTCTTGCAGAGTCTAAAACACATGGATGACAGAGATGACAATGCATTTTTATGATATCAAAATTATATTCATCTTTTCAAAACACATGCACATTCAATAATGTTTATCCATCTATAGAGATCAACCATGGCATTACGACCTCTTTGTTTTTCTCCTTTCTTCCTGAGCTTCTATGTTCAGGACCCCACAGGACCATCAAAGATCAGGAATTATTTGGGTGGTCACTGCAGTGACTGAGGTATGGTGGTGGTGTTTCAGTGTTGGAATGTGCTGGCATGAATGGTGTCCACTGTCCATTTTATTAGACACTCCTACCTAGTTGCTACACCTTGTAGATATAAAGCTCATCTGTTTCAGCACAGTCTGTGTTGGTCATTAACTAGTCCTTAATCTACAGTCACAGGATGCTGCCCACAGGATACTGTTGCTAGTTCATAGACTATTCTAACTCCAGCAAGGAGGGGGATCATAATGTGTCATATTAGGTCAATCAATTCAACCTATACAGAACTCAGAATTGTAAATAGCCAATAATTTGTTGTTCCATATACAAGAATTAATTCATATTTCATTATGTAATGCTAAGAGGAAACATTGCCAAACTACCACTCTGAGAATGTAGATATATGAATATGAGTATACTTTTCAATTTCACACAGATAGTGTGAAAGATCACACAGTAGTATACACAAAACCCTGTTCCACAGGCTGATATTAATTTGCTCAATGTTACAATGCATTGAGCCTAACTCTGTAGGAACATGTAATTAAGACAGGTGTAAATGCTGAAGTGGATGCATCCAAGGGTGGAGCCAGGACATGACAAAGCCAGGATGAAGGTCTTGTAGTACATACCTGTAGACTTTTGACCTGGAGCTGTGCTGCCTCCAGAGATCCAGTGAGCAGACGGAAACGGGACACAGAGTACCTCCCCTCTGTCAGGTAGCTGTTGATCTCTTCAGCTGCTACCTTGTACAGGCTCCACTGATCCAGTACTGACTTCAGGCTGATCTTCAATTGCCCTATCTGTGAAGAATATTAGTTAGTATTACTATAATCACACACATATGTGATGTTCATAAACAAACTAAAAAGAATAGAGTTAATCCAGAGTAGAGAACATACCAAATGGTCAAGGTTGGCCCAGGTGTGGTTTAGTGCCTGAAGAGTTTCCATGACAATAGCACAGGCCTCATCTGTCTTGTTCTGGACAAGAGCACAGGCCTGCTCTTCTACCCTTTCCACCTCCCTCTCCTTCTCCTTAACCATTTCCTCCATTTCCTGTTTGCATGTGTGAAAGAAAACATACCAAGTATGTGGCAAACAATATTGTGGAAGTGCCACTTGTTTAAGACAGTGAGAGGTCACTCATACCTGGCAGTCTTTGAGAGCATTTTGCACTGAGGACACATCCTCAATCCTGTGTTTCCTCTTGAGTCGCTCATCCTGGGCACAAAGCCAGGTCTTAAGGTTCTGTACATTGCTTTCATATTCCAGCCAGGAATCCAGTAAGCCTTCCAGGTACTGGACCTGGATGAACAAAAACAAGGCAATGAGCTCTTTTACAGCAATTCTGTAAAATAATAACAACAACTGTTTGACTGTCTTATAAATCCGAGAGAGAGAGAGAGAGAGAGAGAGAGAGAGAGAGAGAGAGATGTAATTGACAATCCCAATTTTGAACTCAAATACAAATCTATTATAATTATACTCATTTTAATTAAAATTATTTTAAATATATTCCAGTTTTAGAGGAATTCACTGTAACCATCTCACCCTCTCTGTGATGTGAGCCTGTAGTATTTGCCAGCGGCGGTTCATGGCTCCCAGCCTTTCAGCAAAGTCTGTCTTATCACTTCTCTTGCTCTCCACATCCTGCCCACTGATCTGCAGCACTGACTGATTCACAAAGTCCACAGTCAACTGCTTGCAGTTCACATCCACACGAAATCCCTACAGGCACATGAAAAATGGTGAGTCAAGTGAAACATGGTTAGGAAACTCTTTAAATTATATTTTTTATTAATTTGAACTATATTCACTGTCCTAGAGGGTGAACCTTACTTTGTAACGATGCAGGTACTCCTGGATGACTTTTGACCCCACAGCTCCTTTAAGGTTTTCTTCATCCTCCTCAATCAACTTCTCCATCAGTGAGATCCAGTTCACCAGCTCTGTGATGGCATGGCGGGAAGCCAACTTGTCCATTTGTGACTGGGACAAGAAGCAAACAAATCTACTATTAGCACAGTGGGGAAGGATGACAAACCAGGAAAAATATCTCTTACTTAAGACCATATGAAGGCTCCAGTGAATCCTGACAGCCCAGATGAGACAATAATCCTATTTGGCAGGGCAGATTAGCCAGTTTAGCAAGCGACATACGGCACTGCAGTCCAATACCTGATGGAGCTTCTCCTGCACAACAGGGATGTGGGTAATCAGTTCGGCCCACTGGGCCTCCACACGGGCCAACTCGGACCTGAGGATGCCGGTGTCTGCCTTCTTCAACCTCAGCAGCTGGTTGCCCTCATTCAGCACTGAAGCCTTCAAAGAGGAGCGAGCCTCAACCTCCTTACTGAACTCCTGTGGGGAAAAGAAGATGCTTGTATCAAACTTCTTTTTCTATGGCGCCTGGAAAAGAGGCTGTGGTAATATCAGATGAGGTAAGAAACCGGTACTAACCAGGAACGCAGAGAGGTGGTCTCTAACCGTCTCTACATCTGTAGGCACAGTCACTGACTGAGTGCTCCAGAATTCTAAGCGTTCCAAAGCCTCCTGCAACCACTGGTTCAGTTCAGCAGATTCACTCTGATACCTAAAACCATGTCATTATCCATTAAACAACAGTGCTTTTCAAAGGCGTAATTTCCATTCATATAAAATTAGATGGGTTCTCAGACCTGGTCCAGTGTTTGAGGATGGACTCCAGACGCTGCAGCTCCTTATTGACCTTGGTGCTGTTGCTGAGCCAGTGCTCCCCCAGCAGAGTAAGCTGGTTCTCTAGACTGTGGCAGGCCACAGAGAGTAACATGTGCTTGCCCTCCTCAAGCACCTGATATAGCTTGTGCTGGTGTTCAGTCAGAATGGACTTCAGGCCCTGGATGGAAATCAGATGCAATTAAGGCTCAACTGATATGAGAAAGTGACAACTCACATTTAAAGGAACCAAAGATAATCAAAATATTACATTGTTATTCAGTTAATTATAATCAAACAGTGGCTTGAATACCAATGTTAAATACATATAACCAAATATAACCAAAGCTGCTTATTTCTAAATAGTAATTTTTGCAAATGAATAGCACATACTAATGTTTTTTGTAACATTTAAAACGGAACTGTTTTCCTCATTATAAAGGTTAGGATTTTGTGCATTTTGTAACAATAGTATTTTGTAATGACCTTAACTAGTATAGCATGTATAGCTGTAATAATAGTAAGAAATTTCCCACTCCCCAAAGAATGTCATGAGAATATAATATTATCAAAATACTTAATGACAATTACACATTATATATAGGTATACTGTATGTACAAATGTTTGTACCCATCTAATGAATGCATTCAGCTATTTTAACACCAATATGCAAATGCAAAGATTCAGTCTGTCTAGTCTCTGTAAACACATACTGCCAATGAAATAGGACTTTCTGGGGCAAATAAGCACAATGCTTAATGCCAAGTGGGGGCTAGAGGAGTAAAACTCCCCCACTCCCAGAATTGAGCTGTGGAGCACTGTGTGTTCTCTGGACTAATCCAATATTTTTCTATCCAATACTTTTCACTAAAATTCTTGTTGCTGAATGCAACATCAAATCGTCATAGCAGTGTTCCAGGACTAAACAGAAAGCCTTCCCAGAAGAGTAGAGTCAGTTACTGTCTCTATTTAAGAGTATAAAATAAACAGTATGAGCTAATTTTTAAAACCTCTGATAATGGCAAACAATTAAATGAGCAGGTGTCCAAATAATTTTGTCCATATAGTGTATCTATTCACTGCAATAAAACAAGGTTCATACACTACATCACACTGAAATGATATTAAAAAAAAGACAGTTCAAATGTGTTTTGTGTCATATGTTGAACATAGAATTCATCACTGACAACAAGAATCATTATCAATATCACACCTGATAAAGTTGTATCCTCTCCGTCAGCCTCTCCTCCGTCTCTTCCAGCAGAGGGACAGCAGGCATGCTGCCCTCTACTGCCTCCAAATGCCTATACAGACATTGGTAGTCTAGCACCAGGTGGCTCCAAGTCTAATATACACATACACATACCCCCAACACATACATTAATATGATTTGGGATCATTAATTCAACCTGGATGTACTCAATGTTTCTGCAGTTTGTTACCTCCAGGATGTATTCCAGCTCCACTCCTCTCTTGTGAGCCTGCTTTAGAACATTTTGTGCTTGGGCCAGAGTATCCTCCAGAGCTTGGCTCTCCCGTGGTACAACAAAGGCACTAATTTTCTTAAAGAATGTCTCAGTCAGGACCATATGCCACTCCAACCCTTGAAAGAATTCCTGCAAAAATTAACAAAAGCAGTTAAAAACCTAGCCTTTATCATTTTGGGGGCCTCTAAAAGCTGCTGTAATTCCATTATTTAATTGCACATCTTACCTTATGCTTGTCTAATAAACCCTGGACTTCCTCTACTGAGCCAGCAATTATCTTCTGATCAGCAGCCATTTTGTCCTGAGCAGTATCTACCAGATCCACCAAGTCTTGTAGTGCTCGTTCATACTGGCTCTTCAGAGCCATGTTCTGGTTCAGCCCACTCCGGCGTGAGCCCACTGTCATCACTAACTCCTCATAAAAGTCCTATGGAATACATTACACAAGGAGGGGTTGAGAATTTTCTCTTTCACTGAGGTTCCCAGGAACATCAAAAACAGCCGGCTAAAATAAATCAAATTCTCCTAATTTACTCCTTCAGTAACCTAAATTGCTTCTATAAACTCACTTTACGATGAAAGTGAGTTTCTGTGGTATAAGTTGCTAACTTAAGGAACTGTAATTTGGTGCAAGGAAATTCTAACATTAAAACATATTAAATGCAACCTTACCTGTCATTATTTTCTTACCCTTTTTTCTAAACTGTTGTATGAAATCAATAGAACACTCAAGCTTGTGTTTTATCGTAAATAACAGCACAACTATGATGAAATACTGCTTCAACACATCCATGCTGTTATTTTACAACACACTCCCTATTGTGTTTTATTGCTTAAATAACTCATCAAGGTTTTTAAAAGTTTGAAAGGATTGATAAATATGTTAATACCTGCAGCTTCAGCAGTTCATTGATAGAAATCTGATCTAGTTGCATCTCTGCTCCTCTGGATTTCAAATCTGTGATTTTCTGCTCCATTTCTCTCAGGGTTTCTTCTGCTCCAGCAATTGTCTGGTAAAATAGCACATCATATATTAGATAAACAACTTGTAATCATTGACCTGTGTTTATGAATAGTGGCACTTTTCCTGTACCTCCAGCTGCTTGCTCGCTGGCTGGTCAAGGATCCCTGCTAGCTTCTGTAGAATCTGGAATTTGCTCTCACTGATAGCAGAGAAGAGAAGCTGCAACTCGGTCTGTGAAGAACAAAACAGACAGTATTGTAGAGAAAAGTTCACACTGTTCAAATGTTCACAGTTGACCATCATCTCAGATTGGCCATGCTTCACCTGGAAGGCAGTAAGTTCCTGCATCCTGCTTCTCATTGTGTCACAATGGCGCTCCACTGCTGAGTCAAGGGCCCCTAGGCGCCGAGAGAGGCAGTCAAGAGTGTCCTCCATCAGGGCCTGCTCTTGCCCCTGCAGCCCTACAGTACCCTCAAGGAGCCCCCGACTCTGGCTCACCACTTCTGTCACCTCAGCCACATCTTTCCCTAAGGCCTATGAGACATAAGAACCAGGGGACATTTGTAAAATAATTTAAACATCTGGGACAGTTTTAAATTTCTTTCCACATTATTCTACCATGCTAATCATTTACAAGCCATAAAAAGTAATAGAAAAAGATAATAATAATAATAATTATTATTATTATTATAAAAATTATAATAAAGTCAAAATTGTAACCTCAAATTATATTTAATTATTTAAATTGAAAGTTTATTAAGTTATTGTCATGCGACAGACAAGTTTAATATAGAGAAAAAACATCTCATTACTTAATTTGTAAAACTTACCTGTAAAAACTACATAATCAATTACATTATTATAATTCAATTATAATGATTAAATGAACCAATGCTATTTACTACAACTGACTCAAAAAAAAAAAAAAAAAAAAAAAAAAAAAAACACCTCACTAACCTCATGGTTAAAAAGCTGTGTCTCTGCATTCTCTGTCAGAAGCACTGGTCCAGAAAACAGGGTGTTCTCAACATCATCCAACCAGGATGAGGTGGCAGTCACTGCTGAATATAGCTGCTGCTCCATCTGGATGTCTTGCCCTTCTTCTGCTGAACCTGCAGCCTGCATGCCCAATAACAAAAGAAGTTACAGTTATGATGTCATTAACAAACACAGGGGTCACGGCAACACCACACATCACTACATTAAGTAATTGGAATTACCTGAACAGTAACATCCTCCACAGACTGACTGAATCCCCTATATAATGACTTCAGTGTGGACTTGTCCTGGACCTGGGCATCTCCTTTGTAGACTGGAGAAGGCGAAGTGTTTACTCGAGCAGTCCTGGAGTACACCTGTTAAAAACAGTGACTGTCACTTCAAACTGTTCAGTATTGAAGTAGTATGAAAGAAAGGAAGTAGGTTTTATACAGATTGTGACAGTACTGGATGCTTGGAGTCCTGTTCTAAGGTGCTCAAAAGAAGCTGTAGTTTGGTGGACATATCTTTCCTCAGGCTCTCCCATCTCTGCCTCCTCTGTCCCAGAGCGGTGTGGCTATCCTGCTCTGGCTCTGGAGTGAGCATCTTGCTTTGACTGCAGAGAATGTATAAGGAGTGTTAAATATATGGAAAGTTATTGTAGCATAGAGAAAAACAATGAAATAAGGAGTTAAATAGTGCCTGAATTTTATATGCACAATTTTAATGTGTGTGAATAAACTGGAAATTAACTGGACATCCTCACAGCAGTGTTACAAAATCTAGTAGAAAGACAGTAGATACAGTTACCCCAACAAAACAACTCTTTAATACTCTTGTGGAAGAAACCATCAACAAGCACCGTCCGTATTGTGTAGAATACAGGTAGAAATATTTGCCACAGATGATAACGATAGATGCTTCAAACACCTGGCACTGATGGGTGAAGCCTGCTGGGTGAGGATCTCTTCTCCACGACTAGCAACAGATTTTAGCAACTTCTTCTGCTCAGCCAACTGCTCCTCAAGTTCCTTATTAAATAAAAAACATGATTTTTCTATTGTAAAATTGTTGAACTGAGACAACAACTCAAAGCAAATTAAAAATTATATATGTTATATTATATTTGCAAAAAGAAAAGACAAAAAAGAAAACAAGAAAGACCTTCTTTTGCTGGAGGGTGTCTTGGTGCTGCAAACTCCGTGTGGAGCGGGCCTGGGCCAGCCAGTCCTGCACATTGGGACTTTGAGAGAGACTGGAATCTGATTCACTGTCAGACTGTTCTTGTAGTGAGCCCTGCTATCAAAAGGCATAAACTGATTAGCACTCTTTAAGCATCAGTATCAGACTCAATAAGTTCATTGTAATTCATTGTTTCATTGTAAACAGTGGCCAAGATATAGTTGAGTCATAAGCCATAAAAAGTTCCCAAAAGATCATGTAATAGCAGAAAGCAATTGGTGAGATTTATTGTAATGCATCATCAGAAAATCATGAAACCCTCATCAGTGAAAGCACTGAATTTTCTGCGCTGTTCTAAGTGAATAGAATAAAGAAAATAAAATGTCACGCAAGAAAAGCCTTCACTTTTTGAACCATTCACCAAAAAAAAGCCAGTGACAGTCAATTTTAAATTAACAAAGAGACACCACCAAGTGTAAAGGCACTGAGTGGAGTAAGAATTATGGCAATCATTACATTCAGTATCTGGTATTTCAGTTCTTTCCATACTAGGCAGGATACACAAGGGATGGTTTTATAAAATATGCAAAATGTGATAATTACTTATTATTACTGTAATTACCATCAGTGTAATGTCAGACTGTGGACAAAACACATTTAATGTATCTACTGGTGCTAACACAATCAGCCTGCCTTACTGGACCAATACTGCATCATTGTGGCTGCAAGGAGACCCCACCTGAATATTGATCTGTTTGTCCTGGAGCATCCGCTGTAGTTCCAACAGGCTTCCCTTTAAGGTACGAAGTTTCCTGGCCAGCTGCTCGGCCTCTTCCCTGGTCTCAGGCTGGCCCTCGAGCAGCAGAGCCTCGCTATGCATGGACAGCTCAGAAAGAGCCAGCACCTTCTCTTCAATCTCCAGCAGCATGTTCTGTAGTAACAACAGGAGAGAGGCCAGCTCAAACATGGCTGAGAGGAAGGGCCAAGAGCTGCAGCGATACACATTAGGACTATAGTTCGGCACGAGTTGCTCTCATCCTAGTCCCTTGTCTACACCTTCAGCACAGCACATTAATCTTAATCCTTCACGTGCCATGCTCCCAATACACATCCATGTTACAGAGCGATGGATCAATGTACCAAAGGTGCTCCCTTCATTAAAGAACCTTTCAGTGTATTTTTCAATGTTGGCAACTAATGCCAAGTAAGCCAAGAACCAACAGTATTGGCTAAATGAGTGGGATCATATCGGTTTGCACCCTTCAGCCACTCCCTAAAAGGCAGGTACAGATCCTCCCACACCTTCCTCTAGCCAATTGCCTAATGAATATGTAAGTAGGGTTGGCCAGCTTTGCTACCAGCACCAATCCAGTCAGAGGAATCCACTAATCACCCAAAGGCCATGACAACAACCAGTGACCATTACACTGAGACATATGCATAATCTGCTTAAAGCTGATGCTTCAGCAGCTTAGAAAACTAACCAACTGAGTGCTCTGAAGCCATTTAATACCACTGTTATTTGTTTACTTCACCTTTTCTGCAGGAAAAGGAGGGAAAAAATAATTCACTGTGTATTACAGTGTGTTCAAACTTCATTGGATGATTGCAGGTCTGGAGAGATATACATGAAAAGAATCATTCTTATGGTGGAACAGTTGTATCTGCTGCACAGTCTGTAATAAAATGTGACCAGAGGAGGACGCTCTAACCTGGCAGTCTGAAAGCTGCTCGCCCATGTCTGAATCCTGAGGGGTGGAGCTAAGCATGCTGCGTGTACACAGGAGCCATTGGTCGAGCTCATCCACCTGACTGAGGTAGAGCTGTAAGGCTTGCTCCTGCTGCTGCTTTTCCATACGATCACTCAGACGCTCCTGCATAAAGCACACCACAAGACACGAAAGGCTTGAATCAGACAACTTGAATCAGTTTCAGGAATATCATCACAGAAGAGATATCAAGAAAAGAGATAGCAGTAAGTGGTACAGAAAGGTAACTGGATTGGACATCATTTCATCCTGCAATAAGAGTTTACCTCTAGAAGCTGTTGTTTTCCAGAGGCTTTCATGTGGATGGTGGCCATGCGCTCAGACAGCAATGTGAGGGTGGACTGCATGGCTAGATGGTCAGCTGTGTCAGATTCGAAAGTGTCAGAGATCAACTCCTCTGCAAAGCTGGACTGAAGATCATCTATGTCTTTCTGCAGCCGTAAAGTGTCTTCCATCAGACTCTGGAAGGATCAAGCTGATTAAATAAATGCTTTTTCTAAAATGCAGTTCACTTTAAAAATATGTTTTATACATATATACATTGGTATAGTGTTAAACTCCAGCACCACCACTGTGTCTGATATACTCAAGACAACACACACTAACACACTCCCACCATGTCAGTGTCACTACAGTGCTTGGAGTGATCCACCACCCAAATAATATATGCTCTGTGGTGGACCTGTGGGGCTCTGGCCATTGAAAAACAGGGTGATAGGAGGCTAACAAAGAAAAAAAAAAAAACAGTTTGTAATTACAAATCTACAAATAACACACACACACACACACACACACACACACACACACACACACACACAAATGTTCTAGATTTTTGCATAAATTTGACCTAAAGTTATCACTGTTCATACAGTCATAAATGTAGATAAAGAGGGCCAAATCAACAAGATGTAACCAACAAGATGTTGTCAAGAGCACTTGTAAATAGCCTGTGAGGTTACAAAGGAACCCAAGGTAAATTCCAAGCAACAAAATTACATTGTTAATGTAATGTTAATTTCAATGAGTCCACCATCAGGAGAACATTGAACAACAATGGCATGCACTGCAGGGCTGCAAGGGCAAAGCTGCTGCTCTCCAAAAAGAATACCGTTGCCCATCTACAGTTTTCTAGTGATTACAATGAAAAACCCAAAGGCTACTTGAACAATGTTTTTGGACAGACAAACACTACTTCAATTTTGGTTTAAATCAGAATGGTTATGTTTGGAGAAAGGAAAACTACATTCCAGCATAGAAACTCTATCCCATTTGTAAAACATGGCAGTAGAATTATGGTTTGGGCCGATTTTGTTACATCTGGGCCAGGACAGATTGCAATCATTGAAAATGCTAAATGAAAATGTCAGGACATCTGTGCTGAATTTCAAGATAACGTGGGTCATGCAGCAAGACAATGGCCCTAGGCACACAAGCCATTGCACCAAAGAATGGTTAAAGAAGTGGAATGGAATGGCCAAGTCAACATCCTGTCCAAATTCAATTTGGTCACACCAAATGTAGAAATGAAAGGTTCACATAGTTTTGACACTCACAGATATTTGTGTTTGTGTTCTAGTAACTACCGTATTTTCCAGACTATAAGCCACTACTTTTTTTGCCATGCTTTAAACCATGCAGCTTATAATGAGGTGCAGCTTTTTCTTCTTATATATGTTATTTTCCAGGTTTTAAAAAAAACTTTGCGTGTCCGGCTTATATTCCGGTGCGGCTTATAGTCCGGAAAATACGGTACAGTCAACTGCTTTAATAAGATTTGCAAATGTACACACACTTGTCCAATCAATAGGATAGGACTCTCTAGAGCAGATAAAGATGAACTGGTTGGCATCATGCCTAATGCCAGGCAAAACAGAACCTGTTTGCTACAGCAAATTTCTCACCTGATGTAGGACCATCTGTCGGTCTGGACTCAGGTCAGGTAGAGGTGGCTCAGTAAGCTTTGATTCAATAAACTCCATCTTTGTGGAAATGGACTGTAAAGAGCCTTGGTATCGCTGCTGCTTCTCCAAGGCCTCATAAAGTGTTTTCTGCTTTTCACTGATCTGTGATATAGAGTATGTGTAAGATAATTTGCAAAGGTCAGTTCAATTCTGAAGAGCAGCCTACTAATAAGTCTACTTCTTGTACATATGACATACCACATTTTTCAAGGTTTCCCACGAACGCTGAAGGTCATCTAGGTTAGCTACAGACTCCAGAGTTGGATCGTAGAGTTCCTGTATTGGAGCTCTGGTGAGAGTAGCTCGGCCCATTGACAACTAAAGTAAGAAAGTGTCCAAAACCAGTGAATGTCCATTACACACAATACAGTATTACTAACAAAAACAATAAATCACTATAAAATGAATATAAAATAAAAAAACAACAACAACTGAACTTTACAAACCCACAAAACCTGATGTAATTAGACAATATATGAGGTGTGTGCCCATCAGTAATACAAGGTGAGAAATGTGGTTTAAATGGTTAATTTCAAGAATTTCAGGAAAATGTTATAGTTTCAATGAGGCAGAAATTAACTGAACTTTTCATGTAGTACTTAATATTGTAATAATTTCCCAATAAATACCAAAAATGTAATATGCAATCAGATATGATCAACCTAAAAGAATAAAGTACTACTTTACTTGTATAAATACCATTACATTAATGGTCAAGGCTTTGTAATAAAAATAAAAAGCAAGTTATTAAATATTTAGGGTTTATTACATTTTTGATAAAGTTAAAGGCACTCTTTAATTAAGTTACTGGGTGGTAATATATAATTGGGAAATGACTGCAGTATTAAGATGTTGTAAACAGCTGTAAATAAAATATGAAAATATTAAAGAGGAAAAAGCTGCATATATGGGAAAGCAAGTGCACTATGTGGGTCATCTGCCATTAGATGGAGTACCTTGCTAAGTGAGGCCTCAATGTTAGTGATAGGAGAAGGGGAGCGACAGAAAAGAGGAGAGGAGATCTCGCTGCTGGTGCCCTCTTCTCCAGACTCCTCAGTGACAGGAGACAGGAGAGTGTGACTGCGGCCAGCTGCCAACTGACACCACAGAAGGTAACGAGGATTACAGAAAGAAGCAGATAAGTGATGATATTAATTATATGAATTATTTCAGTCTGGAACAGTTGATTGGTCCATTTGATTTTCACTGAATTTCCCATATTATGATTCATGCAGTAATTGTCAATATAGACAATACACACGTTTTTCTGCAGAGTGTAAATTTCCCCACATTGCTAGACAAGTGGACTCTTACTCACCATAACTGAAGAAGGCTTGGCTTGTGCACCTTTATCCATAGCCTGTGTGCCTTCAGTCAAGCCCTCTGCATCACTCACAGTTAGCAGCATGGTGGCATGCTTAGCTTTAACTGTCAACATTTTACACTTGGAGTTTAGAGATGCAATCTGCTCCTGATAACCCTTGATCTTCTGTGCCAATTCCTGTATAGGAGAACTGTAGTTATTTCAGTGCTGCTAAATATGGACTATTAATAAAAAAACAACAGGAAAATAATTGCCAGAGCAGTTTTTCTGAGAAGAAAAACCAAGTAATCAAAGTCATATCTGGTGTGAAATAGTGTGTAATGTTCCTTACTTTGCTTTGCACACTTACCTCATGGTGTCGTATCTGTGTTTGAAGCTCTTGGATGTTGCTGGTGGGAACAGGTCGGTCCTGGATTACCCGGTGAGCATCCTCAATCAGGCCCTGCAGATGTCTCACCTCCTGCTCATATTGTTCATATTGAACCACTGCCTCCTAACAGCAGACCAACACACAGGGCAGATATGAATTATGCTAATATTATGCTATTATGCCAAGGGAATTATAATCCCTTGCATAATTCATAACTCACTGTTCTCACAACTCTGCTTGGACTAGTTACTTACTGCCTCATTGTGGCATCTGCCATACAGATGTTTTTGGTTTCATTTCAGTGACCATGTTTAGAGGTTATGGCATTCACACAACCCATGCAAGTAGTGCAATAGACTGTCCCTAATGCAATGTGGAATTTGATGGACAGGTATTGTGCCATACAGGAAAACACAGTAAAATAAGCTATTTAAAACAATAAGGATCCCAATGTGGACAGTATTGGCCTTACAACAGTGACAGGCTAGGGGTCATATACAGCAGAAACAGCCTTTAAAACAGAACTGGCATTTAGCACTCTCCTCTAAGCATTCAGCTGTCTAAAGATGTTGGGTTAGCAGATGCGGTGAAAAGATGTGAATGGCTGAATTAATGGGAATGTAAATAAATGATAGCACTGTGTGATGGCAGAGTCACCAAGTGAGTGGGAATCAGAAATTACTACATTATGGAGAACACTGGGAAAATTTGACAACTTAAATACTAGTTAACCCATGTTGTTCTCTATATAAATTTTCGGAGAGATCTGCAGGCCTTAGACCTTAGTTAGTGCTTTTACAACAATCTTTAGTCACCACACTGCTGCTTTGTCTACATCACAGAGGTAATATGCCTAAAACCAGTCTGTTGAGTGTTCTCAAAGCAGAGCAGTCATTACAGGCTGACTGCCGTGTACTGTTTGACTAACAGTCAAGTATGTGTCTGATACCAACCCAAGTCACCGGTCATGGCTACATCACTATCTCCAAACTTAAGAGAATGCTCTTAGATCTGCATGAGAATAAGAGGTAAAGTCAAGCATTTATAAACTCCTACCTGAAGAATGTTGCATTGTTGGATGGCAGTGTGCTGCAGTTGACTGGCCTCCTGCTGGAGGCTATGGGCAGTACGACAGATAGACAAGCTCATCATGACCTCCTCTGGTACACGAAGAGCACTCTGACACACCTGCACTATCTGCACCTGCTGCTTAAAGCTCTCCATCTCCGATAACAGGCGCTGCAAAACATCAAGCTCCACTGTCAACAATGGCAAGGTAGTTTCCCTCCATTTAAGCATTACGGCTAATTTCTCAGACCTCACTGAGAAGAAACATTACCTGTCTCTGAGCCAGCTGTTCTTTGAGGCTCAGGCGCGCCAATTCAGGAGAGGTTAGGGTGGCCTGGACCTGGTCTAGCGCTACATGCAGGGCTTTGACTTCATTCTCAAACTTTTCCATGTCCTGAGGAAGAGAAATGGCCTTGAATATTATACATTTTATGTGGAGTCAGCAAAAACACAGTGTAAGCTAAGTTAGATTGACCTAACACCCACAAAATATGGTGGTCCTGTGGGGTCCTGACCATTGAAGATCAGAGGATAAAGTGTGAATAGAAACAACAGTCTGTAATTATAGCACTACAAAGTGCTCCTGTATGTTAAGTGGAGCTGATAAAATGGACAGTGAAACAAAAAGGTGGACATAATGTTATGTTTGATCAGTGTTTTGAATGATCAATATTTGAATACCTCCCTTCAAATTAGCTGCACAGAATCTAGATAACATTGCAATCATTTGATACATGTATTTGTGACTAAATCACTGAGAATACTGCATTACTGAAAACTGATTTCAAACTTTCTAAACAGAATTTTTAACTGTCAGAACAAGCAGAATGCTGTAGCCATGGTACCTTAGCAGCATCCTGTAGACTCTGTAAACGTGACTTGATAGCCTGCTCTAACTCCTCTGTGTTTCGGCTCAGTTCAGCCACCTGCTGGCCCATGGCTTCTACCTGTAGAGACTCAGACAACAGCTCCACCTTCTCCTGCATGGCTTCCAGATCACCGTGGAGTTCCCTGGATTCACGTAACACAGCCTGCAGACCAGGGGCAACAGAATACAACACTTCATAAAATCGCTATATCAGTTATCTGACACTTACACATACGACTTTCTACGAAAGATGAATTTGATCACTAGGCATCCTTAACTAGCATAGATATATAATAGGCTGGCCATTGCACTAAACACCCATCCCACACTGTCTATGACAAATGAACGAGTTAATGAAACATGCCAGCAAAAAACACAGCTGTCTTAATCATAGTGAATCTACACACAAACTTATGCAGAGAATGATAAATTAGTCAAACACACATACAGTGTAAGCGGTACTTACACTTGTTGAACTACATAATATATTCAGAACTAAATTAGACGCATACTCATTGTGTTGTTGGGCTCAGAATTCCTACATTGCAGTTGGTGTGAAACCACTGCTGTGCTGAGGTGTTAATGAGGGAGTTTTCTTGCCCAGGTTGACAGGTTTATTAATCTGTTCTGTACAAAATTGATGCACAATATGACTGACCTGGTACATTCTGATCTGCTCCTGCAAGTGAGAAGAGGAGTTCCAGATGATGTTGGCCTTAACCAGACTTCTTGCTCTCTCTGTCCACTTTACTATAAACTCCAGCATCTCATTGTATTCATCTAGATGTGAATCAGCCTGGAAAAAAGAGAATGCAAATAACCGTACATTCATTATTTTTTAAGCACATGTGACTGAGACAATAAATACTTTTAATAAATATTTGCACTATTTGGTTAGAAGATGGACTAATATTTATTATGTATTGTTCATTCACTAAATAATATATAATATAATATTTGTTTATATCTAATTTTGCTCTGTATAGGTCTGTTTATTTTTAAGCCAACAAAGAAGTGAGAACAGTAGTGGAGTTTCAGATGCAACTTGCAAAAAATGGGCACATTTCAGCCCCCAGAGTTCAGGTAGGAGGCCCCCTTATCAGACTTCTGCTTAGGGTCCCAGAGAGGTCTTGACTTGCAGTCCTTACCTTCTTTAACCAGATTGTCCTATACTCTGCCAGGCGGAGGGTATGGTGGTGGATTTCTCCTAACTTAGCAATGGCATCACCAAGTTGTTTGGCAAGAAATGGATTACGCCGACCAAAGTCCTGAATAGCAGCATCCAGCTCAGCCAGTGTCCTACCACAGCTCTCCAGCTCATCACAGAATCCCTATGTAAAAAAGAAAGACAGTAACACATGACAATCGTGTCCCACTAAATCCGAACACGCATTCATTAATGAACCAAAACCAAAAAACCTACACGAGTTTCTTCTCTGGCTTGATTAATGTCAGTGGCCTTTTCTTTCAGTGTGGTAGAAATGTTTTTCATTTTCTCTGACACATCATGAATCCTGGAATTGAACTCTTCTTTGATGACTCTGGTCTTCTGAATGTCTCTTTCTTTGGCTTGGACCTGAGGCAATAAAGTGAAACACACCATGATAAAATAAGCTTATACCACAGATCGACTTGTCTTGATGTACTAGACCATAGACAGGTAAATTGGGTAAAAACACAGAAGCTCTTCAAACCATTATGAAAGCTATTTGAGACTAATCATCTACCTGATCTTCAATTGAGCCTAGTGCCAATGCAACCTCAGCCAGTTGCATGGAGATTTCTGATGGCAGGATGGTGTACAAGTCCAGATACTTGTTCTGCTGCTGTTCCGCAATCTTATCCACATTCTGTCGATGGGTTATCAGTTCTCCGTGCATTACCTAAGCATGGTAAAAAGACCCCGTCCAGTGTTAATTAAAACAAAAATACCAACGTGAATGACTGTGACTAAAAAAAAAAAAACCAAGAAATTACCTCCAGTTCTTGTGTGAGAATGTCCATATCAGCAGTGGGGTTCAGCAAGAGCTCTCTTGAGTTCTGAATCCAGCTTTTGACCAGGCTTAGGCCTCGTTCAACATCTTCTCTGTCCTTCAGTTCCTGATGAACATGTGCTCTACTTGTCTTAGATTTCTGAAGGAGACTAAAACAGGCAGACAAATTCTATCAATAAAATATTTTACTAATAAATATCAATTTTAAGCCACAATCATTAAATTATTAAATGGTGTTCAATAGGAAAATTAGACTGTTTATATCTTTACCTCTCAAACTGATCTTGCACAGCTTTGATCTCTTTTAAGCTGGGCAGCTGGTCAAGGTCAGCAGTTGGCACCGGCACCTCAACGTCATGCAACAGACTAAGAGCGTACTGCCGCAGGAGGGCGAGGGAGGACAGTTCCCTCTCCAAGTCCTGAGTGACCATCTCATGTTGCTCCAGATGAGACTGCAATGTGGCTTTGGAGGCTTTTTCCACAGTACATTCAGGAACGCGACTCCTGAGCTCTTCAGCCACAGCCCTTATTTTCATCATCTGAAATCATTAACAGATATGTGAACATGACTTCCATAAAGTAAGTTTATTTATGTTGCATGTATGCTCTACTCTAATGAGGATACCTTCTCTCTGAAAGTCCTCCACTCATGAGCTGTATCCTCCAGTACCCTCTCTTGGCCACGAGCCACACTGCGCAGCCTAGTCCAGCGCTGCCATACTGTGGTCATGGAGCGACTTATGGTGGCTTTGCTGGCATCACTGCCTATCAGCTCCAGCTGAGATGCCTGTTCCTCCAGACCTGTCAGCTTCTCCTGGAATCCATTCACCATGGACACCAGTGACTGCAGAACAAAGAAAAATGAATTGTTAAAAGACCAATCAGAAAATATATCAAATAAATATATGTTAAGCACTAGAACAAATTCTCAAATTACCTTATGACTCCTGAGTCTCTCCTCTGCTTCCTGACTAGTTTCAGCCTTGGCTGTAGAGAACTCTGTCAGTTTTTTCTCTGCCTCATTCATCAGCTCAATCACTGTCTGCCTGGCCTCTTGATATGATTTCCACTGTGCTACACAACTGACAAACAAATGAGGAGAATTTAATTTGCTTGTTTACATACACTACATGCATTTTAGTTAATCTGTCATTGTCAGTCACGTGTTTATTGTGTGTAACGTCACTATAGTTACATTTTGTAGTAACCTAGTGATGAGCTGTGGTTTGAAAAGAGTGCAGCATCCGTTACATTGTTTACTGTTACTTTTCACAGGTCCCTCGGCGGGTGGTTTGCTAAGTGGGGTAAACCTTTTTAACATGAGAATTGGTGGTGAGTGATGGGGTGGGCTTTGCACATAGGATTATCATAAGCCTTAGCTTTCCGACATTCTGGGCTCTGAAGTTGAATTTGAGGGGTTGCCAGCTCTGAGGATTAGAATAATTAGGATCAAAAAAAGTCTAGCCTTCGCCACACGGTACCTGTTCAAGACATCTTGGTGACACTGAAGCTGGTCCCTAACTTCTACTCCTCTCTGTTGAGCGGACTCCACACTCTGCCTCAGCTGTTCTTTAGCTGTGGGGTTCACCAGGTTCTCCAGTTGTGGAGGGAGTTCCTCAAGCTCTTGCAGGACACCTAGGAAGTCCTGCTCAGTGGCCATGATATCCTCTTGCTGCCGTAAACATTCTTCATAGTTCTCCACATCCACTCCCAGACTGGCCTGCTGCAAAAAGCCTACAGCATCTTCAAGCCACTCACATGCTGCTTGCATGCGTGAATGGTACTTCTGACACAAAGCCAATGCTTGCTCTAAAGTGATCTAAAACAGAAGTAGAGAATTTTATTCTTCAGTAACTCAAAAAAGCTTCAATGTAGAACTTACATTTTGGATTTTTAACACAGAATAATCTCAGACTTGCCTGCTTAGAGCTCAGGGCTTGTTGTACATCAGCCTCCAGCTTTGCCATTTCCTGCAGGCTAGAGTCCACATGAGCTGGAACAAGTTCATTAGCACTGGTGTACTTCTGTTTTTCCATGGTACTTAGTGCAGCCACTATCCTAAGTCGTGACTGCACTTCCTCCTGCATGATCTGCTGCTTCCTGATTTCCTCCTGTACCTTCTCCACCTTTACATCCACAATCACAGCACAGCCCAGCTCATCTCGGATCTGCTGTAGCCACGCCAAAGTGCGCTTCACTTCAGTTTCAAAATCCTTACTCTGCACAAATCTGTTTTCACACTCTACTATCAGTTCTCCAACAGCTGACTGTAGGGACTGGAGTTCCTCCTGCCAGGATACCACACGCTGCCTAGAGGTCTCATGGGCAGCTGGGTCCATGTGGGTTGCAAGGTTGCCCATCTGCTCCATGAGTCGGGAGAGGTGAGCGTTTGCTCCCTGAAGACTAGCAGCAAGGGCATGATAATTCTTCATTCTCTCTTCAGCTGATTGAGTTTCAGCATTGACTTTGACGAGCTGCTCTTTAGTGGCTTTCAACTCAGAGTCAACTTGCATGGCCATGGCTTGGTGGTCCTCAAATGATTCTAAAGTATCATCAAGGTGTTCTACCCTCTGTTCAATTAGCCTTTTGAGACCATTATAGAGGCTGACTAGCTGAGTCATTTCCTCAGGTTGCCAAGGTTGACCAGTGCTGCGAAAGCCCTCTTTCTTCTGGTTCAGCTCACTAACTGCATGGCCAAGATTTGTCAACTCCTCAAGCAATGTTTTATAATCACGTTGCAAATTGATGACCTCCTCTGTCTGTAGACCAACAGGCTGAGTGCCAAGATTGTGGAACTGTTCTTCTAGCTCTTTCAATGCTTTGTGTGTCACATCAATAAAGGAGGCATACTCCTGACGTGCAAGGATGGCTTGCTGGATCTTCTCTTGCTTTTCTTTGGCTAGTGCCAGGATGTTATTGTATTGTTGTGGAAGGGCATTAAGTTTCTCATCCAGGTAGCAATGGTCAACCTCGCTGAGAGTGGGCAATATGTCTTGGCCTGCTCTCTGGACGATTAGCAAGAGATTCTCATATTCTGCTGCTTGATCCAATATTTGTTGGTATTTTGCAAGCTGTGCACATAGCTCTGCATCTCCATTCATGAGGTTTATTTCAGGAAATGTCACAATGTCTGCTTGTTTCAACCACTGGCATGTCTTCTCTAGATCTGCCTTGAAATATTTTCTAGATACAAGCACTTTTTCAAGCTCCTGTAGTCTTTGGCTACACTTCTGCAAAGCTACCTCAAATATATTCTGTAGTTCCTGTAGCTTGGTTAGCATCTCACCCTTTTCTTCCTCCGTAGCATCTTTCATCAGATCCCTTCCTTGGGACCACAGAGAAGTCAGCTCACTCTGGTAAGCTCTCAAGCTGCTTTGGATGTTCCTGCAAGTCCTCACCTGCTTAGACAAATCATCTGGTAAAAGTGCTATGTAGTCATCAGCCTGTGCTTTCTTCTCATTCTGCTGAACCCAAGTAATAGCCTGACTCACAGCAAGCAGGAACTGGGTCCTCTCTGTGAAAGCCTTACTCAGATGTTTCCTTCTCTGGGCTACTTTGACACTCAATGACTCTACCTCAGTCTGGGTCTCCGAGATGAGCTGCTGCAGTCGTTGCCTTTCATTGAGACCTAGGTGTGCTAAAACCCTGTCTGCATCACTCATGGCCTGGGAAAGCAGCAGCTGCTTTGCTTCAAGTTCACTGCAGATGCTGAGGTGGTCAAAAAGGAAGCTCTGGGCCAACTCTGGTGGTGGGCTCATCTTCATAGCCTCAGACAGAGCAGGCTGCTGCTCCTCAACCCATTCTCTCGCTTCTTTCAACCGAGTCTCAACTTGGCTCATGTCGTCAAGTGTCAGGATAGAATCCTGGATCTTTCTTTCAATCAGACTCTCTAGATGGGCCCATCGCTGTTCAAAGTGACTGATCTGTTCCTTTACCAGCTCTTTGTCATCCAGATTTAAGTAATACATCACTTTCTGTTTCTGTTCTTTCAGGTCATCAAGAGTGCTCTTCTTTTCCTTGAGTGCAATTGAGAGTTTCCGCAGGGCCTCTAGATGGTCAGAGGAGCTCTCTGCATCAGTTCTAAAACATTAACATTGAAATGATTAAAGTTTAATTGTAATTTCACATTGCTTTCCACCATGAAAAATTTGTTTTGGAACAGGATTAACAGCCCACCTTGCTAGGTTGTCCCACTCCTTGGAAACCTGTTCAAACAGGCCTTCCATGGCACTGATGCATTCATGGTAGTCCTTTGTCCTCTGCAGATCCTCTTCCCTCTGGGTCTGCAGCTTGTTGGCCTGATGGCACAGTTCTAGCCATGCATGACTTAGATGATTAATCTCTGCATGTTCTGGAGAATCCCTGCCTTCAGTGAGGTTACTCACACTCTCTGTCATTTTAGTCAAAGTACTTTGCCTGCTTTGCAGCTGCTGGCCAAACTCCTGTAGAACAAATGCAAACAACTGAAAATCTATATAAAAGTTATCAGCACAGTAGGTGACTTCCCATTGCTGGCTTTTTACAGCACATAACACAATCCATAAGAGTTATTCTGTGTCAAGTCCTAAAGATAAAATGTTAGAGATGTGGTGCTGCATGGCTCATATAGTGAACACAAAGACAACATGGAAGATCCGTACAGTTTTCTACATAAAGTGATCCTACTCTGCAGGTATTTCACACAATCACACACAATCATGCCAAAATAACTACCTAACTACATCAAATTAATCAAAATACAACCTAATCATTTCTTATTTTCATTATCCAGAAGAATCAGACTCCAGATGCTAAAATCTACAATGAATTTATATGAAAAAGGCTGTGATACCTATGTAAATGGTTAATCCCAATATACACATAATATATAACTGAAAGCATTATGACCACATAGTTGTTTCTACACTCAGTGTTCCTTTTTACAGCTCCAGTTATCATACAGGAGTCCATCTGTTTCTCTGCATACATTGTTAGCCTCCCCACAGGACCACCACAGAGCAGAAAAGTCCACCAATCAGAACTATCCAACCAAACAGTGTCCTGTGAGCAGCAAGCTTTGAGCACTGATGAAGGACTGGAGGATGACCAACACACACTGTACAGAAACAGATCTACAAAGTGGAGTGACTCGGTAGGAGTGCCTAGTCGAGTGGACAGAGAGTGGAAAGAGTGTTTAAACACTCCAGCAATGCTGCTGTGTCTGAACCATTCATACCAGTGCAATACACAATAACCTCACACCACCATTTCCATGTCACTGCAGTGCTGAGAATGACCTACCACCCACATAATACCTGTTCTTTGTAGAACAGGATGAAAGTAGGATACAGTATGCATAGAAACTGGAATCAAATGGACTCCATTCTTTAAGTAGAGAACTGAAAAGATCCTGTATGTATATAGAAACAAAGAGGTGGTCATAATGTTATGACTGGTGTAGATGTACTCTTAAAACAGAGCTGGCATTCGGGACTTACAAACTGCACATTATGCCATAAAATTTAAGGTACAAGTGTCATCTCTTACTCTGGCTTGATCCAGCATGTTCTGTGCAATCTTGGGCTCCAGTTCAGCAGGTCTTCTGGAAAGGCTGTGTAATTGCTGTTCCAAATCCTGGAAGAGTGTAGATAACTCCTGCTTTTGTTCCTTAATCTCCCTCCAGCTCTCTGATAGCTGTTGTGCTCTGGCCATCCTTTCTTCAATCTGTGGCATCACAGATATTAGAATAGCAGCACTGGTATAACAGTAAAACTAAGCTAGTTACTTCAGCAAGCTACTGAATATATTTAGTAAATTATGAAAACACACCATGGTTTTTATTTGCTGAATTTTTGCTGCTGTGGCTCTCACAGATTCATCCGATAAGTCACAGACTGAGCAAACCAGATCAAGGTAGGTACTGGCCTGCTCCTGAAGAGCCCTGAAGTGCTTCACCTGCAAAAAAAATGAACATACCATACATAAAATTAATACATAAACATCAAGTCTTGGGGACATCATATTTCCTTGGATTAGGATTTTAAAATAGGGCTCTATATGATGGAAGGTCTATATGATGTTCACTTAACCTGTTTAAGTGCTTCCTGAAGCCCAAATGGTGTCTGTGAATGTAGCTGCATCTCCTCTTGAACAGATGACAGCCAGGTCTCACACTGCTGCAAAGTGTCCTGGTGGCTAACATGCTTCTGTAGTTCTCGATCAAGGGTTTGATATACCTGATGTAGTACAGGTTAAGTATTCACATAAGGTTATCATATTAATAGCTGTAAAACATAGAATAGAGTGTAAAAAAATAGAATAGTAGAGATGCTGACCCGCTGAGCTGTGCTGCAGATAGCTGAATAGCTGTCTCTGGTTCCTTGCTGGTGAGTCTGAATCTGCTGGCTAATCTTGGCCTGAACTTGCTCCGAACAGCTACTGACAAGACCATCTCCTTTCTCTTTGAGACTTGTCAAACGCTCTTCAAATCCAGCTATCTCCTCCATTATTGCCTGTGAAAGAGTGGAGGATGTTAGGAAGAATATAACCATTTAAATGAGGTACACTGGTAATAGTGTAAACACAGTAAAAGTAACAGATAGTCAAAACAATGTGGCTACTAACACAGTACATACCTTGTGTCTTGCTAGGTGCTGTGTGGCCATCTCTAGGCTGCCACTTTGCATAGAGTCAGAGGTGACCAGTCTGCTAGACATCTGTAGCAGCCATTTCTCCACTTCTTGTAGCTCACTGTTATAATGCTCATGCTCTTTCACCCCCTCCAACAGTTTCTGCACATGGGTCTGCACACAATACACAATGTATTTTTTTTTTTAATGTTGCATGTATGAATGCAATGTATCTAAATCTGATACAACAGGTTGAGGTATCAACGAAGTCATGCAGTGTCATTGCATTGGCTCACAACAACCATACTGGTGCATCCCTAAATAATCTAAAATATCACAGTCAAATATTTAAATTTCAACAGTTAAGTCTTGGTCTAAGACTGGGGTTAGCAACATGCGAATCCAGAGGTCTCTTCTATTTTAGAGTCCATTATAGAGTCAAATGCGATAAACTATACATAGGACTCCGGGCCCTCTAGAAGTGTTTACTACAATGACTTCACTGCAGCTTCTGATATTTCCACAAATTAATGTGCTCAGGACTACTGAACTGATATGACCAATCTTGGAAAGCAAACATAAGGAATTTTGGGGGACAGAAGGTTCATCTTTTGTGAACCATTTTTCTATAAACATGGGCTGAAGAACACTTTTATACTGATGCAACATGTTAAATGAATGCCTCTTCAGTCTGGAAAAATCCAGCATGGAGATAAACATACCATCTTTAATAAGGGCAACATTAAATAAACATTGCAAATAAAGAAAGCTCCAAGGACACTAGTAAGCCCTCTCCCTCCGTTCTCAAAGGCAAGAACTGTAAACACAGAGCTGGTGGAAAAACATTAGCTGGCAAACACCACTAAGTAAAATAATCAGACTTAGCATTATCTGAGTCTTGAGTGCCACAGTGGTACAGTGGCACTATGACACTCCAAACAGAGAAAGAAACAAGTCATGTTTGTGAGAAGGATTTTCATTACCGGTTGCGTCACATATCATGGTATATAATTATGTAAGCAAAGATTCAGTACGTATTCAGTAAAATACCTTGGCTGTGTTGCAGAGATCTTGATATTCTGTATCCAGCTTAGCCATGTTCTCACTAATCATGGGGTCATGCACAGTTTCAAGCAGTGCTTCTCCTTTTTCAACAACAGACTTTATAGCTGGTCCATGAGACTGCACATTTTGCTGGATTGTCTGTGGACAGATTAATAAAATGGAATGAGTCTTTTGTTCAACGGGTACATGTATAGTTCCCAATTTCACCCTAGTGGGAATAGTGTAGTGTACATCACAAGACATGTTTATAATTTGGTGTGAAGTGTGCTGGAGTGGAAACACAGAATTATAAATGACACAATGAGATTAACTCTAATTATGAATAAACGAGATCAGGGTCAATGAAGTTATAATGTATATAGAGTAACTTTTTTCTGCATGAATCACCTTGTATTTGGCTAACTGAGCCTTTTTTTGGTAGAGTTCAGCTTTAAGCTCCACAGGGGTGGTCAGCAGAGATTTTGTTTCTATAAGCCACTGACTCTGAGTCTTATACTTGTCTAGAAAATCTTTAGAAAGCTGGATGCACTTCTCCTGAGCACTGAGCTCAGCCCGCAGAGCTCCCATTAACTCCTCCTGCTGAGAGAGACGGGTGTTAATCTCCTCTTTCAGCTGTTCGCCCTCTGAATCCTCCAGAAAGGCCATAGCCCGTTTGGTCTTCTCCCGCATGCTCTTCAGGAAAGAGTGACCTAGCTCCATATCACCTTGCAGAGCCTGAATCATGAGAATTATGAGAGCAAATGTGAAAACATAACAGATATGAAAACATACAACACTGGTCATACTGCTGGAAAACATGACATGCTTTTTTCTGTACCTCTAGTTTCTTCATTTTCCTCTCCATGGCAACCCGATCAACAACATCAATGCTGATGGCCACACTGCTGAAATTCTTCTGTGCAGTGCTCAACCAATCAGAAAATGTGCTGAACACACTGTGGGCTTCTTCGATGCTGGACACTTCCTCCTTTAGTTGTTTGATTGTCTCCTATACCACAATGAACATGAGACCATTTGTGAGTAGGGCTGGGTGATATGGACAAAAAAAAAATCATATCCCAATATATTTTATGTGAATGAAAATATATATGATACAATATATGAATTGAAAAATTAGGACACCAGGGTAAATTTCCCAACCCCTGTAGGACATGCATCCTCAGAAATATGTGAAGCCAACCACCGCCTCTTTTTAAACTACTGTCATTGCATCATGGCTGGGTAGCCAATGTGTTCACCTGTGGCAATCAGCATTGGACTGGGTGTGATATGGGGAGAGAGCACCATCTACCCACCCAGAACCTGCAATTCTCTGATCATAGTGGACATTAGACCACTGAGCCACTCAGAGCTCAAGAGAACAACTTAAAAACGCAATATAAACAATATTTCCCACATCAACCCATATTGTACTCTGTTTACATCCCGATGTAGATATAAATCGATATCACCCAGCCCTCAATGCAATATACCTGTGTATACCACAGAAGCATATGTGTGTACATATATGATCGTACCAACAGGTGCAGGAGTAAGGCATGGTAGCGTGAAGTAAGTTGTGTGGCCCGTGTGCTGACTCGACTGCTGACGTGGGTCTCCTCCAGAACTTGCTGGGCCAGAGCACTTAAACCCTCTATCTCCTCCTGGTAGACCAGTACCTCCTCATGCCATCCCTGCACAACAAAATCCATATATACCTTAACTGATTAAATCTAGGCATAATGCGTACAGGTTTTTACAGGCTTTAGCTATTGCAGATGTTTTTTTTCTGTTTTTGAAGGTTTCCTTCAAGCTGGAACACATCCACAAACCTTCAGCAGCTGTAACTGTGCCTCCTTGGTGGCTCTATCAGAACGCCTGCAGCTTCGTAGCTGCCCTTTACTCTCCATCCCCTTCAGCCAGTTATCGAGCCGCTGGAACTTCTGCTCAATCTGTCGAAGCTTGGCGAGGGCACTGTTCAGCTGAGACCTGGTCTCACCCAGCCTGGCTTGATAAGTGACCCATTCCTGCTGCACTGTTTCCAACGTGCGGTCCTCCAACTGAGGTGTTCCCCAAGGAATAACCTGTTCACGGCTGACGAGCAGTGTGTTGAGCAAAGCCTGTCCTTCTGTGCAGTGCACCTGCAACTCCTACAGTCAAATATACTAGATTATACAACTAAAGTAAAAATGATGCACAAGATTACAAAGCCAAGTTAATTTAAGGGAGCAATGATAAGTTTTGTGTTTTGACCTGAAGCTTCTGTAATGTATCCTCCATGGTTTCAACATCTCCCTCCAGCTGTGTGTAACAGCTGAGTTTTTCTTGTTGTTGCTCCAGCCAGTCCTTAAATTCATGCAAACTGTGCTGATACTCCTGATGTGCCAGCACCAGCTCTTCTGCCTTTCCCACTGCCAGCTATGTAAAGAAAAGGTCAGACTGTTCATGAACACTATACCATACACTGATGAACAAAGCTTAAGATTAAATATGACTGTAAATTACATTTGAATGTAAGCATACCTGGGCTCTCTCTTTAACAGCATTATACCGCTCCTGCAAATCTTGGATCTCCAGCTGGGTGACATAGTGCTCAGCCATGTTGGAACCTTTCATGGAGATGGTCTCAAGGACTGAGCTGTGACTCAGCACTTCTTCATACAGCAACTAAAAGAAACAGACAGCAGTACAAAACAGTCTTTATTTTTTGCTCTTGGTAAAATATCACCATGTTTAAAAACTAAGTACACCAGGAAAGTACATTTCCTGAAGGTATAGTTTAAAAGGTTCCCATTTCCAGGCAGTTGCCACACCAGGGTGAAAATGCTTTTGCTGGGTGGTTGCTATGGTGTTGTATTGTTGCTGTAATGTCTCAAAATGGCTTTTAAGTTGTTCAAGGTGGTTGCTATGTTGTTGCTAATTGGTTGCTGGGTGTTTGACATGGTATTGCTAAGCGGTTGCAATGGATTGCTTAATAGGTGATTAGGTTTTGTTTGGTGGCAGCTGGTCAACTGCTATATGCTGCAATACTGTTGCTAGAAGGTGACTTATGTTGCTAGGTGGTTGCTATGGGGTCTCTTAAAGGCTGCTACAGTGTTCCAGGTGGTGTATCTATCATCCAGACAAATTTTTGGACCATATCCATTCCTATAGGGAAAATGCAACAAATCCAAGTTTGCAAATCCAATCCATGTTTGCTATCAAAAATATGTCCAAATTACACATTCAAAATATACAAGAAAGAAAAGAAAAATACTGTTTAATGCACAAGCACAATTATCATGTACATTACTGTATATGCAGGTTTCATCAAGATTATGCTAACAAAGCACTGAAAGAACCACAGTACCTTGGCCTTGCCCAGGTTGGCAGTTTTATCTCTCATCTCAGAGCACTGCTTATCCGTGGAGCTGAGACTCTCTTCGACCCGTTCAATCCAGGTAACAAACTGCCGCACATCCTCCTGATAACTGGTCCACTGTGAGAGGGCTGCCTCCAGCTGACTGAGATCACAAATGCAACAACTTTGCATCTGGTAGCTAATCATAAGCCCTTTTACACGCATTCTCTGTTAAAGAACTGGCCCTTTAAGTGTGTAATGGCTTGTAATAAGACAGGGAAATATATTTTGTAATCTTTAATCAGGCAGAACTGATGCGATATGACAGTAAACTGACCTCTTGCACTGAATGGATGCAGACAGCAGAGCGTCCCAGGAGTCCTTCAGATCCTGGATTTGTTTGCGCACCAGAGGAACTCCCTCAGCAGACGTGTTCCTTTGCACAGACTCGCCTCTCGTGATTAGCATCTTCAGCTGGATCTCCTTCTCCTGGCGAGCGGTAAGCAGGGCCTAAAATAATACCATAAGTCAGGAGAGACCAGGAATAAGATCATAAAATTATATAATAAGCTCCCTATTAGTTTACCTC
Source organism: Acestrorhynchus altus (assembly GCA_034509495.1). NCBI lineage: Eukaryota > Metazoa > Chordata > Actinopteri > Characiformes > Acestrorhynchidae > Acestrorhynchus > Acestrorhynchus altus. Next base: position 9,790,518 of record CM067513.1, read on the forward strand.
AAGTTTAATCATCCTGCTGTCCAGCACATTCTTATCTGCTGTTGGTGTGCAGTAAGTCTGAAGCATGTGACTAGTGTCAGCCACCCAGTTCTGTAGCTCCTTCAGACCCTGAGAGAAAAGCTGGTGCTCTGACACAATCCTTTCAATTCGGGAGGCTTTTTCCTGTTGGACAGGTATAGCATATTACAGTCAAAAACATACCTGACACTAAAGACTGTAAGAAATGATTCACATGCAGAATTTAGCTAATAATTATTATATTTAGCTTAGTAGTTAATCATTTGCTAAATAAATTTTCATCTAAAATGTTAAAACTGTTAAACGAATAGTAGTGCATTCCATTCCTTCTTAGATTGATGTTTACACAGTCATGAAAAAACCCACTGATCCTTTGTCTTTTTAACATATTTGAACAAAGTAAGATGACTAACCAAATAAAACCAAATAAACTACTTTTCAAAATAATTTGTAAATTTAATCAGGTGAAGCATATCAGCTGCAAATGATCAGAGCAACATTAGTTTGGTGGAGGCTGTTTTATTTATATTTATTTTAACTCTTCTTTGTTGAAGTGACGCGATCTCTATGACAAGATCCAAAGAGATGTTTGAAGTTCTTAGAAAGAGTGTAGATGCAGTCTGGGAAACGATTGGAACAGACATCATCATGGAACCTACAAAGATTGGAGAACACCTGTGGTAACTTCAGTTGACTGGGCATAATTCCGAAAGGCCCACACCTGTTTATATAAGTTCCCATAGTAAACAGTGCATGTCAGAGCACAAACTAAGCCACAAAGTCTAAAAAATTGTCTGTAGACCTCCCAGACAGGATAGTATTGAGACACAGCTCTGGGGAAGGGTACAAAAAAAATATTCTGCTGCACTGAAGGTCCCAATGGGCACTGCGGTCTCAAACATCCATAAATGGAAGAAGTTTGGAACCACCAGGACTCTTCATAGAGCTGGCTGCCTGGCCAAAGTGAGCGATCATGGTAGGAGGGCCTTAGTCAGGGAGGTGACCAAGAACCTTACAGAAAGACAACAATTTCTTCACACGACCCTATGCACAGAGCAAAGATAAAGGAGTGGCTTCAGGAAAACTCTGTGAATGTCTTTGAGTGACCCAGCCAGAGCCAAGACTTGAATTCTTGAACATCTCAGGAGCTATCTAAGCATCGTCTGTGCACAGATGCTCCCCATCCATTTGATGGCGCTTGAGAGGTTCTGTAAAGAAGAATGGGAAAAATGTCCCCAAAACAGTTGTGCCAAGCTTGTAGCATCATACTCAAAAAGACTAGATGCTGTCATTGCTTCAAAAAAGTATTGCACAAATGTTTTATAAATTTGCAAAGATTTCAAATAAAGGTTCCTCACTTTGTCAACGTGGGGTACTGTGTATGCAATTTTGAGGGGAAAACTAACTGAATCCATTTTAAAATAAGGCTGTAAAATAAAATGTGCAAAAAGTGAAGCTTTGAATACTCTCAATGCGCTGTATACTAATCTTAACAGCGAAGGTTTCACAGGTTACAGCATGAAAATATTAAATGTAGTAACCCATTTGATACTGGAGGTCATGAACTGTCACTATGCCAACATAAGTCACTGCATGTTCTCCTGAGAATGTTGCTTCACTTGCATTATTGTTAATTCTAATTTTTCTACACACCAGTAGCTCCTCCCATTCCACTTCGCATATTTGAGTTTACTAACTTATCTATGTTACATACTACACACTCAAAAACTAGTATTAGTAATTAGTACACGAATGGGATGCAACCCATGACTTCTGGAACAATGTGCATTGGACAGAAATCTTGAGGGGTTTTTGGTAGTAATAAATGTAGGAGTTCCTTAACTTTTTAGACAATTGCATTAATTTGCACCTTTTAATAAATTTTTGTGAATGATTTAAGTGGACATTATTTTAGTTTTATTTGTTTAATTCTATTACCACCAGTCCTCAATTATGCATGACAAAAAAATTACATAAGTATAAATGAATCAATGTACAAATAAATACTTTAAAACATAAATAAACCATTAAATAAATGCACAAATAATTGAATAGATAAATATCAATTAAAAAATAAACAAGTTCACAAATATAACATTCAAAGAAAAAAACATTTCCTATCAAGACATACTTTAATATCATGAATCTATTTTTACATTTCCATGCATCACCTCTTATTTTTGTTGTTGCTGTATTTCTACATTTATTTATGTATTTATGCATTCATTTATTTATGTATTTATAGACTTATTTATGCATTTTCATATTTATTTATTTCTGTATTTCCACATTTTTCTGCTTCTGTATTTTCTTCTGTATAAGGTAAGGGGTCCTAACCTCACTCTAAATCAGGATTGGTCAGTTGGCGAGCCAGCAGTGAGTCCCAAAAGGAGTAGAGCTTTGATTATATTCTGAGTTAAAATGTACAATGGATTTCCAACATTCACTTCCTCGGTCTGAGAATGTATAGTTGATGGGCAACATCTTGACACTTAGGTAGTGGACACTAATAGAAGTTTGCATCTATACAATTAACAAGCTGCAGATTGCTGATGCTTATTTATTTAAGTCAGCACTGTGTTACTTATAGTATTTTAAGAGTCATTGCAAACGATTTAACATCATTAGCAAATGATTTTTACAGCCATGCGCCAAACGACTACCTGCAGTTTAGACTGGAAAGGGTAATGGATGGTTTAGTTCAGCTCAGTGTTGATATGGATGTGAACCTACACCTAAGTGATAGTCATCAAGATGTCACACGCCAACTTCACATTCTCTCGGACATTGGACCGCCGTTGTACATTTTATCTCAAAATATAATCCACTTCACATGCTGTAAACACTGGCTTGACCTACCGTATTAACATATAGAAACGAAATGAGTGAATAAATACAGATATATATATATATATATATATATATATATATATATATATATATATATATATATATATATATATATAAATAAATATTAAGAAATACATAAAGATAAGAAGCGATGCATGTATGCAGAAATAATTCATTATATTAATATAAATGGGTCTTCTTTCATGATAAAAAATGTATTTATCCATTTAATGTTTATTTATTCATGTATAGAATAAATCCACAAAAAAATTAATAGATCAATATTATTTATTTTTTTGCTTGCTTGTTTGTTTATATATTTATTTATTAAGCATTTTGTTGTACATTGATTCATTTATGCTTACGTCATACTCAGTATTGTCAAGATGAAGATCAAATATCATGTTTAAATATGTTAATAAAGACAAGCCTTTTCTTGAGATGTCCTCATTTTCACATGACTGTAGTTAATCATCGTGAGTGGTCTTTAGTGGTTAGACCTGAGACAAATCCAGACTTACACTGGCCTACTCATGCAAAACAGACAGAGGAAGAGATGCCTTAATGTCTCACTGCATTTGAGGAAAATATAACCAACAGAATACACAATACAGCTATATTTTAAATGTCTATGAACTGTGAGCTTGAGACCTGTGTAGGTCACAATACAACAGTCTAGCCTTCCAGGCAGCAGTAGGGTCAGACTGGAAGCAGGCAGGCTGACTTTACCTTGGTCAGGTTGCTTAAAGCTAGGTAGTGAGCGGAGAGCTGCGAGACGCGGTGCACAAAGCCCTTTCCGGCCGTGTGTCCGTCCCACAGCTGCTGGGCCTTTTCTCTCAGTCTGCTCAGCTGAACCTCCTGAGAGGCCAACTCTTCAAGCACTGACTGTAAACGTACAGGCACGTTAGCACAAGCATGCAGCTTAGGGCACAACACAAGGGCTCTTCACCTCCATTAGTAAGACTGAAGGGTTAAAATGGGGCTACATGAAAGCAAGCTAAAGATGTGGTTAGAATTATAGACACATTGCAGCAGAATGACGTGCAGCTTGCAGCAGAGCAGATTAAGGCATGGCGTAAAAGCAGATGCTGCCTGTGGTCTATGGACAGGACACCTATTTGTGAAACATTAAATGTAACTAACAGACTAAGAGAGTTCATGATTCAAGTTATACAAATCAGCATAAATCACAGCATGTTCAATGGGATGTAAGACGCAAAATGAAGGGATATGGGATGGGGAATGTTTAAAATAAATAAAATAATGAAAAGAAAACATTGTGTACTTGACTGATGTATGTGATGCAGGTGCAGAACAAAATGAACAGAACAAAACAAAATATTTTCCAAAAAACAAATAAACAAAAATAAATAAGGCTGGTACAGTAGTGATTATGTTCCACAGTGAGAGACATGTGGCTCCGGCTGCGTTTGTGAACAGTCAAGGGAGTCTCACATAAGGCCATACCTGGACCCTCTGGAGTTCATGTTTCTTGGCTGAAAGATCATGTAGTCGACTGCTGCTCTCTTGCACTGCTGCCTCTGTCTCATTCAGCCAATCCTGTAGTGGCTCCACATTGGCCTCAAAGTCTCTCATCTGAGCCTGCAAGTTCTGCCAAATCATATAAGCATTTATTTGACTCACTGAAAGACGATATTAACAATGTACATACATTACATACTGTATACACTTCCACAAGTCAATTAGAATAGGATTATTAGATCATTATTAGGGAAGTGAAATAAGTAAAACTAAAAATATTTGGCAACCATACTTGCAAAGCAGTCTCTCTCTGGTGCAGGTTTGTCATGAGTGTCTTCCAGTCCTCTCTGGCACTGTTCATTTTAGTTCGGACTGCCTCTATGCGGTCTTTGGCAGCAATGCTGATCAATAGGTCTCCACTCACTGCCACTGCGTTCAGTTTTCCATGCCCCTGCTCTCTGTCACTCAGGAACTCCTTCATATCACCACAAAATGGTAAACAAATTATAATTTGTTACATCTAGATGTTTGTTAAGAAGAAGAAGAACCACCAATGTGGGCCAAACATCCATTACTATCTGGAAATGTGCGCTGGATAATGACATACAACTGTTATACATTTATTAGTGATTAAAGAAGGTAATTATTTAAAACAATTTAAACAAACTTGCAGATTTCTATCTTTTTAAGTTGGTTTTTTTTTGTTTTTTCGAAAATTTCAAAGGTTCTGCATTGTAAGCTCTTGTTAATTGTTTGCCCTTAAAAACCCAGAAAGATGACATGACTTAATTACAACTGCAGCCAACAGTGACATAGAAACATATTCTGCTCATAAATAGTACCTGGATCTTCTGCAGGCTAGATGAAGCTTCAGCAAGGTTTTGTGGGACATCAAAACACTTGGCTGTGTTAATTTTAGCATTAACCAGCCACTGCTGAAAGTCTCGAAAAGCTGCCCGGAACTTTCCCTCCAGCAACTTTTCTTTTCCCTGGCATTCCCGAGAAGCCTGCAGACTGAGACTGTAGCGGAAATGTATGTTAACATTACATCACAACACTTTTGACAGCAATAATCGTACACAAACCTTCATAAACCTCTGTACTACTCACCTGTTGTACTCTTTGATCATGGTGGACACCCTCTCAGACTGTGTTCCAAGGTCTCTGGAGAAGCGGCACAGGTCGTTCAGCTGTGACTTCAGACTGTCTGACATGGGCTCCACATTGAGTAATGCTTCCAGAGTGTCCTATTTTTGGAAATTTTGGTTAGAGGGGACACTGGAGGTGCTCACTGTAACTACATCTTTAGTACCTATTACTACTGTATTGCTATAGTACAGTGATTTTGATGCCTGTACAGAACACATTACCTTTGCAATCTGCCAGCCCTGCACTGCTTCTTCACTGGTCTTCATTGCCTCCACCTCTTGCAACGTGTCACGCCAATCTTTCAGTCGACCACCAAAGTCAAGGAGGTTCTTCTCCAGCTGTGCTGCTAAACTGCTAAACTCCTGCTCTGAGCTGGCCATTTGAGCCAATGTAGCCTCCAGGCCTGAGCGCACCTGCTTAGCCCCACGCTCCCACTGCTCCCAGGCAGACAACAGGCTGGCCTCCTCTCTCTCCAAAGCCTCGCAGCCCACAGTCGAGGTGTGGTCCCGCGTTGCAGCACCACAGCGCTGCACCCGTGCCAATCGTTCTTTTCCCTGCTTCATGGAGTCCAGCAGCTCCTGCCATGAAATGGAGTTGGAGATCATTGATACAGTGAGTAGGTTTCAAATTCTGAATTACATGCTGGAATCTGCAGGTCAGTGATAAAAGGCTACTGTGGTCATTTGTATTATCTGTGACTTTAAGATCTACAGATTGCATTATTACTTCTGTATGGATATCCTTACCCGCACTTTGGAAAGCTTTTTCTGAACAGAGGCGGCATCTCCAGACATGTCAGACCAGCGCTGTAGCTCCTCTTTAGCAGAGGTTAACCAGTCATTCAGCTCCCGTACAGCTTCCACATACTGTTCGTGCTCTTTCACTACCTCCTCCATCTGTTGAACCTTACTCTACAGTACATCACACAAAATAGAACCCCATCAACACTGCTTTTCCCTTGTCTAGGCAGGTTTCAATGCATAGTAGGTACATACAGTGAAATAACTGGACCTAACATAAGTTTGGATCTCATTGAAAAATGATGACAGAAAAATGATGACAGTATAATTGCTTATGATATCTTGTAAATTATTATTTTTGCTTTTTTATATGAGCAATGAAATAATGCGGTTTTAGAACCTTAGAGGCATGCAGAGATGGGAAAGTCATTATATTTACTTTGATGACTGTGGTGATGTCAGAAAACTGGGAGCTGAGTTCTGCTCTAGGCTCTTCTGCAAATGACTGGTCTCCAGTTTTCTCATGAAGCTCTGCAGCTTTCTCATTCAGGCGACTGAGTGCAGCTGAGTGGCCATCAACATCAGCCTGTATGGCCTGCAAGCGGTCCAGCAGCGAGACTTTCTCCTTCAATCCAGGTTGCTGAGGAAGAGCAACTCCTACCTCCTGCTCCACCGTCTCCATCCACTGCTGAAGCTGAGCTTTCCCTTCCTGATAGCTGGTCCACTGGGCCACTGTCCACTCCAGTCGACTGAGTAGCATCATCCATAGAACAAAAGCAAGAATCAAAACATGAACCATGAGTTATCATTAATAATATAACTGACAGGAGGCTCAAATGTTGAAGGTGGCAGTTCTATTGTATTACACCTATTTGGAATGTTTCACCTATGATATACCCCCTACCTGTGAGAGCTCATGGCATTCATGAGCATGTTGGCCCAGAAGTCTTTCAAACTCTGGAGCTGAGAGCGGATAGCCTTCTGTTTGTCCTTGCTGCAGTTCTTCACAACCTGCTCTCCCTTCCCAACTGTCATATTCAGCTTAACTTCTCCTTCTCCTTTCATTAACAGGATATCCTGCAACACCACAATGCCATTCTTCAACACTACAACACCCAGTAGCTAAATTACAAATCAACAATGAGAGTGATTGCAGTAGGGGGGATTACTCAGTTCACCAACCTGTACAAGTCCCAGTCTCTTCTCCAAAGTTTCTTTGTTGCCTGTAGTGCTGTTGAGCACCGTGAGCCGTTCTTGGATGTTGCTGAGCCAGGCCCAGGTGTTGTGTAGGGTCTCCTCAAAGGCCTGCTGTTCCTGCAAGCTCAGCTGGCAACTGCGCAGTCGCTCCCTCACTGCCTTCAGCAGACTCTGCTGCTGCATCTGCAGCTGTGTAGAAACCCGCAGCTCTGAACCACTGCCATGACCTCCCTCGCTCAGGCCCTGAGCCTCCTGGCACAGATTTTCAAAGGAGTCCCTGTAGGAGAAGAGTAGCACAAAATCAATATCATCAACATAGTAAAACACTTACTCAGGTACTTTATCTCTCTCTGTATGTTTTCATCTTTCTATCCACCCTGTGCTCTTAGTACTGCATCTAATCAGATATGAGATATCCATTCACGGCAACAGTATCTAACCTTTCCTTTAGAGCTTCCTGATAGAATTCCTCTACGCGCTCCAATGCAGCTTTCTCCTGGTCGCCGTGTTTGCCCTCAGGAAGTTCTGTGCCCAGTCTCACTTCCATTCGCTCTAGCCAGCGACTCAGCCTCTGCAGATGGTTTTCAAATCTGTGCAGACAAGGACATGCACACATTACACACTTATTAAACCACTGCAAATGTTGGACAGGGGAGAATATACCCAGTCGGGACTCAGAGTGGTCTAATGTGCTAGCACTATAATCCAAGGATCACAGGTTTGAATCACGGGTCATGCTTGTTTGCCATTGGTCATCAGAGTCAGAGAGAGTAAAAAATTGGCTAACTTGGATGGGTAGACAGCACTCTCTCCACACATCACACCTAGTGTGATGCTGGCCAGAACAGGCTTCTGTTAGCCATTGTATCGTAGCTGGGGACACAGTGATTTCATCCAAGTGCACTGGCTGCCCAGCAATGATGCAATGGTAGCAGTTCGAAAAGAGGCTGCCTTCAAACGTATTGAAGGAGATGTGCTCATATGCACCCTCCTAGTGTTGTGTCCTCACCCACTAAGCAGAGTAGCGCTCTCCTCCAGGTTCTGCTGGTTCAGCCTGCACTGCTCCACATAACTGTCCCAGTCCTGCTGAATAGATGAGAGGCTCTGCTGGACTTGGCCAGCTGTGGCTTTGGGAAGATGAAGCAGGAGCTTCTCTCCCTCCTGACACACCTGCATCAGACGACCTTCTCCATCCTCAACCCGCTCCAGAGCTCCCTGCAGCACACAAGAAAATACTTGAACATCCAAACACTCAATGTAGGGTGGATTAGGATAACATTTAGTTGAGCATGCTGTATGCTTTGAGATAACTATACCTTCAGCTTCTGCAATTTGCGCTCCACAACACTGATGTCGCCAGAATGGTCACAGCATTCTCTCACTATGTCTTTCTGTCCAGAAACCCATGTGTGAAACTGCTTCACAAGGTCTAAAGTGCCACAAAATGATGGGAGAGAGGTAAGAATGAAGAATGTTCAATGTAAAGGTCTATAAAAAAAAAAATAATCAAGTGACAATATCTCTCACCAGTGAAGAGCTGTTGTAGCCCATGTTGCATTGATCCCAGTCTCTTAACACAAAGCTGATTGACAGTTTCATATTTCTTGATAAGGTCAGTTAATGCAGAGCCGAGGGCAGTCAGTTCTTCTGAGGGATATTTCCTGCAAAGGGTGTTCAGACTCTCTCGTGCTGAGTCTATGCTTGCCTGCTGGCTCTGCAACTCTTTCTGTATGTCCTGTACAATACAAGTTAATATATAAAATATATTTTACATACACTACATGGACAAATGTATTGGGCCACCATTCACTCTTTCTTTCAAAGTCAAGTTGTGTCTTTCAAAGTCAAGTGTATTAAAGAGTTTATCCTACTTTTGTTGGATTTACTATGTCTACTGCTCAGGGAATGCCTTCTGCTAGATTTTGGAGCATTTCTGTGAGGATTTGAATGCATTCAATTAAAAAGGCATTAATGAGGTCAGGATGTTGGATGATCACAACCTTACTTCATCACCAACTCGCTACAATACTTTTTCTACATCCCAAAAATATTGTAGAAAACACAATTTTCACAGATCAATAGTCAACACCTTGGCATTAGGCATGGTAACTAAATGCATTCATTAAAAAGGGGGGGTCCAAAAATAGTGTACATATAAAATACAACTAAATACTAATACTTGGTTGTTCTAAACCTATTTATATGCTTATACATCCTTTAGAGCATATATGCCATCAGATGTTTTTTTTTTAAGCTGAACATGCACAAAGCACTTCGTGTAACAAATTCTTTGTAGGTGAAAACACACTGGGCTAATAAATTATCTACCTTCACTCTGCAGATCTCCTCTGGTTGTGATGCACATTGTGAATCCAGCAGGGATTCTTCCACCTTCCTCAGCCATTCAGTCATCTGGGACAGGAAGCCCTCCAGCTGCTTTTTCTGAGAGCAAAAATCTTTCAAATTGTTTTTGGCTTGTTCACACAGCTCCTGCACATTGCTTATCTTCTTCTTCAGGTCAGCCTCCATGACCTGCCAGAGATAATGATGTTAAATGTTTGCACATAATCATGATGATGAGCAAAATACAATATAATACTCTTCTTGGCTACCCCATACCTGCAGCGCTGGTGTAGTGTCTTGGGTACCACCAAACTGTTTCAGCTCTGACACCTTTGCTTGCAGACTGTCTAATCTCTTCTCCTTCTGCTGAACCTCATCCTACAAAGCCAAATGGATACAAGATTAGACATGTGTAGCTTAATTACTAATGAACAAAGTGCTGTATGTTACCATTACATGCCTTGACTTCATTGAGACGGTGTTCAGTCTTCTGGCTGTCATTGAAGTTGTTGAGGCTATCAGTGAGCTCCATTACAGAGTTATTGGACCAGCTCTCAATCTCCTCACTGATCCCATAAATATCCTCCCATATGGATGAATTTCTTCTTAGATTTTCAAGGTTGTCCTCAATTCTCTCGGACACCTGTAAGTTAAAATTACATATCTTGGCTTGGACTAAATTTCACAGACCTAAATACATTTTGTATGAGGAGTTTTTCATGAGTCTTACATCCAGCCACTGGTCCACTACAGCCTCCATTTCTGTCTTTATCACTTGGTTTTGGCAATCTGGAATCCTGCTTAGTTCACTCAAGAGCTGCTTGCCTTTACTAGAGAAGCGGTCCAGCTCTGCCTGATTACATGCCAGCTCAGCCTTTACTGATTCATGCTGAAGAAGAAAAGAAAGAGAAAAAAAAATGTTTTCTTACTGCATTGCAAAGAAAATGCCTTTTTGCACTGAAAGATTTTACTATGAGAGAGAATATTTCAATACTGCATAAACATTTACCTTAGACAGTGATCTTCTAGTGTCTTCTTGATCTTTTATAACAAATTTAACATCAGCCACATTCTCTGCACTCTCCACTATTGCATTAACGGAGGATTTCAGACTCTGGTAGTCCCTCATGAGTTCAATCAAGGCAGTACACTGTTCCTGTCTAAAATACAACCAATATAAATGCACTGTACAATGATAAACAACTTTCCATGTAAAGTAGAAGTAAAATATACATGAACATGGCAGGAAAGAGCAGGTCACCTTTCTGTGATAACTTTCTTGGTGTCCTCCCAGGTGGTCTTAAGGAGGTTGATCTCCCTCAGCACCTCTCCTGCTAGCTCGGCATCTCGTTGGGCCAACTGCTCGCCTTTGTCCTTCAGCCACTGTTCCTCATGCTGGTGGGACTGGAGCTCATCCTCCAGCTGATTAAAGCACCTCAGTCTACACAAGAACAATTCATAGAATTATATACAATAGAGTGTTACAGTAAATTCATTATTGCACCTCATCAGCTTGCCTTTACATGTGCTTACCTTAAATGATAAAGTGATTGCAGTTAACCTAGTTTAGTTAAGTTCTGCATCTCAGTTTTGTTAAACATATCTACTGACTCAAGCCACTCCTGAGCTGTGAATTTACAACACATAAAAAGGTCAACTTTCCATTCTTTCATGGATACTGTCTAACTGCCTGCTTGTTAAGAGGCAGTGAATCATACGTTCAAATGCCTCAACACCACAGCCCTCCATGGTCAGGAATCATAAAATATTTATAAAATTTCAGCTGCATCACATTTAGTAATGTTGAGTTGGCTCAACTTAAATGTTTTGTTCACCAAACTGAAAAGTTTTAGCTGTAGTGCAACCAGCAAAAAGGATCCATCATCGCAGAGCATTTCTGAGTTAACTAAGGAGAGAAGTGTCCCGAATATAGTTGAATCAAAGAAGATGTATAGAAGCTGAGTTTTATACCACAGTTCCAGTATTGTCTTTTTAGCTGCAGTGAAACCGGCAAGAAGGAACCATCATTACAGAGAATTTGAGTTAATCAAGTTAACCAAGTTAAACCTCAGCTCCTATACATCTTTGTCTAAACCATTTTCAGCCAGGAAAAAGGGAGCTCAAATGAGAACAATTAAATCTTTGCCATGACACTTAGAAGAAACCAATGAGACTTTAACCTTAACTATATATAAACAAACTGACTTTGCAGGCACCTTCCCCATGCCTCTCTCATCTATTTATAATTCAGTATTATTTATTTCTTGCTTTAATATACATCAGGGTATCTCCTTATTTGGGTTGTTTCTTATTGCCTACAGTGCAAAACAAATAAAAATAAACACAATTGCTGGGCATTTTTTGTGATCAGTATTTTTTGTTATTTTATTATTTTTCAGTTAAGAAGCCTTTTAGCAGAGCAAGAGTTAATATTGTAATTTTGCTATTTAATTGACTACTTACGAAGGTATATGTATTTTGACATTTTTTATTTACTTCAATGTCAAAACATGCCTTTCATCAAAAGCAAATAACTAGTCTTTTCTCAACTCTTTTAAAGTGATGTGAGTGACAAGTAGATGTCAATTTTTTACATTTCAAATATCCCAGTATTACTGTACCTTTGTTGTAAGGTGAGCAGGTTGGGTTCCTTGAGGCTCTGCTGATCAGCCTTTTCCTCAATATCCTCCACACTCTTGAGTAACTGCTCTTTGCGTTGTCTGAAGGAGCTCCACAATGCTCCCAAAGCCTCTGCCTCACTCTGTTTAGAGCCCAGCAGGGTTCTCACGCCATCCAGTTCTGCACTCAAAGAATCAGCCAGAGACCGGCATGAGGTACGTGCATCCTTCCCATCAGTCAGGTGGAGGTGGGCCTTACACAAGGTGCTGTCCAGGCTGATGGCCAGTGTCTCCAGACGACTGATGTCAGGTACGATGACCTCTAAGTCTCTCTGTAGTTCGTCTACCCGGCTCTTGTCCCAGCTCCCAGCACTCTCTACTGTTTGTCTGAGACCCCGCAGAACACCTGCCGCCACACTGTGGGTCTGCAAGAATGCCTCTAGCTTCTCCACGCTCTCACCTCGCAGCATCACCAGCTGCTGGGCTTCCAGGTAGGGCTGCAGGCTGTTATCCAGCCTGCTCTGCAAGAGCTGCTGCTCCACAGGCTCACAGGAGGAACACAGGGTTTCAGTCTGCTGCTGGAGACGCTCCCTCTCTGCGTTTTGGCTTTGCAGCACCTCAGCCTTTTCCTGTCAGAGTCAAAATCGAGTCAATTGTGGAATTAATGTAGTAACACCAATGTTATTCTTGCTACATAAGTTCTAGTAAAATTCACAAGCACTGTTCAATAGTTCAATGGAATATTTTTAATAATAATTGTTAGGGTTTTTTTATGATATAAAACCTTTTCCCTAGCAGATAAAAATAAAGTTAACTTCAAGGATTTTAAATTATTAGTAGAAAGATAAGATAAAAACAGCACTAAGCTCCAAAAAAGAAAGGTTTATAGCAAAAATGTTAATACTCTTATAATAATACAATTATTATAATAGAGATAAATTACAAGTCATATCTACAATCTTTTCTAAAAAGTTCAATTTCCAAGACAGAACTACACTCATTGACAAAAAACATATGCCGGGGAATGAGCTGTTGGAAATGAACCAAAAATGTACATGTGTAAATATCACTTATCACTACAATATTAAAGTGAAAAGAAATTAATTGGAGAAAACTGTATAATTGAAAGGAGTCTCTAGTACCCTCTTGGGCCATGATACCACACTTTTCAATAGTACTGAATAAAGGATAACCCTGATTTATGACTAACTGGATACCATGTTGTTCTCATAGTCACAATATGACGGACCTTTATTTCCACTGCAATTGGCTGCAAGTCTGTAATGTTCACTTGGGAGAATGAGTGAAGAGTTGAGAGGAAAGACTCTCCCCATTTGAAAAACTTTTGCAAAGCCTGGTCAAACTCTGCCATCTGGGACAGGTGGTCCTGTAACATCTGGATTCTGTGATAGGAAAAGACAAGATTAGGATAAAATGTTACAATATGATTGTACTGGTTCATTGTACTAAACAATAGTCTCTGATTTAATTTCAGTCTTACCTGTTGGGTATTGCTGTGCTTTGGGAACTCCATCTTTTCATCAGCTGCTCGAGATCTTCTTCAAGTGCCTTCACTCGCTCATCTGAGGCCGTGGGGTAAAGCCCTGGAGCTTGGGTTAGCAGTCCCTTATACACTGACTCCAGAGACAGTAGCTCAGAGTGTAGGTGCTAGCAAACAGGAATTCAATTTATTCTCAACAGATTGGCTCACAGATGCTCATATTTGTAGAAAAAAAATTGGACTTACCTTCAGTTCCATCAGCTCTCCATCCATCTTTGTTTTGTCCACAATTAGATACTGGCTAGCAGAAGCAGCCATGGACTTGCATCTCTCGAGACACAATTGCAACGATAACCAGTCTTTTTCATACCTGAAAAAAAGCAAATTAAAGACTGTGATCTCCTTATAAACAGTACCTATTAAAAGGTAGATGTCTATTAATAATAAAAAGGACATTGAAGACAGTGAAACTGTAAAAACATACTTCTGCCAGAGTGACAGTAGGTTCTCCATTTGGTTCTGCTTGTCTTTGGCCTGTTTTAGGTTCTGCTCATAGCTCTGCTGCAAAGCTGTTACTGCTCTCTCTGCCTTCTCTCTCTCACTTAGCCTGCGGGCCCCAGCACACAGAGAGAGCAGGGTGGCCTTCAGCTTCTCAAGGGACTGGAATACATCCTGAGGATGGAATAAAGACATCAGCAAATATGGAAACACATCAACGTTCCTTTAAATGTGCTTCCATAAAACAGGTTTACACACTTAAATACTACTTTTGAATTGTGTGACAGAAGTCAGACAATACCATGTGGTCTTGTAGGGCTTTGTACGTCGCAGACGAGGATACACAGGTTGTCACAGGTTTGTTCAGCTTCTTCTGAATGTCATCAATCTCAGATTGTACCTAAAACAGGAATCAGCATTAAAGGTCAAATAAAACTGAATTTTGTTTTCAAACTGCTACAATCAGCACAATTGGTAACTTCACAACTAAAAGTATTTTAGTTTTCAAATTATGTAAAAAACAAACATAGACCTACTTGTTCTAGATTTGTATTAAATTTTTGCTGGTGTGAAGAGCTCTCTTCTAACAGTCCATTCAGATGCTCCACACTCTCCTTAAGCTCCTCCCAGTACCTGCCAATTTGCGTCAGACGAGCTTTGATGCGGGCAGACTCGCCTGATGACACAAACTGGGCCACTGCCTGAGCACCCTCCTCCAGATGGGACAGGGCGTCAGCTCGCTCCTGCAACTCAGTTATTACAGCCTGGCCACCAAACATAAAAAAGGAGATAATATTACTTGGTGAGATCAGGAAAGAGTACATGTATCACTTTACAGACAACTGTGGATGAACATCATGTGCCCAGTTTTAGTGTCATATGTAAAAACACAAGACATACCTTCACAGCACTCATCTGCTGCTCGAGTGGTGCATTAGAGTTCTTCAGAGCCTCTACCTCCTTCTCTTTCTCAGAGATCCACATTGAGAATGTCTCAAACTCACTCCCAAATAAGTCCCACTGCGCTTTCATTCCCTCCAGATTTGTTACACTGAGAAGGAGACGGCAATCAAAACAATTACTCATTTACAAATTATATTGTAATAATATAATCTAACAGAACAGAGGTCTTCAAAACAGACCTCAAAACCATTCCTGCCACTTAATTTTAATTTTTTTTATTATTATTTAAGTAATTTTGAAAGGCAAGTTAATTTAAGATCAGTTATCAATATTTCAAGATATTATTTTGAGATGATTTCTCATTATTTTGACATAACCAAGGCAATGTCTTGTTACTTTTACATCATTTTTCATTATTTTTAAATGTTTTGTGCTTTTGGATTTTTTTTTGTGAGTGACAAGCATGGATTTCCATACAATAGTTTCCTGTTTTGGACACTATATTTCTTTCTGGATTCCAGCTGTAAAACACCTGATCCAGATATTCAAGTGCCACGGTGTCCAACTAAAAGACTATTTTGAAGATCTCTGACCAGAATTACAGTGAATCAGATCAAGAAACTGGTATGTTACTCTTTCTTGAGGTCAGCTTCAACTTTGTCCATTTGTTCACTGAGGGTACGAGCCTGACTCTGGAGAAGAGACTGATTCTTAGGTCCAAGCTGGATCTCTGCCGCCCTTTTGAGGAGGTTGTTCACTTGCTTGGTCTCAGTCCCACTCTGTTTCAGCAACCCCTATAACAGAAACAAGACATATTACACACTAAAATATGAGAAAAGGGGGAACACCTGAATTGCCTGAGTGATTTTAAATACCATGCAGTTTATCAAAAAACAATTGGGTGAAAATTGATGTGAAATGATGTCACCTTTGCCTGTTCCAACTCTGCACTCAGACTCTCTGGACTACTGAAAGTCATATCTCTGTCCGTAAGTGATCGTGCTCTGTTCACAAACTCCCCCACTGCCACCTGCTGGCTGTCAAACTCTTGCCATGCAGCCAGGGTCGCCTGCCAAAACAAACGAAGAGCTGTAGCAAGACTAATTCTATTTCTCTTCAAATCAATTAAATGTTAGTATGGTGAATATTTTGTACTGCATTTATTGTCAGAAACCCCATAAGCTAATGAATTTATCTGAGATCAACAAACAATTCTATGTATTTTAAGAGGCACTTCCACACAGAGTACAATGTTTTGTTAACCAAAAAATGTGTTGCAATTTTAACACAGTGGAACCTTCACACCAGGTCTGATGTGTTTTTTGGCTTTCTGTGCTCTGTAAATTGGGGTAGAAACAGACATTCCTTTTTCAGCTTCCTGTCCACTTCTGTGCTCTTTCTTTTTCCTCCTTCACATGAGTGCTCATTAGGAAACTGTAGTTCTCAGCTCTTTGGCTGTGAATAGGTCAAAAAATAGGTCTGCTCCTAGAAAAATGGCTACATAAAGTCGCTGTAATTCTCACCGTCATTCCCTAGCCTTTCAGATCTACTCCACCACACATTTTCTTTAACCTGTGCAATTTCATAGTCAGCATGATGCTGGTTGTGTAAAATGTTCTGCTGTGGACAGGAGGAGCTGTTTTGCCACCATCTTGGCTAGTTTGCTAGTCTGCAACAATGATAACAGAGCTTTGATTGGTCAGCCTGATTTTAATGCATCCAACTTAGCAGAAAATTGAGCAGGCTCTGATTAAAACATTATTTTATGTGTTCAATTTTGAAAACTTGGTGTGTTCTTTTCATGCCTAAAAATCAGAAAGAGCCTTAATTGTGAGATATTTACAATACTAACTGGTGTCTAACAGCCAGCACTACATGTTAACAACAGCTTATTAGCAGTGTAGCTTGTAAGCAAACGTTATATAGTAACCCAACAA
Source organism: Acestrorhynchus altus (assembly GCA_034509495.1). NCBI lineage: Eukaryota > Metazoa > Chordata > Actinopteri > Characiformes > Acestrorhynchidae > Acestrorhynchus > Acestrorhynchus altus. The sequence goes on from CM067513.1 coordinate 9,807,754, forward strand.
TCCAAACACGTCTTGGCGCATCTACTATATGTAGGATGATGACAGAATTACATAAATTAGATTTTCAACCAAGCATTTTGCTCTTAATATATGGAAATGTATTTTTCCTGTTTCACATTCCCTCTTTTGCCTCTGTAACACATGAAATGAGCCAGGGCTTATCAGCTTCTAAAACAGGCATAATGTCTTCACTCACCTCCAGACTCTGCTCTTGTGCTTCTACGCTTTCGTCCATCTTACTCAGGGTGCCCTCCAGTTTCTGTAGATCATCCTGTAGACCTTCCCCTAGGCCCTCCTCAGTCTGGAGCTGCTGGCCTCTGCTGATCTGCTGCTGCATGTCCTTCCTCTTGAGTCGCAGACGCTTCAGTTGTTGCTGTGTGAGGGAGAAAGACAAAATATTAAAAATGTAATGTGTCCTATCTAAGAGCACATACGAGATGATCTCAGAATTGAAAGAAATCCCATCTTTGTCACTTCAACCTGGCAAAGTAAATCATGTAAAAAAAAAAAAAAAAAAATTGTAATGTAAAATAAGGTAATACCTGGTGAATGAGCAGCAGTTGTTGTGCTTCTCTTGCAGACTCAGAGTTGAGAATTTTTGCTACTTCTGCCTGTAGCTCCTGCTGCCCCTGCATTAGCTCATCTAGAGTGTACTTCACATCCTCTTGAAACTGAACACAGTCTCCAACTGCCAACACCACCTTCTCTGACTGAAACCACAGACACACACTTATTAAATCAATTAAATAAATACCTCAAAAAGTATAGTATTCAACAATATGCAGTAAATCAAAACACCAGTGTAATCATCAGGAAAACCTCTGGATTTTCAGCCTCATTTGCTCAAGGGAAGTCTTCATAGATCTGATTAATCATTTATTAGGAGATCTATGAAATTATTTGACTCTAGTAGCAACAGGTTGTTTTCACTTGCTGAGTCTTACCTCAGAGAGGGATGTAAGCAGGCTCTTAAAGTCAGTGGAGAGTTTGCTGAGGGCAGCTGCCTGCCGCTGAGCATCGCCTTCCGTGCAGATCTCTATGAGCACAGCCAGGCGAGATTTCAGCCAGCCCATGTTTCCTTCCTGCAGCTCAGCATCGTTCCTCAGGCTCTGTAGATCAATAGTAGAAGGCTATAGAAATCTTCTGTACTTACATATCCACACTCACATTCCTGCATACTTGTTTTCTTACCTCTATGGTGGATTTCACCTGGTTAAATTTATTGGGGTCACTGGCTCGGTTTCGCAAAAGCCTGAGTTGGCTCTCCTTTGAATTTAACCAAGCTGAGAGCTCAGAGAATCTGTCATAGCACAAAAAAAGTGACATAATGTACCAGTTAAAAGTTAAAGGACAGGAAACATACAATTAAGCTGCACAACTGCACAACTAACTGTTGCAATAAATCTAACTTTCAAAGCGGTGAATTTGGAAGCATCCTAAAGACACATTTGGGCCAAATCTGGGCCACTTTTGACACTTACAGCTCATGTGGGGCACATTTGGGTCAAACATTCGTTGCTATCTGGGTAGAGTGTCCTGCAAACGCTCACCTGGTGTTAAACTCTTTCCACTTGTCAGGGTGCATCATGAGTTTCTGATGAGTGCTCTCTATCTCGTCTTTGACCTCAGCAAAGGCCGATCTGGCATTTTCCAGAGTTTGGTGGGCCTGCTCGCTGTCCGGAAGCTTCAGACAGAGCTCCTCCATGTGCTGCAGCCTCTTCTCACACAGTGTTTGAGGGCCCTTCTCTCTGAAAAATGCCTGTACATGGACAACTGGCATCAGAACCAACAAAACCATCTACACTGAAACTGCACAAATGCATTTTATAGTCAGTCAACCAGAATGCCAGGTAAACTTACCCTGTGCTCTTTGACTAGTCTCTCGCTGCCCATGCCTGGAAGGCTGCGATTCTCTCGGGTCAATTCAGCCTGGCATTCCTGCAGCGATGTCATCAGACGACTGTGCTCAACCTCCACCTTTAGATTCAGCAGGTGGTAAGGAATCTCTGTCTGTACATCCTGTGGAGATGTAATCGCCATTAAATGAGATCCTATGAGACCATTCAATCTCAAATTTCGATAAATTCTATATTGGGAGATAAAAGTGTAAATACAAGCTGGAAGAATCAGACCTTCCACTGTTTATGCAGTTTTCTGACTGTTTCCTGTAGATTCTGCTGTTCTTGCTCAGGCAAAATGTCAGTGAGTTCATCACAGGCTTTCAGAAATGCATTAAGGACTCGCTGATCAAGCTGACCAAAGAACTCCTGTGGTAACATAAAAAAATCCATGTTTACCTTCAAGGCTCCTGTCCTAATTTAAGTGTATTAAAATAAATCCTTAAAGGTTTCTTCTTACCGTGTGCTTTTTGAGCAGTTCTTCTGGATTTCCTCTCTCCGTCATAGAGCTTCTGGCTATTTTAAGAACCTTCTCTAGCTCAGCACGAGATTCCTCAAACCGCTTCAGCAGGCTGCTGTTGGCCTCCACATGCTTCTTCCATTCAGTGGTCTCTTTTACCATAGCCTACAAGAATACATGTATACATAATAAATACATGCAGTTATGCACTGACATGCATTAAACATGCCACAGGCAAACAGGTGCTGTATTAGGAAGACATAGATGTTGAACTATATGAGACTAGCTACCCCTGTTCTTTGCATGTTAGGAAAAATAGAACTGACCTGTGAGGAGGCCTGAAGTTCTGCCACTCTCTTCTGCAGCAGAGATGTGTCAAGGTGTTTTAATGTTTTACTGCTCTCCAGGGCCTTCATTATGTTCTGATGGTTTTTATCGATCACGGTAAGACATTTTTTACAGCTTTGTTGGTATGTCACAAGCTCCTGTAAAAAGAGAGAGAGAAAAAGAGACAGAAGGAGAGACAGTCACAAATCTAATTTCAAAGCATTAAACTTACAGCATCAAATTACTGTACACCACTGAGCTTTTACTGGAGCTTGTGTTACATTCACATTACAATGCTGAGGTCGCTTAACAGGCTGTATGAGGCTGACTATTCGATTTTTTCAGATTTGAGCTACTTTCACAGAGGTGCCACATATGACGATTAAACAGTTCAGTCAAATCAGAATTCATGTGCACACTTAAATGCAAATGTGCATACCATTGTGGTTGTTGTAGAGTGTCAGCAGTGGGTAGTTTATTTACAAATGGTAGCCAAGGAGCCACTCTCTCAATGGAACGTAAATTAACTCACATTTTTATTAATATATTTAAATAAAATATTTTTAAGTCACAGGCTGGAACCAAAATGGATCTCTAATCCCTTATTAGCATTGCTCACTATACAAATTGACTATTCACTAAGTAAGGATAGATACACAAATGAATTCAGACACAAACATCAATTTATCAACTTTGTGTTAAGCTGCTATTGAGCATTTAGGTGTGAATTAGGGCTGAGAACCCCTTGCTCTTAACAGTTCACATTTCTTCACCAAGATGGTTGTAGTGAGACAAAATGTACTGAAAAAGATGTGTGCAGTGGTCAAATAACATTTCGAATATTTATTTTACATAAAAAATTGTTCTATTATGAAGATGGGGCAGATACAGGCCTCTTACAAAATAATTAAATAATAATTCGTTATTATTAACTATTTACACAAAACGTCCTGATCTAAGCAAAAAAATTCAGACTTGTGCAATATGAACTGTAATGTGAACATAACATCAATTCTTACTATTGACTCCATAATTGCAGTTACCTGACACTTCTGCTTAAAGTCTCCTGGTGTTTCAGAGTCGCGTGTGCTGGTAATGCGGCTGGCTTTCTCCAGAGACTGATAGAACCCAGTGATGTGCTTCTCCATCTCCTCTAAAGGAGGCAGCAGGGCCTGGGAATCCCTCAGCAAAGGTAAGACCTTCTCCCTTATCTAACACACAGTCATGTCATTCAAGTCATTATAATGAAAATAATTGAAAGCAACACTCATCTCTTTGATGTGACAGAGCAGGTTAGACAGACAGAGACAGGCACCTTGCCGAGTTCCTCTTTGATGGTTGCCATGGCTGTCAGCATCTGTGTGATCTCCTCCTGAGGAGTGTCTTTGGTCAGCTGCTGGGCATTGCGTGTCGCTGTCTTATACACTGCCTCCATTGCAGGCACTTTGTGCTTGATGTCCTGCAGATAATGATTTTCCAAAATGCAAAATTGGAATTCATATTAAATGTATGCATTTTTAAAAAGTGCACGAGCAATGCTTTTATTATTTGTTCACCTCAATGTCTTGAAGGAAAGTCCTTATGTTCAGAAAGGAGACTTGGACTGGTGTATTCATCCTCTCATTAGATGTGTCCATGAAAATTTTTAAAGCCAAGATACCATCCTCATAGTCTTTTCTCAGCTTGTCCACTTCATCTGCTCTTGCATACTGCAAGTGGAGAGATAGTGTGTTATGTATTTTGTGTGCATGCGTTGCTAAAAGGATCTGTAGAAAACATTGACACTGATTACTTAAATCACAGCAAAAAGAACATGCTTCAACTTTATTTTAATTTTACACTCTGCATTGAGGATTAATTTTATTATTCAACAAAGTCATACAACATAGAACATAATTTTATATACGTCTTGTATATTTATGTTTTGTCATATTTGACATTTTATGTCAAATGGTCAGATTGGAATCGGTTGATACAGACATGAACCATATATGTAAATAATTATGCATCTAGCTATGCAATGCTATTACACTCATCGTCAAAAAACCCAGAAGGATGCGTCAGAAAGCAATGTTATAAAATATAACATTATTATATTAATATATTATTATATAAATAATAGTTTCCAGGAACAATTAATGAAAAAAGTGAATGACGGATGTGGATGTAGTCAGCATTTATTGTGGTGGAGTGTTGTGCGCTCAAAAGCGTCCCACACATTTCAATCAGGGATAGGTCTCATATTGCGACTGGTCATGGCATAGTGTCTGTGACTTTATGACAAGATCTTGAGATGGCAGCAGCATGCAGACAAGCATTGTACTGTTGGAGTAATACCCTGAAGTGTGATTTCAGAAAAGGTGGGGCATTTTGCAGATGTTAAATGCGTCTTTATGGCATTTAGCCATAAAGGCATTTAGCAGACGCCCTTATCCAGAGCGAATTACAAAAGTGCTTTGCTCTTCACTTAGATATCCTAGTTCGAGTGGACAAGGCTAGAAGGTAGACAAGGCTACGGTGCCTCCACACATGGATTTGTTGTTTGTTTCCACCAAAAGAAAAGCAGGACTAGTCACTGAAGATGACCCACTGCCTGAGAGACTCCACAACAGTCTAAGAAGACAACATTACTCAATTGGCTGCCGCTCCTTGACAGTATGTGATTGGGATTTTGAAGAGTCCTTTGATTCTTTCCTTTGATCCCTTGAGCAAAAGTGATGAGGAGGATGAACATTACTGTAATATATTGCAATTGGTTGATTCCTTCTTAACACATTTTTGATGCTTAGGGTATATTTGGATAATTATACAATGTCTAGCAAACTGACAATAACAACTCTGTAAAAAGTAAGTAAAATTTTACATACATGCTTGACTTTGACAAACAGTTCCCTCCACCTGCCATTAAGGAGGAGTAGCTGCTGCTTCAGGTCTCGAGACACAGTCTCATCACAAGTCTCAATTAGAAAGTTCCCTGCATCGTTCATGTCCATATGTTGCTGTATCCAGTGTGGAAGATTACGGAAGAATTCCTGAAAAAGACATACACAATCAATCAAACTCCAATTCCATAAGTGATTCACATGCTGTTTGTGAACTCATGACTGTTCAGTCAGATTGTGTGATTTAGGCTTATATATTTCTTCTTGACCAAATGTACAGTTTTTGTAAAGATAGGATTGAATGGGGTGCAAAGGTATGTGCACATTTCATATGATACAAATATACTAAGTAGTAATTAGTAACACCTATTCAATCAATGTGACCTACTCAGAAAGCACTTGGGTAGTAACCACCTGGGACACCATAGCAGCTGCCTATCAACCTAGCAATCAATGAGCAACACCATAGGCACCTACCTAATAATACCATAGTAAACTCCAGACAAAACAGTTTCACATTAGTGACCACACAGCATCAACTTAGCAATTGCATGGGCCACTTAAGCTGTAATCTTAAGCAGTTCATTATTCTAACAATACTGTCTCTCTAATTCTCCCAAAGGATTTCACAGATGAGAGGAATACATGAGCTCATGTAATGGATGGAATCATTAACAATACTTAAGGGCCTTTCCTCCAACATTGAGGAGTGTAAAATAGCCATGAGAGTGCTGTACCTATGATTTTGATAAAGGTCTTTTTTTAATTACTTGTGCCCACTGAGACCGATTTCCAAGAGTGTCCTCAGCAGGATAAGCTCTCTATAGCTGCTTGTTAAGAGTTAGAGTAGGTATTATAAAGCTGACATTACATATAATACCAGCATAAATATTTCAAGCAGAAATTGACAATAACAAAAACGCACTACAGTAACGGAACTTCTACATTAACCTGACAACAGACAGTAAGAAATAAATGTACAGAATATGTCATAGTCTGAGCTGTTGTTGCACTCACACGCTTGTCACTCTCAGAGTGGTTGAGCATCTGCTCAGCATCCTCCAGCCAGGCCTGCAGGCTGGCCACCGTGCTACTGTACTTCTCCCAGTTGGAGATGACCTCTTCCAGCATGCTCCGCACACTGCGCACCTCCACAGACAGGTTCTTCCACTGTGCTGTTGCATCGTTAAGGAATTTATTCACACCCTCACGCTCTTCAGCTGAAACACAGACCACCTTGTGAGTATACTTACACAGCAATGGAGAAAATGTTCTTAGAATGAATGAATCGAGATATGCAAATGTTATAAAGAGTGGTATTTAATCCACAGGAAACATGCTGCTGAAAATCCTTTAAATTATGAGACATGCAAAATACAATGACTAACCAAAACCGTGTACTATACCAATAGTAGATTAGAGCTATATCATAGTGAATTGGCAGTAGTTGTTAGCATATGAGATCTTTAGATTTAGAGAAGCTGATTGAGAGTGTGCAAGCACCACTGAGTTGTGAGGTTAAACATTAGTGCACAGTCAATCATGGAGGAGTGCACATTGGGTCTAGCAGCAAATGTCTAAATGCTTCTAAACATACCTCTCCTGGAGATCTTACAGCCTAGAATATGAGATGGTCAGTTAGGTCCTTACATATAAAACTCATATCATCCCTATGAGGCCAAATAGCTAAAGAATAAAAACTGCAAAGAAAGCATAACCTGTCAGCATTAGGGTAATATAAGCATGAGATAGCCTTTACCTGAATTATCAGATTTAATATAGATGTCTGCAGCTTGTTTAAGTGTCCGGAATGTGGTTTCATACTGCTCAAAGAACTTGTGACCCTCAATGAAAGCCTGTAGAGAACAGAGATGTCTTACATCTTATAACAATGGTTCTGGCATGTTAACAGCATGTGTTCTCAATAAGTATAATTCAGCTTGTGGAAAACTCCAGACTCACAATGTAGTTCTGCAGAAGCAGCTCCACAGAGTCCCGACGGCCATACTTGATGATCCAGGACTTGAGCTTAGACTCAGCCAGAATGAGAAATGCCATGAGACGGTACTTCATTTCCCAGAATTCCAGTTTAATTAGGTGGACATGAGATGAGGTGGACACAAAATTAAATCTGTGGAAAATAGAAGTCTACATAAATATTTACTCATAGTCAAAAAAAATAGTTGGAATTATCCAATGGGAATGAAACTTGGTGGGTAGTTTTGACATTGTGAGACAGGCGCGCATATGATTTAAGGAAGTTCAGGCCTTATTGCTGTACCTTACTGAATATTTTTTTTCCATTCTGAATCCTGCTGTTGTGTTAGTGGCATGTGTTGGTTTGCAAGAGAACCATGTCTCAGAGATAAGTTAGAAACCAATTTGAGCAGTTGGAAGAGTTTGAGAGAGGTAACATCATAGGGCTTGAGAGTATTGTGTGCCATATCAGACATGCAGATATTACCACAGCACACTGTTGGTGGCAGTGGATAGAAGATGGCACAAACCAGTGAATAAAGGAGATGGGAGACCTTCCCAAACCACAGAGAGAGAAAACAGGCAGATTGTCCTATACGTGCAGAGTGACCCAACAGCCATGATTGCAGACATTCAGAGAGCAGCAATGCCCTCCATGAGTCATCCTGTAATGTCATCCCATTGGCATATTGCTCCAGTATGCAGTGCCAGATGTTATGACAACTGCCCTTAACACCACATCAACTTTCCAAAAGACTGCAATGGTATCATACCAGACTGTCAAACAGTCTCAGAATGACAGTCGGTCACAATCAATGCCAGACCAATGTCTGATTAAAAATGTGTAGAATGATATTGGATGACGTGGCAGCCCGACACCATAAAGGGAACACTTTCTGCTTGTGTAGCTCGATAAATATTGCCCATATCAATCTAATTTTTAAATAATTAATTTTTCCTGGTATCCTTTATCCTTTCCAATAAGCATTGTAATTCAACACTTCCTTCTTGGCGCAACTACTTTCTTGATGATTAGCATAGCTTGGGGTGCTCGCATTTTAATGGCTTTGATTCTGTAATGTAAGAACTGATTCCACTCAGTTATAATCAATAAGGTAAGTATACCTTCCTTACACTAAAATAAATATTTACAGTAAACAGTCAAGTTTTTGTATTCAACATATGTTTACATACAAGTCTTTAGAATGTATAATGCACTCTGTTGTCTCCTAAAGTATCATTCTATGGTAGATGTACACCAATAATGATTTGTGATAGTTGGGTTCTTTTAAAAAAAAAAAAAAAAAAAAAAAAAAATGGACCCAGCTAGTTTTTTGTAAACACACTTTATGGAATGTACACATGAAACATACTAACATGGGGCACTACTTTAGCCAATATTGCATTAAAAATATCATTGCTTGCTTCAACTGGACAAATAAGAATGTTAAATTCTATTCTAATCAATAAAGAGTTAAGTAATTAAGAGTTAATTAACTTTGAGTGCATGTCTAATTACGCTTTGACATTTTTGTATGACTGACATTCAGCATGTTCAATCATAGAAAGAATTGAGTCTTGGTTGATTTTATCATGCATTCTTGTTTGTGCCCACAGTCTACTTGTGATTAGATTTCTATTTGTATTGGGATAAAAACAATGCAGTGCAAGACATGGGATGAGGCGATATCAATTATTTGTTAAAGTTTTAAGGTTTTTAATTACATGCAGAAAACTTTTATATATAAAAACTTTTATATATATAACAAACATTATATACCGCAATATTATTAATCAGCTAAAATATATCACAATATGATTTTTTTTGTCCACACTGGCAAAGCCTACTTGTGATGTCATTCCTAGATCAGTGCAAGGCTGCAAAAGAGTATATCTGACCTTTCTGCCATGTCTTGGAGCTGTTCAGCTGGGACAGGGACACCATTAACTGATCTGTCTCTGTGAATTTGCTGGAACGCCTGTCTGTGCCCTTCCAAATTTGTTAACACCTCCTGCAGAAGTGAGAAATACCACATTACTACCTGTCCACAAGCTTTAAATACATATCTCAGTCAACAATTAAATTCGTGATGTTGAATCCCAGAAGAAAACAGGAGGCCAAACGATCAGTATTTCCAGAATAACACACCTTATGCTGTTCCAGCTTTCTATGGATGATATTGGCTGTCTCTTCATGGGCTTGCTGAATTGGAATGTCTTCTCTGAGAGTGAGCTCTGCCCGATGTAGCCAAGCTCCGATCACTCCCAATGGACTTGGTAAAGACTTATCCAGATGGATATGCCAGTCCAGGAGCTACAAAACACACCAAAGCATTAGAAGGACAAGGCTGCTTTTTACACTTTAACAAACCCCCTCTCCTACATGACAAGTGCCTACTCCACATGACTGTGCTCTTCTGGCTGGTAGACAGGGTGAGCCCAGTGGAGCACTAGACAAAACCCTCTCTGTGTCTGCTCTCCTTCCTCATTAATGAACTCCGAGTGAATGGCCTCCGCTTCACTTCACACTTCACCTCGTAACAGCCAATGACAGCTCACTCACTCAGCAACAACCAACAAATCCATTCAGAAATTATATGGACTGAAAAGAAATAGCCACTAGCTACTGAATCCTTTGATCCAAAAGATACATAAACAGAAGGAGAGAAAGAAGCTTCAGGCTCTTCCCTGCCTCTTACACAAGTTCAAAGACAGTGTATGTATGTTTGCTCAAGCAGATGAACTATGAACAGATGCATACCCTGACAGAGACTTGATCCCAGGACTGCTTCACCACTGCCTGGTCCACAGACAGCTTACCGTCCCTGTGCACTGGCTGCAGTAGTGACTCCACCTGCTTCTTCCTCACCTCATACTGCACACGGAAGTTCTTGAAGGCCTTCAAAACAAAGCAAAAGAAATAAGTGCGCAGTAGAGTCATAGACTGAGAAGAGCTTGGCAGTACTGATGCCCAGTATACCAATATATCCATACCATGATAGACTCTGGCTCCCGATGCATTAAAATAATTATAGAACTCATGTATGCTAGGGGTTTTAAGGAAATGTGCATCATTCTAGAAAATTCTTGTTGAATATATGTTGATATTTTTGGATGGTCTGACTTTTTCCTCTTCGGCTATTTCTCTGCCATCTTTACTTGTGTGTAAAACACATTTTTTATTTCACATGCCCTCTGTCCATCCTTTTCCAACAGTGCATGAGCAGGAACGCCACTGCAGGAATAGTCAGGACAAGACACTTCTGTTTTTTCCTCATTTACAGCACCAAGTCTGAGCATAAAGACTGGACTTTTTCCCCAGTGAGACTAGCCGACAGAGGAAAATTCGCAGAATCTTACAGAAAGTGTAAAATGTACACACGCACACGCCAATCCACACACTCAAATCATGCAACTCAAACCATAGACGTCCATTTAGTTTAGATGTAGATGTAATTAAGTTATAATGAGCAATGACACAGGGGAAAAAGTATTGAACACATTAAGAAAGAGAGTTGCAAAAATCCATGGAAAGTCATGACACCAGCTGAAATCTATCAGTGATTAGAAAGTAGTCCTGCCACTTAATACAATTTAATATTAGTTGGTTCAAATGATGGCCTATAAAAGGGTGTCTCAGGTGCCACACAAGAACTCTCATCTCAGAATGGCTAAAACCAGTAAGCTCTCGCAACCTTACTGTTGCAAAACATACTGATGGCATTGGTTATAGAAGAATTTCTAAACTACTGAAGGATCCTGCACTGAGCACTGTTGGGGCCATTACCCGGAAGTGGAAACAACATAATTTCACCATAAACCAGCCACCATAAAGAGAAGTGAAAATAATTATCAGAACAGTTGTCCAAGGGCCAAATACCACCTGCGCTATGACATTATGTTGTTTCCACTTCTGAATTTTGGCCCCAACAGTGCTCAGTGCTGGAACCTTCAGTAGTTTAGAAATTCTTCTGTAGCACAAGACCTGGAATCAGCAGGTGCAATTGTTTCAAAGAAAATAAGTAATGCACTCAACCCACATGGACTGTATGCTTGCTCACTAAGCAAGACTCCATTGCTGAAGGAAATGCATGTTGAAGCCCGTTTAAAGTTCTCAACAAGTGCTCAACAACATTTAGACAAGCCTCTGAAATACCAGGAGAATATAGTCTGTTCAGATGACACCAATATTGAACACTTTGAATGCCATAACACACACCATGTTTGGAAATCAAAAGGCACTGCAAAACACCAAAAACACCATAACACCACAAAACACCATAAAACAGTAAAGTTTAGAGGTGGTGACAATGGTGAGTAGCTGTTTATCCAGCATAAGGCACAGGCACGCTTCATATAGTTGAAGGAAGGATGAATTTACAATGTACCAAGACATTCTTGATAAAGCAATCTTCTGCCATCTACCAGAATGATTAAGATGAAATGAGGGTTGGCATTTCAGCAAGACAATGATTCTAAACCCAAAGCCAATAAAACTCAGTTGATTTCAGAGAAAGAAAAAGCTGCTAGAATGGCCATTAAATAATCTAAATATTCAAATTCTGTGAAATGCATTTACCCTAGATGCAGCCAAAGTTTCTACATTTTACAATTCTACAATTGATTCTACATTTTTTTATGTATCAGCACATTTGATTTGAGCATCAGCAGATACCAGCCCACAATTCCTTTATCAGTATTTCCCTACAAAAACATTCTGTGATAGTTCTGTATAACTTCACAGGATTTAAATATGAATGATAAATATGTTCACATGTCAATGTTCACAATGATAAGTTTATGCTTCTAAAATGGCTGAGAACACTGCATAATATCAATAACCTATAATTAATACACAGATATTGAACAAACTGTTGCCTAGAACAAATGAACAAATATTAGCATTTTATATATCATTTAATTTTTGTTGTTTCCAACCTGATAAACTAAATGAAATTATATCTAGGGCTCCATTCACACCTGGCATTAACATGCATCCTGGGTGCTGCACAATAACCAAAATACATTGCCATTCATACCTGGTATTTTAAGTGCTTCTCCTTTGATCACACCATTTCTGCTGGAGGAGGCATGGCATACATAAATTAATAAAATTGAGATTAGGCATCCCACCAGCAAGGCATCGCCTTTGTCCACTAATTATTTTGTTATTGTAATATGGGGTCACTTGTATGATGTCACAGTTACTATGTATTGCCAACTGGGGCAGCATTGGGGTTGATGGGGACAGTGCCTTATTGTCCAGGACACATTGAGAGGATTATGGGTTCACAAAACAAGAATAATGTGGTCAAATGTGTGTCTGACCACCTCTGAACGCAGCTTGAGGGATCAGATTTCAATTCATCCTCAGTATGCATTGCACCCCGTTCCCACCCGTACTTTCTGCTGACCATTTAAGATTGGACCAACCAGGATGCATGTTAATGCCAAGTGTGAATGGTCTTAGTTGATGATATTTAAATCTACAGTGCACAAATGATGTTGACATGCTGTTTTGGCTGTTACCTGATATTTGTCTGAGAGGTTGCCCTCTGCTCCCTGTGCACGAAGTATATCCCTTTCCAGCTGATCCAGCCAGGCCTTCAGTTCCCGCAGAACCTTCCGCTCCTCCCTCTGAACACACATTTTCACTTGTATTTATTCCTCATTTACCAACTCTCTCTGTATCAGCTAAACTACAACACAGTAAAGAGCCACAGAGGACTGACCATAACAGATCAAACAAAGAATTCAAACAAAAAGGTCAGCTGGCGATTCAATGGAGATTTTGTCACACATTTGAAAACTATTGTGTATGAATGCTATTCAAGAACATACACATACCTCAAGCATTAGCTCAATATCTTGAGGATCATACTGTCCAGGAGAGCAAGGCACACAGAGAGATGCAAACACAACACAATTGAAATGTTAGCAGAAAGAGAGAGCGAAAGAAAGAAAGAGAAACAAGAGAGAGCGAGAGCGAGAGCGAGAGAGAGAGAGAGAGAGAGAGAGAGAGAGAGAGAGAGAGAGAGAGAGAGAAAAATGCAGAGCTCCACCACAATTACTAAAGCTGGACACATGCAGATGTGAGGTGATGCAAGCACTTACCTGTAGCGTGGGAACAGAGAGGGCAAAAGTTGGAATGGAACGAAGAAGCAGCTACAAATGCACATGGCAGGTGAACAGATGCACATGACAGGTGACAGAGAGACAGAGTGAACATATGAAGCATGTCAGTATGGAGTGTGGGATTAAATAATGAATTCTTTTTTTGTTAGATTCTTCACTGTGACCTGGTTGCTCAGCATGGTAAACAAGCACTACAGCAAATGATTAAATAACAGCAAGTAGTTCTGTATTTTTAGTTCGTGCATGAGCATGCAGATAGGTGACATTTGGTGAGGGACTCTGAGGCCAACCTCCTCTAGCTGTCCATCTGTCTCTGACTGGTGGGGGTCAGGGTAATGCTTAAGGAACTGAGCCACGTAAGTCATTATGGACTTCTCATCAGGTTTGTCCACATCCACATCTGCAGAAACATAGAGCAGGAAGAATTATGTGTAGGATGGTGAAATGGATAGAGACTGTAAAACAATCATAAATTGATGAAGATCAAGCCACACAATGTGAGAATGTGATGACAAGATACAATGCAATACAATACAATGCAGTCTAGTAGGTGTCGTAAGAACCTCGGCCCCTAAAGGTTTACTGTATATTTAGCCCGTCCCCAGAGCCACTGGCAGCTCCAGTAATTATGTCAACCTCTATGTGATCATCCATGTCATGTTCTTACAACTGCATGACCTATATTTGTGGTTGCTGTCTGTTTGTAATGAGGCCTGAAATGCTCAGTAACATCATAATCTCAGAATCAGTCTGCTTGCATTATCCTGAAAGCATACAAAGCACAACAAGCAGGCAAATAAACCATATTTATGACGTAATATATATTGTTGAACGCATAAGGCACCAACATCGTGAGCCGCGTGAATATATAAAATTCACACTGTGAATTATGTGACTTTACTACATGTGCTTTACATTCTGACTCATGCTGGAGTGTTGCTAACATTCTTTGCAACTGAAGCATGGCTCTCAGAAGAGTTCTTATTGGAAATATCTTATTTAAGTATTGCGCACCATACTGGTCATGCAGATACTACCAAAAAATGTGTATGCAAACAAATCCATGTGTGTGCTATTCCAACAGCCACATCACCTGGCCTATCCAGGTGTGCGAGATGCTATTGGATGTGCAATAAACACTCCACACCTATATTCAAGCTGCATGGGATGGATTATTGCAGGACACCATTAGGAACCTCTAAAAGAGCAAATGTGGCAGCCTGATGCCACACTAGGAGAAACTACTCTTCTTTCTACCAGTTCTTGACAACCTTCATCTTCCTTCTAAATATGAAGCAACTACATTATGATGAGTGTATGTATATCACAGGACAGTGAAATAAGGCTAGCAAAAGCAGAAGCACCTTCGGGGTCTAGAAGGCGTGGGATGCCCAGTTCGTTCTCTGCCACGGTGAAGGCCTCCTCTAGGTTTTCACGGTTGCTTCTTCTTTTCACAACCTCCATGTCCACCAGTTCTGGGCGAATGGCATATATGACAGAATGGAAGGCCACTCCGCTCCGCCAGCTGGAACCAAAGTCTTTCACCTCAATCCCCAAGCGCCTGAAAACACATCACGCCATCACTACAGAGGTGGAGCATGAATAATGAACTACTAATAAACTACAATGTTCAAACATACAATGTCCCTCTAAACATTAGATGTCTTATGGACATGCAGATCATGTCTATATTTCGAATTGTTAAGTGGGCTGTTATATAGAATAGCTGAACAGTCACACATTTGCAACAACATGTAGATATATAGATAGATAAATGACATACTTGGTTGCTGTGCACTGCACCCATCTGAGTAGAGCTCTTTTAGCATTGCCCTGGAACTTGGTGACAACCTTCCTCTTCATGGGTGGGCTGGCTGTCTCAGAACTGGCCATACTCTCTACAGAAGATGCACTGTTGGACAGTGCTTGCAGGGCTGGGAGGTTGCTCGTCAACTCCTCAATCTGTGCCAGGTGTCAGAAAAAGGTCCATAGCAGTTATTGTGACCAATCACAATACAATTATGATATTTATCTTGGTATGATAAATAAATATCTTTTGATATTTTCAACACATTACCTGGAAATAGAGGATAATGGTCCACATCAACCCCAAGACTATGGATGGCCTTCCATCAGCAATATCAGTGGCATTTATGTTGACTAGTTTGATCTGCAAAATAATATCCCTTGATTAGCAATAAAAATACAATACCTAAGGGAATGTTTTCCTTTTCTAGTGCATTAAAGGCACACGTCTGAGCAACATCTTTCACCATTCACCATCAGTGCCAGCAAAAGCATGCCAAGCAAAAAACAAAAAGGTAAAGCTCATTCATTATTTTGCTCATGTGCACCATTGAGCCAGACACTAAACATGAACAACTCGCACTCAAACAAGCAAATCTGTCCTTTGGTTTCCCGCCTTCATTTTTGGCATGAAATATAGCAGGGAGACTAAACAGTTTCTTTATGAAGTCAAGTACCATTGCAGATAACACTCGAGTGCTTGTTCTGATAAGACTAGAAAGACTATTTACAGTAATGACATATTTAATGTACTGTAGCAAACTGATGAAACTGAAGCAAAGAGTGTCGCTATGTTTGAGAGAAACAGAATTTCTCTCTAATCAGCTAAGCATGATCAAACAACCATGAGCAAAGAGTGAGGTGCAGCTCCAGAGTGTACTGACCGGAGATCCCCTGTACACAGACTGAGAGAAGGCATGCCGAGAGAGAAGGCACAGTAAAAAACAGGCTTTATACCTCACGCCCTGACAAAGGGTGCCCTAGAACAATGTTTCTACTTTGTAAAATGTCCATAATTTTGCATTAATTTCACATCAACATTTCTATAGTTGTCACATATTCTGTCTTTATAGTTTTAAGCACACTTGTTTAAGCCTTGCCATCACACTGCAGATATTGGTCTACATCAACCACATCTAAAAGCAAATGTAAATGAACACATACATAAACATATGTAAACATATTTTTTCTCTTTTACTTACTGTGTTTTATGAAATAGCTATTTATTAGTGCTGGTAAAGGAGTAAATGTGTATGTATTAAATGTTTATTAACATAATTTATTGATTTAGAGATATTTAACTCCATCACACATAAAGGCAATGCCACAATCTTACAACGTAGGCCTACTTGAAGCCCACCAGCCTAAACATCCTAACCAAGATGGAGGTCTGTGTTCCCTGTGTCCCCAGTATGCTCTTTTCTGAAAAACAAAATATGGCCACCCTACTGTTTTGTCCTCCTTCAAAACATAATCTAACTTCAATGGGGCAGAAAAAC
The DNA here is from genome assembly GCA_034509495.1 of Acestrorhynchus altus. Taxonomy (NCBI): domain Eukaryota; kingdom Metazoa; phylum Chordata; class Actinopteri; order Characiformes; family Acestrorhynchidae; genus Acestrorhynchus; species Acestrorhynchus altus. Next base: position 9,824,738 of record CM067513.1, read on the forward strand.
TGGTCAATTCTTAAACCCCCCCAAAAAAAGCTATACAAACCCATCCTTCTGGCAAAACCCTGCTAGGCCAAGTCAAAGCTGGTAAAATCTAAAACATGACAGCAGCTTCAGGAGAATATGTTGTTCTTGACACTGGAAAGCAGAACATCTTCAAACTCTTAAGGAAATACAAGTTACTATGTGAATCAGGCAGGATGTGGTCAATTAAGAGCCAGGGGTAGCAAATGGTGATCCAACCATCTAACCAACCATCTCTTCTCTCAAGTCAAGTCGTCCGCTACCTTGAAAACAATTTGGACTATCTCAGCTGAACCAAACTGGTGCTAAAAACACATGACAAATGCCGCAGGGTGAGAAACACCATCAAGGACACTTCTCATCCAAACCATAGGCTTTTCACCCTCCTCCCATCTGGCAGGCATTACAGGAGCCTCCGCTAATTGTACTTTACACATCATAAAATGTTCCTCATACACCAGTTGCACTATTATTGTACATATTCATAGTAATGCACTTCATTCATACCTGCCTTACTCATTGCACCACATGCAAGAATACTATTGCACGTAATGTAAATAATACTGTTTATTGCACTTCTGGTTAAATGCCATTTCATTGGCTCTGTACCTGTTCTCTGCACAATGACAAAGTTGAATCTAATCTAATCAGAAGGAAAAGCATCAGCTCAATACTCAGATTCAAACAGACATACAGAAGTATAAAGATATGCAGTTTAGAGACTACAGTTTAGACACTTTCCTTATTTTTTTATTTATTTATATTTCCTTATTGTTACATACGTTGACCTATCAATGAAGATATAAATACTGTGGAAAAAATACAGATACAATTAGGCAGTAAAAATAAATTAATAAATAAATCATCCAAACAAAGTCATCTTTTATCTTTGCTTTGATACCACTGTTGGCAACTCATGTGTATCCAAACTTTTCAAATCTTCTTTCTGGATATAGATAGGCCAGGTAGACACAGTAGCTACAGCGTTTTTTGCGTGCTATGTGAGGCAAGGACACATCATTTTCCACCTGCAGAAAGATCACTTACCCTCCTGCCTTCTAAAAACTTGAGTGCAGTGCCGATGTTGGACACCCAGTGGATTCTCTTCAGCTGCCGACCCTGCTCACATGGCTGTGAAGGAATAGACAAATTAATATATTTGTTAGGAGAATAAAAGTGCATTTCTGTGAGCAGAAAAGAACCAAAATGAAACTATTACAGTATCTAAAAGGCTTAAATGCCAGTTTGTGCTCTGAAGATACACTGAATTGCAGCACCGCTCTCATCATCAGATTCAGGATGCTATTCAGAGGGATAATCTGAAGATTTGGTGAGACAACATGAAATGCATCACAGTTGCACTTACTAATCTCTGCCCAGACAGCACTTCCAACAGAGCCAGCAGTTTCACCCCATCCTTGATGTCCTCAAAAAGGTCATTGATTTCTAAAGGGGGGTTATGCTGTAGGGAAAAAGACAAAAATAGCAGACAAATAAATAACACAAAGTAATTGTTAGTGTGGTGTGTTCACTAGCTTTCAGAACCACAACAACGTGGCACCCATGTAAGGATCTGGAACACCTAAACAGCCTGTTTGCTTCCTACACTATAATTACAAAAGCCATCCTGTTCATGCTGTTACTGGCTAAACTGGACTGTTCTTCCAGCTCCTGGAAAGTTGAAGCCAAATCCCTAGCATATGGCATAGTACCAAAGTCTGCATCAGAGCTATTGAAATTTGTTTTGGAGTAATCCCTTACACATCTACAGTCTTTCATGTACGGAGATGGTGTCACAGTAGTGTAATAAATGATAACTTAGAGATCCAATATAAGGCAATATTTTATCATTTCTTTCTGGGTATATAACATACATAAGACCCCAGAACCAGTTTTGACTTAGTAGCTCAGTGTTTTTTCATATCATGAAAGGTCACATGGCGTCAGTAAACATTTAAGCTTAAAAACCTATAGGTCAATCATATGTCAAAAAAACTTCATAACTTCATAACTACATTTTTCTAGAAATGGGTTCAGAACTGGTTAAAAATAATATATGACCATTAAAGCATTTGAATTGTTAATGTGTTTCTAAAACAGACTTTTAGAAAGAAAAGTACAGTTTTAAAATGAGCTGGTTTTGTCTCAAGCACTGACCAAATGCACTGATTTTGTAATTGAGGTCACGTTCACACATTCACACACTGTCCTGGGATGTAACCAGGATGTTCAGTATGTCCCCTGAGATTTCATGAGTTGAAGTAAAGGACAAAGGAACTTTCTTTTAAAGGGTCTGTGACACATATGTTAAACCTTATAGGATAATATTTTGGCCATTATGAGCAAGGCATCATTTTTGGAGAACTATTTGTTTGGATAATGGCAACCCCTTTATGACCTAAAAAACTAAAGATAATGAAGGAAAATAGTCTTTTTTTAAAACTTGGAATACACTGAAGATGACCCTCCTTTGCAATGTCACCTTTCCATTTGCAAAATTGTAATCATAGATATATTTGACAGAAGTTTTTAATAATTATAGATAAGATACTTTATAAATCAATTTAACATTGATTTTTGTAAATCATTTGTAACAGATAACTAGTCATGGATGGATGGATGGATGGATGGACGGACGGACCTGATGTGCAGAATTACTTTTCAGGCACTACACTGCAGTAGGGCCTAGAGTTCAACCATGCACTGCAGCTTAACTGTCTGCATGTTAAAAAAAGGGGTTTTTGAGTGTTACAGGAATTTGAACAAAGCGCCATCTGTGACACAAAGAGAAACGAATACAAAACAGCTAAATCCTTTAACAGAGGCCATTCAAATGAATTTTTCACGCTGAAAGCTGGGTGCCTGTTGAAGTGTCAAGGTTTTTATGTGATTCTTTCAACAGACAGTCTGCTGCATCATGGCGTGCACACACACACACAAAGACAAACTGTTAATTTCACACTGAGGCTTGAGAAAAAGTAGGAGAGTACAGTTCAGATACAAGATCAATGGAATTAGAAACCTGGGAGGATCTGTCACTAACATCTCTATTTGGAGAATAAAAAATGAAAATAACTATCACCTAATGTTACCACCTAATCATTTTTTTCATTTATAGATCCACTTTAATTAACAATGCATATTTTTAGGACAGATATTAGTCAAGAATGCTTCCTACTGGATTCCGGGCTCATTTATCAGCTGGTGACTAAATATAACTTTTAAATAAGGACAATATAACATGCTCTGACATTAAATGCAACATAGTGACAAGCAAAAAGAAGGCCCACATTAACTGCCACCTCTCCTTGTCAATACAAGAATCCTTTGTCAGATCCACAAAATGTTAAAGGAAGTGGAAAACATAGATGCTGAGTCAGAGTTCAGCTAGCACTTTCCATGAGGGGCCACTTTCCTTTAGACAGAATGGGAATAATACAGAAATAGCATGCTAATAAATAATGATTCAGACATAAAGACAAAATTCAAAGAGGTGAGCAGACAGACACACTCCTAACAATAATTGTCTGATGCCACAAAGTGAGTTAAGAACCCTTCAAAGGCTTAAAGAAGTCAATGTAAAAACTCTTTACCAATTTAATTGTGCAAATCACCCCACTACATCAGGACTTGTGTATCCTCCGATACATGTGAAACCAGCCACTGCTTCTTTTCAAACCGGCACCAATGCATCATCGCTGAGCAGCCAACACTTTCGGAGGAAAGTGCTGATACAACAGCAAACAGATGCCTGTCCTGGCCAGCATCACACTGTGAGATGTGGGGAGTGAGAGCCATCTACTCACCCAGAGAAAGCAGGGAGGATTTTGCTCTCTCTGACTCCGCAGGCCTACGGCAAGCAGCAACACCCACAATTAAAACCTGCAATCTTTGCATCATTGTGTTAACACTATTGAACCAAAATCTGTGGCATTGCCCAAAGTATCATTTGTAGCATCTTTTTTTTTTAAACTGCAGAGAAAAGAGCGATGAGATAGTGGAGCTAGGCGTAGACTCGCAGACTGCAACTCAAATTTGTAAGAGCCACAGCTGGATACAGACTGGATATAGACTAAATGCTGTTTCTCAGCATGTGCCACTTCTTAATACACATGTAGCATTCAATGTGTGTGCAGCATCAGTAATGTCTGACTGCAACGCCTTCACTAACTGCCCATGTTACGCTGAGATCCTTCCAAACTTTTCAGCAACATTGCTCAGAACTGTTTTGAATCTGATTGAGCTGAACAAAAAAAAGACCTCTCTGCTCAATCTGTGCTGACTGGAATACTTAAACCCACCATTTGTGTCAGATTATCCTCTCTTTGTGGGCAGGAAAGTGCCATGCCACCAAAGAAACTAATCATGAATAATAAAGTGACAATAAAAAAGGCAGCAGCACAGCATATCATTATGCTCTGCTGTTGAATGTCTTCAGAAAATGCTTTGGTCCACTGGAACACAAACTAGTATCCAATATATTTATGTGCAAATGAAAAGACTATCATCATACATTCATTATATCTTAATGCTGTCTTCTGGTTGTGTCAGTGTGCCACAGCGTGCCAAAAGGCCCGGGGAGCAGACCTTCTCCTACTGAGAATTGTTCCAACCCTTGTTGTCGACCATCTGCACACATTTACAGTTTCCAAGATTATCCAAACCCATACATATGCATTCCATTGGACCCCGGGAACATGAAGTTTGTCCAATAATGAGGGGTAAAAGGCAACAATGCCTCATATTTAACAATGAATATGAAGAATACAATAAATCTAAATAAAACAGTTCACAATACTGGCCCTGGAGTAAAAAACTGATCCATCTTATGAAGTAAATAACAAGCTCTTCCTGAGGAGAAGTGGGTGTGTTAGAGCTGTGAACACTAAAGCATACTCCAGAACCAAAATGAATGACCAACATATATGTGACCTTCAGGGCAATCTGATAATGATGTACTTTTTATTATGAGTTCATTATCATTATTATGTGGAATAATCAGCAACCAATAATTGTGGAAAATGGATAAGCTCTACTGGGATTTGAAAATAAAACTAATAAAATGACCATAAATCAGTGAAAAATCACATTAAAATGATTAACCACTTAAACCAGATGCAGCCAGTAGCCATATCTGATTGGTTTAGAGGCAGATGTGCTAGGAAAACACTACTAACAAACAAGACTAATCTCTGTAGGTACATGGCAAAGTATTATATCTTCTTCAAAAATGCATTAGTAGGTCATGTACAGTATACAAGTTTTCTAAAATAATAAATAAATAAATAAAAACATTTTAGTACAATGGCATAGATAGGCCTTAGTAAAGACCTTAGGCCGTATGCATACAATTAGCTAAACATCATGAGAGACTTAGATTAAAGAAAACTAAGGACTGTGTAAAGGATGAGAAATGTTGGATGTTGCATAACCTGAGCGTTCTAAACAGTGGCCATTATGTGCCATGTATCGTATTGGTTTAATCTGCTGTTTAGATGTTTCTCTGCTGTTCTGTCTGCCACAGGCCTTCCTATTTCTCAGAATTCAAGAGGATTCACCTGGGGAAGAGCCATTTACAGTCTGTGGATGGATGCCAGTGTTACAAGGTGCTCATGTGTTACCTTCTGACTCTCACTTTTTACTATTTTACAGGTTGTTCACCCAACTGTGGTAATGTTCACATTCTCTGTGCCTAATAAATCCAAACAGAACTAATTCTATCACTAATTCATAATTTACATGAAACATTTATTACTATTAGTATTTTGATTATTATGTTACATTTTCACTATTCTTACCATTCCTTCTTTCACTCTAGCAGTATAATAACATACCAGGCCAAACAAAATACAAACTGGATATATTTTAAACCTGCTGAGAGATGTTTTCTGGTGTGTATTTATCAAGATGAGATTGGTGACATTTTCCAGGTCAAGTATCTTTAAACATCATAAGCATATCCCTAACTAAACGAGGGGGATCAAATGCAACAAGTTTAAGCATTAAATCATATCCATTTGATCCATTGTCCAAACTAAGCCTTTAAGTCATTATTTTGTACCCTGAATGACTGTTTATGGAGAATAACAGCTATTTGCGAGGGTACATCAAAGAGACCTATCAACCACAATGTACCTGTTTACAACAGTTCTGTGTATTTTGCCATTGAAAGCAATGCTCTAAACAATGAGGACACCAACCACCCAGAGGGTCATGTTGGGGCTCGTCATTGTTGAAAACTTGTGTGTTTTGCTAAAAGTGTCTGCATTATTATTTTGGCCAATCCCTGTGGATCTGTTATGCTGCCTTTCAAACCCAACTGCTCTCTAGGGAAAACAGTCAACGGTAGCCTGCTCAGACAAACAGCACAAGCTCTGACCACCACTCCGGCCAAAGCAGTGGGAGGCCACTACAATGCACTATTCATCCAGTAAGCATGGTACATCAACAGCCACTCTTCAGGTCACTTTGAATTATAAAGCCACACTCAAACACTGAGCATCTAGACTCAACTACTGTTTACACAGCCACATAAGATACAACATGCAATCATTATTGCTGCATCTCATGATTACTTACTCACTTTCCTCTCAGTTACCAAGATGGCTGGTCATAAAGCTAATCTCTTTTCACGGGTGAACGAGTATAGAAACTATGCTTGACCAGCCCACAGAGGAACAGTATAGTGTGGCATGCTAGAACAGGAAATTCACAGCTTACTAACTGTACACATACACTCATAGCTGCATAGAACATTCTCACGTTAAAATCATTAGCAATACCAACTAATTACTCTAGCAACTTATTCAGTTTAAGATTTGGGAGCATTGCTGTAAGGATTTGCATGCAGCAACAAGAGGGTTAGTGAGGTCAGGATGTTGGCTGATCATCAACCCACCTCATCCCTAATTCATGCCAAAAGTATTGAAAGGAGCGCCATCATTGCACAGTTCCATTGCCGGGGGGATTTATATGCCTGTAGCCCACAAAGCCCTTAGACGAAAATGTCTGAAACTTAGTGCTCTAAAAAGTAAACAGGGATCCATTTCAGATGATATCCACAATATGTGCAGAAAAGCATATTGTGATATAATCTGTCATGATGAGAACAAATCATATTGCCTGACTCAAACAGGAGGCAAAGAGAGAGAAGCTGTGAGAAAGTAGAGTCAAGTTGTTTTCTGCATTGAGCTGACAGGTTGTGTTCTGTGTTCAGATCGACACTCTTCTACCTTTTTGGCAGTATTTTTCTGTGTACAGCATGAGCACCACAAATGACCTTCACATAGGTCAGCATGCCTACATTCCCACCCCTCCATTCACAGTCTGGCCTTAGACTAGTAAGCTTCATTACAGATGCTAATTATCCAAAGTTTATGAGGAAACAGTATGTTCTATATTCCCCAGCTCCACGCCTGAACCACCTAAATTGCAAGGAAAGCATAGCCCCTAATCTATATGACACCTAAGGGTTTAAAGGTGCCCTATAATGGAGAACTGTATTAATTTAACAATATGAATTAATCTATTATATGAAGGTGACAGCCCAGAATTAACTTACACCTCACCCACCTAAAGCTGTGACATGGGGGAAAAAAAAAAAAAAAAAAAACCACAGTGGCCACTTTGGGAGAACATGGTGCTTCTGATACTTATAGATTGTTTTCTTAAACAAGCTTTGCCATGATTGTGCTTTAGTAACTCAGGAGAGCTGCATCTCAAAACTGTTAGATATTGGAAACCAGTTGCTAAGCAAAGGGGAGCTCAAAAGTAACAAGACAAAAAACAGTAAGCCTGTAAAACTAATTGACTGGTTTTACCATCTCAACAGCTACCTGGTGATCATCCAACAATCTGACCTTACTAATGTCCCAATGTACCAACGTCTTGTCGATGAATGCAATCAAATCCTCAGAGCAATGCTCCAAAATCTAGTGGAAAGCCTTCTCTGGACAGCAAAAACAACAAAAGCAAGATAAACTCTTAACACCCTTGATTTCAAAAGAAACATTGAACGAGCAGGTGTCCCAATACTTGTCCATGCGGTGAAGTTTCAATATGAACTTGTTTCAAGTTTAAATACAGTAAAGTGTTTTAACAAAAAAAAATCTGTTTACATTCCTTTAAGGGTCAAATTGCTCATTCTAAAAATAGGTAGACAGTAAAAGAAGGAATGTGTAATATCGGAAAACCATGATGTTTTCCGAGACACACTGTTGCAACCCTACCAAACACACACAGCATCCATTTAAAAATACTGCCTAATAATGCATTATAATGCAGTAAGACACCTGCAACAACCCCCCTGAACTTCCTGTGAAAATGTAATATGGATGATGACCCACCTTGGCCAAATGTGAATTAATCCACTTGGTGAAAGTTCTTTTCTGGACTGACTCCTGTTCATCTGAAATAAAGAAGAGAAAGTGAGTGAGCAAACGCACCATCCATGTCAGAATATGCATCAAACAGTGACTATTTTTGCCACATCCTCAGGGAGATATTGAAGACTCCATGTGTTCTTTCTCCCCAGCAAACATGACTCACCAAGGCTTCTTTTGATAAAAGTGCATCCAAAGAGGGTGAATATTTCATAGTTTCGTGCATCACTTGTAAAGGAGCCAATGAATACAATCACAGTGAACCGAATGAGAAAATATGATCCAATAGCACTTCAAAACACTGACACTTGATCACAAGCTTAGACTCATTTAAAACTAACCATCATGTCCTCATGTCCACCGGAGACTTGTGTAAAGTGCTCTTCTTCTCTGAGGACAGGCTCAGACATTTGTGTTCACACAGAGAAAGTGTTAAACAGAATGAATACATGAATATTTCACACAGACCTCAGTGCTTACAATGACATGTCAGGCCATTCAGGTCACCCACAGGTCATTCACATTTATACAAGAGGGGTCAAACAGCAGCAAATGCATTCATAACAGACAGCATCCTCTTTCTTCTGCATGCACTGAGTCGCTGCAATGTATGGAGATGCCGTTTCACGAAGCACCCACGTAGCACATGATCATCTGTAGTAGCTGAGAGTATTGCCAGAGCAGCTTTGACAGAGGCCATTTAACATTACAACTCATCATGCGCACTTGATATGTCAGGGCACATGTGCAGTAGAGATCTGTGTTAACTCAGCCCAGGGAAAGCGACAGTGAGAATGAGAGAGCGAGAGAGAGAGAGAGACATAAAACAAGAAAGAGAGGGGACGTGCCGTGACACCATACGGTAATTACCTCTCACAGGCGGAGGGTCTCAGCTTGCCAGCAAAGTCTAATGAAGCATGTGACCCAGTGCTGCACCACTCGCTTAACACATCTGCATCAACCTATATATGGCACAGCAGCACACACTCTATATAAATCTTCTGCCAGATCTGCTCCTACACACACACACATACACAGACACAGACACATACGTCCTGCAGGATGGTGCAAGAGGCCTGCTGGTCCACTTACCACGCAAATACTGAAAGAATCCAGTCACCAGATTGAGGGAAGTGGTCTTTTTCATTGCTACATCCTTAAACTGTGCCATTGTAGAGCATTCCACACTCACTCCCTTGCTCCCTTTGAGTGGTGGTGGTCAGTGCATGGGTGCATGTGTGTGTGTACGCTTAAAGATGTCATCCAGAGAGGAAAAGAAGGGGTGGGGAGGAAAAAAAAAAAAAAAAAAAAAAAAATAATCAGCTGTCCCTTTTTCCCCTTCAGGAAGATCAGGCAGTCCTGCTTTCCCAGTGCCTCCCTCCCTTCCTCTCCCTTGTTCACGCGCCCTCTCTCGCTGTCACACACACACACCCCTCAGCTGTGGAAAGGCCCCTAATGGAGGGCAGGCTTTATGAGGCAGGCGGCTTCCTGTTGTCAGTGACGATGGAGCCATGCTCAAGTGGATAAGCACAACCCCCGCTTCTCCACACCGCTCCTCTCGCTCCACTCTGCTCAGCTCAGATCACTCAGCCTCCAGCACCATCCACAGCATCTCAACATCTATGGCACCCTCTCCTCCAATCAGCATGCGGGCAGCTGTGATGTCACCATAGGGTGGCCAGTATGAGCCTGTTTTATGCGGGGGAGGGGGGGAGACAGGGTTTGCTCCCCTGCTATAGAGCTTAGCATCTGACATGCCACCAAAACATGCAAGAAAGTCCCCACACACACACACGTGATTTTGGAAGTAGATAAATTGCATTTCTTATGAACAGTGCTGTCTATACTACTTTATAGTGCTGTACTGGTATCTTAACACAGTATTGAGTTTTAGGCTTTTGCAACACAAATCGATGTAAATGAGTGTTCACACCAGCAATAAGTACTATTTACTTGAAAATAAATGCTCCCCTGACTTGTAATAGGGAGAGTAGCACTATTACCATTGCTCCAAGCTCAGCCCACTGCTAAGTGCACTATATAAATACACATGCAGACAGGGAAGCGCTTGTAAGAACTGTGAGAAATGCACTGATCTGAATAATATTCATATAAAATAATGTAAAACAATAAATCTGACGAAGTAAAAATAATGGTTAATACACTAAAATATCTTCACTTTATTCATTTTGTAACCCTAAATTTGCATTCCTACAGAAATAAACATTGTTTTTCTGTAAAACGGTGAAAGTTTGAGATTGCGTTGAAAGTTGAAAGATTACACTCTCTCCCCACTTCCCACCCAGTATGATGCTGGTCAAACTGAAACTGATTTTCCTTTTAAACACTTCTAGGGTTAATGCAGGATTCATTTAAAGGGTTAATGCAAACTTAATAAATGCACTTGAATAACATGATAATTTAGTCTTGGTCTGATATAAGATGAAGATTCTCTCAAGCTTTAGTATTTTCTTGTATTTTGTTCTATTCATGTGTCTTAACTTTAACAAGATGTCAAGCAGCCCCACAACATGATGCTCACCACCCCCTTTCTGGCAAACTCTAGATGTGCCTTGATGTGTTTTTTTGTTTTTTGTTTTCCCCCAGTAATAGCTTTTTTTTAGACCCCATCCAGCAGGCCACTTCTTTGCAGAGCACTTGATATGGTTGACTAGTGCACCTTCATGCCAGTCTCAGTCACTCATCTAACTTCAAAGTTATTTTCGTCTTCTCCAAGGCTTTCTTTATGGAGGAATTCAATTTCCTCAACTGATTGAACCATGTTTTTTGGTGCATTCACACATTTATGTAGCTTATGTATTTATGTAGATGATACTATGTTGTACGCATCCTCTCTAATTTCCTTACAATGCTCTTTCAGTCTTAATTTACTTCAGTTTCACATTCTGACAATTTAATCACTAGAATGATGGTTTTTGCTTTATACTTACTGACAGGTAGCAGCCAGTTGTGAGTGAAGACTCAATAGTCCTCATTAAATACTTATGCAAACCACATTTTTCAGTTAATTGCAGAAGTCTCATAACTTACATAAAAACACCCAGCATAATTAAAGCATGCTTTACTGGCAGCTGCTAAAGGAGGCATCAAGCAAAAGATAGCTATGAATATGCTGCAGACATACACAAAGCCAAAGTCGAACTGCTGAATCATTTATACTACAGTCATTGCTAAGCATCTGCCACCTGCCGTCTTAGAGTCCAGCCTATTGGCCAGATACACTTACTGAGACCTTTCAGCCCCCCCCCCCCCCCCAGGCCCCCTTCTATTCTATCTAAGCTATTCAGCAGCACAATCATTCATTGTCCTTCTATGACGGCCTCTTAATGCCAGCAAATCTTAGGCTATTTTGGCTGCACATTCATTCCCTGTTGCTGTGATACCAATAGGTACACACCCAGAATTCATTAAGGTTTCAACTCTGGAGGCACAAATTATTTGGAAAGTAGATTTTATTGAATTACACTTAATTTAATCTCATGTTTTCTTCTGTACAAATCTACTCCCTGAGCCCACTTTGTTGCATAGTTTTAAGTATTTATATCTCAATCACTCTTTTGTACTTTGGACCAGATGCAGAAAACCACCAGGAAAAATGCTCAGCTCACATGAGCTAATAAAATTCTCTGCTGTAGACTGTTCCTGTGTTGGTCTTGTATATTTTAATGCAAACTCTGAATATTCCTTATATTAAAAACATTTATGGAGATTTATAGATTAGTTCTAGATATAATTAGTAACTTTCCATGTATTATAAATTCTGTTTAAACATGGTCCTAACAAACAGCACAAGCATCTGTCTACGTTTGAAAAAAAGCAATCAATGGCCACAAGGCAATTAAAGGTTATAAGAAAATAAATAATGTCCAAATGTTTGTGGACATCCCTTCTAATGAATACAGCAAGTCAGCAACTTTAAGGTGCACCCATTGCTGACACAGATGTACAAACATACAGCTTGTCTAGTCCATGCAGATAAGTATTACCAATAGAACTGCTCATATGGTGGTAAAAAATGCTAATCTAAATCTCCACTGCCAAGAACCGAGTCAAGAGTGTGGTGCACGTAAGTCATGAGAAGGAAATCTACAACTACATCAGGACTCACCAACCCTCCTCCTGGAAAGCAAACTGCAGTCCTGCAGGTTTCAACTACAAGCCAAATCTAACACACCCCAATTAACCAATCAATAATTCTAAAAGCAGTAATTGACTGGATTAGGTGGGGTGGACTAAGGTTTAATCTAAAGTCCACATGAAGGTAGCTTTCCAGCAGCAGGACTGGTGACCCCGAACTACATCACAAAATTCAACTTCTGACATATGCTTCAGACAATACAACCTCATATTTCGTTTGTGTATATGTACACATTGTTGCATATTCCTCATTACATGTTCTGTGACCTGCTTGCATTTCATGTCCTCCCGTCCACTAGGGACAATCTTTCTCCAAATACACATAGAATGCTAAAAAAAAAAACCAAAAAAAAAAAACATGCAGTGTGTCAAACACATGCTAAGAAATTTACTATGGTCAGGTTAGTGTTAAGCTAAGGTTTGGTTTAGGATACGTGTATATATCCAGATGTAGGTTCAGATCATAATTAAACTACTTACATCCTTACAATCTCAGTTCAAATAATTGAATTACTGAATGTTCTATGTTGTGTCTATAATTAATGCATATGCACAATGCTCAAGAAACATTTAATACAGCTCATTAAATGTTGTACAAGTCATGAAACGCTCTTTTAGTCTAATATGTACGAGTTCCACTTGAAACCGTATTGGGAAGGACCTGTGCATTAGGCTGCTGTACACATTTATGTACACACATGTATTGGCCTATACTGCAAAACCATGCACATTTATATGTCTACTATAGTAGACTGGTCTGGTGTTGGAACATCAGAACGGAAGCCAAAGAAGTTTTGGAAACAAGTGCTCTGGACTGAAAGTCAAAATGCAACTTAGTCCACAGGCAGCAATGGTCCATTTGGAGACAAACTTGTATGTCATGAAAAGAACCTTGCCAAGTGTAAAGTTTTTGGTTGGATCTATCTTGCTTTAAGGTTGTATTCCAGCTAGTGGCACTGGCAATATTGTATGGGTGGGATAGATTCCACAGAACACCAGCAAACCCTGGCAACAAACATCAAACCATTTGCTAAAAATCTGAAGACTTATAAACAGCCTCAATAGGATTCTGATCCAAAATCGAAATTTGAAAAATTATAAACATATCAGCTCTGCTCAGAGTTGAGGAGCATAGAACACAATGTTGAGTGAGTTGTTCAAATATCCGTCAAACAAGACTAATTTGCAGGAAGAGAAATTGTGAGTTCTTGAGTTACAGAAGATGAGCCTGAGGACGAAGCACTAAATGAAATTATGCACCCCCAATCATTTGCAATTCTTATGAGTGCTTTTGGTACTTGATGTAAACTAGGGACAGCCAATACCTCTGGCACTGAGTCAAATGAAGGTATAGTCTGCTGTGTGGGGCTGCTCACATTATGGCTTCAGAGAGCGGCTAAAGGTTTCAGTTGTCCTCCAGGGACTACTGTAAAAGCCAAGACTCTCTGTAGCAGCATTTAGTCTCTGTACATCCACCTTGGTGCTGTCAGTAGCTAAAGACATCACTTCCACACTGCTAGTGCAAGCTACACACTACAACAGTTACTGCAACTGGATCACAACTTCAGAATCTGCTAATATCTTGACATACTAGATGGACACATTGTGGAACTGATTAAAATATATGACTATACTGAATTGAATGTGCTTTAGCACTGAATTTGAAAAGTCTTAAGGAATTAGACAGGCCTGACTTCTTATCTTTCGGAATAACATAGAAACATTGCCATCTAGTGTTTGATATAAGAGCAAAAGGGTGCCTCAAGAAATATTGTCTTAATGTAAACTGGGTGTACTATAGAGTACTAGTATAATTACAATTATTGTCCATTGTAAATAGTAAAAACAGTCCCTTTACAAAAAGTGAAGAATTTCTGAAATAGAGCTTAGTATACATTATATTTCCAAATGTTTGTTGCATATAATGTATATGGTTTCTAATGAATGCATTCAGCTACTTTAAGTTGTACCCATTGCTGACACATATGTGCAAATGCACACAGCCTGTCTAGTCCCTGTAGAGAAGTGCTACCAATAGAATAGGGCTCTCTGGAGCAGGTAAACATGAATATATTGGGATCATGTCTAATGCCAAGCATTGTACAGAGGGCTATAAAGCCCCCCCCCCACAACAACATTGAGCTGGTGAGCAGTGTAACTGTCCTCTGGAATGATGGACCTCCATCCAGTAATTTTGGGATGAGCAAATGCAAATACTGGCAAAGCTTCAAAATTGATCATTTAAACCCACATAAAGGATCCCCATATTTCTTGCACCCCACCCCCACTTCAAAGTTCCAGTCATGAAGTTTCAGACATACTTAAATAGCTCTGAAACTTCATACCTGGAACTTTGGTTTGCAAGAAAAATGTAAGACATGGGCCTAAATTGAATGTACTGAAATTACATTCCAGTGAATCACTCAATTCCAGATGAATAGTTCATTTTGGAGTTCAAAACATTTAAAAATAATAGCAACAATGTTTAGGCCTGTCACAATATTTTTGGGACACATAATTGAGATAAACAGTATTACTGTCATAATAATGAAAGAATGAAGAAATTAGAAAAAATAAATCATGAAAAACATGGAAATAGTTTAAATTGTGGGTCAGCACATGCGTAGTTGAATGGCACATGGACTCATTCACATTAATGAGCTCTCCTAATTAATTAGGAAAATGTTCCCACACCAGAGCAGGAACGGGGCTTTGAAATGAGTCAATTTGGACTCACACTTACAAACTTTCTGGATGAAACTGTGCAGTCTTTGGGAAAATCAAACAAGTTAGTCATCTAACGATAAGTAAATTCAGTTTCAGTTATATAATCCCAGCAAGGGCCAGTCCAATGATTAACATTTAAAGCACCTCTAAGAGGTATTAATCAGTATCACATATCAAAGGTGTGTGTCTGTAATAGAGACAGAGCTTAGGGAGAATTGTGCACAGTTGGCAGTGCAATGATAAAGATAACATCCCTATCAGATCTGGGCCCAGTGTCTGTGGCAGCTGCCACACACACACACACACACACACACACACACACACACACACACACACGAAAACTGTGTGTGTGTGTGTGTGTGTGTGTGTGTGTGTGTGTGTGTGTGTGTATCTGAACAAACTGGTCTATAGTGTAACTAAGTAATCATGCTTTGAACACAACAGCATCAAAGCAGAGAAACAAGCCATTAGCATGTGATGCGTGTGGTGCATCTGACACGCTCTTTCACCATACTCTTAACTGGAACGCGTCAGTTACCACTTAGAGGAAACCACAAGTCAACTCATATTCTGAAACCAACAACTGCATCATTTTACCACAGCCCTTCCCTAATGGCACCAACACATGCCCTTATTTATTACTGTTTCAACCATGGCAACAGATTCAAAGCTTTTTTGGTCACAAACATTTATCATTTCTTTGGTAACACTTCACATTACACCTGAAATATGGAAATACCATAGAAAGCCACAAAAATACTAATATATATGATAAAATATATGATTTTCAGGACAAAGAAAACAAAGACTAGATTATCAATATTCTCTATAAACCATAATCACAATAAGACCAACAATGGCATTTTCCTCAGGCACCCTTTTAACTCGGCAGTTTGGTTAAAACTTCATTATATCTGTAAATGTTACTTCCTTCCTGGTGTGTATAAGTAGAAAGTACCAACTTCCTGCATTCTTATTCTGTACTCTAGTTTCTGGACAAATGGGTATTTCCACATGAATTGGTGCTACGCGTCAACCCACTGAACATAAACAAGCTACACTATATGGACAAAAGTATTGGGACACCTGCTGATTCACAGATTCTTCTGAATTCTAAAGTATTAAAAAGAGAGAATCCTGCTTTTGTTGGAGTAAATGTCTCTGCTCTCAAAGGAAGACATTCCACTAGATTTTAGAGCATTCCCATGAGTATTTGATTGCATTAGAGTGACAAGAGCATTAGGTGAGGATGATGGAAGATAAATTCACCCAAAAAGTACTGGATTAGGGCTGCACTCCTGGAAAACAAGAAACACCTAAAAAACCCAATTGGAGAAAGAAAAAAAATAAAACATTAAGTAATTACATTTTATACAGCATTGTAGGTTAACAAAGTGTCAATTCAAGATATGAGAATTTTAAAAATAAATATTTTACATTGCACAAGATATTGCAAGTCCATCGATGTGACTATTGCATGTGCACACATTGTGATGGCAGTGCTGAAATTATATATTGTACAGCCCTATACTAAACAGAAAGCCACTGTTGCAAACTATTCTGGGTGATTCTTGTGAATTATGTAAGATAAAAAAATAAGGATGCTTAATGGTGTTGTCATATTTGTGTCAATTTTCACTGACCAAGCAATTTATTAGGAAGACCCACTCTCTACTCATTTATGTATTACCTAATCAGTCAATGTGACAGCTGAGAAATGTATAATTCCATGCAGATTCTAGTCAGCAACTTTAGTTAATGTTCATATCAACCATCAGAATGGGAAAAAGTGCAAATCCAGTGATTGCTATAGACAAGTTGGTTATAGTAGTTCTGTAATTGCTGGCATTTTCAGTACAGCAGTCTTTAGACTTTACTCTCGTATAAAGAAAACCTCTAGCTAGTGCAGTTCTGTAGATAGACACCCTGCTGAAGACAGAGGTCAACGGAGAATGTTCAGGCTGGTTCAAGCTAACAGGAAAGTTAGCTTTCTAACCTGTACAGTTGTAGTGAGTAGAAAAGCATCTCGCCATCAACAATTTCACTTCTGTCAGCCAAGAACAGAAAGCTGAGGCTTCAATGGGCACAGCCTCACCAAAACCTGATAACTGTAGTCCATAATGTCCCTGGCCTGATTAATCTTGATCTCTGTGATCTCAGACACAAAAGATAGGATGAGACTTTGGATCTTCCTTGTCTTTTTTCAACAGTCCAGGCTGGTGTAAGTAGTGATGGTAAGAAGACTGTTTTCCTGGCACATTTTATGGCTGTTAATAACGATTAATCATTGATTGAATGTCACTGTTTGAGTACTGTTGCTGACAAAGTGCATCCCATCATTGCCCATTACCCATCTTTTAAAATATTCTGACAGATGTTTAGATTTGACCAATATTTCAAAGCAATACTTGATTATGGATCTACTGAACTCTAGAATAGCAATGCATTCTACTGTATATTTCTATAATGCTAATCCAGGTACAGTCCCAATATATGAATTTTATAAATATATATATGTATCACCATCAGCATATATGAGAGATATGTACACAGAAATGCAACCCCCATATTGGTTCATTCCTACTAATTATAAACATATGAGAATGTAATTTTCATTTAACAGGAGCGCTAAAGCACAGCCAAGTGAGAGAGAGTGTAACACCTTTGTGACCAAAAGGAAAGTAGCACAAAAGAGGCTTCCAATATTGATTTGTTCATTTCCCAAGGACAGAAGGGGTATCAAATTCTATCTGTCTCCATACACACTATCCATTCATCAAAGAGCCTCTCATGAAACTCAAATGAAACAAACAGTCACTGAATCTAAAATGAGAATGAATAAATATTTATTTTTCCAATTACTTTACTATTCATTAAACATGTATATAGTCCCACTTGCAGGATATAAGGCAGGCTATGTCAGGAACAATCAACTGGGATATGACCACACATGAGATGTGAATACAGTCAGGGTTTGTATTTAACAGATATTTCTGGATCTTAAAATGGGGGTGAGTGGAAAAACGCATATATCAACATAAACAGCACCTGCATGATCAACGTCACTGGTACGTCCTCGGGGAGTAATATGGTCAAATCACTCTCTTTCAAACGAAGTTTGGAAAATTCATCTGGAACATTTATTGTTACAGTGTTAGAACAGCTTGAACATCTTCACTTACAGACAAATAAAACAGGACTTAAATCTATGGACAGTCATTAAAAAAAACAACAAAAAAAAAACATTTATAATGACTTAAAATTCTTAAAATTAGATTCAGGTGGACAACATCAGCTGCCTATCATTAGAACAATGTTAGAGAGAATTCTGGCTTATTTAAACCTTTGGTTTGCTCTTGATTGTTGAACTGAGTGGTATTACTATGGTGAGATCTAAAAAGCCTTCAGAAAGAAGTCTGTGCTTCTAGAACAACTAGACCCACACCAGCCCTTTGTTAAAAGTAAGATACGTTAAAGAAATGTTTTTTTTTGGGTTTTTTTTTTAAAGGTTTTCATGGGATGTCCCATTTTTTCACATGACAGTAGGACTTCAGTGGACCCATTGCATACAGTGACAAAAGAGTGCTCCTGCAAACTGTGACATTTGTGGCAGAGGATATAAATACTAGTCATCAAAGGAAGCTTAGGCAACATAGGTTTGTCAAAGCTTGGCTCTCTATGGCAACCAAAGTGAGAAATGAAAACCTTATCTATGCTACTTCCTCACATTGACCATGGAGTGAAAAACTGCACATGGCGCTTAAAATCAAGCATTGGGGAAATTAAACCCATGCCCAATGAATAGGAGCCATTCCTTTAATTAAATATCTTCCTTTGGTAACATTGTACATGTGATTTTCTTTGAAACTGAGTTATTTGGGGCAGTTGAACAAAGCTGCACTTTGTAGTTTTATGACCATGGCTTCTTGTGACCAACCTATGCTTTATTTCAATTTAATCTTAAATTATTCTGGCAGGGAGGATACAACCAGAAATAAACTAAATCCTCATCTAGTTAAGATGGACAAAACTGAAACACCCCAACTGCATACACTCCAACTAACACCTCCATGTACAATGTCTTTGCAAATCTATTCACCCCCTTGGCATTTTTTATGTTTTGCAACATCAAAACATTCAATTCCACAACCTGGAATTAAAATGGATTATTTGAGGTTTGCATCATTTCATTTATGGAACGTGCCTATAACTTTATGAAGCAAACAGGACAAAATAACAGAAAACTTAAGTGTGCACAACTATTCACTACCTTTAAATCAATACTTTGTTGAGCCCCCTTTGCAGCAATTACAGCTACAAGTCACTTTGGATAAGTCACTATAACTCCAGTCTCTGCTTGGGAACTCTGCAGCTCCTTCAGGATTTACTTTGGTCTCTATGCTGCCTCAATGATTAATATTTAGATATTGAATATTTTTTTATCCAAACTTATTTGGAGATCTCCTTGGTCTCAGGGTGTTTGGTTAATGTTTACTCTTACTTAATGGTGTTGCAGCTTCTTGGGCCTTTCAGAAATGTGTGTATATGCTAACAGATTATGTAATTCTTAGATTGCCCACAAATGGACTTTTGCACACAAGTGGACATCATTAAGAAGGGTAAAGTATTTACAATTTTTTATGTAAAGTTCAGAATACTCCGACTCCTCAAACTTTCAACAATCAGAGGCCATTGGCTCATCTAAGCAGATGCCTAGTACTCTGCCTAGTACAACTGAAAATAACTGATACCCACAAATTATGAGAAGGATATAAGAAAGCAAAGTGTTTAAGAAATACCACTTAACAGAAGTGGTGGAAATCCTATTACGTCTATAAAACTTTCAGAAAGTTCTATTTGTAGGGTTGCTAGAAAGACAAATCAAAACCTCCGTTTTCAAGAAGAGGATTTAAGAGAATCTGGAGTGGTGCATAAATATCATACATAAATATAAATGTCATGGAAGAGTCATCAGAAGGAAAGAGAATCCTGCATTCTCATCACAAAAATTCCAAGTTTTTAAACGAATATCCACATAAGCCTGGTGCATTTAAAAAACAAGTCATGTGGACTGATGAAGTAGAAATAATAAAAAGAATACCTTTCCAACTGTTAATAGCAATAGTGGAGCAATCATGCATTGGCTTTGGGTTGTGACCCACAGAATATTTTACTGGTAGAGGGAGGAATTTGTTCAAATAAATACCAGTAAATTGTAGAAACAATCATTACACAGTCTGAAGCTGAAGATGAAATGAGAATGGGTAGTACAGCTGAATAATGATCCCAAGCACACCTCAAAATCCAGAAGGTACTGTTTAAAATATTAAAGAAAAAAAACAGGTATTTTTTGAAAACAGGTATTTTAAATTATTCATGGTAACATACTTTTTGACCAGGGGTGACCAAACTTTTGCATGACCTTGACTGTTCCAGTGCTTTGGCACTACCATTTTTCATGTCAATAAAGCAAGATGAACCAAATTGAGAAAGACCTACCATGTCCTACAGCACTGCAGCACAGCCAGCCAACACTAGTCAGTCTAGACACCTTGCTGCTGTGGCATACAGGGTCCACATTTGCAGAAATAATGCCAACATAAAGGACAATGAAAGGTCTAGCATGGTATCACTGACATTCTAATTAACTTACAGTTTTCATTCACTATTTCCTAGATTACAATTTGGCTGGGTTTCAGAACCAATTTTAATTCAGGCTTTCTACATCACATCCAGCCAGTGTTCCTCCCCTGAACAGTGCAGAACCTACAGTGTCAGCAAAAGCATATGATCAAAAGTATTTATCTTACAACCAAAGGAATGCATCAGTTTGTGCCTGTGCTAGAATGACCATACATCTAGACTGCAGCTCTTGGTCCAGGTCTAAGAGTACCCTTACCTGCACATTTTAGTGCTTTCCTGTGCCCACTACAGCTGATTTAATTGGAAATGAACCAGCCTTCCCTGATACTCTGGCTGTTAGAGCAGGTACAAAACTCATCTTTACACAACAGTGAGACTGAGAGCAACTGCATTCAGACAATGAAAGATGAATGAAAGGAAGAATGTTAATCAGAGTAGTTGTCATGGCTGCTAAAGTGTCTGCCCTTTCACATTTTTGGAGCCTTTATATGTATCTGTATTTTTGTCTGCATGACAGCAAGCATCTAGTAAACTCCAAGTCAGGAGCCACTGAATCAGCAAAATCACACCCTGACCAACTGATTCAAGAATTGCTCACAGTAGCAACAGAACAGGAAGGCAACACCTCTTACCTTGCAGTCTTTGCATCACATTCATAATGTCCTTGGCGGACCGTCCAAAAGGGCTGAGTGAGGCCATGGCCCAGGCCGCAGTAGTGGGACACCCCGGTCTATCACACTGGATCTCTTGAGCAGTCAGCAGAGCAGTTACTGCACTAGTTTCTTAGTAGGGCATCCCCACTAAGGCTTCCTGCAGCTCTCTCGCTCTCTCGCTCTCTCTCTCACATGCAGAATCCAGGAACTTGATTTGCTGCTGCAAAGGATCCAATGAGAGTGTGTGTTTCTTTAAGGGGCTTGGCTTTGTGGCTGCTTTGCTGCCGTATCACAAGCCTTCTTCCTTTCACTGTCCTTAGAACAAGTGAAAACAAGTCATCTGCATAGGACTCAATATAGAGTGCAGAGCATATATCTAGAACAGCATGTTTGAAATATCTACTAGCATAGATAGGGCTGATAATAAATGCTTGGAGGACACTGACTGAAGTAGTAAAGCGTAACAGTTCAGATAAAAAAATTTTACACTTTAGGGTTTACTAATTGTTCACCTGGAGTCAAATCTAACATATTCATATGTATTTGCAATGTAAAAATGTAGAACATCGTAACACAATCATTACAATGATCAAAAGGCAATGTACTTACATATACATGGCCATTTAATATTTCCTGCTCCGTGTTATTCCAAAGCACCCCTTCATTTCAGATATCATTAGAGAACTATTGCAAAATGGGCTCCTCTAAGCAGATTCCTAGCACGTTGACACTGAAAATAATTGATATCCACACAGCAGGAGAAGATAAGAAGACATCTATGCATTTAGAGGTAGCCATGTCTTCACTTCACAAGTGATTAAGAAATATCAGTGAGCAGGGGTGGTGGAGGTCTTTATAAAATCTGTAGGACAAAAAAAAAACACTTTCAGCAATGACTACTTGTAAGGTTGCCAGAAAAACAAACAAAAACAGAAGGCAATGTACTTACATATACTGTACAAGGGCATTTAATTTTTTCTGCTCCGTATTAATCCAAAGCACCCCTTCATTTCAGATATGATTGGTTATCTATTGGAAAAACAGGAATTTCACACTTTTTAAACCTCTTTAAATGTTCATTTACAGGTTATCCAGTAGACAGTTCAGTATAGAGGCTCAACCCTTGGGCAAGTAACCAACAATTTGTTATTTTAGAAACGTACCTACGGTAGTAGTTTAGAAAATGCGTTACTTAATCGTTAATTACCTGTTCCTGTTCCCACTGTATAAATGTTGTCGGTGTTTGCCCCAGGCAGTACTTTGTTTTGGGTAGTTTGGTCTCTCTACTCCTCAGTCGTGTGTGAGGAGTTGCCTATGGTAACGCTATAACAGTGTTCTCTCAGCCGTATAAATGTACTTTGTCGCCACCTAGTTGTAACTAAAGGAAAGGCCTTATAATACTGTCCTTTGGTGTCCAAAAGTATCCAGACACCCCTTGTTAAAACTTAATTCAGCAGAACGGCCCTGTCCACTACACTGGCTACAGTCATATACATTTTCCACCACTAGTCTGTAGGACAGAATGGGAACTGAAAATCATTGACATCCACAAAGCAGAGGAAGACTGTAATGATGTGAGCTTGAGCACCCACATTACCATCACATATGTGTCACATACCTGTACTCATATGTGTTGTCCACAGCTGACCAGGAGCAAAAGAGTTAAAGGACTATACTCTGAGTTTTTACTCACCTGGGTGAATCCACCTCTGTTATTAGGAGAGGGGGGATTGGACTTCAGAAGGTCTGAAAATGAATGTCTAAATACTCACAGTGATTGTTTGATGCAAAAATGACTTGTTGAATCACTGTGGTGACTTATACTCATTGATGATGAATATTGTATTTGATTGTGTATCAATAATTATCTTATATTGTTTTAAGTACATCACCCTTGCTAATATTGGTAGAACCCAGGGGGAGAGGCTACTGGTATATAAACCTGCTCTCAGGTAGTGTAAGGGGGGAGAGAGCAGAGACAGCACTATGGTGTTGTTGTATTGTAAGAGACCTTTCTTTGACTTTGCAGTCATTGGTCATCACCACTGAAGTTAGTGGGAATGTCTAACTTTATTATTATTTTCTTTTCTATACCTTTATTGTGCAGTGTATATATTTGTAAAAAATTGTTTTGTTTTGTTTAATAAACCAGTGGCCTCACCAAGGGATTTTTCCTCTGTCTGCTCCATTTGTGGGTACCTCTGACTACTCGCCCTACACTACCCAGGAAGTGGGCTTCGACCCCTCTGGTATAAGTACCCTACTTCCTCACATAGACTATTAGAAGACAGAAAAGGATTTTCAGCCATTTGCTCATTTCACATTAAGAAATGCTATTTAACAGGAGTGACAGAGGTCACGGTACAGTCTGTAAGCACTGTTCTAGTTTGCAGTGACACAAATTTAAACATTATGGAAGAGTCCCCAGAAGAAGAGCATTCTCAGTGCAAAGTTCAACATCACATATGTTTAAAGGAATATCTAAACAAGCAGTAAGTATGAAACTTTTCAAAAGTTGAAAAATCTTAAAAAGACCACATTTCCAAATGTGAAGAGTGGGTGTGGATCAATCATGCTTTGGTTTTGTGTAGCAGACAGTGGCCCATGGAACATTTGGGTGGTAGAGGAAGGAATTCATTTAATTAAATACTAGTAAATTGTAGAAACAAACATTACACAGTCTTAAGCTGAAGATCAAATGAGGACGGGTAGTACAGCTGGATGATGATCTTAAGCATGCCTCAATCCAGCTGCTTTAGGGAGCACTCACTGATAACACAAGCTTACCAATGCACAAAGCATAATACAGAAAACATAGCCTGTAGAATGGGATGCTATAAACAGATACATTGGCTATAGTGGTATACAGTATATGTCCCACCCCCGGTCTGTGGAACAGTCAAACTGTGTTCTCTGGGAGGACCTGGAGTGGTGTTTAAAGACTACAACACCCAACACCAGTGCCCCACCCACTAATGTGTTCATGGCTGAATGCAACAAAATTGTAATGGTAATGTTCCAAGTGTTAAATCTCTCCAGAATAGTAGTGAGCAAAGGTGTCTTCAAACCTTTGAACATGGCTGCTCTGGCCACAGAAATTCACCTGCATGTCACTCACTGCAGGTCGTGATTTTATACCTCAGCACAATGCTGCAGTGTGTAGGCAACATGCAAATGGCAAAATATATATCTTGCAGCAGTATTAGTATTTGAGAATGATTGTTTTAAATATAATACATCTTTTTGTTTTGAGAAAAATGGTATGATATTGAGAATGAAGACAAAATAAAATGCATATACAGAAGACCTTGTACATGAATGGTGGTGAGCAAATCTTAAAGGAAGAAATTAAAAATAGATAATGACATTCTTGATTAGAATAAACTGCTTAAAACCATTTTGGCATCTAATATGTAATAACGTGGGCATACACAGTTGAGAGATAATTGAGAAAAACATATATTGGAGATAATCTCACAATTGTCTAAGCCTTGGCCCCATTATTGGAGGTCCAAAAGAGCATGACTAGTTAGTGTGGGTATCGGATAGCTGCCATAATTGGAATGAACAGTTTTGGACTAAGCAAATGGATACTCTGTCCACTGCTAGTCATACCTAGCTAGTAGGTGGGAATTGGAAGAGACCAAATTGCGGACAAAATATTAGCTCATTCGGGTGCTGGACACTTAGCACAGTAATGACAATAACATGGTTGTGGTAGTTTGTAATGGCTCTAATGGTACAAGTATATCAGGTATAGTAGCGTTGATACCTCACAGTTGGGTTTAGAATACGTCAAAAATACCAAAAAAGATCACTAGTGAAGGTCTAGAGAATTACTAACAAAAACTGTACTTTGAGAAAGTATCAGCAAGGCTCACCATGAAAGTATGTCTAAAAAGCAGGTAATGCATTCAGCATTCAATGCATGCTATTGTCAATGCCGTGATGAAAATGGTCCACCACCCAAATAATCCGGTGAGAAGAGGACCCTCTTCCTGATACGTGTGTGTTCTATTTGTGTGTTTACAGGTAACAGGATACAAAAGAACATGTATATCCTTGTGTATGAGATTGTAAATCCTGTTTGCATCTGATTTAAGGTTTATATAGCCACACAGTATATTTCATACAAAAGTGTTCAGTTAATTTGGGTATTCTAATGAGCATTACATAAGAACATCCAAACAATATGGAATTAAGGTAGACCAAAACTATGCAGCATAGATCACAGGTAATTTATTGATGGTTTACAGTACACTGCATAAGTTAAGTATACTTTACTACTATTGCACTGCAATACAGTGGAATTAAACCTCTGCATTTAACCCATTCATGGCAGTCAACACACACTCACACCAGTGATTAGATACTGATCCTTGGCATCAAGCCAAGTCTGGTTCTCTAAACGTTAAGCCACACCAACCTCATTAACATAAGACCACATAATGTGGATAGTTTGTAGATTCAACAAAGGCAAATGTTCCAGAAAATTATAGAGCAAATAGTTTATTTGTGCTAAGCTCCCATAGTGAAAAAAGTTGGACATTCATTTTCCCATGGGCTTTTTATTTTAAGACTGTGGTTCCCCAAACATTCTTCTAAATGTCCAATTTTCAAACTCTCAGTAAGTGTCTGACATCCACTCTTCCCTTTCAGTCAAATGTACAGCCACAAGGAAGAAAATTTTCATTACAACATAAAGCAGGCATGAAGCCATTGTATTGTATTGGGTGAAACGGAGGAAATGATGTAAAAGGAAACAGCTCTGTTCCTCTGGATTTCTGTCCCACGCAGATAAGCCAAGGATTGCTAATTTTAAAAAGTAGGGAGGCAGGAAGCATGACAGCAAAGTTTCCGTCTATGCAAACAAAAATGAACCAGCCCCTCTGAGAAACAGCACAGAGAGTTGTGTGCCCTGTTGCTCTTGGATTTGACCACATGTGATTTGCTTCTCTGTTATTTTGTACTATGGCTGCAAATGAAAATGACACTGACATTTCATGGATACATGAAACGATAGATTTTGGTAAGTCTCTGAGCATCTCTGAGTTTCATCTTGACTGGATTTACCTTTAAATGCTAAAAGGAAATGCAGTATCAGCAGTCCAGCTGTAAACAATATCTCCAAATCCAGTTCTTTTTCAACTGAAGATTAAATCATATTTCTCCATTCAGAGGAACTGACCCTGGCCTTCTGCTTGTCAATGCTGGTCGGTCTTCTGATTGGAATCCTGATCTTCATCTTCCTGACATGGATATCCAGACGCAGAGCCTCGGTAAGGATCACCACACGTCCCAGTCGATGGTCAAGAGTTTCCAGATCCCACAATCTCCGCAGTCAAACAGGTCTCTACAGCACTAACGGCTTCAACCTGAACAGTGATGGCACAGGCAGATCCGTGTTAAACCTTCACAGACAGACATCTGTTGACCCTAACGAGCTGCTGGGCCGCAGCCCCAGCTTCCAAGCCTCCACCTTTCGACCACCGCCGAAGAAGGGCAGTAAAGAATCAGAGGATGAGAGCCAAACAGCACTGCTTCATAATACCAGTGGCACCAACTCAGCTGTGACTGATCCTTACAGTATGGACCAGTCTGAGTCTTTTTGGTTAGGGAAGGGTAGTCTGAGAGGTTACCTCCCCACACGAACTCCTCCACCTGCATATGACAGTGTTATTCATATGTTTCAAGAGACAAATACTTAATTTTACTGTGTGACAAAAAGACTTGGACATTTGTGAAGGAGTGGTAAATGAGTTCATATATATATATATATATATACATGTGTTTTTTTCTGTACATTTATAGTTGGTGATTAAAAAGGTTAAACACTACAGGAGTTGTATTTTAGCATGATGGGCTCTATGTCATCGTATCCCTTATGAAAACCCCTATAGTAATACAAAAGAAAGTTCTACTCCAAATATTATCCTGCTTGTAGTGAGCAAGGACAAACTTTTTCTACCTGAAGCTACACATATCACAGATAATACCAAGAACAATGTTAAATGGAAGTAGGGGTGGGTGATGTTATTAATAAGTATTAATAAATAAAAAACTGTACAGCAATAAAATATTAAATTCAGACTCCATGCTGCAGATGGCTTTGAACGAGGACAATCATACTATAAATACTTGAGTGTGCAATGGGTTACATAGATTGAGAAGAGGTGATGCAGTACACTGAATGTCTCGTTCAACGTGTGGAAAATAGAACATAAAGCAGATGATAATGAATTGCCAAAGGCCATAGTGTGCAGAAAGTAACTGAATTTGCAGTATTGCAAGACAGCGTGCAATCATACAGGTCTACCAGCATTTGCAAAGATCTGACTGAAAGAAGAAACAGATGGAGAGCATGTGAATAAAAATTGCAATGCTTTAAAAGTCAACTGTTCTTCACAACTAATTTCTGAGAGAACTCTCTGCAAGGCACTGCGTACCATGAACATATGAAACACAGTGGCATGCATGCCTTGGCCAATTACTGTAAGCAAATCGACACTGGAATTTTTGCCGCTGGTGGTAGACAAGACTGTATGCTCTCAGATTCATCCAGATTCAGCTGCTTTCTTCACTCCATGCAATCACTCCTTTTCTCGAATCATTAACCTCTGTTTTGTGACCCATTTTCCCCACACATCAAACAAGACAGTCACTGAACCTCTTCTCAAGTCCTGTCTCCCAGCTCGCAGGTATTCATAGCCTGAAAGTCCTCATGCAGCGCCATCTGCAGTCTGAAGTTACTACCACCTTAAACATACTTTTTCCAGTGAAAAAAAAGTCACAATATTGTCATCTGATATATTAGATAAGGACAATGACAAAACATGTAAACAAAAAAAAAAATACTGGCAAAAACAGGACCATGAATTATTGTTTGTATTCAACAACTGCACTAAATCTGAAGGCAGATAGCCATGACATCCTCAGGAAAGAAGCCTTTATTCACAATGATGAACAAAATCATCACTGCCAAGCCCTATAATGGGTGCAAACATATATATGACAGTGATATATATAAGTATTACTGAGCACCACAGAGATATTCCACCTTCCATCTCCTTATTCTAAAGGATCCTTCTCCTCCCTGACCTTCCAGTCTAATCTTTACCTCTGTCATTTCATTTATGCTTAATGCCAAATCAAATCGAGCCAACAACCCTGGCGTTCACTGCTGTTTGCTGCGTGAAGCTGCGGTTTGATCACAGCCATTTTCGCTGATGCTCCTCTGCCCATTTTAGAACAGGAGGCCAGAAGCGTGTCGGGGCTGGAGGGTCATACCATCTGTGACCGAGCAGCTGCTCATTAAACAAACGGAACAAACATCACGTCCGACCTTCCTTTCCGTGCTCCCGCCCGGACTCTCTTACTAGTGTGGAAACAAGGTAAGAACGCGGGGAGACGCGCGCTGTTCTCAGCGCAGGACCCGCGAGTCCCGCGCCTCTAATGTACCCGTACCCCTTTGGATGGGCTGGCCCGTCATGTGGTCTCACCACCGCGCCGTCAGAGCTCGGGTTGCCAAGCCCGGATCTGAAATCCCGCACGGGGGTGTGTTTTTCGTGCTGGCGCGCTTCTTCCCTCAGCCGTTATTTGTCCCTGAGAGGCTTTAATCCAGGCTGTGCACTTGGCAACCATTTCGACGCATTGAGAGCGACTTGGAAAAGGTGAGTTCGCCTGTGAATTCCGGCCAGATTCTGACATAATATCGGGCTTTGTAACCATATTAAAGGGTGCAGCAGATCCGTGTTTCGCGCGTACTCTTTACTCCCCGACTGAGAGGCCGGGCGAGGCTGGGCTCAATGTGCTGTTTGATTAAACCGCCTCGAGGGTAGCTGTGTTTGTGTTTAACAGCGCGGGGTAATTACGGCTGTGTGGCCCAGCGCTGGGTCGCTGTTATGATGCGGTTATAAATAGACCGCAGATGCCCTGCTTTACGCGGCTCGGCCGCCGTAACTAGTCGCCAGGCGACACCGCTGTGGATGTAAACTAACCCGTGTCGGACCCTGCTGTTTATTTCTGTTAAAAGTCGAGACACACGGCGTAACGTCATTAAGATTCAGGGATCATCGCATCCGTGTTGCCATGACGGCCGCGGATGGCCAGCTTGCCCTCACACACACTCTCAGGCCCGTGTGAGCCTCTACACGCCGGATAAAACGCCCTGGCTGTGTAGTGAAGAAGAAGAAACAGCGGTTCGGTTCGGCTGGTGTCGTGCTGTAAGAGCTGAGAGATGCCCGAGGTCTCAGCTCTGATAGCAGCGCGTGTTTGTCGTCACATCTGATGCTGATGAGAATGAGCAGATCTCCGAAACCCTGGAAAACGACCTCCTCCGTTAGTGTTGTGGCGTGACGTCACGCCGCTAACACCCCTGTGAGTCTTCTTTTAGCTAAATCCGTCTCTGTTTGGTATGTGCACACCCCGCTACTCCTTCCTCTGTTTTTATAGAGAGGGAGATACTATAATGGGCCTAAACTATAAGATAACTAAAATGGCTTTTAGTAAGTATAGTTGCATACCCTGTTTAAGGTGCCCCCTTATACTTATCTGTGGCTGGGCAGTGTGTCGAAATTCACATCTATATTGCGATATTAACAGCACAATATGGGATGAGGCGAAATTGTACATATCGTGTTCTGAAACTTTGTTGCTTCCTCGTTCTGCCTCCCTGCTCTCAGACCCTCCTCTATTCAGATTTGCCCCGCCCCCTGCTCTCAGACCCTCCTCTACTCAGCTCTGCTCCGCCCCCTGCTCTCAGACCCTCCTCTACTCATCTCTGCTCCACCTCCTGCTCTCAGACCCTCCTCTACTCAGCTCTGCACCGCCCCTGCTCTCAGTCCCTCCTCTACTCAGGTCTGCTCCACCCCCTGCTCTCAGTCCCTCCTCTACTCAGCTCTGCACCGCCCCTGCTCTAGTCCCTCCTCTACTCAGGTCTGCACCGCCCCCTGCTCTCAGACCCTCCTCTACTCATCTCTGCTCCGCCCCCTGCTCTCAGACCCTCCTCTACTCAGCTCTGCTCCACCCCCTGCTCTCAGACCCTCTACTCAGCTCTGCTCTGCCCTGCCCCCTGCTTTCAGACCCTCCTCTACTCAGCTCTGCTCCATCCCCTGCTATCAGACCCTCCTCTACTCAGCTCTGCTCCACCCCCTGCTCTCAGACCCTCCTCTACTCAGCTCTGCTCCACCTGCACATTGGATAGCTAGGTCATGTAGCTAAGAGTTTGTTGACCTCCCCAAATGCTCACTGTTTTTTTTTCTTCCATACAGAAAACATGGCCTGCTGAATATATTTATTCACCAACATTTTAAAAGACTATGCTGTTGCTGACGAGTGGCTGTCCCTGGCATTTTTAAATCATGTTGCTAATGGCATAGCTGCTGAGAATAATGGCCTGATATCCCATAATACTAGTTACAAGGACATCTCTACAAGTAAGTGTAGACTCTTCAGGTGCTCCCACACAATTCCCAAAACTGCAACAAAATGGAACGCTCCTTCAGAAACAAAATTCCATCTAATAATGTCCAGGGACTATGAAGAGGTGAGTATGTTCAGATGGTTTACAGAAATGGTTAAATATTCGTCTTTCTTGAATTACCTTAATAATATTTGTCTTGAAACCATTTTGTTGCTGTCCAATGAAAAACATGTATCTCCACAATGGAGACTTTATAGGAGAAATCAAAAATATGCTCAACTTTGAATAGACGTTAATATAAAATATGAGTAATTGAAATCCTTTTAGAATGTTTCTATCGCTCCATTCATTATGAAATTCTGATACAATGTAAAGAACAACTGTCAGAGTCACATTATGAATGGAGATGCATGGTTTTCATTGGACATCAAAGATATTCACTGTTTCAATGAAATTGTGTAATGTTATTATACAGTAAATAGTGATGTTATATTTTCTTGCACTGAGTTAAAGAATAAAATATCTGCTGACTTAAACAACATACAAAAGGAACTAGTGAGCATGTGTTGAAGTGCCTACAAATTGGCTTCTATTATGTTTTATAAGTACAAGAAAACATGTTGGAAATATTGTGGTTTTATGATATTCAACCCTTCACTACAGCTAGGTTGAAAACTTCTGGTTTATTCCTTTAGGTTTTGGTACACTCAGGGCAACTTAACATTCCTGTTTTTGTTTGCTTTGTAGCCTGGTCACTCAGTAGGGATGTTGGCTGCGGTGGAACATGGTCCTGTCCTCTGCAGTGACTCCAACATCCTCTGTCTCTCATGGAAAGGAAGAGTTCCTAAGAGTGAGAAGGAAAAGCCGGTGTGCAGAAGACGCTACTATGAGGAAGGATGGCTGGCGACCGGAAATGCGAGGGGTGTTGTTGGTGTGACTTTTACCTCCAGTCACTGCAGGAGGGACAGGAATACTCCACAAAGGATTAATTTTAATTTAAGAGGGCACAACAGTGAGGTTTGTGTTTCAAAGGAATTATTAGCATTTGGTACTGCTGCCACTGTCTATTGTAAAAGGTCCTGAATTTCTCAAATAAGGAAGACATTGCACTAAACCACAGTACTTCTAAATGTAGCCATGAATGAATGAGACTGTCAGTAAAGAATCGTAGGTTCTAGAATATATATATATATGACATTATTCAAATGTAATATTTAAATTACAGTATTACCAGCACTCTCATTACTGTTCTGATGCCCAGTCCACTTTTTTTTAAAGATGGTAATCACATAGGATTTTCAGAATAATACAAATTTGAAACAGTGATTATAATTGTATTTTAAACTATAGTACATCCACAAAACCAGGAACTGTCTCATATCTTCACTTGAAACAACAAGCGCTGTCTCTATGTAGGTCGTCCTTGTCCGCTGGAATGAGCCATTTCAGAAGCTTGCTACTTGTGATATGGAAGGGGGGATCTTTGTATGGATACAGTATGAGGGGAGATGGTCTGTGGAGCTGGTTAATGATCGGGGGGCCCAGGTAATGTCACATTTATGCAGTAATTTTTCTGTGTGTAGCAGTGACCTTTATTATATGATAAGTTAAATTGTATTGCATATTAAATATCATAAGCAAGAAAATCTAATGACAAAGATGTTGACCATTCTGGTCATTTATAGGTTTAAGAACATGTTAATGCCCAGTTTCTGGTCCGTCTCTTAGGTAAGTGATTTCACCTGGTCTCATGACGGCACCCAGGCCCTGATTGCCTACAGAGATGGCTTTGTCTTGGTGGGCTCAGTCAGTGGTCAGAGACATTGGTCATCTGAGATCAACCTGGAAAGCCAAATCACCTGTGGAATCTGGACCCCTGATGACCAGCAGGTAATGTATGGAGCACATGTAGTGTTTGAGTTAATCTGCAGTATTGGAATTAAAGGAGCTTCAAGTGATGCCAAAGTGATGAGGCACAGAAGAACCATTTGGGTTTCATAAAGACCACATTCACAGTTGATATGTGTGACAACAAACATCCCTATTAAAAGCATTAAAGGTTGTTCTATGCCATTGCTCCATTTAAAGAACCATTTAAAGCACTGTTATTTATTAAGTGTCAGGAAATCATGAATATACACGTGTTTACTTGTGTGCTTGTAGGTGTTGTTTGGAACAGCAGATGGTCAGGTGATTGTCATGGACTGCCATGGTCGTATGCTTGCTCATGTCCTGCTACATGAATCAGATGGCATTGTTGGCATGTCCTGGAACTGCCCTGACTTCCTGGTGGAAGACAGTACTGAGAGTGATACAGACTCTGATGAAAATGCCCCGAGTCAAGGTACGAATTTGCCATGATTATAAATAATCATGTGTTCCATTATTATTTCTGCTGCTATTCTTAACCACAGATAGATTATACAGATGCTGGCACAGACACCATTGAAGTGTCTGTCTGATTTGTTTTGTTGCTTCAGCTCACTCTAAAACTATCTTTCCTTTCAAGTCCGTAATGTGAAGCCACTCCTCACAGTAAGCTTCATATCTGGAGACATTAGTCTAATGAACAACTACGATGACCTTTCGCCCAACATAATCCGCTCAGGACTAAAAGGTAAAGCCGTAGAGGTCTCAACTGAAGCTTATTTTGTGCATGAATCTCATTTAGGGGTTTCAGTTATACAACAGTGATATCTGTCCATTGTTAAACCATGTGATGGGATGAATCAACACAAATTCCTGGCAGATTGCTCTATACAGCATAATCCACTCAAGCTGTTCTTGTACAGATGTGGAGGTGCAGTGGTGCTCTCAGGGAGACTTGTTAGCTGTAGCTGGAATGGAGAGACATGGGCTCCCTTCGGATTCAGCCTGTGCCTCCATCATGAGAAATGCCCTAGTCAAGTTCTACAACGTTCAAGGGGAACATATATACACTTTGGAAACACCTGCACAGGTGAGCTCAGTCATTTGTCTTTGAGCATGAAGGTTGATAATACACTGATTGCATCAATCATCAGTTTCAGATAACTAGAAAAACTCTAAGCAAAGGTTGGGCAAAAAATCTAATTTGCACAATTTCCCCCCTAATCCAAAGGCAGTCTGTCAGCTGAGGCATGTTCAGTGCTTATGCTAATGCAGCTGACACGCAATGGGCTCTTATTCCACACCATTTAGCAAACTGCATACTTAAATGATCACACACGATCCTCAAACTGTTATTGGTATGATTTGGATGTGAGGTTTCTGACTGTATGACATACTATTTCTCACTAAAGTACATTTGCAGAAACCATTTTTAAAGATGACAAGTTTTGTCCATTTCTATTTAGAATGTACGAACTAAGAGATTCTGGGCTGGTGTCCAGTAATTTTATTCACATATCTGTTTATACTGATACTGATGTTTAGTACCAATCAAATGTTTGGACACACCTGGACAGAATCTGTTAGAGATGATGCTACTTTTTTGGTATTGATATTAAGTCTTAGGTATTATCTAAATGCAGTGTAGACTGTGTGGACATGTATTGTTTGTTCAATGTTTCTATTGAAATCAAGAGTATTAAAAAGAGTTTATCCTGTTGTTTCTACTCTGTGGGCTGCATGCAGGCCCTTAAGCTTGGAAACCTCAATATTTTGCATATATCCAATTAATACATCCATATTAAAATATATTGTATGAATCAAAATACTTTTTATTAATATTTGTAATTACAAATATACATAATCTAAACCACTTTATTTTTAAATCCACAATACATTTCCATTTGGTACTAGAGAGCCACATTTTTTTCATGGTTTAAACTGTAAATATTTCTGGATAATTTGATCAATAAAAATGCTCTAAAATCTGCTTGAAATTTAAGAGCATTTTTGGCTTTTCTTGTTAAGTTACCATTTTCGTGATGTTTTTCATTGGATAGTGACAATTTGTTTAAATATGTTTAAAAAGAAAGGATTTAATGGGGTTTTCATTTTTTTTCACATGATTGTATGCACACTTATAAACTGTAAAAATCAGACTACTATCCACATTAAATAAAAGTACGTAATTTGTTTTATGGTTAAAATGCATAATTGTATATTATTTTTCATTTTTATGTAAATGTCAGAAAGTGTCAAAAACCATTTCTTGCCTCCACACACAGCCTTTACTGATCAATAATTTAGGTCAAGGGGAAAGATTGTGTAAATTAGATTTTTCTCTGTACGATTGCTTTAAATTTGTATTTTATTTCACATGATCGTATAATTAAAATGACTCCTAAATAATTACCATCCCCCTCTGTAAGAATCACTGGTAGACCAATAGACAAATACAGTGTGGCTGTTCTTATTTCAGAGGCCTATCACCACTATCTGCTGGGGTCACCGGGACTCACGTCTGTTTCTTGCGTGTGGGCCAGCGCTATATGTTGTGCGTGTGGAGCACAGGGTGGCCAGCCTCCAGCTGCTGTGTCAGCAGGGCATTGCCAGTGCCCTGAGAGAGGAGAGAGATGTGGGTAAACTGAACATGCCTTCCCTCCTCAGTTCCTACGTTACCAGTGCATTCATCCCAACTATCAAGGTGACTAACTTTGTATACTGTATCCACAATATCAGATATTAATTTAAATAGCTGCAGGTCAGAATAATTCTGGATGGATGGTTCTGTATTTTCTATCTACAGCCTCCTATTCCTGATCCAAACAACATCCGCGACTTTGTCAGCTACCCCACAGCGGGGAATGAGAGGTTACACTGTACTATGAAGCGTGCAGAGGAGAATCCAGAGGCTGGAGGGCCCTGCTATACCCTCTATCTGGAGCACCTAGGAGGTCTGGTACCTATACTTAAAGGTCGCAGAATCAGCAAACTGCGCCCAGAGTTTGTTATAATGGACCCCAAAATGGACAGCAAAACAGGTGGAGTTGAATTTATTGACCACAGTTATGTTCAGGGCTGAACGGACTTGGATGCTACTAGGATGGTCCTACTAACATAAATTTGTTATTGAATTCCAGATGAAGTCTGTGTGAATGGGATGATATCCTACATGACTGACAGCTGTAACTGCTCTGACTCTAGTGACATTGAGTTGAGTGATGAGTGGGTTGGAAGGAAGTCACCAAAGCTTTCCAGAGGAAACAGGTCCCCTAAACTTCCCAGGTATAATGTTGGGTATGCTCTTACTCACATCATGAAACATACATCAATGACATATAATATAAATTGCTGAGTTTAATATTATTTTAGTTCACGTGCGTAGTTGTAGCTATTGACATTGACAGCACTTAAATGAATAGTAGTGTATATAAAAAATAGACAAAGGAATTACAATATTGTAAAAATATTATTCAGAATGATTTTGTTTAGAATTAAATAAATGGTAAACTTGTGTATTTTAGATTCAATACATGTAAAGTGGCATAGCGCAAACCTTACTTTTTGTCTCAACTCAAGCTCTTAGAGTCT
The DNA here is from genome assembly GCA_034509495.1 of Acestrorhynchus altus. Lineage (NCBI taxonomy): Eukaryota > Metazoa > Chordata > Actinopteri > Characiformes > Acestrorhynchidae > Acestrorhynchus > Acestrorhynchus altus. The sequence goes on from CM067513.1 coordinate 9,861,199, forward strand.
GGAGGAAGAGTGGAGACAATGGGGAGCAATGTTGTCTGCTGGTATTGGTCCACTGTGTTTAATCAAGTCCAAAGTCCACATAGAGTCCACTAGATGATTTTTGAGTATTAAGACTAGGCGCCTGCCCAAAGTGCCAAAACATCTTATATATCTATTGAAATGTTCTAATAATTTGAGCAACTGGATTTCTGATTTTCATAAGGTTTAAGCCATACTGAAACAAAAAAGGCTTGAAATATTGACTGTTGCATATATAAAATAGTTTTTAAGTTTCTTGGATGAGTAAATATCAAATATAACAGTTCATATTATGAACTAGAATATCTATGTATATACAGTATATCAGTGAAACTACAGATTTTCTTATCTCCTTTGATTGTGTTTTATTAAACAGAATCAATATGGAATCAAGAAAGTCTCCAAAACTTGCCCAAGCATCTCAAGAAATGTCCAGGTCACCAAGATTACCAAAGAAACCTACCATACGGTCTCCAAGTCTCACTCGCAGGGAATTTCCTGTAGATGGAATGAATGAGGTAGTAGAACTTTAATCTTTGAAAACTGAATTCTGTTCTTTTTAACTAATCCATTTTTAAATATATATCTGTTTGTCCTACAGCATAATTATCTGGCTCAAGTCACGTCTAACATTTGGGGCACAAAGTTTAAGATTGTGGGACTTGCCTCATTTTTGCCAGCAAATTTGGGAGCAGGTAAATTGAAAACTTAGTGGAAATCTCAGGGCACGTTTTTAGGAACTATTGTGTTAGTGTATCATTGATATCATTGTCTTCATTCTGTTACAGTCATCTATAAAACCAGTTTGTTGCACTTGCAACCACGCCAGATGACAATCTATCTACCAGAGGTTCGTAAAATTTCACCTGACTTTATGAGTCTACCAGTCTTCAACCCTAATGTGTTTAGTGAAGACGAAGATGATTTACCAGGTAAACATTCTATAAACATTCATCTATCACATTCTCTAAAAATTGACTGAATTATTAAATGTCAGAATGTATGGACTATTAATACAGCGCCGTGATTTTTTTATATTTTTTTTTAGTGATGGGACCCTCTGGGGTGTCAGGTGATAATCCTCCCTGCACAGTTAATATTCCAATCGCTCCTATACATAGTCCTGCTCAAGCAATGTCTCCCACGCAGAGTATAGGACTTGTCCAGTCTCTCCTGGCAAATCAGAATATCCAACTTGACGTCTTGACCAACCCTACGGCCACTGCCGCTGCAGCCGCTGCAGCAGCAGCAGCAGCCAGTGCAACAGTTCCTGATCACGGTCCAGACAATGTGACCGCACAGTACACTGTACCAACAAGATACTCCAGCCCTGGACAAGTCATTTTCAGTGGCCTAGAAATGGGTAACCTTTTGAGTGGGACGCTTCCCCCTCCACCACATCATTTGCCACCACAGCCACATCAGCAGCGCCAGCAGCAACAGGAAGACCATCATCAAGCATCTAAACATCAGACTCAAACACAACAGCAGCATCTGAAGTTACAACAACACCAACAAGCACAGCAACAGCACCAACAACCAATGCAGCAGCATCAACAGCACATGCAGCACCAACAGCAGCTGCAAACTCAGCATCATCAACAAATTCAGCAGCACATCCAACAGCAGCAACAGCTTCAACAGCAGCAACAGCAACAACAGCTTCAGCAGCATCATCAGCAACTGCAGCAGCAGCAGCAACAACTGCAGCAGCAGCAGCAACAACTGCAGCACCATCATCAGCAAATGCAGCAACAGCAGTTGCAGCAGCAAGTGCAGCAGCATCAGCAAGTGCAGCAGCAGCATCAGCAGCAAATACAACAGCAGCACCATCAGATGCAGCTCCAGCATGAGCAAATGCAGCAGCAGCAGCAACAAATTCGCCAACAAATTCAAGAGATGAGGCAGCAGCAGCAACAGCTTCAACAACAGCATCAACAAATACAACAGCAACATCAACAGATGCAAAGGCAGCATCAACAAATGCAGCAGCAGCTCAAGATGCAGATATCGTTGCCACCCCCTCCAACAGCATACACTCCCATTTCCATGCATCAGCTCCAGATGATGCCCCAGATTCCCCATCCAGACCAACCACCAGACAGAGTAGAGCAGACACTCACTCTGAAGGCCCCTTCTAGGCCACAGTCGTTTATTGAAAGTGATAACTCTCTTGAGATTCAAATGCGTAAAATGAATCCTCCCCCACCATATCCAGGGACAGTGGTGTCCGCAGCACCTGCTGTTCCCCCTACAGCTCCTCCAGTCCTCATTAGTAGTAGTGACAATTCTAACACACTGTCACCAGACTCATGCTTAACTAAGGACGAGTTCTCACTTCATCCAGTGGGCCTCCAGTACCCGACTCCTTTGGGTTATGAAAGGATAACAACTTTTGACAGCAGCGGGAATGTAGAGGAGGTGTGTCGGCCAAGAAGACGTCTCATACGGAACCAGAACGCCTATGGTATTCAAGGAATGGGCAGTTCAGCTACACTGAAAGTCACCTCATCTGAAAACAAGAAGGTCCAACTTCCCTATAGCTCTGCGACCCTCAGCCGCCTTTCGTTGCCTCGATACTCTATACCAAGTGGAGATCCACCTCCATACCCTGACCCTGCTAACCAGATCAATGTCATTAGGAGTCCTTCACAAAGGCTCGACAGCAGTCTTATCCATGCTACTCTGCGACGGGATCGCAGAGAAAATGCTTTGAAGATTTCTCAAATGGTAGACTCAGTGAGGACTTTACCAACCAAATCAAAGGTTAACAGTGCCCTTGCACTTTCTTACCAGCCCAGGATCCCCACGGCTTTGTACACTTGCACTCAGTGCAGCAGTAACAGCAGCAGCACTAGTGTAAGTGTCAGTGGTGGAGGGAGCAACAGCAGTGGCATTGCAGGGGGAACTGTTGTACGGCAGGACTTTCCCCCTGGCAAAGGGGCCCAACATAGTACTATAATTGTGCACTCCAAAAGTGCTTCACCTCTGGCATCACAGTCTTCATACAACTTACTGAGTCCAGTGGAAAACAGTCGAGATAGGACTGTGTACATCAACTCTGCCTTTACGGAAGACGAGACACTAAACCAGCAATGCCATTTGGAAAAATCGGTACGCCATTTGACACTCGGCGATGTCAATTTAACAGTAAAACGACCCCCTCCTTATCAGTGGGACTCCCCTGCTTCAGACCAAATGTGGATGCCCCAGGATCAAAATATGCTAACTAGTCCCCCAGGACCTCACAAACCACCCCAACTTTTACTCAGCCAAGCACAGCATTTAGACATAACTCGAATGCCTTTTCTTCTTTCAACAAAGCCTCCCTCCAGCCCTAGTGCTATGACCCTGCCATCAACTTACCAGATTTCACTCTCCCCCTTTCCCCCTGGAATGGGGCATGGTGGACCTCAACTCCAGTCTTTGCAAAGTCCTCAACAGGCATGTGGGACTAGTGATATGGTAACATCAGTTCCATTTAGTCCGCAGGATCCAGGGCTGGTTTTGCCCCCAGGTTATGCAAATAATATGGCCAATCTAGCTTGTTGCCCACTGCCACCCATGTACCCTGGTGCCAGCTCATGCACCAACCTTCAGCTGCATCCAGTGGCCTTACATCCTTGGAGTACATACAGTGCTTGCCCTCCCATGCAGGACCACTCCGCAACTTTACCAAGTAAAATGCATCAGGGTTTGGAGAAGCCTGTTCTTTCACCTCCGCCACCACCTCCTCCGCCACCTCCTCCACCACCTCCCCCGCCTCTCCCTCCTCCTCCTCCTCCAGCCGAACTCATGAACCATCAAAGCACCTCAGAGGTGTTGGCAGACTCTGGTGAGAGTTTTCAGGAACAGTCTTCTCTTAATGAGAGTCCAGTACCACAGGGGGCAGACAGGTTCAGTAAAAAAAGTCGCAAGAGACTCGACAGCAGGGCAGAAGAAGCTAACATGTCCACCGTTTCTGAGAGCAAATCAAAAAAGGAAGGCCGTGCACTGTCTGACTTTAACTCTCTCATATCCAGCCCAAGGCTTGGGGTCAGAGAGAAAAAGAAGCCTAAGGGACAGAAGGAACAGTTGAACAAGGCCAAAAAGTTGAGTAGGACCACAAATGAATTCCAAGACAGCTCGGAAAGTGAGCCTGAACTTTTCATTAGTGGCGATGAACTAATGAATCAAAGCCAGAGCAGCAAGAAAGGTTGGAAGAGTAAACGCAGTCTGCGCACAGCAAATGAATTGGAGGAGATCAAGTGTCGCAAGGCAAACGAGAGAGAGGATCGGGGTCTTGGCAGCCAGGGCTTTGTGTATGTCATGGCCAACAAACAGCCGTTGTGGAATGAAGCCACGCAAGTCTACCAACTTGACTTTGGTGGAAGAGTGACACAGGAGTCAGCCAAAAACTTTCAGATAGAACTTGATGGACGACAGGTAAGACTTTGAAGTCCTATCCATTTTGAATATTTTGAGCAGTCTTATCCATTACATTTCACATTGTCATTATCAGTTGTCAGTAAGGTTTATTACCCTTGATAAGGTACATCTTTCCCAAATCCAAGACATGCGCCTGGTGTTGTGTAATGCTCTTTTGCATATTAACGGTCATCCCAGATTTTAAATAATGATTTTGTTTACAGGATGATGTTTACTTTGTGTTCATGCATTTACATTTCTGTGACTGTTTTATTTTGATCTTCTATTTTAGGTGATGCAGTTTGGCAGAATTGATGGTAACGCATACATCCTAGATTTTCAGTACCCATTCTCAGCTGTGCAAGCTTTTGCTGTCGCCTTGGCCAATGTGACTCAGAGGCTTAAATAAGGGACAGTTCCAGCCATCTTACCAAGACAGCACAGTTAATGTTTGCTGATTGCTCATTGTGAAAAAGGATGTGCAAGGCTCTGTGTTGCCATAATATGGTAGTCTACTGCTTGTGTTGTGCTGGGACATGCAAGAAACAGTCACGGGGAACTTGACGTAGTTTGCTTTGGAGGGTTGAAAGTACAGAAATGGTCAAAATGCTCATTTATTAGTGCTTTTTTTTAAACTCACATTTGAGAACAAAAATAGCAAGTTGAAAGACTGTCGGAGAACTTCTTAAAAAATAATTGAATGAAAAAGATAGTAGAGATCAGTTCCTAGTTTGATTTGGATTATTTTTTCTTTTAGTGTGTATCTGTATGTGTTTCATAACATTGATATACAGTATGAAAGGCTAAATAAAATGATGTGCATGCAAGATGAATACCAGTTTTGGGATTCCCTTGAGGACCTTTGCTGTAGGTTGTTTTTCCAAGTGTGAACTGTGTTATGAATTTGACACATTATTTATCATTGTCTACAAAGGGGATAATGCCATGAGTGGAAATTTATTGTGACTTTTGTCTATTGCTGGGGTGCCTAACCCTGCTCCTGGACCTCAACCCATCCTGCAGAGTTAAGCTCCATCCCTAAAACTGAATTCACTTAATCAAAAATACAGGAACCTGCCAAATGAGGTTCCATTTAAAAGGTGTAAGATATTGTGAATTTAGGGTTGGAATGAAACTTTGTAGGATGATGGAACTTCCTAAGTAAAGTTGGGCAGCCCTATTAAGTTTAGTCATACATCAACCATACTAACTTACACGTTAATGTGCCATTACATCCACATTTCTCATAGTTCATATGTGTCTTACGTTTTTTAATACTAAATATCTCATCTTTCTTTGCTGTGTTCTTAGCACTGTGTTATGGTAGCAGTTTTCCCTGTAGAACTCTTAACTAGATGTTTGGAGAACATTTGAATAATATCATTTCAATCACTGTAATGCATATATTTACCATACAACCACCAGATCGGAAAATATCACTACATTCTATAAATGTAAAGTTAGTTTTTGTTTGGTTTTTGAACAGTGTCCACAATGACACTAATATGAAATTTGTTAAAATGTGTGATTAATTTGGCACTCTAATTTATCAAACCATTATTCAACTAGACCTGGAGTACCTATTGATAGAGGTAATACTTCAAAGGGTGGAAATGAGAGTGCACTTATTACTAAATGACGGTATTGCTCATGGGTGGGATATGGCTCTTTCGGGATGTGCCAGTGGGAGTTCTGGGCTGATGCAGATATCCAAATTGTTTATGTATGTATCGACAAAGGCAGATCATTTGGATAATTTGTCACAACTGAAGAAATGTAAGATTGATTTCTGTAGGGTTAGAGAAGAGAATTAGGAATAAAATTCCTGATATTTCAGTATAGGAGGACAGCATCACCTAAACATTCTGCTCTGCCTGAGTGCAATAAGTACATCATCATGTACTGGTTTGAAAAAGCATCTCTCTGATGCCATCATTTAACACAAACATCTGCCGATATTGATATGATTCTCATATTGTGCAACCCTCCATTTTTCTCATTATCCTTAAATAAGATCCAATGTAATCTTTTTTTGTTTTTTGTTTGTTTGTTTCATCACACTTTGTAGAAAGAAAACTTGCCTATCTATTTGACCAGATTTTATTTTTAATTTATTTGTTAATGGGGCAGCTTTCTGGCCACCAATTAAGAGTAATTACACTGGCAATCCTTTCAGTCTTCTAGGTTGTTCCTAGTCTGGAAGACTGATGTATGTTGATTATAATCATTGAGTAAAAAAAAAAGTAAACATTTTTGTTTTGTTTAATTAGCAGTTACGTATATTCACATCTTTATTAAATTTGATCTGTTTTGTTCATTTTCTATTTCTGATGTAAGCTAAATGTTTGCTGAGAGTTACTGTGTTGACAGATGATGGCTGATACGAGCATTCTCTTGTTCTTGGTGTTGTATATGCTTTGATGATTTGCAAATGCAGCAATTTCTAATTCTATTATACTGGTTTCTTCAGGCCCAGTTTGAATTGTGTGGAATGTGAGGCTTTAACTGTGCTATTGCTTTATTATTGTAATGTACAATAAACCATGAGAAGCTTGTCATATTAACTCAAGGATGTTTCTCAAGCAGGTGAACCAACATGATGTTTATCAGTTATCAATTTATCAAGATGGTGCTTATTAGTTTATATCCATTTCACTTGTATTTATTCACAATCTTTACCGAAATGTACATAGTTTGTACATACATTACCTACACAAGCCTCACACCTCGCAGACTGGGGTACTTAATGTGTGTATTATCAAAGAAGTCTACAGGCCATACAGGCCTCTCTAATTCTGCCATTCATCTAGTCTGCAAGACACACAAAGCAGACATTTTATGAGCTTCCAGAGAGTCCAGACTTTTGAAATGATCATAACTTCGTAGTGAAGGAAACACATGAATTACAAATGGCAGATAAAAAAATGTCAGCAATGCACAATGAATATTTATAGACACTGATCAGTTTTATTTAATGTGTATGATTTTTCTCTCATTAGTTTTTATAGTGTAGGTCTTCTCTCATGTTTATATGCTTTCAGCTTTGTGATTCATCCTAAAGCCATGTGACTAGATTCCACAAGCTTACTTATTACTTGTGTTGAACTGTTAACCATGTATTGTTACTATAGTCTGTCGGAAACAGAACATAAACTAATTCATGGATTATTAAAAGTGCAGGCTCTATATGAATTGAGCCTTTGTTGATTTACAAACTTGACTGAACAACATTGTCAACTTTGACCGGGGCCCCCAAGCAAAAAAAAAAACAACTGGATTTTCTCGTCCTTACAGTGTCATGAGAATGTGCAGCATATAGCTGCAATATATAACCCTTGATATTTTGGTCCTCATTTCTTTTAGAGTAGAGACCTCTCAAAAAATACCAATTCTTTCTTTAAGCAGTTAATTAAATATCTCTGTTTTATTAACCTGATGCTGAAATGGTATCATTGATGGTGAAAAAAAAAAAAAGTTGAAAATGATGGTATAGCACTGGAACTACTTTTCCGTCTGCCCTCTATCTCTGATCTTCACACAGCCACACAGGGACACAGCATAGTTAATTAAAGTAAATAGTTATTTCACTAAACATAATTTATTTAACACTAATGTATTACTGGTTTACAGTGGAGAATGAAGAATTTCTTTTTTCCATGCTCGAGAAGCTTTAAATGCTTTGGTAATGGAGTTATGAAATAAATCAAGTTTGGGAGAAGTCCACACCAAAACACCTCTCCTCAACTGCATGACATGAAAAATACCACCTCTCCCTTCTCATGAAGAAGTGCAATATCACTACTCAAAACATTTGTTGAGGCAGCTCCGCATTTGAGGCAGCACAAATGTAATTGGTTTAGAGAATAACTATTTAAAATAACCAGTAGGTGATTTCAAAATATGTCTCTGTTCTTCAGGGCTTTATATGTGCCTTAAAGTTGTGGGATTTAGGTTTTTTTTTTTTTTAAGAAAATAATTTTAAAACAAAATGTCAAACAGAATCGAGCACCTTTCATGCAAGACATTCACATCTGTAGCTCTGAGGAGCTGATACTTGTCTTTAAAGCTCAGCCTACTAGTTGTCTAAACCGACTGCATTGGCAGAGCTGCCTTCAGAACCATTTTGAGTAGTGATTTTTCAAATGAGCAAATACTCGCACCCCACCACCACCCCAGCTCGTCCTTGTCTCGTAAATTCTATGCTCTGTCCTTACTTGACAAAAAGAGGCCAGGTCCAAGCATCATCAGCCAAAGCCACCCGGAATTTTCTCATATTCCCCTTCCTTTAACCACCATGAGCGACTTCCACAATTCGCAAAATGCTTTATACATATAATAGTATACATACATTATTTGGCCTCCCTTGTCTCTCAAGGCAGTCTTAAATCTTCATGGCATGGATTCCACTCACTGTTGGAAACATTACATTGAGATTCTGGTCGATGTTGGCATGAATGTGTTACACAATTCACAGATTTATCAGGAGCATTCTCAAGCTGTCAATTTCCCCTTCTCCAATATCCCAAATGTGTTTTATTAATTTCAGGTTCTGTGACTGGAAAGGTCATCATAAAAAATTGTTGCAGACATATTTCTATATTCATAGATGTCTGGCATGTTGCATTATATCCGATGCCATGAGGAGAGACACTATTTCTGTATGTTTCTGTATTCTCAATAAATATTACCCATATCAGTCTAAAGTTAGAATCACTGTTCCTGGTAACCTTTAGCACTGCAGTCTGACACTTCTGACACAGTCTGACACAACAATTCATGCAATGATCAGTGTAACTGTAGACTTCCTGTCAACTTAAACGTATCTGTCCATGGCATCTAAAAATGTGAATTAGAATTGGTTGACCATCCCTGTGGTCCACTGCACTGCAGAACATTTAGACCGTTTAGATGAGTGTGGGATGTGTGGACACAGACAGAGCCTTTCTGACTGTTTGATTAGAATTGTTTTCCAACTAGCCCCGCCTCCCGCACTACAATTGACTCGCAGGTCATAGTAGGAAGTTTTATGAGGGGCGTGGCAGCCAATCCGAATGCAGGGGGCGTGGCTTGGGATTTGCGTGGAGAAGCTGTTGTGTTTCCTTACTTACCGGCTGAAGTGAGGGGCACGAAGGGTTCAGAGAAAGTCTGTGGCTGTTTATAGTGTAGACCTCAATGGGCGACATGATTACAAATGCTGATCAGCTGACAGGTCGGTAAACGTGTAATAAATCTGTTTATTCAGCACGTAAGGCTACATTTACTGTCTACTGACTAAATGTCAACCATGGATCTCAGATATAGGCTAGAAAGTGTGCACTTCTCTCGTGTGTTGTAATGCCTAATGAGCTTAATCTTAACACATATCATGAAAAACATGTCTTGGGGGATCTAGGAAATATCTTGGGGGGGGGGGGGGTCTAGGACACATGTCAAGGTTCAAGGTTCGCTTTATTCGTCACATACATAGTTATACACAGTACAACATGCAGTGAAATGCTTTTTTACACCTGTCTGCACCCACAGATCAATAGGGGGAGAAGGTAGAGAGAGCGTAAACAGAATAAACAGTATAAACAGGGTACACAGAATAAATGTGTGCAATATGAACAGAAAAGTAAGAAGACTAACTAAATAACTAAACTCTGAGACTTAAGTGATTATGAGGAAGGAAATAATTTAGTGAGGTGGGTGTGTGAATAGTTCCAGTTGTGAGAGATGTATAAAGCGCCAAGTGCAATGTTTTGCTACATGATATTGTAGGAATAGAGTGCTGGTGAATATGTGAGTCCATTGGTGATTTATGAGAGTTCAATATGTGAGATGTGGGATTTGGGCTAAGAGTGGACTTGGATCTGGTTCAGAGTTCGAATAGCCTGAGGGAAGAAGCTCAGTCTCATCCTTTCTGTGGTGGATCTCAATGAGCGGAACCGCTTCCCTGATGGCAGCAAAGTGAAAAGCCCATTGTTAGGATGACTGAGGTCCTTCACGATCTTCATAGCTTTCGACCAGCACCGCTTGTTATAGATAGTCTACAGATCTGGAAGTGTTGTCCTCATGATGCGCTCAGCAGAGTGCACCACTCTCTGCAGGGTCTGTCTGTCCCGTTTGGTGCTGGACATGTCTTGGGGGGGATCTAGGATACAAGTCTTGGAAGGGATCTAGGATACGTGTCTTGGAAGGGATCTAGGATACGTGTCTTGGAAGTGATCTAGGATACATGTCTTGGGGGGGATCTAGGATACATGTCTTGGGGGGGATCTAGCAAACATGTCTTGAGGAGATCTAGGAAACGTCTTGGAGCGGATCTAGGAAACATGTCTTGGAGCGGATCTAGGAAACATGTCTTGGAGCGGATCTAGAAAACATGTCTTGGAGCGGATCTAGAAAACATGTCTTGTGGGGATCTAGGAAACATGTCTTGGGGAGATCTAGGAAACATGTCTTGTGGGGATCTAGGAAACATGTCTTGGGAGGGATCTAGGAAACATGTATTGGGGGGATCTAGGAAACATCTTGTCCTGTTAGTTTATTTCTTTCTCTGTAACACACAGATTGCTCTGGACCCCCAGAGTCCACTAGCCCAAAGTTGACCCGTCAACAGATCCTAACTCTAATTGCAATGGCATCTATAAACTTCAGCTCAATGATCTGCTATTCAATTCTGGGCCCGTTCTTCCCACTCGAGGTCAGTTGCACCCTTTTGTACTGTAACATAAGATTTAGTCAATTTGCTTGGCAAAACAGATTTTTCAGCAGGCTTCAACTGGATGGTTGTTTCAATTGAGTACCTGTTTCACACAGGCAGAGAAGAAAGGAGTCAGCCAAGCAGTCATTGGGTTGATATTTGGGTGCTATGCGTTCTGCACACTGATTGGATCTTTAGTACTGGGTAAATATGTAAGTTGTTTCCCCAGTTTGGATGAATAAATGGGTTTAGGTTACAAATACTCTTTTAAGAATATTTTGCTTCATCAATGTAATTTTATTCCTTTTAGATTGTTCAAATCGGGGCCAAGTTTATGGTAAATGCAGGCCTGTTTGTTTCAGCTGGATGCACTGTAATCTTTGGGTGAGTAGTCCTGAACTGTCCTCAAGCTTTCTGTGGACACCTCAGTAGCTTTTAGCATCTTCATTATTAATCATTAGTATGGCCTGACCAAAATAAGTCTGTGGCCAATAGTGATTTTAAGAGGCTAGAAACTATGACCAATACTATTGGCCAAAATAATTGTATATATTGTTGCTGTCAAAACAAAAACTTCTACATTTTTGCTGTATTTGATTTTGAAACTGGTAATTCTTCTTTATAATATATCAGAATTTAATGATTGATGAATGGACAAATACAATCATCATAATAAAATAGTTTTACAAAAAATAATTAAAAATAAATAAATTATATAAAAAAAAAAAATATATATATATATATATATATATATATATATTAGAGAGAGAGAGAGAGAGAGAGAGAGAGAGAGAGAGAGAGACAGACAGACAGACAGACAGACAGACAGACAGAGAGAGAAGGTCATACATCTCATATCTCATTAATGTAACAATGGGCTGTCAAAGTGATTGTAATGTAGACCAAAGATGGTCTGTCATTGTACAAAATTGCACACCACACCCTGACAACAGAAACTGTAGACTGACTCCAAAACAGTCTGCCATGACACCATTGCAATCAGTTAATTTCTTCTGGCTGCAACTGTTTTTGTATATGTAAATACACACACACACACACACACACACACACACACACACACACACACACACACACACACACTTACACACCTTTGTCTGGTTAATCAACAGAATTTTACTGTTTACTGTTGTTCACATCATAATTTCTGGTTCCAAATGTTAATTGAACCGTGATTTGCAATATCCCTTTGGGAATAAAAAAGAATTTCTGATTCTGATGATGACATTCTGTGATTCTGTGTTAAATTAATCAGTTCAGTCTGTATTGCTGTCATACAGTCATACCTCATTGAGCAATCCAGTAGTAGGAGGTTGTGAACAAAGGTGTCGGTCATCTGGAAATTCTAAATGATATTTCTACAGACAGATAAAGTCAGACATTCTGTATATTAGCTAATATGTCAGCCAGGCTCTACACAACATATGCTGCATGTAGTATCAGTAAGGTTCATTAATATTGGCTCTGTTTTAACATCTTTGTTTTTGTTTTCTTTCCCCCGATTCACAGTTTCCTGGACAGAGCTCCAGAAGGAACAGCTTTCATAGTGCTCTGTTTTGTCATAAGATCTGTAAATGCAGTGGGGTTTGCTGCTGCAGTAACATCTTCTTTTGCTGTCTCAGCAAAGGTTTTCCCCCACAATATTGCAACTATTCTGGTGAGTTTTAGTCACCACTTGTTTTCCAACATAGCCATGGAATTTAGGAGATAACTGTGCACTGTTTAACTCATACAATAGTACCATTAAGGCTGAAGTTATTGGAATGCTTCATTGTTTTGGAGGAACATCTCTAGACAAGGTTCTCATGAGATCAAAAAATGTTTACCATTTCTGTTTTCATTATGTTTCTTTTGTATTTGTTTTCATTCAAATGTCTAAATTCATAGCCATATATCTTTAGTGTGTTAGTGCATTAATATGAAATTCAAATTTTACAGGGCTTTATGGAGATTTTTACAGGAATTGGACTCATACTGGGACCACCATTTGGAGGATGGATGTATCAGTCATTTGGATATGAAATTCCCTTCATAATTCTGGGATGTCTTCTGTTTCTGACTGTTCCCTTAAACATGTGGATTTTACCCACCTTTGGTTGGTGAAACATTTGCTAACAGTCTTCTTATGCCCCACTTTGTGTGTGTGTGTGTGTGTGTGTGTGTGTGTGTGTGTGTGTGTGTGTGTGTGTGTGTGTGTGTGTGTGTGTGTGTGTGTGTGTGTGTGTGTGTGTGTGTGTGTGTGTTTTTTTAAGAATCACTTTGGTCTTGATAGTCATTTTACTAAAATCGCACCACTATTATCCAAATTATCACACTACTTATTGTAATGACCACTGTGAGTGAATAAACAATAGGACTTCATCTTATAACCCCTCACACTCTTCAAATTAGTTAATCTGTGTATCAGGATTGGGACCAATCCAGGCATATTTGAATAGATCAGGTATTGGCTCTTATATCAAATTCACATCCAATTCATTTCCAATTCTCTGTTTTATCCTCTGTATACAGAGCATTGTCTGTCTCTCAGAGACAGCAGTTGTCAGAAACGTCTCAGTAGGTAAATAAAAGAGTTTAGACTGTGTGGAATATGACTGTTTTACAGCAGAACATGAAAAAGTAACTGAAAACATAACATATCTCAAACTATATGAAGCCATCGTGGAAACAGAGCACAAACATATTTGACTCCAGTGTATTAAAGGCACTAGGAGCTCATTGGTCAGGAAGGTCAGGCAAACTGGTTTATAAGATATTAAACACACTATAAAACAGTATTTTTAAGAGAAATTGCTTCTAAATGAAATAAATAAGTCCAGAATGTCTGATTTTATGTCTGTATTAATTGGTAGCACGTTATCTAAACTGTGGGGCTGTTTTATAAATATAAACACAAAGATTAGATCAGCTCAATATCGGCTGGAACTGGTAAGTGGAATGGATGGAAAAATAACTTGAACCCTGCTTTGAGTGTGACCATTGTATGTAAGCTTGGCACAGATTCTTAATAAATTCTTTATGATCATTGGTTTGATTAATATGTAGAAAATATGTCTGTGCTTATCTTCCCTCTCAGATGCTGTTGCAACACAGACATCTTTCTTCAGGCTGTGTTCCAAAGTAAAGATCATTCTCATTTGTTTTGTGATATTCACACTCAGCTCAGGAATCGGCTTTCTGGATGCAACGCTCTCATTATTTGCCATGGAAAGGGTAAATATGATTGAATCTTTTCACATTAACACAATTATTAAATTAAATTAAATTGCATTAACAAAAATTGCGTGTTTAGAACACAAATTTGACAACATTCAGACCAAACTAATGAAAATGTAAATGGTAATGGTTTGGTAATAATACCATCAGTAAATTACATTCTCTTATAACTCAAACTGCTAATTCTGTAGTAAGACACAAGTGCTAAAACTGCTTCTTCACCTTCTATGTGAGCAGTTTAGCCTGGGCACTGGATCTGTGGGTCTGCTTATGATTGGGGTTTCAATACCATATGGCGCTGCTTCCCCTTTGTTTGGAATAATCAGCGATAAGTATCCAGTAAGCAAATTCTATATATGGGTTCCTTTTGAGGTGGACCTGTTTAAATTCTCATACTGTTTATTTCTGCATTGGTTTTGCAGTCTATAAGGAGATGGATGATGGTGGGAGGAGGAATGGCCACAGCAGTTAGCTTTTGTTTGCTTGGTCCTGTTCCTATTTTCCATATTAACAGGTAAACATATAACCCAGTGTTTCCCAACCCTGTTCCTGGAGCCACACCTGCCCTACACATTTTAGCTTTAACACACCCCTTGCAACTCTGAAGGGCTTGTTAATGAGCTGATTAGTTGAATCAGGTGTGTGGGGAGCAGGGTAAGCTCTAAAACATGCAGAGCAGGTGTGCCTCCAGGAACAGGGTTGGGAAACACTGATAGAACCAACCCATCCATGTGGAATTACGGATGCTATTCCAGGTCGGAGCTCATTTTACTTTTATATTTCTTTAGTCAGCTTTGGCTTACTGTCGTCATGCTGGTGGTCATCGGCTTCTCTCTATGCATGACTTGCATCCCCACCTTCACAGAGATGCTCTTATGTGCCCAGTAAGTAAAGTAAAAGTATACCAGTCTGCATTAACGTCTTATAGCAGTACACAATATCAAATTAACAACACATTTACTAGATATAATGCATTTACATTTGAATCGGAACTTAAGTTACAAAGAAGAAACAAAACATTGTCTTTTTCTTCGTTTTGTAGTGAAAACGGCTTTGAGGAGGGTTTGAGCACACTGGGTTTGGTGTCTGGACTGTTCTCAGCTGTGTGGTCAGCTGGGTATGTGGGAAACAGGTTGCACTTCATGAAAATATCTGCAGAATTCATTGATTGTCCTAAAACCTGAATTGTTGTTTTTCACTTTGTGAAAGCATGTTCTTTGGGCCCACAATTGGTGGATATATTACACAAAAACTGAATTTTGAATGGAGTGCAGGTGTTCAAGGAGCACTCGCCTTTCTCGCAGTAAGCACAATTATCTCCTATGTAACTACATCTTGGTGAAAGAAAAACCTTTTTGAACGTGCTCTCTTTCTCTAGGCATTCCTGCAAATAATATATTTCACAAGTGAAGAAATACAAAACAGAAGGTATTTTCTATGGTTATTTATTGGATTATTGTGTGATTTGTTATTCTTTACCTTGAAACAGAATGTTCAATGCACCTCTTTTCTGGTCTACATTGATGTTACTCCAGATTCTGTAATTCTAGATTATAAATTCATAATACACATATCAATGTATTTCTACTCACCCATATTCTCAGGTTTCTGATGAATATGAACCCAGATGTCCTTTCATTTTGTCTCCTGTTCTCCTTTTAGGACACAGAAAACCACTCGGACTGAATCCTCATTGTCTAATGAGGAAAAATCCCCTCTTCTCTCCAGTGCTAATCATTCATATGAAATATGAAAAAGAAAACTTGCTCACACTGTACCACTATTACAAATTATTCTTATAATTCAATGTAGAAAAACCTTTTTAAGGCAAAAAACAAGCCTGAATTCTCCTATTATGTTAAAAGAACAGTTTGGTGAAAAATCTAATAAACATGTTTCATCACTTATACCAGATGCAGCCAATCAGCCAAGACATGTTTGATACCATAGGTTTGCTTCCTTCACTTACAATAAATGCTAAGATAACAAATATTGGACTTGACCAATGTCATTTTCATACTTTCCAAGCTTGATAAAAATAATAACACCGCACAATTACATAAAACATTTTATGATAAAATGGCTACCCCACCTTTCAGTTCTCTGAAGAAGTGTGTTTTTCTTTTTGTAAAGTAATTAATAACCATGTTGTTAACCACATAAATATGTCTGGCAAAACCAGACATTAGTAACTTTAGCCCAACATCTCCAGTTCAAAACCAGACAGCTTAACATTTAGATAACAAATGTATTGGTTGATTGGTGCAACAGGGATTAATGTAAAATACTTACTTATCTATTCTTTAACTATATGCAGAACACTAAACATTAACATCCAACTGTAATTTTATATGGGAATAGCTGTGACTACTCTAAAAAATAAGGTTTCTGTAAAACATTATATTCAAAGTTAATGTACAGTTGTGCCTTAGTTAACTCAGCACAAAAACATATGAAGTGCAAATTTTAAATGGGAATGTAAAATGTTGTTTTCTTCTGTTTGATATTAATAGCAATGATTCTCTTTGTATATCGGTATAATGCTTGTAAGTAGAAGTCTGTACAATGTATGTTTTTGCAATATCTTAAAGATATTCTTACAATTTAAAATGCTCAAATAACACTCTTTTTGTAAGATTTGGAATGGTTATTTCTAAATAAATAAAAAAAATGCTGGAATGTAAAAATACACTATATGGACAAAATATTGGGGTACATGCTCTCTTATTGTTTCTACTGAAATGAAGTGTATTTTAAAAAATGCTTATCCTGCTTTTGTTGGAGCTTTCGTTGTCTTTACTGTCCAGACAATGCTTTCTGCTAGATTTCGGAGCATCGATATGAGGATTTGATTGCATTCAACAAGAGTAGTGAAATCAGGATGTTGCAAGATCTCTACCCAACTTCATTGCCAAATGATCCCAAAAGTATTAGAAGGAGCTCCATCATTCCAAAGAACAGTTTCACTGCATTCATTAAAAGTGATGTTCACGTTTGGACGTGTATATCTAGAATAGTTGTGCTGAAACAAATATTACCAAAATTGTACTTCACTTTTTATACTTTTTGTATAGAATTAACATGTCTACATAGCAAGATATTTGGTCGTCTGTAATATAAAACATTCTGTTGCTAATGCACATCCAAAACAATTCAAAACTTGTTCTTAATAAATAAACAATGATTTTCATGACAACTTTGGCATAGTAGTGTATACCAGGGGTCACCAACCCTGTGCCTGGAGAGCACCCTTCCTGCATACTTTAGATTTAACCCTAATCCACTCCACCTGACCCAACCAATTTCTGCCTTCAGAGGTTCTGGGTTGGCTAAATGGGGTGTGTTAGAGTTGAAACCTGCAGGAAGGTAGCTCCCCAGAAACAAGGTTGGTGATGTTTTACATAAGCACTTTATTTTCTACAAAATGAGTTTTATTTTTTAGTTACCTATAATTTTAGTTGTAGGTAATGTTATTGCCCCTTCATATGTAGTATCTGTAGTTTGATGAGAGCCCTGGGATTTGAAACAAGCTGTATTCTGTTTGCGTGTGAACATATTACTGGTAATTTTGTAGAGCTTTGACTGAGGCTTGTTGCACAATATGATTCACAAAGGAAGCATATGAGGTAACAAAGATTAGAAATGCTGCCCAGTTCTGATTAAGTGCTGATTCTGCAAATATAAAATATTTACTATATACTGCAGGTTTGTGTTTATCCTGGTCCAGGTTCCAACCACTGAGATGTTTTGTAGCATTAATTACACAGTATATGTTTCTTGGCAGTTTCCTGGAGTTATTGCCAAGATTCTACATAATGTATTCGTCATGTTATAAAACACATAATCTAGTTCAGAATCTGTGTTACGAATTACTGTCGTTCTCAGAGGGATAAAGTTCAACACCCTGCAAGGTTTCTGTGTCATAGTGTACAAGGATCAATTTCATGTGTTCTTAGAGTGATCTAAACTCTACAGGACATGGATCAAGAACTATTTGAACCCACTTTAAAATCTGTGGGCAATGGTTTAGTGGACACCTGAGGTCTGACTGTACAATTTTACAACTTTTAATGACATTTAATCATTACTCATTCATTACGAAGCTCACATTTTCCCATTTTTGGGGTATTTATTCAAATCTTACATACATATCAAATACTTGCACAAATACAAATTACAGCACTTAAAGTAAGACAACATGATATCATAAATCTCTGTGTAAAACTAGTTATTAAAAACATTCATTATAAAATTACAAAATACATTTAAAATATAAGGCTTGGCTACAAAAATAATCAAAAACACATTCTTTACATTAGTATGCATATGTTTGCCTCATTCTCAGTGATGAACATTATGTCAATATGACCCTTGCTCCTAATTTGCAGCAGAAGGTTCAAAAGCACTGTTGGTATGTCTTAACCTTGGAAGAGGTCTCTTTTTTCTTGTAGATGGAGCAGGAGCATCAGGATCAGATGATGGGGTCTGAGATGGGTCATAAGCAATCTCATTTTTTTTCACCTTTTTCTTCTTCTTTACGGTCCTTCAAATTAGAGTAAAAAAGACCATAAATTTCTAAACAATCAACACAAAAAAAATCTGTCAAACTTTGTCAAATTTTCTTTGTAGGAATAAGATACATTGGGTTAATAACCCTTTCTGAACATTATTTATTAGAGAACATCGTGGAGAAAGGCAAATGCATACTTGGTAGCTGATGCCTCAACATCAGTGTCTTGCTCAGAAAAGATCTTGAGCTCTCCGGAAGCACTGATGGCTGCGGACATCTGTGGGAGAACATGACAGGAAGTTATCAAAATACTAAGCTACAAACAGCCCATTATTACAATTCTGTGAATGCAAATACATGTTAAGGGATAAATACAAACAGAAAATAATTTATAGTTTGATTCTATTTGAACAGGCACCTCCTTTCCGTTACCTTTGTTGGTGTGGATCTGTCAAATCCATGACTTATTTGCTCCGAAGGTCCAGGCTGCAGCTCTATAGCCCTTGACAACTCCTCATCAAATCCCCCTGTGAGGAACAGAGAGAAAAACGAATGCTCATTCTGGAGTTTCTAAAGCAGTTTAGATGCCTAAATCAAAAAGTCATTAGTAGTTAAAAAAATTTCTACTAACTCTCATCAGCTACATAGGCAGCTGGGAAGTAGCCTTTTTGTCCACTGGCTAAGCACCCAAACCACCAGCTCTCGTTGTCTTTATACAGCACATGGATTACATCCCCACGCCGTACTGTTAGCTCATCAGATCGATTGGCACAGTAGTCATACAAAGACACAACCTATAAGAGGGATTTTAATTAAAACAACCACATCCAACGAGAAAAGTAAAAACAGATAAAACATTCTTAAAATCACACCACAAGCTAATAAACATACTGTCTGTTGAACTTCTGCCAGGTCATTCTCACTTAGTTGCGGAAATTCATAATCTGGTATGCTCTGGGGACATTCAGAGAATTTGCCATTAATAATACAATACAAAAACAAGACATGAACAGCCAACAAAGACACGTATTTCAAAATGTATGAATGTGTGACAAATTCAGGATAGCAAATATAATAATACCAGAAAGTCTGTTTTACCCTTTGCCTTAGGAATGGAGCCCTCCTAATGGGTTGACCCAAAGCACTTAAACCATCTGAGAGAATGAAAAAGAGTTTATGAGGAAGAAGCTATGTTCCTAAAGACCACTGAGCTATATGAAGGCTACAGTATTAGGTGAGATAGTAGTGAGCTTTACATACAGGTTTGTGAGCTTAGAGTGGCCTGAGGAATAAGTTGGGTTCCAAGTGAGCTGGACAGCTGTAGCTTGGAGTGAGGGGACAGTAAAGATGGAGGAGGGAGAGACATGTGCATGCCCTGAAACAAGTCAGATACTTCAACTAAAGTGATTTCCATCTATTAAACAAGTTTTTTTTTTAATTATATACTTTTCTCCTTAATTCTCTACATTTTTTTCACTGCTACTTGCCTCTTGAGTTAGGCTCCTTCCCTGCTGAGACACGCTTCCTTCAATTAAAAGAAAATAATTTTAATTAAAGTGCGCTAATAATTAAAATAAACAATTATACATATGTAACGAATGTAATGAATATAAAATATAACCAAAATATGATCAGAAACCTTTTTCCACAGTATTCCATTTTTTGAGATGCACTAGTGTATCTACATATATAGTGAATATAGAGTGCATCTGGAAAGTATTCACAGCGCTTCAATTTTTTCACTCAAAATTCTACACACAATACCCCACAATGACAAAAGTTTGTTTGAAATTTTTGCAAATGTATTAAAAATAAAAACACAAAAAATGTAACGTACATAAGTATTCACAGCTTTTGAAATGACACTCAAATTTGAGCTCATATGCTGTTTCCACTGATCATCCTTCAGATGTTTGACTGGAGAACACCTGTAAATTCAGTTAACTGGACATGATTTGGAAAGGCACATTGCCATAGTAGCCAGTGCATGGGCTTCAACTAAGTATTGAGCAAAGGCTGTAAATACTTATATACGTTATATTATTGTGTTTGATTTATTTATTACTAATTTTTTAACAAAGATTTCAAACAAACGACTCCCACTTTGTGTTTGTTTAGATTGTGTTTAGATTTTTGAGTGAAAAAATGAATTTAATCCATTTTGGAATAAACCTGTAACATAAAATTATCAAAAAGTGAAGCGCTGTGAATACTTTACGGATGCACTATATATATATGTGTGTGTGTGTGTGTGTGTGTGTGTGTGTGTGTGTGTGTGTGTGTGTGTGTGTGTACACACTAGAAATATATGTACATAACTGTCAAAATTAATTATATATTTGCAAACCACAAAACCGGTTCCTACTTACCTACTTCCTATCTACTTACCCTGTTCATAGAAATATTCCATGACAGATGGGCTGCGATGTGGCTCCTGAACAATATAGAATAAAGTATGATTTTATTTTTAAAAGGTTCAATAGTTCTTTTGAGAAATAATGTCAATACTTAAAAAAACTATCTTCAAATACAAGGAAATATTTCTATAGATGTTTCTTTACAGAATCTTTCAAAAATGTTTCTGTATAGCACCAAAAAGGTCAAAAACCCTGGTTTGATTACTATGAGTGTATCAATTTAGATGAAGTTCTGCTTAACTACTTGTTAGTAACACAGTAGTTGTATTTACATAAAGAATAAATGTTTTTACCAGAACTGAATCTAGTTTTTGTTTAACATGCTGCATTTTGAGTGACATGCGAGCAGCACTGGCAAATCGGTCCACCCCAGAGGCCAAAGAATCCTGGAATGATAATAGCTCGGACTGATTCCTAGTTGTTTTATTGTCAGCAGTCTCTGACTTGTTTAGTCCTCGCAAACTCTCCAGGTCCATTTGGGCAACTGCACACAAAGAGACATAACTGATGAAATTGCTTTTATAGTATATAGTATAAAACTTGGAGTACAGCTACACAGTTGTATGGTCTTTACACATTATTGTAGACAATGCATTGAATTATTATTTTAACTTATCTACAGAGATAAGATAAGAGATAAGATAAATACTTTATTGATCCCTTACAATCCCGAAGGAAAGTTACTGTATCTTAATTTTAAAAGCGTTTTTTTTTCAACAGTTATCTCACCTTTACGGTCATACAGATATAACTGAATAGGTTGGCTTTGTCCAAAGGCACAGAAAGCCACCATGTGTTCATGGGGGTGGAAGACCACACCTCGGAGTGCAACTGGATAACAAAGCTCTGAGTACACAGCCACCTGATCACCTGCATTTCAGAGCACACAGAGACTTTCAGTGATGGACCCTTTATATTACTCACTATTTTTTTCACAACTGACTTAAATGCACTGAATACATTAATCTGTGCTAGTGGGTTAAATTATAATTTAAAAAGCCACATTGCATAACAGTATTTAGGTAATCTAACAAAATCAAATATGAATGAGAAACAAATCATGACCATTTGTGTTATTGCTATGAAATGTTAACCTATAATCTCCTTAATCCCAATTAATCTCTGATCCAGTCTTCCTTTTGACAACAAAAATTCTAGTCCAAAAAGATTCAATGGAAATATATAGGGACAGAAGCCTACCTGTTTCAGCATTCCATACATAGGCAAGTCCATCCTCACTGCCTGAGAAGATAAAGCTTCCACATGGAGTGAACGTACTGTTGATCCTGTCCCTGTAGTTTGTGGCACCTATGTACTTCTTTACAGCGAAACTACAAATAACAAAAACAAAAAGATGCACAACTAAATATTTCTTATTGTCTCTTGAAAAAAACTCAAATCACTATAATAATGTGCACTTTTAATAATAAATCATTTAAATAATGCATACGAGACAAGTATATGAATTCAGTGTATTTTATGTTTGGATTTTTGTCTGTGAATCATTAGTGAAAGGTGTAAATAAATATTAATATAATAAAATGTAACAAGAATTAGTATTCTTGAAGAAAGTGGTCTAGTATGAAGAACATTCTAGATACCCCCTGCCAATGCTTAGCTTTATTCCAATTCCATTACCAGCAGAGAATATCTTTGAAAATTGGGAAACTAACACATTGACATACATAAAAGTTTTAATTCGTGTATGAATGTATTTCTAATTATTCTTTTATTGAGTGGTAACCAAGCAAAAAAACATTTAACATATTTAACATAATTAAATTTATGCTAATGTGTTACAGACAGTTAAATTAGGCAAGAAACTGTAAATTTTACAAGAGAAACTCAATAAATAATACAGTGCCAATACAGTCAACACAAACACATAAAGGATACTTACATTCTCAAATCCATCACTCTCAAAACACTGTCTTTGGCATGAATCAGAAGACGCCTTCCATTTGGGTGCACTTCTAAAGAGTTGATAGGGATTCCGTTCAAATCACTTTCTTTTATCTCCTGTGGGCACATTTTAATTCAATTAAGGCATTATATCTTGCTATGGTAGACACTTGAAATTAACATATTAATGGCACAGATATAAGAACAGTAATCATTAAAATACATAATAATACTCTGCATTAATACAGATATTACCTTCTCAATTTTCCACAGATGTGTTGGCCCATGGCGAGATCGGTCCTCCGTTTTAGTATTCCACACTACAATTATGCCAGCATTGTCTGCAGAATACATTCTCATTCCTGTTCAAGTGTAAATATTTATTACTGACATTAAACAACTGCTACTCAACAAAACAATTTAACCATAAAAAACACAGAGATGTGGCACTCTACCTTCACTGTCAAAACAAAGTGCATTAATGAAAGTCTTGTGTCCCTCAAATTCTTGCAACAGCTGTCCATTCACGTCTTTTACGTCTAGGTTCCAAACCCGGAGCAGGCCGTCATAGCCACCGGTAACCACCAGGCTCTGGTTGTGTGGGTGATATTGAGCACAATAAATAAATGATGGGTGAGGGAGGATCTTCTGTGCAAGGGCCTGGAGTCTTTCAATGTTCCACACTCTGAGAAAAGGAAAGAGTTTCTTATATCATAATGCTGAACAATTTGGGTTACATTTCTGATTGGCACATTTTAAAGGAGCCTTTACCTGACTGTTCCATCAGAAGATGCTGAGAGGAGGTACCTGTCATCTCTGGTCCAGCAGAGATCATAGACTATACTCAGGTGGCCGTTAAAAGATGCCAAGACTTTACCTGAAGGAATCTCATACACTATGGAAAAACAGATGCTAGACTTAATTTACCATTTTTTTTTATTTGGTAAAAGGATATAAGGTAAGGTCAGTTACTCACCAACAACAGGAAAAGCATCTTTGTCTGCACAAGCAGCAGCCAGGGCCCTGCCATCGTGAGAGAAGCGTAGAGTAAAGCAGCCCATCTGACCTCCACGGAATGAAAGCATTGGCTTGTTGGGAATGCGACACACCTGGCAGCATAAATTTTATGTTGTTCTCTGATACCGGTCCACAGCCTTCAACAAGACGTGTAGCTACAAAATGTTAATTATTTAATGCTGCTAAATTAAATACCTGTCCAGGCACACGACTCCACTTAATGGCCTCTGATTTGTTCTCCAAGAGGTGTGTTGTAGTTTGGAGTTCAGTGTGGAGTTCAGTGTATGAGGTGCTGCCCCTCTCCTGCTGCAGAGCCATCATTGAGCGAATACTGGGGTCCACCTGTACAGTATAGTCAAATCAAGCATAGAGACAGTAAATATTCAACAAAGAAACAGAGAAATTGGTATAGACTATGCAGAAAAATACAAATATAAAAAACCTCTATCAATCTCAACACTAATTTGCATGGATGATGCAGTTGTTTCCTTCTGGACTGGCAAATTCACAATACACTTGTTCATGGATTTAAGAGCAATAATGGTATTCCACTACTTGTTGGAAGTTTTACTCTGCAATACCAAGAGTTGAATAAACATTTATTTAGGAGCCTATTTTTTCAACTGGTTTGCATTATATTTTATAATGAAATGCAAGACCTAGGTTAGTAATAGGGCTGGGAAAAATATATCTATTCTGATATTGATATATTTATTCTGATATTGGGATATAAACAGAGCAAGATGTGGTATGAGGCATTACTGTTTATATTGAGTTTATATTTTGTAAATAACATGTTTTAATCTATCAGAATATTTTTTCTGCTCCCTTGCTATGCTCCACCCCATGCTCTCAGCTCCTCCTTTACTCTGCTCCCCTGTGCTTCCATTTATGTTCTCTCACACACACCATGGATGGGGTATAAGATGATGTAGTGTGTAAAAAGAATAAATGAAGATCAAATTTTAATATGTCTAAATAATAATAAGATATTTTTTCACATTGTATTTTTCACACCATACATTGTACTGTATATCATTATTCAGCTAAAATATTTTATGATATGATTTACTGTCCATATCTCCCAGCCCTATAATACATCGCTCAGGTAATGTACTGTATGTGTAGACTCACGTGTTCTGGCAGTTTGAGGCCTTTCACTGTGACATAAAGGGTTGAGGCATATCTGTTCCTAGGAAATTTTGACCACCATTGAAACACTTCAACTGTCTGTGGAACTTTCTTTGCTCTGGGAGGAGGGCTATACAGCTGTAGACGCAGCTTAGTATCAATGTTCAGCACTCCATTGGTTCCTACAATCTAAGAAAAACAACATTTTAGGAGAAGTTCAATGGGTTTGTGGTAAACTGCCTTATAAGTAAAAAACACAATATATGCTAAAGCTAAAATGGGCAAGTTCTGGTACCTTCAAAAATCCCCAAGCAATTTTACGAAATCCGCTCTCATGTTGATCAGCAGAGACATTTGATCTCGCTTCTTCCATGCTGATGAAGTCAAGAATCTTTAAAACAAAATATTTTTTTTATCTACTGTTTTGTGAAGACCCAACACTGGACAATGATGATGACGATTCTGGCTCACCTCAAAAAAGAGGACGACATGAGGACATTCCTCATTATTTTGAAGGAAATAAGCAAATCGCTCATTAAAGATGATCTGTTCCTCCCACTCTGGAACTGTTGACTTGTTTTTCTTGAAGTCAAAAGGCTGAGTAATGATTGGAAGGATGTGCTCAATGTTCTCCTGCTCATAAAAAGAAGAGACTCGGCGATGGCTGGGTGTAAAAGAGAGATTGCAGAAGTATGACAACAGAAAAATGACCAAGTCCATTAGTAACTTCACAATATCACATTCTCTACTGCACTGCATATGGTTGTAATCCATTTTAGGGGAACGTTCTGTGTTTATTACTTTGGGCAAAAACAGCAACTGAAGGTCAAATCCCTACCTGTCCTCTTTCTTGACATACTGTCCAGTGATCTCATCCATAACATGGACTTTGACCATAGGGTGGGACACAAGAAGGTCAGTCTTGAGTCGGTCTGAACGATGAATGTAAACTCCCAGTACCAGACTGTCATCAAAGGCCTGCCTCTCAGAATCCTCTACTTCAGTGTGATTGTCATCAACTAGCACTTTAGCAAAAAGAGAGTAAACATAGGCAAAATATTGAACTAAAACCATAAACTTTGCAAATCCGTGTTGACACTGCAAATACTTTAATGTGGGTATTTCTGAATGGCACAATTGTCACACAGTTACTTGTCATACCACCCTTTCTTTTCTTCTTCTTTTTCCCTTTGGGTTTTGCTGCATCTACTTTGTCCTCTTCTACAGTATCACTTTGAATAGGCTCCTTTGGGTCAGTTGTTAATTCAGAATGGCTGTGAAAAGGCATCGTAAGTAATTCTAAGCTTTATAAGTTTAAAGATTTTAAAATGCAATATATGTGCGGTTACAATGAAAATATGTTTTATAAATGAAAGACCAACATTCCACACACTCTACTGAAATCTAATGTTCCCTCCAAATTACCTTTCATCTTCATCACTACCCCTCAGATTCTTCTTCTTTTTCTTCTTCTTCCCAAGCTCATTGTTTAATACTGGACTCTTGGACAACTGTCTGTTTTGACTTGGTATCTTGAAAGCCCTTTCCTCATCCTGAGTGATTTGTTGCTGATATTCTTTGAGAAGATCATCTTCAGGCTCAGACCCTGTTTTGTGTCCACCATCATCATCTCCCCCTCTGCTCTTCCCTCTTTTTCCCTTTTTGTTCTGTCCCCAGTCTGGTTCAGCAATACTTTTTGTTTTGGACCTTGCAGCATTCCTGTCAGTCTCTTCTTCATCTTGAACGAGTGGTGGTGGGGGCAGCTTCCTTCTGTTCTTCTTCTTTCCTGCGGAGAATGTGGACTTCTCCTCATTTACATTACTGCTGACATTGGTCTTCTCAGACACCTCCACCTCCCTGCGCCTGTTCTTAGTGAATCTTGGGCTACCCTGGGCAGGGTCATATGTGTTATTAAGAACGGTCTCATCTTCCTCAGTGGTTTTACTCAGATCTAAATTTTTGCTCAATGTCTGAAGCTGAAAGAGATCACAAGAGCAAATCGAGTTTAAAACAGGTACTGTGCCATACTAAAATACACTAAGGTTCACAGCATTTATTTTTAACACCAAGATTTTTATATTGTGTTTGCAATGTCAAAACTGACTCAGGAAAAACAGAAGTGAGCAATCAGCAATGCTGAAAGAGATATCATCCAGATTTCACGTTCTGCTCCATAAAATGCCACCTTTCATGGAGTCCTTAGTGCATTTTGTGAAAGGTGGCCAATCACAGACCTATGTTTACAGTTGTTGATACTGCACCAAAATTGTTATATCCTCAAATTGTCCTTGATGCGTTTAATGTACCATGTTATCATTTAGTGTTGGGGGGGGGTTTAGTGAGAGAGAGAGAGAGAGAGAGAGAGAGAGAGAGAGAGAGAGAGAGAGTGAGTGTGTGTATGTATGTGTGCATTTTATAGTCTTAAGAAGACCAAACACATACCACAACATTCTCCTGCAGCTCAACCACTTGCTGCTTGGACTTCTTTTTCTCTGAGGGAGGGTTTGTGTATCTCTTCAACACCTCGTCAAAGCGGGCTTTGGTCTTTGCTCTCACATCACTCTGACCTGTTGACAACCCAGATGAGTTGCCTGTATGCAAATCAGCATGGCGAGTAAAGAAGTGACTGGGTGACTGATTTTGAAGAGGCATTACCTGCTGGCATCCTCGAGCACTGAGAGTAAATTCATCGTGTACACAAAAGACCCCTGAAACTGAAAACATACGATAGGCAACCAGTTACTATCCCAACGCAGCAATAACAAGGGGACTAGCGAGGCTTAAAATAGCTTTTGGTCAATTCTGAGTTAAGCTGCTTCAGAAAAGCCACAAAGTCTAGCTTTAAGGCAGCAAGCTGAGCAGCAGACCTTGTGTTGACTTTGGCGAGTTACAGACAGAAACGGTTACAGTTCCAGAGCCAAAACAAGTCTCGTGAAACGAACTCAGGGTTGTTGTTGTGTCTTAACCTTCCTGGCTAACGTTAGCCATTAGCTAATCACCCACAGGCAGTCTGCGCTCTGTGCCGCAGCCACGACGAACAAAACACAACAGCCCAGTGTTATGAGGGTAAAATATACCTGAACACTAAAGCATATCTTTAGAAACCTTCACAGTCTGGTCGCCGCGGAGTCGTTGCGATGGCAGCCAACAATAAACAAGCCTTAACCCCGCCTCTTTTGGTCCGTTACCTCAGAGATAACCAATAAAAACGCAGAACAGACGGTGCTGCAAACGGTCATGCGCGCAGGAAAGCTGCTGAATATTCATGAGATGAGTGACACACTTCTTCACAACACTGCATTATTCCACACTTTATCACAAGTGTGCACTACCTGATGTTTTAACTAACAATAATAATAATAATACACATGGATATAAAATACACAAATGAATAAACAATGCAGTGATCACTTCTTTGTCTAATAAAGTCTGATGTTATATGTGGTACTTAGTGGTCCGTTACTGATCTGAACATCTCAGTCAGATGTGTGCTTACTGAGAATCCAAAACCTGCAGTACTCCAGGGATTAGCACACTTTTGTATAAGCATTCACTTCCAGATGTTTGATTAATAATTATAATAATACATCCGGTATTACTGGTATTACTATGTGGATCACCTCAGTCAGATGTGTGCTTGCTGAGAGCCTAAAACCTGCAGTACACCAGGGATTAACACACTTTTCTCTGACCTGTTTTCCTGAAACCATTTGGCAAATTGTTTAGATTTGGTTACAGACCATACTCTAAGTTGGCAGAATCTATCATAAGAATTGTCAGAGTAATGATCATAACTATGTGGGTTCATGTTTTATTGGCCATTTGGGCAATGTGAAATATTGTAATATGGGACACGCAAGAATGGGATTAAATGTTGCTTGTACTCCTTTTCTATTAAAATGTTTTTAAACTGGATGGGCAATTTCTCTTTATCTGTGTAGAAGGAATAAACCAATAAGCAGCAGATGTTGAGAGTTGCTCCTACTTCAAATATAAATTAAAATATTCAGTGTTTAACACATGTAGATGTGTTAATGTGCTTTGTGTGAAGTAAAGTCTTTTGCATTTGAATGCTGTGTAATAAAAGTAATCCACAGAGTTGACTCTGTAACTGTATATATAATATGCACACATCAATCAGTAATCATTGTTGCTGTCTATTCACTACTATCCCATGCTCTATATTTGTTTGCATTGTTAATGTCTGTGTTTGTTGAATTGCTATTTGTACTAGAACTATTCTGTATTAAATATTAACCATAGCATTATGGTATATATTTCATTTCAATTATCTGCACAGTGAATCATGCATGTTTGTATAGTATTCATATTCAATAGGCTATAAATATACCATTATATTTGTCTGTGGATATTGCATTTTCTTATAATGTTC
Source organism: Acestrorhynchus altus (assembly GCA_034509495.1). Taxonomy (NCBI): domain Eukaryota; kingdom Metazoa; phylum Chordata; class Actinopteri; order Characiformes; family Acestrorhynchidae; genus Acestrorhynchus; species Acestrorhynchus altus. Next base: position 9,890,913 of record CM067513.1, read on the forward strand.
TTTAAAATCTGATAGATTACTTGTAATAGTCTTAAATATATATTCTGTAGCCATTTTAATCATACAATTCATTATCACTGTGTTTAATCTGTGAATTCTCTGTTAACAGTGTTTGCTTTTGTCTTTTATTTCAGGTTACACTGCTGTTAACACCTGGGATCAACAAAGTGTTATCTCTTCAAGCTATCTGGACTAGTACGGCCTTATGGTATAAATAAATTGTTCACTTGATTGTGAAAATATTTTTTTTATTTTTGAAAAAATATATATAAGTGAATCACACACAAAATCTTTTCATAAAGCAAAACAAAGGAACAGCTTTTCAAGATTATAATATACATAACTTTTCAAGTGCTTGGGTGAATAGTCGAGTGTTGCCACATCTTAAGCCTTGAACAGTTTGTCCATGGAGCATCCACACTTTTCTACAATCATATTTGGAAATTCAGCCACTTCAATTGCTGTGTGCTCGCCTTTCTTTACTAGGTACATGACAGGTAGAGGTGCGGTCTGTGCAACCCCGCAAGTCCTCTTCCCATAGCCATAGCTGAGCTTGGGCTGCTTGCACCCTCCTTGGCACTGGAAAGCTTGGTAACCCGCAGGCTCAATGATCCAGTACTGTGTCCAGGTTAGCTCCCTGAAGTCTATGTAGTGCTCCTCCCGACAGCACATGACATTGTCTGCGCCCTGCTTGCAATCTCCTGGAGACCTGTGGAGATGAAATCATTAATGCCATGCTCATTTTGAACTATTCCTATCAGATATTTATATGTGAAGCATGCACTGAAAAATGGATTCAGGTGGATTTCCCTATTATTTATTTCTATTTCATTTCATGTCTTTTCGACCACTTAGGAAGAATAATATTAACATTAGTAAATTTGTATTTACTAAATTTGAATTTCTTAAGTGTCCTATATGTCCCATATAGCCCAGAATACCTGAATACACATTTGTAAAAATATTTGCATTTGCAAATGCATTGTTATTTACAGCTCTATTACTGCAGTTAGCATTGTATTACATGTTAATTGTGTGAATTCACAGCTATTAAACAGCACTTCACAGCTGTAACAATGTTGATTTAACTTAAGCAACAAAAAGACAAATGTAATTAACAAAAACAACAGAAACATCTTAATGTTTAGATACTCACTAATGGCAAAAACAGAGCTATAGTAGCATTTTTCAAGTGAGCTTACCCATATTCATCCAAATTTAGTGTGTATAAAACAAGCTCAGGTGTCTCTGCACTCTTGTCCAGGGTGTTTTCAGGTTTGTGTTGTGCGGCAAAGCGCACTCCCTTTGCCATTTCAGCTGCATATCTGCCAGGCCTCTCTCCTTCAATCCAAACTTCCAACTGCATTGGGGATTTATTCTGGAACTTTGACCAGTAATGAACAGCCTGGGTCACATCGAAGTTCCTCCAGCCAGCCTCGTGTAGTGGCACCAGCCTGTCAAAACACAAGAATTAAACACCAGACCAAAGACCCATACCCATGAAGAAGGTGCAAACAATACTGTAAGAAACAGATTTGACAGTATGAATCTGGTTCAATTCTGATGCTTACCTTGAGTCTATCAGTGCTGTTTGATTGGAACCATCACTCTTGCCTCCCACCCAGTAAATGCTCACTCTGGCATTATTAACAGGTCTCTGTTTTTTTTTCTCGGATGTGGGCTGATGGTGTGCGGCTGTTTGGTAAAGTCTGAGCTCTGCCATGGTGACCTCGCTGTTTTCTTGCAGCCTGGTTTCCATGTCGAATACAAAGTGCTGCTGAGTTCTGTCCGAGTACTTCATTTCCCCTGGAATATCTAGAATAGTTTAAAAAAATGTTAAAGATTTGTTTACAGGTGATTAATAACAAATATACTCTATATATTTTAAGAAAATATAATATAAACTAATGTGCCTTAATGTAAGTTTGTTCTTTAGGCTGTAACAGACAACAACTAGTATTCTACTACTCCTCAGAAGTCAACATACCTATGCCAGCATGGCTGCGTCTGAGCATTCCTGCCAGACTGGGAAGAGACCTCCGCCTTCTCTTGTTGTGCTTCCTCAGCATGGACACATACTTGTTCTTAACATGAGTCGGGATAACCAGGTTTTCCAAATCTCTCTTCTCAATCTTGGGGAATTCTGTTAGGCCAAGTTTTTGGAGCATTGCTTCCTTCATGCCCTCAGTAGCCCAACCCTGTGCTGTGGAAATAACCACACAAATAGTACACACAAACATGTACATGAGGAGAGCCATGTTTGACAGTCCTGCAGGCTCTGTAGCTGCTGTTGAAGTGACTGAAGCTGCCTTTATATGCAGCTGCATCCACTGCATTGCGTCTAGACGAGGCCAACAGCCATAAGTGGGTGGCAACCCAAAAGGACAGATACACTTCAAAGGCCGACACATTACAGACACTAATTATGACTCATTACTTGGTGTGCTTTTCTGTTAACTGCAGCTATGAGGCCTTTTCATCATATTCTAATATACATCTGTTGCCCAAACTGTGCAGAGAATTAGCATAATGATGGTCCACATGGATCAACATCAGCTGGAGCCAGTACCTTTAGCATTGACCTTAGGTAAAACAAAAACATATATAAAAAAATAAAAAGATATAAATTATAACCATTATGTTGAACATTAATATGCATTGTAAATGCATAATCCACAATTATTCATCAGTAAAGAAAATGTATTAGTAAGATAGCTCACCTCATATATGTATAAAATAATTCTAACAGAAACAGACTGCAGTTAAGCATATAAGGGATGTTGATTGGAGGAGGTTTTCCCAAGGGGGTGATTATCTCTGTTGTTGGATCAGTCAGATCTTTTTTTGTCCCACAAATAGGAGGACTAAAGTTGGCCTCACTCCACCTTGTGTATTGGCTCCAGCTTCTTCTGAAATGTCAGACACAGAGAAGAGAAGATCTGACAGATCAGCTCGTATCAGACAACTGATCAAATATACTCCCCACAGCCCTGTAATTAATAGTAGTTTTTGTCAATATAAAATGGTAAAGAGACTGATTTAAACAAAGTGGGATATTTTGGTATCTACAGAAACCCTCTCATGTATAACCTCTTAAACCACATCTCTATCAAATAGCATTCACATGACCTGTTTATTCATATAAGCCCATTAATAAATCAAGTACAATAATAAAATGCAATGCATGTAATTATTACTCATACAACTGTGGATCTCAAAATATCTAATGTAAAAAAATTGAATGATATTATATAATTTCATGCAAAAGTGAAAAGGGTTGTATATTTTAGATTAATTACATTTAAAGTGGCACATTTCAAGCATTTTATTGTTTTAATACTGATACTGATTATTAATTTATTCAAACAAAATATTTTAATAATTTGAGATTCTGGATTTCTGGTCTGAGTTTTATAAGCTATAAGCTATAATGTACAAAATTAAAATAAAACAATACTCTAAATGTCACTCATATATAATGAACATCAAATGTTTAGATGCATAAATAAGTGAATGTGTGAACATTCAATAAAAATCAAAGCATTCTTTCTGGTCCAGAAACGAGAATCTAAATGTCCCTGTTGTATTTATTATTTATTAACACATGATCTGTGTGAATTGTTGACCCATTCCGCATAATGAAGTCTGGCACCAAGCTGTTCATGTGTTCTGATGCCAGCAGTTAATACTCTTGACTAGACTAGCAATCCACTGCATACTCAGAAATGTTTTACCTTTCAAATCCAATTACAGTAAAGGCCAGTGCTCTAATGTCTTAATTGAATAAGAGTAGCCTTCATTTGTTTCTGAGGTCTTATATTCCCCATGAACATATATGGGCTTCAAAATATTTCAGTCCGGTGTGAATACACGTTATTTTAATCTGGATAGATAATCTTTGAGTTGCAGTTTAAGATGCCCTCATTTACACTTTAATAGCCCATATATGGATTGAAAGTTTGGACTAGGTGTTCTGGTCACAAAACTATTATTTTCTGAGGTTTGCATAAATTATTTAATGGGTACCTTCATAGTCGTATATTTTCTATTAAATCATTCTATTATACTTTTTTACCTTTTTTTTTTTTTGTTTTTTTTACCTCTTTAACCACACACACACACACACACACACACATATATACACGTATATGTATATATATATATATATATATATATATATATATATATATATATATATATATATATATATATATATATATACACACTATTAATATAGTTTTTTGGAACTTAAAGCTTTCTTCTGTCCATGGAAGAAACAATAAAGCACCTGTGTAAATGTGTACTGTACCTAAGAAGCTGTTTTGTTTCAGGTAAGATGTAGCTTTCATGCTTTATAATTAAAATAATAACAGCAGTCTTGAAGCTTTATCACTGACTCCACATAACTCATCAATAACCAGCCTGGTCCTGATCTCAACTTTAAACACTTTGCTTTAAAAGCAGGGATGGAGAGATTTATCTGTTTCTTCTTCAGATTTAAACAATAACTCAGTGGGATAAACACAACTGAAAGGCTGACTCTTTGTCTCCTCCTTTTAATCAAAACACAAGTCCCAATAAACACATTAGACTTGGTGCTAATGAGGGAGTGCAGGTTGGCTATCAGCATCACAAAAGCTGTCAATTGAGGGAAAGAGAGCACTCCCAACATTCACCTTTATCACTACAACATTGACATGTTAACATTTGATTGCCACGTAGTTTCGCAACACATCATTAGAATTTGATATTTACAAATATCAATTTATAAAATACATTCATAAAATCCCCAAATCCTACACTGGACCAGTAGAGGGCGCTATCACATAATTAACGGTGGCAGTAAAGCGTGTAAATATAAACAAATATAAATATATAAATATACATCAGAATCACTTTATTAATACCTACTGCACCCATCTGTGCAAAATAATATATAAATACATAATAATAATAATAATAATATAATAATAATAACAATAATAATAATAATAACAGAGTAATAAAAAGAATAAGCAGAATAAACACTTTGAATCAACAGAATAAACTCTTTGGAAATATATACATTTTATATTACTTATGACAAACCCAAATGGCTATGATAAATATGAACATCCACAGTTATTGCACAGATAAGTAAAATGAACAAATACATCCATGATTATTCATTTATGTTACTACAGCCCAGACTGAACAGAAATATTACAAATGTATTAATCTGAAGATACGAGAAATATATTTGACATCAAATTAATCTTTTACGTTCAGGTTAGATGTATTAGGAGTAGGGAGTAGGAACCAACAAGTAACCCACACCCTGACTACCACAACACAACTGGACTTGGTGCAATAAACAGCTCTAAGTGCAATATTAATGTGCAATACCCCTTCCTAAAGGACTCTTTTTTTCATGCACTATTCTATTCTATTCTATTCTATTCTATTCTATTCTATTCTATTCTATTACCATATATTCTTTATTCCAGTTTGTGACTACAGTATGACTCACAGACTATTCTTTACATTTTGTCCTCTTTAGCTATTGAATTCAATCCCTGTATCTCACTATATTGCTTTATTTTAGATAGTGTCCAGTTTATATTATATATATATAGATATTCTTAATTCCCATTGATTTAATAAATAGTCAACACCTCCAAAGGTGGCTGATATTTTTTTCTGAAACACCATTTGCAGACTCTTTGCACTCTGACATGTTGTGTAGATTCATTTCACCACAGCTTTTCAAAGGCAAAGTGGATGAGGAGTCTGTGTGCAGTTGTAAATCACAGTCTTCATGTGCAGTGGCAGAGGTCAGGTCAATTAATTAGACTTCCCAGAGCTTACCTGCAATCATTGGGTGCAAGGCAGGAAAATTCTGGAGAGAGTACCAGTGAAAGTGTGAAAAACAGTAATAAATACATGTTTAAATCACTTGACTATAATATAATAAACTGTATTTAATAGCATTGACATAGAAATCAGAAAATGTGATAAAGACAGCAGCTAAGTAGAGACTTAGAACTGTCAGTGGAGGAGAATAGTCTTGTGTTATATGTTTGTTTATATATTTATTTGTATTATATCTTGTAAGAAGCTGCTGGTGGTGCTATGTTATGATGGGTCTACAAAGAGATAATAACACTCTGCTGTACAGAGCTTCCATAGGTTTGCTCCAAAACCACATTAACTCACTGTCCAACCTGTTTTAATTGAGACACAGGAGGAGTTAACGTTTTATATACAATATAAAATACTAGTGTTTGGCTTCTCCATGCATGTTGGCTATATGCCTTGTTCTCCTGACATATGGATGCCCACTAGGGACCCTAATAGAACCAGGAGGGGTTAAACATCTGGAATGCACACTGCACATGGGGACTAGATGGAACTCATGTAAGGTTATGGTAGGTTTGTAAGTGATGGATCCAGCTGGGTCCCAGTAATAAACACGCACAAATCTTCTCTTTTCTCTGTGCATTTAAGCTTGTTTTTTGTTAGTTTGCAATTGATCAAGTGACTGAAAGTGCTCAGTTTTATCACTTAGCTACTCTAGCTTTTTATCCAAACATTGAAAAGTGTGAAATGTGAGTTCAAATTATAATATTTGTAGGATAAAAATGATGTTCTGTTTGGCGATGAAAGGGTTAATAATAATACTAGAAGTTATCACGGAAAGTGTCTTTAGTGGTGGGTGATTGATGCACAGAGTGGGAATGCTTCCAGCATCCCTCAATTTTCCATAAAGTAAAACAGCTGTGTGTGTGTGTGTATATATATTTGTGTGAATGTATGTGTGAGTATAAGTGTATGTGTGTGTACGCGTATGTGTGAGTGTGTGTATATTTGTGTATGTGTTGGTCGCCATGTTAGTGTGGGACTCGATTCTCTGGATGCTGTAGCTGCAGTGTGTGTGTGTGTTTGTATGTGTGTGTGTGTGTACTGTAGGGGGAGACACACAGAGCCCACTCCCCACAGCCTCGCTCTCCGGCAGGGAATACCATCCACCCTCCCTCAGTCCGACTGTGGAAAGGGACTAAAGGGGGCAGTAAGGGGCAGTAGGAGGCTTTACGGGGGCAGTAAGGGGGTCGGCAGGCTGTTCTGGGTGGTTCTATCGTTTCTACGGATACATTAGAAGTTCTCTAAACTTAGCAGTTAGCTGTTAGCTGGTCTCCTCTGTTCTGGTCTAAAGTGTGGTTGGTGTGGAGCTGCTGGCAGTGCGCGGTGTTCACACACTGTGTGGAGCGGGGTGAGAGCCGGCTCGGTGAGCCTGAGCTCGGGGTTGGCTCGGCAGCGCGCTGCGGCAGTCTGTTAGCTGCTAGGCTAACGCTAGCCTCGGGGCTGAGTTCGGGGACATGAACCGGTTCGTCCCTCGGTTTGGTTCTAGACCGAGGCCGAGCAGAACCCCCGCGGAGGAGTGAAGGAGTGCGTCTGTGGTGTGAGTCGGGGTGAAGGTGGAGATGTGGGGCAGCAAAATGAACAGGCCGAAGTGACTGGTTGGTGCCGGAGCTGCCCGGTCCGAAGCCGCGCTCTTTGCTGCAGATGACCGGGCTCTTCTGCGGGGAAGCTCGCCATCTAGCTGCCTCTTAAGCCCACACTGGTTCATGTTGTTGTTTCCAGCCGCAGGAAGAGCGTCCGGTTCGGCTTAAGGAAGGAGCGCCTCGTCTCAGCCATGTCGGGGGAAGTCCGCTTGAAAAAGCTGGAGAAAATGGTCCTGGACGGCCCGGTCCAGTCTAATGGACAGTGTTTCAGCGTCGAAACGCTTCTGGATGTTCTGGTTTGTCTCTTCGATGAGTGCAGCAGCTCTCCACTGCGAAGAGAGAAGAACATCGCCGAGTTCCTGGAGTGGGGTAAGTCCTCCAGAAGAAGACTTCAGATTGGGCCGGTTCCCTGCTCACAGGGCTCGCCTGTGTGTGTTTGTAGCTGGGAGTGTGTGTAACTGGCCTAGTAAGCTCAGGAAGACTGCCACCTTAAAATACTGCCTTTAATTTGCTTTGGTGCCTTAGTCCAGCAGCTCATTTACACCCTGAAAGGAGTGCATGCCACCAAAAGGCGCTTAGACACACACTATTACTGATGTATAACACACTGACAAACAGATCAGCTGCATTCAGTGAATGTGGAACTAGAATTACCTTTATTAACCCCAGGCAGATTCTTTCTGCCCTGCTGATGAGTTCTGATAAGGGTTGGATCGTTTCTTTGGTTCACTGTGTGGTTTTGGGATGTCTTACTTGAAAACTCAGGTCGTCTCACGATAAGTATATGAGAACAAGGACAGGCCAGGTGATGCACACTTAAAAATGAGGGTTTTTCAGTTAAGAAAGTGCTTCTATATAAAAACTGAACACTCAGAAGCCCTTGTGTGATTAAAGGGTTCTTTACATCATGAAATTCTTTTTAAAAGGGTTCTGTTTAGAACCCTTTATAGCCAATTCTCTGTTAGTCTGCATCCTTCCATGATGCAAAGAATCCTTCAATCAAGCAAAGGGTTGTTTGAGTGTCCACGGTTCAATATAGAACCATTTTCTTTACTGAAGAAGGCCACAGTTGTCTCGGTCTTGTCCGTTTGGTGTGGAATGCCATCGTCTTACTGAGGAACGCATGCACACGAGTACACACAAAATTGCAAGTGTTTGGTTTGGGATGAAGGGTAAGTGTCTGAATGAAGTCAGGCAGACCCCATCACATGATGCTGCCAGCACTGTGGGGGCAAAGGCCAATCTGTGCTTCCTCCTAGTCACGTGAGTCCAGCCATCCAGATCTTTTCAGGCTGCTAGCACAGTCACTGGACACACTGGGATGAGAACGATAGCTGCCAATTTCCTTACGTCAACTAACAGATGCATGGGTTAGCATCATCCTGAGTGATGGGGTGGGGAAGGAAAGTCATTTTGTCCACACAAAGATACCCAGGCCAGTCATAGAAGCATATGATTGCTTATACTCCCATGTGTGAATGACCATTGGAATACTGGGGATAGATCTCCTGATATTTTCCTAGTTACAGCACATGTTTATGAAAAGGATTTTTGAAGTGCTTTTGTAACGTTTTGCGGTTCATTATATGTATTCTATACACGTGAAGTTATATTTTTCTTCTTAAAAAGGACATATTTACATTTATAATGAAGCAGGTTTTAAATGGTAGGCCAAGCTCTTATGTGAACTGCTTGAAATGTCTGAGTGACCCGTACCCTGGAGCCTCACCGATTTTCTCCATCAGTGACATTGATCATTTGAGTCAAGTGTGCAGGAGATAACCACCAACATATAAAGTCTGTTAATATGACTTTGAACTGCAGTACGGGGGTCCATTACACTTGATTTAGCTTATTACCAGTGCGGTCTGGAGATATGAAGAATAGTGCAGAGGAGTCAAGAAACTAGACAAGATAAGAAGCTAGTTTTGGGGCTGTGTGTGCAGAATTTTCAATAATTGCAAGATATTCAAATGCTTTCATGGTTAGTCAATACGTAATCATTGAAATGGAGTTGAGATTTATATCCTGTTCATGCACAGTTATTAGTGTGTTTGCAGTAGGCAATCAAGCTCCTCTACATGTCAGAATGTTTGAGCTACAGTTGGCAAATTAGGCACAATGATAGAACTAATATCATATTTTTATGCTTTATTGTATGCTTTATACACAGACCCAAAATTATTTTTATTTTTTACCCCTGTAGCTAAATGTAGTTGAATTTCACCATTTAGCTGGAAAACTCCACCACACAAAACCACTTAACAACGACTTAGCAACACCTTGGCAACTTGCTTTGATATTATAGTAATACCTTAGTAACCACCTGTAATAACTTAGCCACCAACACCTAAATCAAAGCAACGCTCCTGAACTGCAGTCATTCTCACAGTTTCTTCAGGATTGCATACTCTAGTTTCATCCTTTGAGTATGTTAATAGACGGTGTACATACTTTGTTCTGCTGTCTGTCAGATTTGCCTGTACATGGTGATTTGCTCCGCTGGCGTTCAGAGTAGATTTAAGCCAAGTATAATGTTCCATTAGTTCGTCTGAAGTTATAAACCCTTTGTTTGACAAGTTTATTTCTTTGTCCTGGACAAGTGAGTGTATATCTTTTGGAAAGTTTGTGTACCCTCTAAAAGTCAATGGCTGGGACTTGGGTCAGGTTCAGTGGAGATTATAAACAAGTCTTTCCTTTGTGGGAGCTATTCTTATTCTCGTAGTGTTCCTCATAGTCAGAGCTGCACCTATTCTAAAAATGGCAGTGGTGATTTGTATTCCACTTAGATTATATTAATCAGGTAATGCTTATGTTATTAACCTATATGTGTATCATTTAATATTCAGAACTGTGCTGCTGTCCTGTATGCCAAGTTTGGGGCATTACTAAGTGTTCTTTGTTTTAGCAAGACTGTTTCCTTAATTGCAAGCATAGTTAATTTATTTCCAGCTGTGTTGATTCCTTTCTCTCTGAAATCTTCTGACAGCTTTAATAGCCAGGGGTTGAAGACTGTGCTAAAACAAGCTGGAACTTGCATCCTATCTGTCATTCAGAGTTCTTATCACTTTTGTGAACCTGTGGTGGTGCATTGCTGGGGCAATGCTTTAACTCTACTGATCTGTTGATGGAGTGTGTAGGTTATTAGTGGTTTTAATCTATCCCGCTTGACTATGACATACTAAAACTACCTGAATTATTTTCTCCTTTTATAATTTTTAAGGCCCTTTCACATGGAGTCCTATTTTATTCAGACTAAAAACAGATGTAATTTTTAACAAAGTGGAAGCACCTAATGTGTTTTATTTTTGCCTTCTTTTAATGCTGGGTAAATTGCTGGGTAAATTGTCCATAATTTGGACAATGGACAAATATATGTACTATATGTAAATATATGTACTGATATATTTTCGCTGAATGCCCACATACAATATATGTGAAAAACACGATGTGTAAAAATTAGGACATCCCCTGAAATCCGTCTTTTCCTCTTCCATCATTTTTTACTATATTTATACATATTGCAATTTGATCATCATTTCTTCATTATGCACATTAAGTCTAATACCCCCTCCATAGTGTTTGCGAGAGTATGAATGGGGGGAGCAGAGTAGAGGAGTAGCTGAGAGCAGTTTTATTTTTATTTAAAAAATGTAAGGTGACTTTCACCTCAACCCATGTCACAGAAATTAAACTAGAGGTTCTGCTTTTATTTTTTAGTAAAAACTTCAGGCCTTATTATAGCATACATTACAGAATCAGAGAAATCTAACTGAAAACTCTGGAAGGCTAAATACACAAGATGAAAGTAAATGGCTAAAATGTGACATCCTTGGTCATTTACACACAGGTCTACACATACAAGTGATGCAGAGTGGGGCTAGGCATTGTTGTGACCCAGCTGCTTAATGGGAATTGCTGACTGTGAACAGCCCCCAACAAATGTTTTCTGGTATTCCAAGCACGGTCGTTTTCTTAATGGGAAGGTGACAGTTTGAGTTGGAGTTCTGGTTGATGTACTGAACATTACTTTTTGAATTTTGAAGCTAAAAGTACTTTTAATTTGAAAAAAAAAAAATCCATGGTTATTTTGCATGAAGGAAAAGGAGAATAAAATTATAAAATAAAAATCTAATAAAAGTCTGTCACATGAGAAGAAAATGGAATGCAGATACAATTGCCTCATATATTATATTTATGTATGTAATGTATATGCATATTCTCTGTTATAGGATCAGACATCATGCCTTTAAACATTACTTGTTTCTTTTCTGAAGTTTTGTGCTTTACTTTGAGCTGCAGATTTACCTGCATACTAGAGTAAAGAAGTTCGTTGCTAGAGTTTTTTTTAGGTAGAAATGTGTACTGGGGCTCATATCATATACTGATATATGAACATCCTATAGTTAAACATAGTGTGTATAAGATTACATTTTAACAATAAGACTGAAACAGAATATTATTTTAAAAATCTATAGCTCAATATTGCCTCATATAAATATTGATATTTTGCCCAGCCTTAGTGTGTACATACAGGTCCAAGATGAAGGCCTTCATCTTCAGTTAGAATGAGAAGAGAGTACCCTACTGCTGCAGAGGAGAGCAGTGTATTGATATCACTGTAAAATGTTACCATCAGTTATGTTTAGCATTCATTATCACCCTTACTTTGACTTACTTTCACTGAGGTCATGGTTTTGTATGATTTCACAACCACTCTATGTGGTAAATGGATGTGTTCATTTTCATGTAACTTCTCATCTTATTGTAAAGTTAGAAACACAAGCTCCTAGATCTAATTCAGAACTTTTGCCAGCTGTGGACATGGCTTGTCCACTTAATTGCGTAACCTTTCTTACAGTATGCTGTAGTGGCTCATGACTTTAAGAGTTTCTTACCCTCTATGGAAGTAGTGTTTTACAGCTCCCCTTGTTCCTTTGCCTTTATATGGCCTCTAGTTGCAGGGCATCCCAAGAGATGGACAGTATGGTTCATTTAATTTATATCCACATGCCTCCCAGTCTACAGTGTGAAACACTGAAGTACACACTGAAGTTTTTGATTTCAGAACACTAATTAATATAGACTGGAGAAATGTTTTACAGCATGACAATAACAAGATGTTAATCAAAGCAATGATATGCTGAAGTCATTGTGGTTTTGTGAATGTTTTAATTTCTCTTTCAGTACTATGATACACAGTTTTCTTTTCACCTTGTAGTTAAAACCAAAATCTAGAGTTAGTACCAACTTGTGGTTTGTTCTTAGGGATTCTTTCGAGAAAAAACAGAGTTTTTACAAGCTGTACTTAATTACCTGCAGGAAACAGTTTTTATTAAAACATGTGTCATGGAAGTACCTTAATCCAGTCACATGGAAAATGAGACACGTTATTAAATATATTTATTATATTTTTTATTTATTTGGCCAAGATGATTAAGTTTTTAAGCATTTACTGTTTGTATGAATGTGGCACAGAGATACAACTTATCTAATAGATAAAGATTGTATATGTTGGCTTTGTATGAAAAACAAATTTTTTATTTCCATGTGTTTTAGGATTAGGATATTTATAATGTTCCAATTTCAATGTCTTAATATTTTTTAACAAGTTAAGTTGCTCTTTAAGAGTTTAACTGCATTACAGTATCATTATATCAGTTGCAAAAATTGGTCACAGTGATTTTTGGGACATCATCCAAACTAAAATAATTGTTACAGCTGACCTTCTACAACCTCTGCCATTTCATACAATTCATATGTTGTTCTTGTGATTAGTTGCTTCTCAGAGATTTAGAATGAGTTCTTATTGATTATTTCGATCAGTGGTCCCCAACCTTTTTATCACCGCGGACAGGTGAACGCTTGACAATTTTACTGCGGACCTGGGAGGAGGGTGGGTTTGGCACTGCTTATAAAATGATTATCATTTTATATAAACTATTTATTGATATTGAGTTTTTCTACATGTATATGTTGTCCTGATTGGTTAACCATCCGGGGCGATCTCAGTACACACAGTACAAAGCGCAAACCTCAAAAGTGTAATGTTAATGTGTCAGAATTTATTTATAACACCAAAAACGTTCTGTATATTTTAATAACATACAGACACACATATCTGTGTCTAGCTAATAGACTTCTATCACAAATATGTTGTTTGAAATTGTTGTGATGTCTCTGTGTACTCTATTGAGTATCATCTCCCTGGAAACCAAACCATTTCCACACAAATGACCCACTCACGTTGTGTTTTGGAACTAAATCACACACGGATGGTAACCTGCTTAGCAGGTGTGACATTATGATATGGTCATCTTGTTTAAAACAGATGCCTTCCTGCATAGTTATAACTAATCTATTAGACGTTTAGAGTATTTGTAATAAAAACCCTTTAATTGAAGGTGAAGCACTGAAGTTATTTTTTTAAGAAAAACACTATGATTGTAACACATTCAGTTTGGAAACCTGCTTGAAATGGATACACCTCTGCCACAGGCACTGTAGTGAATACATGCATCATGCTGTAGTAGCTCATAGAATTCTGTGTTGCGTGTTAGACTAGACAGGATAATATTACCATGTTTTCTCATGTGACATTTACTGAGGCCATGGGAGCAGAGCTGCATTCTTCACTGCATGATCAATGAATGGACTTACACACGAGGCGCAAGTAGAATGTCGTGGGAGATCCTTAAGGGCTTGATGTGTGTTGTTTGAATATGGCTGTATAGGTTACATTCAATCACAGTATCCACTTTTCAAAGCCAGACTAATATGACAAATATGACTGATACAGATTGTATTTGACCAAAAATTCATATAATACTGCTGATAATATTGCTTGATATTTTTCTTTTCTCTCTATCTTTTATTTCTTATTTTATATGCCATTACATTGAGCAGTGGGTTTGCTGATAGATGATATTATAAATCTACAGTTATCACACTTTTTAAGCTCTATTAACTAAAAAATATGATATAATAGTACTGGGTGTGGGGCTCATAAAGACGGATTTGACATGCTTTGTTGGTTTAACTGTGATTGTTTTGTGCTTTAGTTTACCAGTTCAACCTGAATTGCTATCGTATAGTTACATAGGGCAGTGGTTCTCAGTCCCATTCCTGGAGTTCCACTGCCCAACTTGCTTTAGAGTTTTCTTGCTGTAACACACCCAGTTCAACTCAGCAACTTGTCAGTTAGTTCATTAATTGGATCGGTTGTGGTGGAACTGGGGAAAACTCTAAAGCAAGCACGGCAGTGATACTCAGGAACAAGATTAAGAACCAATGACTTGACCATCCAAATGTTTGCCATTTCATTGAAAGATTGGATTTTTTAACAAAAGATAATTACCTTTGACTAATACTGCTCAAACCTGTTTTCTAGGAACGATACAAGTGTTTAGTAATGTAGTACAGTAAAGCTTGATGGACATTGTTTTCTGTACTGACCACATACAATTTTTTTCTCTCTCTAGCTAAACCATTTACATCGAAAGTGAAGCAGATGAGACTACACAGGGATGATTTTGAGATCCTGAAAGTGATTGGCCGAGGAGCATTTGGGGAGGTAGGCCTTGGTTCAACAATGGTGCTGTCTGAGCTGACATTTTTTATTTATACACAGTGATGGGCAATGTGACAATATTTGATCAAACTGTAATATATTTTATTGTGATACACAATATACTTCTCATATACATTGTGTGGATATGTTCAGTATTTAAAGAACACTGACCAACTGCGTGTTTAGTTACAGAGTATAATTAGTCCTGTTTAGTAACAACAGATATCAGACCAGTCGCCTGCACACACATGCACACTGGTTCTGATTGCAGTGTTTTGAGACGCTGGGAGCTGTATGGCGAGGGAGTCAGTCAGACTGGATTTTAAGATATAAAGCACACTATAAAACAGTCATATAAAGAAGTCGGTAAAAAAGTGCATAATAATGAGTCTCATCATTTGTTACTATCATACTATCAATGAGTCTCATCATTTGTAACAAGCAAGTATCATTGAGATTAATTTTTATATTTTGTATTGTTAAATCATTCTGACAGATCCTGACGATACCCATAGCAAATTTAAAAACTACCTTCTTTTAGAGAGCAGTTCTTCTTTGCACATATCTATGAAAGAGAACTTCAGACCAGGGTTGCCCAGACTTTGGCATGTCACTATACATAGCATTGTAAAATGTATATGACATTATGTTGCTCTCCATGTATGCACCAATGTTTTTTTCATTTGTCATCACAAAGTTCTATGTAACATATGGCATTGCTCTATGACTCAGTAGTCAAGCAAACGCAAAGGATGTTATTAACTTATGCAGACTCAGGGCAATCAGAATGGAGCAGAAATGCTGTTGATGTAAAGTAGTTCATGGACAGCAATAAAAATGCTGCTCTCTCTAAAGTAGATCAAATAAACTGATCAACCATTTGAACCCAAAAAATGATCTGAACAATGAAAATAGCTGTAAGGCACGATGCTACACGCCACACTCTAAGGGCACATCTGGATGTTAGCTCTCTAGACGGGATGATGAAATGGAAAAAATATCCATTTGTACCCACAGACAGAATGGTATGCCACATCACTGCTGTCTGAAGTGTCTAGCTGTCTGATCTTCAAAGCCTGAAAAAGCTTTATTGAAGGGCTGCACAAAAAGACAATATTTATCATTATCATGAAAAATTATGCAATGCCAAATTATTACTTGAATTTTAATGTTATTTAGGGCATACTGCCCATCCCTACTTCCAATGTTTTATGCATTTTGTTTTATTCAACTTTACAAGAGATGTGATCTCTCAAGTAGTGTTTACCATGGTCTGAGAGCTTAATTAACTTGTTCAAGCTAAGGCTTGTTCACAGTCAGTGCAGGATGATGCAAATTTCAAAGCTTTATAAACAGTTCTCACTCTGCAAGCCTTGTCCCAAATGTCAGTAGCCATGTGCTCTTCAAAGCAGCTCCCTGCCACTTGGAAAATTCAGATAATGGATGCCCATGAAGCAGAAGTCCTTCTGGGGATGAGGATGTTGCTAAGTATTGACCGTGCTGATTGCCAAAAGTTTGCTTCAAGCATGTTTAAAACTGTTCCATGTTTTAAAAGATGGAAATAAAAAAGTAATTTATCTTAAAATATCAGAAACTACGTAATGTTCTGTGCATTTAGCTTCACAGTACCATATTTTCACCAGGAGTGCTTAAACACTTGCATGCCATTGTCTGTCTTAATGACAGTACCAGATTGCTGGACTGCAGTGATTAGATGGGTCTACCAATCTGTGGTGTGGTGGTTCCACCACAATATGTTTCCTCCACACACACTTTGGATCACTCACCATCCTCTGCTGAACCTCAGAGAATGTTCTGTGTATTGAGCACAGAAGTAACCTTCATTTGCTAGTTTGTGGTTAACACACTTATAGAAAGATGTTACTTGGATGCATGTGTTCAACAGACTGGTCGGGGGTTCTATGTTCTACGTCAGTGTAGGACCTGTTCCTTATGGTAAGCAGATGTTTTATTGCATATTCTTCACCAGTGGCAAGAATTTAGAAGAAAGTAAAATGCAAGGGACATTTTGATCCTCAAGCAGGTCTGTAGGGAATCTGAGTGGAGCAGGAATGTTGTTGATGTTGCTTTATTTTTTTATTTTTTTATTTTTTTATTTTTTTAATTTTTGTGCCTCCCAGCATTCTTTTTTTAGTCTTCACTGGTACTATCGACAGCTGGAGAAAAATGGTGCAGTGATCCTTGAACATCGCATTTCTTTAACTGCTATTAGTTGCATTGCAGTAATCATGTGGAGCTTTTGACAGTGTGTACATTTGATGTTTTTGTAGCTGATCTGTTCCTCACTCTTCATGGCATAGAGAGATCTTGCTCCATGTTTATCTGTCACTATCTAGAGTTTATCATTAGTCTTTATAAACCCTCTGAAGTTGAAGATGATCATAAACATGTCTAGGGTGTTATGTGTCAGGAAGTGTATATATATTGTAGAAGTGGGAAAGGAGAAGAGGTAGAAAGTGACTGTCTAAGCTAACTGTAGTAACCCCACACTGCCTGGAATGTGCAGAATTCTCAATGACTGCTTGTTTTGGCTTATTAAATAGCAGGGAGTGAATCACATTGTTGTTTCACTTGGACACTTCTAGTTTAAAGTGAATGTTCATCCCAGTTCTCTCTTCTGCATTTTTTTAATCTTTCTCACCTATTGATTTCTGGATCTGTACATTTGGTGCTTCAAAGCTGGCATGAAGCTTCACTTAACTGAAACCTACGACCATGACTACTTTAAGTGCTTGTGTAACAGAAAGGTATAACAACAAATATCCCTTTGTAGAGATGGCTGCTCTACTTATCTGTGACTGATGGATTTAGTCATTTGACAAATTGTTTTCAAGTGATTTCTTTTGGAAATTGGCTCAAGTCACATCAGATTTTCTGTAGCTTAAATGGAAAGGAATAAACGAGAAGCTGCGCTATAGTTTAAACATTAGCCCTCAAAGAAGCCCAGTATCATGTTCAGAGAATGGTTTGTATTTGTGTGTTACTTCATTCTTTTGTTTCTCATTTTGGAGGTGGAAACTAATTAAGATGGACTTTATCGGTTCCACTGTATCCAACTCATGGCTGCGCGACTCTGTACAGCCAAATCTGAAATTAGTATGATTTATACGTTAATAGATATTCCTTATAAATGTATGCTAAGGAGAAGGAAAAATGGAGACAACACTGAGACTAACATTTTTAGTTGGGGGATAGCAAACCTAGCAAACCTGAAAAATATTTGGGGTGACATCTGAAACGAAATTAAGAGACACACAATGCAATTGCGCCGTGTTTGAAGAGATTTCTAAAGAATTGTCTGAACGATGCAGGAGGGTGTAGCTGCAGGAGGACGTGGCTGCAGCATCAAAGGAGAATAAAAAGCTTAAAGGCAAAGTTTAAAGAAACCAAAGGACACAAACCTAAGAAGTGGCCGTGGCCAATTAACATGCCAATTTTACAAAGAGCTCAAACTTGTTCTTTGTGATGAGCTCAGCCTTCAGCCACTGGAACACCTTGATGGCTCCTGTGATACTGGCGAAAATGAAACTACACTTTTGGGAACAGACCCTTTGTGCATGCTTTTTGTCAGATTTGATGAAAAGTCTGATTGAAATTTGGATTTGGGTCACAGTACAGTGAAGCTTACGATGACTGTTCAGAGAAGGTCATGCTTGATCTCCCAATGCTTTTAGTTTCTACCAAGATAGTTTAGCAAAGTGTTGAGCTTTGTTGTAATTCACAGCTCTCCTACATGTTCCTTTCCTTGACCTCAGAGATTTTTTTTTCACTGTCTGCAAGGAGTTTAGCATGTTCCTCCCATATCCGTGCAGGTTTCCTCTTGCCTTCGAAACATGTGGTAGATTACTTGACTGCGTTTAAATTCCCCCTTGGAGTGAGTGAATAGGCGTATGGAGTGCCCTTTCCTGAGGGCATACCCGTTTGGTACCCAATGATTTTGGGTAGTCTCCAGAACCACCACATCAAGGAAGAAGCAGATAATATTAAATATAATATAGGGTTCTCCACTGCACAAGAATGTCTTTAAATGGATGTTTCAATATGTTGACATGGCACAACCATCACCACCTAATTTTATCTCTTTTGCTGATGGGAAGGTATATTCATCAATACTTTGTCATGTTATCTCAGCTTCAGCTCTCTTTTGTCTCCTGAGCTTCTGATCAAACATCTCCTCTTCAGCTAGAGCATGCCTGCAGTAACCTGAGCTGCAGTGTAACTCAAAGTTTACACTCCGATGGCACTGCCATTGCATTACTACCATATCTGCTACAGAATCTTTTATCAAATAAAGATTTTTCTTTCTATAGGTTTAAACGTCTGTTTGTCTGGCCTAATTTAGTTGCAACTGTGGCTGTAACTTCCTTTTTTTGTTCCAGGTAGCAGTTGTGAAGGTGAAGAATGCAGACAAGGTGTTTGCAATGAAGATTCTCAACAAATGGGAGATGCTGAAGAGAGCTGAGGTAGATGTCATGAATTGTTGTTGCCTCTATTTCAGTTTATAGAAACATGATCTATCTGTCAGATGAGAATTTATATGAATGTTTAAAAATGAAAATCAGATAGTGAAAGGACAATGCTAAATGTCTGCTTACATTGGATCAATTAGTGATGTTAGTGTTGTTTCTTTGTATGTGAGGGTAAATTTTTGTTTTCTTTCTAGACCGCATGTTTTCGGGAGGAGCGTGATGTTCTAGTGAATGGGGACAGCCAATGGATCACCACACTACACTACGCCTTTCAGGATGACAACTTTTTGGTGGGCATTAACAGCTGAATCTGAGATGAACTCTGATTAGTCAGGCGTTGTAAGAAAGACATAGCAGATCTGGAAATCTCTCTCGACTCCTCCAAGCTATGTGGAACTTTAAATAAACAAAACTATGTAATAAACAAAACTATTCTATCCTTTGTATATTTGTTTCTGATTGGCTCTTGGGATCCTCTACATTATCCGATCATGGAGGAGTCAAAATATGAAGGCTTACTCTCCTGCTTTTCAGGGCCCTGCGAAAACCATTTTGTTTCATAAATGGTTAAATTCCATTTCCCCTATTTGGATTTCTAGCTGTTTCTTTTCTACTGTGTTTGAATTACAGTATCTGGTGATGGATTACTATGTGGGTGGTGATCTCTTGACCTTGCTGAGTAAGTTTGAGGACCGCTTACCTGAGGACATGGCCCGTTTCTACTTGGCTGAGATGGTACTTGCCATTGACTCCGTGCATCAGCTTCACTATGTCCACAGGTAAGACTTCACTGATACATTTAAACAGAGGTGAACAAGCCTCAGACCCATGGGCTCATGTGGAAGTGCTTATTTCCTCTTTTTAATTGAACAAAATGACTAGTGACCTCAAGTGAGATGGCCTATTTGACAGACAGATGGACAAGGTATATTCATACTCCACTGAATCCCAGCCTTGTTGTTTTCTCTGCTGGATGCTCTAGGGTATCCTGTCTGCCTGAATTCAATTTGTGAGTGCTGGACTGCTTCTGTGATTATAGGAAATGGCCAAACATTTCCGAGTTCTACAGTGACCACACATTTCATGGCTCTGCACGATTGATGCTTGGTATTTGTATTAGTGGCTATGTTTGTAGACCTTTCTTCCAGAGAGGCCTGCAGGCTCTCAGATGTGGCTTTAGTGGAACCGATCTATTTCTAGGCTGTTAATTTCATGCTACAGCTGTGAGGCAGCTCTGATCTATGAGTTTGGAGTTTGAAAGCTGGATTAAAGATAGCAATTAACAGTTTGGTTGTGGAGAGAGCCATCCATGCCACTAGAGTCTGTTTAGCACCATTTAACAGGGCGTGCATATTAAGTATAGGTGAGAATCTCACATTTCAATTCCAATTCAGAGCCAAGATGTGATTAAAAGGTGATTTTTGATGCAAATAGATTTTTAATGGTTGTGGCCTTCTTTGGTTTTGTTTGGTATTTATATAAATGGCCTACACTTAAGTCTATAGGGCTAAGGCTGGGAAATACAGACATAAACTCATATCCCTATATATTTTAGATGACTGACAATATAGAATACAATAAATTATGTGAAAATACAATTTGAAAAAAATTGATAATTGATTTTTTACTATATTTAAACATTAAAATTTGGTCTTTATTGCTTCATTATACACGATAAGCCTTATGCATCTCTCAATAGTGTGTATGTGAAGGTACGAAATGGAGGCAGAGGAGTAGTTCAATTGCAGATAAATTCCAAGTTTCAGGAAATAAATTAAATAAAAAAAACATGACTTAAAATATTGATGTTGATGTATTTTCAGCATAGACGTCATTGTTTACCATGACAAATCATGGCAGCCCTAATTGGTTCATTGGTATGTGAGTCAGAAAAGGATCTCTTGTTTAAACCTTTATTGGCACTTTGAGATAGGTGGTGTTGAACTGTGATTTTATCTGGGCTCAGTGATGTTAAGGATTTTGTTTGTGTTGTGTGATGTAAGAAAGTGAAGAGTTGTTCCTTGTTGCTCAAAATCGGATTGCATACTGATTTATAAGATTGTTTATGATTATTGCTTATTCAACCTGTTCATCTCTTTGGTTAAGAGTAACTGAGAATAGCTGCCTGACTGGTTGTAGTGTTGCTGCCTCTGTCTGTTCAGCTGATGGCCTGACCTTGTGCCCTCAGGTCACCAGATCTGTTCTCACATTGCTGTCATACCCCACAGAGTCAGAGCTATAGAGTACAGACTGCTCGAGCTCAGAAAGGCCCTCCTGGCACGCCCTTTCATTCCAGCAGCGGCATTGTTTTGTGCAGAATGTGTGTTATTCTCCACTCTACCACAGAGTGTGTACGTTTATTTCAATTTTGACGAATCTCTTTATTGAAGTGCTTGGGAGCATTTGAGATTTTGGCACTTCGTTTTCATTTTTGAGGGTCCGACGGCCCGTGTTCCAATGCATTACAAAACTCACCCCAGTTCCACCAGTATACTAGTACAGTATATTTTTGAGATGCAACTGGCAGAGAACTTCTATATTGTATTACCTCATCAGTGAATGATTTTCCCCAGTTTCTGCACTTATGCAAGGCTGAGTGTAATTGGGGAAAGGGAGCAGAATTATGTATGAAGCCTAAACCACCATGACTAACTTGTATTTTTCCCCTTTAATTTGCATTTTTTTGGTCCCTGGGGGCATCTGTTAGAAGGAGGGGAAAAGGGAAATGCAGAGTGAGGGAGAGGGTGAGCGAGTGAGAGCGAGAGAGAGAGTGGCCTTTAGGGAGAAGATGAAACATACTTGTAAAGAGAGAGAGAGAGAGAGAGAGAGAGAGAGAGAGAGAGAGAGAGAGAAACTTGAGGGAGTGGGAGGAATGCTGAGTCGGGGCGTGGTCAGCTGCAGCTGTGCCGGGCCTGTGAGTGTGTGTCCTGGTCTGGAATGCCGGGACCTCCCTCAGGAATGAGCAGTCCTGCAGCCCAGCGTCTCTGTGGGAAAAAGGGAGCAGTCGAGCCTCACATAGAACTGACCTCCAAAGCCCACAACCCCATAACCCCAAAACTGACTCACCATCAGTCACATGGAGTCTCAGTGACGGACTACAGCACATTCCTGAGCTCCCCATTAGACGGAAACAGACAAGACAGCAGTGAAGCTGGAACGCTCATAGTAGAACTTTAATCTTTACTTAGCTTCCTGTTCTAAGATCAGCCTGAAGGAGATTCATGGGTGAAGCGGAGTTGATGAAATACATTAAGGGTTAATGACCTGCGCAGAGGAAGTAATTATGTGACTAGAGGTTGTTGTGGCTTCAGTTCAGCTGTGCAGCTGCTGTCTGCTCTCTCTCTCTCTCTCTCTCTCTCTCTCTCTCTCTCTCTCTCTCTCTCTCTGTCTCTCTGTCTCTCTGTCTCTCTCGTTGTTCAATTCAGCTTAGTGTATTGATTCAGGTGCAGATGTTTTCTGGTTGAATAAAATAATGATGGAAAACTTGGTAGTAAGTTTGACTTTGATCATGTGTGTCTCACACATGTACACACTCAATTCCTTTCCATGAGGTCTAAAATTGACACCTGCCAAGCGCCAAATGTTTGGGTGGAAAAATTGCCACGGCCCGTTGGCCAGAAATCTCATTGCTCTTAATGCAATAACACTACATAACGCAAAGCTTATATTTCTGTATAATAACAATAATCCCCCCCTTCTCTCTCTCTCTCTTTCTCTCTCTTTCTCTCTCTCTCTCTCTCTCTCTCTCTCTCTCTCTCTCTCTCTCTCTCTCTCTCTTTCTCTAAAAATGATAATTTGGTCCTTGCTCTCTAATTGGTCCACTGAAACACTTATGCAGACAGTGCACAGAGGTAGTAGTAGACTTAGAATGATGGTGAGGTTTGTATTGATACCATCTTCAAACAGTGTAACATATAACATATTCACAGTGTATTAAATAATACAAAGTATTGACTGAAGCAGTTCAGGTTGTTGCGATATAAATTGAGATTTTTAACTGCCAATGCAGATGCAAAGAGACTGGCTATAGAATGGTGCCACAGCTTAACACTGTTGCCTGTGCTTTTAACTGCACACATGCAAGAAACAAACAATTCCTGTCAACAAAAATAATGAAGCTTGAAAATATGAACAACCACAAACCCAGACACCAACAAATTTCAAAAACACAAAAATCATTTGTATTTGTCTGCCTCATAGGCTAAAATGGTCATGTAAAGGCTTCATCAAATCATTTAACAGATTTAGATAATAGAATTTATTAAAGTACATCTGAGGTCTCTTAGCCATTCTAAATTGCTTCTGCTGTTGTGGGTTAAATCAGTTATTGATTGGAGTTAATGTGTTTGTCATTGATTTGTGGCAATATATTGATCTAACCACATAATAGCTTAAAGCTTTATTTCTTCTCTTGTTATCTTTCCATAGACATAGACATTTCCATGATATTCATGGCAGCATTTTGACACAATCTCAATAAACCAGTAGTGATATGTTTAAAAATAATTAGCAAAAAGTGTGAACAGTGATCTTTACTCAGTGTTTGATATTCAGTGGATATATTGTTAGCTGTTAGGTTCTTTGTCGGTCAGTAGTTCAGTGCAATGGTTGTTAAACAGGGATCATTCTTTCTGTTTCACGTCATGGTGTGTTATCATGCCAGCTACAGCCCTCATCCAGAATCTCTAGTGAAGCATTAGCATGCTGCCTCTTGGCCTCCCAGCACATGGATAAATCAATGTTAGAGTGCTAGCTTTGGCCTTTATCCAAAATCACCTCCTTTCACCTCACTACTAGAGTGTTACCATGTCAGCTATGAGGCCCCTTCTCCAGCTCTCATAAGAAACACCTGCATCATATTTCACTAATTTTACTGGTTTCACTTGTGGCCCTTTTAAAGTGTCAGTATTTTTTTTAATATCAAAAATACAGCATGCTGTATATTAAATAGTACATATCTGTGTATTTAAGTAATATTTGTAAGGCACTTTTAAGACAAATTCCAATGACACATGGCCATTTTTTTATATCGACAATATATTGCCCAGCCCAATGTCACACTAATAGTAATTCTGAAAATCGTTCAGAATGCTTTTTCAATATATAGAGAATGTACTTAAGGAACACTGACCAGCTACATCTTATATTAAAAATTATATTAAGTATATTTTTATTAATATAATGTGTTGTAATGTTTTCATATTTATATTTCCAGTGTTTGTTTTTTTCATGTCACACTACTGATTCTTTTGTTTGTTAAATATTGCATAATTGAAAATTTGGTTATAGTTACAGGTTTACAGGTTAAACCTGTAATATAGGTTACAGTCAGAATCACCCACTGCTAACAGGAGGTTATAAGGTTATGACCTGTGTCCTGCAGACACAGAACTGTCACCAGAAATGAACTCCTTTAGCTTAGAGGGTTTTGATGAATAATATTTGCATATCAAGATGTAATGATATATTTAAGAAATTATGACTGTTTGTGTGGGTGTCAGAGGTGGGTATGTAAGTCCAGCAAGTTGAAATCCACCTCAGGATTTTGTGTGTGTTGGACGGGGGTGTTTCATCATTCACCTTTTGACTTTTTGACAGTGAAGTGCAGTTCACTGCCTTGAGGTCTAGTCGGAGACCATGTCTTTGTGTCATTTCTGGCATTTTTTTGATATCACTGCAAGGAGCAGCACCCATTAAGGAAATTGAGGCTTTTTCAAAAGAGGATGTGGTGTCACTCACAAACCACTTTTAGAGGAAGTGGTCAACCACATTTTTCTCATGTTGCAGAGGAAGTGATGCGAACTTTGCAGGATATGAGGCTCTCTGTCTTCGAGAGCCAAGAGCCAGTGAATAGATACTGAAAGGCGTGCGTGTGTGTGTGTGGCAGCAGGGCAGAACTGTTGGCTACTTGAAGTGTTAATAGGTTGTAAGCTGTGAAGACTCTGAGGCCTCCTGTGGTGTGGTGTGGCTTCTGTGGAGACGCTGCAGCCAGGGCAGATGGCCTTCACATATCAGTCGTGCTGTCTTAAAAGGGATTACCCTTCTCCGACCCTATATTTATTCTTTCTTTCTCCTTCACACCCTCCCTTGCAATGTCTGTGTCTTTGTCCACCTCTTAGACCGTGTTGATGTGTGACGGTAGTTGCTACCACACACACTTCTAAGACTAAGACTGGATTTTCATAACAGTTTTCTGTTTACTGTACGTAAAGTATCCTTCCAGGTCTTTATGGCATAGCAGTGAATATCCTACAGTGGAGCTGTGACTAGCACCCTCTTTGTTCCTGATGTGTCAGCAGGTTAACTTGTTTATGTGGGGGTTGGGGCCTTTGTGTGCATGTTTTTCCCCCACGAATGTTGTAAATAAAGGAAAGGTACATGGCTGCCTAGTTGGCCAAGTGGGCAATGAGAGTCCTATGGATGTAACATTATGGTGTGTCGTATTATATCTGATTTCTAGAGACACATTATACTAGTGTTCCCCAACCCTGGTGTTGAAGACATCCTGCCCTGCATGTTTTAGTGCCCTGCAACTTACCCAATTACCCAACCTTGTTAGGACTACAATTACCCAATCCCCCATCACATACGATGCTCCAGACTCTTTTCGAACAGCTGGGCAGGAAAGAACTGGGTCCCCAGCTCCACAATGGCCAGCATCGCACTGTAGGGAGCGCCATCTACCCAACCGAAAAGAGCACGGCCAATTTTGCTTTCTCTGGCTCCAGTTCCATAAGGCAAGCAGAATGAGCCAGGATTTGATATTGTGTTGGGAGCAGAGAAAGTACTGAAATGTGCAGGGCATGATGCTTCCAAGACCAGAAATAACCTAGACCAACCTTGCTGAACCCAGCTGTTAGAACTGCAGTTGATCTGCTCCAACCCTGCTGAACCCAGCTGTTAGAATTGCTGCTTATATTTGGATGGTTGCTTTCACCTGAATGTTTGTACTGCACTCTGCCGTCTTGCACACTGGTGTGTGGGCTTTCGCGGTCTTGTGATGACTTTGCCCCACAGCATCTTTACATAGGAATTAGTTTGTTGAGGTATTACTGTTTAAAATGCTGGATAGATCAACGTTAACATACCCTTATGTAAATATCTGCATCATTACGAGTCCTGAAAGTATTTCTCAAATGTCAACAGTTTACTGCATGTTGTTGTGTAAATATGATTTAATATTTAAGTAGTGATTTATGTAATAAAATACATTTTCGTGCACTTTTTTTTGTTCCACCACTGTATCACATCAAATGGAAATGTGAGTTGTGTGAATGGTTGCAGTCCAACTTTAACTCTCTATAATTTCTAAAGCTCATAGGAAGAATGTCTCTCCCTGTTTTTTTCCTTTAGACAGGGCGTACAATTGCTGATTATCACAACAAGATTATTGTGCAGGGAGGAGACAGATTTGTTTCTTTCTGTTCTGTAACTGACATAACAAATTGAAGCAAAGGAGGGGAGTGCTGGGTCATGCTGGAGGGCAGAAGTGTTTAGCTGTTGCTGATTTAAAGGCAAAATTACTGGCTTTATAAAAACACAAGCTGTAAATGCTGCTTTCTCCATGGGAAAGTAACTCTAGCTCACTCTCCTTTGCTCTCTTCCTCTTGCTCACTTTGGGTTGGGTGTGTGTTGGGAATGTGCAGAATATTTTCTCTCTCTCTCACTCTGAGCTGTTGGGCTGGGTGAGGGAGAGAGAGCGGAGCGTCCTTGTGCACAGTGCCCTGTCTCTGTAAACACTGTTGCAGGGCTTTAGAGTCGATAAGCGCTCAGAGTCACCTCCCAGGCATGCCACAAGCCAGGAATCAAACACACGCCTTAATTGGAAATCCACAGAATTGTTGTTGTTTATATGTTGACCGTACCTCTTTCTCTCCACAGTATGTTTATCGCCTCTTTCTTTCCCTTCTCTCTGTTTCTCATCAGCTTATCATCTCTACATCTCTGCTCATCTTGTCCATCGCTTTTTTACCTTTCAGAGAATTCTTTATCTCTTTACTATGGGATCTCTCCCTCTCCCCTGTTAAAGCAGTGTCCTGTGTATGTTCCTCCTGCAAGTATGCCTGTGTTTACACGCTCTAGCACGCCTCTGACGCGTCCTGCTCCTTAGTCTGGCATATGCTGCCAAATTTGGGTAAGCCTGGCCGCTGTGTTGGGTGGCTGGCTCTGGCCAACGGCCTTCTCGTTTATTTATGTTTTCCTCTTAGGGAGCTTGTTGTGAGAGTATCGTGTGGTTTTGAAGAAATGTCCTCCCTTCTGTGGCGTATTTATGGAAACAAGCATTAGTGTTGTTTAAATTTGTTAGATTCTTACTGACAATAAAAGAGTGTAATGGTCACATGCATGCTGTTCAACATCTTTGCACTTGCAATTTGAATATTTTTGCATTATCTTGATATTTTATTTTCTGAGTATATTATGAGTATATTCAACTAGAGCTAGGCTATATAAGGATATTTATGTCTATATCTGGATATAAACAGCACTATGAGGCAAAATATGCACTGAGGCAATATAGTGTATTTAAAGTTTTTAAATAATGTTCTGTTGTAATCTTGCATCT
Organism: Acestrorhynchus altus; assembly: GCA_034509495.1. Classification (NCBI taxonomy): domain Eukaryota; kingdom Metazoa; phylum Chordata; class Actinopteri; order Characiformes; family Acestrorhynchidae; genus Acestrorhynchus; species Acestrorhynchus altus. The sequence goes on from CM067513.1 coordinate 9,919,017, forward strand.
TTTCATCTTTTTTCTGCTCACTCACTCTGTTCCGCGCCCTGCTCTCAGCTCCTCCTCTACTCCGCTCCTCTGTCCCCATTTGCGCCATTCAGTGCCATTGGTGAGTTTCCTCACTCTGGGTTCAAGGAGAGGGAAAAGCCCCTATAATCTCTCCCACTGGCCTACAGGACAGCAGTGATTCTACCATCTAGATGGTGGGGATTCATAGAATGGTCTTCTGTGGTGGTCTTATGTGGAACTAAAAATATTATTGTGGTTACATTTGAATTTTCTAGGTTCCTTCTGACAAAGAAATGATATTTAATTTTCAGAATGGAAAATATGTCTGTGGTTTGTGTATGTGAGACAGAAAGAGCGAGACCGTTGTGTACTGTTTGATTGATCTATAGACCTCTCTGCAGAGTCTCTCTCAGAGGTCACTGCTTTGGCTGCAAAAGGTGGGGGGGTGGGTGGGGGGTGAGTCAGCGCATGTCTGGTCAGTGTGTGCAGGAAGACGAGATGTTATTTTTAACCCAGCTACACTGCTTCACTTAGGTTCACTGATACTTGACCACACACAGACAGGCATACACCCCCTCATTGCTAAGTCTACCACCTGCCCACCTGTGACACCTGATCCTAGCTAGCTCATCACCAGCTGCTTCACTGTGCGTTTTTTTCCTCTGATGCAGATGCTCAGTTCAGATTCTAATCCCTTGCTTCCCTTGAGTTGAAATGGCCTTTTTCTGTGGTCTTCACATTACTAATTGTAGGATCAATCACACTGAAATGAGCTGTGTTAATGACTGTCATCTGTGTTCTGCCTCTATTGGAACTGTACACTTCAGCGTGGCCCTGATGCACCTGGGATTTAGCTTGTTAGCCATTTAGCCATTCAGAAATTGGATTAGTGTTGAGTGTAAATAAAATAAAATATAGGGTAGTGAAGTATTACTTGCAATTGCTGTACATGATTCAAAGCGATATGTTGTGAAGTATTAATGTATTATATTTTTGAGGCAGTTACATTGAACCAGGTTAGGATTAAATGTTAAATAATATTAGTCTAATATTACCCATTTCAGTGCTATACAACACTACAGAAAATCTTCCACCACTGAATCACATGTGGGCATTTATAACATGCACATTACAGGATATGTATTGTGTTAAAAGGCAAATTAAATTAAATATTGCAACTTTTTTGCAGCTGGATAAAATAGGAAAATTCATACTCTCTTCAATTTCTATGACATACCTACCAGAGGCAGAATATAAACCGACCAGCTACTTCATTAAATCCTCCTTATTTCTACACTTACTGTCCATTTTATCAGCTCCTTGTACTATAAAGGATTGCTTTGTAGTTCTATAATTACAGACTGTAGTCCATCTGTTTCTTTGCATATTTCGTTAGCCTCCTTTCGTCCTTCAATCCTCAGGGTCTTGTATGCATATAGCAGTTTCATTAAACATGATCTGTTTGATGGAAGGATGCATATGATTTGATTCTTCTGGCATCAGATAAACCGTCATTTCAAAACTGTCTGTATTTGCAGCTGATTCATGTATTTTATTATACATTTTATCCTTTTGACTGGGGAGTGGATCGGGCTGGGTGATATCACTAAAAACATATCTCAATATAGTATATATCACTATATTATTTATATTTAATAAAAATACTCAAAGTGTGAACTTTTATTGCGACAATTCTAAGACATAAGGACTCAATTTGTTTGAGTTGTCGCTCCAGATACCAAACCATTTCTACACAAACTACCCAACTCACATTATTTTCTGGAATTAAATTGTACACAAATGCATAACAGATGTGATATTATGATATGGTATTTTTTATATCTTGTACAAAATGTATCACAGTATTGATATTTATGATTTCCCAGCCGTAGGAGTGGACAGCATGTTTTGAAGTAATAATTCCTCATATTTATTTCCAACTTATTTATGTCAATAAAAAGAAGGAAATTAGGTTTCCATGATGTGACACTTTAATGCCTTTATGTTTTCTTTTTGGTTTGTCTGTGGTGTCATTGGAGACCTTCCTTCCTCTGAGTTTGAGGGAAAGAATAGCCCCCATATTTCCCATTGGCTTCCAGGATAACAATGGCTCTTCTACCAAGATGATGGGGATGTTACACCTGCTGATTAGAGGGAAGAGATGTCATCTTGTAACACCCCGACTCACATTGCTGTGTGCTGTTAAATGTGTTTGGTTAAGAGCTGCCACCTGCTGGGCTGCTGAGTTATAGTGGGGTTTGAGCCAGTTTGACTGTAGTGTGGTCAGAAATGGAAAAGGTCAGAGTTACACATATATAGTTTGGTTCATGGAGTTCACAGTCCAGGATTAACATTGTTCGTTTTTACTTTGAAAATATTTTGTTACATTTATTTATTTATTTCTTCATCATGATTTTAATTAGGACTTCAGGGTCAAATTATAATCACATTAGTGTCTGCAAATAATAAAAAAAAAAATACAGATTAACAGCGTCAGAGTGAATAGACCTGACTGATATTTAAAAGGTTTATAGGTATTGGAACGGTGCCAGTTTTGTGATGTTTTCATTGTACATCATTGCAGTGGATTTGAAATGAAGCAGTAATAATTGAACTGTAGACTTTGAAGTGTAGCTTTAATTCAGCTACAGTCAACTACTGTATTTAAATTCAAGCTTTACATAGTTTACAATGTAAACACTTTAATCATAGTTTGATTTTGACTTACAGTGACAACGTTCTTTAAGTCTTAAAGTCTTAAAGATACATATAGAGCACAATAGAGCATTCTGTAGACTTTAGCAATAAGGCTAAGATTGTGGATTGCCTGTATAACAGTTGTTGCCATTGTTTTTATGTGGGTGGGCAAAAGTGCTGGAGTCCTGCACAGTTTATTGATTTGCCTGCTCTAACAGACCTACTAAACCTGACAATTAATTGGTTAGTTGACTCAGCTGTGCTTAAGCAGGAAAAGAATTGGAATTGGAACTGGAATTGCCCAGCACTTGTTTAGTATGTGGTATGAATATATCATATTGTCAGCCCTTACAAAACACTGAAGAGCATAATTAATCCTGTCTAATCAGATGTGCTTTAGCAAGTCTTTAACCATTAGGAGATTACTTATCTTGTTCTGTATTTTTGCTTGACTTTTCCTCCCACAGGTTTCCAAAACTCAAAACTCAAAACTCTAGAAAACTTGTAAATGCTCAGTATTACTAAATCCCTGTCCCTTGTACTCCTCTCACATGCTCCTCCACTCCTCCCTCATACCTCCTTAGTGTATTTAGACAGTACAACAGAATCAGCAGATTGCATTTTTTTGTATCTTCATGGGACAGGAAATTATGAAAACATGAAGGTAAATATAATGCAAGTCCCATCTCATTTTGGGTAATATAAATTCACGTCTGTCATATGTATAAGCAAAAGAACACAAGAGGGAGTGAGTGTTATCGTAGAGGTGTGATGAAGCTGACACAAACTGAAGTTGAATTTCATCACAGCTGTGTTATTTATAATAACACAGAACCTCAATTGTTCTATTGCTTTTATACAATAGTTCTGAAAATAAAGTAAGAAAGTAATAAACTTAGCAGTGAACATTCAGTTTAATGTGTTCCTGTTATTTCCTTCTGTTGATTTATTGTTCCTTAGCTAACAACTTGTTGCTATGTTACAGTAACAAACTCCACTCACTCACTGCACAGCCGGCAGCTCTTTCTGCAGCTCCTAACTCAGACCAACACATTAAACTCTGTTTCTCACTCAATGTAATTCTTGTCATTTTCTCTTTTATTATTGAGAATTCTTGTTGTGATCTTAAGCCGTAGGGAGAGGGCTGGGTCACATGACTGGCCAACTTTACTCAGACTCGAGTTCATCTTACAAGTTCATCTCACAGATTTATTCACACATTGCACAGTCAGATGATCTCCAAATCATAAACATGAAGGAACACTTGCCTTGAACTACAGCGAGCCCTAACAAGATCCACTGTTTCCTCTGGCTCATCGAATATGTGTCTGTATGCTGAGGGCCGAGTTTTTAAAATGACAGGGCAGTTCCACCTAAGCAGTTGCACCTGGCCCAAAATCACGGTCAGAGGACAAGAAACTGGCTGTTCCGTCACCAGATCTGCAACATTGTCTTAATCCATTTAGCTTCATTTGCTCTTATGCTCAGAGCATTTATGTTACTTAAGGAGGTTTTGCTGCCTACTGTTTTTTGCAGCGTCATTCTGGGTAATAAATTGCTGTTGTGGTGAGAAAAAAAGTTTGAATGCTTCTCAACCAATCAGCTTGCATGGTACAAATGCATTTTTCAGTGTCAGATTATTGTAGAACATGTTGTGTATTATGAAGATATTTTGTGATCTAATATTTTTAATAGTTAATATTGGTTAAAATGAGAGAAATGTTCTTGTTTGGGACACACTGTGGCACAATCTGGAATGTACATCCATTAGAATCTGACTGACTCATGATTGCAGAGTTGAGGAATGCCGGAAGGGCAGACACTTTGTCTTTTTTGAAGAGTTTGTTAAAGAGTGGAGTGTTTTCTCCCCTTTTACTCCTTCTCACTCTCTAGTTTGCGTGTGAACGCTGCTCTGTATTCTCTTGGGCAAAGCTCTCCACAGTAGCTGAAGCTTTTTGTAAACACTGAGGGAAAGCAGACAGAGAGGAGGAGGAACAAATAAACATTGTCTCTAATGAGGTGGAGATGTGAAACTATCCAAACTACTGCATGGCCTCTCGCTTTCTGTGGGGCTGTACAAACAGTCTGCCGCAGTCAAGAGGAGCTCTGAAATCTGGACGAATGTGTAGAAGGTGGTAGTAGCAGGAAAACAGTGAAAATCTCTAGGAGTCCTTTATTTTATTTGTTCAGATGGTATTGTAGTCTCTTAATTCTCTCTTAAATGTTCTTAGATTTTATACAAATTTTCTTCTTTTCTTGTTTTAGTGACTCCCCAGTTTACAGCAGAAAATAACTGTTTTCTGTCTTCAAACTGATGTAAGGAGTACTTTGTTTCATTCCTTAAAGCTGTTTTGCAAGAATAATTCCTGTTCCCATCTCTCTTTCAATTTGTGTTGCTAGTCTGTCCTGGCTGACGACTAGTAATGGACTCGTTTTGGTGATGTTTTGGCGACACACTGACGTTTTCTACCCTTTATCAGCAAAGAAATAACACTGTTCCATGCCAGGCCTTTTGCACACACCACACTTACTTTTCTAACCACTTTATATCTAAAGTTGGATCGAGTGTAACAGAGGAACTTGCTTACTGCCACCTACAGCTTATGATAACCTTTAATGAGGTCACAGGCCTCTAACACAGAGTGGGTTTTTTAGTGCTGGCTGCCTCGAAAAAACATGACTCCCGCAGAACTCGTGGAAAGTTAGGATTTCAGCCGTGACTTTTTGCACTGTTGTCTATGGCCTCTTGTGTTATGGGCTCTTACAAGCATATGTTGTTGTTGGAAGCGAATTGTAGCTTTGTGTGAGGAATGTTTTCTTGAGCTCATGGTCTCAGAGTGGAGGTGATTTTGGAGATGAAACAGCTAATTTGGGAATCAGTCTGTCTTAACGTTGCTTAGAACTCCCTCTGTTTCTGTCACTTGGAATAAATTAAACTTTCAGTGGAGATTCACCATAGGGGTGGGCAGAATGACAATATTTCATTATAATTTGATAGATGTTGGTTATCCTGATGCACAACATACTTTTCTGAGTGTATTTTGGTTAAAGAACATCTAATAATAATAATAATAATAATAATAATAATAATAATAATAATAATATTTTACCCTATTTGACCTTTGGAAATTCTCTTTAATTTACACTTAAGACTAATGTGGATCTGGCACACCAGTTGTTAACCTATGGACCGTTGGCTTTCTTGGGGATGAATTATTCAGTAACTCAAATAAAACTACTACATAACTTATTTTGCTTTAGAGAGAAGGTTCCTGTATGTGTCAACAAACAGGTTTTAAATGTTTTTTAAATATATTTTTGTCAATCTCTGTCAATATCAGTTATTCTACCTGTATTTATTTGATTTTATATGTTTATGTATGTTATTTGGTTTTACAGTGGCACACTATTGCATTTCACTGTAAAATAAACTGGTCAAAATTCTGTTTTGGTTTGGTTGTACAGTTACTAGAAGTATACATCATAACCCTCATTTCACTGCATTTGACCTTGTGGAATGTTTAGCAAGTAAATGTCTTGTACAACATGATAATGTGTAAATCAGGCCATGTTTTATCATTTGTATAAAATATATAATGCACTGAATGACTGTCTCCTGTCTTGCAGAGACATCAAGCCAGACAACATTTTGTTGGATGTGAACGGACACATTCGGTTGGCTGACTTTGGCTCCTGTCTTAAACTCATGGAGGATGGAACGGTAAGGATAGGCTTTTAACTTGCAGAACATTAATATGAATATTCAATGATTATTTATTATAGGGATTGCTGGGATTATTCTGGAGCTTAGTTGTATAGCATGGAATAAACCTGAACAACTCATTTAGGCTTTCTCAGATAATTACTTCACACCAGGGAGCTCTCACCTGCTGTCAGAATCCACCCCAGGATTTTGTTGCATTTAGTTGGAGCAAAGTCCTGGGGCAGATTTTGATTTGCTGGACCTAAAACGCCCACCTCTGATTTGAGCTGCTTCATACATGAAAAGAGATTTGTTTTTTTCTTGGATAAACCAAAGTTATCCCTGTTTAATATGAGACTTCTGAAAGCACATCTTCAGCCATGACATATTAGCAAGATCAATGTAAAAAAAAATTGTGTTAAATTCCATAATAATCACATAATGTTCAATCAGTTAGTTGAACAATGATCCCAATAAGCATTATGAGTTTCAAAGGCAATTTCTGAAATTCCATGGAAAGTCTTAGAACATATATCTCATTGCAGCACAGTGGGGAGTGTGTCTTATGACCCTTAACTGAAATTTGCTGCTGTTTTCTGGCCTGTCACAGACAGTTCGGCAGGATTCCCCTCTTTCCTACGACAAGACAAGCGTGAGTGCACGCGTGTGTCTCAGCATGCTCACACGTGCGTGCTTAAAGCTGTTCACGTGTGGTTTTGATGCGTGTCTGTGTGTATATTTAGGACTATGCCACTGCAGGAGAAATGGTTAATTTATTAGCTCACTTCCACAAATTCTTCCAGCTGCACACATCTGCACAAAGGCTTCACTCTAGCTGGCTACTGCCTGCTCAGTTCTGAGGTTCTGACAGAGTGCGCAAAGGCCTCTGTCCTTCATGTCTGTCTTATATCCTGTCTTCTCCGCTCACAGGTCTGGCTGTTCTTTGAGAGTTTCTCTTTAAAGGCACGCACAGTGCTGTGAAACTTGCTCTTGCCTGAGACCAGCCTTGGCCTAGCTTCTCTGCATTTACATTTTGTTGTTCTGAACCTCATGAAAAGGGAGAGGCATTCCTGAGCACTGTTGATGTTGATGGTTTCAAAGCTGAGACAGAGCTGAGAATCACCATTCTGTTTATTTTCCAGCATTAGCCTCTCAGTTTATGATGAAATCTGAATGGATGTGTGCTTAGATTTAGGAGATTTGTTTGTGTCCCTGTTGGCATTGTTGCAAAGTTAGTAGAAAAAGAACTGTCTCAGTAGACGTATATCTCTCAGCACCACAAATACTTTTTATGTGAATGATCTTTTTCCCTGTAATCATCCTACCCTACATCGGGTTTAGTGCCCAGGCACCCGTTCTCTGGACAAAACAAAACTACTGTATGATTATTCTTTATTAATGAAGGCAGAATGCTGGTGCTGGGGCAATACAGCACTGTTGTCTAATTTGTGATGTTTTCTGTCTATTCCTGCTGTATGGTGCTGACACTGTTGTGTAATCTCTTAGGTGCAGTCATCTGTGGCAGTTGGCACTCCAGATTACATCTCTCCTGAGATTCTGCAGGCCATGGAAGATGGCAAGGGCAAGTATGGCCCTGAATGTGACTGGTGGTCTCTGGGTGTTTGCATGTATGAAATGCTGTATGGGGAAACCCCCTTTTATGCTGAATCCCTGGTGGAGACATATGGCAAGATTATGAACCACAAGGTAAGGAGTTACTAACACAGTTATGGTGTTATATAAAGTTATTTATTAAAAATAACTACATGTTTACATTACTATGTGTTAGGTTTGTTTCAGTGTTTTATAGTTTATATGGTGCCATTACTTTAGAAACTGTCTTTGCACTAATTTAGGAGCGGTTCCAGTTCCCTGGCCAAATCACTGAGGTGTCTGAGAATGCCAAAGACCTGATCCGCAGACTCATCTGTAGCAGGGAGCACCGGCTTGGCCAGAATGGTATCCAGGACTTCAAGCAGCACCCCTTTTTCACTGGCATTGACTGGGACAACATTCGCAACTGTGATGCACCATATATCCCTGAAGTCAGCAGCCCTTCAGACACGTCCAATTTTGATGTGGAGGATGATTGCCTCAAGAGCTCGGTGGGACTTTGTTTTATTTGTAGTATTTTATGGTTTTGTCCATCATCTTTGCTTATTTATTATGTCCAGGAAACATAAAGTTATCAGGTGTTTTTCTGAATAGTTTGTTTCATTGAATCTTTCCCCCTATATTCAGGAGACTATGCCTCCTCCTTCTATAGCAGCGTTTTCTGGACACCATCTCCCATTTGTTGGCTTCACCTACACAAGCCAGTGGTAAGATTTTGACATGCAAATAACTCTGCTATCTAGAGTTTTCTATATTCTATCAGCTGAGGAATTTGCTAGTTAGTCTTTTTTTGGTAATTCCTCCTGAATTTTGAATTGAAATGGGATTGTGTCTGGATTTGGGGAAAAAATGACTGCTGTTGTCACACTCTATGTTCATGCTGTATGATCGCAACCATTCTCTGGACCAAATGGGGGATCCCTCTTACAGAGTAAGATCCATTAAAAATCGATCCCAAAAATGGCACCCACAGCAAAAGAAACTTAAAATAAACGTCAGCCACTTAGATGGGTATTGACAGCCACTAAACAATACTGATTGGAAGCAGGGCTTGCACTGTCATTCCATCTCAGTTACTTTGAGGAAAACTACACTGAAATCTGAACTAACATTGTCATTCCATCTCAGACCCCTTTGCTCTGCTTACCATGATTCCAGGTCTCTTCTGGAATCTCTCAAACTTAGGTTGTCTGACAGACTGTTTCAACATTATATCAAGTCATATTTTTCAGCGTTATGGAAAAACCATTGTTGATGTGTGTATATGAACAAACACAGATGTCTTAGTGAAGTTCCATTGAGCATAGCTCTGACCACTAGAGGCATTGCTGAGCAGAGTAGGCATTCTTCACTTGCAGGTGGAGTGTTTGTAAATTACTGGTCGTGCAAAGATGATGATGAAATTACGATAATAAAACGTTGCCATATAAATGAAAACCATATCAGGGTAGTCACCACAAGAAAATGCTGAAAAAATTAACCAAGGATCCCTATTCCTCCAGCTCTCTCTCAGACTGTGGGAGTCTGCGCGAGTGTACAGCTCCTGTGCCAATGGACAAATGTGTGCAGCGTAGTTTGGAAGAGAGCTTGGCCACTGAGGCATACGAGAGGAGGATCCGCCGTCTAGAGCAGGAGAAACTGGAACTCAGTCGCAAACTGCAGGGTCTGTCTCCCTCTCACAACCAATTTACAAACAGTTTATTTGTCAACTGATTATCGCCAAAAAGTTTACTGATTGTCTGTTGATTGCCAGGAGTGTTTTGAGTTGCTTTTTCATGAATATCAGTGTAAGTTTAGTTAAGGTGTTTTTTGTTCATTCTGTTGTTGTGCTGTTCCACAGAGTCTACTAAGACTGTACAGACTCTGCAGTACTCCAGCGCAGAAGGGTCTGTCTCTGCTAATAAGGAGTTTGAGATCCGAGGCCTGAAGGAGGAGATTGAGACTTTGAGGAAACAGATTGCAGGTACTTGAAAGCTCCTGTCGCATTGGTTGCATCTCATGGTATATGTTGTACCTTCTGTGTCTTGTTTTCTGTTGTTTTTGCTGACTATTGTTATTTTCTCTCTCGTCAGACTCTGGCCAGTTGGAGCAGCAGTTAGAGCAGGCCAGTACAGCTCGCAGGGACTTGGAGGAATCCAACAAACACATTCGCTCTCTTGAAAAACAGTTAAAAAGCACGAGGCAGGAAGTTGAAGATGCACAGAAGGTACTCATGTTGTGATTGAAAAAAAGTATTGTTCATTTTTTGTTTGTTTGTTTTTGCCATTGCCTCTCTGGCTAAGAACTTTGGGTAAATACCAAAAATGCAAACATTTTGTTGTGTGTGCAGGAGTTGTCACAGTCTGGAGAGAAACTGAAGGCTCAAGCGAAGGAGTTGAAGGAAGCGGACAGCCAGAGAAAGCTGGCTATGCAGGAGTTTTCTGAGATGAGCGAGAAGGTCACAGAGCTACGGTCTCACAAGCAGCGCCTCTCGCGCCAGCTCCGAGATAAAGAGGAGGAGATGGACGCAGTCAACCAGAAAGTGGAGGCCCTGCGGCTCGAAGTGCGCAAAGCTGAAAGGACGAGAAAAGAGGTGAAGATGATGTGTGATAATGTCAACACTGTTCAGCAGGATTGTCAGAAATGTGCTCTAATAGAAGGTTCTGTGTGTATGTTTCAGATGGAAAATCAGGCTGAGGAACGGGCTGCTGAGGCCCAGAAAGAAAAGAAGCTGAGGGAGCGCAGTGAACAGAGTTTCAGACAGCTAGAAGAAGAACTGGAGGGAATGAAGGTGCGTAGACAGACACACACACACACACACACACACACACACACACACACACATCCCCTTGAAATGTATTTATGCTGTGAAGCTAACCTTTGATTTAGGGTTGGCTACCATTTCACATTTAAATCAATATGATACTTATGCAAAAAATGCACCATAGATGCACACTGCACTGCTCTGCACAAACATAAGGGACGAATAGAATAGAATAGAATAGAACTTTATTGATCCCTTGGGAGGGTTCCTTCAGGGAAATTAAGGTTCCAGTAGCAGCATGGGATGCAGCATCAGTACAGAAGTAGAAAGATAGATAAAAAAGAATTTAGTAAGAAGCACTAAATTATAGTGGCTCAGTTTCATTAGCATACAGGCTACAAATATTTATTGTTTAATTAAGGGTGTGAAAGACTTCAGTACATCTGTATTCCACATGATTGTTACGTTTCTATGCTGCCAGGTAATCCGTGGTTCATATGCATGTTGCATCGGAAGTAGCTGCATGTTGCTAATGTGCCTCGGCTTTCAGGCTATCAAATCCAGTTCACTTTTCATCTTTTAAAGATATTTTGTGTTTGACCGGGAGTTTATTCAGGTTCTCAGTGGTCAATTTTGCATTTTGCATTACAAACATTACAGTGTTGTCTGCATCATGTTCTGAAAAATGTAACCACACCTGAGATTCTTTTAGCTTGCCCCTGCCCACTGTGTTTTTCACAGTACCAAAATTTGGCACCAATTGATTTGACTTGCCAGTACCAGCTTAATTTGGTTGGTGCCTTTAAAGGTACAGATTCTGGTATCCAACCTACTGAACACATTTCACTTCTAAATGAGAACTGAGTATTTGTATTCTGTGCTGTTTATGTTGACTGGAGTAGCAAAAGCAGGCAGGTCGCACTCCAGCAGCTGGGGCTTCTGAGCAACACCAGGACTTGAGTAAGCTTCGTGCAGACCTGGAGAAGAAGACCTTGTTCTACGAAGAGGAGCTGTCTCGCCGTGACCTGCAGCATGCCAATGAGATAAAGAACCTGAAAAAGGAACTCCGTGATGCTGAAGCTCAGCAGGTCTCCTTGAAGAAAGAGATCATGATGCTGAAAGACAAGCTGGATAAAACTCGCAGAGAAAGGTATGGTTTCTATAAAATGCAGCGCATTCTTTTTCATGTGCAGACTTTGTGGCCCTGTCTTTTGTTACACTTTCTTTATTTATTTAATTTTTAAAATAAAAGCTTTACAAAAATTGACATTTCCTTCACTCCCACAGTCAAACAGAGAGAGAAGAGTTTGAAACAGACTACAAGCAGAAGTATGAGAGAGAGCGAGTCCTGCTGACTGAGGATAATAAGAAACTCTCCAGTGAATTGGACAATGTGAGTATCTCCATCTGTCCCTGTGTATCTGTTTTTTCTTTACTTTCCTTTTTTAACTCATCTCTTGCCTTCTATAGTGCAAGCTCATAATTTCTTAAGTCTAATTCTGAATGTCTTTGTGCCATTTTGACACAATCATAATCAACTAGGGCAAGGTCAGGGGTGTTAATCTACAGACTAGCATTAGGGCTTGTTTCATGAGGGCAGCCAGAATCTAAATACTCAATTATGGGACTCAAACGTAAGCATCATTTTATCTACTAGATGTTCCAGACATGCAAGTCATTCAGTATCACTTGTAAAGATACATAGAGACAGTTTGTGATGCAGTACTCTACCAGGTAGTCTGTATGCTCTCTTAAAAGGACTCTCTGGCGTCTGGAATCCTGGCTGCTGCAGCAGCAGGAGATCAAAGGCAGTGAAAGAGCTGGTTCAGAGTGTGCTGTCTTATTAGCTCCTATAAATGGTGTCCTCTTACAGCTTGCACCCCAACCCCCTTTCTGCATACTCTCATAGATCATCTTAGCCTGTCTCTCAAATCAGAAAGCTTCACTCTCAAATAAGAGGTGTGTCTCTTTGGACATGCACAAGAAAGGGAGTGGGTTGATGGACAGGGTTATGGACTTTAAATGGGAAGGACACTCACAAAAATGTTTCTGAAAAAAGTGGGGTCCTATAGTTTTGACATTTGTTCCTAATGAGATTTTTGCAAAGTGTAGAGCACTTGGTTGAGTAATACTGAAACAGAATGTGCTTTTGAAGCTTCAGTGAAAGATGTGTGCTTGCCAGTATGTTCTTGGGAAGTCAGTCAGCAGTCTCAGCTTGTGTAAGCACAGTTAATATGCTAAGAAACACTGGACTCTGAAAAACGTGGGGCAGTTTTCTCTGTTCAAAACCACTGCAGGGGTTCAGAGCGTCTGTCAGAATACACTTAAAACATGAAATGTTTGGAATAATTTGTCCATAATCACAGTGTGGTGGAAAACCTCACAGTCCCTTGAAGTAAACACAGAATCCCCTGAATTCCTAAGCTGTTGCGGCCAGCTAACAGACATGTTTACAGCAGATAGGCAGAACCGTGTCTCCACAGACTCATGTTTATGAATGAGAGTACGGCTGGTAGAGATCAGGGGTTTAGGGGAGCGAGTATCAGTGTCACAGATGCTGTGTAAGCTGCTGTGTTCACCTTCTGCCCTGTGTGAGAGTAGTACATTACTGTGGTTCTCTCTCTCTCTCTCTCTCTCTCTCTCTCTCTTACCCTCTCTAGTGTGTGCTTTTGTCCTTCTTAAATATAATCAGTCCTCTGAACCAGTCATGTTATTTCTGGACTATTTACTAAGTTCAGGGGCCCATATTGACAAGTTAGTACTTACTAACTGAGCACTAGTGGTGTACGTGGGTGCTTAAACAGGATTTATCAATGTCTTACTTTAAGGTAATGGGAAACAGGTTGATGTTGGCAATGACTACTTCTTCAACATGTGTTCTTACATCTGTGACCCTGAGATTCTGTGTATGTTCTTCAGTCCTGAACTTTATGCTCCGCAAGGTCACAGAACTGCTGCACTTGCTGTCATTGGGACACTGTTAAAATGCACTTAATGGCATCTGTAGACTGTATGTTTGCTGAAGTTCAATCAAAGATTGGAATAAAATTATTTATATTTGCCATTATTTGGAGTTATATTTATGTATTTATACAGTTACTAGGCCAACATATGTGTGTAAACAGTGGTAATTTCTTTGCCATTTGTGTGTGTCTAGTTGACAGCTTTGTATGACAAGCTGAGTTGCAGTCACAAGCAGCTGGAGGAGGAAATGAGGGAGCTGGCTGATAAGAAAGAGAGTGTGGCCCACTGGGAGGCCCAAATCACAGAGATCATCCAGTGGTGAGTGAAACAATGGCACATATTACTGGTACATTAAAGCTGGAAAGTATGTGTAGCAGTTAAATAATCATTCCTGCTAAATCAACAACAATTTCCAGGCTTTGCTGATTCAAATCGCCATCTGATGGCAATGAATGGTAATACAGTTCTGAAATTCTGCTGTTCAGGGTGAGCGATGAGAAGGATGCGCGGGGCTACCTTCAGGCTCTGGCCACCAAGATGACTGAAGAGTTGGAGGGCCTCAGGAACACTAGTCTTGGAGCACGCTCTACGGTATGATGGATTCTTGATCTTTACCCTTTCAAATCAACATCTTTTTAATATGATTTTACTTTCACTTTTAAAAAGTCAAAAAACCTTGGGAACCTATGTTTAAGTAATTCATTTTTTGACCTTTGAAGAATTTGGCTTATAGTTACATTATATATTGTTTCTCCACCATGCTAGGACATGCCTTGGAAGGTGCGACGCTTGGCTAAGTTGGACATGTCTGCCCGTCTAGAGCTGCAGTCTGCGGTTGATGCAGAGATCAGAGCTAAACAAACCATTCAGGATGAGCTCAACAAAGTCAAGGCCTCAAACATGGCGACAGAGTGGTAAGGCACAGTCTATAGCAAAGTCATTTCTTTCAGTCACAAATGCTTTACAGTGTGTAGTTTGCCTGTTGCGTAACTGCTGCTCTCTTGTAAAGGTTGTGGAGTACATGACTGGTTTAATGATTATTTTGTCTCCCTCAGCAAACTCCAGGAATGTGAGAAGAAGAACCAGGACCTGCAAGGGGAGATTGAGAGACTGAAACGAGAAGCAGATGATCTGCGGATGTCCAGGGGTAAGCTCACCCATCCTGAGGACAGGTTGACATCCAGCCTCTCTGATCCTCTTGTTATGACTTTATATTTTTTGATAGTTTGTTTGAAGCTGTGTTCTTTGTGTTACAGGTGTGAAGCATCAAGATTCCCAGAACTCTTTCCTTGCATTCCTTAATGCTCCGACCTCTGTCCTAGATCAATTTGATGTGAGTCCTGAGAAACCCTTGCAGCTCTTCTATCTTAATTTTGGCTCTTGCAGGGTTTTCTCTCTGCTTGTATGGGTTATCTTAATATTCTTCTTCTGTTCCATTTTAACATTTATCTTTGTTTGTTTCTGCCTCCATGGTTGTTGTAGTCAACAGCCAGTGCACTTATCTTGTTTTTAGATGGAGTAGTTCTAGTAATGTAGATATTGTGCTGTGTCTGTTCCCTGTCTGTATTTGTGATGTCTACTCTTCATCTTTCTTTGTACTGAAGCGATCCCCTGCCTGTGGCCCAGCCAGCAAAGGCAGACGTGTAAGCTCCCCTTTTTTATGGTGGTGTACTGGATCCAGTATTGGATTGACATTCTCTTTCCTTTCTCTTTGGAGTATTTTCATTTTGTATGCAAAATGCATGTCTCTGCGTTCTCTATTTGCATGGGACTGGTTCTGCATTATTAACAGGACAACAGTGTGGATTTGTGCAGTGTTGGGTAAGGTTGTTTGTGTTGCCCATGTATTAGTATTATCATGTTCAGTAAAACTGGTGTTTGTAATGTATAACACATATTGCACATTTTCTTGATGTCTTCTCACTACCATGAAAAAAAAGTTTTTCAGTGCTGCATGTATTCAGTAGAACCATGTCAGTTAGATTGTCATCTGGATTTTGCCTGTTGTGTGGTAAGAATTGAGTTTGCCATGTGAAGATTTTTATGTCATGAGACATTTTAAAATACATCTATGGATTCATAAAGCTATTCTCATCTATGGTCACACTGGTGGTGTATTTGCCTATGATGGCAGTATGTCTCAAACAGACTTTTAATTATTTGTGCATGTTTACTTTTGGTGTTCTGAAATCCCGGATTGTGTCTTTGACCAGAGAGAACTGGAATGATTTTTACTGTATTACACAAGTTATGCATTCACACAACTTCCTGTACAGTGCTTGTTGAAATGTTTATTTTAAAAGCATGCCTCTGAGTGTATGAAATGTTTGGCTTCTAACTTCACTATGCACGAATTAAGATTTTCCTGGGAATTCAGTTCAAAAAGTTTCATTTCTATAATGAATATTCATATCTAATTTGAATGCATAGGAAACACTATCAGCAGCAGTACGTTTCGAGCCTTGTGCAGCACTGATTGAAAACATTTGAACTAAATATTTCAATCCTGGGAAATTCTTTAAAAGGGTATACTTTTTAATGGTTTCTGTGTTCTTATGTGTTTCATTGTGACCTCTTGTTTCCTCCTTTAGATTGATTCCATCGATAACTTCAGCCTATCGAACACCCCATCCAGGGATGAGGACCGGAAGTCCCAGCTCATGTCACGCTCTCGCTCTCCTTCCAATGCCAGTGACTTGGAGCCCCTTGAGGTGCCCATCAATCCCAACATAACTAATTTGTGTGGTATAGGGTATTTGAGATAATAACTTACCTTTCTGTCACAGTTGGTGGATCATCCACAGAGAGGCACACCGACTCCTACTATGCGTTCTGGGGGATTCAGCGGTATCACACCTAAGGTATGGATTTCTTATATTTTTGTGTAGGTTGTGTTCTCAGTAATGAGAAGGGTCAGTAAAGTACTCTGATTGACACACAATTTATGAATGAACAAAATCATTAAAAGTTGATATTTAATTTTTTTTCTCGTCTGCAGCCCAAAGCTCACCAGTTTGTGGTGAAGTCTTTCAACACCCCCACTAAATGTAACCAGTGCACCTCTCTGATGGTGGGACTCATTCGCCAGGGCTGCACGTGTGAAGGTGAGGAACACTGTGGCTAACTGAAATGAATTGTTGAAGAATTGTATGGCTGAGTAAAGGCTGAAGGGATCCCTTTCTTTTCTACAGTCTGTAACTTCTCATGCCACGTGACGTGTGCAGACAAAGCTCCTGCAGTGTGCCCTATCCCCCAAGATCAAATGAAGGGACCCCTGGGTATTGATCCCCAAAAGGGCATCGGGACTGTATATGAGGGCCAAGTCAGGGTAAAGAAGCTCCAGAATATCATCTTGCTGTCATGCTCATGTAGTTAATTAGTCCATTATCTGTCTGTTTGTTTTCACTGTGTAAAATACTGTATGTGATATACTGTATGTGATCCTTTCACGATGAAGCCTCTAAACCTTGTTCTTTTACTGCTTTTCAGGTGCCAAAGCCAGCAGGGGTCAAAAAGGGCTGGCAGAAGGCTCTTGCTGTTGTGTGTGACTTTAAGCTTTTCCTCTATGACCTGGCAGAGGGCAAGGCTGCTCAGCCCAGTGTAGTCATCAGCCAGGTTATTGACATGAGGTCAGTCATTAGTGAAAAAAATCTAATTCTGGAAAGGTCTGATCTAATTTACTATGTAATCTAATTGTCGCTGCTCACTGGTGCTTTTATATGCCTCTGAAGACTGTTTTCTCCTTGTTGCAGGGATGAAGATTTCTCAGTCAGCTCAGTATTGGCATCTGATGTCATCCATGCCAATAGGAAGGACATTCCCTGTATTTTCAGGGTGAGATTAATCAGACTATTTTTAGTTTTGCCTGGATTTTATTCTAAAACTGAATTGTAACTGCTAGAGCTTCAATCTTCTGATTTGTATATGGGTACTCAATGGGCACTCTTAGTCATGTTGATCACAGAATCATATCTAGTCCAGAGGGCATTGCCTGGTTTGGTGCTGAATTGCAATATCTCTGCTGTAGGTCACTGCGTCTCAGCTCTCTGCCTCTGGCAATAAGAAGTGCTCCATCCTGGTTCTGGCTGACAGTGATCAGGAGAAGAATAAGTGGGTGACTGTGTTGAATGAGCTGCATCGCCTACTGAAGAAGAACAAGCTAAAAGAGCGCTTTGTCTATGTGCCTAAAGAAGCTTACGACAGCACTCTGCCTCTCATCAAAACCACCCAGTCTGCTGCTATTATAGGTATTGCAAAAGTTCTTTAGTATAGAGGTAATGTCGCCATCTGCAGTTGATTGCAACTAGGCAAAGCCAGGACTATGTTCATATATTTGTTTGTTTTTCTCTGATATTTTTTTTATTCTAGATCATGAAAGAATAGCCCTGGGCAATGAGGAGGGGCTCTATGTTATCCACGTCACCAAAGATGGTAAACCTTGTCAAATCTGTGTTATACCATGTTTTTATCATCATTACTGCATGTATACATTTCCTCCTCTCTCACACAGAGATCATCAAAGTGGGGGATAATAAAAAGGTCCACCACATTGACCTAATCCATACTGAACAGCTGCTGGCTGTCATCTCTGGCCGCAACCGCCACGTGCGTCTCTTCCCCATGGCAGCCCTGGATGATCGTGATACAGATTTCTACAAGCTGCCTGAGACCAGGGGCTGCCAGACTCTGGTATCCGGCACAATAAGGCACGGAGCTCTCACCTGCCTCTGTGTGGCCATGAAGAGACAGGTCATATGCTACGAGCTCAACAAGAGTAAAACACGGCACCGCAAGTTAAAGGAGTTGCAGGTTCCTGGAGTGGTGCAGTGGATGGCCCTGCAGTGCGACAAGCTGTGTGTAGGCTTCCAGGCTGGCTTCTTGCGCTACAACCTTCAAGTGGATGGGCCTCCTGTAAATCTCCTCCATCCAGAGGACCACACTCTGGCCTTCATTGGACAGCTAGGTCTGGATGCGCTGTGCGCTGTGGAAATCTCTAGTAAAGAGCTGCTCTTGTGCTTCAGCAGCATTGGAGTTTATGTTGACTGCCAAGGGAGGCGCTCTCGCCAGCAAGAGCTGATGTGGCCAGCTGTTCCGACTGCCTGTTGTAAGTGCTCACCATAGTGAGCTCTCGTCAATTTAACCCATCACTAGTGGAAGTGATGAAGATGCTGATGGAAATGTTTTTTTTTTTTATCCTCTACAGGTTATAATGCACCTTACTTGTCGGTGTACAGTGAGACTGCTGTGGATGTGTTTGATGTGAATACAATGGAGTGGATCCAGACCATTCCACTGAAAAAGGTCAATATTTAGCACAGCAGAGGGACAGTGGGCAGTCTGCGTTAAATAAGCTTTAGCTGTATTCCTGAAATACTAATCAGTACTTAGCAAGAGCTTGTAATGCTGTGGTTGTGTTGTGTCGTTTAGGTTCACCCTCTGAATACAGATGGTTCTTTAAACCTGCTGGGGCTCGAAACAGTGCGGCTTATCTATTTCAAAAACAAGACAGCTGGTAAGAATCGTATGAACATATGCATTAACAGAATATATTCTTTTGTGGTTTTAGAACAATTGTATGTGCTAATAAAAAATGCACTTATAAAAAATTGCACCTGGAAGAAAATGTTGGATTGCAAGGCAGTTCATAAGGAAGGTAAACGTTAAAGAGTTGTAGAGGTTCTTAATGGTGTCGAGTGATAATCCATCTCCTTGAATATTGTCACTCAGTTCCTGCAGATTTTACTGTAGGGTTGAGGGTTGGAGTGTTGATGCATCCAGTAGCATCCCACACATTTTCAATCAGGGATAGGTGCATTCAGAATGCCTGTAATGAAGACCAAAGGGGATCTGGCATTGTATGAAATTGCACCCCACACCATGACACCAGGCCTTCTGGATGTGTGACGGGTGAGAAAAAAATGTTGATCTTGTTGCTGAGTGCGGTGCATCCAGATTCATTCATATCCACCAAGACAGAAGTCTTGGACTGATCACTGAAGATGACCCATTGCCCTTCTTAGTGACTCCATGACAATCTGCCATAATAACATTTGTAGTTGTGTATTGTAATCAGTTGATTTCTTCTGGGTGCAACTATTATTTGTTTGTATACATGATGTATACTGTGTTCCAGTGACAAATATAAATTTAGAATGTATTGCTTATTATCTCCAAAGGGACTGGAAGTAGCTGATTGAGGGCTAGATTTGGAGTAGTCCTTGCTAATTGACTAATTAGGTTGTTGTGATATTAAATCTGTACTCATAATATGATCTATTGCAGAGGGAGACGAGCTGGTGGTTCCAGAGACATCTGATAACAGCAGGAAGCAGATGGTGCGCAGTATGACGAGCAAACGGCGTTTTTCTTTCAGAGTGCCTGAGGAGGAACGGCTGCAGCAACGGAGGTGATAGAACATACTGTACAGTATAACCCTACAACATGCAGAGCTGCACAGTGAACTTTGACATACACTGTTTCCGACCGTTGTGTGATATGTCATTTTTACCGAATCTTGGTTCTAGAGAAATGCTTAGAGATCCTGAGATGAGAAACAAGCTGATCTCAAATCCAACAAACTTCAACCATGTGGTTCATATGGGCCCAGGGGATGGGATCCAAATACTTAAAGATTTACCAATGGTAAGGATGTTAAAGAATAATTTCTCTCATTCCAGTACCATTCAGTCTCTCATTTCATCTGTTTCTACTCTGTCATCACGTTATGTCTGATTTTGATATTTATGAATCATATATTGCATGCTGGGTCTTTTTACCGCTATCTTTTCTGATTATATTATCCATCTCCCTTTCTGTTCCACTTTCTCACATTCTTTGACTTCCATGCCGCCATCACTCTTGCATTGTAGCCAGGGTCTCCTATCCCTTCTCCTCACCTGCGCCTCATCTCCACCCCCACCAGCTTTGAGCATGTCTATCACATGACTGTCACCTCTGCCGACAACTTCCTCTCCCAGGACTCCCCTCTCTCTTCCCATTCCCCATCCCTAAACTCTGCCCCTGGGACCCCCGCCTCCATCTGCTCTCTGGTAGGATCAGGACCCGTGTCGTACATGTTGTTATCATGGAGTATGTGATTAACACATGTTGCATTTGATTGGGCCTCTATAACAAGCTGTCTGTATTTGTCTTTGCCTCATTGCATGCAGTACATATTTCCTGGTCGTTCTCCTCTGTTTGTAATTGGGTGTGTCTTTGTAAATGGTCTTTGCTATGTGACAAATACGAACACAATACAGTTCAGAATATAAAAATAGCATGGAGCTTGATGAGTGTCACAATGTGGAGAACACTGATGGAATCAGACAACGGAGACATAAACAGACTTGAATGCAAACAGAAATTTGTGGATTTTACAGAGATTAATTTAAAATGTGTTTGTTTGTTGCTCAATTATTGAACATTATTCTTTGGGGATTCAGTAAATCATATTTAACTATCATAATAGGAATAGGCTAAACATTGCTGGTGTTTTTTTCCTTTTGATGAGTACATCTGATCTTCTGAGTGAACTTCTCTCTTACCATTAAACACCAAATCCAACACTTCAAGGGTAGTTACACTATTTTCCCCTTACTTCACTTCTTGCACTAAGCCCTAATCCCCTCCTGAGGGGGCACATGAAGTGCTCATAGACGCTGCTTGTGTGCATCCTTTTGAGGACAGCCTACAGCCTTGGACTCATGGGCATGCAAGTGCAAGTGTGAGTAATGGGACATGGCCTGAAAACTACTGTCCTTTAATGAGTAATGCAAAATTATTTGAATGCTAATAGCACCCTCTTGTGGACATTAGTTTTTTTCTGAGCGAGTGACAGTCACAAACATGTAGACTACTATTAAACCTTTAGAGATGCTACCAACACAATGCTGTTTTTACCAGTATTAGTATTTCTCACTTCTACATTAAAT
This sequence comes from Acestrorhynchus altus, assembly GCA_034509495.1. Lineage (NCBI taxonomy): Eukaryota > Metazoa > Chordata > Actinopteri > Characiformes > Acestrorhynchidae > Acestrorhynchus > Acestrorhynchus altus. The sequence continues at coordinate 9,940,669 of CM067513.1, forward strand.
AAGTATACATAAATCCATTAATGTGGGAAGTAAAACGTAATGCTGTAGTTGTTCAAAAGCGTGTGACCATGCAGGATTGTGTGTGTGTGTGTGTGTGTGTGTGTGTGTGTGTGTGTGTGTGTGTGTGTGTGTCTGCGTGCGTGTTTGTGTGTGTGTGTTTCCTGCTTATTGCTCTGAAGTGCTTTCTGGGCACTAATCTCCTTTACATTGAATACTTTTACTTGAAGAATCTAATGCCTGAATGTGCTGTGTAGAATGTGCGTCCTCAGGAGAGCCGTGGAGTCCTGGGTGGCTCTGTCAGCATCCCCACTATCAGCAAGACCAGACCCGAGCCTGGCCGATCCATGAGTGCCAGCAGTGGTCTCGGCACACGTAAGCGCTGACACTTCAGTAGGGTGGGGGGAGGATATATATGAGAGAATCAAAGGCATTTCTTCAGGCTCGTTATATTTCCGTTGTAGGTTCATCCTCTCAGAATGGCAGTGCTCTGAGACGGGATTTCTCTGGTGGGAGTTACGGCTCAACCAAGCGTCAGACTATAACCTCACCATCTGAAGGCTCGCTCTCATCAAGTGGGGGTGTGGACTGTGGGGGTGATGCTCCTCTATCCCAGTTTGACAGAGAGGTATGTAATGGTGTATTGGGGATGCCATTGGGTATTGATTGTTGTATTGATTTGTATTGATATATTGATAGGTGCTGGTTTAATGATTGTTAAACTATAAAGCAGATGTTACTATATGCGTGCTTAGCGAATTGTCTTCATGCATCTGTGTGTGGAATATCTTAAGCTTGACTTGCAGAAAGCTGTTGACAGGTAAATATATCACTCCAAGAATTCTTTGATAAGTAATTTGCACTGGAAAAGTAATGCATTAAAGTACTTGATTTGAATATGTATATCATATCTCAATGAATGCTGAACTGAAACGTTCTGTTGATGTAATGTCTGGGATTGAAGTACACATTTAAATCAAGTAAATTCAGTGTATTGCTTGTTTCAGTGGAGTTGTTATACTGGATTCCGTCACAGCTAGAAATATATTTAAAGCACATTGTTGGTTTGAAACTCTTCCCAATGTACATTGAAAACCCAAAGCTTCCATTTCACACTCTAGAACCTCCTCTTTAAATAAGCTCCTGCCCTTTCTTTCCCACGCTACATGCACGTATTGAGTGATGTGGAGTGGCACTGTGCCTAAAGACTAAGAGCTGTTCTCCTACTAGCCAACCACTCACTCACTCACTCACACTCACACACACACACACACACACACACACACACACACACACACACACACACACTCTGCATCCTGTTCTACCGCATGGTGTGCAGACTTTATTGTGATGTGTGGTCGATGTATGACTCTCTGTAGTGGCAGGCAGTTTCGCCCACAGGCAAGACCCCTGATGTGAAAAGGGCCTTAAGGACCCTGATTAGTAAGATAAAGGTAACCACCTACAGCACAACATGACCCAACTACCCCTCATACAGTTGTGTGTGAAAGTTAGGGCATCTTAGGCCAAGTAATACATTATTTTTTATTAAATGTTTGATTGATTGATTGATTCATTGGAGAAGTAGTAAACAAAGCTCCGTAGCTAATCAACCCCCCACCCCCAATGTCTCGAACCCTGATTAGCAAAACAGCAAATCAGGCCTGAGGCATATCACCAGTTAAACTTAAGAAGTGTCAGCTGAATCAAATCTCTAATCTCTAGACTTTTCAAACCTCATATTAACACTTAAGGCCTCAGCATACTTTGTGTGGAGATGATGTTCAACTGGCTTCGGTGAACAATGTGATGTAATTGCATAGAATATGAACAACCGTAGACATGTTTGCTTGCCATGTCATACAGATGGCAGTGAGGTTTCTGTGTGATTCGTCGCTGAGAGATTGTAAACACAGAGGTTGATTTAAGCTCATGGAGAGAAAGACCAATTTTTGTCATCAAAAGTGGGAAAACTAATTTGTAAAAAAACAAGCCGCAACTAGTGAGTCAGAGTGGAGATGCTAATGGAAACAGTACCCCTCCATTTGTACACAGTTTTGCTGCCTGGCTGCATAATAGCTAGAACTGTGATAATCGTTTTCAGTCATCATGTTGACACCAGCATTTACCGGTAAAATGAAACCACAGATGGGTCTTTTCTACCAAAAATACTAGTTTGTACACAAGTTTAATGGAATGAAGGATACGTCACAGACCGTTATCAACAGAGAGTTTTGCCCAGCAGCAGTAAACGGAAACGAGAAGATATCAGTGTATAGACTACCTGCAAGCATTTGTGCTGCTGTTACAGATGTTTCTCCAACAAAGATGGATAAACTTTGACGATAAGTAGATGTAGAAGACTAACATCATGCGAGATGAAAGGCACGTCTTTGCTCCGTGCTCCTGTACAGACACGCAGACAGCGGTTTGCTCTGAAAAACCTACTAATCTTTGGTTCCGAACCAACTTTTCAGGTTACGGTACATATTTTGGTTGGTGGAAATGTGCCGAACGGTTCAAAATAAGTTTTGCAAACTGGAACAGAACCTGTTCTGTGTTGTTGGAAAAGGGCCCAGAGCTTGTAAGCTTGCAAATGCACTTTTGACTTTTGACAACCCTCACAAACTTCATTTCACAGGAAGTATACTGAGGCCTTTAGCAACCAAGAGGGGTCCACTGAAGACCTGTCTAATCTGAAAATTAATCAGTGTTCTTCCCGTCTAAAGCAGGGGAAGGCTTAGAAGAAGACTGTTGGTAAGAAGTGGCAGTTCAGGGGAACTGTGGAGTTCAAGATGAGACCTGGAAGATTTGCTGAAAATACTGTGTTTTGTTTAACTGGCTATGTAAGCTGTGTTTACTACTTATACCCAAAAAACCAAACCACTTCGGCCTCCGGTGTCAAAACCTTCACATACACGTATATGTCCACTCACTGTTCCTCAAGTGGAGCAGTTACAGTAGAGGTGATCTGGGTTCACAGTAGAGCTCTTCACAGGTTTCTTCAGACCTGAAACATTTCAGAGTAACATTTGGGCGTGTTATTCAACATGGGTTGATCAGATGCCCTGAATCTTCATTGAAATTATTGTCAATATTATTATTTAGGTTTGGTCTGTATCATACCTAATGAAGAGCTCTAGTTCAGAGCACTACCCCAGGTTCCTTAGAAGCTTTCTGCAGGAATGTTGTGTGTTCAGTCTTGTGTGTAGTTACATGCAACAGAAAGAGCCAATATTGATATTGACCTCAGTGTTCCCCTCTGTGACACCAACAGCACCAGATGCTGAGCCAGATCCTGATGTCCCTCTGCTGCAGTCTGTGTTAGATTATTAATGGTGTGATAGCTCAGCCAGCGTCTCCTCGTATTCTTCTCCATTCCAGTGCTTTCTTTGAAGGACAAATAAGTCCTATTAGTACTACGTAGTTTGGAATTTTATATGAATAAAAACTGTGTTGTGGGTTAGTGTTTTAATATTTTTCCCTTTCAAATCCTTAGGACTCCGATTCACCACGTCACTCCACGGCCTCCAACAGCTCCAACCTGAGCAGCCCACCAAGTCCATCATCCCCGCTTAAAAGCAAGTCCCAGTCCCTGGAGCGCAGTGAGCACCCAGGCTGGGAGACCTGAGGCCGGCCTCAGCCGCGGCACCCACTCACCCTTCTTACGGGCCAGCTGGAGGCCTATACAACTTGAAGACCCCCACTCTTTCCCCTTAGGTAATAAAAGAAGATAAGTGATGAAGTGACCCCCAGAAGGAATTTCCTGCATTACATTTAGGGTGGTCTGTTTGTAGTTCATCCAAGAACTGATTGGGTTTATACAGTATGCACATTTAAACTACACCCAAGCCTTTTTAAGCCTCGCTTTGGCATCACTGTTTTTTACCTGTCAGCGCAAGACAGTCAGAAGACCTGAACTAGTGCTTCGTGTGTGGAAGGAAGGGGATATACCTGGACGGCAGACATTGCCCTCTAGAGGGACAAAATATCCAGTGCTTTTTCTTTTATGAGGTTTAAGTTTTAATGGTTTTATCTGCCAGTGGCAATAATATTTTAAACTTAACAATTTTACAAATCATCCCAATACATGTACCTCCCTGATAAAAAAGGAATACACATACTACAGTCAAGACACTCATTCTCCTTGTGATTAGGAACATGGTAAATTCAGAGAGGGGTTGGAAACTGTACACTTATTTAACAATGGAGACAAGGCAGTTCAAGATTGTCCCCAGCCTCGGCACTACACTTAACCCAACCTCTGCACTCTGGTGATTGACCTTTCATATGTAAAGCTCAGAATTCAGTAGAAATAGACTGAGTTTAATGATGTACATAAAGTTTAAGTAGAGTATAATATATTATGATAACACATTATATCGTACAAAAACAAGTGTGGCTTGGAGAGTGGTGTTTTCTTTTGGCTTTGTGTGTCAAAGCTTTGGACATTGATGCAACCAGTTTCTTCAATTTATCCTGTACTTTATCAGCGTATCAAACACTCACTATTCCACAGAGTCTGGTTGGATGAACTAACTAACCCATTAGGGGAATTTTAGCAAACGCCAGGCACAAGAATGCATGTGTATATGGGTGTGTATGAACACACACAAGGACATTTTACGAGTTTAGAAACACAATCCCACAGTCACAAGGCTTGTGGTGAAAGTACGGTAAACTTGTTGCAGCCTGTGTGTCCTCTCATGTGCTTCATTTACCTTTCCTTTATCGGAGCAATAATGCTGTTTCCAAAGAATTTAATTTTTGTTAAGTGGTAACTGTTTTTGTTTGTTTCTCTGTTACATTTTGTTTGTGTTCATGTCTTTCTGACTCTGAACACAGAAACCAAACATAGCCTGTGGTGTGTGTGTGTGTGTATATATATATATATATATCTCGCATAATCTGTATGTTACCACTGGTTCTACAACGCTAAAGTCACTGTGGCACTCAGAAATCATAACACAGTTAAGCTTTGGGGTGTTCTCTGTAGGGGAGCATTCAAAGGCACTGGTGCATATATTTGTTGCCTCTACTTCTAGTTCATAATGACACAATGGGGACAGTGAGGGAAATGTATTCTTGTAGTTCTGATTCTGACGTTGGTAATTATGATGGTTAACTGCATTGTTAAAATGGGTTCAGCAAGGGAATACCACTACGCTGTTGGAACAATTCCTTTTTTTATTGTTCAGGGAATGTCTTCAGTGCAAAGTCTGATGACTATCAAGCTTCCCTGGATCTCACATACCTCAAGTTGGTGAGGCAAGCTATTCACTGTAATACAAGCAAACTCATTGCTTGTAGTCATCTTTAAGCAGAGCAGGACACTCATTCCAGACACTACAGTGTAACACTACAGTATGAAGTGGCAATTCATTCTTTTTTAGTTTTAGGTATATATATATATATATTTATGCCTATATATAAATGCAGACGTTTGTCTTCGTCTGACGGACTTGGTAGCACATTGCGTAATGATGATGATTCCTTTCATGACACATAAGGTTCCATTAATTCAGGCTGTTGGGGTGCTGAAGTTACCCAATTCCAGGATGTGTTTACCTGGCAAATAGTGCATGTTTAAGAGAACATTTCAATATAAAAGCACACCGTTGAGTATGGAAATCGTGAGAATACGTATTTACCTAAAAGTGTCAAAAGACGAGTGGTTTCTTATCGCAACAGTTCAATGAAAACTGTCACAACATCTCCTGACCAACACCTTTTTGTATCCCCACTTTGTATCCTTTGGGTGTTGTTTTTATGAACTGCAGATCTGTTTCCCAAGAGGATATATATACAGGACACTGTCTGCTAAGAGTTCATGAGTGGGAAAACAAACCAAAACAGTCCACACTGGAGTTCCAAGGTTCTCTTGTTCTCTTACAACGACAGTAATTTTCTACACCTTTATGCAAACATTCACATTTTCACTGTGGACCAGTCCAATAAACTTGGCACATTGTATTCCTATTCATAAATGAGGAGTTTGTTTGCAGTGTGTGAAATTGTTTGGGACCTTAGGTTATGCCTTAGTGGTATTACATTGTCATGTTTATTCCTACTGAATTTGAATGACCATACCCAATAATGTAAGCTTAACACAGAGTGCTTTTTGCCTTGTGGAACTGGGGCTATGATGGTAAAATGTCTGTACCAGAGTGCTGGTACATGTATGATGATATAACAGGAAACCTGTTTGAGATGTTACTCAGGTATGTTAGAACCAATGATTTATTTTATTACATTGAGGAATAGAGAGCGAGAGAACACAGTGACAGACCTGGCTGTTGTTCTGTGTTGTTTTAGGACTGTTAATTAGCTGTGTATAGGGCAACATTAGAGGGAGGTGCCTTAGTTGAACTCAGTTTGGATGCTGGGCAGTGTAAGTAGGAATGTGGGTTAGATTTTAGAGCAAAATTGAGGGACTATTTGAAAACACAACACACCTGCATTTCAGCGAGTGTTTACTCTGCCTTGTATGTTAACTGCTATTTCATATCATACATTATATTTCTTAGACTTTAAGGGTTGTTTTGTAAGAATATGTACAGTTTTGCATGTCATAGGTGTAATCTCTTGTTTCAAAGATTTCAAGGCTGGATTTCTTCCACTTGTGTGTGTGTGTGTGGTTTTTTTTTTAAGCTTATTTTATTGATGTGTGGTGTGGAAGTTTGGGATGTAAACATGAGGATGACCCATTACTTTTCTTTTTCTTGGCACATGCTTATTTAAGGTGGAATGTCATGGAGATTATATTTAATTAGCCACCATCCTTTTCACATTGAGAACTCATAACGTGACTGATGTATTTCAATAAAATGGGAGCTGTTACAAAAGTGAATTTTACTCCTGACTGTGTCTGTTTGCCTTAAGGGAATGAATGGGTGGTAGCTAAATAGCATTAGATACCATCAAATCTATTAGCCATGTTTTCATTTCTTTACAAAAGCTTTTATTTGAAATTTTGCATGACATTAGAACTGAAAAGAACATCTATACACATTCAACAAAACAGCTAACCACTGTTAAAGTGCTAAATCTTTTCCCTCTACTAAAATCTGCAGGCTGTACAACATGGACAAAAGGAATTCAGCATAAAGATTGAGCATACTTTGGAGACAGAAGGCAAAGGTACAGGAGAAGCAGTATTCAGTAGTAGCTGTCACAAACGTGGCCATTTTACAAAGCTCAGGTCCACAGTCACATTTTTCAGGCACTGAAAACCACAACGTTAAATCTCTCAACAAGTAAACAAAAGCACTCTGGGATTACGACCCCGGTATTTTAGGTTAGCTACATTTTAACGAACGTTTGACTTGGTGTAGATAATTAGAAAAAGAAAAACATCAACACCAAATATTGTTTAACTTGATATAAATAATTCCAGTTGTATCAAATTCTCTATTCTGCCCCAGATTAGAGTCTGGAAAGAAATATTTATACAGTGTTTCACAAATACCATGGTATTACAGTAGGAGCACACATTGCATACTGAAGTGACCAAGAGAACCAGGCAGGGCAGGAGAACAGGATTCCAAAGCTCTTTGCATACAGTGTGTTGCAAACAGACTGAAGAGAAAAAGGTCATTAACATAGGCTGAATGTTCAGTCTGATCTCAGGAAAGGCAGGCGTGGGACCTCTGGGCTGATGAGGTAGGCACAGCAGGGAGTGTGGGAATGAAGGACTAAGCACATCTGGTGGTGGTGAGGTTTTCTGGTACATTGTTCTTGAGGAGAAGTACTGCAGTCCGTGTACACGTATACAGAGACGATCCATGATCAAAGCCTTTCCTTTGCCCGTCCTCTTCTACTCTACCCAAAGAAAATGATACATGCAATCACCTGCCAGAGGCACAGAACTGCCAAAGTTCACAGTAACCATGGCTGAAATTCTCCCTCTTCCTTTATCTACTCTTTGCTTTGAGTGCTTGGGCTCAGAGAAACCTGAGAACTACAGGGTCCTCAACCAGTCTTCCAATTACCGGGATACAGAGCTGCTTGGAGTGGGTGTTGATGATCTAATGGGGGAAATCTTTGAGTCAGCAGGTTGAGACGTTTCACCTCCTGGCCTGTGGACAGCTGCAGTGTGCCCTCTTTGTTTCCCGCCCTCAACTGTGAGAAACTGTCACCACATGACGGTCACTAAGCAGTGTAGTGCTGCTTTATCACTTTACACTCTCTCTGTCTTCCCAACACTTGGAACATCTCAGTATCACAGTGTCTGGTGTTTTACAGGTGTGAGATGTAGCATGAGCCATGCATGGTCTAAAATTCACTCTGGACATAAAGACCTCTCATCCCCTGTGATGATGCTCCTATATGTGAAAAAAACTGAGCTGTGAAGGTCCAGAACATGTGGAGACTTTGTTTTAGCACCTTCTTCTGCTTCTGCAGAGCAAAGAGTCTGAGCCCTGAGCCAGTACTGAGGGCAGTGTCTGTAAACAAAACTCTCTTCTAATTACGCACTCGCTCCCTCTTCCTCCATCACACGGTTCATGCTCGAACCGTGGGTTATGTTAGTGGGCTGAACATTGCTCAAGTCCCGCACACTGCTGTGCCGTGAATGGCTGTCAAGGTGGTGAAGGCTGCTGTGATGAGACAGTTGCTCGTTAAGGCGGGGCATACTCCCGTAAGGTGGCCGTTCTTCCATGCCTCTGAAACTGGTGGGAGTGTGCCTGTGGGAGCAAAATAAGAGGGTAACCAAGTTCAGTCTTTTCACAAGAACATGTAGAGTGAGATCACTCAGTGCTACAAGTCTGAACAAAGCTTTCCTGGTAATTACTTAATACACTATCGCTTTTCGAGTCCAGCCTTTAAGCGCAGTGTAACTGACTGACACACACACACACACATGTATACTCAAATCTGAATATATTATGAAATGCAAATTCTGTACCCCTAGTCCGATAAACATTTTCTGTGACCATATCTGAGATATCTGAGTAGACCATTCTGATCTACTGACTGCTGGGCCTCACCTGCCATCCCGTGAGCGGTGCAGGCTGCCATGGTAACTGCTCATCTTGCTGTGGACACTACTCGCCTTGCTGCGCACATCATCAAGCATGGCAAGGTGAGTGGAAGAGGCGTGTGTGGAGGTGCCCTGTGTGGAGGTGCCACGTGATTTACGGATGATTGGTGTGTTGGGGTCACGCAGGAGGGACTGAGCAAAATCAGGCTCTTGCAGAACTTGACGACTCTCGTTCACCGCACTGCTGCAGTAGGGGAGGGAGAGGTGGAGGTGGGAGAGACAGCATGTAAGAGACAAGACAGAAATAAGGGGAGAAATGAAGTCTTAAGACTGAAGTCATAAGAACCCTACAGTATATAGAGGCTCTAATGGGGTTCTTTCTCCCTGATAGAATTGTCTAGAGAAAATTGAAGTTGCCTTGGCTGTGGAGCTTAAATGATAATATAGCTAACAATGCAAGCTAACAGCCACCAGACTAAAACATCGATCTTAAAACAGTTGTTCAGTAATCTGATGTAGACTTGTTTATATGGGTTGTAATGTATGACATACTGTTTATTTACAGAAATGTATTACATGTATTACAGTAATTCAGTGGCCTAAATATTATGTTGTACCGTAATGTAACGATTAAAGAAGCAAGATCTGCTGGACTAATGACCAACATTGTACCTTCAATTACAACTACTTAAAAAAAGAACTTACTCCTTGCGTCTACGGCCATGGAAGAAGCTGGCCCACTCAAAGCAGGTCTTCTTACTGCCTACCCAGAATACAGATGGGATGCCAACAACCAACACCATGAGATATTTCATCAGGAAAAGAATAAGATCTGGCCTCCTGGTCTGCTCCACCTTCAAATACACACATACGTATATAGATATGTACACTCATCAGCCATAGCATTAACACCCCTGACAGGTGAAGTGAAAAATACAGATCATCATCTGTCAAGTGGTGTGATATATTAGGCAGCAAGTGAACAGTCAGTTCTTGTAGACAATGTGCTAAATTCAGGAAAATCAGCCTAAGGATGAGGGCCACTTATGAGAAGATGACTAGGTCAGAGCATCTTTAGGAACATTGGGAAGCAATGCTCCACAAATTGGTAGAAAACCTTCCCTGGACAGTACAGACAGTTAATCCAACAACAGCTGGATAAACGTTCTAATACCCTTGATTTTGGAAAAAAACAATGAATGAGCAGGTGTCCCAATACTTCTGTCATATCATATGTATATACAGGCACATTAAACACAGCCATATCAGTGTTCTTGTAAAAGCCTGTCTCCCACTCTCAACTCTCACTCATGACCCACTAAGCTCCCTTTGCCTGAGGCCCACTCTTACTCTCGCGTCTCTATGCACTTTGGTTACATTCTTGTTTTCACTGAACCATACACCGAATCTGCACTCGCACTGTTTGGTTAGCAAATGATTTGTGAGATTTTCTTCATAGCTTTGGTGGTAATCTCTTCATGATTTATTAGTCTTTATTAGCAGACACTGAGGTACACTGCTGTTTTATTCTTCTTTAAAAGCTCAGTGTGAGTTTCCTCAGACTGCACAGTTCTGTGCTTTCACACAATCCAGGCTTCTTGGAGCACAAACACAGCACAAGCTCTCACAATAGGTTCCTCAATTCTTCTCCTCTGTCCCCACTCTGACCCTGTCAACGCACCTGGACACTCGACTAGCCAAGCAAACACTCCCAGCCAAGCCCCACACCAACACACGATCGCTTCTATACCTTGATTGTATATTTAAAATTACATTTATGGCATTTGGCAGACACTCTTATCCAGAGCGCTTTACAAAAGTGCTTTGCTGGTCACTCAGAAAATATCTAAATCTAAATCAGCTAGTGTGTAAAAGCATCCAGTGATACCTCAAGTTTAAATGCTGCCAAAACAAATGTCAGAATGGATACCTTTAGCCTGTCAGAAAGCTCAGCTTTATCACACAATAGTACAATTCTAAGCCTTTAATGAATTAAATGCTCTTGAAGGAAATGGTCTTCATTCTGTGTTTTAAGACAGCAAGTGCCTTTGGGAACCCAAGGAACATTTGGTCCAGCATTTTGATGATAGGACAGAAAAGAGTCTGCATGTTTGTCTTCTATTTATCTTGAGGGATGGTGGTTAAAGCTGAGCTGTGCTTCATGCTCAAAGGGCTCTAGGTACAGATTGGTTTAGACTACTGCCATCAAGTACAGAGGTCCATTTTTGGGTTTGTAGGCCAGAATCATGGTTTTGAATCTGATGTTCATCTACAGGAAGCCATTGAAGAGAACGCAACAGTTACATGTTTGGAACATTGAAGATGAGCTGAAGCCTGAGAGCATGTATAGGAAGCCAGAAGACACACACACACACACACACACACACACACACACACACACACACACACACACACACACACACACACACACACACGTACAATAATCATACTGTGCAGGCGAAATGACATTTTCACACTTCAATTCATTTCTCTTAATTAACCATTTCTATACAAAGCAGTCAAGCACATTCATCAGTATAAGGTTTCAATAGGCCATGCCCTGTTAACTGGACTCTGTTTGTATCAGCAGCTGCTGCAGGAATGCAAGTGGCACCCCCAGCCCTTCCTTAGCTTGGAAGCATTCTTTCAGCTCACACACACATGCTAGAAATCCTCTTCAGAAGCAAGGAGGGGAAAAACACACAGGTCATGTGTCACCCTCTGTTTACTGTAACCTCGGACCTATGTGAGACATTAAACTGCTAAAGAAAAATAAATACATTTACACAAGCGTCTGTCAGATGCAGTCAGAGTTTGGGGATGGACCAATATGAGAACTGTGTGCCAGATCTCCAGAGCTCACATTCATTTCTGACACTGCTGTTGTCAATACATAAACAAAGTGTAGAAATATTACATTCGGCTTTTCCAGAATAAAATTAACACATCAATTGCTATTAGTTATTATTAGTTAAAATACTTTATATGGACATACTTTGTCCTATATGGACAAAAGAACTACAACACCTGCTCATTCATTGTTTCTTCCTAAATCAATGGTGTTATACATTTGTTTATCTTGGTTTTGATGGATAACTGCCTCATTCAATGACAAAGTTGTTGAGCCTAGTGTTTGTGAGGTCAGGATGTTGGATGATCACCACCCCACATCATCCCAAACTCCCCAACCCAAAAGTATTGGATGGGGCACAATCATTGCAGAGAAAACAGCTGAACAGATATGGTGCCAATAGGTTCATGGTGCTCTATGCAGTACTTTTGGGATGAGTTAGGGAGTTGGAGAAGAGATGGCATAGTGATCATCCAAATATCCTGACTTCACAAATGCTTGTCACCGAATGCAATCAAATTAATTAAGAAAAATTAATTAAGGATTATGGATTTAGATTTTATTTACAGAGCAATCTTCCTGCTGTGGCATGAGTCACTGTATAATGAGTACACTGAACAGCTGCACCACTCATGACAGGCACTGATACAGTGCTGTACAGGCCAGTGCTCAAGCCACCTTCTTCTTTATGAAGAAGCAGAAGTGATGACAGGCCATCACCACCTTTTAATCACGCTGCTGTTCTATATGTGTGTGTGTGTGTGTGTGTGTGGACACAGCTCTGTCCTTCATCATTAACTGCATCAAACAGCTCTCTCTTCTCTGCACTGTTCTCCAAACCACCGCAGCGGCCCAACGCACAATGCAAGCAGCAAAGCATGACTTAACAAGCAACTGATGAGAGTGCAGAGAGAAAGGCAGAAAAGGTGTAAAGTTATTTACCTTTACAGTCCCTGCCTACACCCTCATCCTCACATGTGCTCAGATCAAACCACTACACCTACACCTAAAGGAAGTGGAGCTCAGTTCAGATGCTTAATAATTAAAATTATGAGTTCTGTGTAGGAAAAGCTCAGAGAGTGGGAGTATATGAAAAAGTCAGCCAAGCAGGAGAAGACTGGCCCACGGGGGCTGGGGAGAGAGTGAGTGAGTGACTAGACCACGTGACACACAGATCCACTTGCTTCACTATGTTATTGTGCAGTGAGAAAGGCTGAGAGTCTAATGTTACATGGTAACGTAAACGCCCAGTGTGTCACGGTGGATCAGACCGTGGTATCAGATCACACTGTCTTTTCATCCAACCACACAAAAGAACTCCTAACTAGGATGCCTTTTGAGAAATGTAGGTCTTGAAATATTAAGCAATTACAAAACTATCCTGGGTGGTTCAGAAAAACAAGCAATTAATGTAACTAGTATGGCTGGGTGACGTGACTAACAACCTCATATCTCAATATGCTTAAGACCAACCAACCAAACCACGTCCACACTAACGACCCACTCATGTTTTTTTTGGAATTGTACCCAGATCGTACACCTGCATAACAGATGTGATATTCCGATATAAGATATATCTTAATATATCAATATTTATGATATATTGCCCAGCTCAAATAACTAGTTTAAATTGATAGCCTAGGACATATTAGTACACTGGGATTTGTAAGACATGATATGGTGCTGTGTTGTTACCTGGTAAGGACAGGGGATGTGGTACTCTCGGCAGCGTTCCTGAACCCAGGTGGTCTCCCACACAGAACGGTAGGCTTGTTCATAGAGGTAACATCCCACCACAGTCAGCAGCGGCACCAAATAAAGGACGGAGAACACTCCAATACGGATCATGAACTTCACCAGCTTGTCTTGGTTCTCCTTCTCTAAGGGTATTTCCATGCGGACCCGGTTTAAAGCCACAATCCCAACCAAGAGAAGAGACACTCCAACCAGGACGTCCAGGCACAGGGGGGCCAAAACAAACCAGCGAAGAGTGTGAACATCATAAAGGCCCACAAAACACACACCGCTGATGTTATCACCTTCAATCTTATTCATGGCCAGCAGCACCACAGTGAGCAAACCAGGAATGCCCCAGGCACTGGCATGGAACAGCAAGGCCTTCTTTTCGATGGCCTCACTACCCCACTTGGGCACAGCTGCCAGGAACCAGGTGATGGTGAGAATGACCCACCAAACACTGCCAGCCATGGTGAAGAAGTAGAGGACCATGAAGAGGAGTGTGCAGGCTTTATTATGTGAGCCCTGAGTCACTGTGGAGGCTTTGAACTGGGCTGGGCTGGCAGCGTTACATGCCACACGATCCTCCAGTAGAAAGCCCAGGAAAAAGACCAGAGACACCATCATATAGCATACAGCATAGAAGATGATGGGGCGTTCAGGGTAGCGGAAACGTGTGACGTCAATGAGGAAAGTGAGAAAGGTGAAGAGAGTGGCTGAGAGGCAGACGATGGAGATGACGCCAATGAAGTAACGGGCAAAGGCCAGCTCCTCGCGGCGGAAGTACATGTTAGGGCAGGGAGCGGAGCAGTCCCGCACACCCAGGAATGTGTAGCCTAACTCAGGCTCAACCTTCAACTCACGAGGGCACCAGAAACCATAATCCCGCTGCACTGACATAGGGGACTGGTCAGTTGTGTTCGCACTGGTCATCAGGTCAACAGCACGAGGGTAGGACTCATCACAGTCTGGGAACCTGGGATTGGGGGCACAGGCAGATTACGTTACATTAAGTGTAATGTAAAGTAAACTAAAGTGGTATCACTGTGTCAGTGTTATTTTAGTTTTTTAATAACTGCATTACACATCATTTTACAACAGTATATTGCATTTCAAGAAGAGATTAACCAACATCTGTATGATCATGATACAGCCTCAAAATCCTGGATAATGGGCATAATAACTGCTTAATAGATTTACACAAACTTCCACAGTATAACAATGTACTTATAGACATTATTAGCCTCATATCTTGATGTTATTTATTATAATTATTAGCCATCTCATTTATTGTATACAGTGCATCCAGAAAGCATTCACAGCACTTCACTTTTTGCACATTTTTTTATGTTACAGCCTTATTCTAAAATGGATTAAATTCATTTCCCCCTCAAAACTCTACACATAATACTCCATGATGAGAAAGCGAGAAATGTTTGTTTGAACTCTTTGCAAATTTATTATAAATAATACATTGGTGTGTAGAATTTTGAGAGGAAAAAATGAATTTAACCCATTTTGCAATAAGGTTGTAATATCACAAAATGTGCAAAATGTGAAGCACTGTGAATACTTTCTGGATGCACAGTATGTATCATAATTTAAAAAAGACAATTCCAGGAGTACAACATTAAATAGTCAATATTCTTTACATTCCAGAATTATCAGTAATTTACCAGGTTTAAAGGCAAAATTCATACTAAGGGTGGGTGATATGGCAAATATATCACAATATTTAAAGACATTTTCATGATTACAATATTTGACAGGCAGACAATAGTGGCCAATTCATAAAAACTGACATTCTCTCCCACACTCAATAGAGTATGCTGCAACCGTCCAAACAGCACGGATTACAATCTATAATTAATATTCATTTATTATAAATTCATGAATAAAATGTATCACAATAATAAAAAATATTGGCTGTGACTGAAACAGATCCCTAGTCCAGATCCCTATTATTGGCCTATATAGGGATATACTATTCAGTTTACTCACAAAATAATACAGAAATAATACAGCTCATGATCAACATGCACCAGTTTCAGTAGCATAAACAAACACGTGAACGAGCCATGTTCAAAACCACACACAAACTGAATTCTTAATCAGTAAAAGCTCTGCGTGGTTCATGAACTAATCTTTGACCATTATGGCTGCTTAGAACCATAAGCCTTCCATTAATGGACTACATAAATGAATTCCCAGCATCCAGCGTATAATTATTGCTGGCTTATATGAACGTTTTCGGCTTCATTCTTTCCACTGTTTCTGAATAATGCACTATGCATGTTGGTCCTGTTTAATATCAATTATAAGTGCACTGTGGAAGATTACAGGGTATACAAACGCATGTTTGAATTCCACTTTTTGATTTATTCACTCAGAGAAAACTTTTAGTGCCCTAAAACGTGAATATGAATTGATTTCAGTCACAGTCATTGTCATTTTGTCCACCCAAATCCATACCCTGTTTAGTATGGTTTACCTGCTGCACTCCATTTCCTCAGGCCAGGACACCCCAAACATATCCATGAGATTCTGACAGTCTCTCTTTGAGTGCAGGCACAGACTGCGGCAAGGCAGAGACACTCGGCCATACTCCATGCACACAGGGCTGTAGAGTGCACACAGGAAAGGCCTCAAGTCTGAAGAACACTGCAGGTTCACCATGGGGTGAAAAGGCTGCAGAAAGAGATGATGAAAGGGTTAGATTCTGCCAACAACAAAAAAAAAACAAACAAAAAAAAAAACCCTGACAGTTCTCATAACTGCTCACAGCGTGATGTTAGGAATAGTGCAGTGGAACTAATGTGGCCTTTTGGCTGCCTGGCCAAACTTGCCTAAACAGACTTGGAAACTCTGTAGTTTCATATGAAAAGTTTGTGAATTATAATAAAATGTGTATTTCTAAAGTTATGCTATTTTTAACTGCTACTACCAACCTGCAAGAAAGGTGAGAACAACTCCCTATTAATACCATTAATTTCAAAAGAAATGAGCAGGCATCTACATTTTAACAGTATTGCAACAATGCTTCATAACTTTGGAATGTTTCTCAGCAGAAGCAAAAACTAATTTAAAGTAGAAAATTTTATGTAATTCTAGACCATTTGTCATACAATGTAAAGGATATCTGGTGTTCTCAGATATAGTATAGTGCCAGTCATAATCAATAGATATAAGTATTTTTAATGTCTAAATACTAACATGGCTGGTAGTGAAATTTTGATCATTTTTTAACATCACAATTTATATATTGCAGAAAAAAGAATCTATAAGAAAAAAATAATTTATATTTGTAATTTTTCCCAACACTGGGCAGCCCTAAAATAAAATGTGTAATGATCTGTGGTGTACACAAGTAAATTGAGCAATACAGTTAGGCTGAAACAGTGTCTGGACAATTTCACACATCATTCCAGAAACTTGCTTTTCAAATTGTTTGTAAGCACTTGTGTTTATTTCACTGGAATGAATAACTCTCAAGACCTGAAAACATCTTGTCTACAGATATACCAGTAACTGGAAATGGCAAGAAGTTCAATACTGTAACCCAACGCTTACTCCTGGCCTCTCTAGCCGGTGGGCAGCTTTAACTGTGCTTTTGTATCCCCAAGGAGATCAGTGCATGCTGGGAGACAGAGCAGCTGTGCAGTTGGGCATTAACATGCAAATCTGTAGAGGAGCCAACAATGGCCTTCCACCTGAGGCCAGCCAATACACATGCACTTCCTGCTGGGGTCTAGCCCTTTGTAACGCACCCACTGGTTGGGGTGCAGAGGGTCATGAAAACACACACACACACACACACACACACACACACACACACACACACACACACACACACAACACACACAACACACACACACACACACACACACACACACACACACACACACACACAAAATCCATCTGAGCAGTCATAAATTACCATTCTCTCAGCACTTTCCTATTACAAATTTAATCCTACATTTAAACATCATGTGAACCTACTTAAAATATTTCCACAACAAGAAGCCTCCACCGCAAATCTGGCTGATCTGCACAAGAGACGTGTGTGACCTTAAAACTAAGAATACTAAAATAACTTTAAATTCACAGGATAAAACTGAGATGTCAGAAAGATGGCATCAATATTTACATGGGGTTATCAAATATTTAGTGGGTCCCTGGAGCGGCTAGATTAAAGAGAGATCAAAAGAAACATGACAGGCTGATTTTAGCCTCCATGAGAGCTGATACCCGTAGCCCACCTCTGCAACAAAGATGTAGGCATAGCATGAAGGATGGCACTGACATTTTCTTTCCAAACTCATGTTCAATTCATTTTCTGTGTCACTATCCCACTACAGTCCCTGCTCTAGAGTTACAGTCTGTGAGCACCCGCTGCTCCCTGGACTGAAAGCCATACGGGGCTACTGCTGTTGCTGAGGGGTATGGTGTAACACCAAATGAACTACAGATCCCCTGTGTATTATTCATGGCTGAGGCAGAGCTGTAAACAAAGGGCTCTATAAGCACCAGCAGGTACCACTGTGTGCTGAATTCAATGAAAATAAACTATGGATGCAACACTGTGGATATGATATTCACCAATAAACTCAAATGTCATTATTATGATTATTATTATGATTATTATTATGATTATGATTATGATTATGATTATTATTACACAGATATCAGAATCATGACCAAACTATGTTCCATTTTGCATGTGCAGGTAAAAATAATATACATATGGTTATTAGGAGTACATGTTCTGATGCTGCAGATTATGTTTGAAAATTCACTGTTCCAATAAGCTACACAACCTAAAATACACTATGCATTGGGACACCTGCTCATTCATTGTTTCTTCTGAAATCAAGGTATTAAAATATTTTACTCTGCTTTTGCTGAAGCAATGGTTTTAACTGTCCAGGGAAGGCTTTCTTGGCATTCTGGAGCATTTATGTCAGGATTTAATTGCATTCACTTACAAAAGCCAACTCGCTAACTCTTTCCACTGTACTGGAAGTAACAATATCATTCTAAAGAACACAGTTCCATTGCTCCACGACTTAATGATTGGGAGTTTATGTAGCTGATGCACTGATTTGAAAGAGTTTCCACAAACATTTGGACATAGTGTTCCATGGTGCTTGAAAGTTTGTGAACCCTGCAGGAATTTAATAGTTTTACAGTCAGTAAATTAGTAGGAACAAAATCAATTGAGACCAATTTTACACTTGATCATTTACTCATTGAGGAAAATGACCCAACACTACATATCTGTGAGTGGCATAAGTATGTGAACCTTTAGGATTAGCAGATAATTTGAAGATACAATTAGAGGCAGGTGTTTTCAAGATCTATCAAAGTCTGACCCTCACAACATAAGTTTGTGAAAATGTATCAAGGCATGAATTAATGAGAATTCTGAGGACCTCCGAAGAAGAGTTATTGATACTAATTTGGCTGGTAAAGGTTACAAAACTATCTCTAAAGAATTTGGACTCCAAAAGTCAGACAGATTGCATACAAATGGAGCAAATTCAAGGTCTGACAGATGAGACCAAATGTATAAACGAAAACCGTTATGTTTAGAGAAAGGAAAACACTTTATTCCAGAAAAAAACGTGATCCCACCTGTGGAAACACAGTGGTAGTTGTATCATGATTTGTGCCCGTTTTCAGGACATCTGTCTGTGAGATTTCAAAACAATGTGGGTCATGCAGCAAGACCCCAACCCGAACAAAATTTGTTGTGCCAAAAAAAAAAATGGTTTAAGAGCAATAACGTTAATATTTCAAAATGGCCTTGTCAAAGTCCTCACCATAATCAAATACAAATATTGTGGAAGGACTCAAGTAGTTCATGGGACACAGAAACGGGCTAAAGTTCCTCCAGGCAGATGCGCAGGACTAATCAACAGTTTTCGGAAATGTTTGGCTGCAGTTATTGATGCACAAGGAGGTCATACCAGATAATGAACGCAAAGGTTCCTATACTTTGCCACTCACATATGTAATTTTGCATCATTTTCCTCAATAAACAAATGACCAAGTGCAATATTATTTCTCAGTTGTTTGGTATTCCTTATCTATTTTAGGAAAATCTTACATATAGGCTCAAATTTATAATGAAATGTAGAAAACTAAAGGTTTCATGAACTTTCAAGCACCGCTGTATATGAAGCAACTATCATTAGCAATTAATATCTTATGCATTAATCGTTAAGGTCTTAAGGTCACCAGACTTGCTTTATGCAAGATTCTACTATCTATCTATTCTTTTACTGTTTCAAAATGATAAACAGTACAGGGAATGATTAGGCTGTAGGTATTGGTATCTGGAATCTGCAGCTGGCCCATAAACTCCAATTTGGTGCATCCGTAAGTAGTAACCTTTCTCAATGCGGTGTGAGATCTGGGACACTTCTGATGGAAAACGTTCTCTTTCAATCCTTATTCTCATTCACAGCACCACATCATATACCACTTTTGATTTCGACCAAAGTTTGTAAAATCCAAGTTATCTTGGTATAGCAGGGGGAATTGCAAAAGTGGAGCACTGTGGAGATCATTGAAAAGTAAGAAACTTAAAGCATGAGTCATTAATAACATTTAAATTTAATATATGCAGTGAAAAAGACTCAAAATCTTGTAACACTTTTTTCCCCAGGCCTAACAGTCATATTCTGATTGCTAGGCTAATATTCCAGCCAAGCAAAAGATCACAGTGCTGTGTTTATTAAACAGAAACTTTTTATGTCCATCAGCTGGGAAAAGAAGACTCGTCAGTATTAAGGACTATTATTGTGTGCTACTTTTAGGAGACAGCAGCTTAGTAGATGTGCTCCAAAGAGAATGCCACAGTAGCACTGAGCTAGTCTCTCACAGTGTTGTAGCATTGTGAGATCCACTCATGCATGTTCTGCTCTTCTCTCCTACCAGCTTTTAAAAGCACATTTGGTCTCAATATTTGATGTCTGCATTGTACTGTGGGCTGTGTTTGCAGTAAACAACCAGGTGCTACAGAGTGTGTGTCCGCTGTATCACTCATACACAGACTGCTGGTGAGTGTTGTCAGTGGAGAGTGAACCCCGGAGGGCAAACATGGCCCACCTTCCTGTCCACATCGGCTAGCTGAGGTTTCACCCTAGTTAAACCCTAACCCACCCTCAGGAGGACTGTCCTGTAAGAGTCATCCATTCAAGGGCTGCAGGGCACACTCTGTGCATTAATATGCCTGTCTCATCGGTTTATGTCTGATTCTGTCAAACTGCATTGCAGTGACTGTGTGTGACACTCACCTTAAAGACTAATAGGAGTTTGGTTTGCATTGGAAAAATATACTCATAAACATATTTACAAATAAATATACATATGCATATACATCTGTTTTTGTTTGGTTGAGACAACCAACTGTATGTGGATGCACCATGGTCAGCACCAGGATCAACAATTTCACACATCACATGTCACATGTCCAGGAGCACTGGTGTCATAGTGTGGGAGTGCAATTCTCAAGAGCTTGCCTTGAAGACACAGATAATGGGTCACATCACCAGAGCTATCCTGATTGAAAACGTGTGGGAACCTATTGGACACATCATCAACACCTCACCCCTACTGCAAAATCTGCAGAAATTGAGTGAGAATATGTATGGGATGGATTATCACAGAACTCCATCAGGAACCACTACAACTGCATTTTGAAAAGTTGCGTTTTACCAGACACTATACTGAGACACTACGTCTGTATGTTTAGCTCAACAATATCGCTCATATCAGTCAACATTTGTTTATGATTTATTGTCCCTCCAAATAGCATTTCAATCCTTGGTGCAGCTATTTTTTGACCACACACATGCAGGAGTCCCTGATGACTCTACTTTCTCTCCAGAAAGTTAAAAAGAAAGGATGAAGGGATTAGGGGAGTTTTTGTAACAAGTATATGTCAGTGTCAAAATAAATCCTTGAAAAAATCTTCAAAACTGCAGCTTTACAGGAGAGGAAAAAACAAACACTCTAAGCTTTGATGAAAGTGAAGGTAACAAGATTGTATTCCACATCATTTTGAAGCATTTTTTGTTGGTCATCATAACATTTTCATACAGTGTAAAGGAGGTTGGAATTTGTATTCATCCATTTATTATCCACTTCTTCCTCATGAAGATCACAGTGAGTCCAGTGCCCACCTGGAATTATTGGGCACAAGGCAGGCATACTCCCTGGACAGGGCACCAGTTAATTGCAGGGTATAATACACAGCCATTCACTCACACACAGGAGGCAATTTAGTTTAGCCATGATGACATTGAGAGAACCCACAACCCCAAGCCCCTATAGCTGTGCTGCACACACACTACAAGAAGCCCCATTTTGATGCCCCATCATATACTCTGTGTGTGTGTGTGTTTATATATATATATATTTAAGATATATTTATTATATATATATATATATATATATATATATATATATATATATATATATATATATATATATATATATATATATATATATATATATATGTATTAAATATATCTTAAATATATATATATATAAACACACACACACACAGAGTATATGATGGGGCATCAAAATGGGGCTTCTTGTAGTGTGTGTGCAGCACAGCTATAGGAAATATAGGAGCATTATGTAGCTTAATCTCCGTGCCTAAGATGGTAATGGGTAATTAAAACATTGCAGCGTTCGGGTCTGAATACAGCACTGCCATGCCAGGCAGGCCAGACTGCGGAGGAGGAGCAGCGGGGGGAAGAGGTGGGTTTCTTGGCAGGAGTGAAAAAGAACACATTTTGTCTCTCAGACGCCAGCAGCCACTCCTCTTCTAACACTTCAATGGGCAGATTAAGTTTCTGCCTGTTTCTTTCTCTGTCTAACCCATGATTTATTTAAAGAACCAATGCTTGGAGGTTAGCTTTGAAAGCCCTTCCAGCCTTAAGAGTAGGATTGCATGCTTTTGCTGCTTCCTCGACTACCCAGGCCAGTTTATCTGCATGAGGTGAAAACAGCCATTCCACACAGCTATTCCAGTCTGAACGG
Source organism: Acestrorhynchus altus (assembly GCA_034509495.1). Lineage (NCBI taxonomy): Eukaryota > Metazoa > Chordata > Actinopteri > Characiformes > Acestrorhynchidae > Acestrorhynchus > Acestrorhynchus altus. Next base: position 9,963,291 of record CM067513.1, read on the forward strand.
TACAATCAAGGGAAACATTTAGGTCAGCTATCAGGTTGCAGCCATTATCGCTATGCACTCTGTAGCTTATATGTAGGATGGAGGGAGATCTGGGGAGAAAAGTTGGGCATGGAAATGAACATGAGAAATTGAAAAAGGGACAGAAAGACACTATGGGGAGCATTCTGGGCTGAGGTTTTTGCAATGCTCTTGATTGACAGCTCCAGTAATCTCATCCTTGGTGACGAAGATCACTGGGGATTCACTCTGTGTAGCAACAACTCACATTCTCTCTCTTTTGGTCCCTCAATCTTTCTAACTCTGCAGATGGACGGCTAGCTGGTTTGGGCTGCTGCTGCTAGAAAACAGAGTTTGCCAAATTTTGCAGCAAGTCAGTTTGAGAAAAAAGCTGACCATTCTGAGAATCAGAAAGTTGAGAGAAGCTGAAGCATTGGACCGAGAACCTGTCACTTATTCACCTACTTTCTACTGAGCTGTGTGTGTGTACATATATATGTGTGCGTGCCAGTGAGGGTCTGATTAGTTCTGAGTGACTGAGTTTCCCCTACACATGCACAATGGTTAACTTGCCACCCACACACTTTCAAAGCTGCCCCTAGTGATTTAATTATCAGTGTGCATCTTACAATCACTTAATCCAGGGGATCTAATGACAGTTCACACATTAGCAGGCATAATAACTTACAGGCTTAACTGGACCTGTGAGTTCATTAAAGCTGATCGGTTTAATCTTGAAACGAAATGGAACTGTTCACAGAACATTGTAGTCTGACCTGTTTGCAATTACATTAAAAGTAATGACATAAGAAATTGAGAAAACTTAGAATATGGTGGAAATGGTCATTTCTGTCTGCAATTTAATTAAAAATGTATACTATTATATATACTACAGTCAATACAACTGTAGTTTAGTATACTTTTGATCAGCATGGCTTGTAACTAATGAAAATCAGAATTCCATTACCTAAAATTAATAGAATATGTCATAAGATATCGAAGATACTGACACTGCGAGCAGCTAAGACATATTGTAAAAGGAAAAATCTCCTGGTAGACGCTATGTTGACTCTGGACTTGACACAGTGGACCAACACCAGCAGATGACCTAAATCTGACAAAATTGAGTTAAGACTCTGAGACTCTTGATTTCCAAATTAAATGTAAAATTTGCTTTCATTTGAAGAGGACGTAGGAGCACTGAGCAATATTCCAGTTCTTTTTCTCTTTAGCCTTCTAACATTTACACTTCTAACACTGTCTCTGGTTCAAGAGGGGCTTGATGCAGGGAATGCTGCAGTTGTAGTGCCTTTCCTGGAGACATCTGTATGTGCTAACTTTTGATGCACTTACACCAGCTTCAGTCCACTCCATGTGAAGCTCTTCCAAGTTCTTGGTTAACTTGGTTAACTTTTGCCAGTCCTCTCAAGACTGCAGTCATCCCTGTTGCTTGCTTTTCCCACCACATTTTCCCCTTTCGGGGGAATGATGATGCACTCATTCATGGGCCAAAACAGCAACACTAAAATTATGGAGCAAAATATTTTCCACAAATCTGTCATAACTTGGGCATGACACATGCAAACAGCCTTGACATGCTACAGGCCTTGCTCAGACTGAGAGAGAAAAAGTGTACTTCTCTGGCAGGACGCCACTGATTGAGAGCTCGGAAACGAGGATGTGAAACGAGGAGGGAAAGACCTATGTGAGTGACATGGCAACCCGCTGGTAGCTCTAGTCAGGGTGAATTAAATGCAGCATGCAGGGACACACAGAGAATAAAACACAGCCTGTCTGTCCAACCAAGATAAACTCCATCTTCACCAACCGATTGGCTCTGGACAGCCCTCCACGTTTTCTCACACAATTGTGAAAAGCCAGGCAGGCCTGAAAAGGAAAATTGGCTGAACAGAGGGTTATTTTCCTTAATCTTCACTCTTTCTCAGTCTTAAAGAAGAAAAAGGGGAAAGAAAGGACAGGCAGCTCCCACACTCCCTATCTTGCTGTCTCCTGTCATTCAGCCATTGCTGAATCGCAAGCAGTCTTGTCTCTTCCTGGCTGTGTCTTCCTCCACTCCACCCGCCTCAGCTCGGCATTCTTCCTCAACCTTTCGACTAGTGCTGCCATGGCAACCGTTGATGCGGAAAACAGGCTGATTTAAAGAGAAGGGCTTTGATGAGTCCTCATCCTCAGGGGTTGGAGGTCACTAGGAGAGACCACCTCCTGAGAGCAGTAATGCACGTCCTTTTGTGGCCACACAATTAAGTGCTGTTTCCATAGTTACCTTCATACCAGCTAAGGGGGTTTGCTGGTCCAGCCCACAGAAGGCTAAACTGTAAGCACTGCAGGAGGGGGGACTAGCAAAGAAACTAATAAACACTGCAAAGGAATAATATTAAATAAGATATAAAGATGACTAATACACATGCATGCATATACATCCATTACCACTCGTCATAACTGAACAAGTGCAACCAATCCAGACTGCAGATAATAAGAGTACCAATCAAAGGTTTGGACACATCTATTCAATGAATGATGTTATTATTATTATTATTATTATTATTATTATTATTATTATTATTATTATTATTAGACACAAAGAACAAAAGAACACAATTGTTAGTCAAACAAAAACAATTAGTGTAGCCTTTATCTTTTGCCTTTTGCAGCTTTACACACTCTTGGCATTCTCTTAAGCATGTTCATAAAGAGCTACCAGGACGCTATTCCAATAGACTTGGAATAGTTATACATAATTTGAACACTTGTTGACATTTGACCTTCTGAAATTACTTGTTGGGTAAGTAAAAATAAATTGATATTTCTTGTGCAAAATCAATCTCTCTCTTGTTCACTCACTTCCTGCATAGTTATATGTGCATGCATTGGACCATTACAGGTATCTTACATACAAGGTGGTTCTTTTGACTTCTATGAAATGTATGCCTGCTGGCATCACGGAGTGGCATGGTCTCTCTCTCCCTCTCTCTCTGAAAACTACTGCTTTGTGGTTCTGTTCATCAGTCATGAGTGACAGTACATTACAACCTACAGCAGTTTTAAAAAATGGAAAGAGCGATTGAACATTTGAACACAATCACCCAAGGAACTTTGAAAATCCCAACACCCCAGTTAACATTCAGATCAACATTGCAAAACAGAGCTTAGCAAACCAAATGCTGTGAATTCCACACTAATTCCAGACATGACACACCTGTTTGTTAACTTTCTATGAAGTGTGAATGGGAAATTTGATGAACATGGGAATACAACAATAAGCACTTTTTAAACAAAAGTGCTAAATGTGTTGGTTTCAGAACTATTTGTATAATCAAGGAAATTAATGGGGGCTTAGCATTATTTCCTGCTAACCCTTGCTTTGATTAGAAAAGTGAAACTGATCCATGCTGTCTCAGCACATCACTCATGACCTCACACAGCTACCCACACAGCTCTGTTACCAGCCAGTCTGAACTTATCTCTCTCTGGAGTCTGCACACACTTAGGTTGAACTCACAACTGCTGTAACACAGCCAACCCACTTTTGTTTAGAAACTCCACCTCACAATTAACGGAACAGAATTTTTTCCACAGCCTTGAGAGGAAATGTTCTTGGGTGGAAATGCTGAGAGTGTATTAAATAACGTCCATTGCTCATTTAAAAATGGTAATCAGTTGCAAATGGTGATGAGCTGGAAAAAAATCCCTTGTTTGCATCTCTTAAATTCCCAGGTTGCTTCCTATTGTCCATATGTTTATGAAAAGCTATGCAGAAAACCATGTGATCTGCAGCAGGTCAGCATTATGGGAACCATAGGCTAAACAATAACACCTCTGAAACCCTTTAAGACCCAGACTGAGCTTTCTGAGGTCAGGGCCTGTTGGGTACTTGATCTCAGTCCTGCATGTGAAGAGGATAATATGCCTCAACTGAGCCCAGTGTTTTCTGGTTTTCATTCATGGTTCACATATCCAGCTCAACCTAAGTACTCAACACATGGCTAAGCTATATGTGTGTTTTTTAAAGCTCTTTCTAGTCACCTGGTCTGGTCTGGTTTGTTTCAAATATTCAAAGATCTCAATAACATTCCTTATTTAACTGTTCAGTTAAACTCCCAATTTATCTTATTTCCTTTATGCCAAGTGAAAATTATGAGGAGAAAAGAAATGTAAACCCTTTATATAGCACAGTGTTGATTGCTACACTAGATTTCATTAAGATTTTTTCACATATTCAATGGGGGATAGGTCTGGTGATGTGATCATGGGGTCATGGCATAGTATTAATTCATTAACATAAAGCTGGGTTGTCAAAGTGCCTGTAACGAAGACCATAGGTGATCTGGCATCATATGAAATTGCACCCCACACCATGACACTAAATCTTTTGGACATGTGACAACAAACCGTTAATCTTGATGCTGATCATGGTGCCTCTAAACAGATTTGTTGATTGTCTCCAAAGGACTCCACTAAAAAAAACCTATGTACTGCTACCTTTATAAAGCATCATATTTTTAGAATGTTGCATTCTCCATCAAATGATGGAGACAATGCATTAAAAAACATACCAGATCAAGAAAATATCCACAAAAGTATTGTAAAGGCCAATATCGATACATACTAATTTCTTGTGCAGCCCTACTACCAACCAGTGCTTACTATTTATAATAGACAAATTCAAGAGATTACAGCCAGGATGCGTAATTCGAAAATGCCAAAACAGCAAGAGCAGAAACCACTAGGGAGCCTACATATATATCACAGATATCCAAGTACTGTCAGGGTGGAAACACCCCCATTCCCATTAACACTGTATAGCACTATAGTGATACTAGAGGGGGAGGGTTTGTATTACAGGCCTGGCTGGTCTGTGGCTCTGGTTTCTTACTGAGCAGAACATCTCCAATGTGATGTAATACAGATCCACGGGGGATACTGAACACTTGTGACAGATGGACAGGCATGAGCCTCCCTGCCACCCAACTCTGCAGTGAAGCTCACGTGACCATGCAAAGCCGTAGTCATCTGACAGTGGGCGCTCTGTTGTGTCTTTAGAGGGCAGGGCAGACGCGGACGCTCTCCACTGGGCTTAATTGACTGCAGTAATGGCAGAAAGAGAATCACTCAGCACCCCCAATCAATCCATCCATTGTAGGCCCCAGCACAGATTATGAGGCAGTTAGCAGTGGTGAAGAATGTTAGCTGGCACCATTAGCCTGCCTCCTCTGTACCACGAATAAAACATCCTTCAGTGAGCTTTCTGTTCTTGAGCAAAGCTCAGGTTGGCAGGAGCAAAGCAGTATAAAACACTATACTATTCTGTTCATGCTTTGAATGTTTCTAAAAAGATTGAATTTGAATTAAATTAAATATACATTAAATATTTAAATATTATATTATATTTATTAATACAGCCATTTTATGCACAATGATGTTTAATCAAAAGTCCTAATAATTTATATAACTACCTGGACAAAAGTAGTTCATTCATCGTTTCTCCTGTTTTTGTTGGAGTAACTGTCTAGTAACTGTCAACTGTCCATTTCTAATACATTTTGGAACAATACTGTGAAAATTTGATTGGATTCAGCAATAAGAGCATTAGTTGGGCCAGGATTCTAAATGGTCACAACCCCACCTCATTCCTAAATCCCCAGCTCACTCCTGGGTGTACTGGAAGAAGTACCACCAGAAAACATAGTTCCACTGATCCACAGTGCAATGCTTTATAACCCTCCAACCCATACCTGGCACTAGGCATTGTGTCAGTAAGCTTATGGCTGTCTGCTCCAGACAGTCTCATTCTATTAGTGACACTTCTCTACAGGCAAGGTGTGAGAGTGCATTTGCACATCTTTGTCAGCAATGAGTGGAATTTAACATCAGACAAGGTGTCCACAAACATTTGGACATATAGTGTATCAGCATCTTTACATTTATCTTTTTAGCCAATATCATTTCTAGCATAAATAGAACATGAGTGTTCTAATTAGTTCATATCAGTTACCTACTATTTAAAACTTTAATTAGCATTAAAAACAGCATCAGACAGAGTGACTGCTGCCCTAGTTTTTTTTTTATTTACTGCATTTGTAATATTACAGAAATTAATGGTTTATTACTCAGTAATGCTAATTCACGTAAATCACAGGTAGTCACAAATGGGCCAATATTAGCACTGACCCACAATTCCCATTCTTAGAAACAAATCAAACCTATGCACCACTATTCACAGTTCAAGGGCAGTATAAAGGACAGCCCTGCCATATACAGGTGACTACAGGATGAAGCCATCATAGACAGGACAATACGTCACAGATGATATCATCTAGCTAAACATAGCATGCCTGCACAATGTGAATCACTCTGCAGGAGGAGACAAGAATGCATAAGCTGTTACAGCTCCACATCGCTTTTCATAGCTTCAGTCACAAATATTATCTGACTGATATATTCATTTTGTGACATTTGTATTAACTTGTCACTGACAGCCTGAATTACTGAGGTGAGCTTGTGTAGACAAACCACAAGCTTATCTTACCCAACAAGCTCCATGGCAACTCAGCTTTCCTCCCCTATCCTGCCCACACAGAACACAGAGCAGCAGGAGACCAGCAACAAGAGAATAAGAAAGGTCCATTTACCTCCATGGCCAAAGCAGCAGTCTGTTGGTCGTAGTGGTTGAGCAGGTTGGGCATGAAGGTACTGTTGTAGGGGAGATCCTGACACATCCGCAAGCCTATGGGTTCGCATGTGAATGTACTGTGGCTTCCAACAGAGTCCATAAGAATGGCAGAGCTGGACACAAGCAGAGAGGACACCAGCAGCACCCAGAACATCTCCATATTTCTGTAACTGGAACCATGCGCAGTTACCAAAAAAAACAACACACTCTCCATCCTCAGCTCATAGACTACAGTGAGGCAGAACAGAAGGGTGTGAAAAGTGAGTACGGGAGCTTATTTTTCTCCCAGCAAATATCCACCACACCCAAACAGTCAGGGAGGCAGTGTGGGCTGGTCTTCTGCTTCCATCCCCTCCTGTGGAGAACACTGCCTGCTTGCTCACGAAGTCCTCATGGGTGCCTGCTTATTGACCTCCGACCTGGACCAGTGCGTGCTTTGATCAGCCACTCCTGCTTCCCCTTTCATTCAAATGAGTCTACAGGTTAAAACGAGGTATTGTGTTCCACTTGGGAGATCACCATAGACACTTGAAAACAGCATACCAAGGAACAGGTGCCGTAATAGGCTGGCAGTATATATCCGCACCTGCAATATAAAACATGACAATATATTATAATAAGGAATTAAATTCCATATGAAGATATTATAGGGAGGTCAGCTCATACATTATAAAAAATAAGTCCTAAAATTAGGCTGAATCCAGTTTCAGTTGTTTAACACAAAGATATGTACTATAAAAAGTCTAAAAAGCACATTATCACAAATATTTTAGTGTGAAACAGAGTTCATCATTCACAGCTTCAAACGCCTGTCCTAGATTATAAAAAATGGTTCATCCGTTCAACTTATAAAAATCAGAGGAACGTAGGGCAGACCAGGTTCAAATAAAACATACTTAAGGTCATACTCCCGTCACCTATTTAGACTATTTCTGCTTGAATTTATCCTAAAGACCTTTTGCATGATGACAGTAAATTTTTAGCAGAAATCTTTTTTGTAATATATTAATCATTCAACTCCATTTTCGTCTGTATTATAGCACCATTTTGGAACACATAACTCACATCAAGTCAGCCAATCTAATATACGGCCTCCACATGGCAAGGTTACAAGTAATCCTTTCCAGAGAAACAATGGAATGAAAATCAGGTAAAATATATATTAATTTGTGTTTAACAGCCTCTTTTCACAGGTCACATTTATTAGTATGCATATCATTGCTGTCCAATGAAAACCATGAATCTCCATTTTTTTCCATTTTTAGTTTGCTTCATGGTTTGAACCCTGAATCTGCTTGGTGAACTGTGCAAATAATTCTGCATTAACAGGTTAATAGACTTATTGTACAAATACTTATTTTAATAAGTTTATGCCTCCTTTTATTTTACATTGAATGTTGAGATTATTTTGTCCTCTCCTGTAAAATTGACCATGTTTTTCAATCAGTGATTATATGGTTTTACATATTTAAGTGTGAACACTCATTTGGCTCAAACAACAAAAATGCACTGGATTTATTACGTTTTATCAATTTACCAGCCTTTCTGTTACAATGAAGTGCACCTACGGCAACCTAAGTTGTCATGTTTAAACTCACTCCACTTTCAGCTGAACTGGTCAGAAAATGCTGGTGCTTTTGTCATTTGTAGCAGGGATGTGCAGGTTGTGGAATAAACTACATTTTCCTTCATTTCATTTGAAATGATTTAGCAAGAACTGCATCCTACTTATCCAGTTCCCTCAATGCAAACAGCCTGAATGAACTACTGAGGGTTTAACTCAGCTGAACACTTAAATGACATGGTGTACTTTAGGTATATGACTTTTTAGGGAGCATATTACACATGTATCTGTGTGATCATCAATCCTGCCGGAATGCTGCCTGTTTATATGCATTACTGTCACACGAATAAAGGACAGATGCTCTGAAGAACTCGGGCTTTCGGCAGAGGCGATGTGTGTGTGTGTTGTGTGTAATCATAATCCTGTAATAATTCACTAAGTCAGCAGCGTGGACGCCCTTCAGCCGCATCCCACTCTGTGTTCAGCTCGGAGCACATTACTGTAGCGTGTGTAGAGTCACCCCACCCCCTCACAACGCGCTCGGGCAACTACACACACACACACACAGCCAGTTCACCACACCAATACACAACCCCAGCGTTCAGCACCATGACAGAACCGGTTTCATTTCTTAGTCAATGAAGAGAAGGTTTAAAAACACCAACATTAAAGGTCTACCAGACTATTTCCACTGTGCTTCCATACAGAGAGAGCGGGAAGTGTGGAGAAACCAAACCAACATTTACTGTGTGTGTGTGTGTGTGTGTGTGTGTGCGAGTGTGTGTCATCCACCGCCGGCCGCTCAGGCTGCAGCGCCGGAGCTCGCGCTCACATTCAAATCACAACAAATCAACCGAAACCGTTACGAACCGTAACCGCAGACCCAGAAGCAACTTTACCGCAGGTCGGCATTATCCTCCAGCTCCCGTCTCCGTGTCCTCTCTGTGGAGACCCGGGTTTCTCTCACACCTCCTCACACTCACTAACACACTCCACACACACACCGTGTGCTCGCACAGCCTCTACATATCCGTCAGCACTCAGAGACAACCGTCCCAAACTCTCATACACAGAGCTGTATGGAGTACTGCCTACTTTACACAGCCCAACCGAAACCTCTCCCTTTCCCTCTCTCTCTCTCTCTCTCTCTCTCACACACACACACACACACACATACACGCACGCGCCACCACCTTCCGTTCAGTGCGCATGCGCGCGGACCAAACCATGTTTGGGGAGCAGAAAGAGGATATACTGCAGGTAACTTACTTGAACATGCTGCTGCCATCCATGCTGCTTCCAAACACACACACACACACACACACACACAATATATATATATATATTATTTATTTTTTTCCTTCACTGAATCCTTCTCATCTTAAATAAATTGCAAACAAATCTCTTGAAGCACAATGTCTGAGCAGGAACTACTGCTTCTTCTACATAAGTGGCGTCTCTTGACGTGTAGGCCCCGTGAATGGGCAGCAGATGGAGCGTCAAGCACTCCAACAGGTGCAGTGAAGTGAATCAGGTCAACATTACAATTACCATCAAGACCAGCGTCTGTGGGCAGCTGAGAAATACTCAGAGCCTCTGCAATAATACCTTATCTGTGTAACATTACATCTGTGGGCATCTCAGCTTCAGGCTGACCTGAAGGCTACTGAAACAGTACTGGACCAAATTATACAGGTGGTGAGTACACACTTAACAATGAGGGGTTTTGAATAAATGGTTCCATATAGAACCATGAACACACAAAGAGCCTTTTGTATGATGCAGGGTTCTTGACATCATGAAATGCTTTTTTAGGCTGGTGGAGAATGGGCTGTAGAACCTTTTTGGAAAGGGTTCTATATAGCACCAAAATGGGTTTGACTATTGTTATGATGTGGCTTGTAACAATGGAATCACCCTTTTCAGTGCTATATAGAACCTTCTCTCACACATTATCCATCAATCTGAAGAACCCTTTCATCATGCAAAGGGTTCTTTACTGAAGAACCCTTGAAGTACCTTCATTTTTAAGTGTAGCTATATTTACTCAGTTAAATGTAATCCAATCCATTTGGAAGATTGTTTACAAATCATAATATGCTTATTTCTACTCGGTACATCTGAGGAAAGGAATATATTTTAAATCATTTAATATTTAATTTGTTTTTGGTTAAAAGAACAAAGTCAAACCAATTTAGTCAACAAATTGTATATCTTTCAAAAGAAATTAGGGAAAATTATTTCCTTCATAGAAAAAAATAATTTATCGGTATATACTAATGTGTATCATTACTGTCCACTGAAATCCATCTATCTCCATTTTGTCCATTTTCAGTTTTCTCCATGGTTTGTTTGAACCCTGTAACTGCTCTGAAAACTGGATAAATAATTCTGGGTGAACAGACCAATAGAAATGCACTAAAATTACTGTTAATTACTCTATTTTACATTTACTTCCAGTTGTTAAGTTTGCCTTTCGTAAAGTCACCATTTTGGAGGTGTATATTTTTCATTGGACAGCGATGTTATACTAATGTATTTCATAGCACTGTTAGTGTGTATACTAACACCCACTGATGTATAGCACACAGGGGGTGTATATTTGTTGTTTTTTTCTATTCTTAAAAAATAAAGGAAACAAATATGTTTAAGTAAACAAAAATAAGCACATATTACATTACAACTGCAATAATACATTAAGAGGCAAAAAAGATATTCACCACTTAAAAACAATGTATAACATGATTATACATGTATCATATAATAAATGCATGCAGTAACACTGTTACATTTATTAGATGTATTTTTACAACTAAAAATAAAATCAACATGAATCAGCATGAATAAAAAATTGTAAACAAAAAAAAAAAACAGTATTTGCTTTCAACAGATACAGGGAAGTGCATGAATGAATTAAAAGTACAAAAATTCTTAGTGGAACTTAGTGGAAATGGCTAGGCATCTATAAGCTTTGAAATGGAATGGGACCAGTCACAAACTCTTTGTTTTGACAGTGTCAGTCACATGCTTATGTCAATATTTAGTTTTCCTCTTTCAGCACAAGGGATTAACTCAGAGAGTGAGATTTTCATTGCATCACTAAACCCAGCCCAGGTTAAGCTCTCTAGAGCACCCACTCTTCTTTCCATCACACACACATCACTAATCGCTCTTATTCTCATTCTCTCTCTCTCTCTCTCTCTCTCTCTCTCTCTCTCTCTCTCTCTCTCTGTGGACATTCAGGACAGCTGACTTCTGACTGTAAATTTGATTGTATGACTGCTGTGAGTAGTAAAAATCTTCAGTATCAAATAATAATAGCTGCAATTTCAGAAGTAATACTAAAGAGGTACATAATACATACTACAGTGGTTGCCACATGTTGAATAACTTGTGTAGTTATAATATTACATAGAAAGTTGGTACTGCTGAAACTGCTGAAAAAATGTATACTGCACATATGCATGTGTTTAGAAGAATAGTAATAAATTACACAATTAATATATAACCCTGTACAGTTCATAAACTAGTATAACATAGTAAATAGAGCTTATTAAGAAGACACATATGAATAATATGCACATTTGTAGGGCTGGGCAATATGGACAAAAAATCAAATCCTGGTGTATATCAGCTGAATGGCAATATACAATACGATATAATATGTGACAAATACAATCTTCAGTACAAAGGGTGTACATGAAGTACATGAGTAGAAGAAGCTTAGAACAGGGGGTGGAGCAGAGTGAGGGAGGAGAAAAAAGGTTTTCGCAAGATTGAAACAGTTTAAAACCCTTAAATATACACTTTAAAACTCAATAAAAACAATATCACCTCAACCCATAACTTGCTCTGTTTATATCCCAGTATAGGTACAAATATCAACATATCACCCAGCCCTAATTTGAATAAGCAAATCAAACAGCAATTTCTCTACAGTTATTAGATGCATAATGAACTGGCTCACCAAAAAAATCTAACTGTACATTTAAAATAAATGCAAAATATCTAGCAGAAAACTTATGTAAAACATATTGTATTTTCAGCGCACAGGCACAGTGCAAACCAAAAAGCAGTGTCATACAAAGCAATGCATGTACAATATAAAACTCAAATTATCCTAGATCAACAATCTATCAATATTCCTTATATATGAACATGTCTTAACAAGCCCATGTGAGTATTGCTCCTATGGAGATCTGTGTCCAGTTCAATATATTTTTTATTTACTTACTCAATCTGAATCTTTAATGCAAAACTCAGTGAAAAGTGTTCTAGCCCCAATGTGTATTTCCTGGACACATATTAAGACAAAGCATAGACTGATGAATCACAATTAGTAATGCTCCATTGGTAATGAGTCATTGACTAGCTTTATACATGCTCGTGAAACTGGAACGTGGAGTTCAGTTGACAGTCAAGATATTATATCATAGATGTAGAGCATCTGCAAATACTCTGAAATGAATAACAACCAAACAAACATTATTAACACAATTCAGAAATACACTGAATGCTTTACACATCAGAGGAGATATGCATCGACTTACTGGGCTAATAAAAACTACAAATGTTATTCATCTTAAATGTTTTGTTAACTTGACTAAAACCTTACCTACATATTCTAACTACTTTTCTTCTTTATTCATGAGCAAAATGGTGTCCAATAAGACTTTGGCTTGGAGCTACAAATTCTGGATCTGCCTTTGATGTGGATGCCAAAGCCTCTTCTTCCAGCTATTTTGAAACACAACACCAGAAGACAAGTCAAGAGTGCAGAGGATGAAAAGACAGTGTGAGTATTGCATGTGGAATGATTGCTGACAGGGCTTTCTCATAAGATAAAAACCTTTAGCAATTCATGCTTTACCTGCTCTTTGAGGTAGGTGTGACCGCATGGCCCGATGCCTCTCAGCGTGAGGCCTATTATAAAACACCACACAGACAGGCCTGCCTCCATGGCTGAAAGCAGTGTGCAGGGAAACCACAGACTCAGAGTTGTGTCCTAAAGGAAAATAGTTTACTTAGTAGCAAAAGGCTGATAGGCTTACACCTGGAATTCAATACAATCCTAACACTCCACCATGACACATAATGACATACAAATATACTGCAAAAATATTTATTTTCTATACTGAGTGTAGCAATCCAGCTACTTGCTGAAATTCTAGATCTAATAAATGTAATTTTCCTCCTTTCCCCAAGCATAGGAGTGAGAAGTTTACTTTGTTAGTTTTCTGACAAAACTATGAGGTTAAAATACCAAACAAATAATTACAAATAACCAAATTGGTAAAAACTAATATGTAAAAAACATGTAAACTGTGAAAACCAAACATGTCTTGGACAATTAAACCTTTGCATTTTTGGGAACACACATTCTTGGACAGCTGTTGAGCACTCACAAAAATGCGTGTGGTGTCAAAGGGGCAGTTGGCGGAGACAGGCGAGCGGGCATTAATTGGCATGTCTGTGGCATTGCAGCCCTGCATGAGGACGCTACCGTCTGCTTTAATAGTGAGGCTGATGGCCAGCAGCAATCCCACACAACAGGCCATGGAAAGCAGTGTGTTCAAGAAAGAGCTCACCAACAAGCCCACGTGCTGGAAGAAAAACAAAGTCTCTGTAAGCAAAGCAAACTGTTTATGTTACAGTATATTTATATAAAACAGCTCTTACTGCATGTCAAACCTTATTCTGGATCAACTTTTTTTCCCACTTGTTTTCAATTTTGTTCCGCAAAAATAAATTATATTGTACATTTTAATGTACACAAAACTAAAGTTACCTAAAGGTGCTGGGAGTAAAGTCTCAGTAGAAAAGCAATGCTAAAAGAATGGGTAGAGGGGTAGAAAGTCCAAGAATTGGACTGTGAAGTTGAGGACCTGCATTCTCTTGAGTGATGGAGCTCTATACAATACCTTTGCAATAGCTGGAGTGGTGTAATCCAGGAAATCCAAAATTATTCATCCAACATAATTACCTAACCTCATTAACTTACACTTGTGGCTTAATGCAGTGAAATGCTCACATAAATTGCAACATTTGGTGTCAAGCCTGCTGAAAAAAGTAGATGCTATTATGGCAGAAAAGCGTTCAGTTAGGATGAGCAGGCTTGTGCTGCATTATTGGCAACTCTACTGAAAGACAACACTATGTTGATGTATAGTTTATTCAAGTGGAACAATGTAGACATTTGGTCAAGGTGATTCAAGACTTTTTTCAGTATACTTCATACTCAACAACTCAAGAACAGGTAGTAAAAAGTAGTACAAATAAAGGAAATTTTCTTACTAGTTTCCAGTTTGCTATGTTCCTTGAGACCAATATTGCAACAATGCCACCTGCAATGCTCTAAAAAAGTAAATGGAATAAAACAGCATGATCTGCATTGCCTCGGGAAAAGTTTTCCCAAATTCATGAAAAATCTGAACAGTGCTTTGGAAACTTGGTACTATTTTCTCTGCATGCAAATAGAAATACTTGTGGTTTTATGAATGGAATATGCATAATTTGTAAAAATCAGTGGAATTCACCTGTGTAGCTACAGATAATAATAATAATAAAAAAAAACCCATCCTTTTGTACTTCCTACACTCACTCACCAGCAGTCCGGAGGTGACAGCGATGATGTTGGACACTGTGTATTCTGTTGAAATCTTGCCAGATGGTTTTGAGATGTGTCGTAAAATGCTGCCATGGACAATAGCACCCAAGATGAAATTAATATGACCAACAACTATAAGTGTTAATCCTTTAGCCATGAGCCTTCCTGGCCCCTTCTCTCTGTCTGCAAACAAGATGGAGAACATTATTCTACCATAGCTTGAATTTCACAGGTCTGAGAACAGCTCACTACATCGCAGCTCTGCTTCACCTCAGTGATATCTAGTGCATATGTTTGGTGTTGCTGTGAACAGAAGAGCTGTTTTAATTATTACACTGTTATGCTCCTAACTTCAGCAGAAGAGCCGTATTAATTACTACACTGTTCCGCTCCTAACTTCAGCGCAAGATCCGTATTAATTACTACACTGTTCCGCTCCTAACTTCAGCGGAATACCCGTATTAATTACTACACTGTTACTCTCCTAACTTCAGCGCAAGATCCGTATTAATTACTACACTGTTACTCTCCTAACTTCAGCGGAAGAGCCGTATTAATTACTACAATGTTACGTTCAACTTCAGCGGAAGACCCGTATTAATTACTACACTGTTCCGCTCCCAACTTCAGCAGAAGAGCTGCTTTACGAGCAATACACAAAGATCGTCTCAGTTCTCATTGAGACTCTTTGCTCAAGAGCTGAAGAAGAGATATATTCTTACCAAATCCACACATTTCTGAGGTTTTAGATTAAGGAGTGAAAATCAGATCCTCATAGTCTGTTTGTGTCGTTTCCTGTTCCAGCAGCTCACCTGGACAGCGGAAGTGGGCGGAGCCGAGGGACAGTTAGTTACCTTAGTAACTATGCTAAGCTAAACGCTAATGCTACATCTAGAGCTGTATTACATAAACACAAACACACACATTAAAGTGTCCTGCTGAAAAGAAAAAAACAACCTACAAAAACTGCCAAACAAAACAGAATATCACTGTTATATAAAAAAAGCCTTTATATTGCCGTTACTCTAATTACAGTGACTTTCAATGGAAGTTGGTGTAAGAAACATTACTGCTGGTCTGAATGTGTCATTCTGTTGTTCCACTCATCATAAACAAGAGAAAATAGAGCAACAAAGACAGATGTACAATGATGTCATATAGTGACTGAATAGAGGTGACTAACAATAGAATCGAATATGCAGATCACCAGTGTTTTGAACACTGATATGCTGATCACAATTAGATGGTCAAATATATAAACCACTTTAGATTAGTTTGCTGTTCATGATGGTCTAAGCCAGGGATTCTCAACCTTTCCCACCTCAAGGCCCACCTGTTTATAAGTAGACTGCATAATGGCCCACAAGAAAACAAAACTCCATTTTATATGGGAGAATTAGGGCCCGAGTTATGTACTATTTATGACCCACTGTGGTCTGTTGTCTCACTGAGGATGAGCCTGCCAACCACTAGATAATACCTCGTAGCCCACAGGTTGAGAAGCACTGGTCTATACCACGTTTTGCCATCACAACAAGGATGTTTCTTAATGTTCATACTACCATTTGAAATACAGTCATATGTAGAAATCTGGGCCCTGGTCAATGTGGTGTTGCTTTTGTAAGTGTAATCACCCAGATAACATGTCAATGTGGGGCCCTGTATGGGAAGCCTGAATGGAAACGAAAAATGTTTGCTCATGGGTCAATGTTGGCCCCACATATAGATGCCCACCAGGTTCAGTGAAGAGACCATGTAGATTGGCAAATGCATGTTGTGTCCTACATATGATCCAGCTGGGATTAAGGTGGGCTGAAATTATGGGGTCCATTTGGGAAGCTCAATTAAGTCCCAGTAACAAAACATGTACAAACCCACTGAAAGCCCATGTTCCTAGATCCCACCAAGTTCTACACACGAGCCACACAGCATGGCTATGTTAGTGTTTTAACTAAATGAATTCATGTTAGATGTTGCACTTACATTAAAAGTCCAAATGTTGAGGGTATGTTAAGGGCTGTTTGCTTAATATATTAAATTTTATTTTAAAAATCTGTTAAAAATCCTTTACAGACATTTTAGCAATACATCAGAAAAAAGGGATCTTTAATAAAGACTTTCTGTGTAAAACATCCAGCACACTCATTCACACCAGGAGTCATACAAGATCGTTCTTTAAGTGTCCACCAAGTAGTAAGTAGTTTCTAAATTCTCCATGTATAGGAATATACAGCGTCTAAAGCCCCTCATTTAAGGAACAGCTGCCTCTGGCATCTACTATACATGTCAATCAAGTGGCAGAGTACATGCCACTGCTGTACATGTGGGAGTACTGTTACACTACTCAAACCATCACAATGGTATTTCATTCACCCTCATTAAGAAAGGCGATATAAGCTCCACTGCATATAACCCTTATTACACAGAGATATTTAGGGTGAAGTTATGTCTGAGGCTAAAGGCACTGGCATCTGTCTGTTCATGTTAACAATTCAAACAATGGCTGATAAGACAGGATAAGATGAAGAGCCAGGCCTGAATGACCAAAGGTCTGTTGTACCTAGATGACACATCTACAAATGAAAGAATGAGAAAATACTAGACAATTCAGGGTAAGTTAGACCAATCACATGGTAAAGTATTAGAAAAAAGAGAGCTGAACATTTGGAAGTAACTTAAGCAGCACACATTTTACTGCACAAATGTAGATTGAGTTATATGGTGTGAATATAGGCTGGTAAATAAAAACACGTCAATGTATTTATTAATTTTATTTATTAATTTAATTTAGTGTATATGACATTATAAAGCCATAAGCAAAAGCTACTCTAATTTCACAGAGCAAAAGTTAACTAGGTGTCTTAATATCCGAGGAAAATGCCAATTTTAGAATCCTCCCCTTTGGACTTAAATAAGACTATTTGTTTTGATTTTTATGTTTAATGCTTCAGCATTATATAATTATTTGTTCTTTCTTAAATACTGTTAATATTAAGTAAAACATTTGAAAAAAAACAAAAAAAAAACATTTGGTGCACTGGTAAGAATATTTAAATCTACATAATAAATGTTAACATTCTAAAATATCAAATATGTATGAAAACTCATCGTATCCGTAGAACCACTTACTGCGCTGTTGTAGTGATACCAATGTGTCGTCACAAAGTATCCAAGATACAAACAATAACCTTGCACCACAGCACCCCCCTATGGCTCAGACACATAGGACCATTCCGAGGGTCATGTGAAGGTCAGCGCTCCAGCAGGAGTGGCAGACTTGATATTTCACAATGATATGTAGCAAACAGATGCCATAAGAGACAAACACCCATTAGTACAGTATAAGGTGTCAGAATGGTACTTTGTCTTTATTTGAACTGTTCTGGAAGCTAAATACTTGCCTCAGTACAAGAAACGAGTACAAACACTCACAATAAAAACCAAGCCCACTGTCCTGCGATACACATCCTGGAACACACTTCTCAGCAACAAAACAAACAAACAAAAAAACATGTGCCTTCCCACTCACAGAACTCAAACAGAAGACCAGAGAAAGGGTCACAGAAGACTAAGTTCATAGTAATATTAAACTAGGCAATACAAATCTAACTGCCTTAACATACATTCAACATCAAAACAGATTAAATGTCAGATCTATAAAAAAGAAACAAATAACTGGGAGAACTGTGTGGGAATCAGGGGGAGAATGTAACAAGACAAATGATCCTTGGTTCTTGGTTCATAGACTCTGAAGATGAAAATGTATAAATGTTTCCTGAGAGGGGTGGCTCTAGGCTCTGGACCCTTTCTTTAGAAGCTGCCATCCATAGTCTTAAAGTACTCAAACACAGAAGAAGAGATTTAGGAATTTAAATTCTTACACGGAATTCAATATTTGGAGGAAAACTCCTGACACGCCTAAAGCTGCTTACAAACAATAATACATACGTGGAAATCAATAAAATCTGAGGCAGTTTCAGATCAGTTCCATAATGTTAGAGCTGGTGGTTGATGTACTTGTGCGTTTACACTTTTAACTTCGGTCAGGTGTTTAAAAGGCCAGGAGAAGTCAGGAGAGGGCTAAGGGTCAGGCCAAAGGTCATATTTGCTACAGACTTTTTCTGTCTGTTTTCTGCTGATAAATACATTGTAGAATGTTATAATTTTGAACATGTACTAATTTGGTTTCAAAAAGGAACAGACAATAATTAGGGGAATACAAGAACACAGGTTGACTGACTAAATGCATCTAGCGGTCAGTCAGACATGGCAGGTGATCTCCAAGGTCCTTCATGCACTCTGAATTGTCAGCCAGAGTAGCAAAGATGAAAGTGGACAGTTTGTGCTAAACCTCACCTTCATACTGAAAAACCTCACCCACCTGCATCTGCACAGGTATTAAACATATGTCCCAAGAACACATGAGAAGCAAAACACGCTTGTGGAAGAAAAAATATCTGGAACAAAAATTAAAACAGAAAAAACTAAAATCCCTTCAACAGAGAGGAGGAAAGGAACACCTCCGTGGAGCATGACCGAGCCGTCCCCACTGCAGTTAGCGGCAGCTGCTAGTCAGTTCTCCTTTTTTGGTCCCTGCTTTGGAGCAGACACTGCGCCGCGCTGGTCAGTGTTGCTGGTCAGCAGCAGTTACTGTTTGAAGTCTTTGTGGCTGCTGTGGTTCTGGCTCTGTGTGGAGTTCTCTGTGCTGTGTGTGGGGGGCTTGCTGGGGGAGGGGGCACGGCTGGGCTGAGAGACTGACAGCAGGGAGGGGAGGTGAGAACTTGATGTCCCAGTTGATTTTGTGCCCACTGCTGGACCTCCCACACCACCAGGGATCATGCCCACCTGACCCTGGACAAGCCTGCAGCAGGGGCAAAGAAACTTGTTCACAAACAAGGCCTTTAACATGTTTGGTGAATAAGTATTATGCTGCCATGTTTTGCCTGTAAAAACACTAAATAATATCACAACAAATACAAAAACAAACACAGTAAAAAGTAAAAATGCATTGTTTTTGGTAAAATGATTGATATATTGTTTCTCAAGCCTGGTCCTAGAAGCATCCTTAGAGCCCTTTCAGAGTTGCAGAGGGTGTGTCTAAAACATGCAGGGGCGCCTCCAGGACTAGGGTTGAGAAACACTGGGTTAGACAAACACAGAAGATCATAGGTTTGAGTGGTGATCTCTGTGAACTCCAGACACTATACAAATTTGTTCAGTTCCACCAGCAGCCCACCTGATTTTCTTTAATGAAGAACTGATTAGATAAGCTACATTAGAGAGTAACTCCTCTGGAAATGGCTAAGCAGACACTCATTGAATTATGTCTGCTTATTTGCTTCTTCTACTGGCTAAATTAGTGTCTTTACATATTTCTTTAAATACCAAAGACTTTAGAATATTAATGATGCACAGTGATTGTTTTCCATGCATGTTGGATATTGTACTGAGGAAATATGAATTGACAATACCATCACAATGATACAAAACTATGCTTCATCTCAAAAGACTAAGGCAGAGGCATTCAAAGCTATGCTACAACATATCACAAAGACCCTCTTTGCACCTGGTCAATTCATTTGTTTTCATTTGAGTATCAGGATTATAGCAGGATAACACTTTAGCAGTGTGAACACATCTGTCTCTCCAAGATGCATTCCAAAACTGAAACTACTCCACGTTGTTTTCTTGTTGAAATGGACTGATGAGGCTATTTCCTTGCCCCCAAGTTTAAAGAAGTCTGAGGCAGCAACCATCTTTAGCACAGTGCAGGGTGAAGCTGAACAGATTGCCACGTAACGAGCAGATTTACATATTATCAAATTTCTCATCAGATTTCAGTCCAACAGACTGGAGATGCATTTGACCATGTGAAGTGACCAGGTGTAAATTGTGTTAGATATATCACATGGTAGAAAAAGCCGTCCAAAGTTCCTCAAATAAGAACTTAAATTTTTTCACAGCCGCACATTTTCTGGACACACAAAATCAAAATGATACTTGTAGACTTCAACAATAAACATAAGTCATACCTACACGAACAAAAGGTCAGTGAACAGGCAGAATATGAACACATAGAAGGTACTTCATAGTTTTACACCAAGAATCACTCATAATGAACAGGAGATTCATAATAATCATAATAAACAGAAACTTGTTCATATCTAGATTATAAATCCATAAATGTCCTTGATTTATCAATACATCATTTAAGGCCTGAAAAAAGGAGCAGGTGGAATACAAATTACTATGGCCTAGTGAAGGAGGTACACGTGGTTGGCTGTGTTTTGTAAAGTGATATAGTTACCTGGCTGGGTTTAGGTATACATTTTGTCTTGCAGGCCACCAGGAGATATGGCTGGTAGCGGCTGGGCCACTCTGCTGAGTGAAAGAAGCAGTCAGAAAGAGCCAGGACCAGAAAATGTGGGTGCAGTTCTAACAGATATGCATAGCCCTTGAGCACAATATGAAGGATTATAGGTAAGGAGTGATTTCTGGGTTAATGCTGTGGTTAAAATTTATTACCAGTGAATGAACTGTAATAGCATCAAAAGGAAAGTTGTGGTATGGGACATCTGGGCATTTGAAAAGATTATTAAAACATCTAACATCTAAAAATTCTTTAAATGCACATGTGAGGCTATTTTTATTGCTTTTATGATGAATGAAAGCTGCCAAAAGCTCACAGGGACAGACTGAGATTAGACAAAAAGAGATAAGTAGGTGGGAAAAGGTAAGTGTCCTCCTTTTTGAGACGATCTACCCCTGCTTACCTGTATGCACCACCATTGAGCTCTGCATGCACCTGCTGCTCTGCTACTCCCCACGGTGCAGTATGGACAAAGAATTCTTTGTTGACACAGTTTCTGAGACTGTCTGGAATACGACCTGGAACCATACAGAAGGGCAACGCCGTGATCACTGAAGAACATGTTTTAGTCAAACTGTGTGTTTATGAGTGTGTGTAGGCATTTACCTGTGATGGCTCTTCTTATCTCAGTGGCGGCTGCTTCCCGCATTTCCAGCGAGGCCTGCTCACTGTACCAGGCTGTGTGTGGGGTGCAGATGAGATTAGGAGCATCTTTTAGTGGACCCTGGGTAAAACTAGTGAGTGAGAGAGAGAGAGAGAGAGAGAGAAAGAAAGAAAGAAAAAGAGCATACACATTACATTGGGCCTCAAATTGCTAATCTTTTCCCATTAATTAATTACCGTACATACAAATCCTACCTGAATGGTTCTGATTCATGAACATCAAGGGCAGCTCCTCGAATCCTGCCTTCCTTCAAGGCCTGAGCCAGAGCTTTCTCGTCCACCAGCCCCCCTCGTGCACAATTCACTAGAAATGCTCCCTGGCGCATCTACAGCATAGAGTCACCATGCGATTATTGCATACATTCTCAAATTTCTAGTACTGGACAAAAACAATACCAATTACACACAGACATACACAAACACGCACACAAACAAACACACCAGTGGTTTTCAGCCCTGAACTCATTCAAACACAATGGATCAAAATTTCTGCCAATCAACACGCCATTTCAGAGCTGATTAATATCAACATGCACTGCAGAATAGCCACTAGATGGCAGTAGTGCCAAGCATGATTACAAACTATGGCAATCTCTATTGGTCTCCGTGTACTGCATTGGGTTGATGTCCTATGCCAACTGACCTGTTTGATGGTAAAGTCATTGATGAGATGGTGGTTATGTTCATTTAGGTTGCAGTGCAGAGACACACAGTCACTCTGATACAGCAGGTCCTGAAGAGTGTACACTCTCTGGACTCCCAGTGAACGTTCTAAACCATCCTGCAGATATGGGTCATAGAAGATCACATTGAAGCCAAACGCTTTCGCTCGCACTGCGACTGCCTGACCCGATCGGCCTGTACAAAACACAAATAGATACATAGAGACAACTGACTGATCTGCTTGAACAGCTGTTTGTGCAATTTTATACTGTATGGAATGAATAACTGAAATGAAACAGTTCTAACTAACATGATTCATTTCTTGCTCTAGATGTGGTGGATCATTCAAGGCATGCTTGGTATCTGAAGATTGATACTTCAGTGTACAATGGGAGATGCTAGAGTAATGTTGAAACCAGGTTTTATATATTTATATTTAGTGTTAGGCTTTTGTTTTTAATGTGTTTAGGTTGTTTTTGAATGACATATCTCCAGTGAGGCCAGTGTGGATTTACATTGATGTAGTGTGGGTGTTTACACTAATTCCACATGGAAATCATGGTACTGAGCATGCATCAACTAGGTATGGCCTATGGTTCAGTGATAGTTTTGTGAAATGAGCTTGGAAGGCAGTGGGTCTGGAATGCCAGAACTCCATGTTCAGCCTTCAGGACGTATTGTGGGCTTAATTCACCAAGACACTGACAAAGGGATGTGTCTACCTGTAGTGGGTGGATGGATTATGGATGAAGGGAATGAACTGGGCCCCATGTTTAATCCCAATGATTAGGTGCAGGGTTGTCTCATCTTTTCCTGTATTATTTTACTGAAATGTATTGGTCTAAGTCCAAGTTCAGGGTTTGCTAGCAATGTTAGCCCAGCATCTCCTGCTAAGAAGCATACTTTAGGCATCATAAATCTTGGTTGATGGATTGTCTCTTGGGTTAATGTTGAATCATGTCTAGATTTTGTCAAACATCACATTAAATGGGATCAGTATGGACCATCATTATGGAAATCATATGAGGGAAATATCCAAACTTTTTCTTCTAACTCCATTCTGCATTACCAAATCCGATAAGTCCGAGCGTCTCTCCTCGTATGCGTGCTGCTCCTGATGCCAGTTCTCTGATCTGTTCCACACTCTGGACCCGTGAGCCCTCCCGGAGAGCCTGGTATAGCCATGTATTCCTGCGGTACAGGTTAAGGATGTGGCAGAGGGTGGAGTCTGCTGTCTCTTCTACAGCCGCTGATGGGATATTACACACAGCGATGCCTGCAACAACCAACCACACACACACACACGCACGCACACGCACGCACGCACACGCACGCACACGGAGACAAGATTCATATGCATAGAAGTCATTCTCCAAAACTCATCCCCTTGGGCCCGTAGCCCTCACTGTGAGGGCTGAGTCACACCTTGTGCTCTCAGCTTTATATGTCAGGAATTCCTTGACATACTGGCACAAATCACATATGGTTAGAAAGTGCTCTATCTTACAGTAGTAATTATCTTGTGGTGAGTAATTCATTGTGGAATATCATATTTTTATAAAAAGTTAACTGTTTTTAGAAGCTCCTGTTTTTAAAATCCAATATAATAAAGCAGTTTTTATTACCTGAGATGTTGGTCAAGTTGGCCCTGAACAAATAATTTCAAGTTTTGGGCTTCTGTAACAAGCAGTTTTAGAGATTGGCATGGATCCAAGAGGCAAAATCTTCCAAAAAATTAAGACCTTTTTTAATTTTTTAATACATTTTTTCACAGTAATAAGCCATATTACACAATGTCATATATATTTTTTGATTTTCAACTTATACACACCAATCTGTGACTTTTTTCTTCAGACATCTAGCCCTAAATCTTGAATGGGAAGTCTCCACATTCAAAAATAAGTAAAAAAAAAAAAATCATGACAATTTTTGATAAAAACTTCATGACTTTCATCATGATATTAAATTTCTGATAGTATATACACATCAAGTAATTACATATTTAAGAATTCAAAGGCCTTCTATAAAGATATCATATGCCATGTGACTCATGTAATTACTGTGTTATTAAAAAAAAAAAAGAGGCAAGGACAAAAACACACAGACACACAACTGTGTATTTCGAGGGCTCAATGGGTTAATGTATGACTGCTGTACAGGCGGTTCAACATTGTCTGCAGTACCTCAGTAACATCAGCGAGGGGCGGTAGTAAGTCATGAATCTTTTGCTCAAAGGCTGTAAACTGACACCGATTTGTGCTTTTATATCACAGACATACAGAGGCCTCACTCCATTCTCATTTATCTGACTTGGTATGAGAGTGACTCTATACCCTACTTCAGCTCACAATGGACCTCCCTCCAGCTCTCTATCTCCCCTCGTCTCTGGGATTCAACTTTCTCTCAGAACAAAGCACTGCCGAGGCATGAAATACCTCCTGTCTCTTATTGCTGAGGCATTTTTCTGCTGGAAATTGTGCTGGGGATCGTGTTTCTCGAGACAGCGACAATACAGTGTTCAGCTTTTCAGGAACGCACAGACAAACAGTTTTCAAATTCAAAATAGACACTATTAATCGACAGAGAATTAAAGCCTGTAAAACAGCAAACTGCCCTGATACTCATCCTGGAATGAGTCACAAGCTGTGAAAGCCTTTAGAACTTTATAGATGTAGAACCTCCTTTCACTTTACAGTTACCTACTCCCACACAAAGCCTCTGGACAATATTGCTACTGAACCTCTAAGTAAAGGCAATAATAACCTTAGCTATGGAAAAATTGAATCTCCACTCTACAGCTAGACACACATTACATATGGAGTGGATTAATGTATATTTTACTTAAACAGACACATTATGAAATTAGACACATAATATACTATGAGAAATATGTGACATATGCCCTAGTTACAAGACACACTTCACACTCTTTTAGGAAACCATTTTCCAGGGCAGTTTCCATGAGTACACACACGACAGCTGCTGCTTGTGAAAGGTCGTCCTAAAATGCTGTAGACTCTTGACAATACAGAGCTTGATCTTCTAAATAAAGGTGGAAACATTTGGAAATGTAGAAGGTCTGAACTGGCTCCATGTTGCAACATAGGCTCAAAGACAGATAGTGAGGAGTAGTTAGTTAAGACCTTTATACACAGATCAAAGGATTCTAAATCTTTTACAGTAACTGAGTGGCCTCCAACCATCTTCCTGGAGAGCAACCTTACCAGCAGCATTCAACACCAACTCAAATCTAATTCCAGTTTCACAGGACACGGCATTCAGTGTCGGTCAATAAGTGTGTTTACATATACTCAACCTGTCAATTGCAGAAAATCAGATTTTGTCAGTAATATATGTGTGTGTGTGTGTGTGTGTGTGTGTGTGTGTGTGTGTGTGTGTGTATAAATCTAGAATTTAGCAAGAAAGGGTCACAAATTACAAGAATTTCCACCAGAAGGAACCAATAACAAGTCTGTACAAAAA
Organism: Acestrorhynchus altus; assembly: GCA_034509495.1. Classification (NCBI taxonomy): domain Eukaryota; kingdom Metazoa; phylum Chordata; class Actinopteri; order Characiformes; family Acestrorhynchidae; genus Acestrorhynchus; species Acestrorhynchus altus. Next base: position 9,989,329 of record CM067513.1, read on the forward strand.
ACAGGTTTTGTCACAAAAAAGTGCATTACAGTGATCATTTCCACTAAAGAGGAGCATAAACCGATCCTCAACCAATCACCAAGTTTTACTATATGCTATAGAATCCACACATCTGTCCATCATGTGACATTGCAGGAAAACAAAAGGTACATCAACAAGACATTATTAGCATTCAGGAATATGCTAAACCATTCTCTGTCTTAATGGTCTAACTTTCATTTTCTTTCTTTTTTTTTAATCTAGAAATTTACAGTTCTTTTCCAGAATGTGTGCGAACCCTGTGAGTCCTCCGATGACCTCCACTAACTCCAGACTGTTAAGTCCATGCCTAGATGAATGGTCAGTGTCTGGCCACAGGACCACTCTTGGCTGGATAGTTTCGAAGGGAGGACTACTTTGAATTTTGTTGTTCAGTCCAACAATGCAAATAGATAGATATATAGCTAGATAGCTAGATAGATAGATAGAGAACAAAAGTAAACTGATAAAATTGTGTTTGTAGTAGTGTTTGTAGTGCGTTCCTGAACAGTACAGCTACTCCAACTTGTAATATCTTTGATGTCAGAAGAAACAACTAATTAGCCAATCTCCTAATACTTTTTCCCCATATAGTATGACATAATGGTTTGTTACTGTGCAGCTTATGCAGTTACTGTCCTGTGCTAATCCCTGCAGTCTTACCCATCTCTCCTGCGGCCTTTATGTCAATGTTGTCGTAGCCACTTCCGATGCGGATGATGATGCGTAGGGCTTTGAACTTCTCAAGATCCTCTCTAGTCAATGTGATGGTGTGATACATCATTGCACCAACTGCCTCATTAAGAACCTGCCAAAAAAAAACAAAAACAAAATATGTTATAATAAGCAGCAGCAGCAGCAGCAAAAAGAGACACTGGAGCATCCACACCATCACCACTCACAGGTGGTAGCTTGTAATCTGCTAGGCTGCAATGTTCCACTGTGAGTAAAAAAAAGAAATCTTTGCAGAGCAGATTTCTGGGTTACTCATACTTTGTATGAATGAGAAACAAAAGTGCAAGAAACATGTCTTCTCTCTACCACAATACAAACAGTTTAGTTACGGGTGTATGGAAATAATTATGTTTATGTTGATATGTTTATGTTTTGCAATCCTTAATTCTCAAGAATTACAAAAGTATTATTGATTTTAAATTAATAGTTAACATTGCAAAGATTGGCGGTCCATTCTGTGCTGTGTTTAAGTATTTCAATTCATTACACTTGCACACAAGTGAACACAAAAGTGATTTGGACTGAGCTGCATAACCCTACTTCGGCCAATCAGCAACAGGAGGCTTCCATGCTAGTGCATAAGATGGTGGAAAGGGAGACTTAATCTGGTGCTAGCTACACAATGAATTACATGCATTGTACACACAAAGAGAGATGGCAGAGAAACAGCCTAAAAGGAAAATATTGGACCAACAAAAGCAGTCCAAAAAGACCATAGATCAGGTGACATATACCAACACTGGTAAGATGTTTGGTCAATGGACAGACTGACAAAGGACATGGCAAAAGTTGAGGATGTTGCTCTACTTCTGCTCTTCAATTATTTGAGCAGTGCGATGGTTCTTTAAAGCCAGGGAGATGTGGAGTGTGAAAAAAGTTCTCTAACCTCATTATAAACATGGTTCTGGCATGTATATAACCTCATTATAAACATGCTGGTGACAAAGTCACAAGCAGATGGTTGTAGTTGTTTGTACAAACCTATAGTCTTCTCGCCAGTCAATGAAGTTTTTGTATAAACAATACGAACAAATAACAGCAGTTGCTACTGCTGGTCTGGATAGTGTGTTTGGGCCACTGTGTTTTGGATGGTGCGTATGGATGCTGTGTTTTGGATTTTGGATTCTTTTGGTCCACAAACACAGTGTTGTTACCATGGCAATATGCAGGCATGGATTTTGGGCGTGGGCTTCTGAAGGAGCACTGAAGTAAGAAAGTGTGTTTGTGTTGAATTCAAATATTGATGGTTGTTCAACAGATGTCTTCCAGAATCGTACACACACCCTTTAAACCTCAACGAATGGATAGCAGTGTTGTGCTCTTCATCTTCAGATCCTGTGACTGCATACAAATCTGGGCTTTTCATACTGTTTTGTATGGTTTGCCAAAAAAAATGACTTAAATGTATAATAATAATAATAATAATAATAAGAAGAAGAAGAAGAAGAAGAAGAAGAAGAAGAAGAAGAGCCTCCTGGGTTGATTTTCCAGCAGGCCTTAAGAATTTGCATTGCAGAATTAATGGCAACTAATAGGCTGAGTGATTTGGATTTAATGAAGTTTATTTCTATTTGTCTTGGAAAAAAAATTCTAGTATTTAAGCACAAGCCTTCAGACTGAATGAAACCCTTGGTTGGTGCTGTAAATTTAGCTTTCTCTATGAGAACACAAATGCAAATGCAACACAAAAATCTCTCAGACAAGGCCAACATTGTGATATTAGGAAAGTGACAGGTGCGTGTGTGTACCTTCTCATGGATCTCCTGTGTGGACTGGGCATCGCAGAAGGCCACAGTTGCCAGATCTTTGAGGATTGGCATCTCCACAGTACAGTCTCGCCCATCTAACAGGGCCACCAGCGGCCGGGGATGCATCGGCCCATTCATGATCTGAGGCCTTATACCTACACACCAGAACAGAGGGGGAAAAAAAGTGTTAAAGCACAAAATAAGAACAAAATGGGTAAAGAAAAAAAAACGGGGGAAAGAAAGAAAGGAAAAAGTAAGAGAGACTGTTGATGTGTTTGTGTACTTCAAAAGAACTGGAGAATCACTTTGCATAAGTAAGTGAAAGAGAAACGGATTGAGAAAGCGAAAGAAGAGAAACACTTTGCATGACTTTCCCGCTCGCACTCTTGCTGTGAATGTGGTTGTCATGGAGATTACAGGATTGGAACAGGATTATGAATATATTTAATTTAATGGCATCTGGAAGAAACACTTCTCTCCCTCTCTCCTCCTCTCCACCCGCTCTTCAGCAGGGCTCCAGAATTATTTACAGTGCTGTTATTAAACAGTAATAATCACAGAATCGGGCGCGTCCCTCGTTCCTCCATTAGAAAAAGAATGCGCATTCCAGATCAAGGCCCTGGAGTTCGATTTAAGAAGGCGAACTCACACTAGACAGCAATGCTGATGACATGGCAGAGCATCACACACTCGCACATTACACAGCATATCTAAGAATTAATACACAGACACACAGCCAGGGACACACATCTGAGTTACTGGTGGGGCCAGTGGTGTTCAATTAAAAGAAAAGAAAAAAACACCACAGTGACAAGCTCAAGGGAGAGAGAGTGAGACACACACACACACACACACACACACACACACACACACACACACACATCAGGTGACCACGCTGCCCAAGTTAAAAGCTTTTTTGGACAAGGTTCACTTTTATACAAACTGAGTTAAAAGACATCCTTACACTACCTTGAGCCTCATACACACTCTACTGGGCAGAAATCAAACGTTGACAATCAACAATGAGAAGAGACAGATAAAGAGGGAGTGAGGGAGTGAGTGAGTGAGGGAGGGAGAGTGTGTAATGTCTGTAAAACCACACCAACAATAAATGTGTCAAAACAAAAGGAAATGAGCAAAATTTTCCATAGTATGGACACAAGCTGACGTGCGTGTGTGGGACTCACTGATAGAGAGAAGTTTGTGTGTGTGATGTGTTGAAGGGGGTACAAGAGTGCATTTTACTTTTATTCCTTACTAGAGAGTGACAGAGAGAGAGATAAGAAAGAGTGTGTGAGCGAGAGACAGAAGGACAGACAGAGAGACAGACTCCTGGCTGAAATAGACTGGCAGTGAAGTGGCTTCACCTCAGTATCAATGGTCGCTCCTGGTTACCTAGCAACCTAATCTCTGACAGTATGCTAGTGGATGTCCTGTGAAGAATTGCACTTGTGTACACACATACACACAGCGTGACACACTGCATGAGTTGCCAACAGTCCACATCCAAATCTTAGTTACAATGCCAAACAGGCTGAGAGAGAGAGAGAGAGAGAGAGAGAGAGAGAGAGAGGTAGATGATAGGGAGATTGAGAGACAGAGACATGGAGGAAGACATAGACAGAGACAAAAAGAAAAACAGATAAGCACAGCTAGAGAGACAAACAGAGACACAGCTAGAGACACAAATGTGAGACAAAAGCTTGACCCAGACACAGAAAAGAGAGACAGGCAGAGAGACATAGCTAGACAGCAAAAAAACAGAGAAACAGCTCGATAGAGAAACAAAAGGGAGAAAAGGGAGCCAGATGGATATTAGAGACAAAATGACAGACAAAGAGATACAGCCAGATAGAGACAAAAAACCCCAAAAAACACAGAGACACAGCTGGGCAGAGACAGATCGAAGTGACACAAACACAGTCAAGAAATGGAGACAAAACATGATAGAGACAGTCAGATATAGAGACCGATAAGAGAGACACTAAAATACAGAGTGAAAGCAAGAGCGCGAAAGAGCAAGAGAGACACACACTAAGGGGAAAGTTAGCTTTTGTACTGCGTCACTGTTTGCTTGTCTTCCCCTCCCTCTCTCTGCCAGGTGTCTGACACACTCCACTCAAAATGTGTGCGCGCGCGCACACACACACACACACACACACACACACACACACACACACACACACACACAGGAAACAGATCAATTCCAGAACACAGTTAATGTAATAAAATGGTCCAGTTCACTGTATGGTAAGCAATTGTGAATGAATTGTGAATAAAAAGTATGTGCATGTGTGCGCGCGTGTGTGTGTGGCCGGCCAGCATGAAATAAAAAGTAGCATCAACATGTACCTCATGTAATCGCTATCAAAGCTGTGAAGAGAACATACACACACGCGCGCACACACCACACACACCTCTCTCTCTCACTCTGAAAGCCTGTGAGCGAGTGTGTGAGGAAACATGCTGCTTGCCTGAAAACTGCTGCCTCCACATTCCTCCCATTAAGAGCCGTGCGGAGCGAGTGAAAAATGGAGGGAGGAGAGCAGGGAAAAAAAAGACAAGTGTCAGAGTGAGTGTGTCCTGGGGGGATCCCTCCTCCTCCTTCTCCTCTCCTCCTCCTCCTCCTCCTCCTCGTAAATCAGCCTCTCTGCCCCTCCTCTATCTCTCCCTACAGTCCTCCTCCTCCTCTGTTCCCCACTCAAAAGGAGGCTAAGGGCCGTTTACACACACACACACACACTCGCGCACACACACACACACTCTCACACAAGGCTGCTCTTCTCATCTCCAAGTCTTCCTAGCTTCTTTTCTTCCCTCTTCTCTTCTTTCTTTTCGTTCCAGCAGTGCTCCACGTTCCCACTGTTCCGTTGCCTGGTCACTCTCTTTCTCTCTCCCTCTCTCTCTCTCTGTCTCACCCCCTCTCCCTGTCTCTCACTCTTTTCTCTCCGCCAAGTGAAAACAATCCTCTCCTGGTGAAGAAAGTGGGAGAAGGCGCCAAAAAGGGCAGCAGTGAAGAAAGAATGAGGGGGGGGGGGATACTCCCAAAATCGAGTGCCAGCTTAAACGCCTGCCTGTGCTGCTCCTCTTTCGTCGTGGCTTCAGTCTTCCTCCTCTTCCTCCTCCTGCCCTCCCCCTCCCTATCTCTCCCCCTCGCCTTCTTCCCTCCCTTTCTCTAAAATTTATGATTCGTACGAACACGGCATTTACAGGCTGTCAGCCTCCTTCTCTTTCCCTCTCTCTTTTTTTACTTAACCCCCGCTCTCTTTCCCTCTCCCTACACACACACACACACACACACACACACACACACACACACACACACACACACACCCTGTGGCTCTCTCTAGGCTCCCAGTGGTATTTCCTGAGCTCTATCAGTTTTTCAGTTCCTTTTATTAAGCAAACATGCTTTATTCTGTTACATGGTACTGTAATATGAGCACTTACAGAAACTGTGTGTGTGTTTTCTGCATGTATTGTGCCCAGCATACCAATGAAATGAATTACACACAGTAGGAGAGGCTTAGCTGTATTACGGTCTTAAGAATATGAGTGAGTGCTTTAGTGTGTGTGTGTGTGTGTGTGTGTGTGTGTGTGTGTGTGTGTGTGTGTATGTATACATACTGCTGCAGTAAATGAGCTGCAGCAAGCTACTTTAAAGAGGAACAAGAGCCAGTCACTGAGCATGATTTATGGTTAGGGTGGAGACATCTACACCTTTCACATCACATCTCTCTCTCTCACTCACACACACACAGCAGAGTGACATTCAGGTGTGGTCTACAGTAAATGTAAGTCTTTATAAACAGACACATTAAAGGAGAAGTTCAGCTTATTCAAGCTCAGGCTGAACAGTTCATCCAAAATGAACCAAAATCAATATTCAGACACTAACTGAATTAATCTTGTCCAGTTTTAGAAATTGTGTAAATACTTTCCCACTGTGTGGTTTCGTGTACTGTCCCCAGACGGTGACATCGAAGTGGTGTGGGTGATAAAAAAATATCAAGATGTAAATGTGTTTACAATACGCAATATTTATCACAGTATTTTGACGTACAGACAAATGCATCAGTAGCAGCAAATTCTTAAACAGGACTAACTACACTCTGTAATGAAATGTACAGTTTAAGCACTGACAGTAGGGGTGGGTGATATAAATTGTTTTGATATTTTCATGGTACGTGATATACATTTTGTCTGCATTTCAAAATAACATCACTGCTATTAAACATGCTCATATGGAGTACAGTGATAGTAAATATGTTGCACTAATTGCACTCTAATGAAATGTGCAGTTGAGTGTTTAAGCACTGACAATATCCACAATATCATATTTCAACAATATGCTCAAAAATGCTTATTATGCATCAAGTAACATTTATCACAAGAGAAATCCAACTGAGCAACTTCAGCAGTCTGTACTAAAGAAATATGCCCAGCCATTTGTCTTTATAATCATAATCGATGTAAAATGATCAATTAGTTGTGATATTGATCTGAGGTCATCTAATGCTGGTCATCTCAAACCTGCCACAAATGTAACCTGTGGAAGTGAGTGATAAGTGCTCTTTCTGGAGAGTTTCCTCAGCTCACCACAACACACCCGAGTTTGTTAACCAGCAACACTTCAGGCAAAAAGCACTCTGTAGTAGTGAAAAGGGATTCTATAACGAAGTGTACAAGGTGATGTCCTGGTGCTACAGACATCTGCAAGTATTTCACTTAAACCAGGAGAGAAATAAAACCCACATTAATTCATATAAATAGTTCTCTCTCAGCATTGTGTAACATTGCTCTGCTTGTTTTTGACAAAAGAAATATTTTAAAAGACTGTTCTACATTAAAAAAACAACACTAGTTGGCTGGCTTGTATAGTTTGTTCGGGAAAAACAAAACAAAACAAAAAAAAACCTAGAACCATAAAGAGGACTATGACCACCACCATCAATGACCACTTTACAATACCATTTAACAAATAGAACCAGTTCACATCACACGGCTCTCCTCTCTTCTCCCAGTCTGCTGGCATTCGTTTTTAATCTTTTTAGCCTCTCTTCCATTTTTCTTGGAGTAGCCGGTGAACTTTCACTAGTGAGCTGGGTGTGTGTAAATTTGCTAAATTTTAGAATTGGCCCGTTTTACAGCTCTGTTTTTATTATGTTGATTATCTTTTCAATGGACAGAGACGTTTGAGGTTCACATCACTTTGTCATGTCAGTTCGCCAGGTCCAGACCCAAATGCTGTCATATCCAGACCTGGACCTACAACCAATAATCTATTTCATTTTCAGATTTCTAGTGGCTTAACTGTTCCATCCATTACGCTACGGGTTTAGCAGCCCAGGAAGCTCACAGACCAGTTGCTTGCCCTGTACATAATCACATGTGACCCTACTCAGCCAATTAGGTCTGTACATTTTGATAAAACTGTGACTCAAGTGATGCATACAGAGCAAAGCCCTGTTGAGGACATAAAAATGTTGATATAACTATGAGGCTACTTCAATATACAGAACATATTGCACCCCTCACTAAATACTCAATTCGGTCTCCAACTATCAACTGTGACTGAAGAAAACCTGCAGACTAGTGCCAACCAGCGCAGACTGAAAATCTGGGCTGAAATTGGGGTACAAATTGTGTAGTGTAACCCTGTCTTTAGATATTATGATGTTCTAGACCTTGGCTTGAGCAAATTCTCTCTAACTGGATGTTACTGGATTTTAATTAAATACCCCTGAACTCTACCAAGGTAAGGAGAATTAAAGAGCAATCCATTCAGTACACCATCAACCTACAGTGCAACATCTCACGGACTGTGTGTTTCTCTGGCTGAGAGTTAAAACAAACAGATCACTGAAAAAATGTCATTTATTTATACAGCATTCGCACTCCTGGCTGACCCATCCCCACTTCTCTCGCTCTCTCACACACACACCAGCTGCAGATGTGCTTTCTCTCATTACGACCTGCTTCCTCCTGATAAAGCGTTTTTTCTATTCATTACTTTCACTCTCTCGCTCCCTCCCTTCTTCTATCAGTGCACTCTATGACAGGAGCCATCTGGCCTGGCAAGGAGAGAGAGCAGGACCAGCCCTAAGACATGCGTGCACACACACACACACACACAGCTGGGCCTCGTTACTACTCAACACAGAAGGCTGTTATGAGGAGGTGTCAGAGCATAGCATTAGGGAGAGAATTACAGCAATAATCAGTACACACACACACACACACACACACACACACACACACACACACACACACACACACACACACACACACACACACACACAAATAGGGTTACAGGGTAAAGAAAACAGGGGAAGCAGCTGTGATGTAGTCCCATTAGGACTGTTTTTAAAACCAGGGAAATATCACTCAGTGTACACAGAGTCTAACCCTGCTCTTACACTCAACCAGTCTTATGTCTTACTTTTGCTATTCAGCATCTGTCTTATAATGTGGCCATTTTTATGTAATAGACTTCCTCATTTTACATGTCTTAAGGCCCTTACATATCAAATACATTTTATTCATGTGAATTATTCAGTATTTAAAACCAGTTTAAAAGCACAAATTTTCAGAGGGCAAAAATGCGGCAAATATTATTCACCCTCTGTCCTAAATTTTTTATTTTTTCACCAGCAACAGAAGCTCTACCAATCACAGCTTGACATCTGGCGTTGGTATAGTAACATCCATGATTGACAAACTATTAACTAAACCCACAGTGTATCCTCATCACCTATGGAGCTGTTTCCTTCAAGATCTGCTTAAAACCAGATCAAACTGATTAACCAGTTCAAAGTGATCAAGATAATCTGTCTCTGAGCTGTGTGTAGAAACTCTCCTGAAATTTAATCTATGAAAGAACTCTACACAAAGTGTAGTGCACTTTGTGGGTTGACCAATAGCAGCATCTCCATCCAAACTGTACAAGATCTGTCTGATCTAAAGTTCAGCAATCAGCAATTCTCCAACATGCTTCATGCCATTTTTTTGTTTTTGAGTTTGATGGGGGGATAATATGCATTCGGTGTGTAAAGGCCTTTACACTTATGTGAACATCACTTACAAAATAAGCATAGTTTTGACATCTTATTCAACATGCATTGTGCAATCGGTGATCTTAACCAAGAGCTAATGAGCTCTAATCTACACACCTTAATCTGAGCAAGCCAATGCTGAGCATGTAATGTTAATTCAGATATTTATAATTTGGGAAAAATAAACATTAGAAAATGTGCAAGGACTAAAGATAGCGTAAAGGAATAAATGGTATGGGTGTATGTGTGTAAAAGAGATGGCGAGTTCACGTGGGACACTGTAACTGTAATACCCAGGAGTATTGGATGATCTTAATCTGGCTCTGGACCTGACTCACTGACCCGCCGTAAGTTAATGGCTTAATGACTTCAATAAGCAGCTTAGACTGAAGATGAACCATAACATTAAAACCACCTAATTGTGTAGGTCCCCCTCCTGCTGCCAAAACAGCTCTGACTTTTCTGAGACAGGGACTACCTTTGAAGGCATCCTGAGGTATCTGGCACCAAGATGTGAGCAGCAGTCCTGTAAAATGTGAACCTGCATACATACTGACATTACTCCAATTTTGGGGCATTGCTGTGTGAATTTTATTGCATTACCATTTGGTCAGGATACTGGATGATCACCAACCCACCTGATTCACAGCTCAATGCTGGGGGGCTGTATATATCACACTAGACCAAACCTAGCATTAGGCAGGGTGTCAATAGGTTCATATTTAAGGAATTAGAATATGGTGAATACTTTTCTGAATTATTCAAAAAGATTAACAGTCACATTCTATCCATGGCAAATAAAGTGACATCTTGTGCCTTTTTATCTTACATTTGAACAATATGGCCTAAACCTCAAGGAAATCAGATCAAATTATTCAAATTAAATATTTGATAAGATAAAAAACGTTCTGGCACAGTGGGAAGGTACGGAGTCCTGCTGCAAAAGGAAATCGGCATTTCCATAAAGCTTGTCAGCAGATGGACGCATGAAGTGCTCTAAAATCTCCCGGTAGACGTTGCGTTGACTCTGAACCAGCAGATGTGGAATGTCACACTGGACTTCATACATCTTGGAATCTGTGCCTCTCCACTCTTCCTCCAGACTCCCTTTCAACATCGTCTCTGCTTCAGGAGTGGCTTGATATCAGGAACACTGCAGTTGTATGAATGAATGAATGAGGTTATACTTATATAACAGCTTTCTAGATACCCAAGGACGCTTAACAATAAGCATTCTTCACAATCACACTCAGCACTCAAGCAACACACTAGCATGAAGCAGTAGCCTATTTCACACAGTGTACTCTGTACCAGGACAATTTAGAGAAGCCATTTCACCTGATCTCTGGTTTTGCAATGTTGGAGGAAACCGGTGGAGAACATGTAAACTCCACCCACGATAGCGCCTTGAACCCAAGCCACCATGCCACCCAGTTGTAGGCCCTTTCCTGGAGACATCTGTGCATGGTTGCTCTTGATGAACATTATATGGTTGCATGTGCTGAACTAGGCACAGTATTTATACTGTTTACAATATTATTTTTTAATAAATTACTATTTAATCATTTACTAGATACTAGGTTTCTGATTTTCAGGAGCTTAAAAAATTACTTCACAATATTCTAAATCCCTGAGATGCACTAGTACATAAAAAAATAACATGTTGAATCATGCCTGTGCACAGTCCTGAACACTAGTCTGTCACACTACATTAAACAGGCTGCATTAATATACATTTAAATTCATGGAACAGTTGAACATGAAGCACAGTGTTTGTGCTGTACACAGCAAAATCCTTCACGAGATGCAGTAACACCCAGTATCTGCACATAAAATGCTTCAACCCTTCAACTGTTGTTGACAAAATGCTTTAAAGCCAGCGGAGATTGAAACATAAGCTGTGTGACAGCATTCTGCAGGCTGATCATAGTGTCGGCTCAAACTCTCACCTCACAAAGTGACTCTGTCTCCATGACATTTTCTCACTGTGAATAATTCACATGACCTGCTTGCCCACACTCATACAAGAACATGTGCATGCGCACACACACACACACACACACACACACACACACACACACACACACACACACACACACACACACACAGTGGCTGCTTCAATTAAGCATTCTATCATACCATTCTACACCCCTATACTCACACGCATTGTGCACACTCACTAGCTCACACACCCACATACATACTCACATACCAAACAATGCAGAAGTAAATGCCTGATGGACTAATAACTAACACAATGCCTAATACAATAGCTAATCCTCATTACACAAACCAATAACTGGACATAGTCCCAGGACAATCAACAGTCAGAGAGAAAAAGAGGGAGAGAAATTGAGAGAATAAATGTGTGCAAGAGGGGGCTTTGGTAAGAGGGTCACCCCATGGCGTCCTGCATCAGCCAGCATAATTTCGAAATGGAGATTATATTCTGTTCATTCAGTTCTGCTGGATTACGTACAGTGACACACACTGCCCATCAAGCCCAACCCTGCACAGATGGCTGGTGGGATTTTATGTCCGTAATCCCTCTTCTCTCCATCTCGTTTTTTCTTCTCTTCCTCCCCTCCCCCTTTATTTCCAAAACCACAGTGGTGAATGAAGGGGGGTTCAGCATATGGCCACTGGATCCACTTTTACTGACTGTGCCCAGTTTTCTTTTTTAACTCAGGCTTCCTCCACCCTTTTTCTTACTGAGTCTTAGTTCGCTTTATTATGCTCTTCTCTGTTGTGCTGGATTGAGGCAGACAGTCTTAGTTTGTAATATTCCCAAGTCAATTCTGTAGCTAATTGTTCACAGCTAGTGAGTTGCAAATGAACCTTGCTTGTGATGTCCTTAAAATCTGGCTCTGAGTGTAGTGATGAATGTCATTTACACGTCAATGAAGCACAACAGGCACATACCCCAAAACAGTACCCCAAATAATATCCTTCGAAAAAAACAGAAAGAGAACGTCCAAAGCTCAAAGCTCAAAGCCAAAATCAAAGCAAACTAAGCAGAACTGAACATGCAGACCATGCAGAACATGCAGGAATTCAGAATAAATTAAAAGTGAACTGCCAACATTACTCCAGTCTAAACCAGTGGTTTCTGACCACACACACACACACACACACACCATATCAGCCTTTCACAACTTCCATCTGAGCAACACAACCTCTACAATTCATGTCTTAATAGTCCACACATCTCTAAAAGCCCTGATTTGAGCCAGACATACCACCAGCTTCCATTTCAGTGTCAACCTTCTAACCTGAAGAGAGTAATCCCTCCTCCTACAGATCAGTAAAAGCACTCAGCCATACTGTCGCTACTGAGCATTTCTAACCAACCCTAACCAAGCCTCCAAAAGCACAAGTGACCTTCAAATATTCCCAAAAATAGGTGTAAGGTATTGCAAATGGATTTAGGAGGGGGACAAAAAAAAAAAAAAACACACATGGCTGACCTGGGGTGCTCTGGTGTGGTCTGACTGCTACATCTATCGCCATGACTACATAATCCTCTCTTACTGGAAAAATAGGGACTTGAGCCAAAGGCAGTCCCACATGTCCATATATGGAGGCTAATGGTCCTAAGGGGTATTCTGGATTAGCATATGAAGGGTCGTTACTGGTAGAAAGGAAGCAAGGATTTGATTAAGAGTTAATTGAAAATTAATCAGGGTAGGGCTGCGCGATAATGGAAAAAATATTGTGATATTTTGGTGTTTTGTGATATATATCACAATGTTAAAAAAAACACAAACCAGATTTATTTCATCAGTTTTGCTAGTCAATGTCGTACTTGGCATGATGATGATGATGATGATGATCAGTATATTAAAGATTGGAGTAAAGTAAATGATTTTAGGTAGATATAATCTGTATATATAATGTTAAATGAAAACAAAATCACAAAATTGTCCTTTTGTGTCAAGCAAGTTGTAGCATGTCAATTCACGTTATTTAATTTGTCGTATGACATTATACATCCTGCGATATGACTATTACACATCTACATTGCAATGGCGGTGCTGAAACAATATATTGTGCAGCCCTAAATCAGGGCTCCAAAATAAAAATGCTGTGTAGAAAACTAAGCCTTTTGCTTAGTTGCATGTTAAAATCATGCTCAAATGCAATTATAAGGAATTTAAACAGCAAAGTACTTTGTTTTCCCAATTCAATTACGGGTACAGTGTGATACAATTAGTCTTAAATCACATTAAATTTACTGCATTTTATCTGCATTTGGTATTTAATCCATGGTTTTCTTACACTTTAAAAACAAGCGTGATCCACTCCGACACAAAGACACACAGCCCATATAATCAGAAGTCTGACATAACCCGCAACAGAGACAGCGGAGTAACAGTTTTATTACACGAGATGAGAGCTGTCTAAGGTCATTAATGCTGATGAGCCCAAAGTGAGTGAGCAAGAGCGAGCAAGCAAGAGAGAGGGAGAACAATTAAAGAGAAGTGGATAAAGTCATTGGTTAAATGTGCAGAGATTGAAAGGAAGCTGTGTATTACAGAACACTGTAAAAAGAAGAGTTAAGGATTAGCATGTTATCATTCCTCATTATACAGCTTACAGGGAAAAGCCACAATGCTCAGTGGGACCATTCTGAAAACTGATTTGTAATTTATCAGTTCTACTCGATTCTGTGCTCCCACACAACACCAGCAGAGCAATGACTGCCAATCTCTTATACTGGACTCACTTTCCCATCTTCCTCTAGAGAGGCTCCCCTTCACAATATGCCATCACTTTGATTACAATCATTACAGTCAGATTAATCTGCCGAACTACGGCTATATGCTGTTTAATTTCCTATTGGGGGTTGTCACTACATCTACTGCAGCTTCAGTTCCACTTACTGTTCTTGGACCCCTCCCCCAACGTAGCCAGTTCACATCCGATACATGGGCCGCAGGGTGAAAGAGCTCTTTAACATCAACAGCATGGGTGGGATTAGAGAGAGCACTGAAACACTACACTGTAACCCTGTCCCAGCTCCCAACATGCCCTACATAACACTTAATGTTCCTTAAAACATATTGCCTTGTAATGTCAGCGCCAAGTCTTTTGGCAAATTCCTTGCATGCCTTTTTTACAATTCAACTAATGAATTTGCTGTTTATTCAACTATACAAACTAAAAGTACATCATTGCACACACTGTGCTGATCCTAAATCCCTACAGGTTAGCCTCTGCTACTCCGCTCTGTGCTCAAAGTGATAGATCATAATTCTACCCGAGACACTCACTCTTATCCTTGTCCTTCAGGTTATAAAATCCTGCAAGTGCAGATAGCCTTTCTACAATGGACTTCAAGATATCTCTGGCGGGGGTCACACAGACTTCAGAGCTGCACAAACCAAATGCATGTAAAGTCCAAAACAACACAACAGGCTCTGACAGTCGCAGACACCCTGAAGGTGGTCTGGAGGGTTATACTAAATGACTAACGCTGCAGCAACATGATTAAGTAACATGAAAGGCCACTGCACTATGATACAGTACAGAAAGAGTGAACCAGTTCAGTCACTGGTCATGCAGGAACCTACGGGGAATAAGCTTAGAGAAGGTCCAATTTTAATTAAGTGGACCAAAGAATCAGATCCAGAGATTTGTGTGACCCATTTTTTTGTGGAGTAATGAAATCTATCCATGAAAGACAGCTGGAGCAAACGGCAAAAAAAAAAAATCACCTCATTTCTTATACACACCAATTCAGACCTCACCAAGCCATTCAAGCTCCATTTACCACACATCAGTGCATCTTGATTTGAACCAATGTGTCTTGAAACAGTGTTTAAATGGTTTGTTTCTGTTGTCCAGCAGGCAGATTGAAAAGCCTTTCATTAAAAAAAAAAAGTGTATTAAGAAGAGATGGAAATTACCCTATTTCAAGTAACCATTGTGCACTCTGTAAGAACTTAGTGCAGAAAGAACAGTATTGTTATGCAAATTGAGCTCAAAGCACTCTTTCATTTTCAAACAATCATAGACTGGGTATGCGGAGGAGTGAAGGAAGGAGAAAGAGGTGGGGGATGAGGGAATATTGGGATGAGGGCTTTGATTTACTTGTATCAGGTGATGCCATAGTGGAGACGATAACTGGAGGTCCAGTGCGCCGGCTGAGCTTCTGATTGGCAAGGCTAAGACTCTGACCTGCTACAGCAGCACCTACAGGGACCAAGGCACTCTCATGAGGTGTTGATCCAGCCTTCCGCATTATCTGTGGGCTTGGATGAGGACTGGCCATGGGCGTCATAGTGGCCAAACTGCGATCCCTCTTCATCAGCTCCATGGGCACAGTGTAGTTGGTGGAGTAGGCCTTAGGGGCCTGCTGGGGAGGCAGGGCAGGCACTGCCATTGCCTGTGGGACTGCAGCTAGGGCTGGCATCTGCTGTGGCACACCATGAATTGATGTCGGCAAAGTCTGCATTTGCTGAGGCAAGCCAGGCATGTGCGGTGGCATTCCTGGGATATGTGATGGAAGGGCTACTTGCTGGGACATTGTGGTCATGGATGGCATGTGTAGACCAGCTTGAGGAGCATAGGCAGACATTGGACGTGACTGGACAGGGACCATGGCACCACTTAAAGCCCCTGGTGTCCTCATTCCAGGATACCCACTTGTTTCCAGAAGCTGCTGGGAGGGAGCACTACTTGGTCTGCGGCCCATGACCTCACCCATCCTGGGGGACATGCTCGGCACAAGGTGGGCATGTGGCTGTATGTACTGAGAGTCCATGCCAGGGGTCATTGGCGATTGCTGGTGCACATATATGTCACTGCGATGACTGAAGCTGTTAGAACGGCCACGTACTGGAACACTAGGGTGCTGGGGGGTGGCAGGAGGTACGTCTGGCGGACGTTTGCAGCTGAGTGCAACACGGGAAAGAACACGTGCCTGTCCTAAATTGGGTGCAACAGAGCGCACATCATTCTCTTCCATAACAGCCAACATTGCAGTAGAATCAAAGCCTTGTTGAAGCAGAGAGGTGATGGTGCTCTCAGACAGACCTTCATTCCGTAGAAAAGCCAAAAACTCTGGGTCTGCCGTTTTCTTAGGGTCCACAGTAACCAATGGACTTTGAGGAACAGGAGGAGGAACAGGAATGGCAGGTTGATTAGGGAACTGAGGAGGAAACTGCGCAGGGACAGTAGCTGCACCTGGGGTTGTCGCTGGGGCAGGAGCTGGTAGGACAGTGTTAGGATCATAGACAGGATTTGGGGGTGCCACAGGTTGCACCTGTTGAACTGGTACAGGCTGTGTTTGCTGCACTTGTTGCACAGGTGGCATTTGCTGCACTTGTTGACCAGGTGGCATTTGCTGAACTTGCTGGACTGGCTGCATTTGTTGCATTTGCTGAACTGGCTGCATTTGTTGCAACTGCTGAACTGGCTGCACCTGCTGTGCATGTTGAACTGGCTGCACCTGTTGTGCTTGTTGAACTGGCTGCACTTGCTGTACTGGCTGAGCCTGCTGCATTGGGTTGAGGGGCTGAAGCTGCGGCATTTGCTGCTGCAACTGCTGTTGAGTTTGCTGTGGTGCTTGTTGTTGCTGCTGCTGTATAGTGTATGGTGAGGGGCTTTCCTGACGAATGACCATACCTCTGGCAGTCCCGTCCATCCCCTGAGCAGCTGGATCCACTACAAGGCAGGTGGCTGCAGACTGATCCAATGGTCTCCCATTAATGTCACTATACATTGAGCGCCCAGTAAGAGAAGCTGGTGGCTCAGCAGCATAGCGGGGAGATGTTGGCTCCATGCTGTAGCGTGCTGGAGAAGGTGCCCGGCTCGGAATGCGCTGCCCATCCGGCATCATTTTTGATATTGGGGTGGCAGGTGGAGGGCCAGGGAGGGATGGTTCCCTGTACATACGGGCAATTTCATGAGTAGTAGGGGGTGGAAGAGGTTGGACAGGAGGAACAGGAGGACCAGACCTCCCACCTTGGTTCTGTTCCCACGGTGGCCGAATCCCTCCCATCGCTCCATAATGAGAAGCTGACCTATTGAGGGTATGAGGCTGTTCTCCACGGTAAAATGCATCTGGTGGCCTAGGGATCATGCCAGGATCTTGTTGGTAATAATCCGTTGGAGGTAGAGAACCACGGTGGGCCACAGGTGGCCGGTCATAGTGACTGTTCAGCTCAGGTACAGAACTCTTCCTCATGCTGCGAGGGTCTGGGCGATCCAAGTAGGTTTGGTTGTAAAGAGATTCCTGATAAGAGTATGGCTCCCGTTTCATATCCAGGTCAGGTGGACGCACCCCAGGGGGTGGTTCATACCAAACACCTCCTGCATCACCTCCGTAGGACAAAGAATTTCGCCGTCCAGCCATCCTGGCCTGCTGCTCATAAATGCTCTCACTGCGGTCCCACTGACCCTCATTCCCACCAAGCGTGTCCCAGCTCTGAGAGCGGCCAATCGGCAACTGCTTGCTGGAGATCAACATCAGCAACAAAGCAATGCCACTCTAGAAAAAAAAAAATCTGCAGAGAGGCTCAAGTTCTGTTTTAGCTCTTTAGCTACAAGTTTACATCAAATAGTGAGAGGGAATTGAAAATGATAAAAAAAAATACATATCCTTTTCCACCAGAGTTCTACCTGCAATTTCTCTCCCTCCTCTCTTTGGGACTTGTGTGATCTGGTTATCAGGTAGCTCCTCTTGGTTGGCGCCCGCTGAATAATTAATCTGGGGAGTATTGCTGTTGGTGTTGTAGGATGGAAAGAGGACACCAAACGCTCTCGCACACAGTGGCTGTAGGTGAAGGCGGCCTGACTACTCCATTGTGGAAATGAAAAGCGACAACCGTGAACAGACGACAGGACAGAAAGAGAGAAAAACAGGGAGGAAGGGCAAATTTTCAGGGGGAGGGTTGGTGAAGGGTAGGCAGGGGCTTGTGTTAATCCAGCAGAGCTGATCCGCTCCTACTCTGGGGCATTTTACTCGCTCCGATTGCTATGAAGGATTACAGACTAAATAAAGCCCCCTTAAATCCACTGCCCTCCTGATGACATCACACACACATTAACTCATGTTTATTGTAAGTCTTACTTACACAGTGATGAAACAGATCGATGATGAAGCTGATGATGCCACACTTCATGATAGGACACACCTACTGGTGGGATATTGAAGAGCTCTGTCGAATTTCTGTCCCATAGGCATTGAGCAGGACGGCTTTCCCGGGACCCCAAGGGGCGGGACAATGAGAAAGACTAGTGAAATTAAAACAAACCTAATGCACGAGTGCTAAGTCGTTCAGTGCTGTCAGAAAACATCAAATCCTGATTGAACAATAATCCGGTGACTGGGCCAGCAATGTGTGCAAAGTCATGCAACCGCAAAGACCTGGCACAACTGCACAACTCTATTGTATGACAAGACCAGACTTCTTTAGATTACATCTTTCATAGGTAAATATTATGTATATTACAGTATTCCACCAACATCTTATTAATTATTATTCCATCTAATTATTAAAAGACTGAATTTGTTTCACCCATCCTCTGAAACTTATTAATAACTGTGCAAAGTGGCAAGTATATATATATATATATATAACATACAACACACACACACACACACACACACACACACACACACACACACACACACACACACACATATATATATATATATATATATTTTATACAAACACCAGTGGTTCATAAACCTTGCATTTCCCTGCTTCCAACACACCCCGTTCATTTTTTGTTGAGTTAATTCACACTTACAAAAGACACAGACTCAGCTCCTCCGGGGAGATGGAGAAAAGAAAGTGCAGGTAAGAAAGATGTATTCATGAAAGCACAGAATTAAATCTCCTGTATATTTTTTGTCATTTGTTTCTATACACCATTCACAATAGATCTGAAATGAAGCAATCAAGATGTGATTGCAGTGCAGAGCTCTATAAACACATACATACATTTTTTTTTTTTTTTTTACATAATCCCACTATTTCTACATGCTCAACTGTGGTGAATAAGGATTATGTTCAAGGTTTCTTCCTCCAAGCCTGGGGGAGTTTTTCCTTGCCACTGTCACCCGCTGGCTGCTCAATTGAGGCTTGGAGTCAGATTTCTGTAAAGCTGCTTTGTAACAACGCCTTTGTTGTAAAAAGCACTACATAAATAAACTTTGATTGACTGAAAATACTACAAAGTTTTGCCCCATTTGTTGAATTGCATTCTCTGTATCTAATTTGTGTAACTGAAAATATTAACCTAACCATGAGTCAGATAGTTCATAAATGGCCTAGAAGCACTGTTTGTGTCATATTAGGTGGACTCCCCATGTGGACAAAAGTATTGGGACACCTGCTCAATCTGTGTCCACAAACATTTGGACACACACCAATCAACCATAAGATTACTTTATTATTCTTGCGCCACCTCTGCGTTTAGGGTCCATTTATCAGCTCCTCTTACCATACAGGAGCACTTTGTCATTCTCTAATTACAGGCTGTAATCCATTTATTTCTATGTATCCTTTTTTTAGCCTCCTTTCATGCTGATCTTCAATGGTCAGGACCCCACAGGACCACTCAGGTCCTGAGCAGGTATTATGTGGCTGGTGGGTCATTCTCAGCACTGCAGTGACACTGACATGGTGGTGGTGCATTTGTGTGTGTTGCACTTGTACGAGTAAATCTGAGACAGCAATGCTGCTGGAGTGTTTAAACACTGTGTCGACTCTATTAGACAGTCCTACCTATTTGCTCTCCACCTTGTAGATGTATGTTGCAAAGAGAGAAGCTCATCTGTTTCTGCAGTTTCTAGGCTTAATCAGTGGCCTTAAGATGCTGCCAACAGGACACTGTTAGCTAGATATTTTCTAGACTATTCTCAGTCTTCAGTGACACTGAAAAGTTTAAGCACTGTGGGTTCATGATCATTGAAGAACAAGGTGAAAACAGATGAATGTGAATATGTACTACATTCTGTAATTATAGAACTACTAGGTGCTCCTGTATAGCAAGAGGAGCTGATAATATGGACAGTAAATTTAGAAACAAGGACTGGTCATCACATATCTGTGGTACCATTGTTGGATGCAGAGAGATTCAATGTCCGTTGTATCCTTTCCACACATTGCTGCATCAAAAGCAGCAACACCAGTTTCAGCATCTTGGACTGCAGGTGTACGCACCAGTATGGTGAATCTGATTCTTCACCAGCTTGAATTGGTTGTTTGGATGATTGCCAAAGTGCTTCCCATTTTACTTAATGACAAAGATGGCTTGATCCACTTTAATGTGATCAGACCCAACCAGATGTGGTGACAAGGACACAGCAGCAGTGGATTTCACAGGATGCAAGCTGTCCATTTATGAACTGAGCACAGTTACACTATTAGACAGAATGACTCAGAATTGAGAAAAACGCGTCCATCACCATCACCATAGGGGTAGAACAAAGAAAAGGACTATGGCAAATGAGATTTTCTCTGGGAAACTTTCAGGAACATGCAGCAGGGAAGGGAGGGAGGGAACAATTACAGTGAAACAGAGTGAAAGAAAAAAAATAAATAAGCAAACAGTCAATTACATGTCTGAGCAATGTGACTAATCTAATGGCACTAATAACCTCAGAGACTTTCAGCCTTGGTGAGCCTCATCTATCCAGCAGGCCTACGCATGTTCTCATTGTATGACTGACAAAACAAATGACCTCATATGGTACAAAAATCAACTTAGAAATGGAATTTGGAGAAATACAACAGACAGTTCAGGCGGTTTTCAAGCTCTGGGGAGAATGGAGAGATGGAGAGAGCTTAATGGATATGCACATGCTTGCAAAGAGGGTTTGGTGGATTATTGTCAAATATTGGCTTCATTAACACCATAATTGTCATGGTTGAAAACAATTAGGCACAAAGTATTTAAGATCTGTTTCGGAATAATTGCTTATAATTTCTAATTTTATTGTCAGACTATAACTGTAAATAAAAGTTTGTCCTTAATGGCTTTGTGGTTAAATAAACACAGTTAAACTGAGCAGTACTGTCAGTTCAATGTTCTACAAAGACTGGCACCAATTTGAATTACAGTTCACTGAAATTACTTCCTCACACATCCATCCGTACACACACACACACACACACACACACACACACACACACGCACACACACCAAATAAAATCCAATAATGTTAATCCTCAAGTTGCGTGAACTGAATAGTGATGTAGTCTGGTATTCACGCTTCACCTCATCAAGGAGGACACTCAATTTCAGAGGCTTTAGTCTATCACTACTGTGCTTCTCTTCTGCTGCTGTGATATTCAGCATCAGTATGAAATTTACAGCATGACTAAAGGACAGTCTGCACACAAAGTTATTTCAAAATTGATCGTGTGCGTGTGTGTGGGGCGGGGGGGAATATTACATTAAATATTACATATTTTGTTTTCCCCCCAGACTTAAATGAAGAGGTCAAATGTGAGCAGGTCAGTTGCTGAGAGTGTTTCCATATATATATATATATATATAGTTGATGAGCAAGAGCAACATACACTAGATTAGATATTAAACCGATGTGCCCAGAGTCCAAGCTCAGGTGAGCAGTGGTGGCAGCCAGTAAACAGGCTATGAGTATGAATGACCATACAGCGGAGACTGGGAAGGAGAACGAGGATGACATTGAGAAGGACAATGATGAGAACTTTGAAAAATGACAAGAAGGATGACATTGAGAAGGTCAAAGACAGAGAGACAATGAGAACTGACTTGGAAAAGGACAATGAGGAAGACAAAATGAAAGTAACTAAGGAGGATGAGAAAAATCACTCAGGAGGACATTGATAAGGACAAAGGAGAACAGTGTGGAGATGCCTATGGAAGGAAATGAGCTGATGAAGAGGAACAAATATGAGGTTGAAGCTGTTTCTCCAGCTCCCTCAGCTGAATGAGGCTACAACTCATCATGTCCCGCTTGTGGATCCAAAGGATGTAATGGATGAGAAGAGAAGAAAGTATCAGAGGAGGAGAGAAGCCAGAGGGAAATGAAGCAGGATCAAGTACAACGGGTGAGAAAGAGAAAGAAAGATCAACAGAAGGAACAGAGTGAAAGCCATTCATGGTCAAATAGTTTCTGCAATAAAATATTGTTCATATCTGTCATTTCAATTGTTGGGACAGAAGCAAAAAAAGTTTTCTGCAAGACTGAGATGGAACATTACTTAAAAACTTAAAAACAATATTGTAGCAACCCATATCATGCTTTGTTCATATCCTAATATCGATTAAATCGCCCAGCTCTACTATGGACCAATAGTATCTTAGCAAACCAAGCACAGGGCGTGATGTCACAAGACGGTTGTTTTATAGGTGTTCTTGTACCTTAAGATGTGCATGGGGGTCACTCCTGCCTGTAGAATCTACCATACTATACCACTTTATTTAAAACAAAGGCCAGAAGATAAAAGTCAGATAAAAATCAGAAACAAAAAGCTATAAAATTTAAACAAGTTAAAATCTCACAAAGGGTCCAAGGCCAGGGAGTATGAGTGTGTTTGTACATGAGATTTTAAAACACCAAAGTGAAGGTGCCTATCTGGCGTGCAATAGCAAACCATTCCACAATGTTGGAGCCACAACTGCGAAAGCTCCATCACCTTGGATGTTTGCATTTTGTCTTTGGCAATGCATCTGGTCTGCTGACCTGAGAGAATGTGAGGGGACATATGGGTGCTGCAGGTCAGACAGATAAATTTTAAAAGAATTTAAAAATGGATTCATAGATCAACTGGAAGCTGGAGAAAGGAAGCTAAAATTAAAGTGAAGTGCACTTGCTTGCTTGCAGCGTTTTGCACCTGCTTTAGGCGTTCAATGGAGGCCCAGCTAATTCCAATAAAAAAGTGTCCCCAAATTAGTGTCCATTAACTTCATCTGTCTTATGTCTTAGTTAAGCAGGGCTGTGTCCCATACCACACACTACAGGGTTTCAAAACTAGCCACCATTAGCGTTGAATTCACTTGTGTAGCTGCCTCAGTATCTGTCATATGTACATCATATGACCACATTTTTCCCCTCTTTCGGTTTGAGTTCAAATATGTTGAACAGATAACACCACCAGTATGCCACCACTCCATGTGGGTGACTGGGGTTCAATTCCTAGTCTGGGCAACTATGCTGTGCTACACCAATAAGAGTCCTTGGACAAGAGTCCTAACACCACTCTGGCCCATCTCTGTAACGTAAGAACAAATATATTTAAATTTGTTTCAGGTTGTTTCCTGTAGAAGATTGAACTTATTTTCAATTCAAAAACATTAGGGAGTCTAAACATTAAAAAACTAATCCAGTGGTTCTCAATTGTGGTCCTAAAATACTACTGCCCTGCAGGTTTTAGAGTTTTCCCTAATTCCAGGACACCTGATCCAACTAACTGACAAGCCCTTGCTGAGCTGAACTGGGTGATGCAGCAGGAAAACACTAAAGCAAGCAGGGCAGTAATACTCCAGGACCAGGGCTGAGAGCCACTGGACTAATAAATTCCCCAAAAGAACACTTTGCTCCTCTCTTTATATCTATTCTAGTCTTTGATCTGATCTTTATCCTTGCTTCCCCTCACTCAGCTGATCCCAAAACTCCGCAAATTACTTTTACCAGACTATGAGTCTAGCAGACAAATAACAGAGGGAACTGATCAACATACCACACATTTCAACTTCTGTATTACTGTGTGTGATATTTGGTTTTTCTGCAAGATTAGAAATGCAGATTTCTCCAGATGTTAATGAGCCAACATTTTATGATAATTATCAGAGGGCATTATCAATGTCATTGGCATTATCAAGATCATGAATTGTTGTGCATAATGGGCAATATGTGTAAAGCAAAGTAAACCATTGAGTCCTGAGATGTGAATATTGCACATTGCAATGCCAATGCTGGAGTGAAATATTGTACTTAAATGATCATTTATCCAGTAAAAAATGGTTCTTTGGATTGCTGCAATGTCAAAGAACCCCCTTTTCAGTACTATATAGAACCATTTTTGCTTAAAGCATACTACAAATGCTCCAGAGATTCCAATTAGTAAGCGTTTAATTATGCTGTACTAATTTAAACGAGAATAAATTCAAACTGAAATAAAGAGAGTAAAGGAGATTTTATAAAGCAAACCCACTAGCGCGCACACACACTCAATAAACTGCTCTGGATCATGTCTTTCTGATGGATAAAGCACACTGCTGAGTTAATCGTCTCTGCTTTTCTGCACTCAGGCCTTTTTTTCTAGTCAGGCTTTTTTGGCAACCGCAACCCCCTCTGGGTCTGTTTGCCACAATCAAATGTAGATGAGATCACTTTCCATTGTAATTAAGCACAAAAGTGGGGACTTGTTTTTGTAGCAAGCCTGCCTTCTCGCGGCATGTCTTTTTTCTTGCACATTTTGTGTGGTAGTAGATTTCTGTCCTGTGGGCACTTACGTGAACAGAATTTCAGCTGTATATCAACTTACTTTAGCATAACTACACCCAGACTCAACCCAGACTCCACGCATTCCCGCAAACAAATCTGGCTCTTTTAATGTCAGAGTCAAGGTCTGATTTGCTGCTACATCTTACACGTTTACATGTTCAAGCAAAATAAATCTCGCTGGACTTTCCTGCCAGTGGTGAAGCAGTATTTAAGTCTCTGGAGGCACATTCCCGCTGCCAGGTTTCCGAACTGCAGCCCTAATTGTTCTGTGCAGAAGGAAAACGGAGTCTGCCAAATCAGACCTCATCTACTACTTATAGAGGGAGGATCAGTGGTCAAAGTCTATAGTTTATATGGTCATAATAACAGCCAGTTAAGATGAGCCAAACCATTATAGTCTTTCACTGGAGTGGATGGAAAACACTCCCAGAGGTTTTAGCTGGCAAGTGTGTGTGTGTCTTTATGTAATCTGTTTAGCAGTTTATGGGCTCATTACTACATCAAGAACAGCAGAGAGGTAGAAAAGAAAAACTTCAAGGAGCTTTAGGTCAAGATTCATGTGAACACACGCACACAAACACACGTGCTGCATTCACAGTGCTGAGACGCTGCAACAGACATTAGTGCACTCACCCTCTTCAGCTGGATGCATGTGGGCGTAACAAAGGCATTCCTGCATCAGTCAACTGAAATCACACACTGTTACACCCATCATTTATTAAGAGAGTCCATTTTCAAATGATCCCAAACCGAATGTTTACATATGTAACAATATTTAGATTTAAATATGTTTTTGGGGGAGATGGGAGAGTGTTGTGTTCAAGATCAGCCATTTCATTAAAAAAATGATTTCTTTCCTGCTTGGGTTTTGAACTTTGGGGGGCTGCTGTTAAGTATAAATATATGAACCTTTGAACTTGTCCTTGTTCTCCTGTATCCACGGAAAAATCCTCAACTGGAACATTTGATACGGGATGAATGATGCTTTGTGGACACTTGTTGCACAAACACCAGCTATCATATGATTGGACAGACACTTCACATTGGCTGGATTCATTTGCATAAAGTTTGCTTCACCACAACATATCCCTCCTGACTCAATGTGCCAGACCAATCATGCAATGTGTGGATGAGTGTGACAGAACTGGAACAGTTTTATGCTGCCTTGAGTCGGCAGGTTATTGGCCATTTTATCAGGCACAGCTATCCTCATAGGTGCTCTTTATAGGTTTAAAATTACAGAGTGTATCCTATTTGTTGCATAATTTATCAGCACCTCCACACATCCCAGTGGAAAGTGACTACCTTGGGACCACCGCTGACTAAATATTACTTGGTGTGTGGTCCCTTCTCAGCAGCAGATGTAACAACATATTAGCTGCACGCCAGTCTGAGTTGCGCTGGTATGACTCTATTAGACCCAGCAGCTCAGCTGAGGTTTTAAACACTCTACTGCCAGACTGAGGCTGGTCCAACAACCAAAAGTTGAACTAACAGTGGTTGCTGTGGTCAGAAACTGACCACTGATGAAAGGCTTGAGCTAGAGTAGTTCTTAAGCCTGGTCATGAAGTACTATTGCTCTGCGCATAGTAGTGTTTTCCTTGTTCTAACACTCACTTCAACTCAGACACGGCTTGTTAATTAGCTCATTAGTCTGTGTGCAGTATTGAGTATTAAGGTGTACAAGAACACAAACACAATCTATGGGAAAAGATGAACTACAGTCTCAAATGTCTGCACTGCAAACACTTAACATTAAAAACATATATGAGCTTACCTTCACAGATTCGGTCGATCCTTTGTCGTTTGACTTTGTGTTTGTCAAGCAAAGCCATCTTGGTGCTGCAGCCCCTTCCCTCTTGGCTAGCTGTACACAGGACCAAGGCTCAGAATACTACTGCCCCCTCAGTCTGCTGCAGAGCATACCGGTCACCTCCCACCTGTACATGCACACACAGGTGGGGCTCATTGAGCAGATGACTTTTTACTTTACTCCATTTTACTTTATCACTGAAGATTGAGCTGTAGTTTAGGACAGGCCAAAAGGACAACTGTAGTAATTAAACCTTCCCACAAGAGGGTGCTATATCACTGTTCCAGCATGACCTCATCAAGGATATTAAAAAGGCCTCTTGTCTTTATGGTCAGTGTTATATTGGGAAAATCCAAGGTCTCTGATTATATATATATATATATATATATATATATATATATATATATATATATATATATATATATATATATATATATCAGAGATCCCAAGAGGGGTGAGTTTACTAATATACAATCTTTAATAAGGATACTGTTGTACAAGAGCTTCCATTACTAATCACATTAGCCTGGTAACTCCTGGAAAAAAAAAAACTCAAGAAGCTAATTTATCTCCCAACATGTCTTGTCTAATCGACATCATGTGAGGTAAGGATGAATCTGCAGTTCTTCCAATTTATAGCTCCAACAGAAAACAGTGCTGGGTCATTGTAAAAATACTATGAAGGGCATCAGATCAGGACGAAAAAAAATGGGAAAAAGCAAATCTCATACTAATCCAGAATCTCTTTACCCCACACACACACACACACACACACACACACACACACACACACACACACACACACACACACACACACACACACACACACAATGTTGCTATTTAAATCTATATCTGGATATAAACAGAGCAGGATATGGTCTGAGGAAATACTGTTGTTATTAATTCTTTTTCAGTCTTGTGGAAACCTTTTTTCTGTTCCATCGCTCTCCTCTGCCCCCTGCTCTCAGCTCCTCCTCTACTCTGCTCCCTTCTGTCCCCCACTCAAAACTCTCACACACACACACACACACACACACACACACACTGGAGGGGACATAAGAAAAAAATTGTGGCATGAAAACCTTGTGTGTATAAAGAATAAATGAAGTTTCAATATGTTTAAATTTAGTTAAAGAGTTAAAGGATTTCATGAGGTGTCCTAATTCGACATACAGGAGTTAGACAATGAAACTGAAACACCTGGTTTTAGACCACAATAATTTATTAGTATGGTGTACTAGGGTCTCCTTTTGCGGGCAATACAGTGTCAATTCGTCTTGGGAATGACATTTTTTGTTAATCCTGTTGGATGTGGTTGGTCCTTCTTGGTGGT
Organism: Acestrorhynchus altus; assembly: GCA_034509495.1. NCBI lineage: Eukaryota > Metazoa > Chordata > Actinopteri > Characiformes > Acestrorhynchidae > Acestrorhynchus > Acestrorhynchus altus. The sequence continues at coordinate 10,017,482 of CM067513.1, forward strand.
TTGCTGACATTACCCTGGATACCGTGGCTCTTGATACATCACAAAGACTTGCTGTCTTGGTCACAGATGCGCCAGCAAGACGTGCACCAACAATTTGTCCTTTTGAACTCTGGTATGTCCCCCATAATGTTGTGTGCATTGCAATATTTTGAGCAAAACTGTGCTCTTACCTGCTAATTGAACCTTCACACTCTGCTCTTACTGGTGCAATGTGCAGGCTGGTCCAATTTTGCCATTAAACCTGCCACACTAAAATGACAGGTGTTTCAGTTTCATTGTCCAACCCCTGTATATCGTATTGTATTTCATATATCGCCATTGAACTTACTATGATTTTTCGTCCATATCACCCAAACCCAACACACAGTCTTAAACAGTGCCACTGATTTAAGATTTCTGCCTGCTCGACCTGTAAGTGATCACAACACAAGCCCCACATGCACTCCGAAATACTAACCCATTATACAAAAGCCTGCCTCAATTTCAGCCATTATGCTGGAGGCCAAATATCAGTCATTCAGAGCAGAGAGCGGCACCATAATAGAGCTTTTTATCACGGACCTCCATCATCAACATAAATAACAAACTCCATTCCTCTGAATCCCGTGCTGTCTGACTCCATTTCTCACCCACTCCCTTCATTTCACTCACTGACTGTAAGCCATAAACTGAACAAGCCTCTGGTATCCATTATATTTGCCTCTGACTGCATTTCTTTCAGAGAGAGAGACACCACAACAGCCCAGTTCATATAACACACAGCGCCCTTAACTACAATATTCTTCATGTATCAGTATACAGCCAGAAAATTCTCATTATCTGAGGTCATTCATACGCACATTATAATATTTAGTATGAGTCATTCAGACACAATAGTAATCATTAATGGAGTAAAACAACTCGCATCTCCAAAACAGTAACTTTGTAGGAAAAGGAACTGAAGTTCTTGACTAGTCCATGTAATTTATGATTCTTTCTATTCATCCATTATTCATGAATTGCTCACACCATGTGCTGATTTAAAAAACTGTGTCAAACTGATGTTCACATGAATGCCTGGATCCAGGATTGCTCAGAGCATCACATTCTTTCCAAAGCTCTGCCCTCAGGGCATCCTGCATTCCTCACTTCTCCAGGTTAATGGTGCATACTTACTCAGTCATTCAGGTGAGATTAAAGAAAAAACAATACAACCTCCTATTTCACTGGTATAAATGGACACATTTCTGCAGGTTGTGCATTCTCTATTCAAATCATTGTATTTCTGTTTGTCTGGGTTGCATTTGTAATTCCTACATACACTCATCACTCGAAAAACATTTAATACAGTGTATGACTCCTGAACTGTGCCCCTCGCTGCTGTACAAATACACATGCACACCTATTGGCCTGCTTGCAGAACAGTGCACATTTACATGTCTCAGAACAGTCACCTATTGGAGACAAACAGGACTCATCAAATTAACTGACCTGCTACCAAGGTAGCTAACCGGGAACTGCTTACTGCTTACTGGGAACACCCCACAAATGCCAGTTTTGGTGATGCTCTGGAGCAGTCATTTGGTCGTAAGTTTCCTTGTCAAAGTTACTTGGGTCTTTATGTCTGACCATTTCTTCCACTCCTGCGCCTTTTAGGCCGGGTAAATCAATCTGGTTCTTTTCCACTCTTGCTGCGAATCATCTGGTCAGGCGTGAAAACAGTAATCACACACATATGGACCCAAACAACCATACAGAGACCACTGAGAGGAGGTGGCCTAAGTCCAGTCCAAAAAAACAACAACTTTGGAGCGGATTTGTTGTGAGAACGTGATCGGACCTCGATCCAACCTACCATCAGATGTACCCCACAAGTTTAAGCTAAAAGGCTTTGCAGGTGTAGTTTAAACTGGTAGACTGCCCACATACTATAGATATGAAAAAAAATGCTAAATTGCATGGAAATATGAAATAGTCCAGAACACAGGACTTTTTTGTTGTTCCCACCCCAGACAGGTCTGACAAGTTATCGGAGAAAACGTTCTCATGTGGTTTACTGTAATACATTTTGGTGTACTTGGATTTTTCCCCTTTGTGAAAGCAAACCAATCCAAACAACAAAAAACAAATGGCACTTTATGACCAAGTGGTCATAAAGTTTTGGCTCATCAATGATGCAGAAAGTCTGAAGTAATATGTTAATTTCATTCTAATTAATTCTCTCTTTCAACTGGTCCATATGTCATGAAATGGTCAAACAATGTAAAGAACAGCTGGTGATTAAGAAACTGTGGAAATAACATTAATAAATATAAGGTTTTAATATGACATTAATGACATATTACTCAATTAATATTAAATACTTGAATTTCCGTGGACTAAGCTGCTGCATTAAAGGTTAAAGGCTAAAAGAATACAATAAAAACACAAGCATTCACACATCTGCGTTTCACAGTAGGAAGTGTGTCAGAATTCAGAACTCTTCTGAAATTCTCAGCTTGTTAACGCCTTCTAACAGGCCTCTAATTAGCAGCGGGGGGTTTTCACAGCTCAATCAGTTAAATTTGCCAGTGTGCACTGCTCAGCTAACACTACAGGTTAGAGGAACAGTAGGCAAGCAAACCTGTCAGCACAAACAGCCTGCAGATATAAGAGTGATATAAAGTGTGAACAACAAAGACTTCTTTGTGATATTAAAAATATGGGAAATCCACGCTCTCTTTCTCTGGGAAGAATCTGAAGATGAAGAGCATAACTAGCACCTGACACCCCACAGCTTTCCAGTTCTGATCCTGGAGCACCACCGGTCAAACACATTTTTGCTTTTCTCTGCTGTAGCACATGCACCAGAACCAGTGTGTTAATTAGCTGATTAGTTGGCTTGGGCATGCAGGGAGCTGGATTGCATTAAAAGTGCAGTGCAGGAGGTAGTAAAGGTCCAGGCCCCTGTAATAACATGCCTTAAACCATGACCTACTGAAGATCCGAGAGAGGTCATTAATCAAAAATTCAACATGTATTCTGTTAAAGTAAATTGCACAGTCAGGTTTTCCAAAAAATCTGAAAATGGCTTGTAAAGATTTTTAATTAATGTAATGTGTTTAATTAGAGATTATGACAGACCTTCACCTTCTCCTCTGTGTGGCCACTCAGACTGAGTCGCATTGCTGTGTACTGGATATGTACCGGATTTCAATACCACATATGTGACCCAAATCAGATAATGTCTAATTTGGTGTGCTTTCGCTATTCACGCCGTCACTGAGATAACACCACGTGTCAAATATAATGAAAAAGATCAGACTTGAGCAACTTTTACCCGCTGTGTGAACATAGTCTTATTCCGGACTTCTGACTTTCAAGTGATTTCATGGTCACATGTGCATGTTACTAAATTTGCAGGCCGCACCCATCATATATCGATAGTGTGGTGCAAGATGGCCAGGGTAGCAGTCTTAACTCATCTTGACTTTCCAATATGTGTTCATTGGCTTATGCAAACTGTGACATGGACACTGTGAATCAGTAGATGAACACTCTCTAGCACCAAAGTGTCGTGACCACATTCTACCTGTTTGGGGGGAAAGCTGTGATTAAATCTCTGAGTAATGACATTGTTTTTCATGATGAGAGACTGTCACAATGTCTTTTCAAAATCTTCTAGTGTACAGTTAGCATTAGAGATCTAGAAAATATTACAGAGTCAGAACTGTTCCAACTGGTGCTGATGGGAACCAGCAGTCAAAATACAAAAGAGGCAAAAATATAGTTCACAAAAAAAAGAAAAAAGAAATCCCAAGTTATTGGCTGTGAATAAAATGGAACTCTATTTACGTTTTAGCGCACTATGAAACACATGGAGGTGACAACGTTTGCTCATATAGCTGCTAAACCAGTAATAGTTATGAACCACTGGAAGTTGTGAAGTTCAGATGTTTTCCCATGTAACATTAGTTCATTAACTGTAATCTTATGTTTGTAAGCAACAATCAAAGATTATTCCATTACCAGCACAGAGCTTTACTACCTTTAATCCAGAATTCAGTTTGTGTGTGTGTACGGAACTTAAAAACAGCTCAGACACTCACATGTTTATGTGACTGGTGCTGATGTGTGTTACTGACGAGAAACTGTCCAAATTCATCTTTGTTTCCACACTACGTAGTAAACTAAATAGTCTATCTCTATATAGCACAAAACTAATGAGGGAACAGGGATCCATTTCGGACACAGCCAACTATGTTGCACCATAGTTTAGGTCTAAAACAGGTTTTTAAAACTGAGAGATGCATGCAGTGTGTTGTACAGCCAAACTGTATCAAAAGACACATTTATCACCAGAATTACACAAACCCAGATGATGCACATTGGTTTACTGATCATTATGGATAGTAAATAAGGTGAAATTGTGGTATATATGTTGACATTGATACCTACAGGGATGGACTGGGCATTGGGAGAACGGGGAAAAGTCCCGGTGGCCACTATGGGTGTGGGCTGCTGAGAGTGTGAAGGGGCTGGTTTCTTTGTTGCTTGAATTATACAGAATCATTAAATTCTCGTTTAGATTAGGCTACATTACATTAGAGTCTCTTCATTGACCCTTGAGGACATCAATGGAAGTGTATGAGCCAAGACGTCTCGTGTTTTTAGCTGTGCAATATGATAATAGAATACCATAAACAATGTCCGAGTCAGAAACCACATTAGCAAGCATTTCAAAACAAGTGTGTGACTGAGTCAGATGACTAGTGCAGTTTCTTATTATCAATGGTCAAAACTCGAGCTGTACCAAGAGCCCTTTGAGCTTCAAGTACAGCACGGCTTGACCTACCGTCCCTCAAAACGTCCCTCAAGACTCTTTTCTGTTCTGGCACCAAAATGGTGGAATGAACTTCCCCTGGGAGTCCGAACAGCTGAGTCCCTCACTGTCTTCAAACGCAGACTGAAGACTCATCTGTTTCAGGAGTATTTAACTCCATAAAGACATTTGTGTTCCACAGGATCTGAAGTGTGAGGAATCTCTAGGTTCTAGACTCGTCTGCTAGCTAAGGATATTCTGAGTGAACAGCAAAGCACTTTTGTAAGTCGCTCTGGACAAGAGCGTCTGCTAAATGCCATAAATGTAAATGTATTAGCTACATTAATCTTCCTGCATCAGTGCAAACTGAAAGGAGCTTTCAACCCCAATCAGCTGTCCTAGCCCATCTAATATGTCTGAGATATAAATATGATGGCTGTGTTGCCAGGTAGGCACCAAGTCAATTCTGAATCAAAGGTTAGTAATCTATGCTTTTATGTTATTGGGTGAAAAAATTAATGGCTAATAACACAGCTAAACGCTCATATTTAGCAGAGAGCTGATACCATGGCAACATCAGGACGCATTATTGTCTTGGTGATTTGGTTACAGAGACATTCATCATTAAACTGCCTTGTGAGACACTGTGTGAAGCAAGGCATCAAGTCAGCGTGCTATTTCCAATTTCAGACACAGCCCATGTTTCACCAAAACTGTTTTAATGACCTTTACAAACTAAAAGGAGTTTGGAGAGAAAAAGTGGATTTCTGCCATCACAGGCAACCCTTCCTTCATGCAAAATGTGCTCATCTGTGAGCAACTGGGACGTGGGAGTGTGGGCTGGCATCTTCTCCAGAAGAAGGGAGGAGAACACATGCTCAATCCAACAGTGAGATAAAGAGTCTGGGCATGGAAACACAAGAGGAGGGCTTGAGACACCCTTCGTCTAGAGTTGTTTCTTTATAGACCCATCATTTACATAAGCATCAGTAGTGTCCTCAACTTTCCTCCATTTTCATATGAGTCTGAAAGAAAACCATGCGTGAAATTAAAGAAAGAAGACATGACTGTAGTCTTACTGTCTTGATTCATATTAATAATAAAGCTAGATGTTATTGAGACGATTGTGTTGGGAAATATAGGGGCTTTGCTGAATATAGACACATCATTATTGGAACAAGGATCCAAAAATGATATGTAAACATATATAAAATGTAGAAGCTTGAACTATATTGACCTGGATTAAGTACTGGCTGTGAGCACTGGCCAATTCCAAAAATCTCTCCAATGCAGATGCACTTTTTCCTGAAACAACGAAAAGATCATTGTGCATCCCTGATGCTGAAGTGGTAATAATCTGCTATTTTAGCTTTGAATGGAAATATTATCAATGTTGTTTATGTATCTCAAAGGGTGGGCAGTTGTTTTTTAGGGGACACAAAGAGATCACCTGTATCCACTTCAAAGCTGTCCCTGTATTTTAAAGTGCTCTCTCCTACAGAGCATGAATTACAGCTGTCCCATTCACCAACCTGCTGCTTTGATTTATCTGCACCTGTGAGCATGTGTCTGTGTGAGAAAGAGAGACACAATGACGGCTCCACTATGTTTTGTGATTGATATGTCTAAGTCCCCACTTCCTGCGGCTCCCGAGTGTGTGATGCTGTTAGTTTGTGTCCATTAATTATACTGTTTCACAAAACAATGTCATAGTTCAATATTAAATACTTTGTGGAAGTGATAACAGATCCGAGTTATTCATCAAGCTCCACAGCTGTTTCATTATTTCCACATCCATTTTACCAGCTCCACTGACCATACAGGAGAACTTTGTCGTTTTGCAATTGCAGACGCTAGTCCATCTGTTTCTCTGCATACTTTATTAGCCTCCTTTCACCTTCTTTTCCGATGGTCAGGACCATGGTTGTGATGTGTTAGTGTGTGCTGCGCTGGTACGAATGTATTAGACAGAGCAGAGCTGCTCAAGTGTTTAAAACACTCACTGTCCACTCCATTAGACACTCCTACATAGTTGCTCCACCTTCTCGATGTAAAGTCAGCGACTGAAGCTCAACTGTTTTTGCACAGTTGGTGTTGGTCCTATTATAGTCCTTCATCAGTGTTCAAAGGACACTGCCAACAGGATGCTGTTGGCTGGAAATTCCTGGTGGGTGGACTATTGTCAATCTACCAGTGACACTAATGTCCTTTCAACCTGTTCTTCAATGGTCAGATACAGGAAAGTATGCAAAGAAACAGATGGACTACAGTCCAACGATAGAACTACAAAGTGATCCAGTCTGGTAAGAGGAAAAATGGACAGTGAACGTAGAATCAAGGAGGTGGTCATAATGTTTTTCTTGATCGGTGTATATATATAAATGCGCTTGACATTTTGAAAGAGCTCCATGCTGCTTTGTTGAGGTGCCACATTAGGTATGCAGATGCTTTTCTTTCTCAGCAGAGGCAAATCACTGCAAGCATGAATCTTAAGCAGTGTTTTCATCCAGGGACCTTTGAAATGCCATTGCCAATAAAAACCTGCAGCGGACTCACCCACCTTCTTCAGCACGTCAAGAAGAAAAGCCACGATGTCAGCGAGCCACACCCAGCACAAATGACTCCAGTGCTCAGCCAGGGGACTGCAAAAAACACAGACGGGCAAATTCACAATTCAGATCAAGAGACAGAAGCTCAGAATCTGCTACTGCTTTACTAACACGAATAAATATTAATGTGCTGACAGTCAGAAAACTGACCTTTTGTTTGAACTCTGCAGGAACACAGAAGGGGAAAAACACACTTTATAAGCTTAAAGCTGGAAACATAGGGTCTATATTCACTCATTATTGCTTCGCACTCCACCCACACAGTGTGCCTCACTGTCTACCACATTGCCTTTTACTCCCTCACTTACACATACAAACACAACCTACAGCAACCGCATAACAAAATATTAGATTAAAAAATTCTAGCACATAAGGACATAAGCTGCTTCCAATACATTTACTTGTTCCTCGATATGTAAACTAAGAGTCATTAAACAAATGGGACCAAGAAGTCATTTCCCAGTGCATGTTTCAGGCCAGAAATGAAGCCTGTTCAGTAGTAGGAAAGGTAAACAATGTTCTTATTGGTAGATGCTCATCAGTCATTAAACATCTATAAATGAGACCAGGGGTTGTTTTTCAAAGTGAGGACAGTCGTCTATCTGGGCTTTAGCATGAAATACCCTGTAGGTCTCCATCAATCCCCTTGATGACCACAGAAACTTGAGCTGTGACCAAAATGGATCCCGATTCCCTCATTAGTATTGTGCTGTAATGGGATAGACTATTTACTATACATTACCAGTGAATTCACAAAATCACATTCAAATTCCACTTTAATGATTTGGACACTGCGAGGACAACGGCTGATATACTCACTAGTGCCATAAAATGAAAATTGTGAGCCACTTCAGTGACCTCTTTCTGACCCTTCTACTAACATTCTCATGAATCACCTGCATAAGAAAGTTAATGATATTGTGATAGAACATTTAGTCATGTCAAGAAAAAGAAAAAAATTCACAGCAACTCACTCCACTGTGTGCATGTTACTCAATATGCTACCTGAACTCCCCCCCCCAGACCAGGCTTCATGACCACAAAGTTCCAATTCAGCAAAATACATTAACACACCCAGGGGTGTTCAACACATTTCTAGTCTCTGTGGGCCATTCCCAAAATGTTAAAACAAAAAAAAAATCCCATCAAGTAAACATGAAAAACACATCTTTATTTTTAGTTGTAAATGAAAGGCAGTCAAATAGGCAAGTTTGCTTGCAGCACCATTAAAATTATAATACAGGGCTCCAAGTAGCTCAGCAGTCTAAGGCACTAGCACTATGAGTTGAGGATTGCGGGTTCAGGTCATACTGCTTGCAATCTGGTCTGAGAGACAGAGAGCCATGCTCTCTCTGGAGGTGATCTAGCCCAGCAATGATGCAATGATGGGCTTGAAAACAGGCAGTTGCTGGCATCACATAGAGGCTTCTAGTGTAGGGAGCATGTATGCGATAGGAGAACAGTCCTAACAGGGTTCGGTAGCTGACATTTCCAAACTGCGGGGACAATTGTGAGAGAAAACAAAAGTTGTAATCTGGCCCTCCAAACAGATGTAGTATGCAATGCCTCTCACTGTTTGAATTCGAAAATCACACTGCAAACAGTTGGGGCAGAACTACCAAAAAGTGACAATTTGTCCTCCGTGAGAACCTGCTGCAGGTTGTGAACGCTGTAAAACAAACATTTCGGCACTTGGTGGTCACTGTTTACGTTTCAACACTGTGTGAAATGTAGCATGTCATCTGTAGTATTTCTTCCTGTGATCTCACTGTGATAGCTACAATATAAATGTGATGTCTTCCAGAGATGTGAACAGTACTATCTGAGGGGCAGGGATCACAAAACACAGCACTGACACAGATCACGAGAAAGGTTTATTGGGACTTGTGTTAACATTACAGCTCGGACAGAGGATTGCTAAAGGTTTAGTCAGTTAGTCCTCTTCAAATGATGCTGTTGTCTTTTAGGTTTCTTTCTTTCAGTCAGTCACTGTTCCACTAGCACACCTTGACCAAAAACATTGTTAACAATGTTTGTTTCTTCATGAACATACTGTAAGTGGAGAGAAGTACTAATTTCATTTGTTTGCTTTTTCAAAACAGACATGGTCCCAAAACATATTTAAATAATTCCAAAGGAATCAGTGATGATTCCCTCAAGAGGAATGAACACTCTGAAGAATCTACAATCTAAAGGAACACCAGCTATAAGTAGACACCCAGTGGACTGAGATATATATCATACATATATAAAAAGAAGCAAACCATATTCTCGCTACAACAGCCCCACCCCAACCACAGCATCACTCTGCTGAAAGGTGCTGCTAAGTAAATAATGGCAGAAATTCATTTCGATTAGATAAGGGAAAGGATCTGGTCAGGACATGTTGCAGCTCCAGGAAGTGTTTCCTTCATGTTTGTGGTTTGTCTGTGTGTTACTATGAGTGAATAAAATACATGTTAGGTGGCATAGAGCTGTTGTCTGTGTGTCCCTGAAATTCACAAGGTTGTTCAGTCATTTGACTCGTGGCCAAGATCACAACAAGCCCTCACAATAAGGAAAGTGAATTGCAAACAGAGTTTAAATGAGTTGGTCTGAGTAAGGAGATGCTGGCTGTGCAGTGACTAAGAGGAGTTTGTCACTGTGACATAGCAACAAGCTGCTAGCTAAGGAACTATAATTATAAAGCTATGAATTGTGACGTTGTTTATTCTCATACTTTATATTTTCTGAGCTGTTGCATAAAAGCAATAGAACACTCAATGTCACGTGTTACCGTAAATAACAGCACATCTGTGATGAAATGTCATCTGTGATGACACTCTTGCTGACATTGAACAATAACACACTCCGTCTTGTGTTCTATTGCATGTACAATATAAAATACAATAAATACAATGCTTAACAATACTTCAAAATAAAAAGGACTAATTATGCACTTTTCAAATAAGAGTTTGATGTGGCATATTAGCACGCCATTAACACAAACAGCATTCACTCCACAGCACATATAACCCACGTATGGATACTAACATGCTGTCCTAACAGCAAGTGAGAACTTAAATGTAATATCTCATTGCAGCACAAAGCATTAAGGATGTGTACACTGAAAACACAGAGTCTGTGCATCAAACATTTCAAACGTAAACAAACCAAAGAGCTACCGAACAACAGATCCAGATATCAGCTAAAAGAATGAAGGGCTCATCCCTTTAAAATCTTAAATTAATAGTATGTTTTAGGAACCAAAACCAAACATTAAAGGTATTGATACAAAAAAAAAAAACAACAACTCTCAAATACTTCATTAACTTCCTATGTGGAGGACCACACAGCTCTCAAACTCACAGATTCCGCACCCATTGTGGCCAGTTTAACTGCCAAAACAACCTGTTTTAAATTCATGGCTTTTGTGGTTTTCATTTACATACATCCACATATTCAGTCTACAGCAGTTCAGCCCCTCACACTCAAGAGGTACAGAACAGGACAGCCAATTAGAACAGAGGGCATTTACATATATCTATATATCTTAAAGGTTCAGTAAGAAAAACAGATTTATTCAAAACTCTCAAGTACACACACACACACACACACACACACACACACACACACACACACACACACACACACACACACACACACACACTACAGTATGATGGAATCCACTTCATGAAATCCTTTTCTTTTTTTACTATATTTAAACATACTGAAATGTGACCATTTTTTTCTGTAGTCTGTACATGAGAGAGTGAACTGGTCAGAGGGGAGAAGAGTAGAGGAGGGGAGTGCGGAAGGGGGAAAAGGTTTTCCACAAATTCCAAAACTTTAAAAACATTAAAACTCTATATAAATGATAGCTCCTCAGCCCATGTGCTGCTGTTTATATCCCAATATCAATATAAATATCTATATATCGCCAATTATCATATATCACCTAATTAGAAGGGGTGTCCACAACTTTTCGAAAATACATAAAATAAATCAATAAAGCTGCATGAGGTGAAATTTAACTTATTTGTATCCAGCTAATAATTATTTAGGTTACAGATTTATGATTTTCTTAGGAGATAGATAATAGTAAGAAATTGGTGAGATTCTCTGTGGTTGCATTTGTTTTCCACACCGATATTAAGCAAGTGTACACGGTATAACAACACACACCCCTAAAACTTGTATACTGCAAATTAACTTTTAAAACCTGTATACTTAATTTGGATACTGATTTGAAGTCATATCATCTAGCTCTCCTTACTTTTTTGCACATATAACTATAAATCTCTGAACAGTCCTTCAAAGTCATAAATGAAACACACTTTTCTTTTTTTTTCATGACCTTCACAATGTACCGATTAAAGCATATCATCTTACTTAACACCTCTACACCCACCAAACCCAAATGGTGTAAGGTGCACCTCCACAATACGGGCAAGAGGAGGGCAGGGGAGGGGGTCATTTTTGGAATCTTAAATGAGACGAGGGCTGAGAGATTGACAGTGGGGATAAAAGATGGAGACCAGTAAGAATGGCTGAAACATTAACCACAAAGACATGTTGCCCAGCCTGACCCTCCTGTGGTTTTGCTGTTCAACTCCTCCTGACTGAAATGAACCAGCATGCACTGAGCATCTCCATCTGTCTCTACATGCAGGGGTCTGCTGGCCCCCTTTCCACTACTGCATGTGTGTGTGTATGTGTGTGTGTGTGTGTGTGTATGAGAGAGGGAGCAAAAGAGAGATAGAATATCAAAGAGACAGTTCAAGCCTATTACCCCAGACTCATCATATTGCGAGCTCAGGGAGAAAAATCAGAGCTATTGAAATAATTTTACACAGAGCTCTGAATGACATTAGCACTGAATGTTTCCTCTTGGGCCAGATGCCAAGCTGTAATTTCATACCAATTATCTCTTCGTAAGGCAATATTAAAAATGCTTCACGTTGAATTCCTCTAGCCTTTGAAAAGATCTCGCCATATTACTCTAGAGAATACTGAACAGGAAAAATGAGCATGCACTAAATATGTTATTAGAAATTAGGTAAATTGCTAATGTTCATATTTCTTGTGTAGCTCATGGGTCTGTAAAATTTCACAGCTCACAAGAAAAAAAAAAAACAAACAAAAAAAACACTGGAAGACCCTTGAGCTGCGTAGGGTTAAAGGGGCCTTTTAATGCGGGCTCTTATATTAACACTGCTGGTGAAAAAAGCATCACTGAAAAGTTGCATTGCTTAATTATCCTCTGTGAACTGTTGGAAAACACATTTCTCATTATGTCATTTACATCTGTACTTTGAAAATAACAATGTGCTATTTAGGGCTGGGAAAAAAGACTAAAAAATCTTGTATCTTGATGTGTTTAAGAGAAATGGTGATATATTCTATACGATTTGACGAATTTTAAAGACGATTAAAAATGCTAAAATGATCAAGAACAGTCCCGGGAGATAAAGGTGAGTCCTATGGCCATATATTTACTAGATGTTACTAGTAAACTATGAAGTGCTGCTTCACTTAGTGAAAGATAAAACAAACAGCATAGAAGTATCAGCATAGCAGTGTCGGGAGCTGGCATAAAGCCACCACTGGGTGGTTAACTTTAAGGACGGGAGTCAAACATACTTATAATATTAGCCCCAGTGTTAAGTTCTGTTTTTTTTTTTCTGTATCATAGTCAGAGAATTTCACTCTGTGTGTGGAGTGGAGAAGGCAGCAGCTCTCACAAACACTGAAGCGTAACTCAGGGCTACGTTACTCCACCCTACTCACAGACAGCGAGATGCCCTGGAGCAGCCCAGAAATGGTTTTATCTGTTGGGAAGAATGGTTTAGTTGATATAGACAGTAGCCAGGTTTCAATCCAACTTATTTGCATTAATATAAATTCAGCTCAAGAATGTGTTTCCATCAACTGTGTGATGTGAATAAAAATGGACATTAGCCTAATAAAGTGATGTGTTCTGGCCAATGACCACACACACACACACACACACACACACACACACACACACACACACACACACACACACACACATACATACTCACACACACGTCACAGGGTTATTATCTTCATTAAACATGTCTAAATTTACCTGTCCAGGATGTCAGAACCCACTAAGGGCTTAGCACTGTTGTTGCACACAAGACTGTGCAACATGACAGTTACTTGTTTATTTTGTGAGACTAGATTACGGTCATTTGGATTGTAAGCAATCTGTGAACAACAAAAACAACATGGTGAAAGGTTTTGGTTCTTTTACACGTTGTTTTCAAAGAACACAGTTGTTTTCATGTATACAGAACACTGTATTTATAGACCGAAGTGAAAATGAAGGCTCTACTAAAATGCTAACCATGAATGTTTCTTCTAGTTAGTAACTGCTGTCTGATGGTTGAACAAAAAAAATCAAATCCAGTATGACAGCATTTCACAGAGCCAACTCCAGAGAGAGCCAGGAGCAATATCTGCAATGGACTGGTGAGCTTTATGACAAGAGGAGCCTCCTCACAGGAGAACATGCAGAACAGTTGTGTTTCCTGCAGGACAACCTGCCGTTCTGAAACTGGGGAGTACTGAGAACTTTCAGTGAAAGATGGGAAGAGTGAGGAAAACTCGGGAACTGCAATGGAGTTAATATTAAAACACATTCCATTTTACATTGTTCTGGAATGTTTACATAATTTCCTTCACTCAAAAATGAGGGGTTTGCTGCGGTTATTTGCACTTAAGGAGATTTCTGATGCTGCCATAACTTTTAAAACACTTGGACTAAAATATTTTAATCACAATTTGTTATTTGATGACTGTTTCTTGTAAACATGTAGAAAGTTGTTTTTTATATATATATTTGATACATTTTTCAGGTTAATTGATGGTTCATGTCAAGTTTTCAAATAAATGATAATAAAGTTAAATAAAGTTCAGAAACGTTGTGTATTGTCTTATTATTAGTGTCACATTTGAACATGCAAATAAAGAGGAAAACGTGTAAATATTTGGCCAAAAATCCAAAAATCAGCAGCACACATGGCCATCAGCTGACTCTGATCTCTAAACATAAGCAGAAGCAATAGAAAAACCCATATTGGTCTAATTCTAATTCTAATAGTCAGGTGAATTTAAAAAAAGTCAACAGTCAATGTAAAACATGAAACAAGTACAAAGTACAAAAATTGACTTTTGCAAAGTCAATAGAAAATATGAAACAAGTACAACAAAAATATTGTTGATTTTTTAGTGGTGTCAAAATATTGAATCATATTAAATCACAACAATATTCTGTGAATAATCATGAGAGAGAGAGAGAGAAAGAGAGAGAGAGAGAGACAGCACTTGAATAGTATGAGGAAAGAAGAGAATGAGTCAAAATTATGAGATTTGATCTCAGTATGAATTAAATAAAATCAAGCTGAAAAATGACACTCTTTATGTCACTAAAAAAAGCACTAATAGGTCACTAGGCTCTAAAGAGAATTAGGGCAGGAAGTTGAGGTCAAACTTGTCAAACGATTAATCACATGCTTCAACATGTTAATTTTAACAACACTAAAATAAACAGAAGTGTTCACTGTAAAGTGCATTTAATCTGTGTTTCGAAATACTGTGATACAGTCTGTTTTGTAAAAACCACAATATAATCGGTTTGCCGTATATTGCCTGTCTCAGATCATGTTCAAAAACAAAACAATAAAATATATAACATTGTATCCATCAACAGTGAGTGTAATTCACGTCAAAGTAACTCGGCCTGTGCTGCAATGACACTGATTGCAAGTGCAAATGGCCTCTGAAAAATGTGCATAGAAATACACACAAATGAACCAGTAAAGGCAGGACAAATTCTGTCCTTTCATGTTTGTAGATTAGTGTCTTCCCTCCCACCCACCCTCACTCCCTCCCCCTGAACAAGAGGAAATCATAAATATTAAAGAGCATCTTCCTGCCTCACTGATAGTCCTTGTCCGTCTTCATGGGCCGTCATGTGATTGCGTGTGTGATGTGTTACTGCCTCAGGGATGGTAGAGAGGGGGGTATTTGCAGATGGGACTGGGAATGGAGGAGTGTGTGTTCAAAATCAAGGTCACCTGTCATTTCACCTTAACATGCAACTGTGAATACGTAACAGCCTATAACAGCGCCCCTTCTTTCATCGAAGCAGCAGAAAATTCTCTCCTCAGGCTACGTGAAAAAACTGTTTACCAACAAGCTATTTCTGAGAGACCAGTCAGCTCCTATTACTCACACGTATTAGACAGATTCCTGACAGATGTTCAATGCCTTTTTAAAATCGGTTTACAGTGCAGGTGTTGACCAGGGATGACCCAATAAAAAGGGTAGGACCACCACAGTGAGGGAGTAGAGCTCATGGACATAGTTCAGTCTTCCAAACTACACCAACAAGAAGGCAAGTCCAGCGGCCATCTCGAAAAAGGGTTGTCAAAATAAAAATTTGCAAATTTATTTTTGTGATTGAGTATTTTGATTTTATTTTTGAGAATGAAAATTGAATAAGTGACAATGAAAGTATTTTTTTTTTTGTTTTAATTTAATTACTTATTTGATCAAACAAACATTCTTATATTCTTATAATCAGAGATTGTAGATTTATGATTGTCATGAACTAAAAGCCATACAGAGCAACAGTAACACAAAAAAACGGTATGAAATGTCACTTTACATATAATGAAAACCTGACACACGTGGTGTGGAGTGAGGTGCTCTCAGTAAATACAGTAAACATGCCGGCTGTGTGAAAGTGTTTTAAAGTGTCAGAGTGTGACCTAAGAATGGCCAATTATAGACATTGTTCTGCTGAATTGTCAAAGGGAGTACAATTTCAGTCATACTGTGCATTATTCGTTTCTCTGCTGGGCTGTTAAGATTCCGTGTTCAATCCCTATTTTTAAACTGTAGTTCTGCAGCTTTGTTTTCTTAGAAAAGCAAAAAAAACTATTTATGCAATGGTGACAAAAAGTCACAAAATTATGAAAACCAGAAAAACACATCAGTGTTTGGCATTTGGACTTGGGACAAACATTACATTTTGTTCAGTTTGGGCCAAAAATGTTTTGGTGGAGTCCTACAGCGTACTCTGATTCAGCTCTAAATACACAACACTCGTCATGAAACTGTTGGTTTGATTATCTTTAAACACATGTAAAAGTGCAGCCCAAACCTCAAATCTGCAGAACTGAAATTAAATACAGCAACTCCAAACACACTACTCTACAATATATTGGTGTTCATTTAAAGTGATTAACTGAAAACATACAAAAGCACACAGTTGATCAGCCAAGACATGGATTGTGTCCAAAGTCTGCTTCTGTGGGGCAGCCCAGGACCTTCGGCCTAATCTCAAAAAGATTTAGGATGACAGATGTGCAAAGCAGGGATAAACAGTCTTTGTGTGATTTTTCACGAAAGAAGTCAGTGATCTCCGACCCTTCCCCTGGATACGGGCCCTCCTGCTTGCTTTGCTTCAAGCCAAGTCTAACTCATTGAGCTAATCAAGGAGCTCTGCAGACAGTAATTAGGTGGATCAGCTGGGGTTGATTAGGGCTGGACCTGAAGTCATGTGCAGGGCACTGTCTGTCTCAAATGAACACATCCTTTAATCAATATTCAGGGTCATTTAGTTCTTCACAGAGTTACATCCGTTACAAACAGTTCAGAAAGCTCTGTGGGACACAATGGCGTTACTGGAGGCCAGCTGTGGTTTCTAACCTGTTGTCACACTAATATTTACTGGAGGTGGAAAATCCAGGTCCAGAAAGTGGAAAAGCCATCGCCGGATTTTGTTATGACAGCCTGAGCGGTGTGTGTAGAACTGAGCTGCAGCAGAGCCGCGGAGGCAGCCGGAACAAAATCCCGGGATGGATTTTCCACTTTCTAGACTTGGATTTTCCAAGCAGTAACATTTACCCATCAACTGCTGAATACAGACCCCAACCTGTCCCCAGACCTGCCCCCATGCCCAAGCCTTCATGCCGGAGGCAGAACAAAGTGAAGGCGCGCATGAATGGTGATTGAGCAGCAGCGTTATACTGAACCCAGTCCACCCACAACTACAACTACCAGTCCAACCAACCACAACTCCCAGACCAACCAACCTACAATTGCCAGTCCAACCACAACTACACCTACCAGTCCAACCACAAGTACCAGCCCAACCAACCACAACTACCAGTCGAACTACAACTACCAGCCCAACTACAAGTCCAACCAACCACAACTACCAGTCCAACTACAACTACCAGCCTAACCACAACTACAAGTCCAACCAACCAGCAATTACCAGTCCAACCAACCACAACTACCAGTCCAACTACAACTACCAGCCCAACCACAACTACAAGTCCAAACAACCTACAATTACCAGTCCAACCACAACTCCCAACCACAACTACCAGTGCAGTGTTTACCTGAGTTCTTGCAGCGGCTCGTACCTCAGTCCGTGGTCTGTGCTCTGCTGATGGTGCTCTAATAACACCCCACTAAAGCAGCGCCCCGCGCTCTGCTGACCAGAGGAGAAACTTAACCGCGAGAAAGTGCAAACAGGGCGAGTTGATTGATAACAGCCCGTGTTCAGAGCAGGGTTTAAGGGTCGCGGTTCGGATCAGTGTGGCTTCATCTGCTCCACTTACAGCAGCAGCGCTGAGAGAGAAGCGCTTCTCACCCTGCGCTCTTTAGAGGGGCGGGGCTTAACCACTTTCACAACACCGCTCTCTCTCTTTTGAGGGGCGGGGCTTAACCATATTCAAAACACCACTCTCTCTTTGGAGGGGCGGGGCTTAACCACTTTCACAACACAGGTCTCTCTCTTTTGAGGGGCGAGGCTTAACCATATTCAAAACATCACTCTCTCTTTGGAGGGGCGGGGCTTAAGCACTTTCACAACACAGGTCTCTCTCTTTTGAGGGGCGGGGCTTAACCATATTAAAAAAACGCTCTCTCTTTGGAGGGGCGGGGCTTAACCGCTTCACAGCACTGCTCTCTTTAGTGGGGCGGGGCTTAACCACTTTCACAATGCCGCTCTCTCTTTAGAGGGGCGGGGCTTAACCACTTTCACAGCACTGCTCTCTTTAGAGGGGTGGGGCTTAACCACTTTCACAACACTGCTCTCTTTTTAGTGGGGTGGAGCTTAACCACTTTCACAGCACTGCTCTCTTTAGAGGGGTGGGGCTTAACCACTTTCAAAACACTGCTGTCTCTTGAGAGGGGCGGGGCTTAAAGACTTTCACAACAGGGGTGGGGCTTAAGCACTTTCACAGCACTGGTCTTTTTAGAGGGGTCGGGCTTAACTAATTTAACAACACTGCTGTCTCTTGAGAGGGGCGGGGATTAACCACTTTCACAGCACTGGTCTTTTTAGAGGGGTGGGGCTTAACCATTTTAACAACACTGCTGTCTCTTTAGAGGGGCGGGGCTTAACCATTTTCACAACACTGCTCTGTCCTCTCTCACCAGGAGCTCACCACACACTTATCAGGCAGAGAGATGCGAAGACAGGAATAAACAAGTTGTTTTCTTGTGATCTCAAGATCTTAAGATTTTTCTTATGATCTTAAGTTGTTTATTTGAGCCACTAAACGATACATACATTTTTTTATCAAAATGTAATTATTAGCATATTATTATTATTATTATTATTATTATTATTATTATTATTTAATCACCTTTTAACATCATGTGAGGTGTTTTTTTTTTTATTAAATTCTACACCAATGATAACCTGCATAACAGATGTTATATTGTGATATGTCCATTTTCAAATATTGTAATATTGTATATAATATACATACGTTGGGCAATATGTACACCATATAGTCCAAACTTACCTTTAGTTGTTTAAGTGTTTCATGTACTACTCAAACATTGCAATTCAATCTGCAGTTCCTGCAAATCATATGAGGTAGAAAAAAACACTGCAAATTTTAATGTTGTAAACAGGAGTATGTTTTCATTTGGTAACCATCATCTTACAGCAGTTTAGCTGTGGCAGTTTTACAGTCCTGTTCCTGTTGCATTTTAGACTCTATATCTAGACAATACTTTAAGGCTCAATGTCTCAGAACTGCTCAGAATGCTGCAGCCATGTGTTGCCTCTCATTGCAGGGACTTTCTCTTTGTGTGCAAAATAACAACTTAAAATGGTTCTGGAGGCAGCTCTACAAATGCAAATGGTTCAGTGAATAACCATTTAAAATAACCAGTAGATGTAGTTTTAGAAATGTTTACCTGCTCCTCAGATAAAAGCTTTTTTTAAGAAATTATTTTATATAGTGTTGATTTCTCAGAAAACTGCATGGATAACTAACTAGTTAGCTTTTAAGGCAGTGCACCATTAGGGGGCACAGAGGACACTGTTACATTAAAATGGCATGCTACTCTCTGTGCTGCCATGCAGTGAAATGCTTATAAAAATAATTTCTCAAAAACAATGAAGAAAATCTCTACGAAAAAGATCTCCTAATACTAATTTAACTACATTTTCTTCATTAATCATTTAAACCAGATGATATTAACCCAGATCCTTCTGACATACCACCTATATGTTGATGGAAGGACTGTTGATTTAGGATGAAAAATCCTGAGCCCTGAAGAGGTTTTTACTGCCCCCTGGTGGACATGATTCAAAATGCTTGTCACCCCTCCCCCAAAAAACTGAAAATAAGACTATTTACAAAGGGTTAAATGAAATCCAAATTCTATAATCCTGTTTCATGTCAATATATTATTATTATTATTATTATTATTATTATTATTATTATTATTATTATTATTATTATTATTATTATTATATTATACGATGTAGCAGCATACAGATATCCTCAATATCCTCTGAATGTAGATTTCATGTGTGTACATGTACTTTCCTACAGGAGGACTAAATACAAATACTGGATTTTTAGCAAAACCAGTAAATATTCTGGTTTTTGCTAAAAATCCAGTATTTGTATTTAGTCCTCCTGTAGGAAAGTACACGTGTGCCCTGGTTAAAGATAAAACCCACATGGGCAAAGGGTTATGAAAGCCTTTAGTTCATAGTAGAAATGCGATTTTGATTAATAATAATAATAATAATAATAATAATAATAATAATAATAATAATAATAATAATAATAATAATAATAATAATAATAATAATAATAGTGCAACAATTAAATAAAGAAAAATCAATTTGGTATGTTTCCCTCCTTTTTTCGCTGTTAAATTTTTAAATATAAAACACAAAATATAAAACACATCGTAAGTTTTGTTTGAGGAATAAAATGCAGTGCTCAGTTTCATTGACTTTTAATTTTTTTTTTTTTTAATTCAACTTTAACGTTTTCATCAATCAACATTTTAATCAACACTTTAACCACTTTAGCTGGTGTCTGCACAGCATTGGGCTTTTATTTATTTTTATTATTCGTAATACAAATGTACGAGAGCGTCGGAGGGGACTTTTATTTTGCCCGGTGTAGATATAGAGACAATAGCGGACGTGACGGGTCCTGATTTGTGTTGTTGTGCCCCTCCCCCTGTGCTCCAGTCTGAGCCTTCACTCTGCTCCAGTACAGCTGGGCTGTGGAGGTGGTGCCGAGCGGGGACAAGTGTCAGCATGGCCGTTGAGTTCGGCCCGGGTGTGAAATATGGCACTGTTTTGTGTGTGAGCGCGATCCTGGTGGCCTTGTGGCTCCGCGCTCCTCAGTCTGTGCTGGATGAGAGACTGGACGCCGTGCTGTCCTCTCTGCTCCGGGCTGAGAGAAAAGTGGGTATCAGCAGTATCGCTCGACCAAGAGTGGCTGTAGGTGAGACACACGCGCCTCCTCCTCTGTGCTCTGATTCATACACACTTCACATCTTCTCTTCTCGCTCTGGTTTGGAGGTGCTGCTCAGTCGAAGTGGGAAATCCAGGTCCAGAAAGCAAAATCCATCTCCAGGGTTGTGTTCCGACCGTGTGTGGCTTTGTTTGAGCAGAGAGGAGGTCGGAACAAAATCCTGGGCTGGATTTTTTTTCTCGATCTGGATTTCCAAAGCAGTGCAACAGCTGTAAACCTGAATCTGGTCAGCTTCAGACTCCCCAAGTTCATCCCTAACGTTCATTAGGCTGTGTTTTCCTTCTTGTACTGTGACTACCCTAAACAGCTTGGATTTAAGCCTTCACAAATGATCTTACCCTACCTGTTCTGGTGACCTAAGGCATCGTTTTGCATGCTGCCAGCAGTCTTCCCTGCTCATTTACATAGACTCGGTTGTTGTTGTGTGTTGACTGTGTTTATTCAAACTGCACTTACACCAGTCTATGTTGGTGGTAACAATAATAATAATAATAATAATAATAATAATAATAATAATAATAATAATAAATAATAAATAATAATAATAAAATCACTCTGTGCACTGACTGTGCTTCCCACATACACTGTGTAGAGTTTAGCTTGACTTTTTACTTTAGAGTTTCTTAAATTTGGACCTGGAGGCACTCCTGCGCTGCACATTGTAGCTCCAGTAAACACCATGCAACTCTGATGCATGGTGTATACTCTCCGAGCTTATTAGTTGAATTAGGTATGTGTAGTAACACTGCTTTAGATATATAGAGATTATAAGTCAGCATCACATCTCTGCATTCAAAGGCATCTAACACTGCTTATTGCATTTCTGAAAAGCCATTTAAATGGTCTCTCATGGACACGTAGTTTGACTGGTTGCTGCACTTCTATATTGATTAATTCTGCTTAATATGTGGCAACATGATGGCAATGTGCTTTGCTGGATGATCAGGTTCAAAGATTACTTAACTGAGATTAGATATGGTTGGGTGTAGTGGACCAATAAGCCATAAGTCTGGATATTGCTCACCTGGTCTAAGACATCCATTGGTTTACTCCATTTGTGAACACAGCATAAAAACAATGGCGATGGCAAAACCAGTTGGAAGACATTAAGCAATGGCTGGTATTTGTCATTTCACACTCTTGTGTTCATTAGGTTTTGGTGGCTGTGTAGACATTATCGTGGATGGTGTGACATTGCTGAACAAGATTGGACTGCAGCCGACTGATCAGCCTCTCCATCACGACTATATTGAGAATGCGGAGCAGCTGGCTCAGAGCTTCGCCTACTTCTTTGCTCCTGGAGCTGCTTCAGAGTGAGTGAACTAGAAACAGAGGCCAAACATGGTTGTGTACAAACTATTGCAAAGGCTAGGTGAGCCTAGTGTTTAGGGAAGTGTTTCGGGAAGGTGCCCCCTGCTCTGCATGTTTTAGAAAATACTCTGCTTTAACACACCCCATACAACTCTGCAAGGGCTTGTTAATGGGTTGAGTAGTTAAATCATCTGTATGGGAGCAGGTAATCCATTAAATGTGCAAGGCAGGGGGGCAGCTAGGACAGAGTTTGAAAATACTGGTTTAGTGCACTGGGTTAATGAGAACATAGTTGTGGGTAGGCCTGTCATAATATGTAATTTCTCTGAATGAATGTTCTCAGAATTGGGAAAAGACCATTTTGTGTCCACTAATAAAATAGCAAAATTAAATTACACCCTTTTAAAGAGCCGTGAATAAATAGTGAATAAAATAAGCCAACGTTTTCAAACCTGTCAAAATTAATGGCCACTTCTCATTAGGTTAACATAATGGGCAATATTGAGGTCAGCAAAATATTTGCAGTCATGTCAATACATTGTACAAAAAGTCGATAACATAACTATCATGAGAGATCTAGTTGTTGGTTTCGATACCCAGGTCAACTAATCTACCACTGTTGGTCATTTAAGTAAAGCCCTTAATCTTCTCTGCTAAATGGGCACTGTAGCAAAACCGACCCTTCACTCTGACCCTTACTTTTTAAGGTGGGATTAAAAAATTATTATTTCATTTCATTCATTCATTAATAACAGCAGTACTTTGAAGCAAAACAAGTAGAAAAAAGGTTGTGAATGTCAGTGAGTGAACTTCTCAGGTTGCCTCTGCAGTTGGGTGAATGGAGGTGGGACTGACCATAGCTCTTCTAGTGTAAATATACATTTGCTTATACCACAGTACTCACATTTCAGGAATGTGCAGATGCCATTTGCTTCATTCCAAGGAGAACAGCGGCGACTTTTAACACGTCAGATTGGGCAGTAATAAAGACATTTGTGCAGACACTATTTTGCAGATGAACCTCAGTTTATGAATGTGCACTATTTGTGTGTCTATTAGGAAATCATATTCAATTTGCAATTTGCTTGAATTGAAATATTTAATACTGTATATTATGCTTATAAGTACTGTGCCTCACAATTAATAGTTCATTAATGCAAAGCCCTTGTTAGCTGTAATTTAAGTTGGCTGACTGTGCTGCTTATTGCCTTTTTGCTATTGCTTGCCAGCATTCGAAATATGCATAATGCAGTTAAATGAGCTTTTGCTGAAGGCTAAACTTGGGCCTAGAAGCTGACTCATTTGAATTATTCAGAGGATGTTTACCGCACTGGAAGAGACTGGAGCACTCGGTAATAAATGTCTGCTTCATATTTCAAATGTGAATGACTCGTTACATTGCATTTATAGACTGAATGGTCCAAATCTCACTCAAACAATTTGTGCCATAAGAAATCTGTAACAACTCATTACTTTCTGTGCTTATTTAATTTAGAGTTCTTTGAACAATGAACTTGGCACTACCACAAGACTTGTTAATGAATGTTCTAATTGTTAGTGCACACTGAACAATAATAAAAATGGAGCACTGTTAGATTCTGGGTGTCTCCTATATTAAGGCCTTTTCTTATTTCGTCTAGTGTTTTTGTTTATCTCATAGGAGGTTTGTGATGAATGACACACTCTTCAATCAGCTGGTGGAGGCCTCTCGAGAGTTGCCGGGTAACCGCTGGTCGGTTGGGGGTAATGCTCCAGTAATGGCAAGCAGGATGGCCAGTGAAGGCTGTGATGTGCTGCTGGGTGGCAGCTTCAGCTCAGACTTTAATGATGTTCTCTCACAACATATAACAGGTAGGATCCAGTGTTTTCAATGTCTTCTCTAGTGTCTGTATTTGACTCTTTTTATTTATCCTACAATATTGGGATATGAATATGTTGATTTTGAGGAAGATACAGTTAAAATTTGAAATTACTGTTGTTTACTAAATTACTATGCCCTATATTACATTTTAAGTATAACTACTTCTAACTGTACTTCTTCACTATGCATTTGTATTTGTTCAGTGGCAGGAAACTCAGTGGAGGAGCCGGACATACACTTGATTCTAGAGTATCCTTCTGGGGCTACCTGGGGACAGTATACCTCCCGAAGAGCAAACAGGTAGTCATAATTATAGCATTTAATTGTTTTAATCAACTGCACTACCAATCTGCAAATCACTGTCTTTCACAAATGTGAGACTTTTACTTTAACTTAAGCTTGAGTTTGCTTCATTCAGAAACACAGTACATAACCTTTTTTGAAAGATGAATGTGTTCATACTTGCCATGAAAATCCTGGAAAATGGGTTGTGAGATCTTAAGCATGAACATAAGCGTAACCTTTAGAACCCAAGGCTAATTTTGCGGGATGTTTTCATAGTTTGAGACAGTCACACATACCAAATATTATAGGCTACTCAAATTTGTTGATATTTGAGAAGTAAATATTAACTGAATTTAGTTGTTTGCATAAATGTGACTGTTTTGAAAATGTACTTTTGACCAACTGTTTCTGTCTGTCAAGTCCCACATGTCTCGTGCAGCAGCCAAAAAAATCTATGTTTAATTAATCTCGCACTACTTTGAGTAGGACTGAAGAAATACTGCTTTAAGAGCATTTGAGAGAGCCAGACTCCCTTAAGACTTCACTCAAGTCTTGCCAGAAATGAGGACAGGAAGGGTTGGAAGTGTTGCTTCTTAGTTAAAGTCACTTTGTTTTGACTGACCATTCCAGTACCTTGTATTCCTGACAGGTTCATTTGAAAAAGTCTGATGAATAATAACATTGGTTCTTCTCCATAGATACATAGTTCACAGTGATGACCACAACCCCTACTTGGACTCTATGGAGGAGTTTGAGAAGAGGTTGCAGAGCTTTAATCCTGACCTGCTGGTGGTGGGAGGGCTTCAGATGATGGACAACTTCCCTTTCAAGCAAGGTAGTCTAATTTTATGTTTCTTAACCCTGGTACTGGAAGCACCCGTACCCCATCATATTTTAGAGCATATCCTGCTCCCTACTCATCTCCTTACCAAGCAATTCAGAGTTGCATGGGGTGTGTTAAAGCTATGTGCAGGGAAGGGATGGCCCCAAGGACCATGGTTGAAAAACACTGGTCTAATCCACAGATGTAACGATTAGTCCAAAATATTGGTTTTAATATGGTTTTAAAGTGCTAGACACCTCCAAAAAAATTTAGAGGTGATTCGGGTTAGCTAAGATTTTCCTTCCATGTTCTAGAGCATTATTTCTCAGCAATTGTCCTGGATGCTCCCTGTCCTGTGAGTTTTAGTGCTTTTCCTGCTTCTAACATACATAATTCAACCAATACAGCTCATTTAAAAAGTTTATTTAGAATCCTTTAAAATTTGCAGTGCCTCGAGAACCAGGGTTGAGAAATACTGCCATAAAATGCTGTAAGAGAGCTATTAATACAGTCCTATATTTCTTTGAGACACATAGTAAAGAGTAAAGAAGTGAACTTAAACAAATTTAACTTTAATGAGGTTGTAAAACAGTTGTAGCAGCAACACTGCTAGATTTTTTATTTATGCCATCGAAATGTCCTTGATAAATGTTTCTGAAATGTGAGGAGTTAAACAGCGACTAAATAATAGCTGATGCATCTCACTGGAGTGTAGTCATTTTTCCTTCCTCAATGTTTCCAACCACCATGGGAAAGCACTGATGGTTCATTACGCTCAGTTGTTTCAGTTTTGTTTGGCCTTGACCACCAGCATACCCTAGAGCAAAAGCAGGATTAGCTGTACTTATACACTCATCCAGACTGGCCATATTCATGCTGTAATGTCCAATTGGTGCTCAGGTTGAAGGGTGCTCAGTAAGGCTGGGCACTACTGATGAAATTAAGTAGAAATGTGTGACATTTAGTCTGATATTTTCAATAAATATTATATTGCAGTAATCAATGTATTAATATATAGATGTATTAATGTATTAATTCCTGTATACATGCCAGTGGTTTCAGATTGGGGGTCACAAGTTGGTCATGATAAAGCCACGATTTTTGGTTTCCACTACAGCAGAGCTCTGATAGCTGTGGGTTCCCAAAACGCTCATGTTTATAAACTTTAACTTTATGCAAAAAATGGCTTTCAGACATGAAATAATTGACACCATACTGTAAAAACTGAAATGCCAATCTTTGTGTTTTCCCTCCTCTTACCATATCTGACCCATCTCAATAATAACAATAATAATAATAATAATAATAATAATAATAGAATTGTTTATTATTATCATCATTATTATTATTATTATTATAAAAATTATTATTATTATAAATAATAATAATAATAATTATCCCATAATTAATTTGTAAAGTAAATAGATTGGGTTTGAAAATTTGCATTAGGACTGGGATTCCCTGCATTAACATACTAATTTCCAACCAAATCTTTGAACCTATGCTGTCGACAGTCCAGGA
This sequence comes from Acestrorhynchus altus, assembly GCA_034509495.1. Taxonomy (NCBI): domain Eukaryota; kingdom Metazoa; phylum Chordata; class Actinopteri; order Characiformes; family Acestrorhynchidae; genus Acestrorhynchus; species Acestrorhynchus altus. Next base: position 10,044,498 of record CM067513.1, read on the forward strand.
ACTGGACAAGCTATGTGTGTATTTCCACATTTGTGACAACAATGGGTGCAACCTTAGAAGCTGAATGCATTCATTAGAAGGGTGTCCACAAATAGTTGGTCATATCCTGTATATCGTGCAGCTCAAGTACAAGGTTAGTTTTGCAGTATAGTGATAAACAATCATAGTGATTTTGATGGTCCACTGTTCGCCAACTGCTCAAGAAGAGCAGAGGTTCCCTTAAATCTACTTCACCTTCACACTCGCTCATTGTTTTTTTTCCTATCCCTGGTCCTAACCTAAATGCTGTTAATAATCATCAGCAGCTTCACAAGTTTGACAATTTTTGTTTATTTTCCACCTTTATTGTCTGTGTTCTAGGAGAACGTGAGGCTCTGTTGACTCACCTGGCAAAGATCCTTTCCTCAGCTTCCCCTCAGACCAGCGTCCACTTTGAAATGGCCAGCTTTGTGGATGAGGACCTGCTATTGGATCTTCTGGGCTTTGTGCTACTCCATGCTGACTCTCTGGGCATGAATGAGCAGGAGCTGCCCAACCTCCTCAGCTTGTTCCGTGGCAGCAATGTGACTGTACTGTCTGACCCCAACCCACGTGTAGCTACTGTGCTGGACCAGATGCGCGAGCTCTACCGCCTTGTCAACCAGCGACACAAGGAGACCAGCACAGGCCGCCCCCTGACCAGATTGCATGTCCACACTCTGGCTTTCCAGGCCATGATAGTCACCCGTGGCACCCAGTGGAAGAACACAATGTCTGCTGTGGCCAAAGCATCGCTTACCGCCAACCGCCACGTTTGTGGCTCTGCGGACATCGACCCCAGCAAAGCGAGGCTGATCATGGATGAGTCGTTCTCTGTTAGCAGAAGGGAAGGCAGCCAGAGGATTCCTCTGCAGGAGTCTCGACCCGTCTCCTGCTGGACTGAAGATGACTATGAAATCTGTGTGGCTCCTGTGCTTGTGTGCACTGAAGTCTATCAGACTGCTGGTGGAGGAGACAACATCTCTGCTGCTGGCCTTGTGCTGCAGATATAATGGAAAGAAAGCACCGTCTTAAAACACAGTGCTGAAACTGAACTGGAGTTAATAGTCTTACTGCTCGACCATCCCACATCATATGAAAACCTTTTTGTTGTTGTTTAGTTTTGTTTTGCTGCAGTCTTACAAGTCAGACCAACAGTGGGTCCAGCAATTATGTAATTCTTCTTTACATATGTGGTTTTGTGATGGTTCATATTGTTGCTGTCCTGCAAAAACCTTGTATCTCTAAGATGGCACCTTTAACAAGAAAAGGAAGTCACAACTTCAGTGGAATTCAAGCTAAAATAATTGAATGAATGTGATTTTGGTCCATTTCTATTGGTCCAATCATAACCTTGAAGTGAACTCAAAGCAGATAGGAGGTTTCTACACAACAGAACCTTCAGATTTGTGTTTTAATATCTTTATCATGTTATTTGTACCCTTCAGGGGCCAGTCATCAATAATGTCTCACAAAAATGCCTAAAATGCTTGAAACCTTAAGTGTTTATTAGCTCAAATCCCAAATCTTAATGTTGAGCTGTCTAACAAGTTATCCTTGTTTTCTTAATCTTGCCTTTTAAACTTTCCTTTTTTTTACTTCAACTATGGTAGAAAACAGCATATTTTATTTCTGATAGCATAAAAGGGAATGCATTTCAGAATGGTAACAAAAAACATGGTGGCAATGTTTGCTTTGGGTTTAAAGCAGGATTCTACCGATAATTTAAATTTTCTACAAAGTCATTCAGATTGCCTTAGTCTGAAATGGGGGTCATTGATATATGGTGAAGTATATTGATATATTTTTACCATATGCAATTTCATGATGCACAGTAATTATTTTAATATTTTGAGATGCAGGTAAAAGAGTTTTACAAGTGAAAATAAGTTTCTTTGGGAGAACCAGTCGTGAGCTGCATGTAGGTCTCTGCAATTAATGTTTATTTGCATTTTGGGCCAAAACCTCTCGGCTACTGTTTCCATCACCAACACTGTGAACAATTTATCTCCATTTCATACCAAAGTATTCTAAATGACTTTGTTTGCACCTAAACGTTTAACTATGTAAAAACCGTACTGAGTTTCCCATTAAATTTTAAGGCTTAACTCTTGTGAAAGTGGCAATGGTAATGCAACTCTTTGGTCAGATCAAGGATACCACAGAGGAACACCCAATACTTCTGCTACTGCGTTGCAAACAATGCATCGGCAACATATCTGGGTTCCTTTTATAATCTCTCTCGCTCTGCTCAGTACCTGCAGCACTAACCCATTATCAACCTACCTCCTGTGCCTATGGAAGAATATGCCACATACTTGATGTCTACCGTATCTGTCAAGCTACATTACTTAATGTACTGACAGTAGGTCTGCTTCTGAGAGATCTGTTGAGGGGTGTGTCCCTCCTGTTCTGAGTGGTGGTAATTACTAGAGATAGTTGAAGATGTGCCACCTTGTGAGAGCGGGAATATGCTCAGACCCTCAGCAGCAGACCAAAAAAAAAAAAAAAAGAGAAAAAAAAAAAAACATCTCAGGGATGAGCTGAGCTGGGATATTTGGCATCTACGTCATTTGACTTGTTTAAGAGCAACTGACTGGGCTGCTATAGAGCTGGGCAGCAGCTGTCATGGTGACGCTGTTTGTTCCAGCCTGTTAAGATGGAGAGCTGAACCTGATAGTGACAGACAATGGGTTCAGGGATAGGCATGTTTGTATTGCATGAAGTGAAAATACAGTGGCAATTTTTTGTAATCCTTATGTTATCCTATACATATTTAAATGGGTTTATTTGAAAGTATGCACATCAAGTGATTGAGAACTGTAGCATAGCGATGAGCCATAATTGGTTGAATCTATACATATCTGTTGTCTGTTGGAGGGTATATTGTGCTGCAAATGACAGTTATAATTAACTGCCTTTTTTAACCTAGTTTTGACTGTCTGAACAGAGTTTGGTGAATGAATAAGTCCTGGTTCCAAGTGGAAAATGTATTTCTGAATGACTTTTGATTATGTAATAAAAACTTTACATTCCAATTATGAAAAACTTGTGTGTGTGTGTGTGTGAGAGAGAGAGAGAGATAAGTGAGGAGATTGTTAGTTATTTATCAGTAAATGTGGTAAAACATGGATCACAAGTACATTTTCCTCTTAATTGACTAAATTACTCAATTCACAAACTATATAATTAAAAGATTCCTAAATCCTTTTTTTGTGATTATGATCTCGAAGGACTTCCAACCATAGATGGCTGTATCATCACTGGAGTTCAAAATGTGGTCTCCAGATCATACACTTATTCAGTAGTATTTTTTTGTAAATGTGTCTTTCAGTAAAGCCATTCCCGACGTCATTGCTGATTTGGCAGTCTCACTAAATAATTAAAAACAACCTTACCAATACCAGTTTTGTGTAGTAGTTAATGATTTTAACGGAAACAATTTGGTTACATCAGCTTGTGGGATTTGTATTAAATGAAACCTGTTAAGCCTAGTAAACAGCTCAATGGAAGCATTTAAAAGATCTCAAGATAAATATTTAAAAGCCATTCACTTTGATCTTTTCTAGACTAATAGAAACACTTTAGGATAGCATGCGAAAATGTTAGATTCCGTCAAACATACACAGTAAAGAATAAACGCAACAACGCTACACTAACAGTGCTGTGCGTGTTCTGCATATTTTATTTTACTTTATTTTATTGCACGGGCCTGATCTCTGATTAGTTGTCAGGAGAACAGCGAGAACTTTTATTTTGTGGTCAAGGGCCTATGTTATGACACTTCCGCTTCTCGCTAGAGCCGCTTCACGACACAGCAACGACAACCTGTCTCACGCTGCGATTGGACGAGGCGGGAGCCAATCAGAGAGCGCGTTGGTGCGCCGTGGACGGGATGCAGTAGAGTCGCCGCGGTGATCGGTAGTCGAGCTCGCGCGCCCGAGTCACCGTTTATTGTTTTGACCGGAAAACAACATGAGCTCTATCGGGACCGGGGTGAGTGCTTGACTGCGAGCCCTCTGCCGCCGCGCTGACTCGTCCTCGCCGCGTGGCCGGGCCTTTTCCAGCAGCGCTTTGCGGGCGGTTGTAGCCCGGCTCTGCGCGGCTCTTCGCTGTCTCCAGCCTTAAAGCGGGACTTTTTGCTCCCGAGGCTCCGTTACCGCCATAAACAGCCTCTGACCGGCTCTGTGACCGACTCATTGCCTCTCCGCAAGACTCAGCGAGGCCCTCGGGTACGCGAGGCTCTGCCTCTGCTGAGTCACCGCGTCCTAACAATGAATGGTCGGTTAGCTCGTCGGCTAACTGCTGCCTTCACGCCAATGACGAGACACTTCAGCATTAGCTGGAGGAGCTAACCGAAGTGAAAGTAACGCCGAACGCTGTTACACACGTTACTTGTTTGTTACCTACAGTTATTATCTATCAGAACACGCCGCGAGTGTGTGATTATAACACCAATACCTTTAATAATGAACACCGGCTCTTTAATAATGAGTGTTTATTCTGTATATTAAATTATGTAGTGTGTGTATGTATATGTATGTATATATGTATATATACACACATACATATATGTAAGGCCTGTTTTTAAAGCAGCCTTTTCTTTTGCAGTATGATTTGTCTGCCTCCACATTCTCCCCTGACGGCAGGGTGTTCCAAGTTGAATATGCAATGAAAGCAGTAGAAAACAGCAGGTAAGTGTCACTTTTGACTTTAGACCTTCTGTGCCATCCAGATCATCCACTCATCTCTGTAATGTTAGAGATCTCATTTACATCCTACATCTAATCTCATCTCCCCTCTTCAGACTTATTAATTTCTGAATTCAGAAATTCAATCTGAACTACTGCAGTGTGATATTAGGTAGATTTTGTTTTATTTTTAACGGAGGATCAATGAATGATTTCCATACTCACACATTATTTGTTTTGCTGTCTGGTGTAGTCTAGAGGATAATGGGTTCCCATTTCTCGGACCTTTGTGGCTCTTCTGTCTCTCGGAAGGAGTTTTGCCTCATTGCTGCTGTGTACCATTGGTTTGACATTAGTTGACTTATACACAGACAACAGTTGTTAAATTCAACATGTAAACTTGAACTATCATGTTTGCTGTACACCTGGGGTCACAAACCCCTGCTCCTGGAGCTCTACCTTCCTGCAGACTTTAGATGCAACACTAATCCACCCCACCTGATGCCATTAATTACTACATTCAGAAGTTCATGATTGGCTGAATGGTATGTGTTAGATTTTGATTGGACAGCATAGCATAGGAGCACCTGTCATCTGATGGTCCAAAGTTTCCCTCAATTTCAGCCACTGGGGAGTATGCCTAGTTCCCCTCGTTTCCTTAGCCAGTTGAGTAAATTGGGAATTCTTTGGAATTTCCTCTAATCAACTGGTGATGGGACAGCGAGGAATTGAAAAAGACCCTAAAGTGGCTGATATTTGGACTTGGGGGGGACTTGTTACTAACTCTCCAGGAGCAGGGTTGGTGACCCCTGCTATACATGATCTTAATAATTTGACTGTTGTCATAAATGTTTTCACTTAAATCTGAAACACGATTATGTTTGTTTATTCTTGCAGCACAGCGATTGGAATCCGCTGCAAAGATGGAGTAGTGTTTGGAGTAGAAAAGTTGGTTCTTTCGAAACTGTATGAGGAAGGCTCCAACAAGCGCATCTTCAATATTGATCGCCATGTTGGCATGGTAAGTGATTACGTTCATGATATACTGCATTTGATGCTGTATCAAATGCAGAGATTGGGGGGGGGGGGGCAGAGGAATGTAATAAATAACAGCTGTGTAATAAAATCCTGATTTTTTTTTCATACTGTGACGCATTACATTACTTAAGGAAGGTTAAAAATGTAAAATCTTTTAATAAGAATGTTGAATTAACACTGAATCTCTTTCCATCAGGCTGTGGCTGGACTTCTTGCAGATGCCAGATCTCTCGCTGAGGTGGCGAGGGAAGAGGCCTCCATTTTCCGCTCTAACTATGGTCATGACATCCCTCTGAAGGTATGATGAAAAGTTGGCTCCACAGCTTCATCATGTAAATGGGGAAAAGGGTTGTGATGCTTAAATGTGTTTTAGTGCAAAATATTTTTAATAGCACTGAAAAGTTGATAAGATGACGGTTGATAATGAGACTGAGACAATATGAGTCAGTTTGAGACAAACTGAATTCTGAATTAAAGTTAGTAAAGCTCTGTGCTGTTCATGGAATAATCCTTGATTATGTTTCTTACAAACATGAGCCTCCCATTAATGAACTTTACAGAGCAAAACATCTGAATGTCACAGAGTCTTCAGCTCCATTCATTCCATTCTTAGTAACAAGACTCTCAGTTGCATTCTGGTCCATATATTCAGCTCATGTAGTGAGCTACAATGTTTACTATAATTACCAGTGAATTGTGGTTTAGTGCTCCCAGTATCATGTTTTCATTCTAATTTATGATTTGGACACTCAGAGAAAATGACTGACATACTCATTAGTGTCCTAAAATGTAAATAGGCATCCCTTTTGGTCACAGCCTTAGTCTCCTCAGTGCTGACTAGTGTTGCGGTCCTTCAGGTTGTACAGTGGTGTGAAAGTGCTTGTCCATGAATGTCACTTGAGTGCATAAAGCGTCCCAGAGGGAACAAAAACCTTTCTTTGGTAGCAAATCATTTGTGTTCTGTATTTGTTAATTAGTGTCCCACAACACTGTAGAGGATGTCTTTGGCCACTTTTCCTTCAGCTTTTTGTAGATCTTTGTGTATGAACTGCATGTTTCAATTCCTCCCACAGCATTGTAATAGTGTTGATCTGACATTCTGTAGAAAATTCTCTGATAATCATCCATGGGTGTCTTTTTGGCTGACATTGGGCCTGTGGTGTAGTGCAAAAACCGATATCTGCTTCTATAATTAACAGTACTTAACTGTAGAAGTATAAAAAAAATCATGAAATAACAGAGAGAAAACGAAAAGGAAAAAAAAACACTTGTAATCTTCAGAAATACATAACCTTTTTTTTTTTTTTTTGTGTTTGAAAATTTAAAACTACACGTTCATAAAATCCTTTTTGGAATCATTCCAGAGTTTACAAATTCACAAACATCTCACAAATATTTGAACTCCTGAGAAAAATCTTTGTACACAGACAAGGAGAAACTTAATTTTTGCTCCATACGTTTGCATTATTTTATATAAATCAAATCTAATTTCATAACATGGGGTTTTATAGTTCATAGTAACCAGTCTTATTAATAATGCATATGGCTCATTTTTGTGGAAGAACTATAGCATTTACTGTTATGTCAAACCCCCCACTCACACACAGTGACACTTTTGCGATCTCGCCTTTTATATATATCTGATATTCTATGATCTTTGTGTTGTTTCCATGTTAATTGTTTAAGAATTGTATCACACTGATTAAATTCCAGCTTCACATATCTTTAATGTAATATTACTACCAGTTTCTTTTTGATTTCCAAAAAACATAGATTTTGTTTTGTTTTTTAATGTTGAGTGACATCAAACCAAGTATTAAGGATTTCCGATTCCCTTTCAGTAGATGACAGAATTTTATTTATTTTTTTCTCCCCACAACAGTACATATTTGTATCATTTTTCTTACCCTTAATTTTTTACCCCAAATTTGGAAGTGCCAATTCCCCAAAAGCCATTATTACACTCCCCCATCACCCTTGGTGCTCCTGACACCAGAAGGGTGAGGATGAGCACATGCTTCCTCTCATACGATCTCAGTTTTACTAATCTCTCTGAGTTGCAACAACTCTGCCAAGACCAGAGTACCACATTCTTGCATTGTGGGACATTAACAACTACAGAAAGCATTTGGTTGCAGATATTGCTGCTAAGGGGGGAGTGTAAACAGCTATTGAAAGGAAATCACTTTTTTCACACACAGATTTGATATTGAATACCTTGTCTTAATAAATACATAATGTTGGTCACATTGTGATCATAATGCCTTTATTCTTTTTAAGGTTATTGATTAAGATACAGTGTCAGTCTGTGTTTGAAATGAGACCTAATTCAGGTAGGGGGAAACACTTTTGGAGACAAACACACTGGATAGCCTGGCTGCTAATGTTGCATTTATATGTAAATGAGATGCAGCTGATAGCATTACTATGTATAAGAAAATAAACCACATTTTAAAGTGAGCTCTGAGCACTTGTTGAAAGAGATTTCCATGCAGAACTGCGCTGTGGAGCTCTGTGTTCTTGGCAGAGTTTACTAACTCCTCTGCTGTGCTGACTGGTGTACTCTTGAGAGGGGTATCTGGGTCTTTATTCTGCTTCCCAAATGAGGCACGCTAGTTGCACACATTCCACAAATATGTGAGTTTGAGTCCAATACGACAGTTTGGACCATATCATTTATAATGTGATCAGCTCTCAGGATCGGCAAATTATGGGCTGATATCTGATTACATATGTGAGCTGAACATCAGTGAATACTGATACATTCCATCCTTCCATCCGTATATACTGCATGAAGCATGAATTGTTTACTGTAAAAGGTACAGTAAAAGTAGCAGATGAGAGGATAATCATCTGCTGATGCAGTTTCTTCTCACGTCACAGTGCAGTGTAGACTGGTCATAACATCTAGATACAATCTGGGCATAAGATGTATTTTAATGCAAGATATCAACAAACTCCCCTGGTCAGTTTCCAGGACAGGGTCTGCTCTCGTCCTATATATTAATTGAAAGGTAAATGTAGTCTGTGATTAGACATTTGTATAATTAAATTGTTGTCAGTAGGTGTGGCCACACTCCATCATTTGTGAGTCACTACAGTTTTCAGACATTGTCCTAACATTCTTTTTTGTTGTTTTGAGGTTTTTCCTTCTATTGTACCAATCATCTGCCTCAAATGATGTTATTGTGTATATTTGTTTCTGGTCACACAAGAGCCGCCCTAATAATTTCCTAGAAACTGTACCATGAACTTGCCACATAAATTTTGCTTGGGATTTTCTTGGAATTCATGATTTTTCCTCTCATTTTCCAAATAGCATCTGGCAGACAGAGTTGCAATGTACGTCCATGCCTACACGTTATACAGTGCTGTACGGCCTTTTGGTTGCAGGTGGGTCCCTTTTATTTATTATTTATTATTTATTTTTCAGGTATTTCAAACTTCAGAAAATGAAATGGCTATCAGATCTAATGATACTCTTAATTAAAATGTACAATTGTTCTAAGGGAACTGTAATTAGCACAGGTCTTTTCCACTTTTGAAGAATATTTGAGCTGTGAGTCAATTTTTTTGTGTCTCCAGTTTCATTCTTGGATCTTATGATGAAGATGATGGTCCTCAGCTCTACATGGTTGACCCCTCAGGAATTTCATATGTAAGAAAATTGGTTTAGTTGGTCACTGACAGGCCATCAGTGCTTCTCTGTTTGTTCTTGTCCTTCAGTTCAGAATGGTACAGAATTCAGTATTTTGAAACTAAATGCACCGAGTAGATTTTATTTTGGTTCTCTTTTAGGGTTACTGGGGCTGTGCCATTGGAAAAGCCAAGCAAGCTGCGAAAACAGAAATTGAGAAACTTCAGGTAAGATTCCACCGTAGGTCATTGAATTTCTTGCTGTTTGTCTACTTGCCTTACACTCCTGCAGATTTTTAATTTTGTTAATGGCACAGTGTGTGTGCTAGGCTTCTAGATATTGGGGTGTTATGGTATACAGACATACAGAGAATACATAGTACATGGTAAGCTGTGGTCTACAAGTGCAGGTACCACCCAGAGACCTAAAGCCATTATTATTATTATTATTATTATTATTATTATTATTATTATTATTATTATTATTATTATTATTATTCAGGTAATGTAAGAATTAGAACCCTTAGAACATTAGTGATTTTTGTCTACCGTTACGACACTACCTAGATGCAATATGCATTTATTACTGTTTGTTTGTGCTTGTCTTTGTAATATTCTCTTCATTATTAGCATCCTCTGTATTTTAACAGATGAAAGATATGACATGCAGAGAGTTGGTGAAGGAGGTTGCAAAAATGTAAGTGCAACACATTTGTTTTGCTACTACACATGGTGGGTCTGTTAAATACAACCCCTGGCAAAAACCCTGCAAAGTTGATCTGGCAACAGCAATGAGAAAGTTGGAGACGATTGATCAATCAAGTTCTATCTCTATCTAGTTCATGTCTCAGAGAATTCAAGCTGTTATTAAATCAGAGGTGGTGCAACAAATTACTAAGGGTAACTAAGTGTTTTTCTCATGATTCCATATTTTTTTTTCCTCTACTTGATCTATAAACACAATTGTGACTGAATTGGAATTGTGAAAAAAATAGTTTTGTTGTATGTCTCTGATTTAACTTTTTTCTAAAAAATTAAACAATTAAAAGAACTTCCTACAAGGGTGGTGATTCCATATTTTTGTCAGGGGTTGTAGAAAATGAGTAGATTCGTAACAACTATGTCCAATAATTTTATTTGCATCTAGTGTTGGGAGTAGGGTAGAGTGCAGTGTTAGTAAGCAGACTTATTTCTGCAGTACTGGGGTCTGTTAGAGTAGCTACCAATTGAGAATAGTTCACAGCCTGAATTCAAAGTCAGAAATTGTACATTGTACTCAGTATCCAATGACTTGCACGGGTGACGCCTGCTTTTATGTGCAGCACCAGCATAATCTATTAGAAGCAGCAGCCACAAGTTACATACTTCCACTAGCCTCCCTTTGAAATTCTATGCTGATGTGCAGATTTCCCTCTTCCCTTTGTGGTTTGTGTGATAATCTGTGATTGCTTGTTGAATTTTTCTTGGCAAAGACCAATCCAACAGATCATTTTTTCCCCCCTTCACAGAATCTACATTGTGCATGATGAGGTGAAAGATAAAGCCTTCGAGTTGGAACTCAGCTGGGTTGGAGAAGGTAAATCTATATTAATTAATTTAACAACAGAATAAACACGAGACAAATGGACACCTGATTAAACTGCATAAATCTGTATCCTTTTTCAGTCACAAAAGGAAGACATGAGCTGGTCCCTAAGGATATCAAAGAAGAAGCTGAGAAATATGCAAAAGTAAGTCCTTCATTAATTACTAAGATCTGTGTGTCCCATGTGTAAGAGTTTTTAACTCATGTTTTGGTTCTTGCAGGATTCACTGGAGGAGGAGGATGACTCCGACGAGGACAACATGTAAACAGCTTGTTTAACAGGCGACAATTTCTTCTTACCTAATGTATCCAATTTTTCATGCACCCTGACAGCTCTCAAAACTTCACTGGTAATTTCTTTTATATGTTTTGTAGTAAGTGGACAGAGTCCTATACTTCTTTTGGGGATTTAAAACAAAATAAATAAATAATGAAAAAATTGAAATTGGTCTCGTATGGTAATTTACTATGGAATTTGTAGTTTCAGACCCTGTTATGCCTAAGCGCTTGTGGAGTAATTGGCTGAAATCCAAAGTTCAGCTTGACTCTCTGTGTACAGTGTTGATATTCATATTCTCGACAAACAGAAGTCTTTGGTAGTACACCGCAAGGACTTGAACCTTGTGCTAAGGATTAGCAGTGCCAACCACTGGTGTAGGGAACTGCAGAGCAACTGTTTGTCTGTGTAAAACTCAAATACAGGGAACATTTTAGGTTTAAAAATTCTTTGCTGTGCATCTTAACATTCTGTGTAAAATAGTTTAGAAGTATTTTTGGATAATGGCAGTGGTTTAAATAAATGCTGACAGATGAGGATTGTGTGAAATCTGATTGTGCAGCTGTAGTGTATGTATACATGCAAACGTCACCAAAACATGAGCTCTGACACACTGGAAAGCCAGTGTTTCGTAAACAGTTGTAACCTTGATCAGTGAAACAGCAGTCAGTGTTAAAGCTTAGAAAGCACAGAGTGAAATGCATAATAACTGAAATCAGACAGACTGATGACCCTTATGTCAAAACTAAATAAAAACAAGTGCCAGTTGTAATGTGTGGAAAAACACACAACCTTCCCCAAATTTGATTCATCAAACTGCTGTTTGAACTCCAAAGGTGCAGAGCCTTAACTCCGTTTTGAGAGTGAGCCTTAGTCTTTGTAGTGACACTGATATGTAGATTTAAACTTTGATTTCTAGATAAAGATCATACAACAAAAATCTCAAATGATGGTAAAAGTTGTCAGAATGTGTAAATAACAATTGATAATGTCAGATCTGGAACCCTATAAAAATTGACTTCAGATACACTTTAAAAGCTGTGTTTAAACATCAGCACAAAGGCTACAATGTACACAAACATTATTTTCTATGTTTTATATTAATGACAAACTGATTATGTAATTGCAACTCAAGCATTTTAGTTACTTGCATTCACTCCAACTAGGCTTGAGTTTAATGGTAAAGATGAAACTGATGAACAACAAAATGTTTTAATTTATCTTCAGCTTCAACAGCACACAGCTTTGATAAAATCTGCTTCTGTTATAAATAGAAATAGGAACTTGTTCAGCAAACACAAAGTTAAGCTATACTTGTGGTGCTGGTGTTTATGTACATCTGTAAAAAAAATATGTATATTATATACATTATGGGGAGGGAGAAGGGTTATATTCCTTTTGGTGGAGTAACACTATACAGGGAAGGCATTCTACTAGATCATTGAGCCGTGCTGTGAGGATTTTATAGTCTAGAGAAAACAGTTCCAGTGCTCCACAACTCAAACCCCTTTAACTTCAGTTCTATTCTCTCCAGAGTCCTATTCTATGGGCAGTACACCACAGGCACTAAACAATGTGTGAATCTGTGGGTGCTACATAAAGTAGCAAAATACACTCATTAGAAAGGGTGTCCAGACTTGGACATGTAGTGAATATTAAATATCTGTAACAGAACAGGAAAAGGCTGACATTCTGTTGGATACCATAATTCATACCAAATGAAACCATAAGCAGCCTAGCCAAATACCTGAAGGTCCCCACAATCTATATCAATGTGCTGTGCGGTCTCCGGACAACATTCTTGTGGGGCTGGTCATTTAGGACTGTGTGGAAACATGGCAATTCTGCAAGACAACAATGTGATTCTGAATAGTCATAACAGTCCTACTTGTTAATCAAATCAAATCCCAACTGCATTCATATCATCTCTGCAGTAGTTTTATTTCACAAGCAGACTAGTTTTACAGCCTCTAAAAACAGATTTTAACATCTGATGTTAAGCTGCCACCATCAGGTACAAACCACCTATGATGGATTGCCAGCAGGCTGGTCATTGTGCTGTTCAGAGAGACTGTATGGAGAAATTTCACCGTGTGTGATGGGGATGGGGAAAGCGGCAGCTCTCAAACATTGTAGCATGATCGAGGGCTACGTTACTCCACCACACTCAGACAGCACCATGCGCACAGACAGCGAGATGCCCTGGAGCAGCCCAGAACAGTTTCATTTGTGGGAAGAATGGTTTAGTTGATATAGAGAGTAGCAAGGTTTCCATCCAACTTCTATGCATGAATAAAAATTCAGCTCAAGAATATGAACATCTGCATGTGTTTCCATCCGACATTACATTTATTACAGCTTAATAAAGTGACATGTTTCGACCTCTGCGCAAGACTGTGCAACATGACATTTATTTGTTTTCATGAAATTATGGTCATTTGGTTTGTAACATGTAAGCAATCTGTGAACAACAAAAACAACATGGTGAAAGGTTTTGGTTCTTTTACACGTTGTTTTCAAAGAACACAGTTGTTTTCATGTATACAGAACACTGGAATTATAGACCAAAGTGAAAATGAAGGCTCTACTAAAATGCTAACCATGAATGTTTCTTCTAGTTAGTAACTGCTGTCTGATGGTTGAACAAAAAAAATCAAATCCAGTATGACAGCATTTCACAGAGCCAACTCCAGAGAGAGCCAGGAGCAATATCTGCAATGGACTGGTGAGCTTTATGACAAGAGGAGCCTCCTCACAGGAGAACATGCAGAACAGTTGTGTTTCCTGCAGGACAACCTGCCGTTCTGAAACTGGGGAGTACTGAGAACTTTCAGTGAAAGATGGGAAGAGTGAGGAAAACTCGGGAACTGCAATATTAAAGCACATTCCATTTTACATTGTTCTGGAATGTTTACATAATTTCCTTCATTCAAAAATGAGGGGTTTACTGCTGTTATTTGCACTACAGGAGATTTTTGATGCTGCTAAGTGGACAAACTTAAATACTAAAGCTTCCACAAAAAGTTGATACTTGGCTGTTTAACAAACACGCAGAAAGTTGTGTTTATAGCACTAGTTTAATTCATTTGTATTTACAAAAATGGTTTAAGTCAGTGTTTAATATATGTTAAGTGAAACATTGTTATTAATGTGACATTTTAGTAAATGAAGTGGAAGACTTCTAGATATCAGTCCTAAAAATCAGCAGCACATAGCCATCGGTGGACCCTGATCTTTAAACATCAGCATCTGTTGTAGAAAAACCCAAATCAGCCAATCTCTAGCATGCACTTTACCCTTCAGGAAACAATATCTTGATTTTTGTAATAAAATATTCTGCTCAGTTTAAGCCTCTTTGAAACAGTTTTACTCATTACACGTGTCAGTGTATACATAAATCTTACACTATTAAAGCCCACTTTCAACCTTGAGGTTAAATATTGATATTTTGTTTTGATATTTTAACTATAAATATCTGATTTGGGGGTGTCTTTATAACCCATTAGCAAACAAATACCACAGAGGCTGAAGTGCAATGTCTGTCCTGCGAGCGTGCAGATGTTAAAAAATGAAAGTTTGTCTTAAGTCTGTTGGGGGCAAAGTTTTGTGTGTGTATGTGTTGTGTACTGTGTTAAGTGTACATATAAAGCCCATATATTAGTAAAGCTCTCCATCAATACTGTGGTTAAATTAGTAAGTGAGCTATATATCCAGTGAGCTAGCTACATATACAACCCATGAGCTGGCAGGCCACATAAGCTAGTAAATAAATCAAAGCAAATAAAACATAGCAAATATGGGTAATCAAATATCAAATATGGGTGAATGTGTACGAGTTTGAATGATTGTTTTAGTCTAAATAATGTTGGACGAAGGCAAATTTATCACACATATATCGGAAACTAACTTACAACTGAAATTTATTAGCTTAATACTCACTAAGATCAATAAAAGTTTAACAGCACATGCGTTCATGCATTTGGTTTAAAAGTGCTGCTCCGTGGCTCTGCAGTCAGATATTATTGGCCTTTTGTGCAATTGTGTACATCCTGCAACTATACACAGTGTGTAAATATAAATGGCTTCCATTTCTTCCCACACATGCACTCAACAAACATGTACATGTCTAATATAGCGAACAAAAGAAACCATGGTGTTGGAATGTTGCCTTTCAAGTATACTATACGGACAAAATATTGGGGCCTCTGCTCCATCCTTTCTTCTGAAATCATGGGTATTTATATAAGCAATTGGTGAAAATGGCTGAATGGCTGATACTAACTTTTTGGAATGGATGACCTGGAACTCTTTGCCCCACAACAAGTAAGACTATGTCTGGGCCTTTTCTTAAGTTTCCTTAAAATGGCTTCTAATCTGTGTAGCAATTAACACATTTATCTATTTTCCAGCACTTCAGCTCCACCTTATAAATTATCTAAGAGAAGGGTTCACCAAAGAAAAAAATACAAATAAAGGAATACACACTATGCTGCTGTAGTCAAGTAACGTGAGACATGTGAAAGAACAAATCAGAACAGAATACAATGATTTGCAAAACCTTTTCAACCTAAATTCAATTGAATACATTAAAAAGACAAGATGTTCAAATGGATAAAACATAGTTTTTTGCAAATATTCATTCATTTTGAATTTGATGCCTGCAACACGTTCCAAAAAAGTTGGGACATGGGTAAGAAAAGACTGGAAAAGTTGAGGAATGCTCAATAAACACCTGTTGGAACATTTCACAGGTGAACAGGTTAATTGGAAACAGCAGAGTGTCATTAATGGGTATAAAGGAGTGTCACCGAAAGGCTCAGGCGTTCACAAGCAAGAATGGGCTGAGGTTCACCACTTTATGAACAACTGTGTGAGCAAATAGTTCAACAGTTTAAGAACATCTCTCTGTGCAATTGCAGGGGATTTAGGGATTTCATCATCTACAGTCCATAATTTCATGTGGTCTGATGAGTGCACGTTTCAAACTGTTTTTTGGAAATCATGGACGTTGTGTCCTCCGGGCCATAAAGGAAAAGGACTGTCTGGATTGTTACCAGCACAAGTTCAAAAGCCAGCATTTTTGATGGTATGGGGGTGAGTTAGTGCCCATGGCATGGGTAACTTACACATCTGTGAAGGCACCATTAATGCTGAACTGTACATACAGGTTTTGGAGCAACATATGCTGCCATTCAAGCAATATCTTTTTGGGGGACGTCCCTGCTTATTTCAGTAAGACAATGCCAACCCACATTCTGCAGGTGTTACAACAGTGTGGCTTCACAGTAAAGAGTGCGGGTACTAGACTGTCTCCCATTGAAAATGTTTGGCTAAAATACGACAACGGAGAAACCGGAGTGTTGAGCAACTGAAGTTGTACATCAAGCAAGAATGGGAAAGATTTCCACCTACAAAGCGTCAACAATTAGTGTCCTCAGTTCCCAAACGCTTATAGTACTGTTAAAAGGAACGGTGATTTAACACGGCGGTAAAAATGCGCCTGACCCAACTTTTTGGGAACGTGTGCCAGCATCAAAATCAAAATGAGTGAATATTTGCAAAAAAACAATGTTTTATCCATTTGAACATTCAGATCTTATCTTTGTAATGTATTCAATTGATTTGGGTTGTAACACAAGCATATGAAACATTACATTTCATTTAAGATCATCAGCAGTGCCTATTCAGCATGCTTAATATTTAGGATTGGATTACTGATGAATGAACCTCAGACAGATATTAATATAGGGTTGATCTTGGTTCTTGGTGTAGCAAGAACCACTTTCTTTGTAAAGGATCATATTGTGATGTTTATTCTATCATTTATGCTGACATTAGAAAACTTCATCCTATTCAATTGTCTGTATTTATGTAATAATTTTATCTGAAATGTGATCCAATCTTCCTCGTGGAACTAGGATGACCCTCCCTGGACAGCAATAGCTTCCACCAAATGTTTCCAATAACTAGTGATCAGACAAAAGATACAATGACCTACTGCCCTCAAAATGCTCCAACTTAGCTGATGAGCTTCCTTGTGAGAACTGCTCTCTTTCTGTCCTTCCACAGGTTTTTGATTGGGTTAAGTTGTGGACGTTGACCTGGCCATTCTAAAAGTTAATGTCAAGCAGCTGGAAACCATGATACCGCCACCCCTAAGCTTAACAGTAGGGAGGAGTTTCCTATTTAAACGCCCTGGATTTGGATTAATCTGTTTGCAGAACATTCTCCTAACAGACCTCTGGCTTATCTATGCGGCCCTGAGCAAACATCAAACAGGCAGTGGCACTTTTTTAGGAGCAGTAGCTACCTTTCTGCTTTCCTGCCTTGTGCACTATTATTTTTCAGTATTTGTCTCATGAACATTGGAATTACTAAATGAGAGTGGGTCCAGTGTTCTGTGACTTGCTGTAATATAATTTGCTGTATTCTTTTATGCTGGACAATCAATCTTCAAAAGTGGTGCAGATTTTCCACCATGTGTACATCCCATCTGCTTTACAGTGCATTGGTGGATGCCCAACTCTTCATCATTTAGAACTTTTTCTGAGATCCTAAGGAATCTTGCATGACACTTTTACAAATTTGGTGTGAAGATTTTCAAGATCCATATTTATGTTCCTGAAACATGACAAGGTCTACTTGACTGACCTTCTCAAGACTGAAACACTACAGTTTAACTTCTCCATTAAATTAACTTGTAATGACCTTTTTCGACAAAAATTTAATGCTGGAGAGAGTTTCACAATAAATAAAAAAATAAATAAATAATAAATGTAAGACCTATTGTTATTGTATCCTTTGTTTAATCAAATCCTGAATTATTTGGCTTTAGGAACTGGGTGAAAATTTGAGAACATTTCATGCAAATTTTATAAAGAAATACAAAAAAATTCACAAACTTTCTAGCAGCATTGTGTGCCAAGATGCTTTCGGGAAAGCAAGCTCAGCTGTTTTTTGAAAAGGTCCTATTACAGCTATTTTTGTATAAATGTATTATTGTTTGTAAGGGGCTTTAATTGGTCAGTTAGCTCGTACACACAGGAAAGAAAATATACAGGAAAAATTATAAAAAGGCAGATATTAAAATGTAACAGATTCTTGCCACCAAGTCAAATTTACCAGGAATGTTAGCATTTTCACGCATGAACTGAAGTACAATTGGAAAAGTTCATAAAAACTTAAGTACTTACATTAGATCATTTAATTCTTGATGCCAGTCGAGTCCTTTCTGGCCCTCAGAAAATATGCACACCTGCATGGAAACATCAAATTAACACAAATATAAAGCTCAGGCAATAATGAAAATGAAAATAAAAAACAACTAATGTGGTAAAATAATAATTACAACAACAACAACAACTAAAAGGTTATCTACTCATCAGTCTATATTACAAAATACTTTCCATATGGAATATGATTAGCTCTGAGTATTATTGAGTGCAACTTATAAATCATTAAAAGCAGTAATGTACAGATATAACAGCATCTGCAAAACAGGACAGGACCTTCCTTAGCACGTGCCGCTGTGGTCAGACATTTACTTACTTAGTCATTGTGGACATGAATGTGATGGCAGTGGGTTTTCAATCAGCTGGTGTGGCACAACAGATAACACCACCAGCAAGTCCTAGGGAAAGACTATTCTGGCCCACCTCTGTAATATAAGTAACCTTGTAAAATGGAAAAGAGCATCAACTAAACGCTGTAATTGTAAATGTAATTATTTAATAATTACTAGGTTAAAGGTTAAGATGAAGGTTTAATATTTTGGGATCGTCCTAAATCAAAACATTGCCAAAATATAAATACCCACTTGATCATGATTGAACACAGCTGGCAGCTTCTCTTTTCTTACATAAAAAAGGGCTAATTTTCAAACACTGTAAAAGTCTAAGAAACTCAGTAAAGATCTGAGAAGTATGACTCTAGACATACACAACTCAGCAATGTGTTTAGAATCCATTTATAAAAACCTTCCCAGATACAACTGCAAGTATGTATAGGTTATTGGGAGGACTAGACACTTTGCCATGGTCTAGAAGAACCATATGGTCACCCTTAACTGAGAAAAAAGTGGTTCAGATGGTCAGGAACAACCCAAGAACCACCAAAGCACAAGTCTGCCATGAACAGAAGCTGCGGGAACACCAGAGTCACAGCTGCCGTCTAAGAAAGAAGCCCCTGCTCCAAAATTGACACCTTCAAACTTGACAAAAGTTGGCAGCTGACCACATGGACAAAGAAAAGGCCTTTAGCAGAAAATGTTATGGTCAAACAGGACAACAACTGAATGACAACTGGACAGAATGACCAGAGGTATACACAGAAGTAACGGTTTGGGCATTCAACAAGAACACCATACCAACAGTTAAGCATGATAGGGGTGGCTTTCCTGCTAGAGGAAATTGTATATTAGAATATAGATGGAATAATGAAAAAGGAGGAATTCATAACAAACCATCAGCTATACGTTAAAACTCAGACACAACTGGATATTCCAGCAGGGCAATGCACCAAATAAAGCTCACGTGGAGTTTAGTAAGTGGTTTAGTGATTTAGTAAGACCAATAAAACTGGATGCATACTGCTTCTTTTTAATCTAAAGCCAAAATATTTATTTTATAAAATGATTTAACAAATGGTTATTAAGAAAGTCACTGAATGTTCCACAAATTTTACTTTATCCATTCTGTAGAGGCCCTACATGACTAATAACACATTTATGTCACCAGCTAGCAGTAAACAACCAACGTATGAACCAAATTTGCTATTTAACTGCCTTTTTAACTCTTACATCCCAAAATCCACACTTTGCTGCCAGTTACATGCTCTTTTCTAGGCTGCTACAGACTACAGACATGAGACAAATTCTTTAGATCTTATTATTACAAATACCTTTCTCAATCTAATCACTACAAACATTTCCCCAAAATGCAGCATGCCCAGCTCAGATACACTGTAGACGAAAACATCTAGTCCTTTATGGTATAATATCAAGTTTATCTGGGTCAAATTCATACAAAACCCTAAACTCTGTTGATGTTTACATTTCAGATGATGGAACTCTTTCTGGAGATCTTTGTCAGTGTGGTTGTCTAGAACACATTTCTCTCAGTTATTGGTGAATTGAGGCACTTTAACGAGGAAAACATCCCACCAGCTATTAAACAATGGACCAATCATGCCCAGTCGAAGAGCAGTGTTTTCTGTGGACTGGGTGCAAAGTCCCCTGGACAACAGCGTCAACACATAAAGGGTGTTGGTGAAGAGGGCGGGTGGTAAACATGGTGAACGACTGTAAACGCAGACTGGTGATCTCACTGTAACCTCTCCTCGACCGTGCTGTCTTCCGCTACGTCAAATGTCCCGCTCTGACGTTGAACGGAATAGCAGACGCCATTACTCTCTCAGCCTTCAGCTGACCTTTCCTGCACGAGCTGCTCCAGCGCCCGCGCGCCTCTGTTCCGGCAGCCGTGTGAGAGGAGACCGTTTCCCAGCTCGCCGAAACGCCTCCACACGCGCTTAAATGACGTTCATCAACCGCCAGCGCGGACTCACCTCCGGACCTCCGGCTCAGCTTCAGTACGACAAAATCACGGCGATGGGAACAAAATGGCGAACGACTCCCTCGTTCTGACATGCGCAATAAAGAGCTGCTCGCTTTCTTTCCCCTCTGAAATGAAGTCCGTTCCCTTTCAATAAAACAGCCGGGCCAATGACCGAGGTAGGTGGGCGGGGTCCAAGAAATCTAAACCAATCACCAAGCCGAGTCGAGCCGGACCTGAAGCGCTGAGCCAATCGCGTTTCTAGAGAGAGTTGTTTTAATTGTGAGGATTCGGCGTCGCGGCCAGCCAATGGGCGACGCGAGTTTGTAGCGCCGCTTTCATATCGGCCAATCATTTCGCGAGTCTGGCTCTGGCCTATAGAATTGGCTGCAGCGGAGAGCCAATCACAATTCCAAGAATGTGGCCACCGCGGCGAGTGCGGCCAATCGGATTCCGAGAAACACAAGCTTGGCTCAACAGCTTGTTATTTCGTTTATGCTTCGCAACCCGAGGCGAGTGGAGAGCAGTCATACAGAGTCTGTAAGTATCTCCACCGCAGCCGCAGCCGTCCCGCTGCCGCCGGCGGGCCGTGGGGACAGGCGGGGGTCGTGTCGGAGGTGCGGGAAAGTGGAGTTAGTGTTGTTTGCGTGGCGGACGGATTAATGCGATGGGATTTGAATGGCAGGGACGGTTAGCCGCTCGGCTCGGCGGGCAGCTCCGCTAGGCTCCGGCGCCGTCAGGGACACTTTCTCGCGCGGGCTCGGCTCTCCGGCCGGCAGCCAGTTTCAGCGCGGCGACGGTCGGAGCGACACTTTAAACGAGCCCGCGGACGGACTTGCTGGGCTTTAGCTCGGCTGCTAACGGAGCGCTCGGCCGCCGTGTGCGACTGCTGCCTCCGGCGGGCTCGGCGTGGCGGCGGCTGGGGGGACACGGGCAGGCGGCCGTGAGTTGGTCGGACAGTGTCGTTAGCAGGCCGGTGAGCTGACATGGTGCAGCGCTCTGAGCTATGATGGCGACGTGACATACTCCGACTGCGAGTGAAGCGGGAAGCAGCTCCAGCTGCCCCCTCTGTCCGCCTCGCCTCGAGCCCGGGCAAAGTTAACCAAACGGGCGGGTTGAGGGGTATTTGTGGGGACGGTTCTGTGAAAACGCACTTTCAGAGCTTGCCTCGCGGTCTTTTTGGCCGTGAAGGGACTGTGTGTGTGTGTGTGTAGAGGGGGGGGGAGGCTGCATCGAGCTTGAAAAGAATGCGCGAGTAGTAGCTAGCCCGTTAGCCTGTTAGCGTCCCCTGCACTGAGTGTGTGTTTGTGTCCTCAACACTCTTCCCCATTTTCACCCTCTTCCCCTCCGTTCTTGTTTTGCAGCTACCCGAACCGCTCGAGCTGGACTCCCTCAAATAACCATCGCAATGAAGGTAGGTGTGCAGCTCTGTGTCCACGGCAGCCGACGCCTCTCAGCGCTGAGCTCGGAACTTCTCTCTGCTCCGCGGTGGGACTTCTGTCCCCCACACGACTGCCTCTCGCACAGGACGGCTCGTCTGTCAGCTGGTCACAAGCCAGGCTTTCACATCTGAGCAGCTTTAACAAAAGGCTCCCGAGTCCGTCAGGGGCCCGAGTGTCCGGCAGCTGCTCTCTGACCCCTGCAGAGGGTCTGGTGGAGGTCCAGATCCAGTAGATGTGTGGTTCTGTTGTGGCTGAAGTGGAAGAGTTGCTCTCCTGGTGTTGAAGTATCCGGACAGAGCTGCTCTTGTCACATATCTCCAAACTGACGACTTAACAGAAGGCTCCTAACTGTGGACAGATGTTGGTGGGAAAGGAGAGCTGATTTTGTGAACCGTACAGTGTTTCTGTTGCTCTGTTCATCCTGAGTCGTTTACACTGTGTGCGGAGCAGAAACAGGTTCAAAACATGGAGGACAATGAAAATGGAGATACATGGTTTTCACTGGACTGCAGTGGTGTGCTGTTGGTTAATGTAAACTTATTGTCAGGGTCACCAAGCTGAGTATTGGATCCAAAGCACGTTTTGTCCACTCCGATTGGGTTTCAAACTGTTCTTTGTGTCACTACCAAGGCGACCAACAACGTCCCCGTCAAATCCTGAATGGCAGAAGTTCAGGGATCCAAAAAGAGCGTGACACCCGCTTGCCTATGTAGTGACTAACACCTGTGTCATTACCACAGACACTCATGCAGATAGGTTTGTAATGTCTGGACACTCAAATCTGATCCCTTGACAACTAACAGGGCAGACAGTCATCTCAACAGATCTGATTTGAGAAACAGTCTGCAGTCTGAATGTGGCTTTACGACCTCTTTAAAACACAGTACTGTTATGGTTATTACAACTGGATGAGTGGTTTTTGAGGGCCAGAAACACTGACTTGCATATCTTAAACTCCTTTACTTTCAGTAGATTTTGGATTGGGTTTCCAAACTTTGATTGGGTTTGTTTTGTCCACTGTCTGTGTCCATCTGAAGATGCATGTCTGATGTCTTTTGTGTTTCTTTTTCATAGGTAGCAGATGAACCTGCCTACCTGACAGTGGGGACGGATGTGAGCGCTAAGTACCGAGGTGCCTTCTGTGAGGCAAAAATAAAGACTGTTAAGCGGATGGTGAAAGTTAAAGTAAGTGTCTAATATGGTAAAATTGAATACCTTTTTTTCCCCCAGACTATTTAGTTAAATGGTGTGACTTGTGAAATTGCTCTTGTGCTGGAAATTACATTACAGCAGGGTTGATTTTGCTGACGGAGCTCCATTCATGTCAGTGAAAGTGTGAGTGAGCTGTAGGGCAAATGAATAGGGTAATGTCTTAGTTTTGCCTGT
Source organism: Acestrorhynchus altus (assembly GCA_034509495.1). Classification (NCBI taxonomy): domain Eukaryota; kingdom Metazoa; phylum Chordata; class Actinopteri; order Characiformes; family Acestrorhynchidae; genus Acestrorhynchus; species Acestrorhynchus altus. Next base: position 10,068,119 of record CM067513.1, read on the forward strand.
CTATCCATTCTCAGATGACACTGTAGTTGAACATCTGTTTTCACTTGTGACACTGCTCATGTGGAGGCTTGTTCTGATAACCCTTGTTCATTGATGAACATAATGCCCTTTGCCCTAGCAATCTAGGAGTGCATAGTTGATTTGGAAAGGAAAGGTGAGACGTGTTTTTGATTTTTCAATGTGTGCTTTTGGATATGTTGAGAGGTTTACTCTTCCTTTTTAAACCTTTACCTGGTATGAATGCACTAGTTTATGAAATATGAATGTGTACATTTTAGCACGTCTCACCCACTCCCCTAGACCTTTTTCTGCACAGAGCATCATGAAAATTCTATCATGTGAAGCTGTTTGCTAATTCAGTGGTTTGAGACATGAAAGACAAGTTTTTAGAAGAAGAGTAGCAATGCGTGGGCTACATCATTCATTGGAACGCATGACTTTGGCCAGAGAATGCAAGGGAAGCCAAGTGCCAGGCGTTTCACGGGAGCACACTGGGAAGTCCTTTGGTGACAGATCCTGAACTGCAGACTGTGTCCATTACACAACCAGATTATTTCACCTTGACTGAACATACAACTTTCTCTCCTTTACCCTGTTTCTCTTCTGCCCCTTCTTCTGACTCATCCACTCATTGATTTTGTGTACAATATTTTTTCCAAGGTGGTGCTCAAAGCAGACAGTTCCTCACAAGTTGTACAAGATGACCAGGTCAAAGGACCTTTGAGGGTAAGGGCTTCTTTAGTGTATGGTTTCTTCTTGTAGAGATATTATCTTCATACTTGAATCGTGCGCTTTTGGTCTGAAGCAGATATGAAAGAAAATTCTTTATGATGTTTCATTGTGTTAATTTCATAAATATATAATTTGTTGGCTAGTTATGAATAGATTTCCGATGTACTCACTTATTAATAGCATAGAAGGTTACACATTTGTAGTATTTGTGCCCTTTTAAAGTAGTTTCTTCTTGTTTTGTGATTTGTGTCAAGTGGTCCACACAGTACAGTGTAGTTCATAATGCTGCAATCTGTGTCTTCATGCTATCAGGTTGGATCTACAGTGGAAGTGAAAAGCCCAGAAGGGGTGTTCAGTGAAGCTGTCATCAGTAAACTCACAGATGCCAGCTGGTACACTGTGGGTGAGTACAGCCCAGCTTGACTAAATTAATTTGATCACTGATCACTACTACCATGTGACTGCCATACTTTTGGCTAGTTTGTTAGTGTGTTATTACCAGAAGTAACTTATGAATCAACTTTGATTACCTTTTTTTCAGTGTTTGATGATGGAGATGAGAAAACTCTTAGAAGAACCTCACTGTGTCTTAAAGGTGAAAGGCATTTTGCAGAGAGCGAGGTATGTCACCAGAGGGGTGTAATAAATTACGTTAAATTCATAGATTTTTATTGTAGTAGTTTGAACGTCTTTGTTTTTATTTGCTTAACAGACACTGGACCAACTCCCTCTTACAAATCCTGAGCACTTTGGCACTCCTGTCATTGGGAAGAAGACAAATCGAGGGAGACGATCTTCTCAGGCAGTGTAAGTTTTACTCAGAGTTTGAGTGTCAATCTTCCAGGTACTTTCAGTACATTTAAGGAACTATTCTTTCTTTCTTTGGGCTGTTGAACAGTGTTATCTGTGGACTTCCATGTTTGGTAGCATGTGTGATGATGTTTTTGTTCCTCGGCCTAATTCCCAGAAGTATTGTGGTACAAAGTAAATCACAGGAAGGTAGCGGGTGTCACTTAATGGCAGGGTAGAAATGGCAGGGCGCTGTCAGTGACTAGAATGCAGCGTTATTTGTTAAACGCAAAAGGCTTCACTTCTACATCTAACTTCAGGAGAATACTGATGGGTGCTGTGAATCTTTTGCTGTTGACATGATAAAATGTGCAAAGTATACATTCAGTTTCTGGTTTTAAGGGCAGATATCAATGGTTTTATTGCTTCTTGTAAATTTGGCTGTGTTTACTGCTCTTAGCGATTATTTGAACCCTATAGAAATGCTCTTTTAAAATATGGACCATGCTCCTGAAGCTCTTATCGAGTGTATTTGCATACATGAAATACATCTCATGATTGTAATATTTTGGACAATATCCTCCCATATTACTCCTAGCCTCTGTTATTAGTTTGAATTCCAATCCAAACACTGCAATCCAAAACAGCTGTTTTGACTGGTGTGTCTGATGGCTTAATTGGCTCTGTGGTTTACATTCCCAGCATTTCCAAATCACCTTTTTTCTTACTAGCGCATTCTAGTTCTTTACCGTGGTCATTACCAGTATATGTTACAATCTAGCATTGCTCTACACCTTGTATGGTGCTTTAACTACGACATTACCAGTTCAACACAGAAGAGGTAGCTGTATAGTGTAAAATTTAGTTTATGCCAAGTCTGAGATTCATGCACGTACTATAGAGGCAAGGGTCATCATTCCATGACTTAGCATAAGCAGACGCTTTGGTGAAGACACCTGATAGTCCAATCTCTTATCTTTAAAGCAGTTTGAAAAGCAAAGAAATTCATTATTATATTGTCAACATGTGTCTATGTGTCAACATGGAAAATTCACTTTTCATGTTCCACCACATTTTCAGCAGGCTGCACAATGCAGGTGTGAATTATTACGGCACTGAGCTTCATGGTCCATAAAAAGGGTCATCTGAAAATTGCTTGTGTTGAACTTGGTAGCTTCACTGATACCTGCCTGAAGTGTCAAGCAAAAAAGCAGTGGCTGTGTCTGGTACTTTCTTCCAAAGGTGGCCATTTCAGATCCAGCAATTCAGAACCCTCCCCAGTATTGTTCCGACTGCCTGGCAGACTCTGCTGCGTCTCAGCAGCTTTTTTCTGACATGGATGAACTACTTATTTAATTGCTATCTTAGTATGATTATTTGGAACATATTGTAAAACAAAAGAAGAAAACTTAAAAGCAGCTTCCTGGTTTGTTTTTGATGAAATTTAATCTAGCCAAGATGCCTGTAGAATGAAGTTGCAAGCTAATATTAGCTGCTATTGCCAGTGTACAGTGTGGTAACTACTGATGTGTGTGTGCATGCATGCATTGTGATAAATATTGAACACATGCTTTGTGCAATGATGACAATAGTCTTGGCATAAGTGTATTGTCTTGGTTGCATCGTAATTCAGTGGTTCTATTACAGGTCCCTGAAGTTCCCCCTCTCTGTTTTCACTACAAGATTTTTTTTCTCACATTATAAAGAACACTTCCCAATTTTAGGTGCATCCAACAAGGGCAACACATATCGCTTAAGACTTAGATATCCAACAGGGACATGATGTTGAATACAGGCTCTTACTTCCAGTCTTGCTGTTGTCCTTAGGATGGTTAGTGTGGCTTTGTTGTAACAACAAATTTTCCAGTCTAATGTCATCTTTGTTGAATGCTGTAGTGCAGAGGAGGAGAAGGAGTCCTCATCCAGTGAAGAAGACGATGATGACCGACGACGGCTGAATGATGACCTGTTGGGGAAAGTTGCCTTCGTTCAGACTGGGCTAGACAGAGCATTCTGGTATCATGCCCTGGTGAGGACAATCAGACTTTAAGGGCTTAAAGAAAGAGCTATATTATATAAAGTACACATTTGGTAGACTGAAGAGATCATTATGCAAATTTAAAGCTGCAATAAAGGAATTGTATTTGCATCATGAGATTTTTACATTAATAGAGTTTTGAAACAACCACAAAATGTCCAGTAACTGCTTTTTCCGTTTCTGACATTGTGATGTAAACAGAACAAGATGTGACTTGAGGCGATGTAGTTTATATCAAGATTTAAAGTTTTTTTTACATCACATGCTGTGTAAATCTTGCCAAAAACTCATTTTTTTCCCTGCTCCTGCGTTTTGTTTTGCCCCCATCCCTCAGCTGATCCTCCTTTACTGCTCCCCTCTGCATTAGACAGAGCTCTGACATGAGTATTACTTGGTGTGTATGAAGAAGGCATGAGGATCAAACTTCAGTGTGTTTAAATATATTTAGAGATGTATGATAAAAAATAGTGTTGAAAAAAATTGATACCCTATGAAATCCTTTATCGTATAAATGGAATGTGATTTTTTTTTTTTGTCTATATTGGCCAGCCCGAGTTTGAACACCTGTCCACTTGCCCACCAAGCTCAGCCTCAGCTGACTAAGTAAAGTTTTCAGATTTTTTGGCGTCTTAAATGTGCTTGTGAAGTTTTAAAATGGAGCCACACCCCTACTGCGTGCATTGGTTAAGTCTTACTTTACTGTTGGATATGTATAGCGTGTTTGCCAATAGATTTTACTTTTGTCTCTTAACTGACCTAATGGTTGATGGTCAGCAGCTACTATTTAGCATTTATGTCGTGTTCAGATGTATGAGGCTTCAGTAACACCATTTTTATTAATTAGTTTTAAATGCATTTGAAGACATTTGTTCTCTATGCACTTTAAAAAGTAATTTAAGTATTTTTAGTAGTAGTATATTTTACTACTACTATAATGTCTGTAAGCTTTACAGTTTTCCAAGACTTAAACCACTCTAGACATGTAAAGTGTTGTAATGTTAAAATAAATACTTAAACAATAGTTGTGCTGTCCAAAAAGACCACAAATTTTCTTTCTATTGTTAGTGCGCAAATGCTGTAGGAATAATACAGAATAAAAATAAAAATAAAAATAATAAACAATAAAACAACAAATTGGAAACACCATGTCAATGATTGGATCTTTTGCCACACACTTGTGGATCACACAGCTTTATTAATGATTGGCTGTAATTTTAGTGTATCTTTATCTTGACTGAGAGTTTGTTCAACAGTAAGAGCAAATGACCGATTAAAAAAATCATGTTATAGGCTGTTTACATAATAAGCCTTTTTTTAGTTAACACACTCTTAAACAGTTTGTGACTCATTTCTCCACCATTTCTTCTGTCTTGCAGCCCTTAAGTGGTAGTTTACTGAGACCTACCCATTCATGAAACCGTGAAACCTGTACAACTAGGATTTTGTGGTTGTTGGGGTTTTTTTTGTTTGTTTTGTTTGGTTTTTTTTTTCCCAAATGAGAAAACAGAAAACTTGATTGTAAAAATAAATAAATCTAAAAAATTGTAGTACTCATGCAGGTGGACTGTGGCATCAGTCTAACTGGGATTTTTTTTCCCCACTCATTCCTCAACCCCTTTTCATTTCATTACTGTAAACCCCCTGTAAGACAGAATGTGTTAAAGGGGCTCCAATAGCTGTGCCTTAAGTTGGATATGAGTTAGGTCAGCAGAGAAACCTGTGCTTTGTGATGTGTTGTTGTCTGTAAACTCCCAAGTAATTAATTTTGCGTTTAACTTTAAAGTGATGACTTGGGATAAGAGTGTATGGGATAAGAAGTTCTCAGTTTAAGTGTGCACACATGTAATTACTGAAATGATGTCTGTGAAATATTGAATGTTCTTTTGTTCTGTCCTAAGGTGGTATCTCCCAGCTGCAATGATGACATAACTGTCAAAAAGGACCAATGCTTTGTGAGATCGTTTGTTGATTCCAAATTGTAAGTTAAACTCCGAAATACATTGTTTTGCTGTGTGTTTGTTTGCAAGCCTACAGTATTGTTTTTCTAATTATGACTGTTCTTTCTTGTACAGTTATACTGTGTCTCGAAGTGAAGTCTCTCAAATGAGTGCAGACCCCTCCAAATCAGAACATTCTAATAAGAAAGGTATACACACATATTCTGCAGTTATGACTCCATTCTGACTGTTCCATTGCCCAAATCTCACTGTAGTGTGCGTGTGCGTGTGCGTGTGCGTGTGCGTGTGCGTGTGCGTGTGTGTGGGTGTGGGTTTGCTTTTTTTGTTTGTTTGTGCAGGATTTCAAGAAGCGGTGCACTTTCTTCAAACCACACAAGTCCCTGATGGCTGGAAGATGGATATGAGTGAGATTTTGGAATCCTCTAGCAGTGATGGTGAAGACAAGGAAAGTGAGGAAGAGGAGAAGGAACCAGAGCCAGAAGAGGTAAGATGCAGTCTGTCACCAGAGTCCTCATTCGATTAAAAGGACCACATTTTGTTGATCTTGATGATGGTGATTTAACTCTCATGTTCAGTATTAAATACCAAGTTGCATGATCTCCTTGAAGTGGGGGTTTGCCCCAGTCTGGGACTGCCTGTTTTTAGCAGTGAGTAAATACTGCAGTTGTGCTGAATCTGTATTTATGTTGATTTGTAAGGACATTCCTTGTGACCTCTTGTGGTCTAAAGCACCTTGAGTGAGGCCAGTGAATGGCCCCAGCATGTGGGAAACCCCCCAGTCTCAGGACAACAATGTCTCATTCTTCCTGCTCCTAGCACTCGGACAAATGGCCATTTGCTTGGTTTCCGACACTGCTCCCATGGCAACCTCTACTTCCTATGGTTGAGAAAGAGCTGTGCGGATTGGCTGAGGGCCAGTGGAGGTGTGCCAGCTTAGTTTGTGGGCAGGTCTGAATCTCAGGGCTGCAGCTCCTTACAAGAGCTGCTCTCTCCCAGTGTTTGAGCCTAGGAACTACACAACAATAAGCCTGGCAATGATTTTAGCAGCAGTGTTTTTAAAGAGGCAGTCTTGACAGCTGGTTTCAGTTTCTGTTCCTATGAATGGTGCTGATGAGCTCCTGCTTAATGCTCTTCTACTTGAGTCATGTGTTTCCGGTCAATCTACAGTGTCTGAAACCTGGAAGTTCCATTTTTTTTAATCAAAAGCAAGTTTATAGTTTTATTTAACTGCATATCCTGTAATAAAGTACTGAAATATTTATTGAACGTTTTGTAGTATTTGTTTTTGATCCATCGAACTCTGCATTTAACTGAAGTGTAACTAGCTATTATTCCAGCTAGTGCAACAGAAATTTCTATTTTAAACTTTTGCTTTAAATTGATATCTGATATCTCAAATTGATATCTGAAGAGTCATTCCAAATCCAGCACCTGTGTGTATGCGTGTGTATAAACTCTGGCCTTTTTTGTGTGTTTGGTAAAAAGAAACAAGCATGGGTTAAACATGATGATAGCAGAGAATGGTTTCGCTTACTTGACTGACATCACGTGAAGTAACATCTCTCTTGGCTGTCTGATTTAACTCAGTGTTACTTGGTACTATTAGGTAGTATTAATGCAAAGATCTAGAAGGCCTTAATTAAGTACATATTGTTGTTTTATAATGACCTGTAGGACAAATCCTACATTGCAATATTTTTTGGCCCTGCGATATGAATTGCAATCATTCTATTAACAAGGTCCTCTGTGTGTAGAAATTGGAGCAATCCTGTGATGTGACTATTGTGTATTCATACATTTGCAATGACTATGGTTAAGCAATATATTGTGCAGCCCTAATATACAGAAAGTTAATTGAGAAATCAGAATAATTCAGTGTGTTTGGTTTAGTCCCATTTATGATCTTATTTTCTTCTTTGAGATGGTTGAGCTCTTTTTAAGGAACTGTACATAACTGTTTGATTTCTTGCTTCATTTCGATTTAGTTTATCTTTATGGAAATAATCACATTTTCTTCATTTTGCTCCACTGCAGTTAATTTGGCCATAGTCAGCAGCATATGTCCTTATTTGTTAAGCATTAGCTTATACCTTTCCTTCTGTTGCCTTCTTTTCTTCTAGCCTGATGATGAACCAGACCCTGAAGAGAGGGACCATTTCCTACAGCAGCTTTATAAGTTCATGGAGGACAGAGGTATGATGCAGTACAGACAGCCACCGAGACTTTACATTCAAATAACTATTGTCTGTCTCTCATATTCCATTTGCATCTTTAGATGATTCCAGTTCAGCCAGCTATCTTTTGAACAGATTGGTCTTTGAATAAATTATTTTCCGCATCCTTGTGAGTTATTGTCTGTAGTCAGTAGTTTAAGATATACTACCTTTACTGTTGTGTATTTGTGAGAAGCCTTGTGTGATGAGCACTGCAGAAAATTAACTTTACAGCAGAACTAATGTGAACTCCCTTTTTGTCTCCAGGGACACCAATTAACAAACCCCCTGTGCTGGGCTACAAGGACCTGAACCTCTTCAAGCTCTTCAGGCTGGTTTACCAGCATGGGGGCTGTGATAATGTAAGCGTCCTATGCATCCTTATTTTATTCACTTGACATTTTAGATCTAGGTGCATTTGTGTTGGAACTCTGAGAGAGGGACCTCTGAGTGTGTGTGTGTAATGCTAGGATGTGATGATCACTGAGAATGGTTTCGCTTAATTGGCTGATGTTGACTGATGTCTCATTTCTCTTGGCTATCTGATCCACCCTTGATGCACTGACCACTGTACTCTAGGATCTCATTGATGCTCAGAAATATTTTATATGTGGTGTAATATGAAAACACTTCTGTTTCAGATTGAGAGTGGTTCTATATGGAAACAAGTCTATATGGATCTGGGAATTCCTGTCCTAAATTCAGCTGCCTCTTATAATGTGAAGACAGCTTACAGAAAGTAAGTACTTCTATTCAGTTCACAGCGTATGCAGTGCGCTTACTTGCACGGCACAGCTGCAGTATCCAAGACTTTAAAGTGTGCCTGTGACATGCAGAGCATGGCATCTATTCTTACTTCATCTACCTTCATCAGGGATCTTGAGCCACAGCTCTCCAATTACCTGACTTATGTTTTTAATCTGTACTTCACTTTCTCAAATGGCATGTATCAACCTTTTTAGGCCATCCTGCTCTCTATTGTCCCTCATTGTCACTAACTCAAAAGGAACTGGTCAAACGTGCATAATTAGTTAAAACATATTAGAATCATTTGCAATCAATTTTTTCCCCGGAGATGCTTTGTTTGCTGCTGATGTCTTTAGTTGCTGCTTGTTTCTGAGTATTTTCTGCGGAAGTGAAAAGAATGTTGAGTTGAAGTTTCATAAAGGACTGTTCTAAATTGAATATGAGAAGGGAGTACAGTTTTATGCACTTCATAATTCATCATGCTGCTTCTATAAACAGTCATATGAAAAGTCATATCAAACGTGACCTCATTATGTTTGACAGATGACGTGATGCTTCAGATCTTTCAGTACTTCATTTCCTTCTCAATACTACGATAAATTTTGTTTTAATATTTCCACTGAGTAGAACTGGGCTTAATGAAAATGTTTTAGCAGTCTATACTGACCATCTTATTCCTGATTATTAGTAGTTTTGAAGTAAAATCTGTATTTTAAATTTGTGGCCTTGCCTGATATTGTAGACTTGGAAAGTGATTCTGCCTACCTCTGACCTCACTAAATGTTGTGCTTTTTTTCCCCCTTTACCAAGAACATCTAGCTTTTTAGTTGTCTTCTGTATTTCTTGTCGTTGAGCTTGCTGCTATGTTCCTGCTTTTTAAAAATATATTTTGTCACTCTTTTTTTTTTTTTTTTTTTTTTTTTTAAAGATTAAGTCCATTACTTGCATCAACAGCTATTTTCAAGTGCATATTGAGATTTTTACATGAACAACTACTGAATTAATTTTCAATTGGTCCATAATTTACCTCAAAATAAGTGGTTCTGTGGCCAGGTGTGGCCTGTTGCCTCATTTGTTAACTGTCCAGTTAGTTTTGAACCTGTTAAAAAGTGGTCAGAGTGTTGGGGAGTCTGTAAGAACATTGATAGAATATTGTTAAACCCCTTGAATTAAAGCTGAAAATCTACACTTCAGTCATAATTGTTTAGCAGTCCACTTCTTTAAATGTCATACACCTTGAAATAGCTCTGAATTAACAGCATAATTGTACAATTTCTTCAGATATCTGTATGGCTTTGAAGAGTATTGCCGGTCAGCGAAGATCCAGTTTAGGACGGTGCACCATAACGAACCCCGTCCAGTCATCAAGCCAGAAATGAAGAGTGAAAAGGAGGATGAAAATGAAGAAAAAGGAGATCAGTCTCCACAGAAAAAACCTGAGCTTGAACAAGACAAAGACAAAGCTGAAGGAGACGATTCTGATGCAGATGATGAGAAAAGCCACAAAGATATTTGCTCTCCGAGGGTGAGTGATTGCTGTGGATTGAAGTAGGAAAAGGGAGACAGGCCAGGTTTCATTTAAGTCGTGCATGTTTCACACCTCATTGCATGGTTTGTTAGGGGTAACCACATGATGATACCAGAGAATGGTTTCGCTTTCATGACCTGATGTCATGTGATGTCACATTTCTCTTGGCTATCTGACCATCCCCTGTTGTATTAACACAAAACACCAGTTGAAGCACACTGATTAACATTTTATTTAATGTAATCAATTCTGTTGTAAGTAGTATTGGAAATAAGTGCAAAACACTGGTACCTCAAGAACATGGACATCTTTTAAGTTTGGGTACATTCATTTTAAATTGCCACACCTGTGAAATTACTGAAAATGTAGCAAAAACTTAATCTGGGGTGGGGACAAGGTGGGTATCGGTGGGGACAAGGAGCCCCCGTGCTAGCAATTTTAGACGAAGGCCTCGGATTCTAACCTAATTGATGTTGCTCTTTTAAATAATTTTACTCATACGAAACATGTTTTAATCCTTATTTTACAAATTGCTAAAACATCTTCAGGTTTGACATATTGTGAAGTAAAGTTATAACAATAAAGATAATCTTGCCCAACATTATCTTCACAGAGAACCTAATGCCATTTACATCTCCAGTAGAATAATCTAATGTCTGATATTTCAGTGCATTCCATTACAGTGTATCTGAAATGTCATAGCCACTGTGTAGTGGCAAGTTATTCTCTCCATTAAATGATTTAATAATCCTTTAATTTTGTGCCATTCACTTGTCAGGGTCGGCGGCGTGCAGTAAACCCTTCGAAATCGGAAGTGAAGGAGACTGTGAAACAGGAGAAGGTGAAGGAAGAAAAGAAGAAGGAAGAGATACGAGGAGGAGAAGGCAGTGGAGAGGAGGAGAAGGAAAAGCTTGAGGCTGATAATCCAGGGAAGAGGCGCAGCCGCCGCCATGAAGAGTCTGACAAAGACTCTGAGGAGGAGGATCAGGAGGAAGATGATGAGGAGGATGATGCTGAACGATCTAGGCTCAGAGAAAGGTAGATTATTTGTTGGCCAGAATAAGCACAAGGGTCAAATGATCTTTTTAAATAGATGATTACAAATTTAGATTTAACTCTTGGGAAAAACATTAGAATAATCTTTCACGTGGTGAGAAGTTATCTTAATATTAGGTTGTAAGTCTGGAATTGCTGGCATTATGGCCATAAGCAGGAGCAAACATGATGATGCCAGAGAATGGTTTCGCTTCTTTGACTGATGTCATGTGATGTCATATTTCTCTTGGCTGTCTGATTAGCCTCTGCAATTCTTTTTCTTAGGAACTAGCCCTGCAACTTATTCTGCATTTTGCTGACGTCTGTAATATGAAAATGATCAATTGAAATTGAGCTAGCATGCATGATTTTCTAATAGGTCTAAATACACTAGCTGTATTCATTCAATCATTAATCACTGATTTATTTCCTGGTCTGAAGTGATGTAAATGTAAAAGAAATCCATCAATAGGTCCTGTTTGAAAATGATTATTGGATTACTGCTTCACAGAGAGGAGAGGGGGGAGGATGATGGGTGTGAAGACTCTGAGCACTCTCTCGCTGGCACAAAAGTCAGGGTCAAATATGGCAAGGGGAAAACGCAAAAAATCTACGAAGCCAATATCAAGAACACAGAGACTGATGATGGCGAAGTCCTTTATCTGGTCCATTACTATGGATGGAATGTGAGGTGAGTCTGATGGCATAACTGTCTTTAAAGGATTTGTGTGGCAAAGTGGCTTATTATTGTCTTGCTTATTTGGCATTCTCACTTTGGCTCTTCATTTGTTACCTTCTTGAAATTGCTGATGTTGGGTAATCATTGTGGCTCATGCAGTAATGTTGTGGTACTTTGTCTGGATCTTCCTTTGTGTTATATTTTGGGAACCGTTTCTATATGTATCTGTACTACATCTATATGGACCCCTGGCTGTAGGTACCCAGCGGTTTACATACCTTGTTGTTTTAGAGACACTCCAACTTTAACTTCTGGCCATCGGTTTGGGTCTTTTAAAAATTGCTCAGGTCTTGACACCTTAGCGTCTGACAGTAACTGAACCACTGATTCCAGGAGTGAACACACCTCCTATATAACCTTAACTTTGTCTTAATATTTTGGCTTATTGATGCAGAGATACAATTCATTTAGTAATCTTTTTCTGTAACAGATATGATGAGTGGGTAAAAGCAGATCGAATTATATGGCCTGTTGATAAAGGAGGGACGAAGAAAAAGCAGAAAAAGAAAGTAAAGGTAATGTGATTTTAAATTAATAGGGCTTCAATTGATGTCTTTTATCAGAAAAACTTTTCTTCCCCAAGGCATGTCTGATAACTGCCCTGCCATTCCAACAGAATAAAGATGACGGAGAAAAGGAGAAAGAGGAGGACAAGCAAACCAAAACAGTTGTGAAACGTGGTCGACCTCCATTAAAGTCCACCCCTCCTAGCACTTCCCGTAGCGTATCCAAAACCCCCAGCAGTGAGGGACGGTCGTGCAACAAAAACTCCCGTCCCTCAGACCCCACTGCTCTGCCCAATGGAGAGGGTAAGACTTCATGCTACCTCTCATTCAGATTAATTGCTTTTCTCAGGTGTTCCATGTGTTCAATTTCTTGCCCATTGCATGTTTGCAGGGACCCCTCGCCGCCACACAAGGAGAAGTTCTGGGATGTACGATTCTGATAGGGCATCCAATGGTATGTGATTGAACCTTAATTTGGGCACATTAACCCCTCATGTAATTATTACTATTATATGTATTGAACTATCAAAATCTTTGATTTGATTGAACTTTATTTTCAGACTCTGGGAATTCGTCAGAGGACAGTGATTGTGAGGACTCTCCTGAGAAGAAACCTGAATGGACAGAGACAACTGACCCTGCCACAGCCCGTAAGCAAGAGGAGGAAGAGGAGAGGGAAGAGGAGAAAGAAAGGATGGAGGCTGCCCAAGCTATACCACAATGTCCTAGCAGTCCTCCGGAGAAACTTGTACCCCAGCAAAAATGTGAGGTGGAGAAGCCTGAGGAGGAACTGGCCCTGTCGCCAGAGTCTGACGACAAATCTCCCAAATCAAGAGGTAAAAGGGGTCGCCCGAGGGAACCTGAGCCTGAGACGCCCATACTGCTGCCTGCCACTCCCAATCACACTGAGCCTGAGGCACCCTGCACTCTTCCGCGCCAAACTAAGAAGTCTCAGGAGACTATGTACAGCAGTCCTGCAGAGCGAGAGCCAGAAAAGGCAGATTCAGACACAGATTCTGCTACTGAAGATGTTGGCCCTCCAGAGAGAACCTGCATCGCTAAGCGCAAAGCCACTGAGCAACGGACACCTGACAAGAAAGTTCGTCTTGACCGGAAAGAGGAACCTAAGACTTTGTCACCACCAAAGACTCTGTCACCAGAGAAGAGATTAGACACAGGTAAATGTACAGAGTCTGTAGAGGAGGTACAAGAACCGCTTGCTACAGTCGCTGCAGTAGCAGCAGCAGCAGCAGCAGCAGCAGCTACTGCAGTAGTAGAAGCTCCTACTGAAGAACCAGAGGTCAAAACAGAAATGCCCTCTCTTACCAGAGAAGTTCAGGTAAGAGTGGAACCGCTTCCAGGTTTGTGCACGATAGAGGACACTTCAGGGGTCACGGATGAGGAATTAATGCCCCAGATTGGCCCAGAGGCACTTGTATGTCATGAGGTGGATCTGGATGACCCTGACGAGAAGGAGAAACCATCAGGAGAAGAGTTACTGGTGATTAGAGAAGAGAAAACACCTGCACCTTCTGCAGCTCCGACGCAAGTCTTACAACCTCTGCAGCCCCTGCAGCCTGTCTCCCACCTCCCTCACAGCCTAGGAGGAGTGCCTCAGCTCAGCTCACCATCCTCTACACCCAGCCCAGATGAGTCCCACAGTATCAAGAGCGAGAGTGATGCCACTATTGAGGTGGACAGCGTAGCTGAGTCGCAGGAGGGGCTTGGGGAGAATGGATCCCCACATGGCTTTGATGCAAGTGCCAGCTCTAGCAACTCCAGTATCAGTATTCAGGAGCGGGACAGCAAGGACAGAGGTTTGTCTGAGCTCTCTGCACATCAGTTTCCTCATGTTTATGTTTTCAGGTCTTCTACAGTAAGCCTTTAATCATTTTAATTACATTTAACAAACTTTGCTTTTTTCTGCAGGTCAGAAAAGGTTGCTAGACTGCAACATGACCTCACCTGCCAAGAAGCAGAAACGCAACCAGAAACGGCTGAGTGCTGCCTCCACTGCAGAAAAGAATGGTGCAGGTGAGTATGCTGTTTTAAGGTTGTGTGCACATATGCATTCTGATGCATTTAATATTTTCTGGATTTTAAAACGTTCAAAAGGAACCTGCAGCAGATTCTAGGTATACTGGCTGACTACACTGAATTCTCTGGAAAAGTGTGTCCTTTTAAGCCATTGCAAAACCCTACAGCTGGATAACTCCAAACATTTTAAGATACAAGTTTATGTTAAAGTGTGTGTGTGTTCATGGGTGTTAAGTGTGTTTGCTCTTTAAGCTGCACAGTATATTTTGTTTTAGCAGTGTGCATGTCTGCAATGGCCATTTCACAGGATGTGCAATGTCTTGTTCAATATAAAATGTACATTTTTTGCTGGTTGATATGAAACGAGTATTCAGACTGTTCTGATTTTCATGACTGCTCTGGCAAAGGCAGTTTCTGTCTGCCCAATTTAATGTACTTTACTTCAGTATGGGAAACGGTGTGCTTTATTAATATCATGTCTTGAATCATTTGACACTTTGATTTCTGATTAAATCTGTAGGTCCCTTATTTTATTTATGCAAATTCCATTTCCCGTTTTTTAATAATTATTATTTTTTTTGTCTTATCCTGTTTTACATTTTGTTTTTTTTGTTTTTTATTTTATTTTCTTAGAGGAAACATGCATCAAATGGGTCATTGTATAAATTATAGGGATGTATCTTAATATTGCAAAGCAATAAACTCATGCGATGTCAGTTTTTTTCCCAATATTGTGCAACCCTAGTGTTAAGTGTGTTTCTATACAGTAGTTCTTAGCAGATTGCTTGTTTTGGATCTCAATCTTTATGCAATCCTGCTGACCTGTACCTTCCTGCATCTGCTTTCAGGTCACAGTAGTGATAGTGAAGACTTGCCAGCCATGGACACCTCCAATAAGCTGACTACAGTAAAACACTCCAGCCTGGCCAAACCCCAGAAGCTCTCTCGCGCTCCTGGATTTGCATCTCCCAGCAGCAAAGACACAGAGAAAGACAAGCACAAAGACAAGCACGCCTTCTCCTCTGCACGAGCATACAAGTGGACATTCCAGCTGAGTAAGTTTCACTGCACCCTTTCAGATCTTAGTGCTCCAAGTCACAAGTTTGTTTTGTGTTCAATTGAGTTTTGTTTTTTTGTTATGCTCCCACACAACAGTGTTTGCATTGTCTAATAGATGTCCAATGACTCCTTACTAGTCACTGTTTGATTTTACAGATGAGCTGGATAACATGTCAAGTGCGGAGAGAATTGCATTCCTACAAGATAAACTGCAGGAGATCAGGAAATACTACATGTCATTAAAATCTGAGGTGGCCTCTATTGACAGGAGACGAAAAAGATTAAAAAAGAAGGAGAGGGAAGGTAAGACTGGAGAGTTCATACAGAGCTAATTTGATGTGTTCTGCTATATGATCATTTAACTGATTGTTTTCTTTCTGCCTCACAGTGTCCCACACAACAGCCTCAACGTCATCTGGCTCATCAGACACAGGCATGAGTCCTTCCTCAGCCTCCCCTACCCAGAACACTGTGGCTGTCGAGTGCAGGTGATAGATACCACGCCTCTCCCCACCTCACCCTGCCCACCTCTGCCTTCTCAGCATTCTGCTGCCTCCATGGAGATGTGCACACTGCTGAGCCAGAGCAAGCAGCCAATAGCACTCAACTGCCTCGCCTCCTTCTCCATACTTCAGTCTCCTGATCCCACCTTGTGGCCACTCCCCCTCCTGCACTTTGTACACTTATCCTGCCTCTCTCTCCCTCTTGCTGCCACTTTCATCTTCAGAAAACAGACTCCAAGTGAGGGTTGAATGTAATTTAATAAATATAAATATATATACAATCTAACAAACATCCATCCACAGACAATGGCACTTTTCTCTACTTTCTCAAAAAGTCTCAAACAGAAACCTCCTCCTACGGCCTGTATATTATGGGCTGGTTTGGATGCAGTAATCAATCAATCACTCACTCATTCTTCTATAACATGGTAAAATATCCCAGAGTAAAGTCCCTGTATAGGTATGGTCACTTAACCAGCTGGACATGGTTAGCAAAAAAAAAGGTCAATTTTGTGCGCTTGATCCATCTGAACTGCCAAAGTACATGTGTTACAGCAGAGTGCCCTATTTTGGAAAAGTGGGACAAAGTCAATTGCAAAAGGGAATGTAGTTTACTGAAAACTGCAGCTGGTGTCTTCCACTCTTTGTAGTGTGTGAGCACAGATAATTATGCAAAACTATTTTTGTTGTCTTTTTAAGCTAAAAAAAAAACATGAAAAATGTTTACAGTGGGAAAACAGGACAAAAAAATGTTTTCAGTGGACTAATTTCCTTTGCAGTTGAATTTTGTCTTTTTATATGTAATTGCAGAGTTTTTATTTTAGTATGGAAAATTTCAAAAGGTATATATCACAGCCGTGAAATTATTTAATGAAATATTTCTAGGTCTGAAATTTTGTGTAAAAATAAAGGTATTATCTTGCAACTTGTTAAGTATATTTATTCAGTCAGTGGACAGCATTTTTGTATTTTTTACAAGATGAAAACAATCTTCCCACATTCATTTGGTCCATGGGAGATAGGTTAATGAAAGAATGTTGTGGGTTTATCTAGCAAGTATAGACTGTGAAGTCACAATTGGGTAACTACTGTGCAGTAAATTGTTCCACTCCTATTCTCTTTCCCCTTTTTACCATTTGGGCCCAATGCTCTCAATGTATCTTGAGACCTTTATGGAACACCATAACCTGCCCTGCCTCTGTTCACAGACTTCCTGGTACTTGTATTGTTAATTTAAACATTTTATTTTTATGTTTCAGCATTGAGTTCTCAACAATGAAATAAAAGTTGCTTAATGGACATGTCTGTTTAGCCCAGGGGTTTCTTACTGTGTTTCTTTTGTATATAGATCTTCCAAAACCATGTATTTGAAAAATACATTTTACACAAACTGTAAATGATTTATATTATTTTTAAACAATACAACTTTGTATATTAAATTCTTTTTTTCTATGTCAGGTTGGTAGAAGCATTACCACATCTTTACTGTATATAATCAACCACTGGTCATCAACAGGAGCCTAAACTAAGCCCTCTAGGAAAGTAAAAACCCACTTATATGTTGAACATTTTATGCTGTAGGTGATTTGACGATTGAAAATAACAAACTTGCTTCCCTGTAAGGTTTATTCACAGATTCCTGGATGAAGGAATGAAGGTGTTAGGTTCCTGAACAAAGCCATTGTATCTTTTGTGTAAAATAAGAGTTCTTGTTTCTAATAAAGTTTTGAAATATTCTTGTGCATCCCTTTTTATTTGAAGTTAAAAAGCTTTGGTTTCAGTAAGTGGTTCTCCAGCATATTTAATTTAACTTTAACCTAAATTGTATCAAAATCCACAATGACACACTTATACTACTGTAATCTGAGTGCATACAATACCACTTCAACTCAGGGAATTAGAATATTGTGAAAATGGATTTTGTTTTAATTTTCATAATTTAATTAAACTAATTCATTTCATGTTTCCACTTTGTTCAGTATGACTTATAGGTAATGAAAATCAGAAACCCACTTTCTAAAATCAATATATTTTATTGATTTTTGAATTTTCTTTCCAGTTGGGAGTAAATTGCGATTCTAACAGCTGTCGATACTTCAGCTCACTCAACCACAATCCTGAGGAAGAAGGCTGACTTGACAGTTGTCTAGAAGATGATCAACACCCTCCACAAACAGGGTAAACAAGCTCATTGCTGGCTGGTCTCAGCGAGCTGTGTGAAAGCATATTAACAGGAAATGGACTAAACAGGAGGGAAATGTGGGAAAAGGTGCACAAGCAACAGAGACCACAGTCTTCAAATGATTGTATAGAAATATTGATTGATATTGGAAAGGAGCTACAACAGAAGCATTCCTAATATCAAGCCCCTCCTGAGCCTCAACTCAACCTCTGGAGGAAGAATGGAGAGATGGAATCCAAAGTGTCTGAAGTCCAGTGTAAACTTTCCAGACAGATTTTAGAGCATTTCATTTTTTTAATCTGCTGATTTTCCTTTTCCAGCACCTGCTCGGTGCCCACATTTTACATATAATGAATATATGACTGCAACTAAATTATGAACAAAATGAACCTTTCATGGTATTTTAATTCTCTGAGATGCACTTGTAGAGTAGGTACGACTTGTGATACATACAGTGTATAGTCTGAAGTTAGCAGTGCAGTGGGCAAAGATGTAAACAGTGGTTGTCTATGCATTCTCAATTTGTACTTTAAATGTACTTGACACATTTACAGACCCAACGCATTGTAGTCACAGTTCCCTCAGTCACAACAGCTGAAACATGGCAGTCTGTGCAGCTGTTGTTTTATTGTTTGGGGGATTTTGAACTTGGTTAGGCAATACTACCAATGCCAAACACACATGTAGCTCAAATTACACTGCATATACCATTAGTCCCAATCCAGCCTATTGATTTAAGGCTGAAGTGAATTGAATCAGATTTATTGCCTAAATGCGACACAGATCAGATTTTTTTCAGGGTTGTGTGGACATCCATTCCAATCTTTTCAAATCGCATTTGAGTAACTTTCATGTGTGGTCCTACACGGGTACACATTCACTTTGTAGGGATGCAACTACAAAGATCAGATCAGATCAGAGATCAGATTGTATCTCATCTTTTTGTTTGCATGCATGTGCAAATGTGATTGTTGTTGGTGGTGATAAAGAGGTATGAATGTATGCACGCATACCATTTCACAGAGTTGCTCACAATCCATACAGATACAGGAGACTTACAATTATGAATGTGAATTATCGAATTGAGTAGCATATCAATATATCCAATCATATATCCAACAGACTCACTGAATGACATTACTGCTCTTCTCTTCAAATCTCTCTGCACAGACAATATTCAGATCATCCATTCATATCTTTGCACAGAGGCTTGTAATGTGAATGTAGCCAAAGATACAAACCTCATTTTTCACAGGTTATTTCCAGGGACAAAAAGTACAAAATATGAAAATATCAACTTACTTGTTTTATTTATATTAGATGCAATGATTTACATTTAAAAACAAACAAAACAACATGATCTTCACATGCTGCCCAAGCCAGTTTCCTGGAGAATCTCAGGAAACAAGCATCCTACCAGTGCTGAGGAACTGAACCTAACCATGAACCTTCCCATGGTCCACAGCCTTTTTGTTCCAATATGGAGATTCACCCTCCTAGTAGGCACGGTGAGAACGACAGCCTTAGGATACCAGAGTCCATACAACAGCAGTGCACTATCGCGGCTGGCCTAGTAAACCAGCTTTGGCTGCCAGAGCCTCGTTCTGTTGGATATGATACTCCTGGAAGCGCATGGAGATCCGCTGGGTCATTTTCAGATACTTCTGTAGACAGCTCTCAGAACACGAGGTCTGAAAAGAACAAGATGAAGGAGTCAATTCTATTGTTCTCTTTGGGAGAGAGGCAAGAAAAATTGAGAAATTATGGCTTTGTTCAGACAGGCAACTCAAACTCAAAAGTCAGTTCTTGAAGGTCATCTGAGCCATTTTGACAAGGGTCAAATTGTGATGACTAGAGGGTGAGGGCATCTACAAAATAGGCAGATTTCTGGTATGCAGTGGGCCTAAGGCTCATTGAGGCAATCCATGAAGACCCCACCTCACAACTAACAGGACAGGATTAGCATACACTGCTAATGTCTTGTGGCAAATACCACAAGATAATTTCAGCGCTCGCTCTCTCTCTCTCACTCACTCACTCACTCACTCACTCACCATTCAGCCATCTTCTTAAAACCACTTAGTTGATATTGTGTAGATTTCTGATCTCTGAAGGCACAGACCTTCTGTTACGTCAGTCCACACAGGCTAACATTTGTTCCCTACACTCAAAACTGAGCCTTTGGAACCCATGACTGCATTGCCAGTTCAATGACTGTGCTCTTTGCCTGTATGGAAAATGTCACACCCATAGCGTTGCATTCATCACTAAACAGTCCTAGAGATCTGCCTTCCTGTAACCTTAATCCATTCAGTTATGGGTTCGGGAAGTCTTAGATGCAGGTTGGAAAGTGAATCTGCAGCAACATATCCAGAGTTAAAGCACCACTCAACATGTGCAGCATGAATGTTGCCTCGTGTCATACCTCTTCTGCCTTCACTTCTCTGGTGGTGAAATCTTTCACACAGTCCATGAAGCAGTTCTCTGTCAGTTTGTTGTAGGTGCCCAGAAATTCTTTGAACTGAGGAAAGACAAAAGAACACTGAGAATGTTTCACAGTGAGGTTGTGGGTGGAGGTTAGATCTATAGGGTTTGTGTACAGTACCTGTTTGATCTGATCTGATTCTGTGACCTGGGCAGCCATGGTTTAAAGAGTGGGTTCTGGAGATCAGAAGGGAAAGAGCTTTAACAGACAACCAAGCAGGAGACCTTACTGTCAGACAGAGAGCTGATGAGCTCACTCTTCATTCACCCTGCCTTTATTCGCGTACACAATCAGGAGACAGTTTTGATCAGTGACGGCTGCAGTGGGGTTCAGAAAAGCACCCCACCCATCCACCCACCCATCCTCCCTCCCTCCCTCCCTCATTTAGCATTAGCCAGTTAGCTTTGTTTATAGCTTAGTGGCTCATTTGGTCTGTAGCAGCTTCAGCAGCTCATAAACAAAGACATCCGCAGATAAATCCTCCCTTCTTCCACCGTCTGAGCAGAGAGACTAAGCGCTGCACAGTACGTTCCTGATCCTACCTCACATCCACTGCAAACAGCTCAGCCTGCAGCCTCTGAAGGACATGTGACGACGAGAGTTAGAACAGCGACATTTCACTGCAGCACTTTCGCGACAAAAACACAGATTTATTGATTTCAGTTCGATGATGATTTATAACCGTAAAAGACCGCACATAAAAGAGATCATCCCCGAATAAAGCCATGTGATCTTTTAACCCATAAAGTGACAAAACTCTAAACCAGTAACTGCGTCGAAAATAACATTTAGAATCACATGATAGATCAGACAAGTTTCAGCACGTTAGTGACGCTTCACAGGAGGACGATTTTTTACTATATATATATATATATATATATACTATATAAAATTTGGTCGTATAACAGATCAAATCTCACTGAATAAAGCAAAGAGGTCACAAAGTAATAATAATATCAATGTCTTACTTACAATAAATATCCAAAAGCATTATTTTAAGATATTGTATAAAACATATTCTGTGAAACCTGTCACTGTTCATGTCCCAGTGGGTAAAAAGATTTTTTTTCTCTTCTGATGTAATTTTATTACAAACGTAAACACAGAATTTGTGTCCTGCTCTAATACTCCCATAGAAAATAGTATGGCCTTTTTGTACCCTCATGTTTATTCATAGGCAAAAGTCTTAACAGGCTTCTATTAAATGAATATAAATCACTTCTCAATCCTCAAAAAAGTCTAACAAAAGGGGGGGGGATAGAGCATTATCTATCTATCTATCTATCTATCTATCTATCTATCTATCTATCTATCTATCTATCTATCTTTTATATTTATTAGGAAGCACACTCCCACACGAGTTCAGAGTGTACAGTAAGTGGGTACTCTTATTTTGAAGTCTGAACAGCGGGACGGTTTCCGGATTGATCTCAGTTCTCAACTTAGTTGTCAGTGACCGTTGTTATGGAAGCGGGGCTGTAGCGGGTTAGTGTGTGTTTACGTTCCGCCGCAGTTGGTCAGTGCCCGCGGTCAGTGCAGTGAACAAGGTGAACAGAGGTTTAGTATCAGCTCTGTAGGTTCCGGACACGGGCGGTGGTTTCACAGCTGCGGCGCCAAATTCAAACCCACTCCAACAATGTCCTGCGGTACGTGTTCAGTGACCTCCTGATTTTGCTGCTCTTAAAGTGAGACAGAGCTGTGTTTCTGTGAACTATGTGCTTAAATTACACCCTCAGACCCGCACTTTCAGTGAGGCAGTGTGAACTGCCTCTGAACTGCCTCTAATCCCGTAACACAGCCTGGCATTCTGTGAGCAGTCCGATTCTCTCGCTGGGCTGTTCACTAGAAATGGAGTCTGGCCTGTCTTTACTTCATAACACTGACTGGGATGATTCCACATCAAGTTCTGATGCAGCAGCTGTTTTAATTCGCTCAACCAAAGTTATTTTGGAGCAAAACACAAAGAAAGCTGAGGGTGGAGTAGAGGCTCCAAGCAGCAGCGTGAACATCTATGTCCAAAGACTGTCAGACTCAACCCATAGTTCTTGTTTGCTGGAAACATCAAGTCCTAGATTGATGGAGCAAGCACTTCCACCAGTCCTTCCTGCCAGTATGCCACCAGCTGTAATCAGAGGTAGCTCTGTTGATGTTTGATCAATTGGATGTAACTGGAAGACTCCTGTTGACTGTACGTGTAGTACTAATAGAAGCCGTCCCCTTCTTTTGTAGGATTTGAAGATCAAGGTCATATTGCACCAGGTTCCCCTGCAAGGAAAAGTCATGTAAGTACTTAATTTATAGCACCTTTTGTTGGGGTTATAAAACATGACATTAGGATTATTGCCTGGGATTCATTTATCCAACGTTGATCTGACTCTTTTCCAGGGTGCTAGAGCAGGTAAAGGCATGGAGAAAACATCTGGCACCCTTAAGAGGAGTCCAGAACAGAAAGGTGATTTTGACTGAGTCTGTGTAATGTGTTCATTGCCTTTTTTAAAGATTCTTTTAGCTTTAGTTGCCTCCTAATGTTTTAAAATTTCACAGAACAAGATGTTTACATTTCAAGATTCTCTGCCGATGGGAGGGGGGCAGTCGCAGCTGCCCTAAAACAGAGGTAAGGTTCGCACATTGTCAACTATACGTTTACTGGACTTATCTACTTCACTGGTACACCGCATTGGTTTGTGGTTACAGTATAGCTCATCCTTTTCAGGCACATTTTGTGTTTATCATCCTGCAGCCCTTCAATACTGATCATAGGCTGGGCAATATGGACGTAGAATCATATCCTGATATTTTAGCTGAATAATATGTGATTTGAAAAAATTGGACAGCCCATGAAATCACATGCCTTTTTTTACAAAATGTCATATTGAAATATCATCTTCATTTCTTCTTTATGCACACTAAGTTGTCTTCATGCAAGAGCTATGTCTTTTACCCCTCCATGATGTATGTGTGAGAATGCAAGTGGAGGCAGAGGGCAGCTGAGAGCAGGGTGTGAAGCAGAACATTTTTTTTTTCTTCACACACGATTGAAACAGAACATTATTTAAAGACTTGAGTTGATATAAACAATATTGCCTGAGCCCATATCATGCTCTGTTTATAATATCAATATAAATATCAATATTGCCCAGCCATAACTGATCAGTTTCAGACCAGAGATCAGTTGCTGGATATTTGTGATTGGAGGACATCTCTCCCTATTGTGATTATATCATGATTCAATTAGTCCATCCCTACCATTTATTACAGCACAGGTTCCTTGCTCTGATCTGAACTCTAGTCTAGTCTGCCCATATGGCCAACCTATAGAACAGTAGATATCTGCAGACAATTTAAAAACTGGAACTTCCACTGACGGCGAAAGCAGAGAATTGTAATGATCACAGGCTCTGCATGAATCTAGAGCTGAGTTAACAGGCCTTGAGCATTATACCTGATTTCTCTTGCATGCCATTAAAATACCACCTAGTTTCTCTTCCATAGACTGAATGTCCACTTCTGTTTGTGTGGTTAGTTTCCATAGAATAGTGCAGGTTCAATCAGTAAATGTGTGGACCAGTCATATCCTGATAATAGACAATAGGTAGCTACTGTTTAATTTAATTTTAATAAATAAGAATATTACAGGTTTATGCTCCTGGAGAGCTACCTTCATGTAGACTTTACATTCAACCCTAAACCACCCCACCTGAGTTAGTTTTGGGTTGGAGCTGAAACCTGCAGGAAGGTGTCTCTCCATGAGGGCTGGTGACCCCTGGGTCAGACCAATTAAATTAAATCACTTTGTAGAATAAAAGTATCTGGAAGCTCACAGGAATATTAAAGAAGGCTCACAAACTTTGGAAGTAGGTAAAAAAAGTGTATGAGAACAGGTGGGGCATATCTAGGTAACAATGGTCTGTTTATTATATTTAAAATGTTTTGTTTTTGTATATCGATTCCCTAAGATCCCACAGTGCACCACAGAGGCGGGAGGTGAAGGTGCAGTTTCTTGATGCAGGGGTGCCACTGAGAGCTGAACTCCAAGGTCCTGAGGTCCAGCCGAGTCCTGAATTTCCTGTTACTGCTGGAGATGCTGGAGCTGCTACAACTGTGGCAGCCATTACTGCTGCTGCCATTGCAGCCACTGCTCCAATTATTCAGGTACTGTTCAAGAACTTTATCAGATATTTGGCTGCATTTTACAAAAATCTAACTCTTTCATGTAAACTACAAATCACTGGATGAAGTGATTTTGAATGCAAAATGCTGTATTTGTTCTTGTCACAGACAAATACATTTGTCAGTCCTGCAGCATATGCATTCAAAGTTTATCAATCAAAGTTTATTTATATAGAGCTTTTTACAACAAGGAGTGTCACAAAGCGGCTTTACATAAATCCGGGTCCAAGCCTCAAATGAGCAGCCAGTGGTCAAACAGTGGAAAGAAAAAACTTCCTCAGGCTAGGAGGAAGAAACCTTGAGAGGAACCAAGGCTCAAGAGAGGAACCCATCCTCCTCTGGTCGATGCCGGAGAGCATAAACAAAGGAAATTATTTTTGATTGATAGGCTCAAAGCAACATGGAGGCTCGAATGGCTCAGGTGGCCGCTGAGCTTCATCGACTCCAGGAGAGTGAAGGCCGAGTTGACAGGGCACCTGAGAGCAGGGCAACCGGTGACGCAGACAGAGTGACCCAGCTGGAGGAGCAGCTGACCACACTGACCCAGCAGAGACTTCAGCATCTGGAGAGGATCCAAGGCCAGCAGCTTGAGCTCCAGGTACACAGATCTGTTCGCTGTGTGTCTTCCATGTACACTTCTTTTTCTTATGTCTGACAAGCTTGACTGTTCAATTTCCTGGCAACAGAATAAATCTTCCTGCAATGAAGTGTCATTTCCCTGAATTAGAAACCACTCTGTTCCTGCATGTGTGGTGCAGTTCACTCTGTTCTTGCTTCTCAGATCAGTTCACATTCTGTAATTTTTTACTTTGTTTCAGAATCGTCTCTTGGGCTCTGCTCTGGATGCTGTAACAGCAAGCACCATCCCACCCTCACAGTTCACACTGCGCCCAGGCTCAGTCAGGGGAATGGATGTTAGTGCATCTACCTCACAAACTCACAAATTTGCTGCGGATGATAGTTCAATAGGTATGTTAGAAGATTTTTATTACAAATCATTTAAATGTTTATTCTGGTAAATGTTTCTGGTAATGTTTACTCTGCTTCTGATAAATGTTTATGGCCTGTGTTTCACATGATTATATTAATTTTTATTCACTGAACTACCTGAAACCCAGGCTATTGTGCTCTGTTTTTTTCTTCTTTTCTTAATGCATTACATTTCTTAAATTTCTTTATAGGCTGTGGGTGTTAATATTTAAATACTTAAAAGCTGTTTGAACAGTTGACACTGTGGGCAATATGACAGTATTTTATCACATCATATTAAGAGTATCTGGATATTGGTGGTGCTTAAATAACATTGAGCATCTGAACATTTCCTTCTAAAGAGTGAAACCAGTTCTGTTTAATTGGATTAAGTGCTGCAAATATTGGATATAAAGCATTGAAGTATGCATGGGAGAGTATTTGAATAGCAACTTTTAAGGATCTGCATCTACTGATGTGTTTTATCTACGTCTCAAAATATCACAATAAATGTTGAAATGAAAATTTATTTAAATATTGTGATATATTTGACCACATTAAATATTAAATCCTACTAAATTATTATATCTTTCTGCTTTCTGTACTGTACTGTATTGATGCTGCTACTGGAACCTTAATTTCCCTGAAGGAATCCTCCCAAGGGATCAATAAAGTTCTATTCTATTCTATTCTATTCTATTCTATTCTATTCCCCACCCCTGTTTCATTTTCTTAAAATAAGACGGAAAAACTCTCCTCCTTTGGATAGAATTGGTAAAAGAAATGATTTGTCTTTCTAACAAATGGAAATTTGCAGAGAATTTAGCTTGACTGTTGCTTTGTTTGCTACCTGCATTGTCCAGTTGTCCAGGACCAAAGAAGGCAGATTCAAGCAGGAAGAGAAAAAAGTCCCCTGGAGACCCCTGCACCCCGTAAGGTCATCCCCAGACCCACCAACTGGAACTCTGCTGCCCAGGACAGCCAGCAGGGCAGCAGAAAGCCACACAAAGCCACCCACAAGAACCATGGTTGGTTACATTTCCTTAAACTCAGTTCAGAGTGAATATAGTAATAATGTTGAAGGTGAGCTATTGCAGCATGTACTTACATGGTGGAATCATGGTGTTGGGCAACTTCATTATGGTAAAACTTTATTCGTAAAACTAGGAAAGAAATCGGTTGGAAATTGTTTTATTTTAATGGTTGCTATAATTAGGTATTCAAGACTGTGCTTTTTCTAGTGAAATTGTGCTTGTGAATGTGTCAGGTTTGATTTCCTGTTCATTTGATAACTGTTGTTCACCTTTAAGCCACTTGATGGCAGTAGCATCATTTCCTAATTCAAGCCCATAATTCAGGGAAGGAAAACATGGAGGAGTGAAAATTTGGCTTTAACTTTTGATTGTATTGTGGATTTTTGGATATGCGAAAAGAAAAAAATAAGAGAAAAATGTACATTTTAATAACTCCAGCACTGTCTTGAAAGTGGGTGCAAAGACATGCTTACATTAAATTTCCATGTAAAATTGAAAAGCTGTGTTGTAGGATTTTTGCCTGATCTACCCGATGGTACCATAAACACGTCTATTATTCCTCTAATTGTATTTTTTACATTTAATTGTGCACACAGCTCTGATTCTACATGCTCATTTTGGCATTATTTATATTATGGGCATATTATTGCATGTATTTATGAACCATGCATGGGCAAAATATGGGCATTTCAGTTTCTGTATTGGAAGCATGCACACCCTGGTATTCTTCGTATTTCCCATGTCAGCTTTTGTATCCTGACAATAGAATAGCAAATCACATTTTTTAAATTCCATGGCAAATTGCTTACCTTACAAATGAACCCACCAGCATCTCCACAACCCCCCCCCAACCCCCCCAACCCCCCACCCCCTTATACGCCGCAACATTACAGAGCAGCTTGTTTAGATTGTGTGGCCTTCTCTTCTGTAGCTTAAACTAATTAAGGGTAAAACATTTGTGTTCAACAAGGGGTAGCTGCTGAGCACCTGTGTAAATACAGACAGTTGGTGCTGTTCATCTCAGCCATGCTGTTTTGCGTCATGTCAGGTTCTTTGGAAAGCCTCGAGTGGTTGCTCGAATAGCTCATGATGTGCTAATGCAGGTTGACATGAGTGTATGCTATCAGCTTCAAGAGGCTCTGGAGGACAAAGCCATAACAAACTCTCAGTACTGCTGCAGAACCTCAACATGCCTGTGTTGATAGTGCTTGCTAGGCTGGAGAACGTTTCATGGCAGCATCCAGGCAGATTTTGAAGTCAGTCTTCCTATCGCCCATCATTTCCTCTCTCTTCCTTTTCCTTCTGCACTTCTTTCCAGTATGAAGGTAATTACATTGCGAGCTTGCTTGGGGAGCAGAAGTCATTGGCTGCGTCTCCCACACACTTGTCTGTCTGAAGGCTGGAACAGTTTTCCCTCCTGAATCTAATCTGCTGCCTTCACTCTCCCACACTAACACAGGATTGCTTTCCCAGAAGCTGCTCTGCTTCTCTTCAGCCCTCCGTCACGGATGTGTGTATGGTGAGCAGAGAGGTAATTAGACACATTTCGGCGTGTCATGATTTTGTAGTGTTTTGATAACAAAAACATTGTTCTCTAAATAACATACAGTTCTTTAATCAAGATAATTGATATTTATGTTAATAGGAGCCCTGTAGGACCCCTACATTTAACTTATTTCAGCAAATTTCTGTTTTTGTGCTGATATTTTTGTCTAACATCACTATCAAGTGAAAACCTTGTGTTCTCAAAATGGCAGCTTTACAGTAAAAGCAAGAAACCTTAATTTTACATAGATTCTTCTTCTTTCGGCTGCTCCTTTTAGGGGTCGCCACAGCGGATCATCTGCCTCTATCTTGACCTATCCCCTGCCCCCTCTACTGTTACACCAACCATCTCCATGTCCACCTTCACTACATCCATAAACCTTCTCTGAGGTCTTCCTCTTCTCCTTCTGCCCAGCAGCTCCATCTCCAACATTCTTTGTCCAAAATATCCACTATTCCTCCTCAACACATGTCCAAACCATCTCAACCTGGCCTCTTTATTTTTATCTCCAAACTGCTCCAGCTTCACTGTGCGTCTGATCTGCTCATTTCTAATCCTGTCCGTCCTTGTCCCTCCCAACAAAAATGATCTCACCATCTTAATTTGAAATAGATGCAATGTAAAAATATTTCTATAGGTCAATTCATCACAAACACACGAGTTAATGAAAAGAACAGCTGCCAGATTCACATTCTGAGCGATATACACTACTCATAAACTCATAAAAATATCAGTGTCTCAGGAACTTGTAATGTAACCTTGAGCATCAATTACAGCTTGACAACAAAGTCTACTGCTGTTCACAAATCAACTTATTGTCTGCTGAGGCATGGCATCAAACTCTTCTTGAAGGGCAGTCCTCAGGTCATTGAGGTTCTGGGGTACAGATTATGAACCTCTACACGGCGACTCAGCCATCTGGAGAAAGTGCAGGCCACTCCATTCGAGGTAGCCCAGTCTCTAGCAGCTGTTCCCTAATGATGTGACCTCGATGAGCCGGAGCATTGTCGTCCATGAAGATGAAATTAGGCCTGTGTTGTTCGTGCATAGGCACAGTGACTGGATTAATGATATTATTCAAGTAGTATGGGCTTGTCATTGTACCATTCATAAATGTAGCCCTTGGAGGTTGTCTAGCATGCAGACCACACTGATGTAAAAGGGTTTGAATAGTCTGATGTGACACTTAGGTGCCTCACACCTCCCTTAAATGTACCTGGAGTTGTGTGCCATTCATCATCCAGTTCCATAGGGCACTGTTCACAATGAAGCATTCATTAGTGTGGAATGTGGCCAAAGGATG
Source organism: Acestrorhynchus altus (assembly GCA_034509495.1). Classification (NCBI taxonomy): domain Eukaryota; kingdom Metazoa; phylum Chordata; class Actinopteri; order Characiformes; family Acestrorhynchidae; genus Acestrorhynchus; species Acestrorhynchus altus. Next base: position 10,097,692 of record CM067513.1, read on the forward strand.
TCCACTTCTATGCCTTCCTGTGACTCTTCCAGCCTGTCTATATTTTTTTTGCAACCAGTTGACACTCTGTTACACTCTAAGATCAGTAGCCACTTCCATCTGAGAACATGCTGTTTGAAGCCACGCAATGATGAGGTACTGTTGAACAATTGTTAGGTGTAATCTTGGTCTTGTGATGTGGAGGACAGTTTAAATACCAATTCTAATTGAACCAGGAAATGTATTAATCGATTCATGGATCATTCATGGAACACCTGCTGTTGATTTTAATGTTAAGCTTGTGCAAAAAGTACTGAAATATTGAACAATTGGAGATGTGCATTCAAAAGTTTAGAAAAGGTCACATTACATTCACTTGTAAAGGTTAGAGTGCATTTTAGCTTGATCCTAAAATTTCACCTGAAAGCTAAAACTTTTTTTGAGTAGTATATACTGATGTTTATATCAATATCTGGGTATATATGGAGCAAGAAATGGCCTGAGCTGATATTGTTTATATCAATGTTTTAAGTAAAGTTCTATTTCTGCTCTCTTTCTCTGCTCTGGCCCCTGCTCTCAACTCCTCCTCAACTCTGCTCCCCTCCACCCTAATTCTCACTCTCATATACACACTATGGAGGGGGTACAAGACTTAGTGGACATAAAGAAGAAATGAAGATCAAATGTCAGCATGTATAATAATAGTAATAAAGTAGGAAGGATTTCACGGGGTGTCCTATTTGTTTCAAATCATATATTTTATCACATTCCGTATATCGCCATTCCGTGTTTCAGGATATGATGTCGCCCAGCCCTAGTATTAATAGTGATGAATAGGACTGAGACACATCCACACAACACTATATTAGTCATGTTAACTGTGTGCTGCTGTTGTGATAAGACAGGGAAATCGGATTTTAATAGCTTGGTGGAAACCGCCTGGCTGTCATTGGTCCCATTTGTGAGCGTGTGCACGTGTGTGTGTGTGTGTGTATGTGTGTGTGAGCGAGTGTATGAGCACAGTAGAGAAATCGAGCTTAAGATGTCTGTTACTAGTGACTCCATTTTGTCGCTGGTGTGCATCTGCCTGGTTGTCGTGGCAACCCTGCTATTTCTGCGGCTTGATCGCTCTTCCCCTGTCCCCGGCTGTCAGACTGCTCTCTCTATGGGAATGGGCTATTTTTAGTCCTACTGCCTTTTGTTTCTCAGGCACATCATCAAAAGCCACATTAAATCCGTGTGGTGTGAAGTTACACGTGGGGGTATGAGGGGTGTGGCAGGCTTACAGTAGCTGCTGCACATCTCTGATATTTTTAATATCCAAATGCTTATGTATGATCAGCCTGGGAAAACTGAGATGTCGGATTATTAGAGATGTTTCACTGGTTTAATTATCCAGACCCCCATGCCCTGAAGATTCCATTGAGTTGATCTATTTTTAATTTCTGTGGACTCTGTTAGTCAAGCAGCACATACTTAGTAGTACAGGTTCGTAGGTGGTCTAAGAATAGTGCCGCTGTTTTTACAGGAAATAATATTTGTCCAGGCCAGAACAATTTGTCCGGAGCTAAATGAAGCGCTCCCTCGATGGAGTAGCTTTAACTCTACCGTAAGGACAGATTGTCAATGAGTCTGGGTCTGAGACACATAATCAGTGCACAGCTTATTTGTCCTGGCACGAGCATGTTACTGAGTTGATCAGCAGAAGACTTTAAGTGCTCCTGATTTGATTGTTTATAAAATATTTTTTAAAATATCACTGCTTGGAAAGGAACCTGACATCAACCCCATTCTTCATCACAGTCATTGATTAGACATTGATTAAGACATCATTATTCTGCCTAAACTGGGCTGAAAATAAAGGCTATAAGACACATACAATCCTATTGTAATCAGCTGTACTTGTTCTTATATGCTCTCCTTTAGGGAATGATGGCCAGAACAAGCTAAAAAAAACAAGTAAAACTATAGTTATGTGTGAAAAATATCACCATCTTTTATAATCCAGCAAATATGTAAGATCAATTATCTGCCTCCTACTGTGAATGAACACATGTCTGGAGTGTAAGTCAACATGTGTAATGTGTAATAAATGAATATTAGACATGTAAAGGACTTTCCCATCTGGTTTCCATGCAACTGTCCCACTTTCACAGTGCCTTTCCTAAGGGCTGGGGTAAGGGGTGGAGAGCCTCTTGTCACATTTTTTTGATTCCCAGCTGCCATGTCACCTAGGAGTACCCGAGGGGGGGCTGTCTACTCTCCACTGCAATGGCCTTTGTGGAATAAATGGCAGGCTTTATTATTAGCCTGTACTCTTACCTGCCAAGGCCGCTGGCGCAGCCGGTATGCTCCTGGGGGTCGGGGGAGGGGAGTGAGGGGGTGGTATGCCATGCGCTACGCCGCAGTAGAGCACAAAAAGCCTTTTCAGCTCCCCTGTAGGATCATGTGCCATTTGCAGCTGTAGTGCTGGGGGATATATTGTCTATGGTTGTATAGTGGTATTGGTGTCACATATAACAAAGTGACTGGTTTCTGTTTGTAACTGAGAGGAAATAGTGGGTTTTTGTGATTCTCTGGGTGCTTCTGGTTCTGTTAAATATTTACACTGTATGTCCTAATGTTTATGATCATTGTAATGATTGCATTCTCCTTTTTAAGTTGTACTCATTGACACAAATGTGAAAATGCTCACTTCAGTCATGTCCTACCAGTTCAGGGACTCAAACTGGCAACCTTCTAGTCACAAAGGCTGGTTCCCTAACCACCAGGCCACGGCTCACATCATTTCTTGCAATCAGATCCTCACAGTAATGCCCCAGAGTCTAGTAGAAACTGAACCTGAACAGCAGAGACAATTACTACCCTTGATTTGAGAAGAAACAAGGAATCATAGGTGTTCCAATACTTTTGTCTATAAAGTGTATATACATTTCTTTTCTTTCAAAAATCATTAAATATAACATTTTATTGAATCTTGCTGTGGTTGGACTCTAAAATACAAGCCATGTTAACAATGCCTATTACATTATACCACATTATTTTCTCAATATCCTTACAACCAACATTATCGCAAAGTGATTATTTTAACATTTTGTAATTAAGCTCTTCATATGGCATATGTTTTTAAATACAGTTTCAGAAAAGCAGAACAGTACAAAATGAGCTATGACTGATATGTAAGTCTTTCAGCGTGGAGTTCCATGGCTCAGAAATTAAACGCTCGAACATTTCTTTCAAATCTGTGTATCCACACGATGACGTTTGAGAAATATAGTGATATTAAATTAGCAATACTCCCAGCACTGCACAGCTGGATTCTCATGGACTGTGGAGAGATACTGCATATGTTGAATTGCTTTTGTCTGTTGCATACCCCCTCCCCCTGTCCTAAAACGTGTTTAGACTTCACGCAACACAGCCGTATTCAGCCAAGCTTCCTCTAGCTCCAGAGCGGAGTCCATTTTTCAACACATTGTGCTCCTGACGGACTGCGGTGTTACATCTAACCCCACAGCTCTGTTGTGAGCTTCCGCCCCTTGGGGAGGTGCCAGCTTTGTGCTAAAAGCTGTCCATTGTTTGCCTGCCTGTGTTTGGAGTAATTGTAAAGGCGGCATTAAAAAAACGGTGTCTCGCTGTTGCTATGGGTCTGCACATTCCAGCTGATGTTTTGCAGCTGTAAACACTGCATGAGTTTGACGTCACCCAGCAGCTGGGAAAGAGGACTGGAATCTGTGTGGTAACAACAGCAACCGTTGCTTGAAGCTGGGGAGTGCAGAGGGAGTTGCTGTCGCAGTGTAACACTCAGAAAATGTGTGTTTGAGAATATTGATATTGGGGAAATTAGGGATGGGTGATCTATTTTTGATGTCGATATGTTGCACAATAGTTTAAGCAAAATATTATAGAAGACATCATACCTGCTTAACATGTTATGATGTGTGTGTGATTTAAAACCAAAAAAGACAGAGTCGGTTTGTGTGGGAATGGTTTGGTTTCTGGAGGGATGACAATCTTTAGAGTATAGTCTTGTGAAAATTATGGTGTAGAAAATTTGTAATTAATGGAGCAGCATGGCAAAGTTATTAAATCAAACAACATAATTTACTGCAGTTTGCTGAGTCAGGGAAATATCATTAAGAGTGAAATGGACTTAATTTTATTATTAAATATATATATATGACTTCGATGCACAGTTAGACATTTACTCTTTAGTAATATATGTTTGTGGTGTCACAGTTATATACTTACACATTTTTGTCAATGTTTTCGTAAAGCGTTCATCATATCATACCATATGTCACCATTTCTGTTAAGCATATCCAGATGTAGTTTTTAGTGATATTGGCTAGCTAAAAAATATTGTGTATTGTTAAAATGTCTATATATGCTATATTTCAATTGTATTGCCCATCCCTACTTATAACCCTGGGAAAATAAATCTTAACTTACTAAAGAAATATAACTTTTGTTACATTTATATTGATGGCAGTATGGTGGCACTGCAGTTAGTGCATGCATCACACATTTGCAGGGTCTTAGGGTTTAGTGTTTTCTCCTTATGTGGGTTTTCTCTGGGTACTCTGGTTTCCTTCCATGTTAAATTAGTTAGCTGCTAAAGCAGTTGTTCTTACACTGCAGTGGTGTGTTCACTCTTCAGTGGAGGGCTTTTTCCCTTTCCTTCTTTAAGATGCCAAATGAGGCTTTTAAATGAAGCCCAGTACAGATGTTCTGAGAATCAGAGAGAGGTTGTTATATGAGCAGAGGCAGCATGACCTGTTGCACTCATTTCTAAACTATGTTCATTATTAAGCTTGCAGGCCTCCGGTTTCCTCTCTAGCTTTTCCTTGTCTGGCCTTGCTGATTGTCAGACGGTGAGGTGTGGTGGAGGAACCTGGCACGACGCTGTTGTTTTAGTAGGAGGAGTCCCCTTTTTGACATGACCTTTTGACCCCGAGGAAACTATTATGGTCAGGATCTCCTCGGCAGCCAGGAGAAATGTTGTTATTGGAGGAGTGAGAAATCCTTGTCCAGTATATTTATGTGGCTTTGTTTCCTTTTGTCTGCATTCCACTGTGCTGTGGGGGGAAACATTCCTCTCACAAATCTCTACGGTTTCTAATGGGGCCTGGAAAGCGACCAGGGATATTTTTTGCCTCGCCTTGACAAACATCTGTGTGATGAGGTTTTTCTCCAATGACAGAATGAGTTTTTTTCCATTTATAGTCATCCACTGGCAGCCTGCAAGAATAACAATGAAAAGCGCCCTTCACGTAATGTTACCTTACAGACGAACGCCTAAGCCAGAAGTACAGCAATTTGTGCAACACTGATTGCTGGACCCCATGATTAATGTAAAAGTGTGGCATGTTTTGTGAGAGTGTAAATCCCAGAGCCCTGATGAATTTGTGTGTGTGAGTGTGTGCGCGTATATGTCTGGGCTTTGGACAGAGCAGTAGAATGCTGAGTGAGGCAGGTGTCTGCTGCTGGGACTGATTGGGCCCATGTCTTTTCCCTCTGCAGGAAATGGCAGGCTGCTGGAACAGATCCCTAACAACCAGAGATCTCCCACGAGATGCCCAGCACACTCTGTTGGGGTAAGGAAAGTTGCCATAGCAACAGTCAGTGACAGCCAACCAGAACAATCCAGGTAATGATAAATCTTGAACATCCTACTGTACTTTAACTCTTATGCAGTATTTATATCCATTGTGTGCTGATTGTGAAGCTGGTTCACTACTTCCTTGTGCTGACGTTACTGTTAATCGGGACGTCTTTTTTCTATTTTCTCATGTTCAGTCTTCTCCATGCCATACTATCCAACTTTATCATTGCAATATATCTCTTTTTCAATAGACAAATAATCTATTAATTAATGAACCTAATAATCAGTTGGGTGTTTGATGGATGTGTTAAGTAACAGTGAAGATAAAGATGAAAACATTTAATGGTTTTAATTTACTTTTTTACTCATCTAAAAAATAAAATAAATAAAATAAAAGATCTCAGGATCTTTTTCTGGTCAAAATGTAAAACCAAGGATGTGTGCACAGTTGCAGCAACAAAATATAAGAAAACGAAAACATTTTTCCCATAATCAGCAAAAAAGAAGAAAGGGAGGTGAATGCGAGACACTAATTTTAGCTTTCATTTTGAATGTATTTTGTGATACTGTTTAATTTGTATTAGTGACTTTTATGTTGATTCTGTATGTGATATATTGGCTGCCTGATGCAATTGCCTCTCTCGTAGTCCATTTTTTGTCTTTCATTACATTCCATATTAAAAGTTAATAGTGGAGTTCATCATTCTGACTTAATTTCTCCTTTTTACTCTTAGCCCATGTCCATACGAGCCTCCCGCCACACCTCACATATATATCACCTCACACACACATATGCATATATATTCATGTGTGTATGAGAGACAGAGAGAGACAGAGAGAGACAGAGAGAGACAGAGAGAGACAGAGAGAGACAGAGAGAGACAGAGAGAGACAGAGAGAGACAGAGAGACACAGAGAGAGACAGAGAGACACAGAGAGACACAGAGAGACACAGAGAGACACAGAGAGAGACAGAGAGAGACAGAGAGACAGAGAGAGAGAGAGAGAGAGAGAGACAGAGAGAATATCATTTGTAGCAGAAATAAAATGTTATCTACATTCTTTGCTTACATTGCTAAAGGATATGGCAAATATGTCAGGCTGTGTAAAAAGAGTGAATTACAGGAGGCCCTCCCATATTTGGTAAAATGCGCTAAACACGTTAAAGGTTCCAGATTAATTGCGTGGATTAATGTGTGACTGCACTAATGTAAACAATAAGCTCAGTTTGGAGTGGTTAGTCAAATGGCTGCAGCTCTCTGGAGATTTTTAAAACACCTAAATTGGCTGCATGTGTTATTTTAAATCACATTGATTTGTTTGGGTTAAACAAATGAAAATATGCAGTCTTCAGGGGGACAACATTTTTTGGATACATCTTTATGATGATGAGATTGTTGTTAACCTGATATCCCCTGTTCTAAACTGAAGAAACACACATCAGATATCAAATGCTTTGGCTGATTGACTGTATCTGAGATAAATTATAAATCGTGTTAGATTTTTCATCAGACAATTTGTTTTAATTCAGTTATGATTTATAAAAATTGGCCAAAGCTTTTCAGTCATGGTCATGGCATGTCTCTAGCTGTTTCCTTGTTTGTACTATAATTAGTCTGGTTTAATTGGGTTGAATCTTCAGCACCTAAAAGTTCTGATACTAAATCTGGTAGGGAGTAGGTAGCACTGGTTCACCCCTTTAAGCAGCACATACAGTCATACAATACTGGGATATAATGGGTGTTTTGGAGAGATTAGCTTGCCACATATTTTTCTCAGTATAGCAGGAAATGTATGTGGACTCTTGCCCAAACTACAGCCTTTTAATGAACCAAAGAACTTGCACTCCATGTGTGTTTGCTTGTGTTTGTGTGTGTTCAGTTTCAGTTCAGTTTTTGTCCTGTTTTGACAAATTCATCCACACCTTGTCATATATTGTATTTCAAAACCAGGGTTCAGGAAAGCAAATGATAAATAAGCAGAATATAGTGTCCTACAGCTTTGTAGGACATGTCCTTTACTGAGACTTGCATACACTGGCTTGTTTTTTTCCCCCCATTCTTTGAGCAACACAGGAATTTCTTGTACAGCCTGCAAGTGTTCTGTACCCATGTCATAAACTCTCTCAGGGTTCATTGTGGCTTCTGTTGGGTTTTTGAAGCAGAGACGTATTTCACAATTGGCATGTGCATTCGAAGAGCAAGTGTTGATTGTTTGTAGTATTTTTACATAGGCGCCTGTTTCTAATTTAAACATCTGAGCCATGGCCCAGTTCTTCTAAGTGAGGCTTTTATGTGTTGCAACAGGGACGTCCATGAAAAAGCGCATGCCTGTCTGGATCGAGCCCCTGCAAGACGTGAAGGGTTAAATCCTTTCAAACACAGTTTGAAAAGGGAGGGAAAAAAAGAAGGACCGGCAGTGTGAGTGAAAATCATACATATGCAGCTTACTGAGCGGTCTGCACAAGATACGCACATATAAGGAGCCCAAGGGAGGCAGTAACTCACAAAGCTGCTCTAGCAGCCTCTGGTCCCCATGGCAACGGCAGGCGGCCTCTATCGGCTCCATCTGAGAATAGGTAAAGTAAATCTGCATGCATTTGGCTAGCCGCCAGTGTCTCAAATGAAAGAGCACTTTGAACGGCTGCCAGGTTCGGAGGAGGAGAGGGCCTGTCAGGCCTGCTTAATGTTGGCAGTTTGTACTTGGCAAGCCTTGCCTTTTCCCAGAATCCCTCAGTCTGGCAAGCTGCCAACTGCTTAGCGGAAGCTGAGAGTTAACCCCTGCGATGGGCCTGGGGAAAGCTGAATGCTGAAAACTTTCCACTGTGTGTGTGTGTGTGTGTGTGTGTGTGTGTGTGTGTGTGTGTGTGTGTGTGCGTGTGCGTGTGTGTGTGCGTGCACATTTTTTTAGGCAGTGAGGCACAGTGTGATCTGTATGCATGAGAGGGCTGCAGGCATAGCAGAGAATCTCTCGGGGAGAGGGAAGGAAAGCAAAATATCCTGCACCGTCTGCGCACACAATCGGACTGTGCAGGTTACTGCAGAAGCTTTATAAGGGAAGTCTTCTGGATGTCATTTCACTGGGACTAGTTTAATGTACAATGCTCTTCATCGTTGTCCCTGAAAAAATGTGTGGAATCCACAACAAATGTTCTGCAACCTTTCACTCCACGCTGATTTATTTTGGGACGTAATTGGCAGTATAGTCAGTCAGTTCACTGTTATTACACACAGCTATGGCTATTACTGAAGCATACACCCCTCTGTTTTCCACTCGTCTTTTTTTTACATTGTTCATTTTGGGTCAAAAGGAAGGACGTCTGCCACGCATCATCATTGTAGTCATAGAACTAAGGGTCAAACAGGCCTGATTCCAGGCTGTGGACGATTAAGATGGGGTTGGACAGACACTAGAACTGTACACAGATATGAAATTGGAGCTCTGCACTGGAGTAAGCACAAACCTTATTTAGCAGAGCCAAGACTAGCTTTGTATTTTCTGAGGCATGTTGTAGTTGAGATGGAGTTTAGAGACACTCTTTGCTTATTGAACACTAAAAAAATGGACGTATTCTCACGCTCTAATACATTTGTACTTGTACATATGTTATGTTTTCCCACTTAAATTGAGTTGCTTGGCTGCTGTATTCCTGCTGTATCTGTATTTCTGTTTCCAGTGATGAGAGGTCTCTGTCATTTGTAACTTTTTGCCCTTTGGAAAATACAGAATGGCTTTTATAAGCAATAATAAGATGGTCTGGTTTAATATTCAAACACTAATACATTTAATCCCCTTGGAACTACAAGGGTCTATGCATTATGAGCAGCTTTGAGATATTGAGCCTTGAAGTCTTTATTGTTACATTAATATATAAGGAAAGTTCTCTAGATCAAGAGTCTAAATGCATATAACTAAAACACCTCACTTATTACATTATCAAAGAATAAGAATATCTGAATAACTCCATTTTAATAATGTATATTTGATGTACTTATATAGATGTGTTTTCACCCAAAGTTTGTCATAATCATGCAGGTAAAAAACATGCATATATGAGAAATAAGATTGAGCACAGTGTAAGTTATATAATACTCCAAATACTGTGGACAAAATGTATTATATAGCAAAAAAGTGTGGGCGGTGTGCATTAAGTGGAAGGTTAGTGCTGTATATTCTACAGTCATTTTATATAAATGTGAACACATGTAGTTGGATAGGAAACTAGATGGACACTATATGGACAGACGTATTGGGACACATGATCATTTGTTGTTTCTTCAGAAATCAAGACCTAAAGAATTCATTCTGCTTTTGTTGGAGTAACTCAGTCTACTGTCCAGGAAAGGCTTTCTGCTATATTTTGGAGCTTTGCTTTGAGGATTTTATTGCATTGAGGTATAGGTCAGGATGTTGGATGATCATTAACCTACCTCATCCCGCAACTCCACAGCTCCACAACTCATGCCAAATGTATTGTATGGAAAGCTCAATGCTGGGAGGCTTTACACCCCTCTAGCCCACAGCTGGCATTAGGCATGGTGCCAACAGATTCATGTTTGTCTGCTCCAGAGAGTCCTATTCTAATTCTCTACCCTCTTTGTCCTGCATGTTTTGTGCAGTCCCTGCTTTATCACTCCTGTAACTCTGAAAGGACGTGTTAATGAACTAAATACTTGAATCAGGTGTGCTGGGAGCAGGTAATGACTGAACTTGGGAATGCTGTTCTACAGGGACTTGACAAGCTGTGTGTGCATTTTAAAGTAGCTAAAGTAACATTCATTAACAGAGGTGACATTCATTTAGTGTACGGGAAAGCAAACAGTATTCATACGAACATGCATACATATGGAAAGCATGTTGCAATGTGTATGGACGTTTGTGTAGATGTCACTTCATATTCTGAAATATATCTGTAGATGTAATCAATGCTGAGTGCTCTCTATGTTGTGTCTACCAGTGTACGCTTCCATACACATCCAGCCTGATGCACTTAATATGCAACACTAACGGTAAGGTGCAAAAAATGCCTGGAGCAAGGCTGCGGCCATGCCTGGTTGTTTTTTGCTCATATGTTACGTGTGTATTACATTTGGTGCCAGCAGTTAGTAGAAACTGCAGGAAGCAGCATTTTCCCACATGTACAACCTCCCCCTTACATTCCTTCTCTCCTAGAGCTCTTATAGGAAATGTCTGCTGTGGGTATAGTGGTGTTTGAGTGAGGTTTTGGGGGGTGGGGCAGGTTGTTTCTGCCTGTTCACTAAAGGCAAACAGAGTGACTCTGCCCTGTTGGAAACAAAGCGAGGGGGATTGTAAGACCAGTTCAGACTGTTCTTGTAGGATAACGCTGTTTCTAGGGTTAGGTATTAGATGGTTAGGTTATATGTGTTTCTCTGGATGTATAACCGTGTTTATGGCTCAGAAATCAGAGCTGTAGTTTGCTGATGTAAGCATTTTCTCTGCTTGTACAGAGTTGAAGTGAACAGATGAGTTAAACAGCAGTAAAACTGGAGCTGCAGACTGATTTTACAGAAAGGGAGAGGAGGGTTGAGAGAGTGGCTTGTTTTCCCACAAACCCTCCTTGTTTCTAAGTGAAAACTGCTCTGTGTGTGTGTGTGTGTGTCAGTCCATTCAAAAGATTTAGTGGGGAGTGGTTAGCGCATGCGCTCTCGCACAGCAACAAGTGGCATGTCGATGTGTAAGGGAGAGCAGCGCGTTGCTGCTACTGCTGACGTCACCGGTCCGGCCAGGTGGCATTCCGCGCGCGTGGAGAGAGCGCGCGCTCGCGCGGAGGACGTGTAGGCACCGTCAGGGAAAAGGGAGCCAAAAAAAGAGGAAAACAAAACGTGAATCCCACCGCCGCGAGCGCGAGGCAGTAAAATGTGAGGCGGAACAGCGCAGCCGACGTCCCGCACGACCACCACCACCGCTGCCGCGGTCCCGGAGCTCGAGCAGAGAGAGAGAGAGATAGAGAGGGAGACGAAAACAGCGCGAGCCGCGAACACAGCGAGGCTTTCCCCTCCTCCCCGTTAGCGCGGAGCGGCGCGTGCAGCATGTCTTCCGCGCAGGTCGCCTCGTCGCGGAGGCAGTCGTGCTACCTGTGCGACCTGCCCCGAATGCCGTGGGCCATGATCTGGGACTTCACGGAGCCCGTGTGCCGCGGCTGCGTCAACTACGAGGGCGCGGACCGCATCGAGTTCGTCATCGAGACCGCGCGGCACCTCAAGCGCGCGCACGGCTTCCAGGACGGCCGCTCTCCGGGCCCCGGAGGCGCGGGGGTTCCGCTTCCCGTGCCTCCGCCGCCGCCGCCGCCGTCCGCGTCCTCGCTGCCGCCGCCGCCCGTGAAGGCGCACGTGAAGGAGACCGTGCAGCTGAACCACGTGGACGGCTCGAGCAAGCAGCAGCAGCAGGCGGCTCAGCAGCAAGCGGGGCTCGAGCGATACTCCTCCCGCTTCGACTACACGGGCATGAGCGCGCACGCGGCGCGCCTCCCCAACGGCCTGAACGGCTTCCCGAAGACGGATGACGGGCCTCCGGAGCTGAACCGCCAGAGCCCGAACTCGCGGCGCGGCGGTCACGGACTGGTGTCCCTGCCCGCGCAGATGAGCGTACCCCCCAACCTGCTGCCGCAGACCATGCTGAACGGACCCGCCTCCGGGGGCGCGTGCGCGGGCCTCACACCGCACGGCCTGGCGCGCGCGCCTCCCTCGTCGTCTTCGTCTTCGCAGTCCTCATCTTCGTCGTCCGGCCTGGGCCTCGCCGAACCGGGCAAGCGTCCCGCGTCCGTGTCCAGCACGGACCAGGAGCGCGAGGCGCGCGAGAGGCAGCGCAACGCGGAGGCGCTGGCTGAGCTCGGGGAGAGTCTGCGCAGCCGCGCCGAAGAGTGGACGGGCAAGCCTAAGCTCGTGCGCGACACTTTGCTGACGCTGTCCGGCTGCGCGCCCTTCGACGTGCGCTTCAAGAAGGACCACGCGCTGGCGGGCCGCGTGTTCGCCTTTGACGCCGTGGCCAAGCCGGGCGCCGACTACGAGCTGAAGATCTTCGTGGAGTACCCGAGCGGCTCGGGCACCGTCTTCGCCAGCGCGTCGGGCGTCGCCAAGCAGATGTACCACGATTGCATGAAGGACTACGGCCGCGGCCTGTCGTCCGGCTTCAAGTACCTCGAGTACGAGAAGAAGCACGGGAGCAGCGACTGGCGCCTCCTCGGCGACCTGCTGCCCGAGCCCGTGCGCTTCTTCAAGGAGGCCCTCGGAGCAGACATGCTGCCGCAGCCGCACGTGGACGCGGGCTGCCCTCTGCTCCCCTCCTCGGCGCTGGCCGGTGTGCTGCCACGCGCCTTACCTGCCTCGTCGGCCGCGGCTGCCGGCGCGCTGAGGGCGGGCGCGCGCAAACGCAAAGCCTCGCCGGAACCGGACTCGCTGGAGGAGCGGCAGCAGCAGCAGCAGCAGTGGATGGCCAGCCAGAGCGCAGCGGTCGGCTCGTTCGGGGCCTGCCACGGTGGACCCCCGCCGCTGGGCCCTGTGCACGCCAGCCGAGCCACGCCTCCAGAACCCACTCAGAACGGACAGTCGCCCATGGCGGCGCTCATGTCGGTGGCGGACGCGTTGGGTGGAGGTGGAGGAGGCGGAGGCGCCCACTCCCCCAAGGACGCGAACTCTGTCCACTCAACCACGTCCGCGCGCCACGGCAGCACCGGCAGCGGCGGTGGCAGCAGCCCCGTGTCTCCGGCCTCGGTCTCGGGTCAGCGGCGCTTGGCCTCGCGCAACGGCGACGCGCAGCAACAGCAGGCGCACGCGGAGCACGCCGGGGCGCACGGTGCCCACGGCGTGCCGGACTCACCCATGGCTGGTAGTGGCCCTCTGTGCTGCACCATCTGCCACGAGCGCCTGGAGGACACACACTTCGTGCAGTGCCCCTCGGTCCCCGGCCACAAGTTCTGCTTCCCGTGCTCGCGCGAGAGCATCAAGGCGCAGGGCGCCACGGGTGAGGTGTACTGCCCCAGCGGAGAGAAATGCCCCCTGGTCGGGTCCAACGTGCCTTGGGCTTTCATGCAAGGGGAGATAGCGACCATTCTGGCCGGGGATGTGAAGGTGAAAAAGGAGAGAGACCCTTGAACGTGATGCGACCACGTGCACCGACTCAAATAAAAAAATATATAAATAAAGCTCTATATATATATTATATATATAAATAATCATGTTGTGAATAATGTGTACAGAACACCCTCCTCCCTCCGTGTGTTTTTGTGTTTGGGGGGGCTCGTGGAGCTCGCGCCTTGTGGGAAGGAGAAAGCTGTTGGCCCAGGACGGTGGGGAAGCACTTTGAGGTCACAGTCTGTTGTTGTTGTTTTTTTTTTTTCTTCCAGTTCATGCACTTCGTTTAAAGTGGTTTCCACGTCCCAAAAAACAAGACCCCCCACCCCCACTCCCCCACACTTTGTTACATGACATGTTTTGTCATTTCTTACGGTAAGACTTGGTTGGTCACATGGTTTTCCACACCAATCAGTGGGGCATTTCTCAGATTTCTTTTGCGTTTTGCTCATAATGATGTCTCTTTTATATCTCGTGCTCTGAAAGTATGACTATAGTTTACTACGTGTTTTTCGTTCGACTCCTGTTTTGTTTTGCATTAAAGATGCACGGATGCTTAAGAGTAGAGCAAAAATACTGTACATTATCTGCTCTGTTTGTTTATACGGTTCTGTAGTAACAGAAGACTTGTAACGTGCCTTGGAGCTGAGTCAATTGTAATAAATTCATTGGTATGAAGATTTTGTCAAGTGTCAGTTTGTTCAGTTTGAGAGGTTTGAGCCCCGGTCTCCTCACATGACAGAGTTGTTTGCAATATGCTGGACAGAACTCCCATTATATGATTATACAAGGAGTTTTGCATGAAACAAGAATGGGCAGTGAGCTTTGGGAGAGCCAGTGGTTCCCGTGATTTAGTATTTATTGCCAGAGCTCAGTGTTTTTGTTTTTCTGTTTGTTTTTTTTTTACAAGAGAAATGGCTGAAATGCACTGTAAAATTGGGTGATGGTTAAAAAATGTTAATCTTTTGATTCTGTTTGTGTTTTTACTTGTGTTGCAGTTGGGGACAGTTCCTATGCTTGCTTCATCTTAAGGGAACAAATGCATACTTTTATGGTTCTGCATGTTCTGGCAGTATACAATCTGCATGTCATTTCCTTTCCTTAATATATTTATCACCAGCACCGGGCTTGGCTCATTCACCTTGACCTAAAAAACCTAAATACATTTAAAATAACCAGTGAAGTGCAATGACTAAATTAGAACTGGGCCTTGTTTTTCTGAGCACATTCTACCCAGCGCTGAATAGTGTGCACACGCTGTTCAATGATTGTGGTTTTTGAGAATCTGGGCCTGTGCTTTTGGCACTGTTAGCCTCCATCTAGCGTGGCTGCAGTAGTGTGTGTGCATTTTCCATGTCATGCTTGCAGCAACAAGTTGTGTTAAAAGAGGAATGGTGATCAAGCTGACCTGCAGGAAGTGTTGGAGTCATGCATGAATTGCCACAGTTGTGATGCCAGAGATGAATGCTGTAGCTTGTGTGTGTGTATGTGTGTGTGTTTGTGGTGGAGAGAAAGGGAGGGAAAGTGCTTGCACATGCTTGAGACAGCCCTGGGGCCACATTCCTCATTTAGAATTCAGCTGGTGGTCATGTGACCCATCAGTCGTACATTGGCTGCCGTTGGGGGGTGGGGGTGGTAGGGACCGGGTGGAGGGGAGCAGTTGGTGCGTGGCTGTTGCCATGACTTGAGCTAATGCTCTTTTTCTCCTTCCAGCACCTCAGACAAATGGTTGGTAGCACATTTCTCTCATGGCGACCAGCCATGAACAGACCTCCAGACTAAATAACAGGGGACTTTAAGGTCAGGGAGCTGTGCGTATGCCAGTATGTGTCACCCACAGACTTCACTCTGCTTGAACCTGTCTGAGGCTATTGCACTCAGATGTGAGGATGTGTGAAAGGAGAATTGTCCTGGTTTTTGTCTGAAGAGTTTGTAGTTTATTGCTCTGCCACTCCTCAGTAAACGGGAATCGCCTCATTTATGTATTTGTGTTGAGTCATATATTGCAGCTGTTCAGTGAAAATGTATCTGCTGTTGTCCGTTTCTAGTTTTTCCTCATTGTTTGAACTCTGTTGATGCACTGTACACTGTTCAGTGGTTCTCAAACTGTGGTGAAATGGCAGTGAAAGTTTTCACCTGGAATTTTCAAAACATTACTTTTGTTTGTATTTAGAGCTTATCTGTTACAGCCTGTATGTAAGACCACCCTTTAGTTTTTCACTCTCATAACAAAAGTGCTCTAATTATTAAAATAGGCCCTACAATAGAACCTTGCGGAAATCCACAACATATGCTTAACCAACCTGTTACCAAGTAATTTAGAATGCTTTTTGCATTAAGATTAATAGCTGAATTAGCATAGGCTTGAAGGGGATGCCATTTAGACACCGTAACTCACTGCACTGTACTCCTGTTTTCTTCTGTCTTAAGCTTTCTGAGATGTCTTTGTAGGCCTAATGACCAGAAACAATCCTACCAAGCTAGCATGCAGATGACAACAGTGGGCAAGTTTCACACAACTAGTGAAAATCCACTGGCAATTTTTTGTGTGTGACACATGTATATTCCTGTGAAATGACTTGTAGGTGGTACCTGGAGGTTGTAGTATGATGATAGTACATGGTCTAAACGTTTTGAGAACCACTGGTGTAAATAATTCTGGATGAGTACACTAATGGAAATGCTTGACAATTACGTGGAGTACTCTTACATTTTTTAAGTGCATTTTTAAAATTAATGTACATTTAAATTTAAGAACATTCTCAGCTTAACCTGGAAAGTCACTATTTTGGACATGTTGTTCATTTTTGGAGATTTTGTGTTTTGCGCTGGACGTCAACTAATGTGTAATATATGAACACAGCCAGTGTTGGTACATCTGCATTAAATGTTCATCTCCAATGTGCTTTGAATGTGTTTATTTGGGCATAGTCTTTAGAAACCGAAGTCAGTGGATAAACTGTTTTGATTCATTTTCCATCTGAGTAAAATGGATGTAATGAATAATTGTTATTTACTGGAGGCTGCAGAGGATTCTGCACAACCCTCTCAAAAATGATGGCACTTCTTTGAGTAATGCCATGGACAAAACGCTTTTGGTTCCGATTGCCTTGTAACTCATCTCAATCACAAATATTTGGTTCTTTGTCGAACTGAAGTGGTTCTGCTATGGCATCGCTTGCAGAACCATTTGAAGCGCCTTCATTTTTGCATGTGTATAGTGTATAACTCCAGTTCTGTCAGTAGTCTCATGCTGTTTACTGTTCTCCTTCCATGTTAGGCTCCAAGATCTGTTAACAACCCCTGTACAGATGCCTGACTCATTTGAAGCACTAATGAACACCCAAAATGACTTCATGAAAACATTTTTTGTTTGGAGAAACAGAACAACCCTGTCACCACTGTGCTTGAAGGATTTGTGCTCTGAAGATGTGAGAGCTCCTGTACCATGGTGCATTGCAGAGAGCATTTGCCCTGTGTGTTGGTCCTGAGGTGGGGGCTCAGTTAGGGTGGAATGCCTTGTATTGTCATCATGCTGAAACATATGCATGTGCAGAAATATCCCAGACTTTAAAAATGCATACTGAAGGAAACCAAAAATAACCTCTGTCTACCTCTGTGCTGAGGAGCTCTCTTCCTTTTAGAGGGAAGATGGCCCATGCAGTCGCGTGGCCATACGTCCTCTTATGGATCTGACTGTTAAATCAGAGCAGACACTTCACTTCATGGCTGCTTTAGCCCTGCAGACAGATCACTGATAATTTTAGCCTGTGAAATCTGATAGGGCCTGTGCGTGTGAGTGCTAGTGCGGATTGCTCCGTCATTGGGAATTACCGTCATATGACTTGAGAAGGGTGTGTGTGTGTATGTGTGTGAGAAAGAGGGGGGGGGTTCTCAAATACTACCAGACAGAATAGAGACATGGTGACTGTCCCAGTCCCCTGGCTTCATTACAGCTCCAGATTAGCTGCATCAGCAGCACGTTTTTTTTTTTTTTTTTTTTTTTTAATGCCATGCATCAAATGTCTCCTGCAGTGTCATCTAAAACGCCAAGCTTTTCTCACCCTTCATGTCAGTGATGTTAGATGATAAATGACATTCATGTTAAACTGGCAAACCCGCTCTTTCTCACCCAGTCAGACTCAATTCTGTCTCTTTTGGATTTGTTGTTTTTATGGCCGCATTGTGAAACGACTGCAGTCTGTTCCCCATCTTCTGACCAGGGAAGCCCCCCTCCCCCACCACTCAAATCCCACATGCCTCTCCTCTCTCATCTTTCTCTTTCTCCCTTGCTCTCTCTCTCTCTCTCTCTCTCTCTCTCTCTCTCTCTCCCTCCCTCTCAACCAGGGAGAAGTTTCCAGCAGATAAAAATACAGCCACTCCAAAGGTTACTCCGCAGTGCCATCGTGCACCGTTGCCCATGGTAACCAGCCTTGTTCAAAACATCATTTATTCAGGAATGTGCGGACACAAAAGGGCGGGGGTGGCAGTGGGGGGAGCAGCGACTCACAGTTAACCCTGTGCCCGCTGAACTGCACTCTATATCCAAGAATTTGGCTTGGATGTACCATTCCTTTACCCTTTACTGTATACAGTACTTTATGCATTATAGACAGAAGGTGATGCTCTTTCGCAGTTTTAAAAGTTCCACATTGCTTTTTTAAAACATGGCAAACCACTGTGTCTACTCTAAAGCACAGCAGGTGCTTCGCTAACATTTGATGTGAAATCTTATAGTGTTTTCTATCTTTAGAAGCTTTCAGCCGAGATACATATACATGTGTCTGCTGTTGCAAAAGAACAAATGAGAGTGTTTGAATGTGTTGTGAATGTAGATCAGCTCAGCTGTGCTTTTCCATTATTTCAGTCCTCTAGAGAACAAATGCTTTTCTTACTGTGGTATAGCAGCCCCCTTCTTTGTTTTTTTTTTCTTTATTTTTCTCCCCTCTCTCTCTCTCTCTCTCTCTCTCTCTCTCTCTCTCTCTCTCTCTCTCTCTCTCTCCACTGCTCTCATTTCTGTCCGTATGCATGTTGTTTTGTGCAGACTGAGGGCTTGTCTGGAAAGGGTTATTCCCATCTTGTTTTCATTCACTGTGCCTGTGAGCACAGCCATTTATAGACGGTGATGTCAGCACTATCTTTCGTAGCCCAGGGCCCCCTTGGCAGATAATGTATGCAATCTCAGACATTCCATTCCGTCCCGGCGAATAAGCTGCCAGCTGCTGCAGGCGTGAGCTTCCTGCCTCCTTCTGCAGATATTAAAGCTGCAGAGACGAATTGATTTTCTGTCTCTCCCCCCCACCATCACCACCACTACCCTCCCTTCTCTTTTTTCTTTTTCTTGTTTTTAGCTTCTCTTTGGTGCAGTGAAGATGGATGGCATGATCTGTTGAGGTTGCTGCAGACGTAAATTTACAGATTTGTTTAGCATTTGCTGTTGCTCATTTTTGTTGTATATCCATCCCTCCAGTTTATAACTCTCAAATCATATTTTCTTCTTTTTGCTTTTTTTATTCTCCCAGAGGGGATTTATTTGTGTACATGTCATTCAGGTTGAGTATGCAACCACTGAATGCATAGTTTTTGATGAATGTTGGGCTGCAGTCTTCATAAAGGGTTAACCCATGTACACCTCCTTCCTTATTATATAACTTAACAGCTACTTCAAGCACAAAGCCTGCATCATTTGGTGGTTGTTTTGGGGTCTACCTTTGACTAATGACATTAGATTGCTGCAAGGGGCCAGTTTTGGCAGTCTTCCAGTCTGATGTTTTTCATTTGCTTGTAAAGGACTTCAATTTCTTATGGAATTCCAATTTGCATGTCAAGGCCACCCCCTTGCCCACATCCCCCCCGGCCCTCAAGGGCTAGCCTCTTAAAGCTTCCTGTAGTTTCCCGCCAGAGCAGGCTGCTGGGGTGGGGGGTTGCTGGAATGGCCCAGGAGGGGCTTGGGTGGGGGCTTGTTTTTGAGCACATGGAAGCAGACTATAGGGCACCATGGTGACGCTGTCCTTTCTGAAAAGCCTCCTGGCTGGATTGTTCAAGGCTGGTTTCGCCTGATTGATTCAAGCTATTGAACTGGAGACAGATAGAATACCTGTCTGAGTACAGACCAAGCTTTGTATCAAGTGATGCTCACAACCTTTGAGGATCTGAACATCTAAACCCCCTTTCTTCCATCTTTCAGATGCAAATCGAATGCTATGTGCAAAGAGAAACAAGCTGAAATGAACAATTTATGGTGCGTATCTTTTCTATGGATCAGGAAATAGCAGTAAACTAGTACATATGTGGATGAATATGGACATCAGTATGGGGAAAGCAATGTGGGAAAAAGCAATATTACATTATTTGAAGACATTTTGAAAATCAAGATATTAAAAGCCATTTTGCTGGAGTTTTGAAAACCATAATAAAAATGCTATGCAATTACAATTCCTATATCCACAATATACTTAGAAAAGCATATTGCGACAACAATAAAATGCCATACTGCCCACCACCAAAACAGTGAGAAGCAGTGATGTTTTTGCATTAACATGTTTCTAGTGATCAGTGCTGTAATGTGGTTCCGAATGCCAGAGCTCATATTTCCTGCTTCTTTGTGATCTCTGCAGAGCTGAGAGGTAGGAAAGGGTTAAGTGCAAACCCTGGGGCTGTGCAGCTCTTGGCAGGCAGGCCAGAGAAATGTAGCCCCTTTCATTCCTTTGGGTTGTTTACACGACTCTCTGGCAGCCATTTTAGACTGAAGCTCGGCTACCACAGGCGCGGGAGTGGACTCAGGTTTCTGAAGCTTTCACAGTGCAACGAGTTCAGTCAGCAGCTTGTCCCCTCATCCATCTTCTCCTGGGGGGCCTCGTTATTCCCCCCTGCATTCAACCGCCCTCATTCCACAAACTGTCTTTCTTTCTTTTTTTATGGGATGTGTGTCTCACTAAGCACTGTATTGTTGATCATTTTCTTGTTGCTTGGTGTGTAAGTCACTTTGATTAATCTTTGCTCTTTTAGGTTAGTATTAGGGTTTTCTCAAGTGTTTCTCCCACTTTTCTCTTACCCCGGCTTGTTTTTCCCCAGCTTGCATTTGTAAATATTCTGCAGCAGCTGGTGTATGTCTTCATGGTCTTCCTGGGTGATCACATTGGGGGGAAATCATCAGCCTAAACGGCCATGAAATCTACCCTGAAATGGAAACCCTTCTTCCTACCTTGTGGCAAAGCAATAAGGTCTGTAAGACAGAAAGAGCAAAGCACTTATTGTTAGCAATCAAAAGGCTTACTTATAAAAGAATAACACCAGCTGTTTTGGCGAGTCCTATTTGTTTCACATTAGTCAGGCCTCTGTCAAGCCTTTGAAATGTCATTTCAGTAAGTACTCGGAGGAATGTGCTCCACCTTCTGAATGGCCCTAATTAAGTGCTCCTCTGTGAAGACACACAACCCCCAAACCAGCCACACTGTCCTTTACTTTGTCATTCATCTGCCTTCTTCGGACCAGCTTTAGGGGGGCGTTTACTGCAATCTAGTCAAGCAATACACATTAATCCTCATCATGAAAGAAGATATGATTGACCTTTGGTAGAATCAATAAGCCATCTATGCCACACCAATGCCCGCACTCATTTGTTGGAAAAGATTTTGTGAGCTGGCCGATGGTATTGACGTTTTTGGTTTTTTTTCTGGTGTGAGGCGAACTGCGGGTGATTTATGCACATTTGTAGCACATTGTTCTTGACCTTTGCAGACTGATTTCATTAAAAACAAGCCAGCAGTCCATGAAAACAGATTTAGAGATATTCTTTAGGGTATAATTACAGAAATGTTCTGGTTTTGAAGAAACCATTATATGTTCCTTTCGTCATGCCTGCTCTTTGTTGTGCTGTCCATAAATGCTAATGTGTAGCCCAGTGTTTTCCACAGTAAAACGCAGAACATCAGCCTTGTCTTTTTCGCAGACTCTGCAAGAACGAAAAAACAAACAGCTACATTCCTGAGATAACATTAATATTTAATCAAACGCGTCTCTCATGCAGAACTGCTGAGCAGTCATGTAATCTCTGTTGATACACCCTCGTTATGTTCGCCGCATCTTGTATCATTTTGTCTTCCCCGTCTTGCTGACTGTACGTCGGTTTATTCGCTCACCCGAGGCTTTAGACCACCTCCAGTGCTGAGCAGTGAGATAGTGATTAGGTAAAGAAGACGTTGTCACTCAGTGTGGCAGAGGCCTCTGTGCTGATGATGGTTCATATGGGTGCAGTTGTTATCACCCCTCCAAGCCTCCCACCCCCCTGGCCCATCTGTTGCGTGAATGAGTGCCGTGATGGTGCTTCATTAAGAAGTGTTAGATGTGTCTCAGCTGTCAACAGATGTGCCAGACTTCCTCTCACACATGCAACTTTTGCTTTAGACTTAAAATGTAAGAAAATGCACTTACATTTGAATCTTGACAACTTGGCTGAATATGAAACTCTGGGTCCATTTGATTCACTGATTCCTTTGTCCATTCGTCACAGATTCTTTTGTCGGAACTCAGTTCAACCTGATGAATTTAGAACAGGGGTGCACAGCTGTGGTCCTGGTGGATCAGTCTCCAGGAAATTTTGGTATTTGCTTTACTCAAACATCATCTGATTCAACTTATCAGTTAATTAGCAGGCAAAGTAGGTGTGTTTGTGTTGGGCAACTACCAAACACCAGGTTTAGAAGGTCTCGAAGGCAGGGATGGGAACCGTGAACTGTGAGTCCACCACAATTTGTTGGCAACAAACTGGTGAGTTGAATCAGGTACGTGTGATCTTTAAAATATCAGTACTCTGCAGGAGTGCCCCACCCCTATTCTAAGGTTATGTTCACGCAGCAGGTAAAAGTGTTTAGATGCATATCTGATATGTGGGGCTGGGGCTTTGTCTGAACTGCCAGATGGGAATTCATGCAACTTTTAGAGCAGACCTCGATATTCGCAGTTGCAGTACACTGAGGAGAAAAGGAAGCAGACAACAGCAGTGATTCCTTACCTCTGGACAAGTGGGTCACATAAGCACACAGCTCTTTTGAACATATGCATCAGTTTAGGAGTGTAAACTGCTCAGAAGGATGTCGACATTAAAAAGATGGATTTGGTATGAAAATCAGATTTGGGTTACTTTACCTGCTGTGTGAACGCTGCCTTAATAGCAGACCTTCAGCTACCAGACTATGCTCTAAGTGAAACTAGGTGTGACAGTGTAATCTTTTGCCCTCATTTAAAAATTATAATTCCAAATGAATAAAACAGTCCAAATTAAGATCTTATAGAACAAACAAAATCTGTAAATTCCATTTTGACTGAATTTGTATATAGTTGATACAAAAGAATGTACGTTGTGGGTGGAGAATGGACAGGTCAGTTGAAACTAGCTGTTTACCAAAACGAAGGCTTTTACGAATAATGCTTTCTAGTAGGGCTGCTCAATATATATATATATATATAGTCTTAGTTTCATCACTGCAATGTGTGCATGCACAATAGTCACATTGCAGGCCATGCAATATCACATTTTGCCAATTAGACCACAGATTGTATGCTCCAGATTGCTTGATATGAAAGGAAATTCTCATTTTCCAATGCATGTCTACCAGAGCTGGATTAGATCTGTTCAATATCATTTATGACATGTTGGATCCTGGGGTAATGTGAAAATTCCTGCATATTTTAACATCCAATGTATATTGCAGAACAACAAAATATTGCAGTGTTAGTTTTTGTTGAATATTGTGCAGCCCTACATTCTATGCTAAAGGAGTATTGAGAAATGTTTTGTCTTATCCTTTTATCTTTACCTCATTTTAGGGGCGAATTAAGTCTGTTGGAGCCCTTCCTGTGCTCTGTGATGCAAAAGCAGAGTGTGAGACAACAATGCCTGCTGCCCACTGTTTGCAAAACTGTGTTGCACTCATCTGTTACTCTTGCCATGGAAGTGGTAGACCAAGCACAACCCCCGTTTTTCTCTTGTTGATTTTTTGTTTCTTTCAGAAAAGTCTGTTTAATTTTATGGATTCCAGAAGAGTTCTTTGATTCTCATTTGCCATATGTGGGATTAGAATGATGTAGGGTTCAGCAGACCACAGTTTAAACCATGTGTACATGTGGTTAAAGCTCGCTCACCTCTTAGCGATTCCTGTGTGATGCTGAAGTGAGCTGTATAATTGTAAATTGAGTAACAATAATTAGCCGTGCCTTTTCTGACATTTTCTGCAAATGTCATGGCAATCTGGCATGTAGTGCAGCTCGTAGTCAGATGTCATCGCTCACTAAGACGTGAGAGTGATCAGGGGACTTGGCTTGTACTTTAAATAGAATGCCAATGAGGGAGTGCACGGCTTGATTGGCACTGGCAATATATAATTCAGTTTCAGCCCCCAGGATTCGGGGGTGAATCTGTGATCTGATTACTAATCAGCAGACATGGCAACTTCTCCCTCTCCTCCTCCTGCCCGTCCTCTGAGGAAAGCGAGAGCGGCTCTCAGCTGCAGCGTCTGTCATGAACTATTGCATACCAACCTGGACCAATTCGGGGGGGAGAAAGAATGATGAGCCAGTTGCCATGGAAACGGAGACATGGAGTGATGCTGATTGGATACAAGGTCTCTCTCTCTCTCTCGCGCTCTCTCTCTCTCTCTCTCTCTCTCTCATGCTTCCTCTTCTTCTCTCTCTCGTCCTCCATCACTTTATCCCTCTCTCAATACTCAAAAGAATATTATTTTTCTCTTTCCCTGCCCTGAATCCTCTTGAATGAAAGGGTAATTTATGCATTATGTGCCCTGTGGTCCAAAGCAACATAGCAACATAGGCATTCATGATGTGATTATTGCAGCATAGTGGGTGGAGACACACAGTTTGAGTTTTGCTTTGTATGGCGCGAATGTAAAAACATACAAAAAGGAATTTGAGCCATCAATCAGCATTCTAAGAGATAATCAACCTTTTACAACTGGTATGGGGCCGAAATAAGCTGTCTAATGCTTGCTTTACCTATAAACCCAGTTAAGGTTACTGTTCTCTCTGCATTACACTTCTTAGTAGAAGACACTGATAATCCAAGTTATGCTGCCTTCATGTGTTACTCTGAAGATCTCACTTGTGTCTGAATAATGAACATGTCATGTTCCATTGCTTTGTTGTTGTAGGAACATGAAAAATGGCAGACTCAAGGTTCATTCTCACCTGCATCCATGTTAAAAGTATGCTTGCCAACGTATAACTGCACATAAGGTGCCAACACCATATAAGAGACAAACTCACCATAAGTCATGGGATAGCAGTATGTACACTGATTATGAAGTGCTGTTACCTCAGGGGATGGCTTGAGAACGCACACACATGTTATGAGGTGTTTTCTTGTCAGTGAGTGTCTTATGGCAAGACAATGTTAATTATCAGAGTTCAAGCAAGGCCAGATAGAAGGTGCCAGATGGCTGAGACTTTCCATTTCCGAAGCTGTGTGAACAGTGTCACACATATACTGGGTATACATTATAGAAGGCATTATCACCCACAGGGGGCATTGCAGTGGGTAGTAATGATCATGACTAGCTGCATTTGGCTAGAATTGTCGGTCCAAACAGCCAATTGACTTTAGCTTCCACTGGACATGGCAAAAGTCATAGGACACGATTCTAGTTCCTGTCCCAGGACTTTCAGCATATCAGTATATTTCATGTTCCAAAGAATCATTCTATGTTTGATAACATATCACTCCATAACCAACAAGGCAACAAGGGGCCATAGATTTCATTTACATTGAAACATATGTTCACAGATCTGAGGAGGCTCAGCTGTGCTAGATTTAAAGTGCAATGTAAAGTTCCACTCTAGTTATCCATCTCTGATCAGACATTTTCTCATGCTGCGCTGTGCCTCTGGGCTTTTTCTGCATTCAGCAACCCGATTCCCTCCCTCCCTTAGTGCAGCAGCCAAACCGATGTGTTTTATCAATCTCGCCAATGGACGTTTCTGGTAATAGGAACCAGAACCACTGCAGGAGTCTGAGATGGCCCACAGGCCCAGGAAGGAGCCACTAGCTTCAGGTTTGGTCTGGTGTTTGGTTAAGGCCGACTGTATCAGACTGTAGAGTATACTTTGTATTTGCTCAAGATTATGCAGAAATGTGGGCCAAAGCATGCACTGCCTCTGTTACATTCTTCTAATGTTCTTGTACCTCCTTCTGTGTCCTTGGCATATTTTGTACGCATTCCCAGAAAACATGACAGATTTTCATCAGGTTTGAAGACCTATTACTGAAATGCAGCCAACAGCTTAATGTACCTACTGCCATGTTGTGTGAGCTGAAGGAAGATGCATCTCCAAAGAAGGAGTGGAGGACATCAGAAGATGAGTCATAGGCTCTCAGTTCACTGTGCAGATCAGAGGCCCTATTCATATCTCTCAATGGTGCTGGCATCTTTTAATGGCCATGATTTGCTCATTCAGACACCCTCTGGTTTATGAGCCACTGTCAGGAGGACTCCTGCTGGTCAGAGTGTGGTAGTGCAGGCAGTCTAGGCACTTGGCACTCTGCTGCCTTTTTTCAGATGTAATTATTTTCTTGTGTGTTTGTTTTTTGGAGTAGCTTATTGCATCTAATGGGCGATGACGCTGCTCTTTTTTTCCATATCCCTAAATCAGCATTAAACATTCTTTTATTAACTGGCAACCAGAAATCAACGCTCAAGCCTTAATTGTACTTTCTCACATACTGTTGCTGCAGAGTGGTAATATGCCTAATTTTATTTGGCACCCATCAACCATGTGGGTTACAAATGCTCGCCCAAAACTCCCTCACTTTTACAAGTCCTCACCTGCACTGACTGGGCCAGATGGCTTGGTCTAATGTACGGTGTGCCTGGTTGCAAATGGCTGCCGTCAGTGCTGGCACAGATGTTGTGCTGTAGAGAGTTGCTGCGCTGCCCAAACTCCCTCTTCCTTCACTGTGATTAATGAAGCCTCCAGCTCACCTAGCTCTTCAGTCAGCCTCTGCAGGCTGCCTCCATCTCCTAGGCCCCAGCAGTATTTCCTTCATGCAGCCAGATTTATATCGGGATGTGGTGCATATTTATGAAGTGCGCTCCCCATTTGTACTTACAGGCTTGGTTTTCCCTCCATTTAATGTCCAGGGCCTCTATATTATTCATATGTCACTCTTGCCCGGTCCAGAAGTCGCCCCCGCCGTGCTGCTATGAGCGCTGGAGTATGATTAAAGGGCACTGGAGGTTTTTCACGACTGAACGACTGCAGTAGAGGCCAAAACTAGTACTTGTGATGAATATGACCATTCTTTCAGCTGGCATGTAATATTGCTTCCACCATTTAGCTCATGCTGTTTTCCCTCTGTTTGCACTCTTACTCATTAGTCACGTGTTGAACCCGCCCTGATTAAGGTGGCAGCTCCGAATGTGACCCTGATGTGACAGAAGCAGGGCAGATAGATATAAATAAATGGGCTGTGTTGCTTTGCCCTCTGGTAAACCACTAAGCCTGGCCAAGTTCTGCCATGCTGCCCAGAGGTCAAACCATCAAGCTCTTGCTTTTATTGTGGAGATTATGAAATCACCTCTGCTGTCAACTGTGCTGAGTTGCAGTTGGAGAGCCATATTGTTCAACCTTATGTGGCTGGGCACAGAAATACACTGTCATGGTTATACTGTGGCAGCAGAGATAGGCATTGCTGAATACAGCTTGAACATCAGCAGCTTGATATATAAAAGCTCTGTAAAGAAGAGTAGACTGCTCCATTTTCTCCCCATTTGTCTGCTGCTAGTCAAGTTTGTCCAAATCTCATCTGACAGAGCAAAGGCTGTGAGGTGAGCTCATGTTTTTGTGTGAGCCACGTTCTACTGGGGGATCGTGGCTGTGCGTCTGGCTGCTGTGGGTGCTGCTTCTAATGCTGCTGTGGATCGTTCCGGTCTGCTACCCTTACAGTCAATGGGCAGGCAGTGGGGGAGGAGCGCCGCCCCACGTCGTTTCAATGTGACGAGCCTGGATGACATGGGCAGAAAATAACTCCCCATCTCCCATGTTGAAACCTGCCGGCTTCTTCCGTCTCTCTCTCTCTCTCCCTCTCAGCCCCCTTACCATACCCATTTTCTCGTCGGAGGCAGCCAATCACCAACCACTCTGTTGCTAGGTAATGGCTGGCCGCCCCCATGCCTAAGCATGCAAATACAGTGAGGTTGTTTTCTCAGTGAGAAAAGCACTCTCACTATGGATGAGTGTGTAGAAGGGTTTGTTTGAGA
Source organism: Acestrorhynchus altus (assembly GCA_034509495.1). Taxonomy (NCBI): domain Eukaryota; kingdom Metazoa; phylum Chordata; class Actinopteri; order Characiformes; family Acestrorhynchidae; genus Acestrorhynchus; species Acestrorhynchus altus. The sequence continues at coordinate 10,125,636 of CM067513.1, forward strand.
CAAGTGACAAAGGTATGAAGGTATTGGGCACCAAATGATACTCTTATTCTAACTCTTATTCTTACTTTCACTTAGGCATTCTTCCATACATACCAAAACATTACACTGAAAGCTGACATTATTAAATGTTACATTTCATAGAAATGTGTGGAAATTACATAATGTTCTTAAGATGTCATTTGAAAATAGTGTGATGCTATTATACGGAATACTGGATTGGATATAAACCTTAAAGAATGGTTCCAATATCAGACAGATATCACACTCGACACTAGCTGTGGGTCAATATTATACATTCAGTATCTTGATCAATTAATTAACTGAACCTTAACCTGAGGTGAAGGTTAGTAACACTTGTACAGTAGTTATGATATATATAATAACATTATGTAGGTTATTACTCAGTACTTTAAGTTTGATTGCAGAGAGTAGGGTCAGTGAATGTGGGACAACATAGTAAATAAACGTAGTCAGTCTTATGTACTTACAGTATGGTATTTAGGCCTAGTGACATATCAATAATATAATTTTATCTTTTTGCTATCATTTTACTGCTTTGTGTGGACAGACATAACATATTCAACTAAAGACCTCTCCAATTTAATTAATTACATTACTGCTCTCAGGAAGAGATTACTGAATGAGGACACTTGTTTTTCTCATAACCTACTAATATTAGAGGATACTCAGTTGGTAATTGCATAGTAAACATATAACCATCAAGGAAAATGGGGAGACCAACCTTTGTTTCTCCAAAATCACACCTTTACACCTCTCAGATTTCAGTTTCAGTTCATGTTATAAGATATATTCATATTGGCTAGTTCTAGTCTACTTCATTATGAAACTGGAACATGGTTTAAAGGGCAAATAGCGATTTCAGTTTATGAATATTTTCTAAAAAACTACAGGATGTGCATTAACATTGAATTGATGGTGTAATGTCTGATCTGAGTACAGATAACAGAACCAACAGAGTGGTTCCTCCCTAGCTAAGAAAAAAAAAAACATTAGCATTTGGTTCCTCATAGAAAGGCAGAGGACTCAAAGGTGGAGTGGAGATGGAGAGAGAAACGAGGAGCGACGGGCAGATGAAGGGATTGGATCAGAAAGGACAGCAGACTGACTGCTTCCCCTAGGCAAACGTTTAGCGCCACAGAATGAATCATCTTGGCCAAATTAGCTGGCATTGGATGGGCTTCTCCTCAGTGGAGGGGCTGACTTATACATACGACCTGTCTGCCATTTAGAGAGCAGGTCCCCCGCACAAAAGAAGAACAGAAGGGGACCTGTCGTTGTCTTTTGACTCTCCTTTCTTCTCTTGTCCTACTTCTTTCTGTCTCTTGCCAGTGAACCTCTGCTCTGCCCTTCATTTCCAAACAGCCTGTTAAATAAATGCTGTTTTTAGACTCTCTCTCTCTCTCTCTCTCTCTCTCCCTCTCTCTCAACTCTCCCTTTCTTTCTTTCTTTCTCCTTCCTTCTGAAAGTGATTTCAGCAGCCATTAAATCAGCCGGTGTTGCACTCGGTCAAACTACTTGGCTTTCCCGATGCTTAAATCTGGAAGCTATTAGAGAAGCAGAGGTGAAGTACAAGTGCAGCTGAGTGAAAGTGAACTGTACCATCTCTGCAAAGATGTTCCTTAATTTCCCCTTCCTCTTGTATACCGATACAGTGCTTGAAGTAATACTACAGCGTTTTCCAACCTCTACTTTAACTTCGATATCAGTAGCATGCAGTCAATTACCACAGTCAGTAATTTAGATGCATTTTCATGGGCTTTGGAAAGGAGCAGAAGAGCTTTCCACTCCAAAAACGTGTATAATGGAAGGCTATGGCTGAATGCATCACACCTTCACACGCCTCTCTGGATGCAGCAGGTGTAGCTTCAGCACAGGGACGTATTTGATGAATAAGTGTGGCATCGGGGCAGCAAACAGTGCTGGGCAGCACATCGGAACGACAGCCTCTACAGAAATCGTTGCGCACACACACATCAGCATGCGCAACATGTCCACATGCCCCCAGTTGTTATTGGAGAAGAACCTTTACATTAATCAAAAAAATGCATGAGCGCCGTATTAAGGGGGATAAATATTAATGAGGGAGCGTGGTGCGGGACGGGACAGGCGGATGTGTTTTAATATGAAGCGTATGTGGCAATGCTGGGTAGGGAGGATGCAGGCTGGGCGCTGGGGCACAGGCTGCTGAGGAGAATACTAATGCTGCTGCCTAGCTTTGTTCCACTCCAGCCCGTTGCACCTCACTCACCCATATGTATCCACGCTTGCAGCAGATGTGGTAACACTTTATATATTGTCCAAACATTTAAGTCAAAAGGCGGGATGTAGCCATTTCAGAGATATGAGATTATGTTACGACAGGGACGTTGTGCATGCGCTGAATTGTGGGGTGCCTACGAGTTGTGCATTGTGTTTGCGGAGCAGAGGGTGTGTTGATCTCTGCTGATTATGTATTGTATTGTGTCATATTGTGTTGTGTGGGGATGTGCTTTTGTCTCTGCCATTATGTCCAGGCATACGAGGGTGTTATTCTTTTATTTCCATGTAAATGTGTTTGCACAGGCTATTGTTTACATTTTGAATGTGACTGTAATACAATACATTCGGGAACAGCATTTACATCTCCTGTCAGAGGGAATGTGTGGGAATGTGTAGGATTTTCAAGTATTTCAAATGCAAAGTAAACTAACATTAACATTTTTATCACTGTTTTATGACTGTTCTTCAGTTTATAACCTGGCCCTGTGTGTGTGTGTGTGTTATATTTATTACATTCACTGTCCATTTTTATCAGTTCCTCTTACCATACAGAACCAGTCTGTAGTTCTATATTTACAGAGGAATAAATCTCAGAACTGCAGTGATACTGACATTGTGTTGGTGTGAGTGGATCAGACACAGCAGAGCTGCTGGAGTCTTCAAACTCCTCAGTGTCACTACTGGACTGAGAATCACATATCCACTGTTCCACAGCTCAGTGCTGGGGGGATTTATACCTCTCTAGCCCACACCTGGCATTAGGCATGATGCCATTAAGTTCAGGTTTATTTCTTCCAGATAGTCGTGTTCTATTGGCAGTGCTTCTAAATGTGGACTAGACAAGCTGTGTATCAGCAATGGTTGCAACCTAAAGTAGCTGAATGCATTAATTAGTTTGCAGGTTGAACTTTAGAAAGGGATATACTGATAATGGGCAGTGTATGCTTAACATGACTGTGTGCCAAATCTTCTTTGCTCTCCTTTTTCCATACTTTCTTGGCTTGGAGCATGTCGCCTTATGCTCCAGTCTGGCACTCCTCTGGGATGTGGAGCCTGCTGTGTTGGGACCCAGACTAAATGTCAGCACTGCCCACACACACACTGCCCACTGCACCACTGAGCAGCCCACTCAGTGACCTTGACTCTGCTGAAATGTCACTGTGACCACCTCTCTTTGAAGCTAGAATGGGAGCTAGAGATAATATTTACGCACGGAAGGAAGAAAATCCAGCATTAAAATGCTTCTCTTTGGTTTGCACATACAGAATCAAAAGTTTTGAGTTTTGATTACGTTTCATAGAGTTTGTTTACATGCTTAATAATCAGGTAAATATAATGATGCATTATAATCAGATTACTGAGTACGTCTAACTGCACTCATTAAAGGGCTTTTCTTAATGTTATTAATTCTATTATTAAAAGTATTTTTACTTGTTACAGTCATATTTTCTAAATAATGGTCAGCATGTCTGGACTTGGATAAGTTTGCCTTCACAGACTGAGAAGCAAGGATCATTCTTGTTTTACGTGTTGTTGATCAGTTTATTTTTCATCTCTGTGATGCTGTTTTGTGACATCAAATTCCTTTGTATATAGCTTTTACTGATTTCATTTGGTTTCAAAACTGTGAAATATATCTTACAGAACTGAATGTGTTAAAATCCATGATATATTCTGGATTCTTCCTCGTACGCTTCCTCATGTGCTTATAAGTTGTTGATTGTACAACTTTGTTATGAATATAAATTCATATTAAGGCACTATCTTACAGATTTCATATGTACTAGAAACACATTTCAAGCATTTACAAGCAAGAATTTATCCTCTAAAACATTTATTCAATCAACGGATCTAACCTTTTAGTTGTATTGTATCCTTCTCTGGCTTGGCCTGTTATGTGTGACATTACATTACAGCTTACCTGTCAGCCAGGTATCTTTCCCGTGCAACAAGGTAGCACAAAGAAACACTGCTAGTAAATTCAGCAGAGACAGGGGGCAGGGAGCTGTCTAGTCCGTATCGTGGTGAGCAAAGTCTTGTGGGATTGAGAGAGGAGTGATTGGGCAATGAGGCTCATAACTTCAGGTATTGCAGTCAGCAGTGCTTTCTTCTCCTCCAGGCCCAACACCTGTCCTGTCCTGCAAAATTGCTTTTAAATTACATTTGTAGGATTCTCCCCCAGATTCCCCTTTCTATCATTTGGAAAGAAGGAACGAATATCCATTCGGGATATCCAATTTCAGCCTGCCCTGAGCTACTGGACTCCTTTTCAGCCTATACTCCTCTGTAGGCAGCCTGCCGTTTCCTTTTTCTCCTCTACTCCTCTTCCTTGGCACTGGCTTCTCTATAAACCAGGTGGAATTCCTGGTATTAGTGATATAGGGTTTTTGATAATGCATCATTTAACACTTTTCCCATTGACATCTCATGTCACATTTGGTATTTGCAGCATAAGTTTGAAGCATGACCAATGAAAGTCAGCACATCCAGACGTGCCATGTAATAATCATTAGTGCTGAAATGATGAGGAGCTGGGAATAGCGAGGCAGGGCTTCCTGCAAAAATAGAGACAAATGAGTGTGAGGGTATCTTTATTCACTCATGATGAGCTGTTTCTACCATGGCTCCAGGCATCAGGTGGTCAACTCCAGCAGTGGGTGCCCAGGCCACATCTGTCACGGCTGGGCTATTCCACAGCTCCCTATGCTTGTGTGTGTGTATGTGTGTGTCTAAATGCGAGATGGCATTTAGATGAGAGAGAGGGTCACCCAGCAGCTGTGCAGTCGCTGGCTGGCTTGATGGATGACAACTCTTCATGGCGAATGTAACCACAAACAACAAGCATGCAATCTGGATCACGGTGACAGAGGGATCCTGCTACGTTCCACCAGGAACACTGCAGGGAATATAGAAGGTGTAATGATTCTAAAAATTCCTAATTTAGGTCAGTAGGATAGTGGTCTGGATTTCATACATTTTAATGTATGTGTACATGTATAAATGTATGTATCATACATTTTATGAAGAGAGATGCCTGAAAATGTTAATTATATTAACGCTAGCATTTTCAGTTCAGAAGAGCCTTTAATATTAACTCTTAAGCCACAAGGTGGCGCTGTAGGTAGTGCATCTGTCACTATCTGTGGGGCCTGTTGTTGGTTTGATCCCCTTTCAGGTCACTGTCTGTGAGGAGTTTGTGTTCTCCCTGTGTCGAGTCTGGTACCTTGCAATGCCCTGTCCAAGGGGTCTTCCTGTCTTGCTTCCAACAATTCAAGGTAGGCTCTGACTGACTGACTGAGCCATAAGTTAATATGTGCGACCCAAACACATTAGCCACTAGGGCTGCACCAAACAACAATATTGATAGTTGAATAATCAGTTGATTATTATTGATTATTAAAACGAGTAATGGATTATTCAAATTGTGTATCACTCAGTTACTAATTACTACAAATATATATTCATGGAGCCATCAGCTTTTACATTTAGCTTGATATTCTATGCATTTTTATCAGTAATAAAATAAAATAAAAAAGTAAATCAGTTTTTTCATATTTTTCAGATCATCAAAAATGTAATCTTTTGTAATGCAGCCTTATGTTACACACAAATTTTAGCTTTTGAGTCTGAAATAATTTTCTCTGCTTTTGGTGTATCTACCAAGCTGATTGTCACGTTTTGTTGACCCATAACCAGACACCACTTTCAGTGTGACGAGAACTCCTATTCATATTTAAAACAATGACCGGTGTCCTTTTATATCTTATAAATATATTTTTCCTTTTTACTCCCATGTTTGTGAGATTAATGCCTCACACTAATATAACTATTCCCCACTCATACTCATGTGGCCACATTGCCCAGTGGGATCAATACAATATGCTATGAGGCAAATCAATATAATACCATAACAGTGTTACATCAATCCTAAAGTAAATATCCAACCAACATTATTCCCATTTAATCTCATTGTGTGTTTTTTCTCACTTAATGGACAGTTAATTTGGACAGTTCAGATTGTCTTTAGGTTGATGGATATTCAGTCATCTTCTGTTTTTGGACTACCTCTTATCCAGGTGTGGGCAGTATGATCTTCATGTTATAGTTATTATGATAAAAGTATGTCAGTATGTTTTTATGTAAAGTAAGTTTGCATACCTCTGCTCACATTGCATGTTTTTGCAAATGTCTTTTTCACCTTATGTCTCATTAACATGTTAGGATGGACCAGAGCGCAGTTCTGGTGCAATATTACAGATTTTTTTTTTTTTTTTTTTTTTTTTTTTTTTTACAGGTGTGTTTATTTATTTATTTTTTAATTCATGAAGAACACACTAGCTGATGAGTTGAGTCATGTGTGTTGAAACTAGGGAGAGCAGTAAAATGTTCAGTGTTTGGGTAGATAAGAGCCATGATTAACAGTATGCTGCTGCAGTGGACTTTCAATGTTATGCACCTCTGCTATATAGCACATACCCTCCCATCCATTCACCCTCCCACTCCTGTGCCCTCCTTCTCTTGTCTTACTATCATCACCACGTTTTACTACCATACCTGAAACTCTACTGCTCACGCAAGAGAACCTGTGAAACTGCTGGTGTCATGGGTTTTAAAAAAGGCACCAGTTTTATGTCTCTCTCTTCCTGAATAATGATCAGGCCTTAGTGAAACAGTATGCCGTCCTTTTTCCAATTTAAGTGAGCAGACAGAGGCCCTGCTGTTTTTTTGTTACTGCTGTCTCCCTCTCTCTGTGTGTGGCACCATGCACATCAATGAGTACCTGCACTGACATTTACTCACCACCTTATGAATGGAATCTGAACTGGCAGCATCTCTGCACACACAGCTTTTGAAGCTTGCTCTGTCTTTCTCTCTCTATTTCTCTGTGTGCTATGGTAACAGAATCCTTTTTAGTGCTTCAGTGTGGGATACCCTGTCCTTCTTCCTTTTCCAGCGTTCCACTCTCTTTTCACTTCCTTTCAAAGAGTCAGCCTCCTTTCCTCTCTGCCCCACATACCCAGTGACAGACAAAAGGAGGAGGGGAGGACTGCTAAATAGGAGAAGGGATTTTTTCTCTCTTTCTTCCCTTTTTTCATTTCTGTGCCCTATTTTTGACTTCAGCTTTGGGATAGCAGTTCCTTCTGTGGTAGGAGGGGCTGAGAAGTCTCAGGGAATTCAATCTGCCATGTCCTTGCATGTCCTCTTGAGGTTGTGTGTATGTGTGCACTCTGGAGTTGAACGTTAGGTGGGATCGAGATGCTTATCTTGAGGGATGACTGCAAATGTGTGGCACGCTGATAACGCTCTGCATTCTGCTGAGAAGAGACTGGAAATCAATAGCGAAATGTGAAATGAGGACATTCCTGCTCATAATTATTAAGTATAATGAGACAGGTCTTGGCTATTGATTGCATGTTCACAAGCAGCTCAACTGGGGCTGCTTTTAAAACGCCACCATCTTTATCCTGAACTATAAAAAAGGACACCCGTCCTGCTTTTTAATGACCCCGAATGCTGTCTCGCCAGCACGCGCCCAGGAGCTCGTTAACGGAAGCACGTCCGAGTGAGAGACGAGCTTGGAAATACCAGCAATTCCCCATCTTTCTCCCTGGCAATGGAGGCATTAGCATAGCATGACCTCTGCGGGGGCATTCCGCTCGCCCTGCCTGCCTGTATCTACACCCTAATCAATTTGAGTGAGATCAAAAAGCCTGGCATCTCCTTCGTCGCTCTCCCTCTTCAAATGGATTAGCTCCTTTTTGTGGCATCTTAAAGCTGATTGAAGGCAGCGTGCTGTGTGGAATACATTAGGGCACCCGCTGCGCCACACACCACCTCTCGGGGCTTCATGTTTATTTATCAGCCAGGCCCCCTAAAAGCCAGAAAAAGCAGGCTTTTCCTCTCGGCACTTCCTGTCAGCGGAGGAAACCTGAGGACAGAATGGCTTCTCTGATGAGTCGATTGTCAAACGCATAAGCCCGTAGTGCTGCCTGTCTACAGTAGCTGTGGATCAAACGCAACACAGGTCCGGGTTAATGCAGGCTTTTAAACATCACACACTTAACCTTGAGAGGATTCCAACATTTTGTCTAATTCATATCTAATGCATGCGGACAATTAAGAAGATTGGCTGTGATGTTATCAGGCTGTGTTGGCTGTTGCAGGGCTGGGAAAGCACATGCATGTCTCCTTTAGAGGTGCTGCATAACGACTTCAATGGAGTAGCTCACGTCACACTTTTCTGTCATTGTATTTGTTACACAGCCATGTTTACCCACTTGAGAATGGTTCTAAACAGGCTCTGGTTATTCCCTACATCTAACGTACAAATGATCAAGCAGTGTTTTGTGCATTCTTGTCTTGTCTAAGGTTTGAGAGAATTCATCCAACGGAAATTCGATCCAGTCCTGAAGGGCTTTGATAGTGTTCCTCTTGTTACCTGTATCACAAAAGACGGGATTATTCTCAGTGCTCTTCGCCATGTCCTCTGTCCACCTTCAGACTTTCTGCTTGATTTGAACTGAGATTGTTCTGGCTGCTCTTTGAGCTCAGAGTGAATGCGTGGCTGTGTATAGAGTGGGATGAATAGACATAGGCCTTTGTGCGTGTATGTGTGTGTGTGTGTGTGTGCGTACACACAGAGGTTAGTTAAAAAACTCACAGCTGCTTTTTAATTTGTTAGAAAGTGTGGTTTTAACAAACTAGTTCAAGCTTGTCAGTAACCATCTGCAGTTTTCCCCCAAAGGATTGCATTAAACCAGAGTATTATATAGTTTCCATTTTCACTGTCACCTTTTCTCATTTCGCTGTGTGGGTGGGAACCCCCGCAGGTTGCACATTCATCACCGTTTTTTGATTGACGGCCTCTGCATCAAACCTAACAGCCTAGTTTTGTTTTACAATATGGTGCATCACACGAGCCTATATCTACCTTAACATGATGAAGTTGGCTATGAAAAATGCAGATCTCATTCCAAAGTCATTGTAAGTTTATCTTATCTTAAGTTAAAGGCAAACTCTACACAATGAGTGTTTCTCAATGCCAAGAGTGTGACAAATAGATTTGTGTTCTAGGGAAGAACATTCTTTACAGATTACCTTGCAAGAATGAACTCGCAAGAACACAAAGACAGAAGACACCTATAGAGATGTGCTGACTTATCCAGAGTTAAGCAGCTTGGCCCAGGTTACCTCAGAATAGTAAATGAGCCTCATGACATAACAAAGCAAACAAATGCTTGTATGAAATGAAAAATTTCAACTTTATTACCAGTTCTATCATTTTCTAAAAGCAGAACAAGATCTACCATTTATATTAAAAACAAGAACAAGAATGTACAGTTATGGTCTGACCAGTGTTTTCTGCCAATCACACCAGTGACAAATTCACAATGGATTGTTTTTTGTTGTTTTTTTTGCATTGTCAAGTCACAAACTTATGCACATTCATTTTTCGGGTTGAACAAGAAGACAACCAGGAATTTTAACTTTCTTTACAAATGCGTTCTTGAGTATTAGATACAGCCTAGACAGTGAAAGAGGACCTCAAGCAAAAACAACATTGTTGTCTCTGATCAGGACGATCACTGTGGTGTCATCCGTGAATTTGATTATGGTATTAGAACCATAAAGTTGTCGGTGAACAGTGAGTACAGGATTGGGCTCAAAATGTAACCTTGTGGAACACCTGCTTCCAGTGTGATGGAGGAGCAGGAGAGGTTGGGGTCTGATCGTCAGGAAGTCCAAAATCCAGTTGCAGAGGTATGTGTTGATACCCAGCTGGCTAAGCTTGGAGAACAGCTTGGAGGGGATCACCGTGTTGAATGCTGAACTAATGTTAATGAGCAGCATTCTAATGTAAGAGTTCTGACAGTCCAGATGATCGGGGTGAGTGCAACAGGGCAGAAGTCATCAATATCTGAAGCAATCGAATGCCTTGGCACTGGCTCAATGGTGGCTATCTTGAAGATGGCAGGGACAGTTGCCTGGGCCAGCGACTGGTTAAAGATGTGTGCTAAAGCACCTTAGAGCTCCTTAGCACAAGTTTTCAGTACCCTGCCAGTAACTCCATCAGCTCCACCTGCTTTCTGTGCATTCATTTCATACATGCACAGGACAAACATCTCTTTCATTAGAGAGAGAAGCACATTTGGTGGATGGTACAGTGCTTGGTGGTTTAAAGTCAGTCAGGGTTTAGAAGCCTTGCTACATATGCCAGGGGTCAGAGGAGCTGAAGTGCCCCTCAGTCGTCTGTTTATAGCATTGCTTGGTCATAGAGATCCCTTTTCTCATCTCTGGCTTTGAGCAGCAGGCAAACCCCTCTGTTCATCCAGGGCTATGAAGTTATTATAGTGTTGTGTGATGTCACTCTGTCCACACAGCTGTTCATGTGTTTCAGGACAAATCTGGGATAGATGTCTGTGTTGATGTGTGGGCTGGGCATCATACTATAGTAAGTATGGAGGACCTGGTGCTGAAGAAAGGAGTCAGTTCCATCCATCCAGATCTTCACAGGCCTGCTTTAACAACTGCTGATCATTGATTGTGGCTGACAGTGAAACATTGCTACTGCTGTCTTTTTACATCAGTTATGGCCCTCATCCAAAATTGCTAGTGTGGTAGTAGCATTCTACATTGCCACTGCAGCATTAACACAGAAGCCACAGCCCTCATTTATAATGCAGTGTTAGTGTGAGGGCCAGGGTTAGGGCATTTATTTTTGTGTAAAATCTATAAAAAAAAATGCACAACCAGCTACCAGAATGTGTTTTTTTCTACAGTTTCACTGTTGTTACTCTTTAATCTAATATATCATTTTAATTACAGTTTCCATTATAAAACTAAGGAGCTAAACTTGAGAAACCAAACATGTCTTAGCCATTGAGTCGTCATAGCTGATCAACTACGTTTGACGTAATGGGAAAATTGTGTGAATGCGATTTCTTCAGAGAACTGTTGCTCTAAAAGTGCAAGCAGTGTGTGAAGCAGTTGACAGGTTGAGTGCCATGTCAGTGCAGCCGGCTGTAGCTGCGAGTTGAGCCCTGCAGGATAGGTGCTGTCTCTGTCTCTCAGCATTGACCTTTAGTACTTGGAGAAAAGCTCTAGGGGAGAAAATCAAGCCAAACTCATTGCTCTGTTTTTCTCTTCTCATTCCCCTTCTCATTTCCTTTCATTCTTTCATTCACAGTGTGCCCCTTTCCTGTCCTTTTTCCTGTCCTAATCCCTCCTTATTTTTCTTCCCTATGACCTGTGTTTTTTTTGTCCATTCCTCACTCCCCCTCAAATCCATATTTGCCTCACTTCCATCTCAAATAATCTTTAGGTCTAGACAACCTGGCAAATTGTGACACTGACCACATTTTCCCTCCCATTTCCATTAAGCGGTGTTCCCTCTCTCTAAATAAGCTGCTAAGACCACTTTGTTTTTCTCGTATGTTCATTCTCACATGACTGACTTCCTGTGTTTACGTTGTTGAGGCAGAACATGGGCTTGGTAGGCCGTCAGGCTATGGAGGTAAAGCCTGATCCAAACGTGTTAGACAAGCAGCCTGCAAGAATCAACAAAGGGACATCAAGCAATATTACATTTAATGGATTTTGGCATCACAGCATTGAGTGGCCTGAGTGTAACAGATAGCTGTTCTATAGTGTCTGTGGTACAGCAAAACTGCTCTACACCAGTGAGTGACAGATTTGGAAATCATTTCTAAATGGCCTCTTTTTCTGTCTTCCTGTCAGAGGTGAAATCGCTGTGTGCCTAGAAAGTGTCTTTGTATCGTTTCAAATCGGTTAGCATGATGACGGCGAAAGGAAAGCGTCTCCCGTGTGATTAATTGCAAGGGTGGTAGACAAGCGCAGCAGTGTTGGAGACATGGAGTTCACAGTAATGTTAGATGAATTGGCAATGTTACACTGTAAAAACAGTGTAGACTGAAGGCCCCTGGCTAAAACCTGGTGAACCCCCTCGCTCAGGGCCTGCGGGCCCTCTCATTACGGCGCACCCTCATGCCAGGATAAATACATATTTCAGCTTCAATATTAGCTGATTTCAGTTTTACGCCTAATGCTGCTCATGCGAAATGTAATGTAAACACTGAGCAATTCAGACAGACAAAGGAGAGTGCACGTAGAGGGCAGCTCCACCGCTACTCCCCCAGCACTGTTTGAGGGCGTAGACTGAACATCCTCACTGCTCGACGGCCTCATTGTCCTTTAGCTGACCTTCATATTCATAACGGTAACACCCCCACCCTCACTCCCGTCCACTGTGGACACTGCGATTGATTTTTTGCTGCTTGAGTGCTTTCTAAGGTGCAATTGATTCGATATGAAGACTCCCTAGTCCCTATCCACCCGCAGCTTCAGCTATGGTAATGAATAGCTTCACCGTTCCACATAGCTCTTCAGACCTCATAATTCAGATTTTGAGACACCTAGATAATATAAAAAAGTCAAGAAAGAGGCTTCTGCTTGTCTATTGATTGTGTAAACGTGTTTTATTTTAGTGCTCATAGTTGGCAATATACCACCAGAGCCGGCAGCATTGCATAAGGTCTGCTGTACAAATTTACTGCAGGTAGACTTTCTCAACAATCTATCTTTTTCTTCCCAAGAGAAAACCAGCCAGAAGCAGTCATCTTTTCCACTGGACGATATGGGCCGGAGAACTCAGCTGATTCTTTGACCAAGCCTTCTAGCAAGAACATCCAGGCAGGCCTGAAGGATGTGGTCACTGTGACTGATGGAGCTCCAGAACGTTCTAGTTCAGCTGTACAGCAGGCCAATGTCATGCTCCAGGATCTGAGCAGACTCAAAGATGAGATGAGAAGCTTGCTCCAGGTAAGCCAAGCTACCACACTCAAAGAAAGTCTTTCAGGAAAATGAGACTGTTTGCAATGTGACAACTTTTCAGCACATTTAAATGATAATAAAATATGTCTTATTTTAGCTACAACTGCAAGCGTAAAACACGGGTACAAATGGTTAACATAACCTTTACATTGTAATTGTTTCTAACTGCCCATTAAATTGGTTATTTACCAGTTAACCATGAATATTTATTTTTATTTGCTTATTCACTCACACACTATGTGACATTACATTTATAGGACAAAACTGTCCATTTTAGTGTCTGGTTAGTACTGAAAAGCAAAAAGAGACTGCCAGACTGTCACTCACAGTGACGTTGGGTCATCTTCAGTGACAAGTCCCAATTTTGTCTTTTGTTTTGGTCGAGACAACCAACAAATCCGTATGTGAAGGGCGATCAATGGTTTGTTAGAAATTACATGTTCAGAAAGCCTGGTGTGGGGTGTAATCCATCAATTGGTTTGGGTGCGACTATTTGTGCTACTATTTTTTGGATGATGAGTGTATATGCTGTACAATCACAGTATGTACTAAATGCCCTTTGAAGAACCCAACTTATCAAAAACATATATCAACATGTTATAAGAATGAACACATCCTTCCTGTGGCAGGCTGGGGTTCAGTTCTCCAACTGCACACCACATTGTGTTAATTAGAGTCATTACTTTATTCCTCTGGATAAGAGCATCAGCCATATACCATAAAATGCAAAATGTATAGCCACCTACAAAAGGTTTACCACCAATCCCAAGAACCCTTTAACCAGGCAAAGAACCATTTAAGCATTAAATTGGTTCTATGAATTGTCATGGAGAACTTCTCCCTTTACCGTCGAATCCTTGAAAATGTAGTAGAAGCGCTGTCCTTCGTATTAGCACATTCAATGCCCTGTTGATTTCTCTCCACCCATTGATCAGCAGGCTGCTTGTCTCCTAAAGCAGGTCAGTGTCATTTCCAGTGTTGTGTTTGAGGAAGTGCTAATCTAATTGGAGCAGGGCACTGATGAAATCATGCTGAGACTCCAACCCAACGTCTTGCGTCTCGGTGACCAGACAGCAATTTTCCAATTGTTTCTTTTCTCTTCCTCCCTCGCTAATAAATTACAGCATTTTTTTTTTCTTTTTACCAAATGTGCCGCTGCCTGTTTCCATCTATTACAGCCCCCCACCACCCCCCAACCCTCCCAACCCTCTCCCTACTGAGGCATTGAGTTTCCAGGCACGCCTCGGCTGCGGCTGAAAAATTCCATCAGCCAAGAATAATGTAACACAAAGCAAATGACACATTAGCATATAATTGAGGATGCAGGATTTGAATGCTCTTTGGCCGCTGACAGAGAGGCCCATGAGTGTGTGTGTGTCTGTCTGTCTGTGTCGCTCTTGGAGCTAAGAGAGCCTCGTCACTCTGCGCTCTCTGCACCTGGCCTGTTTTAATGGAATGTCACTCACACATATTTGCAGCACAGTGAGGAGCATGCTGCAGCCCATGACAGCTGTGTGTCTCCCATTGACCTGACCATTTTGGATGAATTGTGTCGCTGTGAATAGGAAGGAATTAGTGATCGAAGAACTGATAGGCTGCAGATTGGGATCAGCCAATTTCTTTTTTTTTTACATTTGAAGCAGTGAGCACATGGCAATTTCAGGTTATTGGGCATTTTTTACATTTATGGCTTTGATCATGGTGATGACTGTATATATGCATTTATAAAATGTGGAAATTATGACTAAATCCAACTGAATTAGGATTATAGAGAAATGCACATTTATTCATTCAAAGTACGTTAAAAATGAAATGCAGAGACAGTAGCAAACATTTCCTAAAACATTGCATAAATATTCTGCTCCGGAATTAAAAATATTGAACTTTTTCTAGTTTTTGATTGTGATGAATGACAGCTGGTCTGTGTTGCAAATGTATGGCCCAAATTTTGTTTGGCCTTTTTCCTAATTAGTGTAGTAATTCACAGTATTGGTTTTGATTATTTGTACTACATTTGGTTTGAAAATAATTTAACATAATCTGCACATTCAATTCAAAGACATGTTAGACTACAGCCGAATTCTAGAAACATCCTACCTTTAAGATTTGACCATTTATTTTTTGCAAGTTCATATTACAGACACATATCTTACTTTAATTTAGTAATTATGTCTACATAGGTGCATGTTCAGCACACACTGTTACTTGGGTCCTTTGCTGTAGTTTTACACGGGCAGGTTTTCATCAAAATGAAGACAACGTTGAGAGGGAATGAAGAGATTGTGTTTGCAGTGTCTGGTAGTCTCAGATGTCATGTTGACAGAGATGTTACAGTCTCAGTATAAATACATATAATAGCATATTATTCTAGTTAACTGCTACCCATCAAAACAATGGCCTCATTTTTCAGTAGGATGGGTAACAGTTATAATGGATGGTTAAAACTGAGGATTATTGTATTTTCTCTTAATTTTTCCCAATTTTCTCCTGGATTGGGCTGTATCCATTTTTTCATACTGTCCATTTTATACTATTGTCACAGCACACTATACTACTGCGACAGGGAGTAGTGTAAACTATGCAAGTAGTGCTACTGGTTGACGTCTTTGTGCATAATTTAAATCAAATCATTCAATACATGTTACACCATCTAAAGTTTAGGAAGATCCACAGTTTTAATCTGGTGGACTGAAATACCATAAAGATTTTAAAAGAAAATGTTTCCTCAGATCAAGCAACATAAAACTGAAGTGAACAGTTTTTCTCATTATGGTGGATCTTTAACCCACTCGTTAATGTAACCTTACTTAGCTCGACTACAAATCCACAGGGAATCATCAAATACAGCACAACTGCAGCACTGACACAAATGTTGATTATAAAAACTTGTATCTGAAAGGGGGAAGATAAGTTGCACACCCACAGCAGGAGTGCTAGAGAGTCATACTCAGACAGATTGTGTTGTGTTTGGACTCGTAGCAAACAGACAAAACACCATAGCACTGAATATGTCCCAGCAAATTGCGGCTCAAATTCCATACATTTTGAGGAAAAAGCCTCATATCTAAGAGCGTCAAGTCAAGTGAATGGTCTTAGGACTAACAGACAATATCAAATGTGTTCTGGTTATCATTAATTTGAGGCACATACCTGACATGAACTTACAGGAACATTGATTCAACCAAAACAACATGTCCAGAGAGGGCATGTAAAGACAGTTGGTGGTTCGTTTTTACACGGAATTGCTTAATGAATGTGGCGACATCTCTGGTTACGAATGTTTTCAGGCATATTTAGCACAATTGTTGATCTTGGTTTGCCTAGCTCTGTTTCATTAGGAATGGCTCAAGCAGTTCAACTCACTGCTACCACTGGCCTGTTTTTCCTCTTTGCTCAGGCTGTTTTTCCCCCAAACCTGTTTTTCAGAGCATGACATCATCAATCAGTGAGTTTGTGTTTTTAGACTCCTGAGCACAGATGGCTGTTGCATCACCCTGAGTCAATCTCATGCCCTTCCAGTGTTTGGGCCAGCGCTTAGACAGTAGTGCCACTCAGGAGCCCTGTAATCCTCTTTTCTTATCTGGAGTTCTCTTCTAACTGAAGCTGTCATGGTAATATGACAGATATGATTTCAGATTTAGAATGGTTTTGTACTATAACCCCTGCATTTTTTTTGCATCTGAGTAGTTAACATCCCACAACAGATCAGTACAGTTGAGGTGTAAGGAGGACGGATGGATTTGTTAAGCGAGCTTGATGTAGTCCACTGTACACCTTTGCTGTAGTGTAATGAGAATTTGATCTGTTGGGTGGATGCACACACACAAAGCATGCAAACTTCCATGCTTTTATAAAGTTCTTTAGTCAAATCCTTGTTTTCTGTTTGTTTGTAAAAGCAGTGTTTGGCTCTCTCTCAGTCAACCCTCTGGCTCTGTGTGCTCTCTCTCCCTCTCTCTCAGACTGCTGATGCGTTTCCTGTGAAGAGTGCCGAGGCGAGCCGTAGCAGCAGGAGCAGCCGCCCCGCTCCCCCCACTCTGCCCTCTCCTCCTCCTCCCATACCCCCCGTCTCCATGGTAGGTTACTATAGCAACCCCAGCCTCTGCAGTGCCCACATTACGAGCCTTTTTTCTTCCATGCCGTGTGTGCACAATGTCCACAACAATCTTGTAGACACAATGGCACCTTTTGTATCCTGCAGTTTCAGCCGCTGCTGTTACACAGACTTTACAGATAAATCAGCATCGTTATCTCTCGTTCACACCTGGGCTGAGAGAACCAATGCACAATGGTCTAAAAATACATATCCACGCTGTGTCACACCACTCTGAGCACAGCAAACAGCCGTTTGCAGCTTTACCTTTATTGTGCATGTTTTTGTCCCTCAAGGGGTCTATAATTGCTACCGTGGCTTGAGAGGCCTTTCAGTGAATTACACACATTTGGAATGATGAGAATTGACACATTAGATGTTTGAACTAAAGTGGCCATTTAGTCGTAGTTTGAAGTGAATGTCCAGCAAATTTGCTGATACCGCCTTGCTTCCATGAGGCTAATTTGGAAGCTTTTGAAAACACAGCTGTGGAATTGCAGTGAGACGCAGCCTCGGAAATTCAGAGGCGAGTACCCGCAGTCACTGAGGGTTTGATAGGAGAGGCTGAGGGTGGAGAGAGAGCCGTGTCAAGGTGAGGAGGGTGTGCTCGTCTCAGTAATGGATTTATGGAGCTCCGACAGATTTATATTCAGGGGAGGATGAGAGTGCGAGACAGCCAAGGTCCCGCAGCTCAGCACACACACATGCTCGCTGAGAAGGAACGTGACAGGTTTGCTATTGGGGGAAAAATCTGAGGGAATAAGACTGTCCTGACACCAGGCTTACATAGGACTTGGATTGCTTTCATTCTAGTGTTTAAGGAACACTCCATTCCTTTTTTGTTGACAGGGAGTTGTTCTGACTCAATAAAACAAGGGAAGACCTTCTAGTACACACGCATTACACTAACCTTTTTGCTTTTTTCCCCCAATTTCTCCTCCCTTAATGAGTTAATTTCTGTTTCTTTTCAACGCTGCATTCTCTGTCCATTGTCTTGCTTTTCAGGTATACATAAAGTTGTTCATTTCTAAAGTCTATGCTATTTTTGACTTTTTCTTTCTCTCTCATCGTTTCCTCTACTAGTCGTCACATCAAGTTGATGTGGTCAATTCAGGCGCTATTAGGGCCCGACCCAGTGTGCCACAGAACAGCCAGCCACCTGCCTCAATGTTTGAGGATGCAGGACGTGTCCTAAGGCAGGTCAGACACAGCCGGAAGGTTCTGGAGGAGAACCTGAAGACCATTCTGAGAGCCAAGGATGGAGAAGCACTTCATATACAACTAGAGGCACTGTCTAACAACAGGTATGTAATCTGATCTCACTCTGTAGCCATATCATAAAATGACTAGCGGTTGATGTCCATACTGTTTCAAAAGCTTTCTTCCGGGGGATTTATGATGGTATTGAAAAAACGTCAACCCAAACCCAAAGTGTTGTTCTCTTCATCTCAACAATGCAATGTCCCTATTCCTGACAGTAGCCGAGGAACTTTGCAGTTTTGCTGAATTTGTTTTCCGCTTCTAAAACTTCTGGCTGCGCAGATGCGCTCAGCCGTCAAGCCCTGTATGTGATGTTGATTGACAGCTGGCCTCAGAGCACACTCCAGGCAGTAAAGGGCTAAGCCAAACGGAACCATCAGCATGATTGGCGGCTGTCAGTGGAGCCCTTTATCCACCTCAGCTCAAGTCCATATTCTCTCGGTCTGCAGGCTTCACCTATGAAGGCGAGGCCTGGCATGTGCCACTTGAGGTCACCTGCACAGTGTACTTATTGAGCGTGTATGATGGTAATAACCCACCATAAAAAATGTTACATGTAAATCAGTATATGGAATCATAAAACTGAATTGCACATACGCCCCACAGCTTCCTCCAGGGATTTCTTATTCTGTAGACCTCTCCTCTGAAGGCATGACCCAGCACGTGCCATCTGGGGTCACCAACACCATACATATTTAAGAGTAAAACTGAATAGAATGGATAATTGTATTTTCTGGTTTCTTTTCAAGGAACCAAACAACAAAGTTGAAAATTGGCACCTGGAAACAATTTAGCTGCTTGTAGATGCACCCACTGCTGCACAATTCCTATATCTCTAGAAAAGCATTGCCAGTTAAATGGAATGTTCTGATGCAGCCACACATGGGTTTAAGGGTCATCATGCCCAGGGCCAAACATCAGCAAGATGACTTTTAAGCTGGGTGAGGTAGTGGAACATCTGCAGTGATCAAGCTCCAGTACATTGGTATTAGATTGGCATTTGGTCTAGAATGAATTATCCAACATCCAAACCAGCTCTTGTGGCTGGATGCAATCCACAATGTAGTCCCAGTAATTCCAAAATGTAGTGTAAAGCCTTCTAAGGTTAGAAGATGACATCACAATAGTAAAACGAGGTCCTATTAATAGGATTGATTTAGAACAAATGCTGGAAGTGTATCTGTCCATAAACTTTTGGACAGGTTTGACAAGAACTTGAGATCAGAGACATTTTCTCTCTCTTTTGTTTAATGAAACTAATGAAGTCATGAAATACAGCTGTGCAAAATGCTACCTTTTGTTCTATAAAGCATATTGGAATGATAACTTTCAGGCGACTGTGACTGCAGTGCATTTCTGTTTGTCTATCTGAAATATTATTTGACAAGCAGTGAGAGAGCGTACAGTCTATATTGAATCAGGTCCTGGACAGAATGCTGAGTGAATATGAATTATATTAAAAGCAAAAGCTATCATCACAAGATAAATTCAGGCTGAAGCTCAGCCACAGCGAGCTGCCACGTGTCCAGTTGTATTGCTTATAGATTATGTCACTGTGGACTGTGTTTTGTTTGTTTGTGGCTTTTAGGAAACGGCAGCCAGTGTAAGGCGGAGCGGCAGGGGATGAGAGAGCTGCTGCTTTAGAAGCTCTGTGGGAGCAGCGCTGAGGCTTTTATAGTAGGAGGTCAGACTCAATCTGAGCACTCAGCCTGCTCTCAATGTGACATTAGGCCGGCTCCCTCAGGCGCGCTGCCGCTAATGGTTTGTGATGCGGCGAGAGGCGGATTCGGCGTGAGCTGCTGGAGGAGAGCCGAAGCAGCCGGCAGAGTGCTAAAGCAGCAGTTTAAAAACTGAAATGGAGAAGGGTGCCCCAGGACTGCTGTCTGCTGCTGATGATACTGAGGAGTGAGGAGAGAAACAGGGAGGGAGGGCAGTGGTAATGGTACCCACTGGCTCTCCTGTGGCTGAGAGCTCTCTCAGTGTAGAGGCTAGGCAAGATCACAGCAAAAACACACAGTGAATCTTCTCTTTATTAGATGCCCCTTTTGTCAGGGAACAGTGTGTATACTTTGGCTGGTGGAATTAGAGGAGAACATAGCCTTTCAAAATATCATCCGTTTATGTCGGGGAAACCTTATATCTTGTAAGTGGCATATTTCCAGGAGGAGAGAAAAACCTTAACTTTCAGTGGAAGACGGTGTAAAAGTCTTTTTGGACCGTTTCTATTGGTTTATTAATTTATTTTTTTAAAGACAATGTAAAGAGCAACTGACAGATTTATATTATATCAACCTTATTATGATCACCTCCTTGTTTCTACACTTTATACAAATTGTAGATAGGAACATTTTTTATTTGTCCTCCGAGCACATTGGCTGTCCGGAAATGATGCAAATTGCGGCAGTTCGAAAAGAGGGACATCATATGTGTCGGAAGAAGCATGTGCTTGCACTCACCCTCCTAGTGTTGGGAGCATCGCACGTGATGGGGGAGAGTGATAATGGGATAAGAAAATTAGCAAATTTGCAGGAAATCAAGAAAGAAAATCATTAAATAATGATTTTAAATATTAAAAACAAAAATAATAATTATAATTACAATAGAAAAAAAAAAGAAAAAAATCTTTATTTATAAATATCTTCTTTTGAATGCATGAATAGAAACCATAAGTATGATCAACATAAATTACATTCAATGAAAATGAAGAAAATAATCATTTATTTTTATAATTTTAAAATATTTTTTTATAGTGTACTCAGTTGACAGAACCCTCTACTATAGATAGATAGATTTGATTGATTTGATTGATTTGATTGGATGACAACCTGATTGGACTAACCTTTGTGCTACAGCTGGAACATATCTGACAGTTACATCACTGAAGTAGGCAGGGGCCATGGAGATATTTAATAAAAATCAATCAGTAGGAACCTGCTCAGTCCTAAATGTCTGATACATAATTAAAAATAAAAATCACATCAAATCAAGTTTGTTGCATCACATTACACAGGTGCAAGTCTCTCGCAGTAGTAAAACAGATATATAAAAACACTGGATAAGAAAATAAAAATGATAAAGAATATACCTATATATGTAATATAAATAGACTGTATACTCAGTAACTTACACTATACATACATTATTGCACTGAAACATATTGCACTGCAAACGTTCTGTGTGTGTAGAAACTATAAAAATAATGTTTTCATTATATTTACATGTGCACTGGGTATGTAATTAAATGTAGCTGAGTGTGCGAGATGTGGGAGATGATCTTTAGTAGGTGTAGTGTAACTGAGCAGCTAGTTGCTGCTCCAGTAGTGAATAAATTGCTGGTACAGAAGAGGTTATGAAAGAGTTTATGTGGTGTGATGGTGTGAAGAGACAGGTGATTGGTTGTAACTAGGGACTGTGGACTGGAACACTGGGCTACTGACTGTTTAGCAGCCTGGTGGCCTGGAGGAAGAAGCTGTCTCAGGTTCTAGTCCTCATGATCCTGTACCTCCTACCGTTGGGCAGCTCAGGAAAAAATGAAGATCTGAGAGCTGAATGATGAGCTCAGGGATCATTTAGCTTTTTCTTGTTTATACAGACCTTATTTGCAACCTCGTCATGGCTAAACATTACTGGGGTTTGGTTTTGGATCAGTGGCTCCCCTCTGACACCTCTCAAGCCCAGCCTGGTATCCAAACACCCTTAAAAATGTCAGCCCCAATGGTAATTGTCTGCAAAATGGCAGTCGCAATCAGCTCTGCTCCTAACATGTGAGCATGAAAACACAAACATGCTGATTGATGCGGCTGCCGCTCCCTGCTGTAATGGATTTGATCTTTTCCTCTGACTAAAGGTCTCAGGGATGCAGGAGCCAGCCAGCCGCCACTAGTTTGCTTGCTCGTTCCTCCTTGCTCTGTGCTTCTTTGCGGGTTCTGCCCTGCTGTCCTCTGTGCCCCAGGAGAAGTGCTTCTCGTCAAGCCTTATACGCCTGGCTTGATGGATTCATTCATTTGAGTTTCTGACATTGCAAAACGAGGCTGAAGTAGGATTTTATCCCTGCCATCCATTTCACTGAATTATTAATGAAGCCATTTGCAAAACCTGAAAGTTCTCAACCTTTTCTTCATTACGCTTCATGGCTAAAAAGTTGTAGCCTTCTTTCCTTTGGAGTAAAAATGAGCACTGAGTTTGAATTACTTCGTAATTATGGCCGTCACCTATGTTGAAAGTCACACCAAGCTCACTGCAAAGTTCACAAGTCATCTTGGATTTGGTTTGGAGGAACTTCAGCTCTCTCTCAGCTTCATAATGACAACTGATGGCATATGATTCTCTTGTGGGGACATTCAAAGTTGCACCTGGTTCAACCTGATGGTTAAAGAACCCTTTGGTTATTCCATTATCCATTTGTCACTTGTGTAATCTCTTCCTCTAAGAGCACTTGTTGCTTTATTCTTGAGGTAATTACAGTTATTGACCAGATCTGCTGTTAACCCCCACAACTGGTGGCCCACCTTCCTCTGCTGAGTGCCAGAATTTATTTCTCATATAAATGGCTCCATCAAGTCCACCAAGTCAGTCATTCCCAACTCTTTACCTTGTGATTTACTCTCCGGCATCTGATGCTTTTACAGCTGTTACTTTGTACCAAATGACCCAGCTTTGTTTCATAATTTGAAACCGATGTAGGCAAAGTGCAGCAGATGCAGCATGAATTACAGCAATAAATCAGTAATAATCTCTGCAATTCATTGTGTAATTCAGGTATCTTAATCATTGCCTGTCATTAAGGAAAGTGTGTTTCAGACTCTCTGGCTTTGGGCAGTTATAGAAGCATCTATCTCTGTGGAAGTCGAAGAATACTGTGACTTTGGATGGTTTTGTCCTCCACTCCCTTTGTGCAGTCATTCTATTTTTCATCCTTGTGCGAGGAATGTGAAAGCATTGTTGGTCAAAACTCTTTCATAGTTCATTTTCCACCACTTATTTCTCCCATCCCCAGCTCCAAGGAGCTCAAATATTCGGCATAATAAGAGCTTCAAACGGCCTCAGCTGGAACATGGTGGTGTAAAGGCGGGCAGCCTTTAGGGGTTAATTGAAGGTCATTTCAAGCAGTCGGATCAATTGTGCTCCATTTGGAATCACGAGTGTCTTCAAGCATCATCTGATTAGGCGAATCCATCACGCTGCAGACACTTGACAAGACGCGGAGGAACGCTGCAGCACACAGACAAGTCTTTGATGGGGAGTGAGATTTTTTTTTTTTTTACAAGAGTATGTGTTTGTGGGTGTGTGTATATGTGTGGAGGGCTTGTTGTGTGACATGGAGTGGGAGGCTGAATGTGAATAGAGAGGGCTATTTTTGGAACAAGTTGGGCGGGGGCAGCTGAGCAAAGAATGTGTGTGTGTATATGCTTAGAAAAATATTTAAATACATGATTTTTTATTTATGTATAATTAAGTGGTTTCAATGTAAATAATGATATTTTGAGTAGACTGGTGAAATAAGTTGCTCTAGAGAAACCAAGACATGAAACCTACATCACGTTGTTATATGAAATGTGGATATTCATTTATGTGAATATGCCTGTAATGTTTTACAATACTTTTTGTACTAGGAGATATTTTCTGAAGTACGTCCATTGTTGAGAAATGTATTGTACTTTTAATTATTCAGATTTTGTTATAATTAAATACTATAATATGTTACCAACATCATCAAAAACATTTAAAAAACCTTAAAATTCAAAGACACAAAGCTATATTTCTTACCCTTATGTTGTGTTGATATTCTGTATACACTCATTGTCCTAAGGGTCAAAAATGACCTCACTAAACCCCTAAAATAAAATAGCTTAATTGAGTTTTAAACCCACAGGTGGGTTAGGACAACTGCAGCAGTTGCCCCTTTCACAACTGCAGCAGTTGCCCCTTTCACAACTGCAGCAGAGGCTCACAATTATCATGGGTGGAGATGGTGTGCGTGTTTGCGTGTGTGTGATTTTTTTGGGGGGAATGTAAACGATTTTATAACTAAGACAATCTATGTACCCTGGAGTTGTAACGCTTTCATGGAAATATAAACGGTTTGGAGACACTAGTTAGAAAAGTAATCAAATTTAATGTTGAAAAAATATCATTTTTCTCTGCAATTAAACGTAACAAGGGTTAAATCTAATCTCCACAATGGAACATTTATTCTCCTTTTGCTGCTAACCTGCACCGTTTACTCTTTCTGAGGAGAGACAGTCAGTCCCATCTCATAATCCATACGTTGTGCACTGACTAGAAAAAACAAAAATACTAAAATAATTAAACCATGACAGCATGCTTAATAGAGAGCTGTTTATCTGATTTAAATGACTTTAGATCAGACAGATCCTGTTTGTGTGGAGGTACTGGTATTTCACAACCTGCAGAGCGTACTGCATAGGGGAGAGGGAGTGATTGGAGACAGGACCTCACGGAATCAACAGTGCATGTTACTTTGTGGAAGAATGAAAGAAGATGGAAGTTAATTCAAAGATAAAACCTTTGGAGAGCTTCTACACACACAGCACAAACACACCTTAACTGAGTTACAAGTTTTAATTGGATGGATTTAAATGCTTCATTAATCACCTTTTTTATTGTTTGTTTTTAAAAACTCTGAAAATTGGTGTTTATTGGTGTTTATACTTGTTTTAAACAGTAGTACATACTGTTATAACCGTTTTTGACAGTGTGAGAGACAGAAACATCAGTGAAAGTGAAAGAAGCCTTTAGACTGAGGTGGTAGAGTAATATTAGCGGATTTTACACAGTTCTTGTGAAAGGTCTTGTGCAGCTCCACCAAGTTGCACTGTGCAGTAACAATGCTGGAGATGCTATTCTCACTGTACCAGTAAGTCAGTATAGAGTCATCGTGATTTTGGTGCTCTTTATTTTAAGGTAATATAGATACGTAGTGAGAAAATTCAACAATCAAAAGAAGATGAGATGCCCACACACTTGTATTGGTCACGGTAGCTGTATGTGCTTACATAAATCACTCACACATGAATATGGAGTATTGTTGGAGCTTGATGGTGGATGGAGGCTCTGTAGTGTGAGCTGGGCTCTATGGTCAGCTGTTTCTTCAGTCTGGCACACAGGCTGAATGGGTCTGCTCTGCCCAGAAACAGCCCTGCTCACTTGGTGTCCACAATGAGATGCTCTGATCCAATGATGGGCTTCCCTAGCTATGCTGGAGAGCGTGTGTGAGCAGTCCCTGTGACGGCGCAGTCCTAATTCACACACACACACACACACACACACACACACACACACGCTCCCAATTCCACCCCTCTTGTTCCCTCCTGTGTTAAGCATTCCAACCCCGAAGTACATGTGGAGACAGAAAGAACGAGTGAGCAGGAGTGTAAAAGAGGGAAAAAGAACACTTCATGCTGGTTGGCTGCTGGTGCAGTCTCCTCCACACGCAGAGTGAGTGGGAGAGAGCGGCATTTGGATGGAGTGTGTCACTCTCTCTCCCCCTCCATCTCTGTGATTTATTCACTGCAATAAGTGATGCAGAGACAGGCTAACAGGCCAGCAGACAGCAGGGCATTAGCATAATGTGTGCTGTAAAGGGGTTGCTAGAGCATCCTGGGTGTCTCTAAAAGATATATGGCACATTTAGATTAGCTCTGCCTGCAGATATCACTCTTCATTGTGATTAATGCAGTATTGTCACCTCCAGCTCTCGTGAACTGAATGTATGAAGGAGCTAATTGGCTGCACTCCAGGTTGTGTTTATGCCCAAAGTAACCAGAAGAGCTTGTGCTTTCCAGAACTTGTTTCTGGCCTCTTTTACAGAAAAGCAAGAACAAAGGCACAAGTGTGCCCAGAGTGGAGCAATGCCTGCTTGATAAATGTTCACCTAACCAAGACAGTCGTTCTGAGTATAATTTTTACCTGAGTGCTTCTTGTAGTGGAGAAATAAAGCTGTGTGAGTGAGGATTTGTGAGAGTTGCCTCTGAATACTGAAGGCCTGGCCTATGTCCTGCCTTGCAGGGACGCCAGCGAGGAGCTGAGAATAAAGAAGACCGTTGATGCCTGGATCAACACACTGAGCAAGGAGATTCAGGTGAAGCTCAACTCAAACATAACATCTTCAGTACAGCCTATTAATCATTTAATACCACATACACCGACACACAACCACACACAACCACAATCCCAATGCCTCTAGAAATAATATCGGATGCTTTGAATTATTGAAGGATGGTGGGCCACGGTTGGTAATTTTTTGGGATGAAATGGAATAACTCGCCCTTTGCCAGAGAGCAGGAAAAAGATGTGAGCCGTTTGACTCAGCAATTGCTACTGTATATTTATGTGGTGTATTTTTTTCTATACCAAATCTACAGTCTGATTTTGTTTTGGAATTTACTTGACATGCAGTGCTTGGGTGTGACTGTAAGACTACATGGGTAGGTTTGAAAGCATTTATTGTGTTTACAGTGTTCAGTTATTTTTATGTCGCGTGTCCACGTATTTCTAGTTATAATGACTTTCCTGCAGCACTTTAGGGAAATATGCCGTAATGCAGATAATATCTGGCATACATACAGTATAACTGGGTAGTAAAGCCCAAAGTACCTTGTGTGCAAATGTACATAAGTAGTACTCTGTGCTAGAGAAAAATAGAGAAATTGATATAGTGAAGTGGTTGCTTAATTTTTTTTCAGAGCTGTAAACCTCAAATAATGCAAGAAATCCAGTTAATAATTGTATTTGAACAACACAATATGAATGTTTAAACTTTAGAGAGAGAAGTCAAAATCAGTATTTGGTTAAATAACTTTATCAGTCACACCTTTTATGACTTAGAATGCTCTCCACCAGTCGTTCAAACTGCTGTTGGGTGACATTCTGCCATTCCTGGTGCAGAATTTGATGTAGCTTAGTTTTGTATCAGTTTGTACAGCTTTGTATGTAACAAAGTCTATCAAATCATAACAAACCATAAACAATTTCCTAAAGACAAATAAAAAAACATAGCAATGTTGGTGCTATCAGCACTTACTGTTTCCCCATAAAAAGTCTTTTTATCATTATTTTTCTAAATTGTCAAATAGCTACACATACATTAAAAACAAATACATAGATTAAAATGGAAATTGATTCTATAACAATTTCAGGTATATTCTTATCGCTTATGTTTGCAGTATTAAAAGTATAATTAAATCGAATCATGTTTAAAAGACTGAATTTTGTGGATCATTACACCGTTATTATATTCCTTTTTAAACGACTTACTGTCCTGTGAAATAAACCTCTGCTGTCTTGTCTCCTCATATATCAGGATGAACTAGTGCACCCAAGCTCTGCTGGAAAGTCTAAGAGTGTGGAAAGAGGCAGTGGGGCAGCACCGGACAGCTCAGTGCAGCAAGACCAGAGCAGCAGAAGCAGAAGATTAGGTGCCTTCAGGAATGGGAACTTAAAGGTGGGAAGAGAGGGGAAAGGAACAGCAGCAGCAAGAAGAACACATTCTCAGAGAGAGTCCATCAGAGCAGAGACAGTGAGCACACAGCCCTCCAGCCAGCAACCCAGCTCCTCTCTCAGAAACAGAGCAGAGCAGCAGCCACAGGCGGTGAGCGCATTGGCCTTATCACTCTCAATGCAATGGCCACACAGTACATCATGAGCACTCGCGTTGATTCATCATCACCTGATTTCACTAATGAGCTCTCCTTGCTAAAAAAAAAAAAAAAGAATGGAGCCTAATTATGAAATCGTGTGGTGGTGCTTGGTTTGAACATATACCAACAGACACTGCTGCCCTCCATGGAACATATTGCCCAGGCAGTGTGTCATAATGCATTCAGCTGTTGTTGTCTGTCTGTTGTTGAAACGGACTGGTTCCTCTGGGAAATGTGCAACATTATAGGTTAACAGTGGATGAAAGCTAAACAAGGTGGGCATTGTAGCTGTTCTGTGCAGTAATCACCTATCATTCTTAATCTGAGCACGGTCTGGTGTTTGGGAGCCTCTTTGTTGCAATTCACGTGTGTGTGTGTGTGTGTGTGTGTGTGTGTGTGTGTGTGTGTGCGCGCGTTTTACTTATCGACACATCCAGACAGCAACACAGAGGCTTCACTCGCAACACTGTGTAATCTGCCCATCTGGATGCAAACACAACACCTCAGGACCCTGCCCTGTCTCTGCTGTGCTTTAACTAAATGAGGTGTTCTCAGCGCCCATATGTTGCCTCCCACATCGATTTGCTATAAATAAGAGTGAGCAGACAAGAGACAGTGCTGCTTATCTGTGTTTGGCCTGGGCTTGCTCTACGCTAATGGCTGCACATGTTTCCTGGTGTCGGTATAAAACACAACCAGCCTAGCAACGTCTCTCATGGCTGACTGAGCGGTTGCCATGTAAGGTGCGAGGTCATTTTATTGCCCAAATGAAAAACACCATCACGTACAAGTACTGACAGCCAGGCAAAACATCTCACTGCATAATAATAGGAAGTGGGGAGTGATTTGAATGGTGACATTAAAGCCACTAAAGGCTTCATACACAATGATTTTTTTGTTGGTTCCTGCTTATGCTCCTTTGATATTCTCAGTGCACACATGCCTTTTTTAATGTGCTTTCACACTTGTGTTTTTGATCATACGTTGCTTCTTCTACCACAGTCGGTGGTGCCGCAGTCAGAGGATGATGAGGCGTACCTTGCAAAGGTTTATGGGAAAGCTCTATATGAGGGCCACCGACGCACACTGAAGAAAGGCCCTTACCTCCGCTTCAGCTCCCCAGTTTCAAAGTCTAAAGGCCTACGTCCTAAAGTGATTGAGAGTGTGAAAGGTGAGTCATCCTCACTGCGATAATTCTAGCAAACTCTGAACTGGCCACCAGTGCCAGTGTTTCACCAGTCAGTCCCAGTACATACTGCTATTTAGAGTACCCAATTGGGGGCATGCTCACCGCTGACACAGGTGACCAGGTTCACACATAAATGGTGTCCTCTTTATTGATTGGACATTTCATAGAATCATTGGTGTGGAGCTGCACAAGGTCATCACAACCAGTGATGTTGAGCCCTCCTGTACTGGACTGTAGAGCAATGGAACTATGTTCTTTGGTGTGGTGGCACTCCATTAAATAATTTTCCGATAAGGTGGAGTGAGATTTGTTGTCTTGAACTGAGTATCTTCAATACCTGACCTCAGTAATACTTTTATCGATGAATACAAGCAAATCCTCCCAGCCATGTTCTCCTAATCATTTCCTTCAGAGAGGAGACCGTAACTGTAGTAGAGTTGGGACAGAATGCATTTAATACTTTTATTTAGGAGGAAAAATGGAAGGAGCACATATCCACAAACTTATGGCCATGTAATATATGCAGTGATAAAAATATTGTCTGGTACGTAGTGTGTAGTTTATAATGTGTAGGATCTAAATTCTGATGGTTGTGTATTATATGTAAATATTGTTTAAGTAAAAAAACACTATATGAAT
This sequence comes from Acestrorhynchus altus, assembly GCA_034509495.1. Taxonomy (NCBI): domain Eukaryota; kingdom Metazoa; phylum Chordata; class Actinopteri; order Characiformes; family Acestrorhynchidae; genus Acestrorhynchus; species Acestrorhynchus altus. Next base: position 10,155,604 of record CM067513.1, read on the forward strand.
AAAAGTTTAGGGAAACCTGCTAATGCATGGTTTCTTCCAATAAAACTGTGTCCACTGTCCAGGCAAGGCTTTCTACTAGATGTTGGAGCATTGCTGTGAGGATCTGATTGCATTAAGGGACAAAAGCTTTAATGAGAAGATTTTCCTGATCCACAACTTACCTCTCTCATTCCAAAATTATTCTATGAGGGACCATCATTCTAGAGAACACAGTTCCACTGTTCCACAGCTCAATGCTGTTTGGGGCTTTATATCACTCTAGCCCAGAGGTCGGCTACCTTTTAACACCCAAAGAGCCATTTGGCCCCGGTTTCCACGGAAAATACTGGGAGCCGCAAATACTTTTTGACATCTAAAATGAAGATAATATATACCCTGTTGCTTTTTCTTACCTTTACACTTTGTAAACAACTATAATGTGCTGCTTATGAAATCCATGAATTGCTACAGAGAAAATTCTATTTTGCTTATGTAATGAACACATTTTGAACATTTTGAATTCTTGAAAAAATAATAACAAGAAAAAGCAACACGCTGAGTTGAAGGTCTCTTTCAAATGAATTAAAAAATTGAACAGATTCAGATCAGGTTTTGATGGGTAAACCAGCTTCCACGAGTGTGAAGTTATTTTGAGCAACAAAAAATAATAAAATATACGTTTATTTTAATATTTGAAGATCACAATAATCTTCCAATTTAGAACAAAACCCAAATTTAGAACTAACACAAACTAACGCAAATAAAATACACTTCAATTATATACTTATAATTTATTTTCCCAAACCATGTGGAGCCGCAGGATAAGGATGAAAACTGCGGGTTTCCAATCCCTGCTCTAGCCTATTCATGGCTTTATTCATGGTGCCATCTATTTATAGTCCTAGTTCAGTTTTATCTGCAGTGCTTCTCTACAGGGACTGGGGTTTCCTGTATGTATGTATGTATGTATGTATGTATGTATGCATGTATGTGTGTGTGTGTGTATGTGTGTGTATGTGTGTGTATGTGTGTGTATGTGTGTGTATGTGTGTGTGTGTGTGTGTGTGTGTGTGTGTGTGTGTGTGTGTGTGTGTGTGTGTGTGTGTGTGTGTGTGTATGTAATGTAAATGTATATTATTTTATTGTACCATTTAATTGTATTTGGTAGTTTTCATATTTGTGCCCAAAAATCGACATATACTTAAACATTAGTGGAGGTTGGTGTATTTTAACATTCTAAAATGTGGTTGATTTTCCAGTTTCTGATCTCTGTAGGACCCTGCATAGCACAAACACAGTGCATTTTCATGGCTGTAATAGTGTCCTTCATTTTTGACGCCTCCACAAATGCCATTAAAGACAGAAATGATGAGTAAAGCCATGCAATTAAGCTGTCACAAAGTCGCAAATACCCCCTCTCTCTGTTTCTCATTTTATGACGCATTATTTCCATCTCACTTTGTCTTTTTTCCCCATTTCCAATCCCTTTGTTGTAGGCGTTAAGATGAAGTCCTCCAAGACCCAGACCACTGTGTCTGGAGCTCAGGATTTGTCATCTCTGCGGCAGCCTGCAGTATCTGGGCCTCAGTACCTCTTCAGTCCCAGTGGTCCTGTCCAGCAACAGCAGCCTGGCTGCTCTATGCAGGGCTTCCTTATCCCTATGGCTGTTCCACTGGGTAAGCACCAAGTGTCTCCACCATCCCAGAGCCCACACACAACAACTTCTTTGACTTTGACCATATGCCTTCAGTGCAGGTGAAGGACAAGTTAACAGAATCCTGATGGTGATTCCAGCTTAGAGCTCCAGCCATATAAATACTTCAGCTAATTAATGTCCCTAGAGGCATTACAGAAGGTTTTTGAAATAGAGATGTGAGAGTGTGAAGCTTTTAAAGGCTGAAAAAAAACTTTACTTGATGTAAAGACTCAAAAGTGGTTCTACTGTGGTATTGTATAATGAAGACCTTTTGTATTGCTGTTTTCAAGAGAAAAGCCTCATTAGGTCAAGAATAGAACTTTATTGATCCCTTGGGAGGGTTCCTTCAGGGAAATTAAGGTTCTAGTAGCAGCGTCAGTACAATACAGAAAAGTACAAGTTCGTCAGATTTATCATTGTTTAGATTTCACATCTGAACCAAGATGAACCCTTTTAAAAATGTATACAATGACCTAGCGATGCTCAAATATTTCACTCCCTCTAAATGACACCAGCTATTCCAGCTTTGTCCACTTTGCAATAAAGGAGTGTTCTCCAGCTTGACCCAGACAGCACCCGCCTGCTGCCACCATAAAGCCGCCCTTAGTATGGCTGACACTGAGCATACAGCAGCATTAAAGAATGGACTTAATTAGACAGACATTTTAGCTGTGTGAGTTTAGCTCTTAATTATGGCTGAGTCTTTGCTCATCTAAAGCCTTCCTCCCTCCCTCCATTGGGCTATTTTAATCACTTCACTGTCAGGGACTTTAATGCCCTCTATTCCACTCTCATTTCCCCAGTTCAAATCACCACAAGCAACGTCTTACAACCAACCTTGTACTGACACAGGCAGTTGCACTTATTAACTGGACCATCCTCATGTATTAAAGCTTTACTCTGCTTCACAGACCAGAGTTGGGGCACATACTGCAAATAGCCAATTGAAAACCTTTGTTACCATTTGTTTATAATAATTTTCCTCCATTCCAAGAACTATGACCTGCAGGTTTAAATAGTGCACTAGTTTCGTTCCAGCTGAATTGAAATGATTAATGGTTTCTGATATGGTCTGGAAAAACTAATTAAACATACTTTTTTACAACAGGCCTAAACAGTATACAGCAGCTGTAACAGAGTCGTAATGCGGTTCTCCTAATCAACTCTGGTATCAAAAATTGAATTGGATGACAGGGAGTAGAGTAAGGTTGTTTCGAAAAGCAGGAGGCCATTTTCTGTCTTATTGCCTGGCAGCAGAGCTGACCTCTGCTCTGGGATGAGGCAGGGCAAACACAATCTCCTCTAATCACATCTGCAATGCAGTGTCCATCATCAGAGTTGCTTCCTGCTCTCATCTGAGGAACAGGTTTCTCTCATTTAGCACAGTCACTTCATTCAGATGGATTATTGTAGAAGGTGTGTTGGAAAGGGGTAATAGTAGCTCTATGGATGTGTGCATATGTGTTTTAAATGGGTAAATATGCAGGCAGTATTGTGGGTAGATCAGAAACAGGTGGCTCTGTGTTTAGATTCCACTTAAATATGGCTTTGCACCGGTGCCTTTTTGCTGAATGAGATTTAGCCCCATTTGTTTTTGAACGCACACCTGTATTGCTTTATTCTGAGCATACCTGATTCCTAGGCAAGTGGATGATAACTGAGCCATAAATCTGCAATCTACACTTAATCACGTGACAGTTGGATGTGGTTGGGTGCATCCAGTTTGCTTTAATTATGTTTGGCATGAGTCTATAACTCATTTGTTGCTTACCACAATTTACACTGAATTGTCAGGACAAAAAATGGCATGAATTCCAAGGAATTGTCTGTTGTAAGGCATAGATCAAGATAAAGGTATGAAACAATATCTCTGTTTTTGGCGGTTCCCATTCCAATAGGAAGAAACTGAAAAGCATGGCACTATCTTGAACCTTACTAGAGTTGGCCGTTTTATTACATTGGGCGTGAGGGCAATAAGGACGGCCAGGAAGGTAAGGAAGAAACCAACAGTCACTAAGAAAATCACCAGAAGGACATGTTGGATGGACAGTTATCTGGACTTTATGGCAAAATGACAAGACAGAGGCCACTATTGAGAGAAAATGTCATGACAGTCTGTTTGGTGTTAAAAGACATGTAAAGCAGCGCTGCTAATACTCACAAGCTCTACTCTCGACCATTGTGCGGCCCGGGGGTTGGGGACCACTGATGTAAAGGACTCTGTCAGCATGTGGAAAAAAATTTGCTGAACTGATGAGAAGAAAATTATTTGGGCAGAATAACAAGAACCATGTCTGGTGAAATACAGTAGCTGCACATCAGTGGGCAACAGTTTACCTTTTAGCATAATAATGACCTGATGATTACAGCCAAAACAACCCTGGAGAGGCTTTGAATCAAGTCAGTAAAGTTGACAAAGCTTGGGTGCATCTGCCATAGAAAATGGGATACACTGCCAAAATCCATGTATTCAAAGGTTGTAAGGACATATCAATGAAATTGATATGCTACTGCTGAAATTGCCACCAAAGTGCTTTCTACAAAATATTGAATAAAGGATTTAAATGAATGAACTTTTTGAAACTCTTTAAGTGTAGATTGATGGTTAAAATAGCAATTATATCCAGCCAGGATATATGCAGGTACATTTAGACATTGTTTACATGCTACATCCAACCTTTGGTGGTATGATGTGGACCTAGTAGAGCAATAGAAAAATTACACTTTGCCCATTTCAACAAAATGTATTTAATTAGCCACGAATGTACTATTTCTGCAGTTCCAGTAACTGTAGTTAACTCAAAATAGAACTCACAGAAGCAGCAGTAAACATTGTGCAAAACCTTCTTCTAAATATTGACACACTTGCTTCAAAGCATATCAGGTTACTATAAAAATGAAAATGACAATTTTTAAAGACATCATACGGTGCCAAGAACCAAATAAACAGGTCTGTTTTAGATCATGTAAGTCTACAGATGTTTGATGATTTCAGCTGTTATTATAGTGTTGACTGGTGGACATACAGGGGTTGGACAATGAAACTGAAACCCCTGTCATTTTATTGTGGGAGGTTTCATGGCTAAATTGGAGCAGCCTGGTGGCCAATCTTCATTAATTGCACCAGTAACAGCAGAGTGTGAAGGTTCAATTAGCAGGCAAGAGCACAGTTTTGCTCAAAATATTGCAATGCACACATTATGGGTGACATACCAGAGTTCAAAAGAGGACAAATTGTTGGTGCACGTCTTGCTGGTGCATCTGTGACCAAGACAGCAAGTCTTTGTGATGTATCAAGAGCCACGGTATCCAAGGTAATGTCAGCACCACCAAGAAGGACGAACGACATCCAACAGGATTAACTGTGGACCCAAGAGGAAGCTGTCTGAAAGGGATGTTCGGGTGCTAACCCGGTTGGTATCCAAAAAATGTCATTCCCAAGACGAATTGACGCTGTAATGGTCGCAAAAGGAGCCCCTAGTACACCATACTAATAAATTATTGTGGTCTAAAACCAGGTGTTTCAGTTTCATTGTCCAACCCCTGTATATTTTTCTTTTTCTTGTTTGCTACATTAGCCTCATAGCGATAAACATGCCTTGTCAATCTATACATTCCAGGGGCAAGCGAGAAATTGTGTGAATGTATTTATTTATTTATTTTAACTCTGGATTCGTCAATGAGATCCTCTTTTTCACTCCTGCAGAGTGAGAAGGCATATCAGGATATCTGTTCTAATACCCCACATCTGCAGAGGAGCTCTTACAGCATATCAGGGGCTTGTTACCAATCTGGCTGATGTTTCAGGCTGGAAGTTCCCTGGGGTGTTTAAATCACGTGCCACTTCAGACACTTCAGAGCGGTCTGCTCGCTTCAGCCCTGGTTGCTGTCCTATTTCACATCACATTGTGCTTGCATGTATCTGCGTGTGTGTGTGCCCTGGTGGAAAGTTCCAGACTCGTTAATAACTTCGCAGACTTTGCTGCAGTGTGTGTAGTGTGGCTGCGAGTGTGAGGGGAGCAGGTTTGGCTTGGCCCTTGTGTGCCTCTCGGTGACACTCTGTAGGGCTGGAGCTTAGAGCTGCCCTATTTTCCATGCTCTGCGGCTCCCTGGAGAGGACAGTGGGATTGGCAGAGCCCCCCAGGGAGGCACAGAGAGTCTTTCATCTGCAGCAGCTGTTCAGGCAGGCACATCCGCAAAGTGCCCCGAGTTTGAGACGCTGGCCAAGTATGGCATGCAGCTCCCCTAAAATCTGCTTATGAAGTTCCGCATGGCAGATCGGAGAGTGTTCCCATCAAGCCAGCCTTTACTGATAGGAGCTTTCCTGCAGGGTAGTTGGGGTCCGATTGTGTGTTTGTAGCATCACAGTTGAAAACGTGCTGGTCAGCTGAATTACTGGAGGAGAATTGCTTGGTTTTGTTTACATTTTGTGTAGTTGCTCCTGCCCTTTTCCATAGCTCTCCTCATGAGCAGCAAGGTGTCTTGGTGCTTTGCCCATTAGTCTCCCAACACTTAGGGTCTTGGGTTCAAGTCTCAGTATGGATGGAGTTTCCATAGCTTCATAGCTCTACTCATGGGCAACAAGGTTATTTGGTGCTTTGCATGTTTGCTGCCCAGTTCAAAAACATTAGAGTTAGCTGCTCTATATTGCCCTGGGGTGTGTTTGCATGCTCAGATATGGATTGGCACTCTCCCCATAAACCTCCGTAGTGCTCTATGCAGTCCTCCTTCACATAAATCATATAATTTGTGGTAGAGAGTGTGCTGTGCATGATTGGCTGCCGCTGCCACACCAATGTACGTTGGTTGATTTTGAAGGTGCTATAGTGTTATTTATTTATAGTCATTATCCAGTACCTGGTTTGCTTCATGTTTGAAAATGATAATTGACAAAATCAATCAGCTGGCTAGGGGCAGCAAGGAGAAATCTTGAACTAAGCTTTGTTCTTCAAAATAGGTCACAAGATATCAACTACTTTCTTTCTTGAAGATGAGAAATCCATATTACCTTGTATCTCAATATTTGGTGTTTTTTTTTTTTACTTTTTGACATTGTGAGTTTGGTTGTTTTTCCTTAGATTATGTTGACATTTCATGATCAGTGGACCAATAGAAATGCACCAAGCTGACTTGAAATCGAATATTTTAATGCCGTCTTCCATTGAAAATCAAGAAAGGATTTACTTCTCCTGTAAAGTTGCAATTATAAAGATGAAAGGTTTTTGAATGTAGAGGCTGTAAATAGCAGTGTTATACCCTCCCACCCTACAACAGTCTTGCCAAACATCCCTGTATAAGAACATTAACCACTTTACTCATGATCGTGACACATGGTCTATGATTGGCCAGGGAAGACAGAGACAGTGAACAGTAAGATGTGTTCTCCTGCTGCCAGCACACAGCTCAGCTGGAGTTCTGATCCAAATGGACACACTGTTTCTTTTGCCACTAGTGCAGGTAGTCATCTCTTAATGCTTGCCTTGTTCCTTTACATTTGGGCTTAATGATTTGGCCTCTTAATCCACAGACATTACACAATCATTATGATGATCTGTCCATACCAGTTTTGCCTCCCCCACCCACCCATCAATCCATCTTGAGGTACAGGAATCTAAATTTGTTCTTTTAATGTTGTCTTTACTCGCACGTCTACTGCTCAGCCCACATGTTTTCTCTCAGAAATATTTGTGCATTCCAGATGAGTCAGAGCCTCTTGCTCTAGAGCCACCGTTTGGATGCCCTTCAGCCAAATTATGGAAATCATAAAGCTACTCCGTGTTTTGCCCAGCTCCATGCGGAGGGATGGAAAAACAGATTGCTGAGCCTACAGATTTATGTAAATGTGTGCCTCCTCACTGGCCGTTAATATGGTGCGTCCAAGCAAACGCATGACCGCTAAAGAACAGAGAGGAGAGCCAGAAATCCAGTCTTGTTCTGCCTGCACACCCTGGCTGAACCTCTTTGTCTCCCTGTCCCTTTTACTGAACAGATGCCAGCCATGCAGCTGGGCAGGACTCCCAGCCTGGCAGATGTGTATGAATGTATGTATGTGTGTGTATGTTGGATCTGTAACAGTGTGTGTGAGTCGTGTGGATGTCCTTTATGACCTCTGTGGGGTAAAGTAACGGGGAGGTGTGTATGAGCTCCAGCTGTTGAGGGAGAAAAGGCTGGCTTTAATATCCTGTTCACGTGAGAGTGCCTCTCTGCGTGTCTCAGCGTGTAAATAGTGTTACGATGCTATCTCCTTTGTGTCACAGGGGGAGGTTTGAGCCCTGCTTCAGGGAGGGTTTGTTTCTGGAAAGCACTCATATTGGCAGAGCACATCCAGAGTCCACTTGCGTATTCTGCAGAAGAGTTCAGAATAATGGGTCTCGCTGCAGTGGTGTAGGAAGAGAGAGATTGATTGTCTTTGTGATTAGTAAAGCCTTGCCGTTTCATGGCTTTGTTTATTATGCGTGGTTCATGCATCTGAACTAGCTGGGTCAGTGGTACTTCATTTTGTACCGGGCATTGTTGGTCTGTTTGAGCTGGATTTGATTTAAAAGGCTTAAAGGACCCTTAGGATATCAAACTGTATTTTGAGAGTTTGGTACTTGGAAGTGACATTCACTGTATGTCCAAATGTTTCTGGACACCCCTTCTATTGAATGCATTCAGCTGCTCTAAGGTGCAGCCTTTGTTTAACCAGGTGTGCAAATGCACACACAGCTTGTCTAGTCCTTGTGAAAAGTACTGCCAGTAGAGTTGGACTCTCTGAAATAGATAAACCCGAAACCTGTTAGCACCATGCCAGGGGTGGGCTGGAGGAGAATTAAGCCCCCCAGCATTGAGCTGTGGATCAGTGGAACTGTGGTGTTCCATCCAGTACTTTTGAGGATGAGCTAGGGTTGTCATCATCCATTCAAACACCAATACCTCAGTAATCCTCTTGTCTTTTGATCCAATCAAATCCTCACAGCAATGCTCCAAAATCTAGTAGAAGACCTTCCCTGGACCGTAGAGACAGTTATTCTGACAAAAGCAGGATAAACTTTTCTTAATACCCTTGATTACATAAGAAACAATAAATAAGCTGATGTCCCAATACTGTTGTCTATATGATGCACTGACTACATTTACTATTTATACACTAGAGAACATCTTAAATTCTTTGGTTACATTAACCTTTAGAACCCTAGGCTTTTTTGTAGGACGTGCCAGATATTGTTATTATTTAGGAGACCCTAGGCTGTGCAAATTATACTCAAAATTAAAAAATTAAAAGATATTAAATATTTCTATGTGTTTGGCCATATTTTGCTAAATAATGTCCTTTTTTGTAAGTTTATTTTGCTTATAAGGACTACAAAACACTTTACATCTCAGAAATCCTGTTGGATATTGATCATACAGAGTTTTTTTTTATTTTTTGAGCTAAAGAACTTTGATGAATTACTTGTAAAGATTAGATTGACAAGGATATTTATAATAATACATTCTTATATTAATAAATAAATAATAAAATACTTGACAGTGGTCCAAATAAAACAACCTCAATATCCTTTATTATTGTTGTTATTTATGCATGTATTGGTATTATCCCTTCTCCTTTCCTCTATAACCCAAAATCCCAAAAGTCAACCATGTACACACGTACAGAGCAGTAAACACACATCATTCAGTAGGAAGCGAGAGAATTTTAGAGGTTTTCTGAGCTGGATTACTCACTGGATAGTCTTCACACAATGGTGATGCAACAGATAGGTAGGCTAAGTCTTGTAGTATGTTATGATTGGTGTATTATGTGTATAGGTTGCTCTGATCCTGATTATTCTGAGTTATGAAGACTAGAAAATAGCATGCAACTAAGTGCAAAGTGTATATCTCGGCTTCTAAGTGATTAACATAACAAGGTCCGTCTTGAATATAACATTGTACTTACTCTTCTAGGTAAGCCAAAATTTGATGGCCAGGCCCCTTTGCCCTCACAAGTCATCATTAGTGACAAGCCGGCCACTGTCATAACCTCATTCCGTGCTACCTCCACCCCTAAAGTGTCTCCTTCTGTCCATAAACCTAACACTGTGCTGCTGGAAGTACACTCGGAGCCCGGGAGACCTACGCCACAACTACAAATACAGGTAGGAGAAAGTCTGGAGCTGTGTTGTCCTGGCAACGTGACCCTCAGCAGTGTGCCTCTGTTGCTACACTAAAGATGGTTGAGCATTCAAATAGGATAACATTACCACGCTCTCCTGACTGAATGAGTCTGAGATGTTTGTGCTCAGAGCGGATGTTTATTCGATGTTGCATAGCATATCGGCTCTACTAATTTAATCTCTCAGGTGGGTTTGTGTCTGATGTAGGGAGTATGTGGTCTTTGTATTGTTTCCCCTGCGGTATTGTTAAAGGTTTTTCTCTCTCTCTTACTCTCTTTGTATCCAGGTTCAACCCAGTGTGAACATTGAGAGTGTAACTGCCCCGAGTCCTGACCTCTCTCCTTCCCTTCACATCTCTGTTCCATACATTCAGGTGGGAACAATGATTATTCACAGAATCTTTCTTAAAAAATTATAATACAAAAATAAAAATAATAAATTGGAAGGTGCAGAGACATACCTGAATACAGACAGCACTGAAATCGTTTGGTGGATTTTTCTAAACTTTTGTCCATAGCTGTGATACAATAAAAGCTTTGTCTGCTGCTGTTTGATTCCTGCTGTAGAAGCAGCTCCATTCTCCAAATACTAAAATAACCAGAGCCTACAGCACCTACAGTGCTTCATGGTAAAAGCTTTGGAAATGAGTCATGGGCACTGAACTTTTTTTTGTCTGCGTTCTCTGTGTGTATGAGAATGGCTGAGGGGGGCTGTTATTTGGAGGTCATCATGCCACGCAGGTCTATGGATAACATCATTGAATGCAGAGTTTTGTAAAGCCCTGATACATGATCAAAGTGGCTTTTGATTACCCCCCCAACCACCCACCCCTGTCCATCAAACATCTTCAATAAACGCTCTTTTTTTGATCCTATAATCTGCTCCACATTCAGGTACATCAGCCTGCTGTCATTAGGCTGGATTAGTGGATTGTGTTCTAACAAATGACCAAAACTCTTCTGTTCCACCCTCCCTGTGGGGAATGGAGCAAAATGTAGACGATTGTCTTTGTGCGCAGGATGACACAAAGTCTTTGAAAGCTAGATGTACAGTACAGTACCATTTGTGAGCTGGCAGTTGAGCGAAGGAGAGCTGCTTCAGAAGTGTGACTGTGCCATGGTGGCGGTCACACAGAGGATCCTGCTGCAACACAAGGGCTAATGTTTCTGCAGTTTCATAGATTGATCATTCTGACAGGACCTGCACTGTTTCTGTGGTGTGTATTTTAACTGGGAGAGCTCAGTACAGCCAGAAAGGCCATTATGTTTCTCATAAAGCAGACGGCCTTGGCTCCAATCAGTGGCACTAGATGGATAGACGTTTAGCCATTACATTTTGGCCAAGGTCCAAGCAGCAGGACTTTCAATAAGAACACTATTTACCCGCCCCTCGAGCTTTTAGTATATAATACTGAAGGCTATACACACCATATGTCCAAATGTTTGTGGACACCCCTTGAAAGAATGCATTCAGCTACTTTGTTATACCCATTGCTGACACAAACGGGCAAATTCGCACACAGCTTCTCAGACCTCATAGAGAAGTATTTTTTAAAGAATAGGACTCTAGGGCAGATAAACATGAACTAATGGGCAGTGGAATTGCGCTGTCTGGATTGTTGCTCCATCCAGTACTTTTGGTATGAGGTGGAATGGTGATCATCCACCATCCTGGACTCACTAACAGTCTTGTCGCTGAATGCAAGCAAACGGTCACAGAAATGTTCCAAAATTTAGTGGAAAATACCCCGTATTTAAGGAGAAACAATGAATGAGCAGGTGTCCCCATGTGTATATATAGGAAGTGTGGCAGCAGTGTTCTTCCATAGCTTGGCTGCTCATGCTCCTGCAATCTCAGCCCCCGCTGTTCACATCCGGTTGCTAGGCAACACGTGCAGCTTGGAGGAGGTGTGAGTTAAGATGGTATGGAGCGAGAGCGAGTGAGAGGATGAAGCAGCAACTTGATGCAGTCGCATCACTGCTAAAAAATCAGCTCTGCTCTGCAAATGCTTACATGACCGAAACCTATTTACAGCTCTACTCAATTGTTTGAGCTTTGGAATGACTCATGGGCAGAAAAATGACATACAGATGTACTTCAAGACATTTTCACCATGCATAGTTTTACAACATTTAGGATTTAGGCATAAGAAAATAAAATAAGCAGTAAAAGAGACAGCACAGAAAACAAGCAGCCACATTTAAACACACTCAAAAAACATCCAGTACCATATTAGAAACCATGTTCATGTAGCACTACACTGAATCAAATTCAACCAGATGTTGTAATTGTGCTTTTACTGTATTTTAGTGTACTGATAATGTCCATGACATGAGATTTTTTTTTGTGCATTTTAAAACATAATCCATTGAGTACACCCCTTTGGTACTCACACTCTACTTATCCTTTTCATCTTTGATTTGCATGATTAGACACGAATAAATGGACTTGACTACAATAATTTTTGCTCCTTATGGAGGTGAGTCCATTGACCTAAAAAGAATTGTTTTATTTTATATAGGATAAAATTATAATATATTGTGATATCAGGGCCAATACATTGTCCAAAAGAAAACACATGTATTAAGGACTTCATCATATTGTTAATAGTGCAACTTTGTCTAATTGACAGCGAACATGTATGTGTATGTTTCCTGTGTTCATTAAACCCACAGTCTGAGCTAATAAAAATCAGCCAGTTTGGCTGGAGTTTGGACATTGGCCGATTGTGACTCATGATCAGTGTGTCCCTAGATTGGGTGTTCTTGATGTGCAATATTGTGAGAAGCTGAGGGAAATGCAACACTTAACAGTTATGGAGAAAGAGAAGAAACAAAGTGTGTGTGTGTGTGTGTGTGTGTGTGTGTGTGTGTGTGTGTGTGTGTGTGTGTGTGTGTGTGTGTGTGTGTGTTTCACTCAGCTTTGCTGTAAGCAGGCTTGGTTAGCAGAGACAATGTCAGTCTGATCCTTGGCCCAGCCCTGAGGACGCACGCTGCTGTGCCAAGGGCACTCTTACAGCATGGCTGCCCTCATTCCTATCAACTCTCTCTCTCTGTTTCTCTTTCTACATTAAGCTGCTGCTCATGACTCATCAGGCTGGCAGTTTTTGACCTCACAAGCACTCATACACACATGCTAATGTGCACACACACACACACACACACACAGAAAAAGCTTTGATTCTTGCACGTACTTTCAGTCCAAAAACCTCCCTAACCCCCACCTCCCCTTCCTCTGCTGTGGCCTGTGCTCTGTTGGTCAGAGGGAATTGAATATGACCACACCTCACTAAGCATGCCAAGATGACACACACACACACACACAAACACACATACACTCTGAACTGAAAAATAGATGAGTGTGTCCTCGGAGGCTTGTCCGTGAGCACAGTGCTTGGCACTCTGTTTTCCAGAACACACACACACACGCACAACCTAGAGTAGAATTTATTTCAGCTGCAGCTTTCACGCTCCACATATTTGCCTTGGATGAAGACCTGATTCATCAAACAGCAGAATAATAACTGTACAATAAATTGTAATATGAAATTATATTAGTGTAATATTATAAAAGAGTATGATGTTTGCCAGTGTATGAGGGAGAGAGAGAGAGAGAGAGAGAGAGAGGGAGAGAGAGTATGTCTTGCTTACTATTTCTTCAGTAGTAGTAAACTGGCTGTTTACTGTTTCACTGATGTGAGTGAGTGTGTGTTTGTGTGAATGTGAGGGGAATAGTAATGAATAGTGTAACTCCTGGGTCCACTGCAGCAGACTGCCTTTGCTCGCTGCTCCGCAGTGCTCTGTTTCTGCAGCACACACTCAGTCCCACTATACACACACACACACACACACACGTATGAACATTCAACACGCTTTTCCTTTGTCTGTGCATCACTGCTTTGTCACACAGTAGTGTGCGTGTGCTGTTTGCTAATCAAAGACATGCATAAAATGTTGGCTAGTGTTTGCCGTATTGACATGGCTGCAATTGGTTTATCTCTGTAGATGCTTAGCACGATACAGGACATTGGTGATTAATTAATAGAGTTGAGTCATCATTAGCATAGTTCATCGTAGCAAATAATTGGTGTGCTATTTACTCAGGAACCAGTTCTATTTTACTGTGGTCTTGCTAGCTACATCCCTGTAACTGAAATGGGTAGGCAAACTCAGTTGTTTTTGGCTGGAGTTCGGAGAGGCTTTTGGGTAGGTACGTGAAGCCGAAGCCCCCACGGTGAGGTGCAAAGAAAGAGATAAGAAGGGTGGCAATGGGGAGGTGGACGGTGCAAAGCTGTTCGACGTGATGGTGCAGTGGGAGTGCAGAGACTCTGGCTATATTTTTTCAAATGTGTCACTATTGGTGCATTTTTCTTTCTTACAAAATTGTGATATATACACTACATGGACAAAAGTATAGGGGCACTTTTTCATTTATTGTTTCTTCCAAAATGAAGGCATTTAAATTTAAATTAATCCTGCTTTTGTTACAATACCTGTCCAGATAAGGCTTTCTACTACATTTTGGAGCATTGCTGTCAGGAGTTGATCGCACTGAGCAACAAGAGTTAACATGGACTTTTTATGGGGATCTGACGCTTGTTCTTTATTTGATGTTAATGCAGCTGTTTTAGCACCGTTACCATACACAGTAAAGGCTGAGCACTGTTGTTTCATATCCCAAGCACAGAGGGTTGGGACATGAATTTGTCTGTTAGGATTGGGCGGCACAAAGCAGCTGTTTCAAAATTAACATGTAGTCAAAACTGGATGCTAGCCAGCAGTCAGAAATGGAGGACTGCTCAGCTCCTGCAGCACTTTCAATACTCACTCTGGTCAAGGGAGATGGAGGAGAAAACAGGCTGTGAGGTTACTAGTTAAAATGCATTTTCCCTGCTCCTAATGCACACTTACATAACTTAAGATTGTAAGCCAATTAAAATCTACTAGATTTTAATCAAAGATTAAGGAGAAACGAGAATATTATGTTCTAGGTGACATTTTGACTTCAAAAATCAGGCTTCCAGTGGTGAATGAATGAACAAATGAGAGAAAAGCTCTTAACCGTACATTCACCTTCATATTATTGCTATTTAAAAGGGCAGTACAGTATTGTAGCTGTATAATAGTTATATTTTGATATCGTAAGCCATGATAAAAAGTAATTATTGTGATATTAAATATCTTGTGTGATTAAAAAGGTTGACATATTACAATATGTTACATGAAGCATTGAGGTAAAATTATTTACACTATGATATAATAAATAAATATAATAAATTGCTTGTTGCACTGACAAAGTGTCAGACTGTTGAATGATATTTGCACTGTGGGATGAAGATAAATCATCTGTGTCTTCAAATGGAATTATTTAAAAATATATAATTCTGATTGTGGTCAGTAGCAGCTCGGCTACAGTCTCTCTGTCTCTGCCCAGCATTCAGCCTGCCGTCTGTCTGTCTGCCTGGCTCTGGTTCTGGCTCAGTTTGGTGCACAGCACACACATGAGTGCAGGAGGTCTCTTTTCTCTGTCTCTTCGTTGCCATAGAGACTAGGGTGAGCAGGCAGAGACGGTGTGTGTAAACCCCCCCCGGGGGAAGGACTTGTGATTCTCTCACATACAGAAGCTCACAAGCCAAGACCAGGTCATGACCTCTGCAAAGTCGAGTGTGAGGGAGTCCACTCCAAATTAGTGTGTGCGCGTGCCTGTCGAGTATGCTCTCGCCACTTCTGTAATGTGCGTAAAAAGGAAAAAGCTTGGCAGAGGGGGAAGAGTAATCGTGTTGTGTGTTAAGTCAGCATTGTGAGGCAGCAGGGATTGGTGGATCCAGCATCAGGAGATGATGAGGTGCTGCTGCTGTGATGGAAGCTGTTGCGTGATAATGGCTTTTCGCACAGTGCCATGTTACGATGCATGGTCAAATGTAATCAACTTGCTTTGGACCATCGTCGCTATCTTTAATAATTCATTCTCATATAAGCTCATAATCCCCTCGGGCTGTTAACGACATGGGGAGGGGAGGGGGATTTCACTGTTGCTTTTACACCTTGTTGACCTTCTCCTCTTCTGTGCCTTCTCTCAGGCTGGAGCAGAGAGACAGGAGCTTGGAGAAGAAGATCAGGAAGATGATGGCTTCCCTGGAATTAATTTCTTGGCAGTCACTGATGTACAGGTAAAACCAGCTAAAGTGCGTTTCTGCTGTTGGCCTTCTTGCACTTCAGTACACACTAGTGCCACAGAAGAACCACCTTCGGTTCCATAAACAGCCATGTCAGTGTGAAGAACCTTTTTAAGGGCTGAAGATCTATCCCTTGATGATGTAAAGGGTTTTTCCCACACACTCCATGTCTCTATTACAGACATGGTTCTTTATGGAACCAACAGTGGTTCCTCTGTGGCATTACACTAAGGTCAACTGCATGCTTGTCCAGACCCATGGAGCTGTAATGCCTAGCCTGCCTGGAGAACAAATGATTCATCCCCAATTTAAAGTCCTACAAGACTGCAAATACACTTTGGGTTCGACGCCTCTTGCTCAGCTGTTAAGCATTCGCTGCTCCATTAATGAGATTTTCAGAGCCAAAGGGTGAAAGAGAATGGCTCTTTCATTAATTACCAAAAGCAGCGAATGGATTAGAAAATATCATTCTACGGAGACTGTCGATTTAAGCGATTGGTATTGAAAGGGCGTGGTGAATTTGTGCACAGTCCGTATCCCCCAACCCCCAGCTCAGTTCCACCCCACCGCTGGCTGGGCTGTTCAGGAATTCCTCTCACATCACAGGCCACTCAAGCATACACACAAAGCCATAAGCCTGCCATATTTACGGCTAACAAGCAACGCAAGCTGCTCGGCATATTGGGTATTAGGCCGATTCCAGCGTGCGGTCGGACAAGGGCAAGCCGTCAGTTAGCACAGAAATAGCACAGCAGTCATTTCACTGAGAGAGGAGAGGAGAGAACATATCTGTGTTGTTCTCACTTGCTTTTGTAGCTATTGGGGAGGTGTGTGTGGGGGGGTGTAGATTATGAAAATAAAGGAGATTTAGTGATGGGGGTGGGGGGAATCACATTCAAAATGAAATGAGCTATTCCACATTGCCCCCTTTTGGTTTTGGAACCAAACTGCATGCAGTGAAAAAGCACACTGATCTTATTTCCCAGGGCAGTAGAATACTTTTCTCCACAGTATTGGTTTTTGATTTTTGGTCAGTTACAGCATTAACGTAAAGCAATATGGTCTAAATTCTTATCTGCAGGCATCCATTTATTTACTAAACTGTATAGAATGCTATGGTGTCTGTTTTTATTTTCAGAGTGCCTGCATATTTTATTGATTTGGCCTCTCAATGGTCAGACTAATTTATAGTTATAGAGAAGCTGTGAGTCAGTGACTGCTTTTTAGGGGGTTTTGTTGCCCTTAATTGGGTTGTTATTAAAAAGTTCATGTTGACTCATTGTCGATATAATCCTGCTTCTCTAGCTGTTTTCATGTCAGTTAAGGTCGGGACTGCTGTAGCGACATAAACATTGTCCAAACAGAGAAAACTATAAAATAATTCAAGTGCTATGTGCATGATTACCTATAATTAAGCTTTTTAAAATTCCAATTACGGCTGGCACTCGCTCTCCCACTCTGTCTTTTAGTTCTCCCAGTTGCCAAATAAAGAACTCAGCCACTCCAGTCCAGACCCCATCAAACAAGCCCTCTCGCCAAGAGCAGCCAGGGCCACATGCCCACTCCTAAAATGTCATTCCTCCAAGTCTCCAGTGTCTCTGTTCTGACAGGCTTGTTTTCTGATGGAGCCATAAACTTCAAACAGGCTCAGTGACTTGCCAGCACTGCCAAGTTTTTTCCCCCCTCTCTCCCTCTCTCTGCCTTCCCTACTGTTCTCTCTCCATCCCTCCCCTATATCACTTGCTCTCCTTTTCTTCACATTATCTCCACCCTCCCTCCCTCTCTTCCTCTCTCCCTCTCTGGAGCCTGTTCTTTGGAAATGAGCTGATTGGTCCAGCTTTACCCAAGGCTGCCTGATTCCGTGCCAGAGGAATCTGCACATAATGCAAACCAGTGGCCAAAGTGTTCAGTGCTAACACATAAAAATTGAAAGAAAAATAACAGAAGACAAATGTCTCCCTGCTCTGCTAAGACAATAATGACTGCTGTGAATTCACACTCAGTCTGACATGTGTTTGCAGTTATCACATCAACTGTATATGCCTTTAGCAGTGTCTGTGAATGGATATCCAATTTGACGTTGTTACAGAGACCAGTACCACGACACCAAACAGCTCTAGAAAAGCTTAAAGCCATTTCTTGTCCTTCCTCTTCTGCTAAAACAGGAGCCTGAAGTGGATGGAGAAGCTCCAGAAGAAGCTCACATAGAATTGAATGGGTTACCCTCTCCACCAGCTACTCTCTACCATGGTCCAGCTTTTCCTGTTGAACCAGCCCAGACTGGCCCCCTCACTGAGCCTATACTCAACACCATCCAACAAAAAGAGACTCTGGAGAACCGGCTAGTCGATTGGTGAGGATCATATGCTCTGATTGTGTTACAGACTGCACTACTCCTCTGACATGTGTTGTTCATTTGCCTCAGAAAAATAAATACTGAAAGCTACCTCACAACCTGGAATTAAAATGGATTATTTGAAGGTTTGCAAGAGAGAGAGAGAGAGAGAGAGAGAGAGATATTCCCCCCTAACAATTCAGATAAACAAAATACATTTAAATAAGGTTGGAGTGATGTACAAAAAAGTGGTGCACACATATTCATAGTCATTTGGCAGCAGTGTATTACGATGCCAATATGTACGAGCAGCTTCAGACTATGTTCACATCAACCATCATGATGGTTGTGATCTCAATTATCTTGAACTGCAGATTCCCCTGGATTTTTAACAGAACAGAGTTTCCTCATACTGGAGCAATAAACAAAACACAGTTGGGGAGTGGCAGTTCTACAGATGGACATTTTGTTTATGAGACATGTCAGTGGAAAGCATGACAAATCGATGCTCACAAGGCAGCGGAAGGCTATAAGAAGATATCCAAGCACTTTCAGCCTGCAGATTCTCCAGTGCAGACTATTATTAATTAATGACACTTCAGGGGAATTGTGGATGTCAAGATAGAATCTGAAAGTTCAAGAAAACTGTCAGACAGAACTGCTCATGTGCTGATGTGCAGCATTGCTTGCATAGCTTCAAAAGAGAAGCCATATAAGTTTATGTTTAAGTTTAAATTTGAAGGGTGGTTTTTATCAAGTCTTCACTCTGTAAGATGCTCATTTTTTTTGCAAAGCTCACTTGGATGATTTAATATACTTCTTTATGCTATATTACTATATTCTGTTGGTTTTTCATGTAGGGTGGAGCAGCAGCTTATGGCGAGAATGATCAGTGAGATGTTTCCTCAGCCAGCTCATACAGACCCAGCCAACCAATCAGAGCCCGGCGACAGCACAGGCTCAGACATAGGTAAACTATGACAGTTTGTGCCATTTTAGAGTCACACATGATGGTGTCGCAACAGTTGTCACCCAGCATGGTCATGTAGCATAGCCTTTTTCTGTAGTGTTACATCAACCATGGGTGATGATGAAAAAAATCCATACTTTTGCAGTCAAAGTTTCAAACAGAGTGAATCAAAACATCTGGTGTAAACCAACAGAGAACAGCAGAGCTACATGTAACAATGTGTTTTCCCTTCTGTGCCTCATAACTTTGATTCATAGTTTGTGCTAATATGAGCAGTGCATTTATCAAGGCCATCACAGCTCGAGGAGATTGTGTTTCTTCATTATAGTGCGATTGCTCTTCTTCATCCCCTCCATTCCGCCTCTCCTCCATTTCACTCGGCTTGCTTTAACTCAGCCCGTGTGCTCTCCCCGCCTCATTAATCCCCTGCTCTTGTTTAATAGAAAGATCAATGATGTATCAAATTTGCAGAGGAGGCTACAAGTCTGAGAACAGCAAACCCTAGTCAGCACATTCAGAACTGACTGGACTTTTCCTCGCTTATACGGCCACCCTGCTGCTCCAACATTACATCACAATCCCTTAGACAGAGGAGGAGAGCTCCCCTGCCAAAAGTGCCACTTCACGATAGGTGCCTTTTTCGTTTTTAATAGTGCCAGCCGGAAGTGCTGACGGGACACAAATGCTAAGTCGTTTAGGGCAGATGTATAGCAGCTTTCAATTTGCTCCTTTAGAGTTATTTGGCTGCTGATACACTGGTATGCTTCAGCATATTTTAGAAATATGGCAGAATGCTAGCCCTGTGCAGCAGCGTTATTTCAGGTACATGTTTCTGGGAACTTTGTCATTGAATTTGAGCAACACTGGCTGCCTTACTCAGGGTAAGCATTTTTCCAGCAGTGACTTTGATATGGTAATCATTTTTAAGCCCAGCAAAACCCACATACTAGAGAACAAATATGCCAGTCTTTCATCAGTATGCTGATTACTTTTCATGGGAGCTCCTTGCACATCTATAGTGGCACCAAAAGAAGAGTTGTTTGAAGTATAAATCATTTTTCTTTCAGTTTATTGCACAAGCTTGAACTAACAATAATACGTGGTGCAGTGACTCATTGCAAGCAATGATACTCTGCCAAAGAGAAATTGTGCTGGTCCAAGTCATCATTGCAGAACTCAGGACAGATGGATTTGAAGCTAGAAAAACTCCTTATGGAGGTTGTAATCACAACCAATCAAGTGCATGATTAGGCTGTGTCTCGTGTGTTTTGCTGTGGGTCAGTGGAGACGGTGGGAGGCGGAGGGTTGCAGCTGTTTGTGGATGCCGGAGTGCCAGTGGACATGGAGCTCATCAGGCAGTGCGTGAATGAGGTGCTGGTGGAAATCATCACCTTAATGCTGGGCCAGACAGAAGGCAACAGAGAGCCTTCTGCTTCTGCTCCAATGCAGGACAGACTCTCTGTTCAGGTAAAGAGGAATGCACAGGAAAGCATATTTTATACAGAGCTTTTGTTTATTAAGTCATGTATTTCATACCTTTTTCCTCCATTAGTGAACGATGGGATTTTAATGATGATTAGTTTTGTAGTGACACCTGTGTTGTGATTTGCTAATGTTGCAACAGAAGACTCCAGTACCAACGCCAGTGCCCACTCCTGAGCCCAGTGTGAGAGAGAGTCCTCCAGTTCTGAGGAAGGCGCTGTCTCCAGTTAGCACTCCAGATCTCTCTGAGCAGCCTTCTCCAATTCAGTCCCCCAGGGGCAGCCAGCCTGCACAACCGCAGACAACGTTACCAGGTCTTCACTGAACAAATATTGATTGGGTGTGGAGACATTAGTGAGGATGATATCATATGTGATATAGGATAGGACATGACGCTCAACTTGGAGGTTATATTATGGGAAGGTCTGCCCTTCAAATATCAGTAAAGATGCCGTCAGAGGCTAAATTCTTATACTTAACACAAGCAGATTCTTTTAAAACATTGATTTTTGATCTCAATTGTGTCTGAGTTGTCCTGGCTCATTCAAGAAAATAGGAGCCTGGTCTGTTACTAGAAATAGCTGTCTGGGGCTATTGCCAAGGTCTTGACAGTTCATTCTGTAATTAATCATAAATCTTGTTATTCTTCTCTTTTAGTCTGTAGAATTATCTAGAACATACTATGAGAGTGCTGAAGTGAAGTATGGCCCCATATACATGGAGTAAAAAGCACATTTGTAGGCTTTTTAGACAAGATGGCAACTGATTATTCATACTCGCTCAGTCCTAGTTACTTATTGTCCTACACTGCCCTTGTTTCAGAACCAGAGAAGACTCCAGTGGGGACGCCTGCCAGCACACCACTTTCCTCCCCCCACAGGATTGTGACACCATCTCCCCCTCCAGAGCAGGCAGGTCTGTATAACCACCCGTGGGGAGATTCAGAGCTTCCTCTGAAGGAGGAGGAGCCACACAGTGAGGAAGAGAAGAAGCAACCAACCCCACTGTGAGTCTTTTTTTTACAGTTCTGCTCTGGCTTTCTGTCCATCACTGCCATTTAAAGCTGTCCTGATGCTTCTGAATGATGTTGACTGCTTTATTACAGCTTAATGCCATATTGTTCAAGAATCAGTTTAGGACTAAAGAACACAAACAGCAGCAGTGTTGACAAGTATGATGAGATATTGTCAGTGCTTAATTGTATGCACTTTACCACAGTGTATGAAACGGTAAATAAGAATGATTGTACTCAGTTTTTCATTTTTCAGGTCTTTCTACTGGGGGTATTCACTTATTTCACTTAAGAGAAATTAAATATTATGAACATGAAAGTTTGGGGGTTTTCTATATTTCCCAACCAAACATGTCAACCTATATATAAAAAGTTAAATAGTTAAATAAGAGTGTGCATATTACATAGTGAAAATCACAGTGGAGCCACATTGCCCCCTGCTGGTAGTATTTAAGTATTGTCTAAGAGGCACTTTATTTTAATTCATTAAGAGTGAGCTGACTGATGTTTGAGAACTGCTCAATTTAAAGCACTGCATTACATCATTATGTTCAGAAAACATTCTCTAATTAGATTCTAGATGAATCAGAAGATTCAGTATTGCTGCATCAGTATGAGTTATGTGCTGTGATTGTTTTTCAGATAAAATGTTTTTTTCCCGAAAAGTCTCTTTTCTGGACTTGCCTCTACACACTTCCTTGTACCCACTATTTTATTTAGTGTTGTTATGTATGTTATCTATGTAAATAATAGGCTGATAGGATAGAATCCAGAAGGTATGGCTACTTTTATTATAAGTAAATGCAAAAAGATTTTATTCCAAGTCATTTTGAAGCCATTGGTCATTTCATTGTGAAATTGTGACACGATATAAACAACTGTTACTATGTTCAACCTATGTAAAAAGGTGAAATGGAGATAAAAGGGCATACTGCCATGCTCGTGCAAAAACCTGACATTGTCAGTGCATGTGTACAGATGTGAATTAATCTCTCACTGTTCTCTCACTCTCTTTTTCTCTCTTCCTTTCTTTCTTCCAAGAAATGTGCTCTCAGTTGCCCGTGAGGAGGAGGAAGAGACAGTTATACCCCCATCACCTCCAGTTCTATCCAAGCCCCTGAGTCCTCCAGGTCCAGCAGCAGAGGAGGCTGCCCCCGCTCCTCCTGAGTCTCCATCTGTGGAGGAGAGCAGCTCACAAGTCAGCCCTTCCCTCACTGAGACAGAGACTGAGATTGCAGCCAGACATATCTCTGAGGGAGAGCTGCTGCTCAGTTGTGGCCAGATGGCTGCAGTCAGAGGTACTATTCAGCCTGTCAGACACTTACATACAACACACACACACTCACACACACACACACACACACACACACACACACACACAGGCATCTGTCCAGGTGGATGATTCAAATTCCGGTCACGTCATTACACAGTGAACTGCTGCATTACACATTGCTACACTAGTCAGTTCTGTAGAAGATACATGCATGAGCAAACAGCTATGGCTTCTGCATGTTTACGTGTCCTCAACATGCTCCCGGTATTTTATTTGCAGCTGTGGAGGAGGAGGGCTTCACTGTGTCCGACCTGATGACCAGCTTCAACAGCTCCCTGCATGGAGTTCAGGATATGGTGAATTTTAACTTTTAAATCACTAAAAGTGTCCTTTAGCAAACTGTGAAAGAAAATGAGCTCACATCCGTCATGTAATTACACCAGTGTTTCTCAAACCCTGTCCTGGAACCCTCTCTGGCCAGCATATTCCCAAAACACCTAATTGGACTAATCACCTCATTAACAAGCCTTTTCAGAATAACAGGAGATGTGTTAAAGCAAGGAAATGTCTAAAGTTTTGGGAAACTGATGTATATTGACTGGTCAACTTTGTGTTTCTCAGGACTACGATCCCCCAAGTGAGGGTCAGGTGATTAGAAGGCCTCTTGTTCCTGCCCACCATGACCCAATTCTCTCTCTACTAGCCAGAATGGAACAGGGCCCAGTCAGCCAATCACAGCACCTGGAGGTATCACTATCACATAAATCATTTCAAGATGTGTTCATTGAATTATGAATTGTGACACTGGTAACAGCTACTGCTATCAAGTAATTATGAAAATCACAATAATTAATGATATGTGAGACCAAGCCTCTTTTCAGCACAATTGGGATTTCTGTATTGAGGTGCATTTAGTTAAAATTTTCTGCCATTTTTATTGTTAATTAGGTGTGTTTGAACTGTGAACCTGGCCCAACAGGACTTTACGATTATGGAAAATTTAGGCTAATGGCAATATGCAATGTTTTCCATCTATAATCTTATGAATTTGAATGAAATTAGGGCACCCCAAAACCTGTGTCTTTTTTAAACATATTTAAACATATGGATGTTTGTTCTTCATTTTAGCAGTATTGAGGGATTAAGGTGATATAACTATACAAATAAAACAGTTATTAGTTGTTCAGGTTTCTTGTGAAGAAAAACATTAGGACACCCACATTTATCACTCTTTAAAATGCCTAAAATTGGAATCATGTGCAGCATATCAACTGTAAATGATCTGACTACGGCTGGGCAATATGGACAAACAATCATATCCAGATATATTTTTATCTGAATGGTGATATATGATGTGAAATATGATGTAAAAAAAAAATGAGGACACCCCACGACATCCTATAGTTAAATGTAGTGCATATAAAGAACAAATGAAGATCAAATTTTAAATCATCTTCATTCCAGAGCTCTGTCTTATGTCTCTCTTGTGTGGGGTGGAGGAGAGCAGAGTAGAGAAGGAGCTAAAAACAGGGAGCGGAGCAGACTGATTAACTTAAATAACATTTAAACTTTATTTTTCCTGATATAAGCCCATATCTTGCTCTGTTTTATATAAATATCTATATATTGCCCAATATCTATATTGTGGTTGCCCAACCATAGACCTTAACTTGATTGTTGAAGTGAGTGATATCACCATGGTGAGAGAGAGCTCTCTGTGGCATTCAGAAAAATAATGTAAAATAATGCATATTTGTCTGAGAAGGGATTCAAGAAAAGAATGTACGCATTCATGATGTGTAAGGAAATCTCCAACAATCCTAAGATGCCAGTATTTCAGTGCAGTAACCTTGAAACATCTAAAAGCTCTTCTGTTCTGCAATATGTGTTTCCTTAAAATGTCTGTATCAAAGCACAGTTCAAATGTAACCTTTTGAGGTTATTTGATTGTGTGCAACCCTAAGTTCAACCAGGTCTAATGTGTTTCATTTTGCCCATGATGAACTGAACAAACTGACCTACATATAACAGAGCTCTGGCCAGTTTTATTTGTATGATTTTCTTCCAGACAGTACCCCTTTTGGGCACTAGGGGGCACTGGCATTACATATTTAAATTCAAGGTCTTTAGTAAAGAAATGTGATGCAAGGCCAAGAATTAGAAGTTATATTATATATATATATAGTTTATATAGCGCTTTTTACAACAGGAAGTTGTCACATGTTGTGTTGTGTTGTGTTGTGTTGTGTTGTGTTGTAAGTATGAAGTGTTTGTTTTTTGCCAGAGATCATGGGATGAAGACAGCAGTGGGGAGGTGAGTGAGGGTCAGCGGCCAGTTTTGACTACAGCACAGGAGAAAGTGGTGACTGGACACTCTCTCCTACAGCAACAGCCCACTCAGCCCACTGCAGAGCAGAGTCCACATGCAACCTTGACCTCACCTGGACAACTGCTTGTTAAGCACACTGGTACACACACACACACACACACACACACACACACACACACACACACACACACACACGGATGCATGCACACATTTATGCACACACACACATATATAGTGGCTGCTACATATTGTGGTTGCAAGATAACCACGTAACCCTAGTGAACTCTTAATTTCACGTATTTTTTTAATTTAAAATAAAGCAAATTTGTAAAACATCAGTGTAATAATGCATTCAATGTGCACAGAATCTCTCATCACAAAACAAAACATCTGTGGTTAGTTAATGGTTTGTTAAAATATTAGAAAATGAAACACTGTAGTAGTGATAATCAAATAATACATTACGCTGCTCTAATGAACAGACAGTGTCAATTATAAAGGCAAGTATTCTATGAATTTAGTATCCTTTAAGTATCTAAGACATGGTAAATATCATTTAAGGAAATCACTGAAAGGTAACTTACTCACATTATGTAAAAGCTTAATCAGTGTTAAGTGATGTTAAAGAAAATTAAATAAAATAGTTTGTTTCCTAACATACAGCATTTTGACGTCTGTAATTGTTTGAAATCACATTTGCATCGACTATTAAAGTAAAATGTTTCACCTTTTTCGTTTATTAACAGTAAAATTTATGTCTGACACAGAATAGGTATATTTTTCCTCACCTCCTGTATTATATTCCTAAATATTGTTGAATGTCATGTTGAATGTTGTGTTCTCAAAGTACACAGGAATGTGCATCTCAGAAAAATAGATCACTTGGCTTGGTTATATTTTTGCTCATAATTGAATTCAAAAGAGTAAACTGCCATGTATTATGTATTACATTTACACATGAAGTGAAATGTTTCTTTTTTATTTCACCTTATAGCCATAAACAATCCAGTTGCTCAGATTGCTAGAATATTTAAAGTCAAGTTTGAGTAAATTACAATTCAAAAAATATACAACAACCATGAGGAAAACTGCTAACCAAACAGTTACCCAGAAAACCAACTTTGACACCCTGCAAAATGTGGAGGGAAAATGTGCACAAGCAACAGGGATGACAGCAGCCTTCAGGGGATTGTCAAGAAAAGGTTGTTTGTAGAACTTCACAAGATGTAAAATGAGACTTCTCAGTCTATCAAGAGCCACAGACTTTTTTCTTTTCTTCACTTCATTATATCCCAGTTTTTGGAAGTGGCAGTTTCCCAACTCTGTGAGGTAGATGCATGTGAAGCCAGCCACCACCTCTGTTTGTAGTGCCATCATTGCCTCAAACTGCCACCAATGCACTCTGATCCAGCTCCAATACATTTGCCATAGTACGCTCATGCCAGCCATTGCACTACCCATCCAGAGAGTGACCGGTTTTGCTCTTTCAGACTCCAGCATGGCCCGGAATTTGAACCTGCAATCCTTGGATCATAGTGCTAGATTACTGAGCAACTCTGTCCAACATCTCAGTGTTTGAGATGCACTAGTAGTGATCCTTAGTTACTTATACTTAATAATGGTGAATAATAATATTAATAATTTATCGTTATATTAACATCCGTGATTTATTGAAAGGAAAACATACAGAGGGATGTATGAGGCATGTCAGAGTAGCCTGTGTGTGGCTTACCACACACAAACCTGTAAATTTCTCCTCACGTTTTTATAGTGTTATTACTGCCACCATGCCTTGTGTTTGTAGAGTTTGTGATTGCCTCTGGGTGGCCGTCTGTACCTGCTGCCAGGTGTTTGTGGCCCTCTCTGGACCTGGCTCTAATGGGGCATGCCTCACACTAGGGGTGTTATATGGAGAGAGGGAATAGAGATGTTTGTGCTGATGTGTATGTATGTTTAAGAGAAAGAGAGAGAGTGCGAGAGTGAACGGCTGAGCAGGGGCTGGCCCAGGGGAAGCCAGCCTGTCTGGATAGTTCATCAGGATGCAGGCTGAGGGAGCACAGCGGAAAAGAACCCCGCTCTCAGCGTTCTCTTACAGCTCTGTGTGAACATTAGCCAACCACAACCTCCTCCGGCTGCACACTCTCTGCTAACGTTTCTTTCATAAGCCCGAGTATTTTGTCAACCAGAAATAAAGGGAGAATTCACAGATGAATAAGGGTGGTATGTGTTTAGTACCCCTTATCGGGGTCAATATTTGTAGCATATTATGTTTCAAAATTGCTACATTAAATGACAGTTTGAGCTTCGCCTTCTTGTGGTTTCTGCAGCGCACAGTACAAAGAGTACAGTGTAAGAACTGTGCCTTCATGCTATCAGTGTTCCTCTGCTCACTGCTCTTGGTGCTCGGACAGTACGTGTAAGTTATGAAGGCAGTGCAACAGATCTCTCATAGTGGATTCCTAGCCTCTTCCTGTGTTGGCCTAAACCAATATTTACCTTAGGTTGAAGCTGCTCCACTCATGGCAAAAAAAGACCCTCAATGTTGCTTAGAGACCAGCACTGCCAAACACAGAAAAAACACACTCAAGCAGCACAGACAAGAGTGTGTTATTAATGGAGAGAGAATTTAAGGCTGTTTTGCTTTTCTCTCAACTGTGGTAACATGTCTTCATTGTAACTGGGCCTCAATGAGGCTGAACTTCTACACTGTCCAAAGAGAGCTTCTTATTGTACATGCCAAAAATCACACAGCCACCACATTTACCCAGATTTTCAGGGCACGCCTACTTCGTACTTACCCTCACTGTCCATTTTATGAGGTACAGCTACCATATACACTGTTAAGCTTCGGATTTTTGTCTAACTGTGAGATCCAGGCTTTAATGGAGCTTTTTATTCTGATGTATATTTTCTGTAGAGCAGCAGATATTTTACTGATTATAACTGCCATAGAAATGAATGGGGGTGCATTCACTAGTCTTACTAGTGTGCTGTATTTGTGAAATGAAATGATTTCTGTCCAGTGTGAGAAAAAATTATATTCTGACTGCATTTAATGTACTTGATGTGTTGGTGTTTCCATGGTAACCAGGTGCTGGGAGGGGTGAAGTAGGGGAGGACAGTGGGCTGTCAATCAACTTCAAACCATCAGAGGAACATGCAGAAATTCCACACTTGTTTATGGCACCTTCCCTTCAGCCAGGAGACTCTAGTCACCACCAGGCATGTAATTTATCCTCTGCTCCTGACTGTGCTGATGTTAACTCTATGAATGAATTGTAAATGAAATATTGTATTTATGTCTTTGCCATTCGTGTCTTATTCAGAACACTTTACAGGTTAACTTGTGATTTGCACTTTGCAGGCATTACATGCTATTTTCAAGATTCATTACTCATGATAAGAGTTACCTTCAGACACAATACAGTACATTTATTATAATAATCAGCAAGGGTGGGGCTAATAATGTCACTGGCCCAGAAATTGAGTTATAGAGGAAAATGATGGTGTTCGATTTTCAGAATAAGTACTGAGAATGGAAAATACTGATACATAAATAATAAAGAATATTCTGGCTGGGGTTATTATTTACCACTGTTCAAGTTTTTTTATGAACTCATTATAAATAATTATTATAATTATTACAAATATAATTATAAATAATTATTATAATTAACAATTATTACAAATAACTCAATATTTTCAGCTCAAAAGCAATCTGGAATTAATTTCCGATAAGATTTCTGAGATATAAAGTGTTTTAGTGCTTACAGGTCCTTACAATTGTAGGTGTAAGTACATTTTTGTTCCCACCAATAATTTCATCCTCTTCAAACAAAACCACGGATATGTCATTAACCTAGGGGTGCAGAAAGGGTTAAATCACATTCTCTACTCAGTCCTGCTTCCCCGTAACACATGGCCAGTGTGATTGCCTGTACCTTTCACTGTTTCACTGAGACTAGCTTAGTTACAACATTCTGCTGTACCAACCACTTCTAATATATATTGCTTAAGAATGTCAGAAGGCCTACCAGTCGTAATTACAGCAACCAATTTCTGTGGCATATTAATAATTTTAGATATATATGTATATATAGATATAGATGTATATTAGAGTTAATATAGTGTGAAGTAACGTGTATATCAGAGCTGAAAATAAGTCAAAGGAAGCACAGTAAAGAGGTGTGTTGATATGTTGGTATGAGGACCCACACTATTTAAAGTTTTATAACCGAGAATGATTTTAAGGACCAGATACCTGATGTGATTTTTAAGGTTTAAATATTTTTATATTAATTAACTCATGACTTGTTACATTTCTTTGATTCAACATTTGCATGCAAATGAACTAAATATATAATATTGTGTAATAAATATATAAAACCACTAATAATAACACATAAAAATGTAACTTTGTTATAAAGAATAACATGTCTTCTCGTTATGTTTAACTCTTCAACAAAAGTTCACATAGTGCCCAGCAGCATGTTTTGTGTTGCTCAAAATAGCATCACATTCCTCCGTGTGGTTTTCTTTTTTAACTTTTAAAGAGACACAACCTGTGTGTGTGTGTGTGTGTGTGTGTGTGTGTGTGTGTGTGTGTGTGTGTGTGTGTGTGTGTGTGTGTGTGTTGTGTGTGTGTGTGTGTGTGTGTGTGTGTGTGTGTGTGTGTGTGTGTTGACCAGTCCAGGACATATTCTCTCCACCCATTCCTCCTTTCTCTTAATCACAAAGACAAAGTGGTTGTTGAGGTGTGTCCTGATTTGTGCACACAGACATTCGTTCATTAAGCAGGGATTCCTCTTTACCAGTGTGTGAGGATTACCCCTGACTGAGGGTAAAACTGAAACGGTGTGTTTGCTGTTCTACCCTGCGCTCCTGTTCCTTTGTTCCACTGTAATCCGGTTTGAATACAGTGTGTGTGTGTGTGTGTGTGTGTGTGTGTGTGTGTGTGTGTGTGTGTGTGTGTGTGTGTGTGTGTGTGTGTGTGTGTGTGTGCGTGCGCGCACTGGTAACCCCTCTTCTCATGTCTCCTTTCATCTCTTCTGTTTTGTTTTAGGCTGCAGAGGATACACAGACGGTCCACAGACCTACTCCAATTCTGGTGAAGCAATACCAACACAAAGAGAAACCAGGTATACTGAGCACAATACACATAAACAGTGGGCATCATATGGGCGTCAGATGGGTGTCAGATGGGCATCAGATGATCTACTTTATGTTCTAGATAAACTGTAAGCATTGTATCCCTTTTGCAGTCATGTGAAAATAATTAGGACACCCAATGAAAAGCTTTGATAGGCACAGAAGTGCTGCAGGTGGTGTCACATAGCTTCAAGAACCTTGGGTTGTGAGTTCAATCCCTGCGCAGGTCCCTGTCTGTGAGGAGTTTGATGTTTTTTCCGTGTGTGTGTGTGTGTGTGTGTTAAAGCACTATTAGAGAGGATGTTGGAGCAGCCTGTCTTCTTTAAACTGCAGACATTTAGATTGTTTTCTTCTTGATTGTTTAAGTGGTATTGTTTTAAATGCCGGCTGTCATTCAAATGCCGGCTGCCAGTAATCAGTGCAATTGAGATCAGGTGCGCTGTGGTTATATAAGCAACCAGAGTCTTACCGTTCACGTGGTTGCTTGATGAACCTAAGCTGAACGCCACCTGTATTATCTGGTATTTCTCTCTGCTCTCCCTCCCCCAAAAGAGGAGGGATTTCCTCCGTTTGAAAAGAAAAGAAATTTTTTTTTTCCATCTCTCGCATTCCACAATTGGGAGATATCTGCCCTTCCTTCTCTCGTCTAGAAGAGAGGAGCCTGAATTCCATTTTTGGTTTCTTTTCTTTTCTTTTGTTTTTTCCTCCTTGCTAACTTCTAGTCTTCTAGTCCTCCCTCCAAACGAGGCAATTTACGTTATCCCCGCCTTCTCTGTTGAGAAGTAGTTTCAGTTCTTCCCTTTAACTTGCTGCTTGTCACCCCAGCTGCTCACTGCTCACGGTCACAACCCTGGTGGGTTTCACAAATTAATTCCCACCCTGTAACAGATTTCTCATGGTTCTGAGATCTTTTTAAATCCCTTCCCAGACTTAAATGTTGTACAACCTTCTTTCTGAAGGTCACAGAGAGCGCAAAATGAAAATCAAATGTCTGCATGTTTAAATGTGTTACACAAAGGTTTGGGGTGTATTACATTTTTCACAAGAGTATGTCATGCTCTTTAACTGTGCACTACAATTATTGCATATTATGGCATATTATTATGCCTGAGCCAATAACAGCCATTTGGACAGTGGCAGTGTATGATGAATGGAGTATTTACAATTTATAATAACAGTGAATGTGTTACCTGAAGGATACATGCTGGTTAATGTCTCTCTCTCTCTCTCACACACACACACACACACACACACACACACACACACACACACACACACACATATCTGCCTTTAGTTGATCTCATTAACATGTTGCTGATTAAGTATGTGGTGATTCATCTCATCAACTATGTGCTGGATCTGGACTGACACCTCATGAGGTATTCACACTGTAACTGGCTCCAATCAAAGGAGCATTGGTACAAGCGCTAACAGCCTCAGCCAATGTTTCCCTTCCTTCAGTGCCATGAAACACTGTCCTCTTTGGCAGGCACCTCAGAAAAGAATGCACAGTTCCTTTCACAACCAGTAGATGGCAGTGTGTCTGTGTGCCTGCAGCTTTCCCACTTTTCTTTTGTCTTCTTGCTGAGTTCAGTGTGATCACGGTGGAGCAGATTGTCCACTCATATTTAATTTGTCTTTGCTCGAACTGTTGAATTCAGAGGTGCTCAAATTAGCCCTTTAAACTCATTCAGGTGTGTCTGACATGCTGGAGGTGGAGGTCCCTGCGTGCCAGGAGCAGCTGATGTTGTTTTGTGCCTGCAGTTTTTGGTCGGAGAGATGCACATGTTCATCTATGTAGAGGGAGAGAGGGAGAAGTGTTCTATACGTGTAATTTCTAGACATTCCTTGTTGCAGGTTTAAGGTTGTGTGGTTGTGTTCATGTTCCAGAAATAGCAACAAATTTCATTTTCCACAAGAATATTTTCCAAATCTGTTTCAAGACACTTTGTATGTGGCTGTTGATCACATGTCAAATTTGTCTACATGTGACTGTAGTAATCTGTTCATTCATAAATCATGTTTTTAACCATCTTCCCTGACCATGTGCACATTGCTTTCATCGTTATGAAGTGTCAGCAGTGCAATAGTGACATGCACAGTTATGACACGGTCATTTCAGTATTGGTAGATAATTGTTAGATTGCTTAAATGACATTATATAGGCATTTACAGTCATGGCATTTGACATTGCTTTCATTATTATATTGGGTCATCAGTGTTATTGGAATCAGATTAGTATCAGTAGATAATTGCTGCGTGAATGACCAAGGGAAAGAATATGTGAATTAGTGAATATAAGTGAATATGAGTGAGTGAATACATCAAAATAGGGTTAGGAATTGTTGGAATTGATTTTGTGTGTGTGAGTATATTGATGATGTTTTGATGGTGATAAGTAAATGAAAGGAAAAGATGTATTAGACTGAAAGCATATGCTTATTGTGGAAATCTGTACAGTCGATAGGAGTCTCTAATACCCTGTTGAGGAACCTCTAGAATTGAGACAAGATGAGATACAGTGGACGTACAAGTTCCCTGATGTTGCAGCCAGGCCTGTAGATACTGCACACTCATAGTTTGCTGAAGCTTATCCCACAGTTGGTCCCATAAATGTTCATTTGGCAAAAAATCTGGCAACTGGGAAGGCCAAGGAAGTGTTGCAATCTGGCAGAGACAATTCTGGGAAACCATTGCTCTGTGTGGGCAAGCATTATCCTGATTAATGTGGATAAATCCATAAAAAGATGCCACTGTTTCAGCTCATTCAGAAAACATTTTGAAATCTTCTTGGCAGCAACGTTTGTACCAGGTGACAACAAATACCATCCTTGAAGTCTTAAAACAACTCTGCATTTGTATTTGACAAACCTAAGTCCCTGACCAAATAATTTAGTTCTGATTGTCTTACAAGAAGAGGTTTGCCAGCCAAGCACTAAGGTCAACAGCAAACCCTCCTCAACAGATTTAAGGAACCCAAAATTTGTCTTGATCACTGACCTTACAACCGAAGTACAACTCATAATCCTTCATGAAAAGACTTGTCATGGTGCGTCGATAAGGCTTAAGAGTGTACTCGCCACAAACGTAACAACATATTGCAGCTGTTGTGACACTGACGAGACATAAACTACAGCTGTTTTGATTTTAAGTAACCTGCAGAAAAGATCCTGATATGTCGACTAGAACAAGTGCAGCAACATAAAATACACCAAACTGATATATACTCTAATGATGGCATTTGTAGAAGCGAGCTACTTTTATAGCCTCTACATGCAGCATCTGGACATGCTTAATCAATAACAAATCTCTTACGTCGCTCAGTTTCAATCAAACGCAAGGAATGCCTGCATAGCCTTGCCAGTAAAACACAAAGAACCTATATAGTGGACTATATATGGACAAACTAACATGTGGGGAAAAAGAAGATTTTCTAGAAAATGGTAAAATAGGAAAATTAAGAAGGGATTTTTGTGATCAGCTGCTCAAAATACCAAATACCAAAAAATATTCAGGTAGCTACATTTTTTTGTCCAATATAATCCATTATATATCTGCCTGAGTGTACGTGAATGAGTGAAAATGTGAATAAGTGAAAGTGAGTGAAGATGTGCAGGCATGAATGAATATTTAAGTGAACGTCAGTGAGTGTGGATGTGAATGAATGATAAATAATAGGACTTAAGTGAATGTGAGTGAATATAACTGACGCCGTCACTTTACAAACTACATTTCACATGTGGACCAGACCCAGATTGTCCTCCTCATTATTTTGCTTCTCCTTTCCTTCTCTTTCACCTTTTTATTCATTGCCCTTAAAATACCACCTCATCAGTCTACTTACTCACTCCACTGTTTCCTTTACTTCTTTTTGAGTTTATCCTGCTGCCACTCTCCCCTGTTAACCTGCTCTCACACACTCGTGACTCTGACATTTAGCTGTCTAAATGTGCTATCATTGGACTATATTCACATGACTGATGTGGTGCAACCTGCTTTGCCAGATTAGTTGGCAATGAAGGGCAGCTTGTGCCAGTGGCACAATGGATGTGATTAATTCGCTGCTATCTGCCTAAATGGAGTCTGTCTGAATGTCACAGTTCTCCATGTGTTGCTGCATTGACTGCAAGGATTTTTCCCCCCTTCACTTTTCAGAGTAATTTGACTCACCATTGAAAATGGCAGGAAGACCAGGCTTCCACCTGCATTTCAATGCCTCCATTTATTTTTCAAATAGCCAAGACACTGGGCTGCTTTTGGTCCTGTTCAGTGGTGAGTGAGGGAGTGCTTGCTCCATCTATAGCCATAAAGGGCACATGCAGTGCTATTGTAACTCTCTTGATTAGATTTCAACTCAATTATCCTGATGCTCTGGACATGCAGTGGAGATAACCATAAGTGCTGTATATATATTTATCCACAAAGAGTCTGCTTGCATTTTGTTTTCTGTAGCCGTGGTCACACGGGGCAGGGCATCTGGTTTTACGTACTGTACTGCACCGTCTATAGCCTGAAGCCTTCACAAATTTCACGCTTCTGCTCCGTACTGTAAATATGTGCGCTTGAACCTGTTTAGTCACGCACCCTGTCCAGACAAAAGCCTCTCAGACAAATGCAGCCTGTGTGCGAGCAATCTGCTCTTCTTCCTATTCTACAGATGGGCCGATTGTGTCCTTTAAGAAAGGCTACAGTGTGCCGCCGTGTGCTCCAATCAATGGAGACATAATTTGGCCAGTGTGTGCCAGTCACCCAGCTGCGCTCTCAGATAGCTATCTCTCTATTTACCGCTGGGACAGAGGGAGTGTATAGAACAGCTCCTCTGTTCAGACCATGGCCGTGACATCAGGGAGAAAAAGTACATTAAAGGTGCTTATATAACTGTTGTCTGGAAATGGCTGGAGGATGTGCTCTCAGTGTCCATGAATAGAGCATGTTTTGTGCTTTTGTGAAGTCCGAATTTGGGTTCACAAATAAGTTTATTTTAGAAGTTACGGTAGCCTGCTTTACGAATTAATGCTAGTTTTCATTTCTATCTGATCTGGCATTTTGATGGCCCCCTATTAAAATGTCGAGATTTGAGATTCAAGAAGAAACAGCCTCTAGTGGTTAAGTAGGTGAAGGTTTCTTTGGATCCAACTTCCATTTCCAGCAAAGACTGCAAATTATAAATGGCTTTAAAATCCATTTCAGAGACACTTTATCTTCTATTTGTGCCACCAAAATGTCTGCTACCGAATGTCTGGCATGATGTCTGAAGGGCATGATTGTGTTAGCAGTTCATCTTGATATGTGGTGTGCTGTCTTCTACAGCATTTAGCTTCTTGGTGGTGAAATTTTGATGGTAAACCTATAAACAAAGAATTTGGCACACAATGATTTGCTTCTGTGAGAAACGTTGTGTAT
This sequence comes from Acestrorhynchus altus, assembly GCA_034509495.1. Classification (NCBI taxonomy): domain Eukaryota; kingdom Metazoa; phylum Chordata; class Actinopteri; order Characiformes; family Acestrorhynchidae; genus Acestrorhynchus; species Acestrorhynchus altus. The sequence goes on from CM067513.1 coordinate 10,191,544, forward strand.
TCACTGACTGATGTTTGTTTGTAATGAACCTCCTATGAGTTTACCAGTCACTATTTGTGTTAATGGACAGATTGTTAAACAGTGTTACGTATATTTATCTGTAGGTTGTCACTCAAAGCTCTATATGTGATTGATTAAGCTGCTCCATCCATTATGTCCAATATTATCCAAAGTCTGTCACTAAAAAGGAGCATTAATTCTTCCATACGTGTTCATTCCATTTGTGTTTGTGTATTCTCTCCATTTAAAAAAAAAAGCACTTTCGACGTTAACTTTTGTTTTACCGTGTTTCTTGTTTTTGATTTTGGCAGCAAACCTGGTTTTCCATCCAAAGCAATAAAGGGTACACACTGGATTCCTCCATGTTTTTCTTGTCAGACAGATGGAGTTGGGGGTGGAGTAATGGGACATTGAGGTATATCTCACATTGTGAATAACAAGAGGTCAGGGTAAACATAGACAAGGATCCAGTTAAGGGGTGCTGTTTTCCAGGAGGATTGTTTTTTTTTAATAAAGGATGTTATTTAATCATTGAAAAGATTACATTTGATAATGTTTTATTATATTTAACATACTTTATGGCTTATAGAGAAAACTAACTAATGCTCCCTTAAAGTTTAGAAATCATCCAGCAAATAGGTTAAGAGACAGTGTGGTTTGCAAATAGTAACACTATTGATTACCATTTTATATCCTTCCCATGGTTGAGTTATGCTTTGTTTACAGAGTACTATAAAGAATGTTAAACTAATCACTCGGATGATTTATATGTGTTTGTCTGCATTGAAAGGATTGAATTCTCAGACTGTAATTGAGAAAACTGCCCGAGTTCTTAAATAGCCATCAGTGGAATACAGAGCTGCTCTGTGTGAATTATGGATGTATGTGTGGGGTACAGGAAAGGGGGGGGGGTGCTCTTACAAACACACAGTCTCTCTCATACACATACACAGGCACACAAACACTCAGATCCACAGTTCTTCTCTATAGGGCCACATGGGTAAAAGTTTTCAAGCTCAGCTGCAGTTGTGAGTTCAGCATTAACAGCAGTAGCACTGATGAGCCGGGTGTGCCTTGCGTCTTCATTTAGCCCTCCGTGACAGTGCCACTAATGCATCAGTGCTTGGCCCCAGTGTGGCTTCATGGAGCTCTTCACTGTCACGAGAGCTTGTGTCAGCAAGTTTTCCATGAAATAAATGTAGTCTGTTTAATTCTTCAGGGTAAACCAGACTTGCACTGCATTTGGTTACAGCTGGTGGTCCCTGAGGACCGTTTTGAGAACTGGTCTACCAGTTTGTACTTTTGTATCCTAGACATTTTACCTTGCAACAAACATAAATTGAAAACTAACTCTGAAGTGGGAAGTGAAAACATGTCGACCTCTGTGTTTGTTACACCCTCTGACAGTGAGGTGACTCAGTAGAGCAGTCATTTCTGACTGTTTTTGCTCAGCTTGCGCCGAATGCATGAAGCGTTCTCGTGTTTCTCCATCAACAGCAGTCTTACACAAACACAGGAGGCCCTAGCTGAGATCGTGTGAGACAGCACAAGGCTTCTCTCAGGGCGGTCCTTTTAAACAAAGATGAGAGCTGATTATTTACACAGTCCAAACTAGATGTCAGTTTGCTAGTTTGTGACGAAAGATGGACAATTTAAGTACTTTTGTTTAAACAGTGATTCAAGCCAGGATTTTTGTCTTAATAATGAAACTGGAAGCGTATAGTTGTACTCTTGTCTTATAGAATAGAATACTGAGTATGGCTGCGCAATGAACCAGGTTTTGTTTATATATTGTTTCAGTATCATTGTGTAACATTGCATTCGTTTCCAAATCATGATCATGCAGTTTAATAATATGGCAGTGTTCTAGGCTTCCTATGTTTCCTCTGATATTTAGTTGCATTGTTTACCAGCACAGTTCATTGCTAATCTATAACTTTCTTCATCATAGCCATGTGATGTTCTACCCTCCTCCTTCCAGATTCAAAATTGAAACAATTATTACACTTCATTTTGATGAGCTTCTGTGCTAAAAGCTAAAAGCCCCCTGATCTAATTTGAGAGTTGTAATGCTGAGATTTGACCGATACTGGTTCTGTCTGATCATTGTGTTGAGCATCCGGAACGTATTCACAACGATTCACTTTTTCCACATTTTGTCACGTTACAGCCTTATTCCAAAAATTCTTCACACAATACCCCACAATGACAAAGGGAGAAACGTTTGGAATGAAAACAAAAATATAGCATGTACGTAAGTATTCGTGGCCTTTTCTCAATAAATTGTTGAAGCACCTACCATGTGAGGCAGCAAATACAGCCTCTTTTTGATAATACCGTCTTTTTGAGTATGATGCTACAAACTTGGCATACCTGTTTTTGGAAGTTTCTCCCTTTGACCCCCTTAAACCTAACAAAACTGAGCACGGGGACTCTATGAATTAATAAAATGGAGCGTTTTGTTGTTTTCGGATAGTGCCCTTACAGTGGTGTGCTGAGAACAGTGTCTGTTTAATGTCCAAATGGCAAAAGTCCCAGAAGATATTCTGTTAGAAGGTAAAAACGAAAAACAATTGCAACTAGATCATCCTTGAAACAGCCGATAACAGAGACGTAAAAATATGCCAAAAATCATGCCATATGAAGGTTGTAAATGTTCTAATAACATGAGTCATCAGCACAGAGCACAGTTTTTAATCACATCCATTGCTGTGTGTGGTTGAAATAATTGGAGCAGAACTGCAGAGAGCTCCAAAAGGAAACGCCAACTGCTATCATTGCTTGCTTCTAATGAGTGCTGATGCACCTGGAGCTGAGAGGCCATATAGCTCATTTCCAGGTTGGACTTTGCTGTGCATGCAGTCAGAGACTCAATTAATGCTGTATAGTTGATTATAATTTCACAATCTCATCTCAAATCCAACACCTTCTAGTGTGTTTAGTCCATGTTATTCAGCCGTAGTACTGAAAGCTGGCTTTTGCTATAGTGGTTAAGCATTTAGCATAATCTGTTTATTTGATCCACGTTTGAAGTCCTCAAACAAATGTGGCTTGCTTCCCTGCATCCACACACTGGACAGAGCTGTTGACAGTGTTGGCACATGTTTGTCTGCACTGGCTGGAACTCTGGTGCTTTGTGACCAGACTGCAGACAGGACGAGACAAAGCCTAGAGTTAAGACCAGGATTCTCCTCTGTTTTCCTATTACAGCAGGAAGTAAAGAGACAATAATCAAATCCACCAAAACAACAAACCAAAGCAAAGCTTGGCTCAGTCTTTGTCGCTTTAGTCTGTAACTGGCCAACACCCACCCCTCCCTCTCCCCCTGCCAGTTCCAGCATTTGGGCTGAAATTCATGGTCCAAAAGCTCTGAAACAACACACAAAATAAACAAGGCCAGAAACCAGTCTCATTTTTTCATCCCGCTATAGCCTCACTTTCCCTGGATTATGTCACAGAAAAGAGTTTAGAAGCTGCTTTCATTCATGACATGAATTGACTTCTCTTTTAGTGGTTACGGCCCCAGAAAGCTGCTCGCTGTCATAGCCAGAGGAGCGTGCCCAGTGGGGGCCATTCAGTTGAGAAAGCAGAGAAAATGGCGGGAGAGGTCGTCTCAGTCTAAGCACAACAGTGGAGGAACTCAGGCTTATCCGGAATTACTGATGATTATGGGTGTTCAGCTGTTTTCTTTACTCTGTTTTGGGCCAAAGCTGTAGGCGTTTGTATATGATAACAGAACAAATGGCGGGAGCAGCCAATACTTCATTCTCGTGTTTTTTAAAATACAGTTTTACTCAGTGTGCATGACCAGGATGCAACACAACAAGGGTTGTTGTTTTTTTTTTTTCGCTAAACTTGCATGAAAATGACATTCCAGATCATTTCAAGTTGTATTCCGCAGCTATGACTCACCTGCGCAAACACAGCTGCCTCTTCTGCTGCACAGCAGTTGCTCACTACACCTTCCTGTACTCTACAGCCCATGCTAAATTAACATGAATATAAAACCACAAGACAATTCTGTCCATGCTGTAGAAGCATCACAAAAGACATTTCTAAATTGCATTTCTTAGAAGACTGGAGTTTCTGTTGGCAAGGATGACCTGGCCAGCTTGCATGCTGTACCATGCCAATTTCATAAACTGATGAAGCTATACGCAGATGCTACAAATTTGTAACATTTTCATTAAACCACCCAAAGTAATCCAGTGTGGCAGTTTATGCACACTTTCTCTGCAGGAATTGGAGATTATGCTTTGAACGCTTCACTTTCATAAGAAAGTCGTGTTCTCAGAGAAGAGATTACAAGAGGAATAAAGAGAAATATTGTCAATGCCCAGTGGGACCTGAGGTTGTTTTCATTTGCTCTGATAGGGAAAAGTCAAAGCACATGAACATGCAACACAGTGAACCATGTGAGAATGTTCTCTCTGCTTATTGGTCAGACGTGTCTGTGGCAGGAGCAAGAAAATAAACTTAGGACAAAAGTCCTGTGTATTGGACTCATGTATATTTCTGTGCAATTTAACAATGGCAGAGATAGCATTTGTTCATAGCTGTGTATTATTCTGGGTATTATTCCAGATTTACATATAGCAGCAAAAATTGTGAACCCTTTAGATTTTTCTGCATAAATTTAATAATAAAAGTCCTAAGCCCTAATTTCACCACAAACCAACCAAAATAAGACCAAGGCCACCTTCTCTCAAGTGCGGTTGTTTTGTTCCACGTTCAAGTGCAATTACTGTATTCACACCCGCCCAAACAAATTGCACCAAGGGTGAAAATGAAAAAGAGTCCAATTTAACTGGTAAGCTAAGTCCAGGTAACAAAGTGCAGGTATTTTCTGTTAGAGTTTCACATTGTTTTTCTCTCTCCTCTTAATTTGACCTTCTTTAGATTGTTTCTCCCTATTTTTATTAACTTTGTCTTTAGTTGCTGGTGATGTAGGTCGCTGACAGTGTTGAAAATCTTTGAATCCAGCCTGAGAAGAATACTTTTGTAATGTTTTTTCAGACTAAAACTTCCTGTAATGTTGTATTATGTTGAATAGAATACATTTAAGTGGAATTCATTTTTTGCTGTGAATTTGCACAGCTAGGAAGTCAAAAGATTTGTTTATCTCAGGAATTGGTCAGTCTCCAGCTGGTGGTCACCTTTGGCTCAGAGAGAATTTTGCTTTGTCATTGGTCTCATATTCAAAATGTACTTGGGTTGAATGTTCAAATTCATTGAACAGAGTTGGCAGAGAAAGGCTGTGATATAGAGAGACATTTTTAAAATAGGGTTAAATAAGTGGCTGTACTGTTGCTTTGTCCACATTTTTCCATTCGTTTAGGCCAATGTATTCAGTAAAATGTATTGAATGAAATGTTTTAATTGAAAAGGCTGCCCTTAATTATTGCCTGCATAAACAAACAATCAGCTAATTAACCAAGAAATGGTCAACAATAAGAAGTGAGGCTGAGAGGAAGAACTAAACTGTGTTTGTCATTCCATCGCTGGCATGGTCCAGAACTATCTGCTGCACAAGTCTTTAACTCCTTAAATGCTTGTTTTGACAGGGTGGGAAGAGCACCATGCCCTGAAAGAAGCAAGTGTATGTATTTCTGTCATGCATAATGTGGTATAAGAGTCAGTCTCTGCAGCAGCTTGGTGAGTCACTGTCCGGAGGTGACTGACGGAGACATGACTGGCTAAGTTCTTGTGTATTGTCATGCTCTGTTGCGTCTTTGCCTCTGTTTGAGCTACATATGCTGATTTCACACTTCACTTAAGGCTTTCAGGCCAGCAGCCACACTGTGGCCATAGCATGACCTTGAGAAAGTAGCCAGTGGGCCACTCCAAGTCTTCAGAGGGCCTGTAAAGTTGTGAATGCTGCTCAGTGACAGCTGTTGTGTAATGGATGCATAAGCTTCCGAGGAATGCATCTCTAATTGAGAGCTTAGCAAATGTAATAGAATGACACATTTATTTGACTAAATGTGTTTTTATGAGTTACAAACACACACTGTGCTTTCTTAAGCACTTTAGGTTGGAAACATCAAATGCAGCAAATGCAGATGATGTATTTCAGACTGAATGACTAGGCCATTCCATTATTGCACATTAAACAATGGAGATATTTATTCCTGCTGAAAGAAAGATGTTCTAAAAGCAAAGCTTTTTAGGAATGTTTTTCCCATTGCACTGTATCTTAATTATGATTTCTGTATACCCGGTCTATCATGTCACATGGTGGGAATGACAATAATGTTTGATGCTGAATTTATATATCATTTCGTATGTTTTGTTAGTTTAACACAAATATGTACTGAATTGGTACATTGTTACAGTCAGATCTACCCAATGGTATACTGGCCAATGAGTGACTGGCCAGGAGACACCAAAAGCTTGCTCAGAAACAAAATTTCAACTCCAGATTAGTCAGTCTCTGTGTATTCATTTGCATTATTTATTAAAATCAGGTATTAATGAGCTGAAGGACAGTGCACTGTAACTTAGGGCATTTTCACACCTGAAAGATCGGAAACCTGGTTCATGTTTTTGTTACACTGTATACCTTTAGTCCACTCTGCAGTTTAGGGAGCACACTAAAAAAACTGCTACATCCTTTTGTCAGCACCTGTGTGAGTTCCATATTCCAATAATGAAATTTGAGTGGTTGGTAAGTGGATGCACATCTGATTTCAGTGTAGTGAGTTACCTTTCTAAGTGTTGTCAAATTCTGCCTCCCTGCCAGAATCTGACTCGTTTTAGGTTCATGCATGCCACATGGCAAAGTGGCAGTGAGCGTGGCAGATTATTTATTTTTTTATTTTAAAACCTTCGGTTGTTTGATTTGTGATGATAGTCAGCCTCAACTTCCTGTAATTGCCTCAAATTCCAGAAGTCCATTCAAAAAAGGATATTCACACTGTAAATGAATTGAAGGTTTCTGTTGATCACCTCTTTAGGGCAGACCAAACTTTTATCCTTGGTCTGGTGCTCCGTGGCAGCTTTCACACCTGCTATTTTGGTTTGGACTAAATGTAAAGTGCACAAAGTGCTGGCCGAACAGGGACCCTAAATCTAGCCTTACAGTGTTTAGAACGGATGCATTTTAGATGCAGAAAGACTGTGAGCTTGTAAATGTGCTTTATGCAATTATGGTTATGTTTTCATTATTCTGTGTATCCACCATCCATCTATATATGTGTTCTACATACATGCTCACTTTATGGTTAGAAATGTGTGAAAATCCTTCCAATTTGTTGTGTTGAAAAGTGAAAATTTCCTGTACTGTGCCATCGTTCACCACAGTGTTCCAAACTGCTTGTTCCTGGAAGCAACATCAGCCCAAGAACTGTGTATCAGGAGCTTCATAAAATGGTTTGTCATGGCTGAGCAGCTGCACACAAGCATAAGATCTCTATATACACATTGCCAAGCAGATTTGCCCATCAGATTGCCAGATTTCTACTTTCCAATGCTAAGCAGTCAAGGATTGGTCTGTTTTACACAATGGACTCTTGTAAAACATGCCACTTCTGGACTCTGGATCATTGTAAACTATTTCTCTAGGGTGCTGAATCACGCTTCACTATCTGGCAGTCTGATGGATTGTTGGATGCCAGGAGAATGCTGCCTACCACACTACATAATGACAGCTGTAATTTTTGGTGGAGGAGGGATAATAGCTTGGGTCTGTAATTCAAGGTTTGGGCTTGTTTCCTTAGGTCCTCTAAAGGGTATTGTTAATGTTACAGCAAACAAAGATATTTTATATTTGTACAGTTATATGCTTCTCATGTATATGTAACTCAAGGCCACAGTTTGAGAACCAGTCTTGTACGAGCAACCACCAAAATGAGGTTTAAAAAGACATTGATTAACTGCTCTGATGTGGAGGAACTCCACAAGTTTAGGCCCTGAGTACAGAGCCCTGACTCTAATCCCAGTGAACACCTTTTGGGTTGAGTTGTGAACAATGATTGTGAGCGAGGCCTTCTTGTCCAACATCAAAGCATGAGCTCACAAATGCTGTTTAGATTCACTGGGTATGATTTCCTCACAAATGCACTCCTAAAATCTTGTGGCAAGACGAGTGGAGGTTCTTCTAGCTGCATGGGGGGCAGTTTTAGAGTGGGATGTGGAATTTCCTATCAATGTGGAGCTTTCTATCAATCTGTGTCGGTCCAAAGGCCAGGAATCAAGACTTATCAGGGGAGACATTCTGGTTAGGTTTCTGTGGTTTTGATGTTTGTGTGAATGGGTCAGATGAGGTTCAGTAACAAAAGTACTTTATGTTCATTGCAGCAGTTGCAGACTTGCCCCAGTTTAGGTTTTAACAAGCAAGTGTAGCATGGAACTCTGACTCCAACTCTGACTAATGCATGGAAAAGCTATAAAACGCTGACCAATGTATCAAAGATCTTTCAGTGCTAAGCAAGAATTGTCTTGATTGTGTTTTATGTCCTACATTAATTTACATGCATTATATTTTAATGTTTGGCTGGTAGCTGTGTGGGCTTTTTCAGCTGTGATGATATAAATGGCCCCTGTGTGGTCATCTGCTGTAAGATGAGGATCCATGAGAAACTGATGTCAGCCTGCCCAGCTGTACCACCGCGTCTATATCTGAACAGCTGCATAAGGCTCCTGGTGAGAGCATGCAAACTCAAGCATCAGGCATGCTAAAGGCTCTTCCAGAGAACACATATCATTTTATTGTGTCTTTCAGGAATTCGGCACGTTTGAAGTTTCTGAGCATGATCCTCTGAGACTTTGAGGAAGTTAGCAGTCGCAACAACTGGCCTAGAGGCTCCAAACAGCTTAGCGGCTCACACACAAACAGGGAAATGGTAGAACCATATTCTGTCACTTGTGATATACTGTTATTTGCTAAATCTTTATTTCCTCGTTTGCCACAGTTAGCAAGTTTACAGTGTTATAACTCTGTCAGACTCCTGCACCTCAGTACTGCCTATCAGGAGCAAGACTGCATGTGCCATCTGGAGCTTCCAGAGTAACTTTAACTATCAGTGGTACAGCATGGAGGAGCATGCGGGTTCTAAGAAAGAATGAGGGCTTTTCTTATTGCATAGCCATTTGGAGGAGTATCAGTGATGTTAAGCCTGATAAAAAATGCAATGAAGGTGCATTTTTTGTTGAATCATTTTATAACAGTAGGCACTGATTGTTGCATTATCCGAATTTTGAGTTTGCTACCAATGCCAAAATAGTAGTGTTGGAGTGCTTGATACTAGGTGATGCTATGGCACTGAAAAAACACTTGATATCAGATTTAGATTCACTGAAGAATATTTGATAGTAGATATTTACTGTGTAATTATCTACTTTTTTGTAATATGTGTAAGAAGTAGGTAAACATTTAAAATTGTCCTCAGTCAGCATGTTTTACAGTGAGATAGAAAAAATTGATGCACATTGATTAAAAAACATGAAGCACTTTAATGGACGTAGAGAATAGGCTACACCTATAGTGACGTGCTTAAAAATGTTGTGACTTATTAAAGTGCTCATGTGCATATCATAGCCTACTGCAATATCAGAATTACACAGGTCAAAGTTTCAGTCATGTTTAGAGGCTGAATTATTCTTCTGTATATTAGCAGAGACAGAGATTGCCCATATTAGAATATAGTAGTGTTCTCAAATATTGAAATATTGATGCATATCAATTCTGATCATTTTAAACAATTCTAAGATAAGATAAGAGATAAGATAGAACTATATTGATCCCTTGGGAGGGTTTCCTTGGGGAAAGAAGGAAGGGTAGAAAGATAAGATAATAATTTAGTAAAGAAAAAACACTATATAAATAAAGAATATATCATTCTAGTCATATGTTAAGGAATCAATGAGAATTTTGTCATTTGCATTACATGTGGTACATGAGGTGGAATGAAATTATGTACTCAAGATCCCAGTTACACCCATGAAAAAAGGAATATGTATCAAAATAGAAATGAAAAACAGTATGTAAAGATATAATAAGGAGATACAATAAAGACATAAGGAGGAGACACAGAAGATACATCTGTGTTGATACTAACCTTAATAGGTTTTATACTAGTGCATCTCAGAAAATGATAAACTCATTAAAAAAGTTCAAGTTTGTTTATTATTTAATTCAAAAATGTAAACAGTCATTTATATCTTATGTTCATTACATGTCAAGTCAAATATGTCAAGCCTTTTTTGTTTTACTTTTGTAAAAACTATCAATATAGCATATAGCTCATGCAGTATCTCAGATTTAATTTAGAGTTTGAAGGTCATTACCGGATGTTCTCAGATTGCTGTATCAAATCATAACAATAGAAAGTGGTCTGAGAACAGTGATGACCACAGTCTTGAGAGGATTGTCAAGAAAAGTTGATTCAAGAACTTGGACTCAATGTAAGCTCCTAGAATCTGGAGGAAGTGTGGAGAGGCACAGAATCTAAGGAGTCTGAAGTCCAGTGTGATGTTTCCATAATCTGTGCTGGTTTTGGGTGCCATGTCATCTGCTGGTGTTGGTCCACTGTGTTTTATTAATGCAGAGATTACCAGGTGATTTCGGAGCCCTTCATGCTTTTAAATGGTGAGAAACCTTGTGGAGATGCCAGTTTACATTTCCAGCAGTGCCAAATTGTCTTATGAAATATTCTAATTTGAACAGCTGGATTACTGATTTTCTGCTATACACCATGATCATCAAAAATGAAACAATTAAGGCCTAAAATATTGAATTTTATATATAATGGAAATGTGACAGTTTACTTGTTTGAATTAATTTCTGAACAAAAATGACTTGAAATGGTTCCTACATTCATCATTGTTACATGACAGTGTTACATGACAGTTATATATGAATAATTAAATGACTTTTCAAGAACTAATACTCACTTCACATTGTTCCCCAGTATTTTTTATAGAGGCCATATAAATGTAATGCTGAACCTCTTCTGTCACTGATCCTTGAACTGCTCTGTTTTGATTACATGCTAGTCCTGCTTAAGGTCAAATACTACTTAGGCATAGTCCTTCCCCCAGTGCTGCCTGGCTGTCAGTCAGCATTTGGATGGGTGTCCGTCATGTCCTGTGCAAGCCATGCTTACCTGTGAACCCGTTTTATGGGTCATAATACAGATATATTTACATGTACCCTCTGAGAGTTAATCAGCCAAAATGTATAAATAAATGAGCAATCCGCACTTCTGAAGGATGAACGTTGAGTCCAATGTGTTGTTTTAAACAGATGAAGGAGCCATGTCTGCATCGCTCTCTCTCTCATCCTGCTCACCATGAGATTGTATGCAGAGATAGGGCCTCTACACAGATGGACATATGGAGTGGAGGAGGGAGAGAGGATCGTCCTATGAAACTGAACTGGCTTTTGGAGCGTGTCCGGCAGCTCAGAAAGCCTTCACCTCTTCACCCCGAGTCTTCTTCCTCCAACCGGTCAAGAGAGATGGGAGAATCATCCCCAGAGCAAAGGGCTTTGATGTGCCGAAGCAGACTGGCCTGCTAAAGCCACGCAGCAGAAGGGCCTGGCTCTGCTTTCACAGGTGGACGAGCAGGGCTTTAATGGAAGCTCTCCTGTTTCAGGCAGCCCAGGGTTAGGTTAGCTGTGTTTGAAGTGTTTTGAAGAATAGAGTCCTCCTGTCTGCATATGCTGACAGATGTGCGTCATGCACCATAACAGCGCAATGTGGACTTTTTACCACTAAACTTGGGGCTGAGTCACTGAAGGGAAAATTGTTGAAATATAGAAATTAAATAATTGCAGCCCTACTTTCTGAGCCTGTTATTGACCAATATGTCTCTGCCATCTCTGTCTGCAGATCCACCACAACTTCAAGTTTACAGTAGTGCAGGATAAAGTGTGTTAGTGTTGGCAGTCCGTTGTGGCTATGTGCAATTCTATAATGTAAACATGGATTTACATGAAACTACATAGAAATGGGTAACACTTTACTGTAGGATAAGACTACAGAACACCTGCATATGTGTAGCACTACTTCACACCTACATACAGTTACATAACACCTACATAAGAAAAACTATATAACACCTACCGTTATTTGGAAAAAAAAAAAAAAAAATTGGACACCCCATGAAAACCTTAGTTTTTTTTAAACATATTCAAATATATGGACATCTGATCTTCATATTAACAATATTGAGAGGTGGAGGTGGTAAAACTAAACACATACACATGAAGAAATGTCTTAGGAATGCAAATTTGAGGACACCTCCACATTTATTATTACTTTAAATGCCAAAAAATTAGAATCAGGTGCACCACATCAGCTGCAAATTATTAGACCATCAACAGAGATGACCTATTTAATCCTCAGACATTACTTTGGTTTGCTCTTGACTTTTAAAGTGAGTAGTATCTAAAACAATTACAAATCAACAGATCAAATGTCCAGAGAGTGCAGATCATTTAAAACAACTGCCAACATGGCCAGGTCAGGCCACCCCAGCAATGCATAAAGACTAACAATCCTAAAAAGTCATCACAGGGGCTACAGTTGATGTAAACGTGCATGCATCTACCATCAGAAAGCTAGCAGAAGTTTAAATTTTCATGTGTGGTGAGCAAGGAGGGGAAAAAAACCATCAGGGCAAGACTAAAATTAACCAGAGAAGACCAAGACACAGACCAGGACTTCTGGAACTATATGCTTTGGACAGAAGAATCCAAAGTTGAATTATTTGGGCACAGTAATTGAAGGCACGTTTGGTGCAAACCAAACACAGCATTTGAGCACAAGAACCTCATACCAGCTGTGAATCACAGACTTCACTCTGTTTTTTATTGTATCAGAGGGGTTTGAGGAAAATGCAAGACTGTACAAAGACTGATGCTAAAAGAATTACACATGGAGGAGTGAGAAAGTCTTTCTTCCTGTCAGTGTCAGAGACTGGTAGCTGGTTGTAAGATACATCTAATTGACATTATTTTAGCCAAAGGTGGAACTATCAGCTCTTCGGGGATAGTGTGTCTAAAGTTTTTGCTCACAAAAAGATTGCATTTCAATTAATTACATATTGCAAATGATTTTTAAACATCCTTCTTCAGTTTTATGCATGTAGTTACATCACCTTTATCTTTCATTATACAATTCCGGTCAAACAGAACACTAAATAGGAATTCTGAAAATGGTGACTGCTAGTGTACAAATATTATGCAGTGGCATGTTGTTAATCATGAGATCACAGCACAAAGACTATCTGAAATTAATTTGTTTTCCTGGTTTACAATCAACCACAACATTATGACCACCTCCTTGTTTCTGCATTCACTGTTCATTTCTATCAGCATCACTGACCACACGGGAGCACTTCGTAGTTCAATAATTAGACCGCTGTCCATTTGTTTCTCTGCATACTTTGTTAGCTTTCTTTCTCCCTGTTCTTCAAACTTCAGGACCTTCACAGAACAGGTATTGTGTGGGTGGTGGGTCATTCTTAGCACTGCAGTGACACTGACATGGCAGGGGTGTGTGGCACTGTTGTGTCTGATCCACTAATACCAGTGCAACACACACTAACACTTGAGTGGCTGCACTTCTTGCAGTAAATGTGTTTATAGAGGTGCTTCGCAGCTGATGTCCAGCTCATTCCTGATCTCATTGAAGGCAATCGCAGTCATGCTCCTGATTTATTGTAGGACTGTGATGTACACATCACTGCTGGCCCTCGGTGTGGGCTGAATGTGGTTGTGCAGGATTGGTTTGTGCCATATGCTTCTCTAATTGGTTTGTTCTTCTATTCATTAAGGTTTTAGGGTAAGTGGTGTGTGAGAGAGGTGTGTTTGTGGCTTTAAGGAGTGAGTCGTCCTCTCAGTTAAAGCACTGCTGTGTTTGTCTTTTGTCCTGAACAGCCCTGTTTCTCTCATTCTCTCTCCCCATCTGGTTTCTATCAGAGCTTCTCTCACTGCCAGCTAAAATTCCCCCTTCCAGCACCCTCTCTCTCTCTCTCTCACTCACTCTTCTCTGCTCACAGTCCTGTTTCTCATTTTCCCCTCTTTAAAACTTTGTATCTCTCTGCTCTCTCACGCACTTTCTCTACCTCTATCTCATGCTGTCTTTTTCTGATGCTGTGTCTGTCTCTCACTCACTTTTTTCTTCTGTCTTCTTCTGCCTCTCTCACTCGACTGTTTGTTATTCTCACTCTCCTCTCTAATGATTTGTCTCTCCCTTTCTATTTCTCTTGTGCTCTTGTTCGATTAGTCTTCCTCTCCCATCTCTTACCCCTCACTCTCTACCACACTGTCTACTCCCCTTCTCTGTGTCTCTTGTATTTCCCTTTCATCATTTATCTTTCACTTCTACTACACATATGCACACACATACACATTTTTTAATTTCACTCTTTTTCTCTCTCCAACACACTCACTCTCACTCTCTCTCTCTCTCTCTCTCTCTCTCACTCTCTCTCTCTCCCTCTCTCTCCTCTCTCTCTCTCTCTCTCTCTCTCTCCTCTCCCTCCCCCTCTCTCTCTCTCTGTGTCTGCATGCACCTCCCTTTTCTGGTGGCGGTGAACAGGCTGTGGCACCCTCTCAAAGCTCTGGCTCTGGTCTAATTCCCCACAATTCAGGGCAGCATATTGAATATATCAGTGCTGTCACATGTGCCCAGTTATCCAGCAGTGCCTGAGGGCACAGGACTCAGCCAAGCCTTGCTAGTCACTGTCCTGACTAGCAGCTTTCTTTGGACACAGCTCTGTTTTGGGACCTGATGGATGTGAACGTTTTGCCGCTAATGCTGCAGAATGAAAAATCAGAGAACTTGACACAGCTCTGTAGTCAACAGTAAGCTTAGTTGTTCAAAATAGGAACAACCAATAATTCTCTCTCTTTATCTCTCTCTCTTTACACCTCTCTTCCTCTCTCTCTGCCAAAATATTCTCCACTCCACCTGTCTGTCCAAAGTGAAGCACTTTCCATTATTCATCTCTCCCCAGTCTCTCTTCCACTGAAAATGAATGACCATTGACTGCCTTTATATTCAGGCACCCCTCTTCCCGTCCACCATCCGAAGACACCCTGCTATTAGATTAGCAGAGAATTTTGATGGACATCATTAGGATTTGGTAGGACAATTAAAGCTTTTGAGTGCTGGTGCCATTTGCTCGTTCATACAGTACAGCGTCTGGCTCATAGTATTTGGCTCCTTACGAGGGCTGAAATTAGAATTACTGGTTGTTGATGAATCAGTCATCGGCTGATGGAGATCTGGTGAGTTTAATGAGTCTGCTGTGCTTCTTCCTGCTAATCTCTGTTGTTCTCTGTTACTGCATGTTGTTTTAGTGGTCTTTTGCAGTGTAAATGTAACTTTTTTTCCACTTCTAAGGCTTGAACAGGAATGTCCACACTTCTTCCACCGTAAAAAGATGAACAGTGTTGTGTTTCTCCATAGTTTGTAGGCACTCCTGTCTATTCATGCATTTACAACGAGACACACACATTCCCTGGGCTGCAGACAAGCCCCCTTTTGCATAAATTTAAGTGTCTGTCTGACCGTGAGCGATTCTTTTCTGAGGACTTTGCCAGCACCTGCAGGGTCTACCTGGTGCTGAAGGTTGTTTCTGCTTTTCATAACACCATTGTTCCAAGTTTAGAAATGAAATTGTAATGCTGTTTCCTCACTAATTACTGCACAAAAGACGTGTGTGTGCCAAAGTCTGAGCAGATAGCTTTGCATTGCATATTGCACTGTGGTGAGTATTAATCTCTGATTTGCCTCTCTCCCACTCCCCTCCAGAACTGGTAATTACAGCCCCACAGACAGATGCAGTCGTGTTCACAGATGGTTGAGATGCTGGGCAGCGGTTTGCCCACTGGTGCTCCTGCCCTCTCCCTTTTCCTCTCTCCTCGCTGATTACAGCTCACTCTCTCTCACACACACACACACACACACGCACACACACTCACACACACACACACACACACACACACAC
Source organism: Acestrorhynchus altus (assembly GCA_034509495.1). Lineage (NCBI taxonomy): Eukaryota > Metazoa > Chordata > Actinopteri > Characiformes > Acestrorhynchidae > Acestrorhynchus > Acestrorhynchus altus. The sequence goes on from CM067513.1 coordinate 10,207,504, forward strand.
ACACACACACAGACTCTCACACTACCTTTGCTACACTTGTTACAGTGCAGCCTATATTGAATGTTATAAATAGGAACAGCATGGCTAATTAAAAAGCTACTTACACTGGTATGGCTGTTATTTCAAGTATTCAGTTGCGTTATTCATAACATGCAAAGGTACACGTCAATGTCATGCTTTAAAAGTATCATATGGAATTGGTTTATATTAATAACTTCAGTCTCATTTAGGATGCCATACACTATTTCAATACTGTGGTCCAATTCGTTTTTGTTAAGCATTTTAACTTTATTACATTTAACAGCCCTATGAAAATGACTTGGAATTGTACATATTTTCATTTGTTCTTAAATAAATTTATAGAAAAAATATATAATCAGGTATTATTTCTCAGAAGTAAAACCATTTATTAAAGGTACATTTTTACTAAATGTTTTTCTTTTGTCTCACCTTCTAAATTACAAAATAAGGAAAATCATTTTTATTTAAATAAATGTTGATAAAAAAATTGTTGATTAAAATGGATTAAACACTATGGAGAATTGGTAGTAGTGTAATTTACAGATGGGAAGTGTAATTCACTCTTTGAGCCACTACTAAAAACACACTTTTCTGGATGAGCTGAGAGACTTTCTGACATGTCTCTGGACACCACAGGCCAGTGCATGGATGTGTTCAATTTCATCACCAGTGCACCTGATTTACAAACCCAGGTGTTGAATGAGAACTATAAATAATACTGGACTCCAACAAGGAGCTTTGAGAAATACACGTGGTGTGTGTGTGTGTGTGTGTGTGTGTGTGTGTGTGTGTGTGTGTGTGTGTGTGTGTGTGTGTGTGTGTGTATATATATATATATATATATATATATATATATATCTTTTGGTGATACATGGTTCCACTTCGTTTGCCATTGCTGTAGTGTGTAGAATCGTCCTTGTGCTGGTTATAGCAATAAGAGAGTAGAGATAGTCCCCCTGTCAGTGGGAGGTACAGCCCTGCGTGAGAATGCTAACCCTAAGAGAGCACTGCCAACCACACATGAAGGGAGGCAGAAGTGAAATGCTTCCCTTTTGATTACATTTTTGGATTAAAGTGACCTAAAACTGTTTTGCTAATTTTTTTGGGGAGTGCGAATGGAATTGGTGTTTTTCTGTCAGAAGAAAAAACATTTTGTTTGTGATTTCCCCCTATATTTCTTTGCATAGCTAAGCCCTTGCTGGGTCTTGGTGATGGAATGCTTTGAAAATGAAATGAGATTTGTGTTTAGCACTGTTTAAGGGTGAGTGATTATAATAGACCAATCAAGGTTCTGTTTGGTCCTGCTGTTAAATGTGTTCAAATGCTGCTTTCTTGTATGTTCCTCCAGCTGTTTGGTCAAATGACTGAGAAAGGATTTTTAGTCTTCCTTCTTCCTGCATCCACATGGAGAGTCATTACTACAAGATAAAGCCACAGTTGTTTTTTTTTACACCTGTCTGCAGTGCTGGTGGTTTCAGTTCTACAGCCATTGTTCTTATGTTTAGCATTGTACCTTCAAGGTTTGCTTCCTTAACAGAGGCTGTGACCTCTAGCTGAGAGAGTCATTAAACTGACTTGGAGTCATTAGACTGTATGGAGGAGCAGACTTCTTTTAAAGTTGCTTTGTGTCTCGTTTCTGGAGCAGATTTGATTTCACAATCATTTCACCTCTGTGATTGACCTGCTTTGAAATTGGTCCATGTGAAGTCTTCTTTTTTTTTCCCTCCTCATCCTTTTCTGAGGCATGGTCTCTGAAGGTCCCGTAGGTCCTCCTGGGACAAATAACCCACTTCTCTAAAAATAACCATTAGTCCAGAGCAGTGGGCCACGGAAGCATGCTGTGGCCCTATTTTGGCATGCTTGTCTAAGCCAGGTTCGCTTCTGTTAAATGCATCGGACTGTCTGTTAAAAAAGGCAAGCTGGGTGTTACGGTTGGGAGGTTTTATATTTGAATATCCTGTTACATTCTATAGCTAAAGCTATAGCTCAGCAGCAGATATCTGTTCTCACTCTGTGGGCCAGGTGTGTGCATGAGCATTAAAGCAGATCCATGTTGCCACTTTGTAACCCTGCTGCTCAGGCTGGGGTTGCTTTGACTGATCCAACAGATGGCTTTGTTATTGCATTATTCTCCCTAAATATCAGTAAGTGAAAAATTGCATGGGGTCAAATTTTAATCTCTTTTCCAGTCTGTGTATCATGAGCGGCTTTGCGACATATGTAATTTGTGAGCTCTTCAGAAATACTAAGATTGAAATGACATGGGAAACTGTGCCTAGCTGCTTGATGGGCTGATACTGGGTTCTTTGCTGTTTAAAGAGCCTTCAGGGGCTTTCCCCTCGATGAAGATGGATAAGATCTCTCTCTCTCTGCTGTCTCTGACCCTGAGCCATGGCCCGCATGACCCTCTCCCCTCTCCACTGCTTGACCTCGCTTTACGAGGGCACGGCATGGGCTGCCTGGCCCTCCAACATGGAGTCCTGCTCCTTCATGCATGGCCTGCATTTTCTCATTGCCACTGCTGCCTGTTTACCCCTTAGGGGTGTAAAATGTATTGATGCATTGATCTGCATGCAGTGATTTCGAGGCATACATTTTGGAAAATACATAGGTGCAGTTCTGTAATTTGATTGGCTGAACCTTGTTTGTAGTTGTTACTGTATAGACACACATGACTGCACATGTGGTGAACTGTGTATTAGTGCTCCAGGTTATTACAAATGATGCTGCTTATGGGATATTCTTTAAAACGTTGCTCATAAACCATGGCCTACTGTTAAAAAAACTATTGTTTGAATGGAATATTTTTTTTGTGTGTTGTTTTTATCTTTATCTTTTTTGTTCAATTACTCTTCAGATCTGATCTTGTTTGTGTGTTATCTAAAAGAACTTTGTATAAAAAGTCTTGAATAGTGTTGAAATGTATTTAATGATACGTGGAATAATTTCCTGAAGTATCACAATCAAATCAAAATGCAGTTAGGTCCGAGATTTCCACCTCAATCCCCTTCCACTACCTCCAGATGAAAGGAGCATTGATGGACTGTGTCCCGTCTTCCCCACCACACCCCTCCCTAACCCTCGCTGGATGGGACAGAACTGGCTATAGAAGGGAAGGGGTGGATGAAAGCTTGCTTTGGCTGAATGCAAATCCCCCTTTTCCCCCTGCTGCTAGGCTTTTCCACTCACACAGCTGCCCCCCACCAACCCTTCCAGCGTTGGACACTCTGCAGGACTGAAGGGGCTTTCCATGAGATTCTGGCCCCAAGCCGAACCCCGAGCTGCTCTCCCTCATCCCTGGCCCAGACCATATCTTCTCCCGTGCGCATGCTAGGGTTGTGTGGCCCCCATACCAAAGGTCATAACCCCTGACTTTCAATTAGCTCTCCCTGTATTGGTCCACCTCTAGTTTCAGAGGTTGGGCGCTGGTTAAAAAGCAAAGGGGGGTGGCTGCTTTGCAACACAATGCCTCTATCAGTAGCCCATACAGTTTTGCCCAACAGTGGTGTAAACAAGCAGGGAGAAAAGGATTAGTTAAAAGATCCATTGATGTCTTTGATTGACTTAATCTGTCTTCCTGGGGAAGGAAGTTTGATGGATTTCCAATACTCCAGGGATGACCTCTCCTCTGCTTTACTTGTCCTGCTTCATCCTGCAAACTCTGTCTGAAGAGGAAAGAGCAATGCTTTTGACTTTTGCCAGAGATAATTAAAAAAAAAGTGTTTTTGTGTTTTCCAAACCTCATCTAAATGCCCAGCATTTACATTGATCTTTCATTTAACCAGTCGGTTCTTCAGTAAATCAGGCCAGATGCTGGTGGAATTTAATCCAGAAAAAGTCTGGAGATCACAGAAAAATCAGCAACTATAAACCTGTATTTATTTATTTGTATTTACTAGGGCTGGACATTTACTTACAAATTAATACATGTGTTGTATCTCCTCCCCCCCCCCCCCCCACAAATCTGTTACTGAACTTTCCTGGTCATGTACATTTTAAAAACATACGACTGTGTATGTGGTCATGTGACTCTTCTTCTCCATGTTGTAGATTGGACTCAAACGTCAAGTCAATAGAGCAATTCAAGCAGCTTCTACCCAAGCACAATGCTGTGTCCATTATCAGTTGTGAGGTTGATTTGAGGTCATATCACCCAGCCCTAGTATTTACACACACACTGCCAAAACAAAGACAGATTGTTTCTATAATAACTATGTAGTTACCCACTGATACATGTATTAACGGTGCAACCAGTGATGTAAGCATTGTTACAGATTGATTACAGTACTACAGATTGTATAGTTACACACAGTTTTTACTAATGCAGTTACACAACACAGGAAATGCAGCAGTTCAAATACAAATATAATTGCTATTATCTTACTACACATTTCTAAACACATAAGGGAGGATATCATTTTACAGCTACAGATTCATTTGTGTCATTACATGAGCCAAGACTCAAGTTTACTGGAAATATACTGCTGTAATCCATCCATAACAATCACGTATTTATATATATTTACTTTGTTATTGTATAGATTGATAATGTGTTATTAGAGATTCTTCGTCCACTTGGAAGTATAAGGTTCTGTCTGCATTCTGAGCACTTGAGCCTTAATCAAGCTGTGTCATATTTTTCAATGTGTGATATTTACCTGAAGTATTTATTAAATTATATCTAAATGAAACAGTAAGAATCTAAAATCAAATCTAAGTTTTTCACTCCATGGTGGATTATCTGTGCACTAAAAAAAGATACATACAGATTTCTAAAACTAAACAGCTGTGCCATACACAAGGAGTGTTAAGACGATCTAATAAACAAAGAATGTAATAGTTTGGCAATTATTTGATGATTGAGACTTGAAATAGTTAACGTCCTTATACTTACATGGAGATAGACATATAGAGTGATCCACACAGAGTGATGGAATTTGTTTTAGTTGTCCAAAATACAAATAAAAACACACCTCACATATGTAATTCCATAGGAATAACACTTATTTTCCATTAACATTTACTAACCCTAACCTAATACTGATGTTGCTTTAAATAAAAATGCAAACATAATTTTTAGTTCTTTAATTCTGTTACAGTTTTTTTTAATACTTTGTCTTGCAGATTTTCTTAGAATGGAAAGTAGTCTTATTGCTCTTGCATGGTTCTTATGCGTGTGTTCCATGTGTTTTAGGAGTGTTTGTAAATCAAACAGCAGGCCAGATGTTTACAGCCGAGGAAAGATGAACTCACATAGACCCTTTTCACACTTTCACGTCTCATTGAATTTAAACCATAATACTTTGCGCATGTTTATGCTCACGTTTTGACCATTGAGGATGTCACCGAAAAATGAAAAAACATGGGCCTAAAGACCTAAAAGTCTTTGAAGCAACTCAGTCGTTCAGATTGCCAGTGCAGTGGTCACTTCCTGTATCATTCATTTCTGAAGCTGCCACTGAAGCTGTCCCCTTTAAGACTCTTCAGAATCCCAGCAGTCCTGCACTGCCTCAGTTTCGGTGTCCGTCATCCTCCTTTCTCTGCTAAACAGTGTGTGTTCCACATTCTGTGCACAGGAAGTTGCTGCTCGAGTTGTAAGGGGTTGTGCCATTGACAGAAAAGAACAGTCAGTAGGAAGCATTTTTTTTTTTGTAGCACTTTTTGTTCTTTTGGCTGATGTCATGGTCCAGCAGGGGTTTGCTCAGGCGAACACTTCCACCATAAGCAGGCATGACTGAGAGCTGTCTCCTCTCCGGCCACCATTTTACAGTTGAACAAGCCTGCCTTTTGTTTGCTTAGCAGATTGTGATTTGCGCTCGGAGGATGTTAGAACACCCCCAGAAGAGTTTTGTTCACCCACATTGTGTTACATTTACATTTACATTTGCGGCATTTAGCAGACGCCCTTATCCAGAGCGACTTACAAAAATGCTTTGCTGTTTAGGACATCCTTAGCTAGTAGATCATGGAGTCATGGAGTATTCTCCACTCTGCTGTTCAACTGTTGAGTTTACCCAATTGCATTTGCTTATGCTGTTGGCTCTGGCTGGCGGCACCGAGAGTGTGAAGGTGAACATGTCTTTCTGTAGCACATCTAGTCACGCCTTTAGCAGAAGTGTGGGTGCACACAGCCATACATTTCATTACTGTTGCAGTGCTCAGCTGTGCTCTTATTTCTTCTCAGTGTGCTGGAGAATTACTGGTGGGAACAAGAGTTTAGTTCTGATCTCCTCAAATGTCTCAACTGATTGCAATGCATGACTGAAGTGGTGCCAAACTGTCATGAGTCATTCTGAATAGAGTAAATCCAGTCTGTAGAGGCACCGTGGTCAGTGCCAAGATCAACAGTTTGTTGTGATGCGCCACACATCCAGAAATCCTAGTGTCATAGTGTGGGGGGCAGTTTCATACGATACTAACTCACAGTTGGTCTTCGTTACACACACTTTGACAGTCCAGTGCTATGTTAAACAGGTCCTGCAACCAGTGGCTCTGCCTTTTCTGAACGCACATTCTGCTGCACTATTCCAAATAGGACAATGCTTGTCTGCATACTGCTGCTGTGTCAAGAGCTTGCCATGAAGACACAGATACAATGCTATGGTGAGTAGCATCATCAGACCTAAAATATCCCTGATTGAAAAGGTCAAGACTCCACCCCTACCGCAAAATCTGCAGGAACTGTTTGAGAATATTCAAGCTGTGTGGGATGGACTATCGCTGGACACCATTAGGAACCTCAGCAACTCCATGTTGCATTTTTACTGACGTCATACTGAGAGACGCTACTTCTGTACTGCATACGGTTGGTGATGCTATGATGCTGATCAGATTCCATGAATTATTAGATACATTTGTAATAAGTTTATTTTCACACCTAACGGTGGCTCTGAAGCTCTGTGTACATGCACAAAAAAAGATGTCTACCCATGTCAGCATGTTATCGTGTTTATCTTTTCTCAGAGTTACTCGGCCAGAGAGAGAGCTCGAATGACACAGATGCTTTCTTTGAGGTCATAGCTGAAGGTATTTTCTAAATAGCTTGGTATGTCTTGATTGTTTACACAAGTTTCTTTCTGCCAGAGGCCATCCTGGCAGTGACTTCACCCTCATTTCATTGTTTCAGGGTAACACAGTACCTATCGTCCTTTAACTGTTCTCACAGCTCTGAGCACTGCTAAAAAGGTCCATCAAACACCACCCACAGAATAACCTCCAGAACAACATTGCCAAATAGCCTCATGTCTCAGTCCCAACTCCCCCTCCCCTCTGCTTAGCAGCTGGGGAGAGAAGAGGGGGAGAGAAAAAAAGCAGAGGAGAGTGAGAGAGATGTGTGTGTGTGTGTGTGTGTGTGTGTGTGTGTGTGTGTGTGTGTGTGTGTGTGTGTGTGTGTGTGTGTGTGTGTGTGTGTGTATGTGTGTGTTCGGGGGGGTAGTGAGAGTGGGGGTGGACTCATCTGTCAGCCTGAAAGCTTGGAACAGGATGGAGAATGCTCTTAAGTGTTTGCAGGTGTCTTTGGAGAAAAGACTATAGAAAGCTTCACTGTGTCTGTCTGTCAGTACCTTTACACATACAGATATTAAACACAGTTGCCGACTTGAGTCAGATCTTCCTCGATCTCTACCACTTTGGAACAGGTTCAGAAGTTGCTGATGTTTTTCATTTGCTTCATCCTTTAAGGCAGCAGTTGGAGCGTTTGGCCACTACTGCACCTGGCCTCTTTCTCCAACTCATCAAGGTTGTGAAGTAGTTAGCCTGTATGACCTGGGTTATCTTTATCCAGAGAGGAACACTTTCAAAGATGAAGCTTGCCCTCAGAACCTGCCTTTGGTGTGAGGACTAGCGATAACTTGGAGAAGATCAAGGCATTTTGGAATGGATTAGTGCTTTAAAGTAGTTTCAATCCATCTGCAACGTAAAACTATTTTAAAACAGAAAATGAATGAAAAAGTTCCAGTACTTCAGATGTAGTAAAGTCAGCGATCCACATATAAAATATGGCTGTATGGCTTTTCCACACTTAACAGTCTGTTCACAGCAGAGAAAAAGGAGCACTTAACACCATTTTAGAGTAGCTTGAAATGTGAGATTAGCCAGGCTTTCAAGATATTTGAAATCACAGATCAAATTTGAAAACCTCATGAATAGTTTGTAAAGTTTGATTCAACAATGCATGAGAAATGTGATTTTTCCAGTAGTTCTAGCTACATTGAGGGGGTGTTTCCTACTAGTACCAAAATAGTTATTTTATTATAATATTTTACTTGAAATGCATTGACTGACTGACACACTTAAACGTAGAATAATATAACAAATAATTTCTTTGATCATATCCCAGAAACCTCCTTTCATGATGTCCTAAAATGTACATTTTATTACTTAGCAATCTTACAATATATATATATATATAATGTGTGTAAGAAAAAAAAACTGGTGATATTTGCAAAAATGGTTGTACGGTACCTAGGTGACAGACCTAGGTATCACAAGGGTGTGCTCTTACTGAATCAGATATTGAATCAGATATAAAGTTTTGTTCTTGAAATTTTTGAATACTTGCTATTAAGTAATGTATATCATTAAGTAAATAACAATAAATAAAGTAACACACAGCTGTAAACCAGCAATTACAAATCACTACTGTATTTGTTAGAATCTAAACAGTATTGCAAAACATGATGGAAAGATACACGGGTTCATACATATTATATGAGCCATGATCAGAAGATACATATATCAGAATATATTAAAGGTTGTGGTGATCCCAACTTGTACTGGAATTCCACCTCTCTTCACTCTTATGATGCCTTTGGTCCTGTTTGTTTGTAGAGCCTAGAAAAGAGGTGTGAGTTTGAATGTGGCCTCTAGATTAGTTTGAGTCATGAGTATGTGGAAGAGGCAGTAAAAATAGTGAGCCCCTTTCATGCCAGCACATCATAAGAACAGGAGAAGCATAGCATGACATGATGCACTCAGACATCCCTGCACTAGATGCATCTGAATCATTACAAACATTTTGTGGGCAGACAAAGTTTTTAAAGGCCTTGTCATCTCTCAGCATCACAGCATAAGAATAACATGAGAAGCATGCATTCTTTGATAGTTCATACTTCTACTCGTACTGTTTGATGCTGAGAGTGCGCACCGTAGACTTTGAGTGCATGGGTAATAATTTGTTGATTGAAGGTATACCCTGTCTCATCTTTGATCTCACCATTACCAGATTTCAAATGAAGTGCCGCCGCATATTGCACTATATTTGTACTGCCACTTCAAAGCCCGTCCTTGAGTTTCACAGTGGCTGGAAGGGCATGGGAATAAATTTAACACTGTGCTTGCCAAGTATTTCCTGTTGTGAAGCTTTTCCTCAGCCGCAGACAGGAGCGGAGCTTATCCTGATAAGTGAAGCAGGAAACTCATATCCCAGCTCGCTCTCATTTTGACTACTTTTCCGAATGGAACTCCTCTCTCGTCTTTCGTTAATACTTGAACAGCAGGGGGTGGACATGGCTGGTTAGTGGTGAGCAGCATTTTGAACTGATGAGTTGAGATGTGCAAGACTGCAACTGCAGAAGCATCAATAAAACATAGAGCTTTTGGTGTGCGTCACTTTTAGAAAGAGCTGCTCCACAGGACATGACATGGGGGTAATTGTAATGGGCTGTTTGTCATCCTCTGTAAATATCAGTTATAAATGACTGATTATCCGTTAGAATTCTGGGCCCATTTTCTTTGTTGAAACAGCTTGAATTCAGAAAGGTTGCTTTTGGGAAGATCCATTTAGATATCTTGTCTTAAATGTTAAACTGTGTCATGTCTAGTGGAGAAAGTGTGGCGCTTTGTAATGCTGTTAATATGAACTGACCTGACATAAACTCTCTTCCTCTATATCCCCACTTTTTTTCCCTGAGGTGCACTGTATGTCCAAATGTTTGTTACAACCATTTGTTACCACGGATGTGCAAATACACACGCTTGGCTAGTTCGTGTAAAGAGATACTGCCAATAGAATAGGACTCTCAAGCAGAAAAACATGAATCTTTTGGCCCAATGCCTAATGAGCTATAGGAGTTATAGACCCGCAGCATGGAATGATGGTTCTCTGTCCAGTACTTTTTTGACTAGTTGGGGAATTTGGAATGAGATGGGATGAATATCATCCAACATCCTGACATCATGAATTCTCTTCTTACTGAATGCAATCAAGTCCTCATAGCAATGCTCCAAAATCTTGTGGAAATCCTTGCCTTTTTACTTTAAGTAAAAAGAAGGACTGTTTACTTTTGTATGATATTGGCCGTATAAAACCCAGAGTGACCAATAACACTTAAGATTTCTCTGTGAAATCCTGTGAATATTGAAATATCTAAATAGAAATTTGTTCTGTTTTTCTCATCAAAATATAACGTTTCCCAAATTTTTCTCCGGGTTTCTCCTCCTTTGAGAATGGCATTAATGGTAAAAGTCTTTTACCACTTTATCACTCCAAGTATTAGAACAATTATTTATGTTTCAGAGTCGAACAAAAAAAGCCTCTGAGCCTCGTAAACACACTGATTATTAGGAAAGCAGCACAGAGTCCATTGTAAGACCATAAAAGTCTCTGGCGTTGTCTTTTCTCAGCAGCACTGTCTGCCTGCTTGCCCTCGCCTGGCTGTTTTGGCAATGCAGTTTGGATACTTTCACACAGCTGTGAATATTTGTTAAGGCCCACATAGAAAATGAAATCATTGCCTTTGCACTCGCACTTCAAAAGCTTGGCAGGCCACTAGCAGCCGTGGCGGTCTCGAGAGGAGCAGCAGAAAGGGCAGAGCGAGCAGGAGAGGCAAACAGCTGCCTGGGATGGAAATCCCTCTTTGAAGCTATGATACTAGGAAGTATTTTTAAGCAGTTCTCTCTCACACTCGCTGACACACACAAAGACTTCTTTGGAGTGGTGCCATAGAAGACGCCTTAAAACTTTTCAATGAACGGTTTTTGAGCATTTTTGGCTGAATGTGTTTGCAGCATGAGTAAGTAATTTAGACACTTTTCCTGCACTTAGTGAAAAAAGCAAAACACACTGAAAATAGTCCAAACAGAAATCTGATCAGTTTCTGATCATGTTTTATAACCAAAGTTCTATTTGTTACATATTAAAATAAATGTGATGCAAAGATCAACTTATCTGATATTGACATTTTCATATATGGTCTATATATTTCAGACATATATCATGTTTTCATGAACAATAGACCAATATAAACACCTTGAACATTTAACATTGAACATATAAAACCTTTTACGTTGATGCCCAGTGAAAGTTAAACAGTTAAAAAGGATTTTCCTACTCCTGTAAAGTTGATGTTTTGGAGATACAAGGTTTGTGCATGACATTGACCATAAGCAAATGTAACTGTGTAACAGAGTTGCATTAACAGCATGTAATCACTGTCAAACCAAAACCAAAACAGCAAATAAATAAAAACTTATTTAATTTTGGAGCATTTCTATTGGTCTGTTCATCGTGAAATATTGACAGAAATATTGAAAGAACAATTACCAGATTCCTTTTATGTCAAGAAGTGAAGTATAGGACAGCAATAATTATATATTGTCAAAAGAATTATTGCACCCAGACTGGAACTAATTGCATTGCCAAACTGTCATGGAGTCAATCAAAATAACAGTGGATCATCTTCAGTGATGAGTTGCTTTTGCCTCAGTGGAGACAACCAGCTAATGTGTGTGGAGGCACCACTCTCAAGAGCAACAGTTTGTTGTTACGCATCACACATCAAGAAGGCCTGGTGTCATAGTGTGGGATGCAGTTTCATATGATCCCAGATCACCTTTAGTTATTCCGACAGGACGACACTCGTCCACGTACTGCTGCCATCTCAATAGCTTGCCTTGAAGACACAGATGCTGTGCCATGGCATTGCCAGACCTGTCCCTGTCTGAAAATGTGATGGGACACTTGTCTCCTTGCCGAGAGTGTTGCATTATGTCATACTGAGAGACCAGTGCTTCTGTATGTGTAGGTCAATAAATATTGCCCATGTCAATCTAAACTTTTTTATATAATTTATTGATCCTAGTAACCTTTAGCAATTGCAATCTGCTTATGGGTGCAACTGTCTATGCAACTCTTTTTTTGATGAGTATATTTCATATATGTACTATAACTGGTGATTAGTTCATGTTTATTGCATGTAGTATTACGTATTTATATACCAGTCAAAAATGTATCTATATTATGCATGTGTCCAGTATAAGGTACTTAGATCTATACAGTATATATGTGCATATATTTACAAACATGCCCAGATACATGCAGTATCAGATTTCTCTGTGGGAGACTTCTCTTGCAAGTGTGGTTTGAGTATACTGGTTCTCTGTTGTTTTTTGCTGGGAACATGACACATTTCTGTAAAGAACATGTCTTTATTTTATTTGGCATTGCTCCAAAGAACCATTCTGATACCCTATTTTAAGCGTGTATTTTTGCCTTTTTGTATTGAATGCTTGTATTGGGGCTCGTCATCAACAACATATCAGGCCTATTTGTGTGTGCATGGCTGAGGGCTGTTTACATGTATGTCAGGCTTCAAAGTAGTTTTGTTTCCACTGGTTCAGCTCCCACTCTCTCCAGCACACTCCTCTTCAGCTTTCCCTTCTCTCTTCCTCCCCCCCACCCCGAGGTGCAGTAGAAGACTGTTTGTTGTGTTTGTAGTCTGCAGGGTATCCACATGCAAGACTGGACTGGTCTTTGTCCATCTGCTCCACACAAACTGGCCAGGCTGTTTTTCAGTCCATGGATGTGTTGCCATGAAACCATGCGGTGAGGTGGGCAAACGAGATCCTGGAGGCTCGGCTGTCTCCTGAAGCCCCCTGTCTCAAACAGTGCCACCTATGCTGTATACATTTATAAACTCTGGTGTCAGATAAAGAATGAACATTGTAACTGCCATGCAGACACATACAGTATTACTGCTCTATGCTGTTTTATTGATTAATCTATTTTTGGTTCTTTAAATGTCTTTTTGTATGATGCTCTGTCATATTACAGGGTATAAATGTGTTTAGTATTCCTTGCATCAGCACCCAGTACTGCCATACACCAGTTTTTCATTCTATCAGAAGCGGATCTGATTTGCACTGATTCCGTCTGATGCAAGATTCACTGAATTTACGTTGTGTCCACATATGTGTTACACCAGTACTGCTTCATCTCTCAGTTGACTTTGACCGAAGAAAACTCTCTGTACTGCTCTCTTTTCAGCTTTCATCGCAAAGCCTTGCACTCGCCTTACCTCAGGATGTTTGTAGACTTTAGTGCACCTCGTGAACTTCGCTCTAGTTTTTTTTCCCAAAGACTTGTAAGTGTGTTTAACGCTGTAAAGAGCACATTGTTGGACTGCGATGTGCTGTGTAGCTGTCTCAGAGTGATTCAGCTGCACCACAGGCTGTGCTGCCATAGCTGATCAGTGTGAGTGTCTAGCAGGGCAGGCAGGGGGTGGCCTCACTCTGGGCTCTCCTCTCCAACTTCTGTACGCCCCATTGATCAGGCTAAGTGCCTGCGTGGCCTCCGGCTCCTGCCTCTTCCAAGCACCGGACGCTGACTGATGCCTGTTTGTTTTGCCAACTTCAAAGAGCCCTTGTACGACTTATGCAACAGTGGTGTAAAGGTGTTAGAACAGGTGCCATAAACTTCTATTAAAGGTTTAGTAAGATATTACTGTAATAAACTAGACAACAGTTTGTAGTATGAATAATTGAAACATTAATACATTTCTGAACATAAATGCTCTGATATTGAATTAGTAGACTGATAACAAGTGATCAATTGTTCTATTATGCATTTTTAAGTTGGTAGAAATTAGAATATATTACACCATTTTCCATAACATTATGACATTGTTTCTGCACTCATTGTCCATTTTCAGGAGCATTTGGTAGTTCTGTAATTATAGACCGCAGTCCATCTGTTACTCTGCATACATTGTTAGCCTCCTTTCACCCTGTTCTTCAATGGCCAGGACCCCACAGGATCACCAGAGAGCAGATATGATGTACTGCAATGACACTGACATGGTGGTGGTTAGTTAGTGTGCTAGTGTGTTTTACGCTGGTACAAGTGTATCAGACACAGTAGTGCTGCTGTGTCCACTCTATTATACGCTCTAACCTGATTGCTCCACCTTCTAGATGTAAAACAGAGACAGAAGCTCATCTGTTGCTGCACAGTTTGTGTGGGTTATCATCTAGTTGTAATCAGTGCTCACAGGATTCTGTTGGCTGGATATTTCTGGATGGTGGACAGTTTTCTGTCCAGCAGTGACACTGAGGTGTTTAAAAACCGCTGTATCTGATCCACTCATACCAGTACAGCGTACACAAATACACCGATACAGTGTCAGTGTCACAACAGTGGTGTGAATGACCTACCACCCAAGCAGTCCCTGCTTGGTGGTGCTCCTGTGGGTTCCTTATCATTGAAGAACAGGGTAAGGATATCAAAGTATGCAGAGTAACAGATGGACTACAGTCTGTAATTAGAGAACTACAAAGTGCTCTTATATGGTCAGTGGAGCTGATCAAATGGACGGCGGTCATAAAGTTATGACTGGTTGGTATATAAATTGGTATATATATTGAAAGTTTTGTGAAATTGAAAGAAATTCTCAGTTTCGTTCATGTATTTTGCTAATGGCCTTAAAATGACATGGCAAATTATCGCAATAACTTCTGGGACAATATATCATCCAAGAATGTGTTATTGTGACAGGCCTGTTGCATACTGTTATCCATCAAAATTAGTTAGCATAATGACTGGACGAAGCTACCTGTTTAGAGTTCTAGGTTATTGTTCACAGGGTTGTAGTTTAATACCAGTAAATGCATTAAGCTGCCAGTGTTGGGCCCTTATGCATGACAATTAACCCTCTCTGCTCCAGAGGTGTGATAGCATGGATGAGAAATTGCATGAAGTAAAGAATGAATTTCTGTCTGTTTTTCCCCACAGGAGCTGAGGTTTCTCCACATGCAGCAGAAGACATGGGGCTGATGTCAGTCAGACTGCCTTCAGTCCAAAATGACAATTTCTCACCTAACGTCAGCACTATAGAAGGAGACTCTGATTCAGCCAATGATGTGTTCTAGTGCTCGCCTCCTGCATCTGTCAGTGAGTAGCTACAGGGCTGAGAGGATGCTGGAGCTGTGGGACTGGCCTGAATTATTCATTTACATCACTGTGCGTTGTGAATGGACGACATGATATGTCTCGCGGTTAATGTGACTATGGTCCATTTTTCAAGGATTCTGCTTCATCACCTCCAAGCACACACACTGACACTTGACAGTAACTGACATCTACCTGAACAGGTGACCTTCCATCAGCCAAGCTGGCTTTAACTCTATGTGGAAAGGAAGGGCGTGATAAAGGACCAGCTTATAAGAGTCATAATCCATGAATTTGTACATTGTATTATTTTTTGCCTGAGTGTGTTTTTGAGTAGTTTTTAATACCAATAAATATTTTATTACAAAATGTCAGTGATGTCAGTATCTGTCTTGTTTCCTGCAAACCTTTGGCATTTTTGGCTGTTTTTTCTTTCATAAGCATAATTAATATTGTTTTACTGGCACTAAACAGAAATAGTTGTGTTCCACCAAAGTTTGTCTTGGTTCTTATACACATGACTGCTTGATGATGTACCCTGTCATGGTAATGGTGGTGCAGGACATTACTTCATGAGTTTCACCTCATTAGTGCCAGACCACTGTTCCTCTAGAGAGAAGAGGAGAGTCTATCAGATGCTGCTTTGCAGTGTACTGCAGTGATGATGCCTGTCTAATGAGCATCCTGTTTACTTTCCGGCAGCCCAGCCAAGATAAAGAGAGCCTAAAGCCTGAGCTCCCTGACCACGCTTAACAACTGTGCAAAGCCTGAATCAACTCAAACTCAGCTGAACATGTTGAAGGGCTTGCTGTGATAAAACTACAGTAAATAGAGTTTAGCCTCTTGAATTATAAGCTTATCATTCAGCTAATAAGTCAAGTCAGAGTGAATAATGCATTTTCTCTCTGTAACTTCACATAATAAAAAGGCATTTCGATTTCTGCTAAAACTTTAAACCTTAATATTAAATAATGACTTTAAACCAGCATGTAGGTTTATGATTGTGAGAATCCAAATATGGACATATGTACAGGCCTTTCATTTTGTTATTAGGGACTTTTTAGCCACTTCTGCTATCAACTATCAATTTGCTGCTCTCTGTGCTGCAAGAAATGAATCAATTGGATACCCATGAAAGTAATCAGTAAAACACTACTGTTAAGATGTCAAAACCCTAATCCTAAAAATCTGTAAATCTATATTTACTTCAGAACACATTTCTCTTTCAATTTAATTGACATTTACATTTTATTAGAGAAGTAATATTCATAGGGCTTATTGTTTACTAAAATAATATTTTGTTCTAAAATACTAATATAAGTTGCCAAAGTGATTAATTAAAATATGCCCTTTGTTTTTAAAAGGTTTCCTTTAAAAATAACTTGTGAAAGTTACCCCAACTTCCCCAACCGCCCAAATGAAATGTAAAAATAAAAATAAACATATGTTTCTACTATGTACACCTTATTCAGTGCCTCTGTTCAATCTTGTTTGAATCCTTTCTCTTTAGCCATGTATTGTTCTTCTTTAAGGATTTTGCCCCTCAAACATTGTTTTGTGGCCTTCTATAAAGAGATCTGTAGCCCATAATACATCAACAGTTTTAAACCTTTAGTTTTTTTTTTTTGTTTAATTAAAGAGAGAGAGTCACGTAGGGCTGAGTTCTGTACAGATCCTGTGGGAATAAGTTAGGAGTTTTACAGCTGCACAGCAGCCGCAGCACTGATAAGAAGAGGTATAGAGTGAGTTAGAGCAGATCTAGAAGTGAAAGGGTAAATGGTGCAAAGTGAGGCTGACCATTATACACACAGGCTGACACACACAATGTCCAAATTGTTTGTCTTCAGTCTAATAAGAGATTCAGTTTGTGATGTGTGAGTTGGAGCCCTTTGGCCTATTTTAGCATCCACAGACAGTTTTGTCTGGGATAACAAATGATTTAATTATGGTGCCTGAAGGTTTGTGAACCTTTTAAAATGTTCTATATTTCTATTTCTCTCATAAAACCTAAAAATCAAACAAACAATTTAAACAATTACTTAGTAATTTATTTAACAAGGGAAATGATTCCATATTACACACCTGTGATTGGTAAATGTATGTGAATCTTTGCTGTCAGTATCTTTTGTGACCCCCTTGTGCAACAATAACTGCAACTAATTTGTTGATTAGTCCTGCACATTGGCCTGGAGGAATTTTAGCCCTTTCCTCTGTGTCAAAACAGCTTCAAGTCTGGGAGGTTTCCTATGATTAACTCCTTTCACAATATTACTATTGGATTAAGGTCAGGACTTTGACTTGGCCATTCCAAAACATTAACTTTCTGCTTCTTTTTTTTTTTTTTTAAATTGGTATAACTTGTTTTTTTTGGGGTTTTTTTTGTTTGTTTGTTTTTTGCAAGACCCATAGTCCCTCAGATTCAGCTCATGAACAGATGCCCTTACATTTCCTTTAGAATTTGCTGGTATAGTTCAAATATCGTTGTTCAGAACTCATATTATCATCACTGTGTTTCACAGAGGGGATAAGGTTTTCTGTTGAGATGCAGTGTTTTCCTTTCTGCAGATATAATTCCTCTGTTGCTCAAAACATTGTTCCAATAGAATTTAGGCTTGTGGTCTTTATCAAACAGCAGACAGGCAGCAATGGTTTTTGGGGAGCAGTAGCTTGCTCCTTGCAACCCTGCCATGCATAACATTGTTGTTCAGTGTTCTCCTGATGGTGGACTCATTCATTTTATTTGCCAATGTGAAAAAGGCCTGTAGTTGCTTAGAAGTTATATTGTGTTCTTGTGACCCCGTGGGCTATTCCACACCTTGCTCTTGGTGTAATCTTTGTTGGTCCATTACTCCTGGGGAGGGTAGTAATGGTCTTGAATTTCCTGCATTTGTACTCAGTCTCTTTGACTGTGGATTGGTGGTGTCCAAACGCTTTTCAGATGGTTTTGTAACCTTTTCCAGTCTGATGAGCATCATCAACTCTATTCAAATATCTCCTCATAAATCTCCTTTGTTCATGCCATAACACACTTCCACAGACATATATGAAGATCAGATTTTGATAGATTCCTGTTCTTTCAGTAAAACAAGGCACCCACTTACACCTGATCATCATTCTGCTGCAAATTTATCCTTCAAATTATCTGCTAATCCTAAAGGTTCACATACTTTTGCCACTCACAGATATGTAATATTGGATCATTTCCCTCAATAAATAAATGACTGTGTAATATTTTTGTCTCATTCATTGGATTTGATTCTCCTTATCTACTTTTAGGACTTGATATGAAAATGGGAAATTTTGGTCAGATTTATGCAGAAATATAGGAAATTCTAAATGGTTCACAAACTTTCAAACACCACAGATAGATTTGATACCAGACAGACAGACTTGATACCATATCTCTTGCATGTACCTACTGATGTGTATGATACTCTAGAATCAGATGCTAATGACACAGTGACCCTCCCTCTGCTTGATTAGATCGTAATGAGGGAGGGGTGTTAGAGAGAGGCAGAAGGGGCCACTCAGCAGAAGAGTGGGAAATGCTGGCCTGATATCACACACACTCTTAAGTGTTTTCTAAAGACCAGGTTGAGAGCCAAGAGTGCAGTCAGTTCATACCCACCCCACCCCTTACAACCCCCCCTCAAAAAAATCCCTTCAGTCCCAGTTAGCCAGCTGTTTATCAAAGCCAGATGTGTCAGGCAGGAAGCAGGAGGAAATCGAGCGTGACATTGCCCGCTCTCCTCTCGAAGGCACCATGGAACAGTGGGGGGGGGGTGGCTGACCACCCCTCAGCCACCTCTTTTTCACAACACACACTCCCCACCTCTCTGTGTCTCCCAGACCCCATGGACTGTCTCAGACTGGTCTTAAACCCAGGACAGTTGGCATGAAAGAGATTGATATAGTATCTAAATTCTTCAAGTGAAAATATGTTGTCGTTCCTCAAGCTGTACAGCCCATATGTGGAAACTGGGCTGCTGAAACAAGCCATTTGGAATTCAGTGCTTTTGTGATGTCACAAAAAAGGTTGCCGCATCCACCCATTCGACCTATGGTGGTTTATCCTCATTCATTCACAATGGAGTTATATGGAGTGTTTTCAGACTGCATTTTCAATGAGGCACAAAACAGGACAGCCAATCAGAACAGAGGTCTTTTACATATACAGTGGATTTGGAAAGTGTTCACAGCAAAGTATTGAGCAAAAGTTGTGAATACTTATATACATGTTATATTTTTGTGGGGGTTTTTTTGGATAAATTTGCAAAGATTTCAAACTATTTTTTCTCACTTTGTCATCAAAATTTGAGGGAAAAAATGAATATGTTTTGAAATATATTTAAAATACTTTCTAAATGCACTGTATCCGTGTTAAAGTCACATTAACAGAGGTGGGTATTTCAGGACCAGCAAGTCAAAATCTGCCCCAGGATTTTGATCTGACTGCCTGGGTGGCTCTGCTGTGGCTCAGCCTGGGATCGACCTGAAATCCTCACCTCTGCATTAATATGAACAGAAATTTCCTGGTTTAAAAAGTTTGGAAAATGGTCATGTAAACTGAATGTAATTGGAATTACAGGTCCATACATATTTAACCTTGAACAGGCAGACTTTGAAGTAAACCCTCTTGAATTCATATTTTGATCAAGGCATTTTCAAGACACCCTCATTGAGAGTGTTCTCGACTTGATTAGATGTGAAGGATTTTTTTTCCTCACTAATGACATCCACTTTAGTTCTCTTCCATGGTTGAGCTTGACAGTGCAGTGTGTTGTTTTTCAGTACATATCTAATAGTTGATTTGATCATTCCAAATTTTCACCGTAATAGTTTTGATGGCCTTCTTCACTCTTTGCATGTATTGACACCTCTTCAGCCTTCATACTGAGTTTGCATGAACAGGCCCATACATTTTCACACCTTCCCATGGAACTGTTTATTCATCTATTTGTCCAAGTACTTTTAAACTTGGAAAATAGAGGGACCCTTCAAAATGGCTGTAATATCTAAAAGCAAATGAATATTTTTTTGTTAAGCATCTTGATTTAAAGCTATACTTTAATCAAATCAGTTACTGGTGTTACAAAGTTACAGAAACAAAATCGGTCTGCGTCCAAATACTTATGGACCAGACTGCACACCGTCTTCAGAAGAAATAATAAGACTATGTTAAACCTAGAACTGCTGGCATGTTTTAGTTACAAAGTGGGTTCTTTTAAAGTGCCATTCAACTTTTTAGGGATACATTTAAAATGTAATGATAAGAAACCCTCCAAATGAAACATCTGTGGCCCTGCTCCAAAAAAAACCTTTTATTTTTTATTTATAACACTTTTATTTTTAAGAATGTAGGGTGAGGTGTGACGGTGGATGGTTGTCCCCCACTTGAACTGTAACGTTTTCACATTGGAGAGAAGAAATGGAGGTGTCACATTTGCATTTAATCACAGAGAGGTCAGATGAATCATGCTCTCGGGGACGTTGTCCAAATCTTTGGCTTTTTTCCATTATTCCATCAGAACTGGAATGTATGCATAATGAGAGTGTGCAAACCTAATGAGACAGACACACATCTATTAAATTAAGGATTCAGATTGGCAGAGTGGAGCTGGAGAGGGTGCTGATTGAGATGTTGTGTCACTATGCTAATATGTCAGATTAAATAGTGGGGAAAATGATCTCTTCCTTTTGTCAACTGTGTGTGTGTGTGTGTGTGTGTGTGTGTGTGTGTGTGTGTGTGTGTGTGTGTGTGTGTGTGTGTGTGTGTGTGTGTGTGTGTTCCATGTCTGTATGAAAGGGCTTGAATACTTAATTTATGATGATGCACCAGGCCTTTCATATTTATGACAGGAGTGGCATGGTTTCGTGTGCTAAGTGCACCGGTTCTTCAGATATGCTTTGAGGAAAAGTGTTATGAGCACTTTACACTCTACGAGAGAAGAGAACTGACAAATTGTCATTTTTCACTTTTTGTGTTTATTAAATATTTTTGCATAAATGTGGTTTTGCAAGCATACTTTCAGCTAGAGATGAAAGTGTATGAAAATTATTATTGTGGCCAAAATTATTACGGTAATCGGTATAATCGTGGTATTGTTAAGATGCGTTGAAATGTTGAAAAAAAACCTGACTTATTAGACTTGCTTGGATTGTTTAACTAGTAATCATTTCATATCTATTTACCCTGTTACTCTGCTTTACAATAAACACACCCATTTTCCTTTTAGCCCTTCTGCGTAATGTTTTTATGGAGCACATTTTGAATCACTATATCTTATTAAGTTATGATTGAACTTAATTGTGCCATCATGACCAAGAGGTGTGTTAGGCTAATAGAGATGAGCTCTGTTTATAAAGTTAAGTTTAAATTTAATTGAACAAATCTACCATGTCATTTACCTTCTCACTGTGTGTTTGTCTTCTGACTTTAAAATAAAAGGATTTAACAAACATTTGGTTGACTTATACACTTCAAAGGCTGTGGGGTCCTTTATATATCTTTTTTTAATGGTGAGAATCTTAAAGGGTTAAGGAGGGCTCGTGAGAAAAAATACTCTGCTTTAATAGATTGGTTTACAACCCTGGCGAATGTTCACTCAAGCCTTTGAATATTGTAGCCTAGTTCTAACACTGTAACAAACATTATTACCAAATAACAGCTGTCCCGAGATTGTGTTCTCTCTGTGCAATGTGCAAGCTGAAGAGATTGTTGCTTTTAGCCTTGCCCCCCAATTCCTTCCTTGCATTTGGTGTGTTTTTAGCTCCAGATTGGCATTAGATGAGGTAGCACAAATCTTCACTTGCTTCCCTTACTTTCACTTTGTTTTATGCCATGTTTGAACTTCCCTTCTGCAGACACTGACATAGAATAATCCACAAGGTCACAAGGTCTTGTTCGTGCAGAAACCTGTGTTCCCGTTACCAGTAGACTCTGGGGGTGATGTACTGCTCTCCATGATCAAGAGAACATGTTCTCTCATCACTGTCACACTTTATAACAGCTTTTCGCTAGCTTGCTAATGGGCTCAGTGCACAGTTTGACATTCTATGGCTTCTATGGCCTGTTACAAATCATTTATTACAATTTACAAATAACATATTTTTTCTTATATGCCAAACATCCAATTACCATTTACATGACCTCATTGTTTCTAAATTCTAAAATCTATCAATATTACTAGTCTAATTTGTGTATTATTATATTATATTGTATTATATTATACATGATCAGCCACAATATTTTTTATAACATTGTTATAACATTGTTATAACAATATAACATTGTTCCCACACCCACTATCCATTTTATCAGCTTCACTTACCATACAGGAGCACTATGAAGGACAACCACAGAGCAGATATCATGTGGGTTGTGGGTCATTCTCAGCACTGCAGTGACACTGACATGGTGGTGGTGTGTCAATGTCTGTTCCGCTGGTACAAGAGAATCTGACACAGCAGTGCTACTGGAGTTTTTAAACACCTCAGTCTCACTGCTGGACTAACCACAACATCCTGTGTGCAGCATCTGATAGAGTGGACAAAACACTAGCAGCTCCGCTGTGACTGGTTCATTCATACCAGTGCAACACACACTAACATGCCACCACCATGTCAGTGTCACTGCAGTGCTGAGAATGAACCAGCACCTGTTCTATGGTGGACTACAGTGTGTAATTACAGAACTACACCGTGCTCCTATATGGGAAGAGGAGCTGATTAAATGGACACTCAATGTAGAAACAGTGGGGTGGTATTAATGTTCTGGCTGATCAGTGCATAATGAAGATCTGTATGTAAGTACATTCAGTGAATAACCTTTGAAACGTTTTGTTTAAAAGCAAAAAAAAATGAGTAAATGTTGTTTCACAAAATTAAACCTTTGCTTCAGTAAAATAATTTACATTAAAATTAGATTAATAGACAAAGAATTATGCTTCACATCTACTTGGGGAAAACATTATTATGCCACACCAGTCCAGGAGGAATCAGGGGATTCAAATTGGCCTAAAATGCTTCTGTTTAGTCCATTTTTTTTTTTTTGTCCTCTTTGGCTGACTGTGTCCCTGTCCTTTCCACAGAGCAGCACTGGAGACAACATCTGACTCTAACCCCACAATAAGGCTTTGGGTGTTACAACGCAGACATGCAGGAGAGTAATAATGAGAGCAAAGAAAGGACATCCCTGTCAGGACAGCCCAGGAGGGACTCAAGACAAATGCCTTTCTTAAAGGATTTGGGGCGGATTTCAGGGCGTTTTTCAGGGCTGTTGCTTTTGACTCTGTTCCAGGTGATACTGGACACAAAAGCAGTGACAAATGAGCACTGCTGGCACAAAGCAGTGATGGATGAAGGCACTTATCATTTGAAAGATGTAGGCTTTGGCTAGTCTCACACTTCTACCAGTCAAATCACTTCTTTTTCTGACCCTATGATCTTCACTTGTTCACAAGAGAGTATTTTACGAGTCCAAAAGTATTCAAGCACACCTAATGAATGCTTTCAGCTTTGTTAAGGTATGTATGCCTATCGAAGACCCAGCATAGAGTAAAGCACTGTTAATAGAATTGGATCCTCTAGAGACATGAGCTTAAGGTCACAGTGTACTGGTCTGTGGAGCAGTGGAACTGCACTAACTGGAATGATGAAGCTCCAACCAATACCGTTAGGATGACTTAAAGAGGTTTTTGGGATAAAAATTAGACAAAATTATACAAATAAAAGAAAATTAAGAATCTGCAGCCAATAAAGCATTTTGTCTGCATTTCTGTCTGTTGTGAAAATGTCTAGTTTCTACCCTCTCTCAAAATAACCCTCTAAAACCTTCTTTATTTGGAACGCTATGCTATAGTGCACAGATCCACCCTTTGTTCCCTGGCTTTGGTGCAAATGGTACAGTGCTCACTTAGAAGGAATGATGCTCACATCCTCCAAACATGTCTATGTGCATGACTTTGTTTGCTCTCAAAACATCAGCATTTCCTAAAGAAGGAAGTTCTGGTCTATTGTGACATGATGGTGTCTCACAATTTCTACAGATTCTTCAGGTGTACATTTTTCCTGAATCTTCTGTTCTACCACATCCCACAACTGGCTTCAGAACCTGTGACTGGCACAACTTTGAGACAACTGCTATGCAATATGGTGCATTATCATGCTGAAAGAAGCCATTTGAAGAATTGCGGTCATGATGAGATGGACATGGCTGGCATCAATACTCCGATAGTCTGTGATTGATATGTATTAACTGGCACAAAGGGTGCCAAGCTAGCATTTTCCACACCTTTCTACGCCAGTTAAGCAGGCACCAACAATCATGCAAACCTCCGAGAACACATTCTTATCCTCATTCCAATAGTTGACGTGAACATTAGCTGAAGCTGCTGGCCTGTATTTGCATGACTGTATCTCCGGATCATCTGGCAAGGACCCATTTAAGCGTTCAGATTGTTCTTTGATTTATGTTCTGTATAAATCTTTCGCTTTCTATGTACCACCCTGGAGGAATCCGTTTGTCAAGGGTGTTGGATTGCAGAATGGGTATACATTATGTTCATTATTCTTTATTCTTCACGCTGTCGTTTTATATTTACCAAAAGAGATTTTCAATTAAAAGTTTCTTTAGGGACCAACAGTGGTTCTTCTTTGGCACTGTTTAAAAGAACCCTTTAAGCACCAGTACCTTTTAAAGAGTATTTTCCTTGTCCTCTCCTCTTTTTCATGCCAGGCTCATCTCCAAATCTTTTATTCTCTTCGAAGAGCGACGCATCAATAATGAGCTCCCAATGCCTATTACAGATGCAGAGGAACTGCAGTGTCATTTCCACCTTTTAATGAATCATCTGGAAGCAGCTGAAAATGCTTTAGATGTTCCTCAGCACTGTGGGGGGATATATGAGCTTATCTCCTTTAATGAGACTATTAAAGTTTCAGAGTCAGATGTAATGTTTGTTTGGACATACATGCCAGATTTGATGGCCATGCTTGGACGAGGATGCTTGTGGGCTGAGAGCTTGTTAATTGGTGTTTGGGAGGTGTCTGATTATCTGGCTTGGTGTTTTAATGGGGGCTCACTGGGGATTGAAGCAGCAGGGGAGGAAGAATATTGGCTGAGAGCCAGGTGCTTTTGGTGCTGCACTCCGAGCCGAGATTGTGGAACGTGGAGCGTGCTGACAAATCCCTCTCCCTTCTGACAAGCAGCCATTCCATCCTTTTCTGTGTACTGTTATTATCATGCACACAAACAAGCAAACAGCATCCGTCTTCCTGTGTTTGTAAGCGTTTTCCCTTCCTGGCGTGCTATTAATTACGAAGCGCAGGGTTTGGTGACAGGCAGAGAGCTGCAGATGGAGGCTGTGCTGTGTGCTTTAGGCTTTAGGCGTGCTGTGGCTGATGGATGGACACTGATAGAGGCTATCATGGCCCCACCAGCCCGCATTGCTGTACCGCAGAGTGGAATGCGGTGAAGTGGAGGAGAGGGATTATACAGAACACATGCATTTTTATGCATATGACCTTAGCTAGCACAGAGTCAGATAGGGCCAGAGAGTGAAGTGGAGAAGAGAGAGCGAGAGAGAGAGAGCTGTGCTGCATGTTATTTTAATGCAGATGACCTCACTATAAAGGCATGCACGTAGTCAGCCTTATCAATTATCTAACTCACTAGTGGTGGAGCAACAGCCACCACTTTTAACAGCCAAATGAAATTCTAGCTGAAGAATGCGAACCATCTATAGCTGCAGACAGCTGATGTGCAAACAGCATTGATCCAAACAAAGACAGCCACTGCCAATATGCTGCAGAAGTGTGTTGTGAGAAGAGCTGTGCAGAAACAAACATTATTCTTTTTTTCTGAGTCACCTTGAAGGCTGGAAAATGCGGTTGCCAATTTACTAGAAACACCCACCTTACACCTACGCTACCCTTATCAGCCATTTTATCAAAAAACACCCACCATTTAAGTGCACTTAACATTGACTCACAGTCAGTCAGACATTTGCTACATCTTGGTCATTAGTGGAAGTGGATATCCATAGGACCACACTCTAAAAAGGGCTCTCTTCTGGTTAGTGAAGGAAATGGTGTGATATATAGTTATATATACGTTTTTGCTTGCAGAAACTCCAGATTGCATTAGAACATATGCTGGGAAACATAAATACGGTAAAGTACAAGAATGTCTTTTGAAGAAAGTAGTGGAGATCTTGTGACCTAGTCTGAAGTCCTGAATGCCTCCAGCCCATGTGTGGATGTGTTTTCTTCCATCGCCAGCACATCTGATTTATTCATTTAGGACTGATTTACCAAACCAGATGTTCAATGAGAACTATAAATAATACCAGTTTCTGCTTTTTCTCAGCTCTACATGTGACATTGTCCTCAAAATAAACCAGGTTAATTGTTAACATGTTAGTAGATCCCATCCCTGGCCCTGCAGTAACCCCTTTCCTTCATATTTTACCTGATTTAAACACATCTGATCCACCTAACCATAGTTTAGTTTACCTCAATAACATGATGCTCACTGTAACAATTTGGTTAAAAATTCTAATGAGTTGCTTTCGTGAAAACAAACCCAGTTCCTTTACAAGTTCTTCCTGAATGCAAGTGGGCACAAAAGGGTGATCTGTGTTTTAGTCATTATAATGCTACATATTGGGGAAACCAACAGACAAGCTCCTCATTTGAAGTATGTGTTGAGCTTGCCGTCCCCAAGCTGTGGATGGTCTATATAAGGACTTGAAGCAAAAGCAAAGAAAGCCTCCATATCCAGTAGAATGACCTTCAAGTGTTAGTGGGGGAAAAAAAATCAAGCGATGCAATTAAAAAGCACATTCAATTGTCCACCTTCTCCCCCCGTGCTTCAAGGGTAACAATAGAGTTCTTCAGTGTCTCCGTAATCTGGCAGAGGTAGAGTAAAGCAGTGGAGGAAGGACAGAAGGAGCGTTTGTCTGAGGATGTCTGGTTTGAGCGTAAGTCAGTGACCCTCAGCAAGTGCCTGAGAGTCAGACTCAGTGAAACGCCAGGCATGCTGAGAGGAGAGGAAGTAAGACAGCTTTAATTCTCCCCCTCCCCACTCCATACTCTCACCAACACAGACACACAGCTGTTTCAGCAGCTGGAGAGAGGGAAAGAGAGAGAAAGTGAGGGAGCTGGACGTAGCGTCCACTCACACAATGGCCCTTTATATGTGTCAAAGTCTGACTTTTACTATGGCCCAAGGCATGGAGGTGATGGAGGGGCCTGCACAGGATAAAAGGACAGTACACAAACCATGGCTGTGTACTGATAGTACTTCAAATTATCAGTGAGCTGAATTTAGCTAAAAAGAAGACTCTTTAAAAAATGGCTTTTGTACATGAGATGCAGCCATGGTCCTTACTAAAATTAGAAAATTTGACCATATTGCCACAGCCTAGCCTTTTCACTCAGCCTATCCTCTGAACTGTGGAAACGTTGACACAGTCAGACACCATCTCAATATTCAGGCTCAGAGTGTCTTGGTGGTCTAATGCACTAGAACCAGGGGCAGAGGGAGGGGGTGGCTTATGGGGCATAAGTCCCAGATGATTTGCCAAAAAAATAAATACTAAATAGATAAAAAAAAACATGCATTAAAAACATTCTAATTGGACTGCTAAAATCAACTTTCTTAAAAATCTCCTACGAGGTAATATAAACGAATGATTTAAAAACAGCACTGAAAGTTCATTTAGCTGGTCATTGCAGTTCTGAGAAAAACTAGACCTAGGTTTATTGTTTTCATGCAAAATTGGGCTTGTTTGAAATTGTAGGTGAAAATTCAAAGGTGTGTTACTGATTAAGCCCCGGCTGTTTAAAATGTCCGGCTCTGCCCCTGACTAGAACTATGATCTGAGGATCACAGGTTTGTAGTCTGAGGTTGGGTAATTGGCCCAACACCATTAGGACACTGTTGGGATAGAAAATTGTTTCAGTGAAAAAGTTGGGATAGAAAAAGTTTCAGTGTCCCCTTTTTTTTTTTTTTTTTTTTTTTTTTACCATGTTTGTGTTACCTTCTGGTTCTCTCCTTTTAGTTAGGCTGTTATAGTCAGATCTGCCACACTCGCCACACTCAGATCTGCCACAGAGTCACTCGCCACACTCTGATAATATTCACATACCTCTGTACCTCATAAATCCAAACCAAATCTTTTTCTTTTCTTGAGATAATTACTGCTCACATTCTACCCACTGGTAGGAGGTTGACCATTTGGCTCTCCTGCCACCAGCTGCTCACCCTCCAGCAACTACCACCTGCCTCAGTTGCCCACCCTTCATTACAGACAACATGAATATCACATGCTACTATAGTTACTTTCACTGTTCTCATTAGCACTAGTTTGACTACACCAGTCCACCTGAGAACAGACATATGTTGGTACAGTGACGTTTTATGAATAATTTATTTGTGGTTTTGACATGAGGAGGATGGTTCCTCCCTTGTGAGTCTTGGTTCCCCCCAAGGTTTCTTCCTCCAGCTCCACACTGGCTGCTCACCTTGGAGGCTTATGTTTGGCATGTTGTTAGCTTGCATATGTGTTTGCAGTAGAGACTGATAGGATTATATTTTAGCAAAGCACCTGGTTAGTGCCTACTCACTTGACCAGCTTTCATCCAGCTCCTGGATACCCCAAGTGATGATACCTCTGATGGGCCCTTCAGTTGGTTGTCTGGTATCTAGCATCTAGTGGGATGAGTGTTTGTTAATTTGAGGGAGTACACATAGTGGGTGTAAGTATAGTGAATTGTTGAATTTTAGTGAATTATTTGGTGGCAGTTTGAAAAGAGTCAGTGGCTGTCTTCACATTCTACTGGGAGATTGAGTATTGGGTTCTCCTGCTACTACCACCTGCCTTGGATTAGTTGCCCACCCTTCACATGCTACTATCATTACTTTCACTGTTCTCATTATTACTACCATTATCATCAGTCCACCTCAGAACAGACATGTGTTGGTACAGTGAATTTTTATGAATAATTTAGAAGTGGTTTTGACATGAGGAGGATGGGTCCTCCCTTGTGAGTCTTGGTTCCCCTCAAGGTTTCTTCTTCTAGTTCCACACTTACTACTCACCTGGGAGGCTTATATTTGGTGTATTGTTGTAAATTTGTGGGTGTAAATATAATTACTTACATGGGCTTTGCTTTTGAAAAAGGACACAACAGTGTTTGAGGTTCATGGTAAGTCAAATGTCCCATTATTCAACTCTGCAAAGAAAAATTTCCATGCTAGGGCATTTTTCTTCTGTACCATGACATATTCCTGAGGGAGCGTCTATGAGCTAGCCAAGCAGTTTCACTCAATTATAGGTGGAGGTGATGGGAGGTGGAGGTGAAACATGATGTAATTGGTTAATATACGTTCTTCCCAAAGTGCACACAGGTTTGTGAACTGGGGTGCACAAGTAAGTATTTATGCTTTTAAAACTGCAGTGTCCAATAACACAATGCCACCTGGACTCAAAACTGCATCAAAGCATTATCGGGTTTATAATCTGCAGTTTGCCACATCAATAATGCTCACATAGACATCAGCAATCGCTACAAAAATACATATCCATACACTCAGTATTTGGTTCTTAAGCACTTTTGATAAATTTGTAAATACATCATGCGTACAGCAAAGCTACAAATCAAAAATGTGGACTTTGGAACAATTTCGTTATGTTCCCGGTCTGTTTTCATCGTTATGTTTTGATGGAAGATTCAAAAAAGCAAAACGAAGGTTTGTTTAAATCATATGGTGGGATGAATCAACTTAACATGGCCAAAGACATGAAATAACAAGGTCATCACCACAGATGCTATACTGTGTATCCCTAATCTGTAGCACATTACAGGTCAGTTTCCCAGACAGGGAATAAGTCTACACTTGGAATACAGAGCACTCTGGTTGATTAAGACCACAGCTGGACTAACAACTGAAATCAGCCCTGGATTTTGATACAGACTGGCCAAGTTTTGATAGGATTTTTTTTTTACAGGCCCACTGGTATTTTTCCCAGTTTTCTGGTCAGTCCATCCCCAACTAGGCTTAAATTGACAAAACATTGTTTTTTTTTCCAAAATCAAGCATATTAAACATATTGTCCTGCTTTTGTCTCTACTTTCTGTTACATTGCTGTGAGGATTAGTGAGGTCAGAATGCTAGATGATCACCACTGTAACTCATCTCAATTCCTCAAGTCATCTCAAGAGTATTAGATTGAGCACCATGTTTCCAGAGTACATATTTCCACTGCTCCACAGCCCAGCACTGCAAGGCTTCTCCAACCTATTGGTACCGTGTTTATGTCTATGTCCAGAGAGTCCTATTCTAATGGCAGTACTTTTATTAAAGGACCAAATAGTTATATGTGTGCATTTGCTATGTGAATGCATTAATTAGAAGGGGAGTCTGAAAACATTTGGACACGCAGTGTAGGAAAGATTTTTTTCTAAATTACTTATTGAGAGGAGTCGGGATGTCCAGGGACTCCTGCAGGTGGGGCAAAATCAACAAAAGCAGTACAGAGGGCAGACAGCATGCATGAATAATACAACTTCCACACAGACCCTGAAAAAATCTAAAGTAAGCCTAAAGCACAGAGCAACAGAAGAACGAGGCCTATCCACGGAGTCCAATGAATAAGCATGTTTTTTCACCAGTTGCCCCAAAACCAAACTGACTGTGTCGTTAAGCTTAGCTACAGGCTCTGTATCTCATCTGGATTTATCGACAATAGCTGTAATTGCCGCAGGGCTCAGACTGCAAATGCATGAGGTAAATCACCTTACACTTTTTCCGTGCATACACTTTAAGAATCCAAATTCTTCACAACCCAAATAACACAAAGGAAACATCTACAGAGAGTGCTCTTTGTTGTGTTCTGTTGTAATGACTTGACAAAGTGGGAAATTCTGCTCTGAAATTAAAGCAGTGTTGTTACTGTGGTCAGGCCGCATTTGTTCAATCAGGGACACTTTCTGTTTTTGACAGCTGTACCCTCAGGAATCTGCACACTGTTGTGGTTCCAGGGTTTGTGGATGTGGAAGGGTTTTTTTTTGTTTTGTTTTTTTTTTTGACAGAATGTCCTTATGATAGTGACAGAGGATGCGCACATGATAGACACCAACGTATTCAGATATGTGTGTATGGAAGGATGTTCTTAATTTATTAATTTAATTTACTAAATAATCTTTTTAGGAAACTCACGTTCAGTGCTGAAGTAAGCAGAGAGATTTCTCCACAATGCAAGTCATTTTAAACACACTCAGAGTTCTGAGAACATCAGCACCCAGCTTTTAAAAGAACTCTTGGTCGAACACTCATGCAAGCTTAGGGTTAATGTGAAGTTAGATTGTGTTTAGGTTCAGTTTAGGATAAAGATAGTTATGGTTGGAGTTAGGGTTAAGATTAGTTTAAGGGTTAGGTTAAGTTCAGGTTAGGTGTAGGTTACAGATGGTTATAGTAAGGATTATGTTATGTTAAGTTTATGGATGGTTATGATTAGGGTTAGGGTAAAATTAGGTTAAGTTTGGGTTATGGGTGGATATGGTTAAGAATAGGGTTAGGGTAAGAGTTAAGGTACTTATATGTTTAGGGTTGGTTTAGGCTATGGATGGTTATGGTTATGGTTAGGGTAAGTGTAGGTTGAGGTTTAGGTTCAGGTAATAAACTTACACTAATTGCATTTTAACATTCTCTGTTTAAATAGTTTGATTCTGCATGTCTAGGTTTCCTTAGTACGGAGTGCATATAGACAAGTCCCTTATTAGATGTAGTTTTAATCACATTTGTACAAATTCCTTTTAAGACCAGTCTGTCTAAAATGAAATGTATGCATTTCCTCCTTTTTCTAACAAAGTATCACTGAATAGTCATGATAATGTCTTGAGGTTAATAGCTCTTTCTCATACCTCCAGTAAACACAAGGTAAAGAAGCGACACACAGGCCATCTTAGCTGATTGACTACATTTGATGAGAGTTGTTCTTTGTGCTGAACAGTTCCTATAAGAAAGAGTTAAACTGCCTGAGAAATGAACAGCAGTTTATATGCTTTGTGTGTGTGTGTGTGTGTGTGTGTGTGTGTGTGTGTGTGTGTGTGTGTGTGTGTGTGTGTGTGTGTGTGTGTGTGTGTGTGGTGTTGGCCTGAATGGAGCTGATGCATAGACCTGTCCACTCTGCTTTAGATCTCTGCATCAGATCTATATTCCCCCTCACTTCTGCTTTCCTGTGGCTGACTGTCTAAAATAGATTTAATGTCTAATGTGCTGAGGTCTCTAGGTACCCTTGAAATGCTCTCTCTCTCTCTCTCTCTCTCTCTCTCTCTCTCTCTCTTCTCCCACTTCTCCGAGAACAATACTTTCTCCATGTGCTATTTCGGGTGATTTGATTAATGGTTGAAGAACCATTACCAAGAGCAAAGTCTTAAAACTTTCATGCTATATGTATCCACTCTTGTCTTGCTCTCTAAACAATAGCAATTGAAAGCCTCCATGTTTTATTGGGTTGCGAAGAAAATGATTTGAGCGCTGAAATCCTGAGTGCTGGTCCTGAATGGTGTGGTTTTACTCCCCATCCCTGTAAAGCATTTACAGTCCTTGGAAATATGTAGGGCTTTATTGAAGTGATGTTTTATAACGCTTTGGAAATGTTTTGGCACTCGCAGTGTTACTTGCGGCATATCTGTTTCTCATTGGACTTTAAACGTGTATTGAATGCCTTAGACCCTACAATGTTATTTGTGGTGGAGCAACTATCTATAGCAAATGTAATGATACATTTTTCATTATGAATGGCACTAGAACTATTTTCACTCTCGCTCCACATTAACTTTCAGCGCTCATGAAAAGAGCTGGCTCTGTTTTAATAGCAGACCAGCACTGCCATGCCGTCAGCCGTCATCCAACTTTGACTGGAGCTTCACAGTACCCAAACCACGTGAAATATATATGTGGGCATACATTATTTACATATGGCAGAGGAGTTAGAGAGAAAGAATGAAAGAGAGAGGGGTTGATCTGGTTCATATTTTCACCTGATGGACAGTAGAAAGGCTTGGGAAGAGGCGAGCGTTACCGAAGAGACCAAACACTAATCCCCAGCTTTAGCGAAGGCCCACATTAGCACTGCAGTGGGGAGAGCAAAGCAAGGCACAGTTTTTCTAACTCACAGCAGATCTTTAAACAGTTAAGGCCTAATGGAGGCCATCTTTTACCCTCAGTCGTTTTTAGAGGCCTGTCTCTGAGCTGACGCCAGTGCCCACCCATCATCGCACACATACACACACACACTTTCTCTCTTTGCAGATGTTTGTTTGATCTGGCCCCGAAGAGTGGTGGAAAGTTGGAATTATTTTTGTAGCCGCGTTTGCCATTTAATTAAGGCGATTAAGGGATACTGGCAAAGCGAGGGAAAATGGTCATTGCTGTGATTTACGCCTTTGCGAGAGTGAGTGATGAAATGGTGAGAGAGGGACGTCATGCTGAATAAACCCAGCTCAATGTTACTGAGAGAGTGATGAAAGTGCCGAGGTGGCTGCAGCTTCTCCAGAAGAATTGTCTGCCTGTGTAAAGTAACTCAATCAGTGCAAAGAGAAAAAGTTATAAATTCACTTGACAATAAAACAGGCTTTAAACAGTAAAACGGAGCTCTGAGAAGCTGCACAATGGCACAAATATCATTTGATTTACGCTTTTGATGCAGAAATTTTTTATTAGGATTCAATGCCTGAAGTGTAATGTTTTATTCTTCAATCTGTCATGAGAAAGTAATTAAGTGGGGCTGTGTGTGTGTCTTTCCTCTTGCTTGCAGTTGTAGTGAAAGACAAGTTACAGACAATATAAATCATAGATCAAAGCCATCCACTAGTTAGATCTTACTGTTTATACATTATGATATAGTAATGCAGTCAAATGGAGTCTTTGTCAGGTTTTTGAACTGCAGTGACAAATTACTGCTTGAATATAATTTATGTGTTTATGACTCAGATGACACTTTGATTAAGGTCTGTGATAATAAATGTACTGTAGAAAGGGTTGTCAGTACAGGTCATAGTAACCATATTTTTGACTGAGCCTTTTTTTTACTTTTTACTGTAAAACCTATGTACACATTTCTGTATAGAACCTTTAAAAGTGGTTCTTTATAGCACCAAAACGTGAGAGTGTGGTGAAGAAAACTTCCCTTTGGTGTCCATTTGTATTTGAAATGAACACTAATCTTGCACTTTGTAAAGTATTTGTAACTGCTCAATGATATTTACATTTACATTTATAGCATTTAGCAGACGCCCTTATCCAGAGCAATTACAAACAGTGCTTTGCTTTATCTTTGATATATCTGTATAAAGCCCTCCAGCACTGAGCTGTGGAGCAGTGGAACTGTCTTCTCTGGATTGATGGTGGATTTTGTCGCTGAAAGCTATTAAATCCTCCCAGCAATGATCCAGGATCTAGTAGTAGCCTATCTTGGATGATAGAGACAGTTACTCCAACACAAGCAGGATCAACTCTTTAATACCCTTGATTTCAGAAGAAGCAATGAATGAGCAGGTGTCCCAATACTTTGGTACATATAGTGTATCTAGACAGAGGTGGAGATATTTGTATCTATGTATATACACACTAAACAAAGATTTATAACGGACTAAATGGGTTCTTTTACTCTTAAAAATAGTGGAACCCTTGGTGCTATATAGAACCTCCTTCAAGAAGCTTTCCCTAAAGAACTTTACTAAAGAACCATTACACCAGACAAAGATTTATGCATCTAAATGCCAAATGGCTTTACTAAAGAACCATTGAAGAACCCATTCTAAGACTGTGCACACCATGTTAGACTATAAAAGATCTGAAAGGAATTAGGAATAATAGAGTTCTTTACTCGTTTTGTTGCTTTTGCAGCTACTTTTACTTCTACCTGAGTATTTTATCTTGAGAGTAATTTTACCCTGCACTGGTAGCAAAGTCATTGTCCTTCATCTAACATGTCTGACCTCTAGTCCAGAGAGAACAGCAAGCCCATCAGCACTCAGCTTGTTTGAAGGCCCCAGAGGACACAGGGTCCCTTTATGAAAAGACGGGCTATCACACAGCGGCGGTGCTGCCAGTGTGTTTTAATTACAAACAAATCACGAGCATGAATAACTCTGACAGAGGGGTGGCAGCGTACAGGCGAGTCGTTGCTGTGACAACGGCATCTGCTGTGACCTTGCGTTGAGAGCAAGTGCTTTCCTCGAGCAGAGAAGGAGTATGAAACACTGAGGTGTCAGCGTTTAATGGTCTCTCCTGGCTCATAACGGTGACAGCAGCATCTCTGTGGAAGCTTATTTCCTGTAGGGATTATACTTCTGTCAATGAGACTGACGAAGAATTTCATTTTTTTTTATGTTTGACCTTTAAAAAAAGAGGATTAACAGGCCTGCTCAGTTTACAGCCTACCACTACCCAGTCCACAGAAATATTTAGGTTTCATTGCTGGCCTGCTTAGAGAAACTGTTCAATATAATATACAGTATGATCATTAATTGTATTATTACATAAATGAAACCTTAATGACACAGTGGTCTCCAGAGGTTTAAGGAGAACATGTACAAGTGGCTCATTGGACTAACAGCATAACGATCTGAGGATTGCAAGTTTGAATCCTATTTTGGCCATGCACTCTCTGGTCGGAACCCGGTGCTTCCTCTGAGTGCGTTGGCAGCCCAGCATTGAGGTAATGGTGGCAGTTCGCAAATGTATCACAGCAGGAGGGAACATCTTATGTGATAGTGGGAGAGTCCTAACAGGGTGGGATATTGGGAGGGGAAAAACTTTGAGGGAGGAGAGCATCAGGCCTCTATAACCTTCATGACATTACTTAACAAATGGATTGGGCAAAAAGTATGTTCATGGGAGTGGGACAGTGTTAGGATGTCCTGATGTGTCAGATGCCAGACAACTTGCTGTTTGAAATGACTGAAAACCCACAAATTCTGTCCTGTCCATGTGCTCAAGCTCAATCTTAATCAGATGATCCAAAACAGAAAAGAAAATCCTCATCTGTGCTGTTCCTCTAAGCAGGCCAGCTATGAAAGCCTAATATTTTTGCCAACATGGCAGTGTTAGGCTATAAACAGAGCAGACCTATTAATCCCCTGCCAGAAAATTAGCTGGAAAAAAAATCAAAATGATTGTTTTGTAGTGCTGTAGTCAAAATCCTGACTTAAAGCGTTTCATATTGTCTACTCAGTTTACAAGTAAACATGGCCGGGGATGCAGCCTACAACAAACAGATAGCCTGATTCATTGTACCCAACAATTATTTTTCACACAAGTGATCTGCATGTTGGATAAATTTGTTCCTTGAACAAAGTTAATAATCCTTTTAATGTTTTTTTTCATAGAATTTCTATAGAAGTAACCACTTCTAACAACATGAATCAGAGGTTCTGAGTGCAAAGAACATTTACATTGGTTAAGAAACTTTAAGTATTGGTCTTTAGACCTTTAAACAGTACTTCTATGGCATCACTCAAATAACCATGTGTAGCCCCTTAATTATTAAGCAAGTGTGTGAGTTCTTGAAGATTTAACAAAGTTCCTCATACTTGCACCTCATTCTATGAATGATCTCCCATTCAAAGGTTCTTTTGGGAAGTTAAAGTGGTTCTCTCATGGCATGTCACCAAAGAACCCACTTATCTGATATCATATGTCAGATATACACTACATGGACAAAAGTAATGGATGGAACACCATCATTCCAGTGAACACAGTTCTAGTGCTCCACAAACATTTGGACATATATTATAGTTTGACATAGTGTGTCTCCACTCGTCCTCAGGCTGGGGAGTTGTTTTCCGCTGAATGTGCAAACAAGCCACCAGACATTGTCTCGCAACGAGACAGGTCACTTTTTTCCGAGCTTTAATCCCACATGAATGGTGGTGGGAGTACATTCCTGCCCAAGGGACTGTACTGTTATGCTGTGGTATCTAGGTGACTACAGAGGTGAGACACAAAGGACTGGTCAGTCTCTGAGGAGTATCAGTGAGGGATGTGCTTTGGGGGTGAGCCTTGCTAATTCTTCAGAGGTTTCTGCTGTAGGTTCCAGAAATGAGAAGCAGGGTTTCACACTATTAACGGGGTGGAGGAGCAAAAGGTGTTAATGATGTGGAAAGTGAAAATGAGAGTGAAACGTGTTGCAGTGTGAATTCTTTTTCAGACAGATGGTGTGAGAATACTGTCATGTGAAACTGCCATGTCGTTTAAATAGCTTTAAATGACACGTAATGAGGCTATGGATTCATTATGTGTTATTAAAGATAGTGTAAGGGTGTAGATGGCCAGATACTCCTCATTTATCTTTTTCCTTTCTCTGCTTTATTTTCATATTCGAGTGGTCCACCCTTAACACAGGGTATAGAGTATAATTCAACTCTAGACACCCACTGATAAAAAGACAGCAAGCTCAGTCCGAGCGTTTTTATGACTGTCTGTTTAAAGAAGCAATGAAGGCCTTTTTAATGGCTCACTAAATCAGACAGGCTCCCGTGGTTTGTGTAAACCTTTCACCACTTGTCCCCATCAGATCATATTGTTGCTTTGATGAAATACATTGACATTGGGTTAGATTTTGCAGTGGGATTTTGCAGTGGGACTGTTGCCAGGCAAATATGTGCACGGGTGTGTGTGGCCATGAGCGAATCGTTCCTGCACAGACATATTGTCAATAGAATAGAACTATTGAATAGAATGGAACGTTCTGGGGTTTTCTGGAATGATAACGCTGGAATGAGTCAGGGAATTGGGAATGAGATTGAGTGGCGATCATGTAAGGATGTTCCTTACCTTACTAATGCTTGTGTTGCTTTATACAACCAAATATTCACTGCAATGCTCAAACATCTAGTAGAAAGCCTTCCCTGGACAGTTACTCCAACAAATGCCCAATAAACTCTTTAATTTGCTGGATTACAGAAGAAGGAATTACTGAGCTCTTTTGTGTGTATTGTATAGTTTAGGTTAGAATGTGAGTCAAACGCCATAAATGTATATTTAAAAATGGCACAAAGCCCATCTATTGGAATGAGAAATGAGAAAACGTAATCCTGTTATATACTATGATATTTTCAATAGTATATAAAGTCCATTGCAATGTTTGTCAAGCTGTACACTGCATTCAGAGAGTTTATTATGTTAAGTGTATTATGCCTCATTCCAAAAACACATTCCATTCAGATTCTACACACAATACCCCACAATGACAAAGTAAGAAAAGACAGTTTGAAATCTCTGCAAAGTTATAAAAACATATCTAATATGTACTTGAGTATTCAGAGCCTTTGCTCAATACTTTGTGGAAGCACCTTCAACCAGCAAATACAACCTCAACTCTTTTTGTGTATGGTGCTACAAACTTGACATCTGTTTTGGGGAAGTTTCTCCCATTCCTCTTTCAGAACCTCTCAAGCTCCATCAATTGGCTGGAGCATCGGTTCACAGTCATGTTTAGATATCACCAGAGATGTTCAATCGGGTACAAGTCTGGGCTCTGACTGAGCCACTCAAGGACATTCACAGAGTTGTCCCGAAGCCACTCCTTTGTTATCTTGGCTGTGTTGTCCTGTTGGGAGGTAAACCTTCATCCCAGTCTGAGGTCCAGAGCACTCTGGAGCAGGTTATCATCAAGGATGTCGCTGTACATCACTGCAGTCATCTTTCCCATGACCCTGACTAGTCTCCCAGTCCCTGCTGCAGAAAAACATCCCAATAGCATGATGCTACCACCACCATGCTTCACTGTAGGAATGGTATTGGCTAGGTGATGAGCAGTGCCTGGTTTCCTCCATATATGATAATTGGCCTTCAGTCCAAAAAGTTCAATTTTTTTGTTTCTCGTGGTCTGAGAGTCCTTTAGGTGCCTTTTGGTAAACTCCAGTTGGGCTGTCATGTGCCTTTTACTAAGGAGTGGCTTCCGTCTGGCCACTTTGTGGAGTGGTACAGAAAGGATTTCCAAATCATGTCCAATCAACTGAATTTACTACAGGTGTTCTCCAATCAAGCTGTAGAAAGATCTGAAGAATGATCAGTGGAAACAAGATGCACCCGAGTTCAATTTTGAGTGTCATGGCAAAGGCTGTGAATTCTTATGTATGTTATATTTTTGCTTTTATTTTTTGCAAATTTCAAACAATAATTTGTCACTGTGTGGTATTGTGTGTACAAAAAAATGAATTGAATCCATTTTACAATTAGGCTGTGACATAACAAAATGTGCAAAAAGTTAATACTTTCCAGATCCACTGTATGTAAGTGGAGTTACAGCCAGCTAATTTCACGGTGTTTCAGATTTAAACCCTTTTTGGATTCAATTAGTTTTAACCATTAAGCTCCACTAAAATGTTTAGAGTTTAAGAAACTACAATGGCAGATTTATTGATGTTGTTTTTCATTTACTTTAATTTAATTTGTGTTTTTAGCTTTGGTGAATATGGTGAATATTGTGTCAGAAACTGGACTTTATTATTAATTTTCCATCTATAAATTAGTACAACAGTATATTACATTTCTTTGGTTGCTTATATATAATGCATTAAGATGTCAAAACCTTCTAGGTACTTAATGTTTGATATCAATATATTTATAATTCCGTGGGGTTTTTTTTGTTGAAGTCAACATCTCATTTCAGATTTTGAGTTTTATTGCATCCATTTTGTTGGATGACAGTTTGACCTAACAGTTTGATCTTTCATAAAGGAAATAATTGAATTATAAATTAAAACTTATACTTGATAATTCAATCTCTCAAGATCACATCTACATGGTTTGGTTGTTTGTTGTTTGTTTTTGTATTGGACAGGGAGGGTCAAATAAATTTGGTATATGATACTAATTTAGAAGCTTAGATACTCATTTGAAGCTGAATGCAGGTAGTAAACATGTATCTGTTGTCTGATTGCATTTTGAATTTGGTTCTAGATGTGTGTGTGTGTGTGTGTGTGTGTGTGTGTGTGTGTGTGTGTGTGTGTGTGTGTGTGTGTGTGTGTGTGTGTGTGTGTGTGTGTGTGTATTCTGGTGAGTGCAGGCCTTGGGGACTGAATGTGTGTGAAGAGGCTTTTGAGAGGGGGCTATGAGGCAGGAGCTAATTTGGCATTGTGCAGGGCCACATTACTCAACCATTAATACTCTTAATGACCAACACCCTGACAGTAAGGAGGCACTCTAGGATGGCCCGACAAGCCAGACTAATACTGTGTATTTGTGTGTGTGTGTGTGTGTGTGTGTCTGTGTGTGTGTGTAAAGGTCCAAAGGGGCCTCTTCTGCACTTTAGTCCTTGCTAGCTGAAGCTTTGCACCCCCCCCCCCCCCCTGCTTTTTTCTGAAATTTCCATTAGGCAAAGCTTTGCGTCTTTGTTTCCTTTCATGTTGTTTGAAGAGGCCTTTTGGTCTGATCACATTCGGTAGAAAGTGCCAGTACACAGCTCATTGGATTTCATAAGTGTGTATTATGAAAATGGAGAATTTGTGTGGTAAGAGGCTGTACGAGTACGCAAGAAGTCGAAATCACTGGAATAGCGACAGTTAGACAAGGCTGTAACCACAAGCAGCTTAGCTCAGGAGTCCTTTCCTCACTGTATGTTCCTGCAGGGGTGCTGTGTACAGAGCTATTGTGTGCAGTGCTACTGTGAACTTGGATTTACAAACTTGGGTCATATGACGTCAGTGTAATACTTTGCCTCGTTTGCCTGCCATCTCCATTCCCTTTGATGCAGTGTTAACATTTCCTTTGCTTAATACTATAATCCGTTTAAGGTATTATTCTGCATTTTCACATTTATTTATTTTAGAAACTTTCATTGAACTTTATTATTTAGGTCAACTTCTCCTATAATATAACCTTTCTGGTAACATATGGTTTTCTTATGAATGTAATACAATTCATTAAATATAAGGCTGGATTTGAAGAAGATAAGATGCTGTAAAAAGACCAAACATGTAACTCATCCCACATTGCAATTATAGCGCTGCTGCAATCATAACAACAGCTTACACACACCAACACACAGCACACTAAACCTGACCACCATGGTGAACCTGGTAACAGCCAGTGGGCATGCTGGTCTGATTTTCCAGCTCGAGCCACAAGAGAGTTGTTAATTAGCGGAGAGAACTGTGTCTGAATGTTTCTGACATGGAAAGCCTTCGCCCACTCAATTTCTACAGCCTGGTAACCAGAGGAACAAACAAATATGTCTGCAAGGAGAGAACGATAAGGCCAGTGCATCTGGTAGATTGTTGTTTAATGGTTTTATGAAGGAATATTCAAATATTGACGTAAGAGTGACAGATTCGGTAAAACATACAGTTTATTTTCTGCACCATGTATTTTAAATACTCAACACTATAAATATTCAGAATATAAACACGACAATATATATTTACAGAACACATGCAAAAATCCAATTTATTCTAAAAACACTGGCACATTAGTGTGATTCTGACTCAGCTACCCCATCCTCCCCCTCTAACTGTCTTCTTTTCAATTTTAAAAGTTGCACGTACACAAGCTCCACATAATGTGTCTTCTGTCCCAGGAATGTGTCACATACTGAAGTATTGCGGCTCACTGGGCTAATATGTCCTTGGGCCCTGATACGGACACTTGCAGCTATATTTCTAATTAGGAATTGTACTGTAAAGCTGCTTGTATAGAGTTGCTATATTGACTTAACATTTCTTTGTACACATTGTTTGGACAATTGTACATTGTTTGACTAAACACTATTAAGAAGTATTTCTGTCCCAAAACGGATTAACACCATGTTAATAAGGTTCGTTGGTGTTTCTTAAGGAGCTCTTCAGGCAACATCCTACATAAGCCACAACTTAGTAGGGTGTGAGATGACATTCAAAGCAGGTCACTTTGGAAATGGTTTCATTATAAAAAAGGACAAATTACATTCTAAACCAGACACCCAGACCCACGTCCCATAACAGGACTGTCCAGGTGAATACTGGACAGATGGTACTGAATAAGTCTTTCCCAGTCTTCTGTGTTGTGATCATGGCTTATTGTTATTTATGCGGGATGTCACCCCTGGGACTATTATAGATTTATTATTTGGAATTTGTTCATTTTATAAGAACAATGAGATCTATCATTATAAGACCAAAAATACAAATATCACACACATCATCAATCTGAACTTTTATTAGGATTTTTCTCTAGGAAAGAAATAAGAAATGTCTGAGGAAGATATTGCTGAATGTGAACCATTGGGTTTTAAATGCTGGAACTAAGCTGGGCTGTGCTGTTGCAGGTTTTGCCACCATGCTAACAACAACGGAACTGTACGATGGTCATTCACGCACATTTTGGTGAATTTTCTTCTTGTACTTTGTTCTGACAACTTGCATCAGCTCACTGGAGAACTTGTTAAAGTCATGAGTACAGCTTTGGCCTTGTATTTGATTGTGGGTCCCCGGGCTGGTGGTGAGAGCGCACAGACTTGCCTTTCTCACAGTGTGCGGTGAAAAGAATGGCCGTGCCTTTCACATTACAATCACAAAGCTCAGATTGATTCAGCCTTGACACCCACTGTGTGCATCTCTGTATTGAACGCACAATGTGGGACTGAGTTCAATTCTAAACACAAAAGCCTATTCTCAAGCCATAATGTAAAAATCCACTAAACTGATAATAAAGACCAGCCTCCAACATTGAAAATGTGTGATTTTTCAATTTTCACTTTAGGAATAATAAATAATAATTAAGCTCTAGTTCTTCTGAGCTCTTCACTGTATGCATGCATGAAATAATCAATATGAAACAGTGAGTGTGTGATTTAAGCCTTGTATTTATAAGCTTTATAACTGCTTTTTTGCCTCAAGATTACAAATAATGGGAATCTTACATATGATTGTTTCTTAAACATCCTTGTGAGAAACAACTGATTGAATCCAGAGTAGTATTCTGAGTGGACATCTGGACATAAAACATTTTGGAGTTCTTTTAAA
Source organism: Acestrorhynchus altus (assembly GCA_034509495.1). Classification (NCBI taxonomy): domain Eukaryota; kingdom Metazoa; phylum Chordata; class Actinopteri; order Characiformes; family Acestrorhynchidae; genus Acestrorhynchus; species Acestrorhynchus altus. The sequence goes on from CM067513.1 coordinate 10,250,705, forward strand.
TCTCATACATTCTGCCTCTTTTAGGCCAACTAGACATTTTCTTGTTAAATTATCTTTTTAAAAATCATCAGACAGTTCCTGTGTAATAGGATAAGGACATCCTGTTTGCACTATATTATGGACCCCTGCTGTGATGCAGTATAATCAGATACTTGTTTTTTTAAGAAATGTATCAACATGATATTTCATAGTGATATCTCATGCAGAAAGCTAAGCTGCTTGGCTAATTTACACTAACGGATTCTTATAGTTTTGAAAGAGTGAGAGTGTAGTTTCATGAAAAAAAACCCCACCTAACTAACTGTTAAGCACAGGGTTGGATTGTTTGTGTTTATGTGGTTTATGTTGCAGCCAGTGGCACAGGTAGAGGAAATGGATTCAGTTCTAGACCAGAAAATTCTGGAAGCAAACATCACTGTATAAATGTTGAAGTTGGATGTCTTCTACAGTAGGATAATCCTAAACATCCCTCACAATTCACAATAGACTCAAATGGGGCCCTGAACTAGGATCATTTTGCAAAGAAGAATGAGTAAAAGTCTCCCAAAACAAGATTATTAGATGGCCACAAATAGGTGTGACCATGCAGGGTGCCCAGACTTCCTCTTTTTAAACCATTTTTGGCAATGACAACTTAAATAATATAGGAAAATGACAACAATCTTGCATCTAACAACAAGGGTTATACATAGGGTCCACCCCCTTTAAGAACTTCCTGTTCTTGAATAAAGCATGTAACCATTTGCCTTCTCTCTGGTGATGTGGCCTTTCTGAATGCTTTCCATGGATCACCCTCCCATTTTGTATCTACCCCACCTGTGCTCCAATGCCCTTGTTGCTGACTACACTGCCTTTCTGGAATTCCACTTTCTCCCTACTTTTGCCTCTGGTGTTGCTGCTTTAATCAGTTCATCTTTTGACTGTAGTAATATAATTTCTTCTAGCATATCAAACTGCAGACCCCACAATTTTAACTTACCAGGCAAAAAAGACTTATCAATGGAGTTGATACCCTATGGCACTTCCTTCCTCAACCCCAAAACCTGCTCTTTATCATTCACTGCTGCACTATACTGCCTACCTACACTCTTAACTGGTTTCTCCAAGATAGAAGGAATTGTTTCCTTTCCATCAGAAACCGTTCTTGCACCTTGCAACTTGCAGCTTGCTGGTATCATATGATGAAGAAATAAAAGTTGAGTTTTTCCAGTGTGTCTGATATGTTCCTACATATACTTATGGATTCACTTAATGTCATCTTCAATCTTCCACATGTTCAGCTTCATTAGAAATGTCTTTGTTCTAACTTGATTTATGAGTTGATGACCTGCCAACAAACAAGAAAGAAGTCCACCAATGTCCTGCAGCATTGCAGTGGTTGAGGTGAGACAGACTCGCAACAGACCCCTGCCATTGCACTTCTCTAAGCAAACAATGCATCTATATGTGTCTCAGAAAACAAACATCAGGTGAGAAATTTCAATATAATTACAATGATCACTATAAAATGTTTTTTTCCTCACTTTGTTAAGATGTTTAGTTGGCTAGCAGAAGCATCTAAAACTCTTATAGGGTTTGTCTCGCAGATTTTCTCATGAACAAATTACATTCTTGATTATGAGAAACAGGCAATTAAACAGATATTGGTATGTAATTGGTATAAACAGCTTTTCAGTGCATAAGTAATACTGTGGTGTCAGAAGATTTGACAACCCTTTAGAATTTTCTAATTTCTTCATAAATTTGACCTTTATTAGCGAAATTATTGCACATGGAACAGGCCATGATAGATCCTTACTGTACCTTAAGCCTCTGGGTAAAGTGCATCTTAAAAATATGTGGGGTTTTTTTTAAGTTTCTTTAGTAAGAACAGTGGTGGACAGTTTTTTTATTTAAAATGTGTTCTGCTTCTTTAAAAACCTTTTAAAATATCATTCCACTATTCGCAAAGAACCCTTTTTCAACTGGGTTGATTAAATGAATTTCAAAAAGAATCATTATCATTTTGATAATGTATCAACACTTGTTTGTGATTCAAAATGCTTACTTAAGCTAGGTAAGATAGGACATAGGAGATTATTTTTAGGACTGTGAAAATGTAAACTGACAGACAGAGAGGGAAGCCAATGCAACTGAATAGACACCATTTCATTAAATTCCAAAGTAAAAATGTGCTGTTACCATATGACAATACAGAGTGAGGTAATGTTGGTATCCATGGGCCAACATTCTGCTGGTGTTTGGCGTTTCAACAAATGACCCTGAAGAATCTAAATTTATGCTAATGGTCTGTCTGTGTTGGTGTGTGTATTGTTAGTGTGTACACTGCTGTTATTTTTAGTCTCAGTGTTGGTCAGGCACATAAAACACCTAATGTTCCTGGCATCGCATAGACATCTGACACTGCTACACTGGGAACTTGTTCATAGATGGCCTTCATCCTGTTTGCCTCAGAGATTTGATTAGGATGCCACAACGAGGTCGTCCTTTGATCCAATTATGCAGTTTGTTTACCTCAGGTCACTTCCTGTTCCATGTGCTGCAGGCCCTCCAGGGCAGACAGCAATCATGATTCACACTAAATATCACTGCTGTTAGATGCTGCCCTGAAGTCACGCTCTTACTCTTTGTGTTTTTGTGTTTGTGTATGTCTGCAAAAATTTTTTTGAGTGTGACCATTAGGCCCAGGCTAATGTTTCATTCAGGGATGTGTGTGAAGGGTCACCAGCTGTTTTGCAAACATCTGTTCCTCATCAAAGTGGTCGTGGATCCCATTTCCTAAATCCCTGTCATGTTTAGAGAGAGAGATTAGCTTTGTGCTCTCCTCATATTGCTCTCCTCCTTGGTGCTGCGTCTCCCCACCTCAAATCAAACACAGTTGACAGAGCCATTTGCGGGGTTTGATGGACAGCGGCTTTAGGGGTGCGGTTGCTTTTAATTAGTCATCGAGCTGCAAGGCCTTGTGCAGAAATGAGCCCATCCATCAAGGATGCAAAAGCAACTAAATTATTCAAATTTATATGCAGACAAAGCCAGAGGCTGTTTCCAGGATAAATTGTATTTGCCTTTGTGAATGCCTCCTTTTCTCCAAATCAAGTGACTCTCTTACTCAGCGTGAAATTGCATTTACTTTGAATATAAATTGGCCATTGATTATTTGTGATGAAATTGGATTGAAATTAAATTAATGAGAATGTATTCATATATATTCAATGATAACAACACATGGTGTGCTTTTTGAGCAGCTTATTAAAGTCACATCAGCAATTTTCTCAATAAATTATAATACAGATCTTTTTGGTAGAATTATAATGTAAAATAATTATCTGCCTCAGTCTGAGGTCCAATGATGGCATGATGCTATCAACTGTATTTACATGTTTGCATGTTTATGTGCATCTCAGGCAATTAGAATGCTGCAAA